>CM046721.1:57149975-59549975 GCA_025584915.1 Monochamus saltuarius | reverse complement strand
GAAGAGGTATCGAAAATAGTCAACCTATGGAGAAAACGCGAGTCTGGTAATATTGCAGTAACTTAGCTTTCATGAGTTGGTTACACTACCGAGGCAGCTTCACACTAATAGGCGGGAATTTTAAAATATGACAATTTTACGTCCAATTTGTGATTTCTATGGTCCTTCCGTTTTGAATTCAATTGTATGCTAGGCTTAAAATGCAGTGCAACCAACTGCTTCCATTAAGTTTTCCCTAGATGGTTGATTTCTAAGCCCCTCCATAGTCTGACTATTTTTGAGTGCCTAATGTAACGGCTTCTGGCGTTCTATATATTTTATGATTTCTATGATCAAGACAGATACCTAATCGTATAGTTAAAAGACTTTTGAAATAACAAGTATTAAAAGTAGATTACAAAAAAATGAACGCCCTGTATCTCGGAAACGAAGCATTTCCGGACACATGCTAATGGGAACTTTTTTTCTTATTTTTATCTTAAGAACCTGTCCCTGAAATTTTTCGCAATATTAAAGAATCACCCTGTATATCTATATTTTTCTATTCCAGAAAACAACTACTCTGCGGGCTAATGCCCCGATCAGCACTGAATTATGCCTGAAAAACCTATAGCAACAGCTAGTCATTCGTCGGCGGCCCACCAGACATTGAAGTTTATTAGTTCTCATCAGTATGCCATAGGTAAAGTGACCGACGAACACCTTTAGCGGTTTTAAGTCTGTCTAACCCACATACATGTGGTCTAACGTCTAACCCTAATAATAGATTTGCTAGGCGATTTCGAAGTTTATTTTTTACAATATTTATTACGGAAAACGCTCGTTCAATGGGCAAGCCAGGTTTACAAGTAGGTACGTAATGGTAATAACTGTATTATATATTCTGTGGTAAATACAATCAATGAATGAATTTACATGTTACCGTTAAGATCTCGCTATGCACTTGAATCATAGAAATCATAAAATATATAGAACGCCAGAAGCCTTTACATTAGGCGCTCAAAAATAGTCAAACTATGGAGGGCTTAGAAATCAGCCATCTAGGGAAAACTTAATGTAAGCAGTTGGTTGCACTGCATTTTAAACCTAGCATACAATTGAATTCAAAACGGAAGGACCATAGAAATCAGAAATTGGACGTAAAATTTTCATATTTTGAAATTCCCGCCTATTAGTGGAAGCTGCCTCGTTAGTATAACCAACTCATGAAAGCTAAGTTACTGTAATATTACCAGACTCGCGTTTTCTCCATAGGTTGACTATTTTCGATACCTCTTTTGGCGTTCTATATATTTTATGATTTCTATGACTTGAATAGGTAGAATCTAGAATCCTTGTTTTGTAGAATTGGTATTCGCAATCATTAAAACATTTAAGTTTTTTACCCCAAAAACCCCCCTAACAACAATATAGTTATCCTTCAAAAAGTCCCCCAACTAATGTTAACCCCCTAAAATTCCCCCAAGTAAGAAAAAATTCCCCAAATTTGGGGGAAAATTTCTCAATCTGACAAGCTGGGTCGTTCGGCCGTAATCGGTCATACCCGTCCTAACCTAAATTAAAAATAAAATGTTCTTCGTTTTTGTTTTAAATAAGGGATTTCAATAACTCTCTAATTACTAATTACTTCCCATTTGTTCTAATATTTGAAAATCCAAAGCCAGAATTTTATATTGAAATTCGATTTGACCATCGTCTGCTAATCGCGTCGCCTTTGTAAACCATGACTGCTGAAGGCGACGTGATTTTACAGATGATAGTTGCGGAAACACGATTACGTCACAACAAAACCCTATGTAGACATTATAGCACAAACCTAGGTTTGTGGTTATAGGTTTTTGGACCATAGAGATTAGACAAGGGTTAGTTAGTGGTCTGTGGATGAGACCACGATATTTGAAGCTACCAGTGACAGCTACCGATATAGTACCCACCACAGCGCTGCAGTTTATCAGTTGCTATTTATCTTCTGTGACCACAGTTCACAGACTCATCTTTTTCTATGCAGAGACGATACCACAAACCTAGAAAAAATTTAGACTGTGCCAGTGTCATATTGCCGGCGACCGCTATTTTATGGCCGCCCGAAAAGGTCCAGAATCACTAAAACTTGGTTTTTATGCCAATTTACGTTGGTTGTATTGTAGCATGAAATCATTTGTTTACTGTGATTGGCCACATTCATGTCACATTCTTTAATGACATTTAAAATGACAGCAAGTTAGTTAATTTCATATTGCAATGCAACCATCATATTTGCACAACCGCCAACATAAAGCAAATAAAATATAAATTTTCTGGATCTTAGGTCCCTAGAAAACGCGGCACCTGTCACGTGACCCATATCATGAACCGACGCAGTCTATATTTTTTTTTTTGCTTTCTGATAGTTTATGATCTGGGAGATAGGGGAATTTTATGCCTTTGTGTTGGATGTCTGTATTTTGACAACTAATAAGAAGCCATTTTGGGTTTGGTGAAGTAGTTCTACGCCACATAACTGAAACTTCAGAATTTCGATTGTAAAATACATGTAATTTTTTCGATAATAGTTTAATATAATATGTGTAAACTTTAAAGTTGTAACCGATTTATTGTAAGAAAGACGAACTGTGACAGGTACAGATTATCTACGTCATTAATAGACTGTTTTTGAACTGACAGACAATACCTTATAAAGCTAGGTATTAAATATATAAATTGATTGTTAGTTTTTTTTTATAATTTAGACTAGTTTATCTACACATGCCCGAAAATATTACTAGTTAACTTGAAAAGTTGTGGTAGTCTGCTTTAAACTGTGTATTTTTAGCAACTATGATTGAACTAACGGTTAAAACATTAGATGCTCAAAATCATCACTTTTCTGTAGAAGATGATGTAAGTTAAAATTATATTAAACATCAGAATGACAACTATTTATTGTACTGTTTTATAGATAACCGTGGAGCAGTTTAAAACCAAAATTGCAGAAACAGTAAACATTCCTCCAGAAACGCAACGAATAATTTATTGTGGAAGAGTTTTACAAGATAGTTCAAAACTTGCCGATTATGGTATGTATATTTTAAGAACTTCAGATTTTCACAGAATTTTTAGTTACCAACAAAATTTTCTTACACTGAATTGTGTTTTTATATTTTTACCTTTCAATGTAAAAAACAAAAACATGAAAACAATTTTGAATGAGTACTGGCTTACCACAAACCAGGTATATTATTTCTATCTTAATTTTTTGATTGCATTAGAGCAGTTGGGATTTACATACTGGAACATTTGGTAAGCCCATTCGGAATTTAAATATATTCACAATTATTTTTAGAAAATTGATTTAATTAATGGTAAAACATGTATTTTTTGAAATAAATAGATTACAATATTTTAGAATGCCTCTTAACCCTTTCGCTGCGGCACGCTCAAACCGGCCTTGAACCCCTTAGTGCTGCGCTAATAGACGTCATCCGCAGTGGAGCATCAAAATTTGTTTATTTAAGTTATAATTTATTAATAATTACGTATTTTATGGTTGATATTACTTTTTTTAACTATTTATAAATATAAAGAACAATCCTTATATCAATAAAACTTTTATTAAAACTCTTGTCTTAAAAAGCAATGTAGTGTCGGGTGTCGGTGACCGCTATATAATGTATTACATACATTATTATTATTTTTGTACTCTGCGGCAATTATCCATATGCGTTCCAGACACTACTAACCCTCGCCCGTTATATGCTGGTACTATTTACCCAAAATAATTAAGTTTTATTTCATAAATATTACTTATTAATTTCTGTAGGCCACGATACCATTACAAGCACTACTAAACGTGACCGACTCGTCGACTGCATCAACACCTGCCAACAATTAGCTCAAACACGTCAGAAATAGTGAATAAATAACGGACACTGTATATACACAAATATGCGCCCACAGCAGCGAAACGGCTAGATGTTTTACAAAAATTCGTTATCCGCAGAGGCGACACGAAAATAAAATGACGCATTTATGCGCCTACCGCAGTGAAAGGGTTAAATTCCTTTATTAGGAAGGTATATGTATTATTTAGAATTTTGATCAATTTAAAAACTTGTGCTTTTTTATTACATAAAAACTAAAAAAAAGAAGTATTTTTGTTATAAGTAACTGAGTTATTTAAATCACAACATATGAAATCATTTAAGGTAAACAAATGAACATATTTTTCCAGTGTTTTATTTTTTTATTATTAATATTGTTTTATTTCATTAATGTAACCATGTTATTTGCAGCGTTAATCATGAATCAGTTATCCTGATACATCAGTCATTAATTTCAGCATTTAGTAACTTTTAGAAAACATGTTTGAAACTTTTCTCACGATAAATATGTCAATATAATAAGTAAGAAGTTGCTACTGTTTATTTAATATAAGTATTCATGTAGCCATTGTTTGTTAAATTGCTTTGCCTGTAATACTTGTCTGTCGAATGAGCTGAATTACAAAATAAAATTCTGTAGTTATTTACTTAGTTGCCATAACTAATTTGTTCTGTAATAACTTCAGTGTTGGAATCATAAATAATCAGGTTGTGAATGTAAGAATTTGACATTTTAACTTCACAAAAAGTACTTCTGTTTAAATTTTTTTTTAAGAAACTGCAGTAATAAGCTGGGCTCTCGCTTTCATCATGGAAAACACAATATGATATTAGTGTTCAAGCAAGAAATACGAACTGGTATCAAATTGTCAGAAATGTTCAACCAATTAACTTATGCATGTGTTTTCAGTAAACATGTAATAAGTAGTTGGATGAACATTTTTGACAGTTTGAAACCAATCCCCGACTGTTGCTTGAATAAATCTATTATTTTAAGGTATATCAATCTATAAATTTAGAAATGATGCATAAACAGATTAATAACAGAAACATCAAATTAGTAATTTAAACAATAATTAACACAGTTACTACAAGTCCTGTAGTGTGCTGCCGCAGATGGAGAATCATAGAAGAAACATTTCGGCAAACTAGAAATAATACAGGTGGTACAATTTAGCAGACAATGCCGATCATTTGCATTTGAAGTGACAATTCAATTGACAATACTGTTCTCATCAAGTTAATATGAATGTACTATATTGCCTGTTGACAGTGTAATGGTTCCAACTTATGTTTATTTTTACATTAAACGGAGGCAAAAAATAAAAAATATAGACGGATTGATCATGGTTTCAATTCTTTTATCTAAATATGCTATTTTTAGAATTCCTTGTACTGATCCATTGCTAACATTATTTAATATGTTTCAGTCTCATATTGCAATAAATACAAACTTAAACATTCTGTGTTACTTCTTATTGTATGTTGCAGATGTCAATGGCAAAGTTGTCCATTTGGTACAGAGAGCACCACCAGGTGCTGCCCCGAGACCAAATAGTAGATCTTCTTCACCACAACCTCAACGTAGGGGATTTAGAGGTTTTAGAGGTCTGGAACAAGGTAATGCAATGTATTTAGGCTCTATGGCATTTCCGGGCAATTTAATGGAATCACAGGGCATTGTTCCTCCTCCCCCAACACACAGTCTTTCCGGAAGTCGTTTAAATGTGGCAAAAAGGTTAAATTATTATTTAACAATTAGTAAGTTAGCTAACATTTTACATTTTTAGAATGTTGAGAAGAGCCGAAGCAGTCATTCAACTTTTGGAAAATCCTTCAACAAGACCTCAGGAGCAAAGTCCTCCTGAAGAAAATCAGGAAGAGGAAGTGACCCCTGTAATAGAAGCAAGAGTAATTGTTCCCACCAACAATAGTGAATCTATTGACGAAGCAATGGTTCTTAATGCAGTTCAAAATTCCTTGCTGAATACAACTACTGGAGTTGTGTAAGTGCATAGTAATCTTTACTTGATGTTTAATTGCTTTTGTGATTATTTATTATTCTACTTCCTATAACTTAGCCCAGACAAACATACATAACTACAAATTTAAATACAGGGTTGACTGTGGCTAAGTACAAATATTTTAAGACGCGATAGAGAAAAATACAGATTTTAGCTTTCATTTTCTTAATTGATGCATAATTTGAAAACTCAAAACTGTGAAGCGCCATCAAGCGGACATTGGCACAAACGCGAAGAAGAATTGTGATGGATTGCTCCTTGTTTGTTTTTACTGTTTACTTTTAAAGATATGGCAAATATTGGAAAAACTGACAAATATTGTGTTTTGTTGTGTTCCGGAATATAAGAGTAAGTCTGTTCAAAATATGTTAGAAACTGTAAATTGACTCCAACAAGTATAACAATAATTGTCTTATTGTATTATATACAAATCATACATACCTTCACTTATACAAGATAAATAGTTTGTGAAAGGATAATTTCTTGTGAAAAGCCATTATACCATCAAATAAAAAAAAAATTAAATTGCTAATCAAAATGTAAAGAAACAACAACTCTCTTGCTTGGCGTGATGCAAGTACCACCATCTGGCGTTTCAATTGCCAATAGTCGTGTTTCAAAATAGTAGACAGCGACTCATATACCCGTTCATAATTTATAGTAGTCAACACAAAGAGAAATACATAACTCACAGCTTCAGCTGCAGCAAATAGTCATGCACATGTCAAGAAATCTCAATTTCTATTGCTAATGACGCTGTACCAGATCCACCTATTCCATCTGCTTCTCTGAGTTAGGAACATTGGATGATAAAAAAGTGTATGAAGGGATTAGAGCGAGAGATTAGAATATGAGTGTTATCAGGGTTCGTAGCGGCCTGGAAAACCGGGAAAAGTCAGGGAATTCATTATTCTTCAGAAAAAACAGGGAATAGTCAGGGAATTCTAAAAGTATTCATGAAAGTCAGGGAATTTCATGTTTGCCAACTGGAAATTTTGTGAAAGCAAGAGACACAATACCGCGCGTTTTTAAATTTATTAATCCTATTTGCTAGGCTAGAAGCTGTCAGATAAAATTTCAGCCAATCATAAAGGCTTAGAAAAATAATTTGTTTCCAAGTTGAATCTTACACGGCCTTTGTTTTACTTCCAGTGTGTATATGTTCGTGGTTTTACTTTTACTATAGAGCAGTGTTGTTAATTGGCGGATAAAAGTCCGATTTTTGGACTTTTTTATACTTTGGATCTTTTTCGATCCTAACATATTTCGGATATTTTGGAAGAAAAAAGATAACTATAAGCGAGTTTTGACGTTAGTGAATATTGTTGTGGCTGCAGTCTGCACTGGTTTACTATTAACCAGCGTTGCCAGAAGTTAAAAATTAGTTGTACCAGATAAAGTGAAAAATTATACCAGATTTGGCTCAATTGTAATTGTACCAACATACAATCGTTGAGCAGATTTTGAACAAAGATATTACCGAATCAATTTTTTGGAGATACTTTTTGTTTTGGTATAACGGTGTATAATTAGACTAAAAATAAGTTACATATTACGATTATATAAAGGACAGATTATATAGGTTTTAAATATCGAAATCCAAAAGAATGGAATCATTTTATGTATAAACGTAGAAATTTTGAATTTGTAGTAAAAAAACACGTTTTTTCTAGTAAAGTAGCAGATATTAGATTGTTCTACCACCGTACTTTCTTTGGGACTATTGTGCAAGATTTGGTATAATTGTACCATCTCTGGCAATGCTTCTGTTAACTTAACCACGGCTATAACAAATACCTATGTATTTAAAAATGTAATGCTAGATGCATTTTAACTTAACTTCAGTAAGAGGATAATTGGTAAAATCGGAGCTTTTTCAGAACGCTTGCAGATATTTAGAATTGACACATCCAACAACATTGCTTTAGAGTTCATCTAGATGTATATTGTTTATATCACAATGCCTATATAAAGAATAAGCACTGTAGTCTATATTATCTTTATATTTTAAGAGGTAAGTCATTTTATTATTTAAGTAACCGTTGACTAGAATACGTGTTAGGTTAGTTTTTCTTTAATATAAAATGTGTTATGTTTTTTAGATAACAATGAGCAAGAAAAAAACATCTATAAATCCTGATTGGATAAATCTTAGTGTTAATCCCTCATGGGCAAACATATTTGAAAAAATAGAGTCGGATCCTTTTTCAGCTGTTAGCAAAATATGCAATAAAATGATTTTATTAAGTGGCATGGGAAAGCAAGCCTTAACGAGCCATAAGAGTAGTAGACATGAAAAAATTAAGAGCAAAAAGAAAACGCCAAGTACTTTTAAAGAAAAATAATGTTGAGCATATCGATCAAGTTGTTTCAAAACCTGATATAACTTTTCAACAAAAATCAAGGTCTGTCTTCACTAAATTAGATAAAGTGGTGCAGTCTGAAGTTCTTTGGACCCTTCACATTGTAGAGTCAGAGAAAGAAAACTGCAATGAAAGAATTTAATGACCTTCAATAAAAGAAATTAAAACTAAGTGATACTACCAAATACGGAATGGATAATACTAATAGACGTTTAGATAACTTGACAGAAAAAATTTAAAAATATTTAGTTATATTGTTTTTTCTTTATATATTTTTGTTAATAAATTTTATTTTCTGTTTATCTTTACTAGTGTTTACCTTTTATCAGTTTCTCCTTTCATTTTTAAGAACAGGAATTAAGCACATTCTTGAAAGAAAAAACTGTTTGTGGTTTTGAAACCTTTATAGAGGTTTTTTGGGTATAAAAACGATTCTGAACTCCTGCCTAGAAAAAGTTTAATGCAGAAACAACAATTAGTATATAAAAATGAATTACAGGTGGCCTGGAATTTTTCCTTATAAGTCAGGGAAAACCTGGAAAAGTCAGGGAATTTTGCATTTTGAGAACTATGAACCCTGGTTATGTGATGCGGTTGAAATATATAGGTCATTAACTAAAGTGTTCGTGAGTAGTGTAGGTCATGCAATAAAGAGTTACAAAACAGAACATAAACTGCAAAACGGAAGATAGTGGAAACTCTCGGAAGGAAGATTACAGTGATTGATGATGACACAAAATACGTGATTTGTGCATCAGTTCATGGATGGTATTTTAAAAATAAACTTCCAATAACAAAAATTGGGCTATTTCACAGGATGAAACTTTCCATAGAATATCTAGAAGGGTGCTTTTGCAAGTTATGCGTAAGATATGAATTATGTATGACATGAATTTCCTTTTATGAAACTGATCGAAAGAATATGCTGATAGAAAGAGATGATTTCTCCCGATTATACGAAAATATTTGAACCAAAAGTGATGCACACTGTGACCTTGCATGTGGCTATTATGTGTCACAATATTCAGTTATTTCAGCATCCAATGGCGGAAGAAAAGGGCCTTGGTGATGCGACTCCCCTCTAGATTTCCACGCTACGCCACTGATGTATAGTTTCATGTATTAAAAATGTTAACGCCTGATATCTGCAGAGTGTGCATCAGACCATCACTGTATAAAAGAAAGACATTCTAAAATAATTGTAGAGAGTCATGAGTAGCTTTTTCAAGTAAACTGTGAAAGTGCTAACTTCGCTCAATCTCAACTTATTTTTGGTAATTTTGTGTCTCTTCTCAAGTCACACGTCTGTATGGAAGAATGTTGTCCCCTGCAACCCTCAACTCTCGTAGTCAGCTAAGTGTTGAGAATTAGTCGCTTACTATTTTGAAACTAGTATAAATAATAAATAATCTTACTTAGAATACAATTTCTACATGCATTGTAGAATAATGAAGTTCACTTTTAATATAATCTAATGAACTAATATAATAAACAGAGCAGGATAATCAGTTGATTTTATTTTATATTTAAAGTTTATACACAAGGTAGTAGGGGTTTTAGTTTGTTATGGAATTTTACTACCATAAAAGCCTCAAAGGTTACTGAAATGTTCACTGTTGTTAACAGGCACATTTATTAATTAATGTGTGTTTGTCTATCTAGTTTTATTAAACACTTAAATATGTTGTGACAAATTCTATAAGTTCTCAAAATATCATCCTTACACAGTATCAAAAATTTGTAGATTGATTGTTCACACATCAAACATATAACAATTGCAAATAGATTACAGTTGCGCTTGTTAGATACATACACTTGTGTCTTTAGTGGAATATAAAACTATGTCGGTACATACATACTATCTACAGTGCCTTCATAAATGATTACAAGCCACGTGATCAGGGTCGAGATTCTCAAATCAATCGCAGAGAAATTCATATGAGAATATCCTTTTCCTCACTACGGCAATTGAGAGAGACAAGAAATCTATTCGCATACAAGCTGTTCTTCGAGAATCATAGCCCTGGTCACGTGGCTTGTACTCATTTATGATGGCACTGTATGTGCAGTCACGTTAAAATTGTGTTCCCCGACTGTGTTTTTGACATCAAAGTTGAATTACAGTGTCCGGATTTCCATGCTGTTCTTATTATTATTTTATAAATGAAGTTAAGGTGCGTGCTTATAATTAATTTGACTTTTCTATAGAATAGGAATGATTCATACTATACTTGAGTTCCAATATTGTAGAGAGTAACTCATGTTATAAACCTGCTCATAATTTATAGCAGTCAACACAAAGAAATAGGCATGCAGCCCGTATATTTTTCTTACAAAATCGTGTGCCGCATATCTCTGAGAGCATATTTGATTACACAGCTTCTGCTACGCATGCGCTGCTGCTTTTAATTGGCTGCGACAAATTGTCGGATCCAACTGTTTCATTTCCAGCGCTATCATGGGCTGGTATATGGTTCGTGTGAGCAAAATTTCGTGTATATCTTTTCGCTAAATTAATTGTGAATGTAATTAATTTTATTAGTGATTTGATCAAAGTGAGGAATATCGAATGAAGACATGTATGAAGAGTTTAGAGCGCAAGGTCAAAATATGAGTGTAAGTGATGTTGAAATATGTATTTCATTAACAAAATTGTACGTGAATAGCATATGTGCAAATAAAAAAGTGATAAAGTACAACTATAAACGGAAAGTGATGGAAACTCGCGGAAGGAAGATTGTATTTTTAAAATGAGTTTTCGACAAAAAAAAAATTCTATTGCTATATCTTACAAGATGAAATTTAGTCTGTATAAATGAAATCGAAAAAAGTATACTGATAGAACAAAATAGTGATATGGAGAAGAAACTATTTAAAATAAATTTTAAAAAATAAGAATCTGGATCGAAGAATATACTAAATTTTGACAAAACATGGACATATGAAGGTCATACAGAAAGCGGTACAATTTGATATAATATGTGTTAATGTGTGACCGTTATAGTGACAGTGCTAGTAACCAATAGTAAATAGTGTGTATGTATTCCAAAGCCTTTTGTCCTTTTGAATGCGGAATTTGTAAATATTTGCGGGATTTATTTAATGGTGGAAGAATCTCTGTAACAAATTTTGTCAACTACCTATAACTTTCTATTCATCATGAAACTGCTATGGTAGATTATCAGAAGCTCAAAACAAATTTATTATCACCACATAATAATGAAAGGGGCAATAATATTTGTAGTGATTGACAGTTTCCCAAATTGCAATTGTCAAAAGTTGAGATTTTCCCGTCATAAATAATTAAAACAGAAGTTGCAAAATTCGTGCAAAAATCCGTGAATTGGACAATCGCCGTCCATAAGGATAGCATTCTAATTTGTAGAGGATAACACATTTAAAGTAAATTGTTAATGTGCTAGGTTCAGCCAACGTCAACTTATTTTTGATAATTTTCTGTGCTATAATTCTTCTCAAGTGGCACGCTTAGGTAATCATACCACCCGTATCTTCCGTACTCATCTCTGTGATGTGAATTAGTTACTCTCTATTATTTTCGACCTTGGGTAATTGATAATACAAGATAAAACCTTTAAATATTGAAATATTCTTATTATTTTTATTATCTAACGCCTCAAAATTCATAAAACTGTTATATCACTGGTTCTACTCTAAAAATAATGGATGTTATCTAATGCAATTATTTTTGTGATTTTTGTATATTTTTATATCTGTTCGCACTCAAATTTAGTACGCCTATGAAATGTTGCTTCCCGCACTTCATCGCTTAGTCTACAAGCTAGCGATTAGTCACTCTACAATTTAGTCGCTGACTATAACCACCATAGTTATTGTAAACTTTTAAATAATTACAAAAGGTTTTCTCATAGTCATTCTAGTTTGCAATTTGATTAGGCATGCATATTATGGTTTTTAATGTAACTATGTACTTCTTTATAGACCACTTGAGGAATCTACTTCAGGTGCTAGTGGAAGTGGTACCCAGAGTAATACAGAAAGTGCGCAGAGGTCTCCAAACCAGTCTGAATCGTCTACACCTGGAGGAGCTACTCCAAGATCCTCATCCACTGAAAATTTAGCTTCAGAATCAAGGTCAGAAAGTAATAGTGGTCTACCAGAGTAAGTGTCTAGTAAAATGGAATAGTTACCGATGTATAAAAACAAAATTAATTGCAGAATACAATTTTAATTACTTATTGTTTTGATTTATGTTAACAGAAATGCTTCGAGAACATCAGAAATGGCTGAATTGTTGACAATGTTAACACAGTTGCAGACAAGATTTGCACCGTTCTTAGAAAGGTATCAGGATTTCATGCAAGAAGACCCAGAGGTTACTTCCGAGGTGAGTTGTTAATTAGTTTATTTTATTTTTGTATGAATAATGGATTATAGGTCTCAAATTAAACAAATATTATTACTACTTGTTTCAATAGGTATGCATCAGCAGTTTATAACTTAGTGTGTGTTCAGTAAAGAATGGGCCAAACTTCAGATGTAGATAGTTTGGATAAAAATAAGCTGAATTAACTCAACTTACCTTAATCCAAAAGTTAATATTAACGGAGATATAGGGTGTCAGAGTTGAAAAAATAAATCATTTCACATTTTCTTTATTATTTTTGGATCGCATCGAGCCTATTTTATGAAATTTGGTATAGGGGGGTTTCTTGGGACTAGAAATTCGAATATGTCGACGATTTTGGTGTATCTGCTAGAGGGTGCCACCAACGGTGGTTTGGACCCCTTTAAATCGCTACAACTTTTTTGTGCTACACTGTATCTCATTTTGGACTGGAAAAATGTTCTTCCCTATCTTTTCTAGTTAAAAATTTACACCTTGTTGATGTCTCTAGAAGCAATGGTTTCTGAGAAAAACGCTTCTAAATCTCATGATGCATGCAATTTATCTAAAAGTAAAGTCAAATTGTTGCGTAAGTAATGGGGCCATACTGTAACAGCATAATACTGCGACCAATTATACTCTTATATTGTTTATATGTTTATGGTTCCTAAGTATGGTCTGTAACTACAGGGTCTAATTCCTTGTGATATTTTAAGCAAATAAGTTTATATAAATGTGTATCCGGAAAGCTTATATTTTACGTTACTTTTACGTTAGTAAAAAAGCTACATGCTTTGATAATGACCTGTTTTTTTTAAACCCTGGATAAATGCATATAGGTTTTCTTAAATTGATTATGGTACCATTGTCAAAATTTTAAAATCCAAGCCAACCATAAAGAGATATTTTAAATTTATTTTCAGAATGAAAGGCAAACTCAAATCATGTTGAATCGGGTATCTGAAGTTCTCCATTTCTTGGGTCATGCCTACCACTCCCTGAGTGACATAATAATCCGTGTTCGAACACCACCGCCCAGACCACTTTTATGTCGTCCAATTCTCATTCAACACTCAGCAGTGGTACAAACCGGTATTCCAATTCAGGTTGAGGTGAATATCTCCTAAATTTGTAAATTATTTTTGCTAACAATTCTTTTAATTTAGGCACAAATCAATGTCTCAGCCGATCGAGCGCCCTCCTCTAACGCTAATGCGTCTCAAACAGCCAATACAAATTCCGACACTAACACTACTACAGCTGCACCAAACGCTAATAATACCACAAATGCCCCAAACGGAGGTCCAACTATTTCAGTACAGCCTGGATTTGTTGGTTTGCCGTTCTTACCAGGGGCTGCTATGAGGGTGCAGTCATTTCCACTTGAAATTCGCACTGTGAGGTCTGCTGCCGCTGCCCCTCAACCACAAAACAATAATAATAACACTGTAAACACATCTGAGGGCACTCCTGTTACTGCGGGAACTGCTCCAACCACTGCCAGCAGTACTGCTTCTAGTACGCAAGGAGCCACGAATAATAGCCAAGAAAGTGGCGGTCAAGGAAGTTCGTTCAATTTCAACCCTAATGTTGAGTTCTTCATGGAAGTGACACCAGAAGGTATTACAATAGATTCTTTGGAGACTACGCTTGTTGGTTCTAATCAAGCAAATGATTGTAAGTGTTGTGACTGTTCATGCTAACTATATGTATGCATAAGTGATGATGTTTGAATGACCAATATTGTCCTAGAATCAACAAAATTTTGCGTTTTGTGTGCCTATAATAAAATTGATGTAGTGAAGTATTTTCTGTGCTTTGTTTTCATACTCGCAAAGGTGCAGATGATTTAATTGCTGTGCAGTAAGACCCCGCTTAACACTGATTAATTCAACGTTTCAGTATTACGGGGTAGTTTTGGAATTCCTGAAGATCACTCAATATTAAAATTCTCCGAAATTGTGCATGATTTTAATTTTCGATACTCGGATGCAGTGTCGTGGCGCGTATGGCAGCATACAAATGTATGTTTGTTGTGTCACATTTTTTTTATGATCTGTTTATACATATTCAGATTCAAGTTTTGATAGAAGTTCAAAGGCAAGATGAAGTGTTATTGATTGTTGCTGAACGAAATAGGAAAAGGATACCGACATGACTTCTTCACAAAAAAAATTAAATATGTCAAATAAAGGAGAAGCTTTCTCATCACAAGATCACTTCTTTACTTGAACTTTTTTTGATTTTCATGAATGCTTTATGAATAAAAATCGATATTAATATTAACGTAATAAAAAAAAGTTACAGTAAATATTAAAAAAATATATGAATGTTCTTAACATGTCATTGTGTTTAGACTATACAATTTATCACGATTTCTCACTTAATAAATAATATGGCCAATATTTTTGGTATTATAGATTTATCATCAAGTCATTATTTAAAGTAATAACAATTGAATTTTAAAATAGAACTGTTGTTAAATTGACTAGGTGTTTGAACATATTTTTTTGAAATTGTTGCTCTTATGGGAATAAGAGTCGGGGATTGGTTTCTAACTATTAGAAATATTCGAGCTAAGTTGTGAATATGTTTTCGGTGCATGTAACTCAGTAATAAGTAGTCTGACGAACATTTCTGAAAGTTTCAAACTATTGACTGTAATTATTTATTTGTGGTTTTTTTCGGTACTTTTTTTGTGTAATTTAATAATATTTTTGTATTTCAGTGGCAGAAATATCCAATTAAATAAAAAAAAGTTTGAAGCTAGTCACTGATAAATATTTATAGAAATTAGTTACTACATGCACCTAACTCTATTTTGTGTGACATGTTTTATACTTTGTGATTGATATTAGTTAAATGTAAAGTTAATAAATTAATTAAATGTAGTTAAATATAAAATATTTCATTGCAGTTTTTTACAAATTATGCATTATTTACGTGCCTGGTTCTTCTCGATATACTTTTTCGATGAATGGTGTTTTGTTTTCTTATGATTGGATAAACTTTATTAATAAATCATCAAAGGTTGCAATTCTCATTTTTTTTTTAACATAATAGTTATAGGTTATGTTTGATGTGGAGTTTGATGTACAGCATGAATCCAAGGTCAAACCAGTCCTCTATAAAGTCATGTTAAAAATTATGAAGTGTGAACTAATTTTTATCGCCACATGACTATATAGTTTTATATATTAAAAATTAAAAGTAATAATATTTCTAACTTTTATTCTCTATTCCATTTTACTCCATTTATTGACCTCGTTTAATGTCGTGTTTGGTTTAACGCTAGAATTGATTGGAACATGTCCCCCAAGTAAAGCAGGGTCTTACTGTATTTGTCTTTTTAGTGGTTAATGGAGCTGTCAGTATTTAAGAAATTATAAATTGTTGTAAAATAGGTTTATTCTGATTAGGAAAACATGAAACACATTATTCGAAAGTATTTTTTTTAAGTAATTGTTTGGACCTGCATACAATCTAACAAAATTAAAAATATATTTTTCCCTAAAAAAGTTTATTACAAGAAGTTTTTTTATTTCAATCACGGGATTCGAATTGGAAGCATACTTTTTCTAAAATAATTTTAAATAGTCACGTCACAACCACGGTGTTTTGTAACTGTAGTCCAACATTCTTAATATTAGAAATTACAAAATTATAAGTAAAGCTATACGTGCGGCAAGAGTTCAGATGTCTTACGGCTGACGTTATGCAATTATTGTTATCGTCAACATAATTTTCGATATCTGATCGTGTTAAGAACAATCATTTTTGCAATTTAGTGCAATATATAATGCAAATATTTAGTGTAGTATATAGTTTTATTACTCTCAGTTGCAGTTTCTTAAATATTTTGATGAAAATATAATGAATTATTCATTTGTTTGTATGATGTAAGTCGTCTGAATTCTTGCCGCGTCTATAAATAAACGCAATAGAGATTAGGGACCACTCTTTAATCTTAATTAATAAAAAAAAAAATATAGTAACCGTGTACATTTACTTTAGGCATTGGCGATACTGATAAGTTCTTATTTCAATGGTTATATAAGCTTTGCTATCAGATATGTCCAAGTAAAGTTTAATTTTTTATGTTAGTAGCCGTTAACACCTAAAAGGCATAGCAATCGATGTCCTCAGATCTAATAAATTAAGCATTATTATTACATTTATTACTTTTTCTGTGGTATGGGTGCTTCTGTGGCATCGATCGCTTTACCTCCTGGAGGCCTGCAAATATAAAAATTTGTGGGCAATATTGATAAGTAATTAGACTCTTGGTTCTACATATCTAATACCTTATACTCTTAGATACACAGAAACAAGCCGGTTCATCTAATTATTGATATTGCCCACAACTTTTATGTTTGTAAGCCGTGTTAAAATTTGTGGCTAAAAACCTTAACTTTGATTTGTTTAAAAGAATAGCTTATATAATCAATTCCTTGCCAAAGTTAATGCTTCTAGGGGAAGGTAAAATTTCACAAATTAGAAGTTTTGACGTAGAATTTATTTATTTTTAAGGAGTTAAAACAGCAAAAGAAAACTAAATAAGCAAATTTTTAGTCTGGTCCGTTTTCATAATAGAAATAACTACTGAAAGTATACATTTTTTTTTAAAGAAGTTTTTAAGAGTGATATCAAATGGTGTCAGTATCAGTATTCAAAAATTAAGTTATAAAAGAAATGTTTTGGAAATATATAACTTTTAAGGATTTGTATTAAGATAGGTAACTTGTAAATCAGTTTATATCCACTCAAGAAACATGTTCTTGAAGTATAGCACTTTAATTTGTGGACATCAGTGGCACACCCTGTATATTATGAATACAAAAAACTTGATTGCATTAGACTACCCTGGGTTAAGAATTCATTCGGAATTTAGGATTTTTTCTAATTTTTACACCAAACTAGTGGTTATAATTGACCGTAAGGGGCCTTGCTAGATGCAACCATACAAACTAGTACAGTCTGCTTTCCGCTAAGCGCAGTATAATCGTATGACTTCTCTTGTATCTTCCATCTTCGCTTGCCTCCTATCATGGCCTGATTCTGTTTGAATGTAAGCGGTTACTTTGCATTTCCAAATTTACAAAGATACCTAAAGAGGCCCCTAAGCTTTGTACAATAATGTGAATGAGACATGTCACCAATATGTTGTCACAAAATATATACAAGACAAATTATTATTAGAAATGGACATCAATGTATATCTCTTTGTGATCCTGTTGAAATTTAACAAATAATATTATTATGTGCGATTATGATTAAAATTTGTTAAATTATTGATTAAAATATCTAAGAAAGAATATGTGATTTTAAGGCTTTGACAACGTATGCTGTTATTTAATCTATCATGGTTTTTCGGGTTATTATTTCATGTCCACTTTCCTAGGTCACAATATAATAATTCATATAGTATATTATAAAAGACTATATGTTTGCTTAAGTAAAAAATTAACATTTTGTTCACAGAGCATGATAATTGCCTTGCACAAATATTGGTAAATGTTGCATGGTATTTAAATGTGAAAAAATGAACCAATTACATAATCTTTTTAGACATTTCTTAAGAAAACATTTTGTAGCTTTATGTGTATTTATTTGTGGTATAGATTTAGTCCTTTCATTTTCTTTTTATTTTGAATATTTTGATACTTCTGAAAAAATTGTTAAACAAAATTCTTTGTAGTATTGAAAACAGAAATAGATTACTTCTTAAAATGTTCATCAAAAATAATTGAAAGTTGGATGACCTCTGTGTCATCCTTTCACAAAAGCGTACATGTAGTTGTTGGAAAAGAGTTATAAGTAATTGATACATAGTAAATATATAAATGGAATTTTTTTGCTTTAATAAAGCTCAAGTAACATTAATTCTCATTAGTAACCACTGAAACACTTGTTTTATATAAATTTGAAAACTAATCTAAATATCGACACCTAGTACTCAATGTGTGAGAAAGACAGGCTTATACATATACACGTGTAAAATAAGGATAAACAATGAAGTTATATTAAAACTAGTTACGGATGGTGAGCTATAATATCTGATATTACAAAAATATTGCTTGTGATTAAAATGCACAGAACGTTACGCACTGATGGTATAATATATATTTATATCTATGCGGTTTACTTGTGTGTAGGAATATATCTCATTAAAAAGAAATTAATATATATTATATACTCGCGTCAAGAATTCAGTCACGGCTGGCGTTACACATTTGTTTTTATTTTCAATGTAATTTTCGATATTTGGTCGCATTAAAAACAATCATTTTTTGCAATATAGTGCAATATATAATGCAAACTTTAAGTGTAGTATATAGTTCTATTACTATCAGTTGCAGTTTCTTAAATATGATGAAAATATAATGAATTATTTATTTGTTTGTATGACGTAAGTTGTCTGAATTCTTATCGCGAGTATATTATTGCTCATCATCTATAACTAACTTTAAGGTACGGATTTGCTGGTGTGACTGCGGCTGCGGCTTGTGGCTGCGACTCGTTGCCAACCAATAGACAGTCTGAATGTTCTCATCAATTACAGTATTTAGACTGCCTCAGTCCCGAGCCGCAGCCGTAGTCGCACCAGCGAATCCGTACATTTAAGGTCAATTCACACATACGGTACTGGGCACCCACTGTGCACCGACTGTGTCGATTTGAACTAAATCTATCACCTGAAGTTTCCATTGAAAATGTATTGAATTGCACTGTTTAATTCACACATGTAGGTCTAGGCACAGACTGTGCTCTGACTGTGTTGCTTCCGATCGCTTTGAAAGCGATTTCTCAAGGTTACGGTCCGACACAGTAGGAGCACGGTACGTGCATAACCGCTCTAGTGAGAACTATTGGAAGGCGAAAAGAGGGCAGTCGTCATGTTTCGGCCAGCGCTTGTTCATTTTCGGGTGTCGCGATTTTGCCGCTGGTATTCCTCCTCTCTTGGATCCATGATAGAAACTAACCAACTGTGGCACGTAATAACATGATTGGTGTGAATATACACAACAAAACACAGTCGGTGCACGGTTACGACACAATCGGCGCACAGTACCGCATGTGTGCATTGACCTTTACAGTGGTGCCACTTTTCTTACAATAGTAAAAATATGTTGTATGCAAATAAAAAACAAACTAAAGATTCAATTTTTTTAGAAAGACATGAAATAATATTAATATTTCTTATTTAATGGGAAATTTCAGAATTAGATCTGACATCTAGGTTAATGGGCTTATTAAAGTTTGTTCAACTCTTATCATTTTTAGATAAAAATGGTAACATATTTTTTATGTGTGTTTTTGGTGTGATATTTTTAGTTGGGCAACAGCAGTTTCATAAAAACAACTGATTTGTTAGATTCATAAGGTTTATGTATGTATTAGAATTTTTTTCAAAGGTAGCAAAATACTTAAATAAATAGAAAACAGGCACCATATGTATTTACTAAATTATTTTATATTCTACACCTTACTAAAATCTAACATATTGCTGGTTACGTATCATTAGTTACTTATCTTCAAATATCATCTTTCTAGTGTTACGAGGAGCTTTGAATGGACCACCTCCAGAGTTTTTGCAGTCCCTCATGCAAATGGCGGGTCACATAATAAATCGAAACACGGCAGACGCAACCAATATGAGAACACCATCAACTGATTCCACGCAATCCACACAGCAACCAAATACTACACAAGCTGCACCTACACAAAACTCTCAGGCACGTGGAAACACCCAGACAAATCCCACCACTGCAACACATACTCGGTCTACTCCTCGTCCACATGTGCATTTAGCCCAGCAGGCTATGCAGGGTGGATTTGATCCTTTCCTTCCTTGCAACTCCCATCATATTTCAAGGCGAAGATTGTATCAAGCAAACGTGATGTCGGCATCAGCACCAGCAGCTAATCAGCAGAATGCGGCTCAAAACAACACCGCTAGGCAAGAAACGCCACCCACTGGACAAGCTGCTACTGGCCAAAATCAGAATATACTCAATTTTATTAATGGAATATTTGACTCCATTAGAACTGAATACAGAAGAGCTAATGAATCTTCTGCACAGAGTCCCAATGTTTCAAACACATCTGAACCTAATGCAAGAGAAAATGGCAATGCTGCTGGTAATGCTGCTCCGAACTTGCCGCCATTTGCTTCTTTGTTTTCCGGATTGCATGGCATGGTAAATAAACATTTTGCTTCACGACTTAAATTTGTTGAAAAAATATTTCTATTATTTTATAGGAAACGTTTTTAAATTTAAAGTATCAGTCAACAACTTCAATATTATATTAATATGTAATGAAATATGATATAGAAGGTGACCCAGTCATTAATTTTAAGAGAAGATAGAGAAAAATGAGTATAATATGAACATAATTAAAAAAAATTAGATGCATATTTATACTGCAAAAATCAACTCAGTGCTGTTCTGAGTGCAACGCTGCAAATTTAAATATTTTTGCTAGTATTAGACATAATAAATAAACAGTTTTATTGACTAATTTAGAAACTATTGTTTTTTCTTGCTCAACTCTGTTACTGGGAGTTTTATGGGTTGGTTCATATTTCTTTTAAAATACATTATTTTAATTTCTTGATTTTTAGTGCATACTTTTTCTCAAACAAATTGGAACATATTTTGGCCTTTTTTCAATTCTAGTACCTATATTATAGATTTACATTTAAGTGACTAGCCACTACTAGTGGCTGTTGCTGGCATTGCCACTTCAATATTACTTTGAGGAATGCTATTGAAACATGATAAACAAAAAAAAACTTATTGACTATATTTTTAAGTATTTTATGTTTATATAACATTTTATATACAGGGTGTTTTTTAATCGCTGGATAATCTTTCAAAGTTGGGTAAATGCTGCAGAAACATGTTTAATCACAAGAACATATTTCTAAAAAACATTTGGTGCATTCAGCAGAGAATAGCAATGAGTGATGGATTAGACATAATAATCACGTGATGATTACTAATCAGACGCTTTCTTCTGATTGACCTTTTTTTGATGTTTTCATTTTTCAGTTGTCAGCTGATTTATTTTAGATTAGATTAGAGTAGATTTAAAATCGAAATCCCATTGAATGTTTTTTATTGATGAATTAGATATGAATATTGTTGAAAATATGAGTTAATCTTGTTAATCCATTTTGCAGAGACTGTTAGGTTATGTCATGGTAAACAAATCACTAATCATGATTACTAATCGGTCCCAAAGAGCGCTGCAAAAAATGGCGTCCGATTACCAATTGCTCGATAACTCATCGCTTCAGCTATGCGCATTCAGCCGAAAATTGCTAAGCGATTAGTCATCGATGAGCTCTGCTGATTGCGCCCAATGTGTTTACTGCCCTATGAATGCACATTATCAAATGTCAAATCAATTTTATTTTAAATGTTATTATATATTTTCTACAGGGTGTAACTTTGATGGGGGTCCGGTTTGAAGGGTACCTGTGACCCTTATAAACACATATCATAAGTTTGTTTTCCTAAATTCCGCCATAAAAACTGATTTTTTTTTGTTACCTTTTTTTCTGAATTTTCATACTCCGCCGCTGGTTAGGCCAGCGTTGGGCTAATCTAGAGACGGCCTTTATCGGTTGCTCCAGGCGATACAGTAGTCCTTTGCGCTGTTGTCACATTTCATTATTGAAGTGAGAGATGGGCAAGATGAGAAATTTTACTGTTAGAAAACAAATTTCCACACCACCCGTGAGGTACTGTTTTTAGCGCTACATTTTTATTGAGTGGGTGTTCGCCTATAGCCCTATTATCCCACATAAATAAAAAATATATTCTTTTAAATAAAATACTCTATAAATCAACAACAATTCAACTAACAGAAAATTAAGTCAGAACAGTAATAAATAAATAAAAATAAATACATAATATTTTTCTACTCACGTGATGTTTATAGGGAGGTTTACAAACAATTTCTTAGGTACGTGTCGATCGCAATAATCCATCCCATATCGCCTTCTTGCAACTGCACTGTTTTCTCCTGACAAAAAATAGGCTCTAACCATATCAACTCTTTCTTGATTCGTATACATGTTTTTTCATAATATTACACACACTTGACAATAAAAGCACACTTTTATAAGTTATACACTTACACTACACAAGGAACTGAACAAAATACCACTTTAAATTAATACGCAAATAAATTTGGTAAAACACAATACTGCACTGAACAAATTATATTTTGATTTCACTAAAAACACATAAAACTCAAAAATACCCACCGTTACATCCTCCTCCTCATGCGACAAAAGGGAAACTGAATCTAAGTCAAAATCAAAACAAAGCTGTGGCATATCTGACTCATTGGCCAGTTGTTATTTTGCCGCTTTGACTACTGTCAATTGACGGTATATTTTATTCTAACAGGTGCGTGTTAAGGGTGCCATAACCACCACATTCACGTATGCTAACATCGCAAGTTATAGTAGTAGTTTAACTTTATATTTTTCGTATAACTGTTTATTTTTTACATAAAACGACAAATAGTTTAATAAAATTGCATACATGTTCATTAACTATACATAAAATTTAATATAAATAATTCTGCACAATAGAATAGTAAACAAAAATGCAAATTTGATTTTGACCATTGCCAGGCACAATTTGTGTAAAACAAATTAACAACACAGAGTTTTAAAAGTGAAAACTCAAGTTTATATGGTTCTTGGTGATAACTGGCAAGGCTTATTTTAATCGAACGAAGGTGTTGTCTGTTGGAGCCCTTCAGTATACCTATATCATATCCATCCTCCGTATTATGAGGTATTTTATAAACTAGGCCAGAGCAAAGGTTATTCAAGGGTCATTGACACACTGTTTGAAAAAAAACAAATACTTTGTATTAAAGACTATTACTTTAATAACTTACTTTAATAATTACTTTAAAGATTATTAAAAAATATTTTAAAACTATCATATTACTAAGTAAATTTATTTATTTTTAATTATGTAGGTACATTTTATAAAACAACAAAAATTATTTTACAACAAGCTTTGCTGACAATAAATTAATACCTAACGTATGCTTATTCATCCACCAATATTATTATTTAAGATTAATAATAATTATTAGTTAATACATTATACTTTAGACGACATACCTCTCTCTCATATCTGTATATTTTTTTACATAAAACGATCTAGTCTGGTTTCATGTATTGGGTGCAGTATTTATGCGATATTTGTATTTTATAAACTAGGTCAATGTCACGGTTATTGAAGGGACGTTGATAAAACCCTTAAAAGTAGTATCAAATCCTTTGTACAGATTACAGAAACTGTTTTTTTTTAAACATTTTATAAAACAGCAACAATTATTTTAAAACATTAAGTTTTACTGGCAATAATTAGTAGGTAACGATTAAAATCCACCTAACAATACTATTATTTAATAATAATAATTAGTTAATAGATCAGTAAATAATTGTATTTTTTACGCATCTTACATTACGTACTTTTTACAACAGTGGTTTTAAAATCCATACTTCATCAGGATTGACAGAAAAGTATAATGACATGAGTCGCAATGTTATAAAAAAGCATATTTAAAAGATTATTCATTGCAGTTTTTTCTTTTGTATCTCCTTACTTAACATTTAGACGTCGGAACTTGTCGTATCATTGGCAGTTTATTACGATCAAACTGAGGTGTATACATGCAAAAATTAGTTTAACATAGGTATTTACATTGAATTGGTGCTCTGTTATTTCTAGTGACTCGTGATCGCCTAAATCTCATCACAATAAATTGAAGCTGTAGTTTTGCATATCCAGACTATTGTCTTCTGCATTCACATTACCTCACTAAAAATCCTCACTTTCACATTTCACGGCCTCACAATTATGTCACTATTTTTGTTATAGCTTTTGCATTTGCGTGTTCTAGTACTTTTGATGCGATCAGATGAGATCTTGTGGCAACATTTTCTTCCAATGCACCTGTTATAACGTGTTATGAATACGTAGTACACACAAAGCTACGTATGTACTGAATTCATTATAAAATATCAGATTCCGTCGCATCGCCATGGAATACGACCCTGGGCCTGAAATGACCGGACAAGTTTCAAATCTAACTGGCAACGCCGTAGACATGGTTCTGCAGTGAAACTCGGACGCTGTGCAGGGGCGGCGTGTATAGCAATTTGGGTGCAGTTTAAAAATTAATTACAACTCGGCTATTTATTTGATTTAAAAACTAATTTTAGATTAGCAATCTAGGAACACGGACTACCCCACCTCTAAACCGACCCCCTTCAAAGTTACACCCTGTATATTATAAAAAATTACAAACCGCCAATTGTTTTTGCATATTTGTGAACTGAGATGTGTGAAAAATAAAATGCAGTAAACTGGATTGCTTGGTATACAGGCACTAGATGTAGCGTAGAATTTGATGATGGCATTAGTTTTTATACGGGGTGTTCAGTTTTGCAGAAAATCAATTTAATTTAGATTTTTTGGTAGTCAACCTTGGTAAAATTTGTATTTAAATTGAAATATCCTTAATTATAAATATATTCTGATAAAAAACCTGTTTAAAACCTTTTTATCACTTGTTGCCGAGACATTATTAATTATTTTCATTATTTAGAACTCTAGGTTAAGTTTTACATATCATTCGGGTCTGGGGCTCTGCGGCAATATTCGCATCATAACAGCGAGATATGTTTTGTGGCAGCGAGATTCGAGTAGAGTCAAGGGCATGTGACTTGTTCATAAATTTAGTTCTTGCTCATAGGGATTGTCTCCTATAGCTTTTATTATTTCCGAGAATAGTCTTTTTATACAATTAAGAAAACAATAAATGTTTCACATATTTTCAGAGTATTCATGCCGGATAAAGCTCAGCGCTCGCGAGCAGCTAATAACCTCAAAATGAAATTTTTTAACAAAACTTTAGCGTAATTGCAAATACGTACGCACATTCAATGTACCTCGTTGTGTTACGTATTTATAATAAAATTTCTACAAAAATACTCATACTTGGTTTGACAGTTTCTGTCACTTTACGTTTTGACGTCTATCCATGCGGTTATTGCGTGTATGTAAATTGGACTCAAGACTATTCACATTTTGCATGACAAAACAATGAAATTTGGGAAATTTTTATAGGAGTTTTTTTATGGCAAAATAAAAAAAAATCGTAAAATTATTATCAGAATGTGTTCATAATTAAAGATATTTTAATTTAAATACAAATTTTACCAAGGTTGACTACCAAAAAATCGAAATTAAATCGATTTTCTGCAAAACTGAACACCGTGTATAAAAACTAATGCCATCATTGAATTATACGCTCCATCTAGTGCCTGTATACCAAATTTAGTTGCACTGGCTGCGATAGTAGCAAGTTGAAAATATTTTTTTAAATAATCTGCCAAGCGCTACACTTTTAAAGTAGTCGTTGGTATTTAAATATACAGGTTGATTATTAACCTATAAGCATCAACTTAGGAATGATGAATAGCGAAAAAAAAACTAAAATATTTATAGTTTCAGAAGTTTACAATAATTTATCAGATATAATTTTTTGTTTATAGAAACGAAGGAGTAAACATTTCTATAGATTGTCAAAATTGTTTATTTTCTTTCATTTAAAAGCCAACTATGTTTCAAGGTAGCATTTTTCTTGAAAACTATTGCTAACTTTTTTATGCAAAAATCCTGTTTTCATTTTTACTATGAAATTATAAAAATAAATGTAGACAAACAAGTTTGGATAATTTTGAAGCACTACCCCCTTTTTTTTTATTGAAAAATTATGGGATTGTGCCAAATTTCATTGATGTCTCTACGCATTTGGGAGATACTAATTAAAAACCGTCATCAAGAACTAACCTTTCACACCCTGTAGACTTTTCGCCTTATTTTGAAGACTAGAAAAAGCACTTATATTTATGCGTATAGGTTAAGAATCGCCCTGTATTGTAGCTTCAATTATCCAAATGAAAAATAAAAAACATGATGAAAAATCAACTTACAACACTCAACTCAAGAGTTTATCTAAAAAAATTATATGATCGTTTGTCGTCTTTTCATATTTACCCAAATCTGAAAAATTTACCATAATTCCCGGACATCCTGTATAATTTCACTTACATAAAGGTTTTATTTAACATTTTTCAATTTTGCGATTATTGCTTTAAAACTGCTTTATTATAAAATAATATTTAAATTATGAAAGGCTTAATTATAAAAGTGTCGTGTTGGTAATTTTTATACACAATCACACAATAATTTACATTTTATTCACCCTTTAGGGCTATAAAAACCTACACTTTTTTTCTCTAGAGAAATAAAATTGGTTTTATTGACTAGTGAAATTAAGAAGTTTTATTTCACAGTTACTAAAATTTAATAATAGTACTCCTATTATCACTGAACTTTTGAAGGAACATTCTTGTTGACATTTAAAATTAAACTTGACTAACTAGTGCTTGTGATTGTGAATAAAACGTATAACATTTGTATTTTATTCGCGTTTTATCCACTTATGAAAATTAAAAGGTTCAAATATTCTTGTGTGGATAAAACGCTATCAAAAACACTTACAATAAGTAACTATTATGCTGACACAAATGTCAAAGGAATAAAAACATTATTCTTTTCTTTTTATCTTAGAACCTACCTGATCTAATAAGACAGGGTCCAACATTGGATCAGCTCCTACAACAGTTTCATCAAGATGAACAATATGTAGAAGGCGAAGGTGTTATTACTGATTTAATAATGCTTTTCGTTAGAAATCTAACTCTTGTGTAAGTTTTATAATAATGTAACTTAAGAATATCAAATAATATTTATATTTTCAGCGATTTGTTCACTTTAAACAGCGGTAATGTTGAACCTATTAACAGAAATAGGACTGAAATCCAAAATTTCTTCAGGACAAGGGTATGCGAAGGGGACACCTCCCCCTCTGGTGTTGATAGAGGAGTTGACAGAATTATAGCGGAAATGCAACCATTCCTGGAAAATTTCGTAAGAGAATTAAGTCAAATAAATGTTCCATTATTTTGTTTTTTCCCAATTTCAGAGAGCCTTGCCAGTTCGAGATGATATAGATATGGTCAGGTCTGCAGAACAATTATTTCGACATCGTTTACCAAACATTATCAATATAGCTATAAATCTTAATCCGAATAGTGTTCGACTTCTTTTAGATCAGTGCATTACAACCGCACAGCAACTCTGTTCGCTTACTCTCAGAGCCAGTTCAAATGGACAAGAGGGTGTGGAACAAGTCTTTGAACAAGTTATGGTGGGTGTTAATATTAAAAAATAAACATGTTTTCGTAATTTGGCATTATTTCAGAATCGTTTTATGGCAGATGTTCCGCAAGAAATACAAAACTGGACTCTCGTGACAAGTCGTGTTCATTTGCGCCAAGTTATGTCCAATTTAAGTGTTCCAGAAAGTGTATTGCAGCCGTATATTGTAAGAAGATCAGAAGCTTCATTGCCTTCAGTTGTAAATAGAAGTGATGTGGGCGATACTAATGTACACAATGTTAGCACTACTTCACAAGTCGAGGTAAGCTATAATTTTTTAGAAATTTGTTCTGTAACCTTTTCTTTTATTAAGATGTTTGTCAAGATTACATCGGATATATTTTATTAGTACAGTTCTATATTTCTAAAGCACTTTTTACTGTATTTGAAAGCAACATCAGTCATATATGCATCGAATATGACAGTTATGAGAACTTTTATATTTTGATGTTAATTTTGCCCTAACCTTGAAGTAATCCAATAATATATCATTTTGAGGCTTGAAACAGATAATTGGCAAAAATCACGAAGTGGCTGACATTTGTTGATAGATTTCGGAACTGCTTTAGGGGTGGACAACAAATTACTTACACAATAGAAGAGTGAAGTTTTGTGTGTTTTTTTAATGTTTTCCTACATTTTTTTCTGCATGAGTACCAGAACAGTTTGAAAATAGTATAACTTTATCTTGAATGAAGAACAGCAAAATCTGCATAAAACAATTTGTAAAACTCATTCACATAAAATTAGTGCGGTTGCAGAAAAGTTATTAAAAAGGGTGCCGTATTCTTGAAATAGTGTTTTCTACAAATACAAATAATTTTAGACATTTAATATTAATATTCTAGGGTTTAGCAAATAATAGGAAGGTTAACTCATCCCAGAAATTATAAATACACTAGATAATCACCGTAAATGTAGTTACTGGACGCGGTAAAAATAGTTTCATAAGTTCTATGTAGAGGTCGGTGGCATGCCGAATTCAGAAATTTATATAATTCTTTATACCAGACTTGTAGTGCGGTCAAGTGGGACCTTCGCCTGAGATGGCAGGGCACTACCCAGAGATTATAAATACACAATCTCTGGTGCAGGTAGAAAAGTGTTGTCCGGGAAATCCGAATAGGCCCGTAATTGCTGGCAGATGTAACAACAAAAAACCGAATGAGATATACTAGCGCTAGGAGAGCATTGGTGGCCTGCATCCACACTAATCAATTTCTGCATCCATTTTTACCGCGTCCAGTAACTACATGGACGGTGATTATCTAGTGTATTTATAATCTCTGCTCATCCCACCTGCAAATATTCCAAGACACTGAAGTAAAATGGTGAGAAATACGGATGACTTTTGTAACGTTCAGATAAACTTAACAGTTACGCCTTTGTACTGCAGTTGTATGGCAGAAGCTAAAAGCATTTTAGCTTTTACCATTACTTTTCCAACAATCATACAAGGACCAATCAGAAAACAGTTTTTTTGACAGTAAACGGAAGATTCACATTTCTGTAGGTTAATTCTATTGCGTTTATGCCACACTTCTGAAAAAATAATAAAGATTAGTTAAATAAGCCCTTGCGCCAAACCGAACAGTCAAGGGTTATTTTTGAAACTAAGTTTGCCTAACCAAAAAATCTCACACTGAAAAAAGCAGATAAGTAAAAAATAACAAAAATCACATCACTATCGCGCACTTCCGTATTATTGACGTTTCGAAAAACTATCTGTTTTCGTTCTCAAAATTGTAGTAAAAATATTAAACGTATGTCAAGTGCAATGCAATAAACAACCACTTTTTCCACTAAATATAGTTCAATAAAGTTTTGTTTTTTGCATGAACGTAAAAAAAATTATTTTATTATATGTAATCCTTAATAAAACACGCTTATACAACTATTTTATAAGATTGTAATTAAAAGTCATTTGCCTAAGTATACAACTCTTTCACAATATGTTTACAATCCTTATATATAATTTTTTTAAATGTTGTATAACGTAATATAATACTTTTATAAAAATTTTAAAACACTGAAAATTATTTGTTCTATAAAATAAACTATTATAAAACAATTTTACATGATTGCTTTCTTCAGGAACAAAATTATGGCAATTATTTGCTCTATAAAATCAAGCTGTTCGTTAAACAACGCAATTCGATAGTTATAAAATAATTCGCTTCTTTTAAAGTTCCATTTTGCTAGTTGGGCAATTCATATGCGAATATCCTTTTCCTCACTGCGGCAATTGAGAGAGACAAGAAATCTATTTGCATACGAGTTGTTTTTCGAGAATCACAGTCCTGGTCACGTGGCTTGTAATCATTTATGAAGGCACTGTATAATTACACATTTGGGTTTAACTTATTTGATAAACCAATATTGAATAGAAACTGGTGCCGTTTTGGTGCTATTTAGTAGTAGATCAACTGAGGAATTTTTTTCTTTTAAATACGTTGATTAACTGTAAAACATTTTTAAATAAATAAGTACTTCCTGTTACAAATTTATGAAAAATATTTAAGAGCACTTTTTTTAAAAACGTATTTGCCACCTAATTTTCTGAGACAATAAAACTAGACAACTGTAAATTAATATTTAATAAACTCCTCATGTGTCATTACTGCAAAATTTCAATGTTGAAACATTCCGTCACTGAAAATTATGCAAAAAAATATAGTTTTTTAATTAACTTGTAACTTACCTAGGAGAAGAAAATAGAATTTAAGTTGCATTGTATACATATACATTTTTATTTATGTAATCTACAAATAGTAGTATTTAGAAACCATAAAAATAAAGTAAAAACAGAAGTGATAAAAGGTTTAATTTAAATTTTTTAAAGGTGAGGGGAAAATTTGATCAACAGTAACATCAAGGTTGACCTCATGCATATTTAAATGTTGACATACATCTAGGTTATTATAAATTGATTAGTCATTAAATATCGTTAAGAAACTTTTGAACATAAACATTTAAAAATATATTAATGAAAGTATCGGATATTTCTATCCTTTTAGGCAATGGAATTAGATGAGGCTGTAACTACAGATAATGAACTAGGAACTACAACGATAGTGTTAGAAGACACAGAACCTTTGCCAAATATAGTTATCGGATCGGAGCCTTGGCATGGACAAGTACCTGAGGTAAGTAAAAAAAAATGATATAATTTTCAGTTGAAATCTATAAGCTTAACCATCTCAAAAATGTCTCTGATAATTAACTGCTATGTATCTAAAATAATTCATTAGATATTTGTTTATATTTAAACCAATTAAAGAAAAAAAGTAAAATTTTTATGTTAAACTTTTAACTTTTCCATAATTCATTTTGCAATTATTTCTATACTGCCCATTGAAAAAAACAATTATATAAAAGACAAATAAAATGATTATTCAATATACATGCTAGTCAACTCGGCCTAGTAGACTGTGTGTGTTGCTACTCGCAAAGTGTTTAGTGTTTTGTGTTTTCACATGCTAGTTTACTCGGTTGCCAAATCGTATGTGAGTCTATTTTGTTAAAAAGTGAGTGCATTAGAGAACTTTTAACTTAGTTATACAAAATATGATATACCAAATTTTAATTAACTGTTTAAAGTTAAATTAACAGTTGTACTACTGTGTCAGTTGGAAGACTAAAGGAGAGAATGCACTATCAAGTTGCGGTCTAGGCACATCAAAGATTGCTCTGTGCTGAACTGATCACATAGTCCCCAGGCCACCGTCCACTTTTTTAAATGATTACAAAAGTCGTAAATATGGTTTTAGTAGCTTTATTTGAACGAGTCTACCACCTCCTGAAATTTGCAGAGTGTGGAAAGAGCGCTTTTTCTCCACAGCAGTATCTAAATCTGTCGTTGTAGCGCGGTACCATTTTTGTATTACAAAACTCAAAATTGTTATCGCAAAACATAACCTGCGGTAATTGACATAATCAAGTTGTCGGACTGAAAAAACGAGGCTGAAAATTTGTCCGACAAGCTAGAGACTGCCTTCTTTATTCAATTATCAGTCATTTTAATTGAAAATTATGACTTTTGTAATAACAAAATGGTACCGCACTAGAGTAACATGTTACGGGTGTCGGACTCGACGATAGCGCCCTGTTTTTTGTCGGACAAAAAAATATTATTTAAACTTGACATATAATCTTTCAATTAAAATAACAATTTTGAGTTTTGTAATACAAAAATGGTACTGCGCTACAACGACAGATTTAGGTACTGCTGTGGAGAAAAAGCGCCCTTTCCGCACTCTGCAAATTTCAGGAGGTGGTAGACTCGTTAAAATGAAGCTACTAAAACTATTTTTACGACTTTTGCAATCATTAAAAAAAGTGGACGGTGGCCTGGGGACTAGGTAGCAGACTTTTACAAAATGAGTCACATATGCCGTTCTCTATGATCTTCCGATTTGTTCTAGTGTACAATTTAGATGTTAAAATAGGTTCTGTAGAAGATGTATTTTTATTAGCTCATTTGTTTGATGTAAAATGTTTGGCTGAAATTTACCAAATAGTTTTTGGCAAGACAGCAAAGCTATCTAATCTAGCTCCCTAGTTGCTAGTGCAAATGTGTAGATTTAAAATCATTAGAAAATTCTTCAGTAGACAAGAACAAGACTAGCATGGTCTAGGGTGTGCCTCGATCGCGACAGCATAGTGTGTTTCTTCCATAGGAAGGATAACACACAGTGGTTTATGCCGCCTTTATAACTGTATGTCATCCCCCATAAATCGTGACAATTCGGCTGCCACGACGGCATACACTACTTTGTGTGTCATCAATCACAAAAAAAACGGATTTGGGATAAAAAGCAGCATCTCATAAATCATAATTTTCAATAAATTAAATTGTTTTAGTTATTCTACTTAACAGTTATTGTGTCAGCTTTTACTAATCCTAGTTGGTGTTTGGATTTGCCAGTGACACGTCTGTCAATACCTCCACTTTTTTACTTGCACGAAAAAGTTGAGCTCTATCCGAGTTAACTCGTATATCCGTTCTACTAGCATCATTGGATGTTCACATGTATTATTTATTTGCTAGTGGCTTTCTAGTGAAATATAGTCAACTTGGCTAGCATGCGCCTAAATGGCAGATTACTATATTATCAATAATTAATAAAAACAGTTCCTAACATATATCGATTTTCAATATAAGAGTATCCTTACAAATTGCAGCAAGATCACATTTTTCGTTGTTGTGTGAGTTCAATTTGAAATATTAAAAAAGAGTAAAAAATTATAGTCAACCATTTTCATATCATTTTAAGACACAATTTTTTTAACTCGTATTCCTCCGACCAGTTGAATCCCTAAAAGTGTTCAGTACTCCCAACAGTGAACTCAAATATTCACGCAGGTTGATCCAGAACAATTGATTTTATACTGGTAAACATAAGTTTTTAAAATTTTATTTTACTTTTTTTTTTTTGTGGAAAAGCAATTCAAATTTGGCAGTGTTTTAGTTTCTTCATTGTTTCTGATACTGGATAAATAAAAATGTCACAATTTTTGTTAGGACTGGGTACCAATTATAGCTAGAGACGCGCAAAAACAAAGAAGACAGAATCCACAGGGCCCCTTTAGTGACGCTTACTTGTCTGGAATGCCAAGTAAAAGGAGAAAAATTGTAACAAGTTCAAAACCACAAGGTAGCCTTCCTCAAGTGATTACAGGTATTATACTAATTACTGCTACTTACCAAACATTAATTGATAATTTTTTGCAATAGAGAGTGTCAGGCAGGCAGTAACGGCCACAGGCTTATCAACAGTGGCCCCATTAGAAACAGTTGCCCAAGCAGCAGGCGCATCTTTAGAAATTCAATCAGCATATAGGAGCTTGTTGCGCACTAATGTACAGGCAAATTTGAGGGACAATGAAGATTTTACACCTGAACGATTTCCAAATGCCGCAAATTATTTCAATAATACCTCATAATAAAAGAATTAGAATACAATTTATATGTTTCGGGTCCTGTACATCGTATATTAGGTAAATGTGACGTGTCCAGGTTGGAAATTTGATACAATTTTTGACTTTAATAAATTTTCGGTTTGTCTGCACCACATTCGCCGAATTGCATTGAACAGAGACTTAATTATTATAACCTGATATTAAGAGCATTGGTTGTATAATTTGATAATATAAAAAATTAATTTATCGTATTGCAATTATGTATGTAAACTGAATTTAACCAATGGATGATTGAATAGTAAAATAAATTATATTGCAGAAGTTTTATTTTGCCATTTTTCTCCCATTTGTTCAATCAGTAGGCTCTCGAAACAGATAGATATGAAGCAGGGATTACCCCGATTAAAGGCGTTAGTTCAAGTTTATAATGCTATGAAAAAAAACAGCACTATGCAAATGGATTAAACAATTTTTGGAGAGGAGTGTCGATGAAGAGAGATAATACTACTAAAATATTAGAAAAATTAGCCAAACTATGCACAATTTGTTGAATTCTCAATATTCTCATCAGTTAGGCTCATTATGGCCTCAAGATCTGCCTTAAGGTTATGACAGTCCAGATTATGAATTGTTTGGAACAATTTCAAATCGTCAGCTAATATTGACTAGTGTGAAAACATGTATGTATTTCATTTGATAAATACATTAAAAAGAAGTGGACCCAAGTGTGATCCTTGGGGTACACCACAAGAAAGCTTGTTATTTTTTTATAGTTAGTGAAGGATTTTTTCTAAAGTTATTATAATCTAACATACGCAGCTCAGAATCGTAAAAATTTTCATTAAAATTAGTTCCATTAAAAACGACATCAAAAGAACTAGACGAGGCATTTTTGTAACTCTTGTGTGTTTTTAAAGTACACAGATAAACTTGCAATTGGCAGGTTAGATTTTTTCATACTTAAAACTTTTATTAAATAGAGACAATTTTATTCTTTAAATTTTGATAATTGTTGGTTGAATATTTTTAACGACGAGGTAAGTAAAAACAGAATAATTATATATCTTCTATCACTATGGGCCATAGATAAACAAACAAAATCATTAAAATCTTAAAATTTCTAAATCTTTGACAACGAAAACAGAAATTTTTGAAACATTAATGTGTTTAAAGTTAAGGGAAAATATCTTACTTTCTCAGTGTGAGATATTTTGCTTGTTAGGCAATTTGTAAAACAATTCAGTGGCAGGAATACCTAAAGAAATAAAAAAAAAAGTGAAAAAAATGCCACATATAAATAACTACAGACAATATGTTTAAGAGTTTCAGTGTTTGTTGTATTTCAATTTCTGGTATGCTCGTCACAGTACACATAAACATGCCTCTCAGTAACTAACGGGAGTACCTTATTACAAACATAGCTATGGACGATGGACCCAGTAAGATATAAAAAATTGCCTATCTACATATTTGAATGTAAGTACTGCCAATGTAAGCATACGGTTAGATTCTCGCAAAATTCGTCAGCCCATATTTGAACAAGTTAAAGGATTTATCTGTAGGTTATGGCAATATGCATGGGTAAAGTGACTATCTGTCCCGAATTTGAGCAGCTGGTTCAGTTTCAGCACGTGTCCCACTTTTATAATGCCTATCCCGTTTTGGTCCAGCTTTTACAAAAGAAATTTATTCTCAATATTGCATCCATATTTAAAAATGCTATAAAAAAAATAAAGGTGATAAAAAATAATATCGTATAAGTTTATGAGGTTATCTAAAAAATAAACTTAGGCCTAGACTACAACATGAATTCATCCCAACAATCATTCGATTTGATCTAACCGAACTTGAGGAGGGTGGCCCCATAAAAAAATTATGGTTTCCTTAAGCAGGACTTCCACATGGAGCGAAATTCAAAAAAGTCATGAATTTATTTTAACAAAATGTCTTAAAAGCCCTATTATTTAAGATGCCATATGCCGATTATTATATGGAGAGAAGAATACATGGACTTAAAATGGATCAAAATATTTGAGTATTTTGATGAATACAATATTCCCTATCAAAATATTCTACAATTAGAGGAGTACGTATTATGTCTATCTGGTACTAATGCTTCCACCAAACAGGTGTTCTCGACGGCAAATAAAATTTGGACAAAAGAAAAAACTTATCTCGGTATAGAAACACTAAGAAATTTAATTATTGTAAAGTATAATTATGCTGGTGACTATTAAGTTTTATAATGGACTTTAAAAAAATAAATCAATTTTGAAACAAATTCATCAAAACGAAACATATTTTTCTTAATAGGTTTCTTAATGTAATACTTAGTTGCTTAGCTGTTTATGACTGACATAGTTATGTTAACGAATGTTTATATTCATGATACTTGATGGAATAAAATAAAAAAAATGTAGTTTTGTATGCTGCTGTCTTTTATAAACCTGCTTTTTTTTATTCACTGAAGAACTGAAATTTTTGTTTCTGTCCCACTTCAAGCTTTGCAAAACATGGTCACTTTATCCATGGGTATATACAAAATTATATTTAAACTTATTTATGACTAGTAATACATTTTATTTATACTGAAGCAGTTATCTAATGTTTAATAGATAATAAGTATTTGAAATTCAAATTTCGAATCAGTTACTCAATTAAGGCTGATTCCCATTTGTCCGTTTTGAGTCTTATAAAAATCCTGGGTATTCACCCTTGATATTAGAGCATGTTCTATTTTTTGCAGTGGGTGACGGGGTTTTCTTAAAAAATCACTAGATTTGTGGGTTAGTGATAAATACCATTAGATTTGTTGGGTAGCTTATAAAACCAATGATACATAAGTACTAAGATTTTTTTTTTGTTTTATTGCCGTTACGTTATGATCATTTTTGTTATTCTGTTTTCCATAAACATATTCGGTGTTCATAAGTAAATAAAAAATAAAAAAATTAAAACTTTTTGAATAAACAAAAATAACTTGTTTTGACCCATCTACAAAATTGTTGAAAAAACCCACAAATATGTTTGTATGTAGCATTTCACCATCGATTCTGAAAAAACTCTTGCTAACAGCTGATGCGTTTTCATAAAACCCCCCGGGATCTAAACCCTGCAAAAAATCGCTAAATAGGAATCGGTCTTTAGAATTCCTGTTTAAAACAATTTTGAAAATATTACTATGAACAAGAAGTGAAACAAATACACTAGTCATAACAAACTGTTTATATGTAGGTATTTAGAACAATCCACATTCTTTTACATTGTATTAAATAATGTGATAAATGATATAATGTGAATTGCTGCTTTTGTCATTGAAATAATAAATAAATTAACTTATATAAAAACAAGATTTATTGACAACTTACATAAAAATTATATTATGATGATGAATCACTACGGCAATTGTCTGGATTAAAATCTTCATCTTCATCATCATCAAGATCCAAATCATCGAGGTCTTGAAATAATGATTCATCTACTTTTACAGCATCACCTTCATCTAAGAACTTAAGGTCTGATTCATTAAGTGTGTTATCCGACATAAATAATTCTCTTCCCGTAAATTTTTTTCCTTCTTTTTCTAACATTTCTCTTTTTTTTGTTATACCCGTTTCATCTTCAAATAGCTGTTTCCACTTCATGAAAGTCTCTACAGTAACTCTTGTGCCCTCAAATCTTTTCAATTCGGCTTCTTCCTCTTGCTTTAGTTTTAAAGCAGCTCGTTCTTCTTTTTCTTTTTTCGTTTCTTCCCATTTAACATTAAGCCATTCTTGTGCTGCTGAAACTATAGTAAATATCATAACCATTCCCAAATTTTCTTTAATTTGCTCATCTAAATAATCGAGTAAATTAGTTTCATAATCTTCTTCAAAATTTTCTGAGTTTTCTATTTCTATTATTGGTGACTCTTCTGGATATTTTGAGGTATATGTAATGACGAGATCACAGCTTAAACCATTTTCAGAATCGGGTTCATATTCTTCTGTTTTTATTGGTATTGAAAATTTATATTGAGGTTCTGTTGATAATAATTGAAAATCTCCATAATATATAGATTCCAAAGCTTCAATTTCACTTTTTTGTTCTTCTGCATAGTCCATAATTTTATATATTTAGCTTTTCTGTTAAGTTTTTGTTTCTTTTGAAATAAATCTCAGTCTGATAACCTCAATATTCTTTTGACATTACAAAATGTAAGGTTAAATTTCCTACTCCTTGTTCTTCTTCTTAAAGTTCAGTGGTTTGGTCACAGTTTATTCACAGTCTATATCACAGTCAGGCCTGTGGTCCGGCGTTTTCACGTCGGCTCCTTTAATGTCGAGGTCCCAGATTTCATTTTTTAGACGACCAAAAGACTGTGGTTTATTATACAGTTCGTCGAGTGAAGGTTCCAGAGGGTGTAGCTAACTCGCGGCTAAATGCGCAATGAACAATTAAATTCATATGTACACGACGAAGTGGGAGAAATTCTATTTCTTGACAAATCACCGTGCCCCTTGAGGACGCGAATGAGCGCGGCTAAATGCGCAGTCGTCTTTTGGTCGTCAAAAAAAACGAAATCTGAGGCCTCGACATCAAAGGAGCCGACGTGAAGACGCCGGACTGTATAATAGACTGTGGTTTGGTTATAATCACTGAAATGTAATTTAATATTATGATGACTGGAATGCGCTAAAAGCTGCGCGAATGGATTATTTATGATCAGCGCCATATTTTGTTTTGTGCCTCTAGCAATGGCAGAGCAGTAGGGGCTTAGCTGATTCTGAATTGAAATGAAATTGAATTCTGGATATGAAGAATTATTTCGTGCTGTATGCTGGTTAATTTTACAGTCCCTTATAAAACATGACATGTTCCAACAATAACAACCACAAAAATACACAAAGAATAACACTAACGAGATACAAGATAAAAGAAGAAACCACACTGTACGCCAATGACGTGTTTACAAACAAAATAATGGGAAATTAAGAACACAATTCATATCGTACGTGCAGATGGTTGTCTCTCTCGCACCCACATACATAACCAATGAAGTATGTCTTTGCTGAGTTTCATATGCCTCCTTTTGTCTGCTCCTAGGGTTGGTACCTTTATTTGGATGCGCAATGGACTTTACGCATTCCATATCGTACATTTCAGTGGTTATAATTTAGGGGCTATTTTAGACCGTGGTTGTAATTCATGTTGCAATTACAAGGGTTATTCGCAGTAGTGATCCCGGACTAGTTCAAGGCTCTATTCCAAAAATAGTCGGACGTTCAACTTTTTATCCTAAACTGTTTAAAAAAATAAATAATTTGTGGTTTTTAGGATGTTGTTATGCCGTGACCTCGGTAGCTGGTTACTGTCAGTAACAGAATTAAAGTGCACATCCCTAGACTTAACTGGGATTCTTTGACCTGCATTGATTTTTCTCGGGATAGGCTCTGTGGGGACAGACCTGCTATCGGTATCTCTGGGACCGCTCATATATTGATTTCGGCTCCTGTTGATATTACGACTGCTACGGTCGGAACCGTTCCTTGGGTAATGGTGGTCTTCCAAGACGTTCCCGTAGCCGCCTCTGTAACTTGTATCCTATGCTTCCAAACGTTTCGTCGATTTTCCCTGTCAGCATCTTCAGTGGTGACTCCGCAAACGGCAAGGTAAAAAATTCCCGGCTAAAGCTGGGGATGTGGCGGATGTGCACTTTAATTCTGTTACTGTCGTTTCAATTTGTCTCCGGGCGTAGTTCGACATTTTACCCTTTTCAGAGTAGATTAAACTTTACCAAACTTGCGCATTGCACATTAAGTTTGAAATTTGAAGGAAAAATTAAAACGTGCTTTAAAAAAATGTATGAAAAAAGATGAATATAGTTTCACGCGTGAATAAAGGATCAAAAATAAAACTAACTTCAGTAAAAAAAATGTATGAACTCAATGTCCTCAAAATATTTAATAAAAAAGTTATATCCACAAAATATACATATAACTACAGTGTGATAACACCGAATTCAAAAAAGATTAGAGGGAATGCGCATAATCCCGTCATGGTACGCCAAATGTAAATCCGCATTGGTATATATTTATGTTTAGTTTTCTGTGTTTAGTTTTCTAGCTGAGAGCGTAATTTACATTATTACCACTAGTCTTTTCTGAATTTGATGACTGTGAATTATCGTCGTTTCTCTATGACGATAACATTGGTCTTTATCCGTACATACATTACATAGGATAACTTTTTTGGAACACGACCCAGGGTTAATTTACGGATGAGCGCAAGCGCATATTTTGTATTTGAGATAATCAACTTCAAATTGCGCTAGCGATCAATGCTTAAAACATGAATCGTCCAATAATCTGTGACCTGAACTAGTCCCGAATTGCTACCCCTTACAAAGCTATTATAGATATAATATTATATAGCACCGTTTTACATATACACGAATTATAACAAAAATGTAGATATCTCCTAATTTTGCAAAAAATGTTCGTGAAACTTTTTAGATGTTTTATACATACGAGAATTATATCTATAATTTAATGAAAACACACGTTCTATACTTTTATGACTATAATCGAGAAAGTAACGTAGATAGTTGAAATATACCCATAATTTTCGGAAGAAATCTCTTGTGTGTAAAACGGTTGTTAGATTATAAATGATGTAGGTATAGGAAGGACTCCACCTTTATAGTCCAAGATCTGACCTTGTGATTACTAAGTCCATCTGTTTTTTAATTGAAATGCAATTTTAATAGATGATTATTACTATAATAGAGGAATAGATTTCTGCCGGGTTGCCCCGCTGGTCTGTCAAAATATAACCGCAAGTATATTTAATATTTTTTTTAAATAATTTTTTCCTTCACTTGTCCGACAAACGTCAGGCAAAACGTTGATGAAAAAGGATGTATTCGAGGAACTTTTTGGGCTGTTTACACGACGATTTTGCCGTCCAGGACCTACGTGGGTTCGCTACAGTATATTATAATTTTAAATATTAAAAGTTTTTGGTAAATTCCATACGGAAACACCAAATACTTTCTTTCTAAGTTGTGGGAAACACCCAAATAAGCACAATTTTGGCAGATGCCTCAGTGACTCAGCGTGTAGCGTGGTCGCTGGGTAAACCCAAGGCCGGTGGTACGATTACCTGACGGGTCAACTTTTTTTAATTTTAAATGTATTGAATATTTGGATTAAATATTCTATATTTATTCATCGTCGGTTAAATCGCAGCACCCGACCATCGCCTGCTAAATCGTGTTGCTTTTGTAACACCGGCTGCTGTGATTTAGCCGACGATGATCAAACATATCTTTTGTGATAATTATTATACATAGTGCTTTGCAAAACCAGATCAGACTACAATAATTAAAAGTTTACTTTGTACTTGTAAATGTGTAAATGTTTCAATAATCAATGCTTTAATATCTACGTTTACGTTAGGACGCGCGCCGATATGTTTGGCGGTGTTGGTGATCTAAATGATTTGGGATTGAGGGGACTATTTCTATTTGTCCTGCCTCATCGCTGTAGACCTGGATAGCCTCGTGAAGGTGGGTCCCGTCCATCGTCAACCCCGACCACAAGCATGGCCGGTGTAGGCGCTTTGTGTGGGACTCCCTCTCGTCCTGGCTTGACCTCCGTCGTCAGAGGGGCCTCTTCTGGCGATCTTCTGTCATCAGGTTTCTCTCTTCGCCGGCTGAGTCTGGTCTCCCCGGGGGGTAGTCGTCATCGCCGGCGCGAGTGGTCTAACCCTTCGCGCCCTTGGAGTGGGGTTCTTGTGGAGTGTAGCTTTGTAGCTAAGGATGCACCGGCCCCTCAGCCTTTGACCTCCTCGGTTTTCGCGGGCCGGTAAATGTACGTCAGGGTAAGGGTAGGGTTTTGTTTTGTGTCTCTTTTTGGTTTCTGGTCATGGTTGTACCTGAAAAAAGAGTTAGCGGGGGAGGGGAGAGTGGTTAGTGTTGGGGTGGTCACCCCGAGCCTAGAAGTAATTGTCTGAGTCTTTTGTGTTTGTCTGTCACGTCCGGTACATAGTCAACGGCTTGTCGGAGGAGGGGGTTGTTTTGCGTCGCGGCCGCTTAAATCGTTTTTGTGCTCTGTCTATGTATGTCTGTATTGTCTGTGTCATGTTGTATATTTTAGGTCTCGTAAGATGTCTGTGTTTCGTTCGTACTAGGGCACAGCGGTGGCCGTGCATAAAGCTATGTTTTCCACAGCGTGTAATGATGCGTGACTCTTGGCCGCATGATCCCACGCCATGGGGACATAGGTTAGCTGCGCTTGAAGTACCACCTTGATAAAGATTCGCTTGTTCCTTAGACTAAGGGTGTTTCTACCCTTGAGTAAGGGATAGGTCTCGCCCGAGCCACCATCTCCACGATGTGCGGCTTCCACGCGAGACGCTAGTCCATCGTTACGCCCAGGTATCGTGTCTGTCGTTCCCAGGAGATATACTCCTGAGATAGTGTAAATTCGTCAAGTTCTAGGTTTCGCGGCAGCCTGCGTCTAGTAAAGAGCAGGGTTACGCTTTTGTCTGGGTAATTTTAACTTTTCACCTGTTGCATCAAGTTTTAAGGTGGTCTAAAGAGGTTTGTAAGAGTCCTGTCGTGTGTCGTAGGTTAGTACTTTGTGCAGTTATTGTCATGTCGTCGCGAGGTCTGTCACTATTGCAAAGGGTGTAAAGGTGAGGGGAGAGGACAGTACCTTGCGATAAGCCCACCTCCATGGGACGGGTAGTGGAGTAGGAGTTTTGGACTTGGATGCGGAATTTGCGGTGATGAAGGTAGGATTTTATTAATTTGGCAAAGGATGTGGGAGTGGTTTGTGAGCATTTTCATCAGTAGGCCCTCATGCCAAACTGTATCGAAGGCCTTTGCGACATCCAAGAAGACGACTCCAGTAAACTGTCTCCTGTTGAAGGCCGCCGTGATGTGCTTTGATAGTCAAAGGATCTGGAGTTCGGTGGAGTGACCAGGGCGGCAGGCGAACTGCTCGTCGGGAATGACTCGCAGTTCACCGGAGTGGGTTTTGAGGCGGGAAAGGATGGTTTTTTCTTCCACTTTGCTCATAGCCGGGATTAGGCTAATGGGCCGGTAGTTGGAGGGGAAAGTATGGTCTTTGTTGGCAAGCCAACTTCAGCGGTAGCCAAAAACAAGTGGTGGATATTTTGTTCTTAATTTGTATCACCAGTTCTGTTTAGTTTATACCACCAATTTCAATTTTGTAGCTTTCGTTCTTATCAGTAACAACTTACAAATCTATTTTAATGATGCAGAAAATGACTAATATTATTGAAATTTGACTATTTTTTAGACAAGCAGAAATCAGCAACACATTTTTAATTAACTATTAACTGTTTTGAATGACCAAATATTTTGATTTTTGAAAAAACTATGTACCTTCTGAAGGTAGGTATTCGTTGAGCAACAAATTATTCTCAGATATCAGCTGCCGAGCAATTCAATGATCTGCTATCGTAATATTATATTACGTTAGCAACCATCATTTTTCTCGAAAACGGCACAAGCTACAAAATTGAAATTAGTGGTACAATAATTAGCAAAAAAATAGCAACAAAATAAACATTCATATAATTTTGGCGACAGTAGACAGTACCTTAACTAAAACTGAGCGGCCTACCCTTCCCCATCCGCAAACATGTGTGAGCCCCCACTCGGCATCAATCTCATTTTCATTACCATTAAGTTAATTTTGAATTAGTTTAAAATAGTGATGTAAACCTATAATCTACATAATAAAATTTCTAAAAACTCAAATGACAGATAGGTAGATATATATAACGTGTAATATAAAAATATTAAAGCATAAAGTGATGCTCTTTCTCTTTCTCTTTAGTTTTTTTGATCTATTAAATAACGTTAAACCAAAACGCGCAGGTGGGCGCGAATTGAAAAATAATATATTCATACTCTAAGAAACTCAAAGTGTAACTGTCGATTTTTAATGGTTTATTAAGTAAATATCAATAAAATGAATTTTCTAAACATTTCTAGGCTCGTATCTCCTTGATGTACAAATTAATTTATCTTCAAATATATCGAAAACGGCCATAAACTCTTGTTTTATTAGACATTACCGCCTAATATTTAGGTTATGGTGCAAAATTTTTCAAATATTTTCTTTCGAAGAAAACTAGACAAAAATTTTTAAAATTTGGTGACTACATTTGGATTGGATGTTATTTAAGCTATAAAAAAACGTTTTTTTGCAATGGCGTTTCAAAAATCTTACTCTATTACCATCAAATATTGTCTCTTGATTTTTGGATAAATAGCATTTATGTCGATAGTCGATTGCCCATTGCCCACTCCGAGATACTTTCATGGGTCTTCGACCTGTCCGGGTTTTGAATTTATAGGCCAAAAGCTTATCTGCATATAAAAACTCCCCGGTTAATATGGATATGGACAGTAGTTTTCTACTCTACATGTTTGCTAGGCTCTGTCAGTTTTCTGTTCGTTCTTTATGACATGTGACTACTTGGTCCAGCCTCTCACACATTCAAGTCCACTGGAATATTGGTTGACTGCTTATTCATGGTGAAAATACCTTATCTAATATCTCAGAATTTGCACTTCATTATTTCCAGTTTCTACATGCAAATCCTTGGGTTATTGTGTAACTGGGTTTCTATGTTGATGGTAATGAGGCTCAACAGCTATCTCAGGGTTTGTCAGTACTGTCATATGCTTCATACGTGTTTATCATGTCTATAGGTCGTCCTACATTGTTCAGCAGCCTTGATCAAGAATATTTAGGGCTAAACAACTTTAGGTCATGTAGTTATAGGATAAGAGGGTTATGGGTTTAGAGGATCCAACGATCTCCATCCAGAAATTAGGGTCATATTCACATTACAATAATACCTGAGAAATTTCAGAATTAAATTTAAACCTTGAACTTGTATTTCTTAAACTAGCGACATTCGTATAAGGGATGATGAGCTCAAACATAATACTTTGGTGTCTAGTATCTCCAGCTTAGTGTTGACCCATTCTCACCTTGTATAGTATGAAGGCGTTTCCCTCATTTTTAAAGAGTTTAATTCTTTTATTCAGTCTTAATGACTTTAAACAACAAATATTCAATTATTTTCCAAGGATGACTTTCACCGTTAATGTAATTTTTAGGTGGTATTTCTTTTGGGTCAGTATTGCTTATAACTTTGAAATGGGAAGTAATACAGAATTTTTTTTCTAATAAAAGTTTATTAGAAAAAGAGAACATTTTAACAGGAAAATTTGGGTGTTTCTGAAAAAAAAAATATGACGTCATTAGCTCATCCCATTTAACACCACGTGTCCCAAATATTATTCAAATATTTTGTACGTGTAATTTATAAACATTATTTTTTTAAGAACTGGTAATATACAAAATTAAAGAAACAAAATGGCGTTGAAAATATACCACATTCCAAACACGGAATTCCAGGAAACAACTACTCTGCGGGCTAATGCCCCGACCAGCATTGAATTACACCTGGAAAACCTATAGCAACAGCTAGAGTCATTCGTCAGACGCCCACCAGACATATACCGGTTTCGAGCTTATTAGCTCTCATCAGTATGCCATAGGTGAGGTATCTGACGAATAATCCTAGCTGCTTTCGTCTGTCTAACCCGACAGAAGGGACCATGAGTACGCGGTGTAGAACTAACAACTACATCTATCGGCCGTTCGCTACTCCATGCCGGACTGAAAATGTCACAGACACGAAGCGTTCTACATGCAGTAGACACCATTGAAAGCTGTCGACCTTTATCGCGATCGGCGAGAAACGATATTTTGCAAACACGGAATTCCAGAATCTGCGGGCTAATGCCCAGACCAGCATTGAATTACACCTGGAAAACCTATAGCAACAGCTAGAGTCATTCGTCAGACGCCCACCAGACATATACCGGTTTCGAGCTTATTAGCTCTCATCAGTATGCCATAGGTGAGGTATCTGACGAATAATCCTAGCTGCTTTCGTCTGTCTAACCCGACAGAAGGGACCATGAGTACGCGGTGTAGAACTAACAACTACATCTATCGGCCGTTCGCTACTCCATGCCGGACTGAAAATGTCACAGACACGAAGCGTTCTACATGCAGTAGACACCATTGAAAGCTGTCGACCTTTATCGCGATCGGCGAGAAACGATATTTTGCAAACACGGAATTCCAGGAAACAACTACTCTGCGGGCTAATGCCCCGACCAGCATTGAATTACACCTGGAAAACCTATAGCAACAGCTAGAGTCATTCGTCAGACGCCCACCAGACATATACCGGTTTCGAGCTTATTAGCTCTCATCAGTATGCCATAGGTGAGGTATCTGACGAATAATCCTAGCTGCTTTCGTCTGTCTAACCCGACAGAAGGGACCATGAGTACGCGGTGTAGAACTAACTACATCTATCGGCCGTTCGCTACTCCATGCCGGACTGAAAATGTCACAGACACGAAGCGTTCTACATGCAGTAGACACCATTGAAAGCTGTCGACCTTTATCGCGATCGGCGAGAAACGATATTTTGCAAACACGGAAAGCAGCTAGGATTATTCGTCAGATACCTCACCTATGGCATACTGATGAGAGCTAATAAGCTCGAAACCGGTATATGTCTGGTGGGCGTCTGACGAATGACTCTAGCTGTTGCTATAGGTTTTCCAGGTGTAATTCAATGCTGGTCGGGGCATTAGCCCGCAGAGTAGTTGTTTCCTGGAATTCCGTGTTTGCAAAATATCGTTTCTCGCCGATCGCGATAAAGGTCGACAGCTTTCAATGGTGTCTACTGCATGTAGAACGCTTCGTGTCTGTGACATTTTCAGTCCGGCATGGAGTAGCGAACGGCCGATAGATGTAGTTGTTAGTTCTACACCGCGTACTCATGGTCCCTTCTGTCGGGTTAGACAGACGAAAGCAGCTAGGATTATTCGTCAGATACCTCACCTATGGCATACTGATGAGAGCTAATAAGCTCGAAACCGGTATATGTCTGGTGGGCGTCTGACGAATGACTCTAGCTGTTGCTATAGGTTTTCCAGGTGTAATTCAATGCTGGTCGGGGCATTAGCCCGCAGAGTAGTTGTTTCCTGGAATTCCGTGTTTGCAAAATATCGTTTCTCGCCGATCGCGATAAAGGTCGACAGCTTTCAATGGTGTCTACTGCATGTAGAACGCTTCGTGTCTGTGACATTTTCAGTCCGGCATGGAGTAGCGAACGGCCGATAGATGTAGTTGTTAGTTCTACACCGCGTACTCATGGTCCCTTCTGTCGGGTTAGACAGACGAAAGCAGCTAGGATTATTCGTCAGATACCTCACCTATGGCATACTGATGAGAGCTAATAAGCTCGAAACCGGTATATGTCTGGTGGGCGTCTGACGAATGACTCTAGCTGTTGCTATAGGTTTTCCAGGTGTAATTCAATGCTGGTCGGGGCATTAGCCCGCAGAGTAGTTGTTTCCTGGAATTCCGTGTTTGCAAAATATCGTTTCTCGCCGATCGCGATAAAGGTCGACAGCTTTCAATGGTGTCTACTGCATGTAGAACGCTTCGTGTCTGTGACATTTTCAGTCCGGCATGGAGTAGCGAACGGCCGATAGATGTAGTTGTTAGTTCTACACCGCATACCACATTCCGTTTAAGATTTTTTTAAAGCCGAAGGTCTCTCACGCTTACGGGTAGAAATTTGGAAATTCGTCCATAAAATATGTCCCTTTCAAAACCAAAATTGTTCCAAGCGTTTTTGTATCAAAACAAAGAAAACTTAGGTGGTTAAGTATTACATTTAATAATTTATTAGCATTTATTACCAATAAAAAATTAAACAATATTATAAATAAGATCAAAATACTTATACTAAGTTTCCTATAATAAATATTATTAGCCTTATATGTTGTGTCAGATAAACGTAATATTACGAAAAATTGAACATTTTCTTAACTTTTTTGTTAAGAAGGTTAATTGAATTGAAATTTGATAAAGTTTATAAGCCTAAAATATTTAACATTTATAAAGAAATAGCACTTAATAACATAATAACTAATATCTAACTTTAAATTGTTTTACCCTCTTACTTAATAAAATATTATTGAAGCATTTAAACAAGTGAATCCGGTCAGAGGTCACTCAGTCGTCAACTTGGGCATTACCTAATAAGATAGATTAAATATTAGCTTACTGCTAGATATTAGTGGCATAAATTATTTAATAAACCAAATTTTATTATTAGTTTGTCACTTGTAGATATCAATGAATAGGCGACGCCTACATCTATACATTTTTTGTTTATAATGACACACTGACTGAGCTCAGTTAGGTCGCACGACCCAACTTTTGACCCGCAATAAAGTCTCAATCAGACTAATTCTGGCGTCATCAGATTTATTGCTAGATCTACCTACTATGTTCTGGAATGAAATTGAAATAAAATTGAAAAAAATTGTAAAGTATTAGTTAATAAGTTATATATAAAATCATAATATTTTATACAAGTATTTGGGAATAGTATTAGTAAGAAGTTTTAATACTGGTTCAAATTTTAAAAATACTCACAGTACGGGTACCGTCCTGGTCTGGTAATATGAGACCCTTCATTAATCTAAAAACCATTAAAATATCTAGTTAAAAATTGTGTAGTTGGCATAGTAGCAGGAAATCAATTGTAGAACATTAACAAGGAAACTGTTTGTAGAACACAAAATGGGAAGTCTGTAGCCATAAAGCATTATACTATACATAGTGAGTCAGAACTTATCTAAAATAAAATCTGAGTGTACAGGGGACTATTACAAATACAATTTTGTAAAGACAAAATCAAAAAGGGCAGTTCGAAAATGATTTAAAAATACACTTCTCCACGGCACTGAATACTGGTCCACTATAAAACCTGATAGGCGGCAATCTGCGACCGGATAAAAATTGAAAAAAATGCTCAAGGAAAGAAATAATCAATATTTTATAAACCGACTTGATACAGCAAATTTAACTGCTTTTGCCCGCTATTGTTATTAATTATTAATAGACTTAATTTGTGATTTTAATTAATAAAATAGTTTAACATACATTACAACATTTTGGGCCCGTCTTACCCAGTTTCAAACTAACACAAATGTTTCTGCTTCTTGTCCGTTAGCAACTCGTAAATTATTGGCGGCAACTATGTAAATAATCAATAGTGCGTATCCACTTCTTCGTCCAATCCCTTGGTGTTAATGCTTGGACACATGGCACGGAAATAATTGAGCCTCGTATATGATACGTCACATTGTTGTCCTGGACTTCCATATCTTTTTCGATTCGGTTTCAAATTTCTCTCGCGTTGCACTGCACTTGCACACCGCTATAAAAGTAGTTGCATTTGGCACATGTTTACCGGAAAATCGTTCTGCTAAAGCATTTTTATAGCGTAATAAATTAAAACGATATCCATCAACTCCGAGTTGCTGTAGTGTAGTGCCTACAAATAGTAATCGGATTTCAATATTCGGAATCGCCTGTCTACAGACTACAGTGGCCCAGCGATAGTACAACTTCAATAATGTTTTACTCGGAAACTATAAGGATTTTATAATATTTTATAATATATTGGCCCCATTTTTCATGACGCATCTATTCCCGAATTCTTTTAAATAACTTCTGAATCACCCTGTATTTAGATATTTATGTAACAATCTCTTAAAAAGAGCTCTAGCGGATGAGTCTGTTTGCGGACGAGACGATGGCCAAATAAGCAATAAGCAAGTGAGACCGATGAAGCTCTATTTAAGAACGAGTTGTATACAATTTTTGTTTTGTATAAACTCCACAAATTTCAAATATGTTTCAACTGCATGAGTTCTCAACCGCAATTGATACTAGAAAGGCTGAGAATGAACAAAATCCACTCCAGTGAAATTTCATGAGCAGTATGAAAGAACCAATACGACTTATTCAAAATGGCACAATGCAGGAAAATGACGTGAATGTTGTTAAGTGAAGAAGATGCATTGTTAACCTATTTTTATGAAAATCCAAAATCTTGAAAGCTTCGCTCTGGTCAAAGTAGGTATACACCATGCTGATGGTAACTATATCTGCGAAAGCAAATATAAATATTCGGATATACAGTATGCGCCAAAAGTATGGAATAAATTCAATAAAAATGAAACAATTATTTTTTGGGAAAAATCCTCGAACAGGTCGATTTTTAATTTAAAAATATACATTTTAGCGTAAAATGCGATTTTCAAATGTCATTTGTTTTCGAGTAATGACGTCATCGATTTTTTTTAAATGGCAACACCATATTTTTTCCTTGATTCTGAAAGATCGTTTAATTCTCTATCAGACAGTACTAAAATTTTGCCCTCTTACATAGGAAAGTTTTCGAGTAAATGACGATTGAATGTTAGAAAACGTAAATTTTATCCATAAAAAAGTAACAATTCTGAGGTATGTAAAATAAAATACAATTGATTAAATTTTATACTTAAATTAAATGTTAGAATTGCCATCCACCAACTTCTTGACAATGCGCAAGTCTGTGAAGAAATTCTTCTTGCACATTATGAATGATTTCTGGGGTAACTCTGCGTATTTCGTCCCGAATGCGATTTTGAAGTTCTTCTAAATTACGTGGTTTATTAATGTACACTTCTGACTTCAAGTATCCCCATAAAAATAGTCAAGAGGTGTAAGATCTGGCGATCTTGCAGGCCATTCTATCGGTCCGCGTCTGCCGATCCACCTCCCAGGAAAACAGTTGTCCAAAAAATCTCGTACAGGGCGCGCATAGTGCGGAGGTGCACCGTCTTGCTGAAACCATATGGTATCGTCAGGAATGTCAGGGTCATTATCGTTAGGAAAAATTACTGCAAGGGCTGGAACAAGGTCATTTTCTAGAAACTCTAAATATCTTTGTCCTGTAAGGGTTCCTTCAAAGAAGAAAGGCCCTACTATTCTGTCGTCAACTATTCCAACCCACACATTTAATTTCTGAGGGTGTTGGGTATGTGCCTCTGCCATCCAATGAGGATTTTTCCGACTCCAATATCTGCAAGTTTGACGGTTTACTGTACCATTCAGACAAAATGTGGCCTCATCTGAAAAAGTATTTGCCGGTGTAAATTTCTATTTCCTTGACATAAATCCATTAGAATTTCGCAAAAGTGTAAGCGGCGATCGGGATCATCTTCATTGAGTTCCTGCACAAGTTGAATTTTGTAGGGATGATATTTTTCCTTCCTCAAGATACGTAGCACTGTGCTCTGACTAGTGTCATTGTTTAATGCAACCAATCGTGAAGAATTATGAGGATTATCCACCATACTTATCAAAATGTTCTGTTTCTGATTTTCATTAATGCTTGTCCAGGTTTTGGAATATTTACAACATTGCCAGTTTCTCTAAATTTAGACTCTACCTTACTGACTGTTGATTGGCTGATAGGGCGATCTGGATATTTTTCATTAAATAAATCGCAAACTTCCTGCTGAGTTCTAGTCATATTCCTGCATCCGATAAGAATTAAAATTTCAATTCTTTGAGTAACAGTTAAATGTGCCATAATACTTTAAATTGAATAATAATTTCTATGTCGCTTACAATACTTATTAGAAAGTCGGTGTGACAATGACACTTTGCAAAGATTTTCACCTACGTGATCCATAAAAGAACTATGGAATTCGAAAACTAAACTTGATAACGTTTTTGCTTTATTTTAATTGATTTACGTTTTCTAACATTCAATCGTCATTTACTCGAAAACTTTCCTATGTAAGAGGGCAAAATTTTAGTACTGTCTGATAGAGAATTAAACGATCTTTCAGAATCAAGGAAAAAATATGGTGTTGCCATTTAAAAATAAATCGATGACGTCATTACTCGAAAACAGATGACATTTGAAAATCGCATTTTACGCTAAAATATGTATTTTTTAAATTAAAAATCGACCTGTTCGAGGATTTTTCGGGGCATTGCATTCACTCAGGTCTCTGAATTATCGAAAACGGTGATTCTTTAATAATTACTCTTTATGATATCAAGACTGTAAGAGATTATTTTCAGTAGCTGCAGAAGGAGAGGCTGTTAATCCTCTGGAATTATACAACAAATCGGGTTATTACAGAAAATGAGTCCATATAAGGCATCGTACAAACAGCATATAGTATACCCCTATTCACTTTAGCTGCAGACAATGAGTTGTTTAATAGATCAGACAAAATGATACAAGTTTTGGATACATGCTGTTTTTTTAGAAATATGTAATTTAGACATATCTTTAAATTCAACATCAGATTGGTGTAGTCGAACAGGCGCCATAGTATGTGAATGCATACCAAACCCATCAAATTGGTGGACACTAACTATTCTGGCAAACTCGTTGTGGTGTGTTTATTAGAGCGAAGTGAAGTTATACTTGCCCAAAAATAAATATTTGCTCTACTGCTTAACTAAGAAGAGATCAAAAGATGAATTTTTTATCTTCAACTTTTGAAGTATCCGCAAAATATTATTTTTCTCTATTTGTATTTTGTTTTTATTTTAAATGATGTGGGTCCATGAACTGTCATGACATATGCAAGCTGTCTTGAATGAAAATATTGATCTGATTTCTTATTAGCTAAATCTTCAGAAATAAAACAGTTGTAATAGCTTTCATAGTATCCAGAAGGTTGTTGTCTATGCTGAGGACTTTCTAATTACTTCCACAGATAAAGAGGTAAGTATGCTTTCAAATTTTACCACAGGTAAACATTCACAAGTTTACAACTATTTCCCTATTAAACTGGAAAAGTAGAGAAGACATATCATTTATTACCTATCCAAATATAGCATAAAGTGAACGTGCCGACAATTCAGTGGACCCTCTACTTCCAATCCATTCTTGAAGTGTATCTTTTAAAAATTATTTCAGATTATTATTATTTATTTATTATTGCTAACGTCTTAAAATTCTATCAATTGCATTTTATTTGCAACACTTATAATCGCCTGCAGGATAAGTTTGATTTATTGTGTACAAATGTAAATGAAATTAAACGTCTGAATGTAGCTTAGAAATATACAATATCATTACTTTTATTCAAGTTAATTTGTAAATATTATTTTTAATATTATGTTTATTATCTCTATTTTTGTTTTGTGTTTCCCATGCTGTAATTGGTACTATAATGTAGAAAGGATAAGGAAAGAACTCTGTTATTGTTGAAAAATTTTAGTATGCTAACAATCGTCTTGTTCAAGTACGATAACTCGATTGTAATTAACAACCATTGCATAAGTAATAGATACACATTTAACCATGGTGTTTTGCGTCTCAACCATATTATAATTTTGTGTTTAATTTACTTGCCCATTTCTCCCCAGGGCCGTGTATATATGAAATTTGTAATATTTACCTTTTTTTGGAAAGCAAATGTATACAATAGCAGTATTATACTATATTTTGCCTTCTAGACCCCCTCCCCTTCCACAATTTCATTTTATTCATCCCACCCCCTGACTGACAAAGTTGGATGTGATAAACAGTTGAAATAAACTGAAAAAGATTTAATAAACATCAACTAATGGTGGAAACTAGAGGAACTTCTGAACCGGAAAATTGCTTGAGTTACAATCCTGTTCTGATGTGATGCTTTACTAATTGATATATTATTCATGAAGAATCTATCACTTTTATATGGTTTTTACTAAAGTCACAACTGTCAGAATATCACGTTAATGTGATACAAAAATAAAAGTGTAGAAATATTCAGGCGCCGGCGTCAGACAGAGAATTGTGTCATAAGAACGCTGTTAAAGCTGTATCTCCACATCTTGACGCTACTGCGGGCACATAAAAACGTTTTATACGAGGACCGCGGGACGTGCTGTTGTGTTCGAATTTATTCTCGTAAGATATTACGCAAATTGATAACCGAAATTTCTAACATTACCAATCTGCGGTAAATAAGAAAAAAAATTTCTATCTGACGCAAATTCACAATTCAAATATCTCGAGTAGTTTTATGGCGAAACGCAAGTCAAATGTATTTTCATTCAAGAAGAAATATTTTCTTCAATGGCAGAGATAATTCGATTTGAGAAATGCGTACTTCATCAAGTTTCCATTAACACACTTCAAGAAAAAAGATTCATGAATTGTTGATCAGCGGTGCAAGATTCTTATAAATAATAAATAGATCACTGAATATACAGGGATGTATTCTTCAGACCAAAATATAGCTATTTAATCCAACTTACCTCAGTCCAAAGTTTAAGGTAGCCGACTTTCAAGATGTCAAAGTCAAAAATTTAATTTTGTCTTTGGCTAATATTTCAAACAATTTTCAAGATATTTGCTTCAAAACTGGCACTGGCAAATTTTTTGAGATGACAAAAATTATTATGTTCTACTTCTAGGGGCTGTGTGCGGTTTTTCATGTGCAATATAATCGTCCCAAACTTTTTTGGCGTCAATAATCGCATAATAATTAAAATATTAACATTAACAAATTGCCCTAGAATGTAAACAAAACCACATAGCCCATAACGCGATATCATTGATTTGACGATACACGGCGTTAAGAGGGCCGTTTTTATACGCAAATTTCCAAAGAATTTCTTAGCTGTTTGTTGGGACAGTCTTAAAAAAATCTGAGTAAGTTAAAAAGAATATCTCCATTATGTCAATTATACAAGTTTTCTCCAGGTTGTATAACAATTTCCAGGCTGACAAGTCATTTAGAATAAGAAAAAAAGCCAAAATTTTCAACCGTCTTGTTTATCAAAATCCTGGATGTGACAGGTCAACTGCACATTACAAACATTGTTTACGACATTATAAACAACATCACATCCCGTAGAATTCTATTAAAAAACTAGTAACATTTGAATTGATATATGTAAATTATTTGTATTTATCAATGTCTGGAACATAGTGATAAGGTACATTTCACGGTTTTTCATGTTCTGTAGAACATTTTCCTACAAAAAGTTAAAGAAAATGTTTCAATTACAGCATTATATTTTAGTACTATGCTAATAAGAACCTCCACCTACTGGGTGAATTTTATTTGTGCATCTGTAAATACGATTCATTGTCCTTGAAACGCCAGTCTTAAGCGCGGTTTATGTGTAAGTAATCCCATAAATATTAGTAGTGGCGTGGTGAACTTAAGGCATTGTTAAACGTAATTTATTTCTTTGTTTAAAATATAGATCCGCTCGTGAGGATTACGCGACAATGCTGTTGGCTCGGCTGTTGGTTACATCCAGATAGAGAGTTTTACTTTACTTGAGGTATTTATAAAATTATGCCATCTGATTTCACACGAAAATACTTGTTTTAATTTGAAAAATAATAAATAAAAGTAATGACTAATGATATTTAGCATTTATTATTTCGTTTAAATTAATTAATATTTAACAATTAGGTTACAAATTTTTATCCGAGAGGAAATGACGTATCTGAAAAATCTTTTACACGTACTCTACACAAAAGGGCCTTTACAGCCAGATAGTAGGTAAAACTTACCCCCTCCAAGCGTATCTTTTGCATTCTGTGCTATGGTAGCGTAGCACAGGGAGGAGATAATTTTAACCCACGATCGGAAAAGAGTTTGTGTCTAACCTTTAGAAATAACGAGAATAATTTAAGATACGTCATTTCCTATCGGATAAAAATTTGTAACCTGATTGTTAATATACTTCTGTAATTAATAAAAAAAATCAACTAGCAGTAAGTCGAGGGAAAACTCGTCAGCTGATGCATTTAAATAGGCGATAGATGCTCCCGCCTAACTTCTGCGTTACAACTTTCAAGGTATCAGCTGACGATCTTTCCACCGAGGTACAACCAGCTGACATTTATATTCATTCACAGTAGCATATAAGCTATCATCAGGTAAATTTTTAGTTGAGAGGAAATCATTGAATGTACATTTTTTTTTCATATTCAGGCGACCAGCTGACGTATAATACACCATGGTATAGTCAGCTGACTTTTTTTTTCTTCAAGACATTCGAAGCATGACAAATTTTTAATCGGGAGGAAAATAATACAAATATATTTTTTTTCTTTGTGCGTGGGAGGCTACCGCTGATTATTCCACCCACGGAACTCCAGCTGACGTTCACGAGGCTTTATGATACAACTCCCTGATGCGCCTCACTAATTATTGTTCGAGAGGAAATTATTGACCAAATTTTGATCTGGCTCCTGGACTAATTGTAGTAATGCTTCCTGTCGTCACGCTTCATCGTCTTACATCACATTTTTCTTTCCATATTTTGGCACGGTGAAACATTTTTTATTAGATGTACATATTCGTATATAATGACATAATGCAATAATTCTTCCATTTGCCCGGTGAGATGCATTTTTTGTGCCCATTTTATGAGTTTATTTTGCAACTTTATTCAATACCAATGTCTATTCAACAAATTAATTCTTGTACACGTATATATTGCAGGTTTATTTTTGGACAAAATTTTCCACGTCATTTTGATTAAAATAATACATTCTTTCCTTCTTTTTGTATTTGGAAAAATCATCATCATGATTTCCTCACTGCAGCCAGCAGGTCGCACAAAACATTCTGGTCTGAAGTGAAGTTTAGGTACAATCATTTCCAATAATAATAAAACTCTTTAAAATTAATTTTGGGATTTCTTTTGAACTGCTTTGTAATGAAATTTACTTTCAACTTTTAACATCAGTAATTAGTTGTTCCACTTACCAATAGAGATTTAATGAAATTTCTGCTCAGAACATCCAGAAGTTCAAAACCTGTTTTGGGAGTGTATTATTATGATTGCAAAAGCATGTACATAAGTCTTTTGGCTTGTATTATACATAGTCGAACTTCCACCTTGTAGAACCTGCGCTGAGATTCTGTTCCGACTTGCTTTCAAAAGCTTCACTATCGTCATTTTGATATTTTCTTTCCATTTTTTATTACGACTTTTGTCTTACTTCATTATTTTCGGTTCGTTTTTTTTTCTACTGTTGAAGGCCTATCGAAATATAGAAGACGATATTGACGGAAGTGTAATTACAATAGTTTACGAAAAATCAAAATACCAAAGTTTATTTTATAGTGACGTTCGCTTTGAACTATAAAATTCTATTATTGAAAAAAGACGAGAACAAAATTCTACCCCTGACTTGCAATATTTGATTTGTTCTATATAACCGTTACTGCTGAGGATATTCATCCCCGTGCCTTTTTATAGTCGTAATGTCAGCTCCTAAGTCCTAAACTTGAAAATTGCTTAGGAAGAGTGGGGGGTGTCGTTTTCGAGAAAAATGGTAACGGCTATATTAAGCAGACCATTGAATTGCTCGGCCATTTAGAACGATAGCAATCCAAATTCTGCATCATATTTTACTGCTCAACGAGTATCTTCAGAAGGTGTATAGGTTTTTAAAAAATACAAAAATTTGGTCATTCGGCCAGTTAAAAACTTGTTGTGCAAAAAAATATTCAGACTTGTTTTTGTGACCGTATCTGATTTTTCGTTTCTAGATAAACGTATAATGAAGCAACAAATTTTGAACTGAATATGAGTTAAATTGATATTTTTATTTTATTTTTGAAAAAACTATACACCTTCTGGAAGTACTCGAAGAGTATATCTTATTTTTGGCGGCCGGTGAAGTTGGCTTGCCAGGGTAAAATAAAATATTCCTGAGTAATATCTATTTATTGCATAAATTCTTATTAAAAAAAATTGAAATATGTAACAAAACAGAAGTCAATAAAATATAAATCATATAATAAAAAAGAGACCATTTGGTAGTAACCTTCTAACCGCTTGTCAACAATGTCATTATTTTAAAATATTTTAGCTTGGTTTTATAAAATAAGAAAAAGCGACGGTGGTTGACTTGACACAGACGAGGTTCTGCATACTTGCAACGTAAACCAACAAAATCTACGTCTTTTCTTTATTATTAGTAACCTCATAAGTTCATGTTATTTTGGTTGTTGTATTTGACACTTTTATGTTTAGAGATCAATACTGTCCACTGTCATGTTGGTCGATTCATTTGAACAGCAGGCGACCGCAATTCCAAATATTAAGAGCAATCTACATATAATGAATAAATAATTTACAATTTTTTACACAATTTTCTTATGAGTAATCTTACGTTAATCATTAAATAGTTTGTCATTTGCATCTGTCAAGGAAAGAGGGGAAAACAGATTTCTATCTTGTCTCTCGTTAGACCTGTACAGCACCGTCAATAATTTTCAGCGATTTTTTGATTTCCTCGTATTGCATTTTGGATAGTTATTTTTGGAAAATCATTGTTTATAAAATAAGTTGTGTTATCAAGCTATCAGTATCAAAACCTGCTAATTTATAAGGTTAAAATATTGTAACCTTGAAATTGGGTTATCGTAGAAACATGTCACGTGGGCAAACAACTTTATGGTCACTCTTGATTATACAAGAAATATCAAACCAATTTGACGTTTGTCACTCGCGTTTGGCTGCTCAACTGACTGTGACTGCGGAATTGATCCGCTTATATAGATTTTTAGAGTTCTGGCAGTTTCTGCGAAGTACCTAGTATATAGTACTTTTACTATTTTATTATACTTATAAGGTGTTACAAATTAATAGTTAAAAGATGCAAATTTTTATAAATGCAAGTTTTTTGGAATATAATTTATTTTAAACAAAACACTCGTTTTTCTTCTAACTTTAAAGAGATAATATAAAATCACACACATTTGTGTTGTATCTAAAAATTTCTCTGCCGGAGAACAATACTATTCTGTAAAAATAGACGCTTATTCTGAAAAAGTCGTGTACAACAATTTACATTAAAAAATATAGGCAGATTCAAAGAGAACATTTAAGTGGCCACTGAGTTTTATTGTGAACGCTCACATCACAATAATTATATTTTTATATTACATTTAGAAATTCAATTTTATAATTTTATTTTTATTCACTTTTAGTATACTGCTTTATTTGCATCTTATATTTACTTTTTTTTCTCTCATATTTTCAGGTATTAACAATATTGTGTGAAACTAACTACTCAGTGGACAAAAGCCCCAACCTGCGTTGAATTACACCCACAATATCTACCCATATAGTCCTTATTATTAGCTTTTGTAACATTTTTTACTGTTTAAGAAAGGTATTTTAAGCTAATATGTATCAAATCTCCTACAATTCCTATCAATGAAGTCATATGTATGTTCTCTGATACCAAACATCTAGGTATGCTAATGAACATCCACAGACAAAACTCTATTCAATAATTATCTAAAAAATTTTATATATTTACTAACCTCTGGAGTGGGAACTCGAAATTCAACCACAATAATTGAGATCTCACTTATTTCTACGTTTTATTAGGATCGCTTCATCAGGTGGCCTCCTTTAACTTGAGTCAAATATCTAACTATAAAAATGATTATACCAATAAATTAAAATTATTTGAAATTGAATGTCAAAATGAAATATCGACAACGTCAAACTGATTAACTGTCAATGAATATCATAACAACCTACTAAAATAAATAAAAATTAATAAAAAAATTTTACCTTTTATGTATAGTTTTTTTTTTATTAATTTTTATTTATTTTAGTAGGTTGTTATGATATTCATTGACAGTTAATCAGTTTGACGTTGTCGATATTTCATTTTGACATTCAATTTCAAATAATTTTAATTTATTGGTATAATCATTTTTATAGTTAGATCAAGTTAAAGGAGGCCACCTGATGAAGCGATCCTAATAAAACGTAGAAATAAGTGAGATCTCAATTATTGTGGTTGAATTTCGAGTTCCCACTCCAGAGGTTAGTAAATATATAAAATTTTTTAGATAATTATTGAATAGAGTTTTGTCTGTGGATGTTCATTAGCATACCTAGATGTTTGGTATCAGAGAACATACATATGACTTCATTGATAGGAATTGTAGGAGATTTGATACATATTAGCTTAAAATACCTTTCTTAAACAGTAAAAAATTATATTTACTTAAAAAATTACATTTTAATTCTGCCAGAAAGCCATTGGTTGGTGAGTAGAATGTAAATGTAAATAGCACGCTAGCTGGTGGCCCGTTCCGCGATGTGACGTCACGTCACAAGCGCTAATCTCTGCAGGTTTGCTAGCCAGGTTAGTTTTGGTGTTTTTGTTTTTAGTTTATTTTGAACAACCAATATTTTTAAACATTTTAATTGTTAGTACGTATTTATGTGGCCTTCAAACTATATTTTTTATTCTAATTAAACAATAGTAAACAAATGTATTGTCGATAAATAGGTATTAACGCTCATTTCAATGTATACTTTGCTGTGCTGAACATGTCTAATTGATTTTAATTTGTTGGTGTGAATAAAATAGTATCACAAACATAGTCTCATGTTTCATGTATTTTTGTACCAACCCGGTATGAAAGTCAAGAAACGTATTTATAACTTTGTTGCGTTTCTGTCTTTGCATCGCATTCTTTCCGTTTAATTTATGACAAGCTTATTCGAAACCACTTTTTATAAATAATTCGATGTCAGATTAACTTAGATACTTTGTAATCTGATGCAGTTCTATAAATATCAGGATTAAATTTAGTATGCCGTAATGAAATTCTTCAGGCCAAGTTCTTACCTAGTTCACTAATGTGTGTATCATCTTCCCTTTCAGTTGCATGCAACGGGTGATCAAGTCAAGTTTGATAATATACATAGTGTTGCAAAAAGACATGGCAATATTACTAGGGTTGATAGAACATTGAAAAATAAGTGGGGGTTTGCTTAATAAACGTATGTCCTAGAGCCACTTATTTTTTAAGATACAGGGCGTGTAAAGTAATTTTATAAAATCAAATTCTGGATGTAATGTTTTTTAACACCCACAGATTTCATTCAAATTTGACACAGGCGTCTTTTTGATGTTGCTGACATTTTGTTCTTTAACTTTTTTTAAGTTAGGTTTTTCCCATTCTAAGAGTGGAAACAGACATAGTGGAAGCAGGTTTTCCGCTTACTGGTAACCAGCGCCGAATATGTACTTATAAGCTATGAAATTTATAATTGTATATTAAATTGATATAAAAAGAGCAGTTTAAAGCGGATACAGTGTTAGCGGTTTCTCGCTTACTGGTATCCTGCGCCAAACCGCGCCTATATGCTTTGAAATTTATAACACACTTTTAAATGGACACGTACACATTGAAAGCAGGTTGAAGCAGGTCCGAACCTAAAACCTGCGTGCCTGCTTTTATCAGAATTCAAATTTAATTTTTAATTTGTACGCGCGGGTCGCGTGTAGAAAAATGGGCAAAGTAATATAATCAGTTTGTCGACGACCTATATAGGATAAAATCCACAGCAAGCGATATACATAATATTGGAGAGAGATTAGTAATGAAATAATTAATGAAGAGAGCACGTATTAAAATATACAGGGTGCCCGAAATAGGAGTGCCTTCATTTTGCTGTATGATAAATTGTACCAAACAAAACATATTGGATAGAATTTTCTCTGACCAACGGTATATGAGAGCACACATATTTTAAATATGCGACGTACCATGTCAGATGTTTATACATAATAAATACAAATACACGTAATAAACATACTCACAGAAACTGGTTCACTTCCAAGTGTTCGCATTCAGTACGAACGGGTAAGTCAGCAGAGTGTTGTAGTAGAAGAGAATATCCTTGCTATGGCCGAACGTAATCCCGGTGTTAGTACACGACGGATATCCACGCCTTTAGTGAATCCCAATATCAGGGTATGAAGAACATTAAAGAAGAATCTGTTGTATCCATACCATCTACAGCGTGTTCAACATCTGGAGCCAGAAGATTTCCCTAGGCGGGTAGAATTTTGTCAGTGGTTGAATAATAATAGGAATTTGTATCGCTACATCTTATTTACGGATGAGTCACAATTTACCAGAGACGGTATCAACAACACCCATAACATGCATCAATGGTCAGACGTCAACCCTCATGCCACCGTAGAAAGTAATTTTCAACGTAGATTTAGCATTAATGTGTGGCGTGGAATGTTATACGATCAACTTATAGGGCCATTTATTATTGAAGGTCGTCTTAATGGGCCAAAATATCTACAATTTTTAGAGGAAGAACTCCCGCGATTGCTTGAAGATGTACCTCTGGCAAGACGTTAGATTACATGTGGAATTTTAATTTGGTTTATCAAGAGAAAGTGGAAATACGCGAAGCTCTAATGTTGTGAATTGTTAATGTTGCAACGCAAATAAAAGAAAAGCATGCGAATATGAGAAATGCAACGCGAGCAATTCACAGGCATGCTGACAAATGTATTGAAGTAAGGGGTAGAGTTTTCGATAACCTTTTAAATTGAGAATGTATGTATCACTATTACCGATGTTATAAAAATAAAAATGAAAATTAATTTTTCATTATTTTGTTTTCAAATTCGTGTAGCTCAATAAGTAAAGCACATCGGACACATGTCTATATGAACTTTTTTCCTAGAAATAACCCAAGAAACATCCTCTATTAGTGCCGGGGGCCGGGGGAACTTCATGAAACACCCCGTATAATACTAATGAAAACTTATAGCAGCAGTGTCAGATGTTGAATTTTGGGGGAATGTTTTAAGAGTGATATAATAGCTATTTATGATATACGTGTTAAAAGTACGTCATACACTATTTTTTCTACAAAACAATCGGAAGAACTTTAAACTCAATAAAAATAAGAAATCAAAAAATACCACACAGATCGCAATGTTTATGAACCAAAATTCGTAGCAACCAGTTACTTTTAACACGCGTGTTAAAAAATGACATTTTTAACATCAAAAATGACAATTAAAATGTCCACTTTTAACAGTTTTGTAGAAAACAGTAGTTATATGCTATTCCGAAAAATTTACTGAAGGCAGCTGTCAAATAGAAAAACATTTTTGGTAGTAGAACATTATCATTAACATTTACTGATTCCTTCTAAAAAAATATTACAATTTTACAAGAAGGGTTCCGTAATAGACAAGAGAAAAAAAATTAATCACATCTAAATATTCATACAAATTTTGAAAAAATCAAAACTTCAATATTACAATTATATAATGTAAAAAAAAGAAATTATGAACAAAAACAAAATTGAGAGAAAAAAATTACTCGTTTAAAATAAAAGCACGAAGTTTAAGAATACTCATTATAAACATGCACATCATCTTAGCAGTTTTGGGACTAAGGCTATCAAGTAACTCAGTTAAAGCATCAATAGAAGTTAAGTTTCTTAGATCAGGTGTTTTAAGATGTTCATATATAGGACATTTAATAAAAATATTTTCAAGTGTTTCCAACTCAAATGTATTACAAATAGTACATACTTCAGTAGGGTTAATAGAATAGGAAATACCCTGAAATGCAAACTTTAAAAAATGCTTGTTCGAAAGTCGAATTTGAGCTATAATCCGTATAATATATATCGGTAAACGGAAAGTTAAATAATTTCTCGGACATCTGGTTATACTAAAATACCTACACAATATGGAGGATGTAGGATTTGTAAGCGATGATAAGTCGTTATGGTAGAGTAAATTCTCATATGTAAGTAAAAAACTATTAATCCGTTGTTTGAGATTATTCGCGGTTAGGTTAATCCACATATCATTTGTGCCTAAGAAAGAATAGAATTGTTTAATTTGTGACACCCAGTTAAATATGGAGTCAATATTTGATAGTTGTAGTTGGCGTAAGAAACATAGATAAGGATATCGCTTTCTGTCCATAACCAATATTTTATGTAGCCAATTAAGACAAGATTTCAGTATAGTATATGAAAGAGCCACAACTCCAGCCTCAAGCCTTCCACGTAATCAGTCGCGTTCTTTGGAAGAAGAAGCAGCCTTTTAAAGAAGCCCACCTGAATTCTTTCCAATATATCATTGTAGCGTACACCCCACACAGCCACACAATTTGTGAGTTGATAATTATACTGTTATATAGCTGCATACGGGATTTTCAAGAATTCATTTTAGACCGCGACATAATGGAAAGAACGGATCCAATAATCTGTTTCGTTTTGGCAACTGTACATTCAGCCATTTCACGGAACAAAGCAGAAGAAACAAATGTAACTCCCAAATATGAATATTTATTTATCAATTCAATTATTTGATTAATTATAGAAAAATGGAGATCTAACGACCGTGTTATAACCTCCCCGAGAGAAGCATAGTATTTTAGTATTATGCGAATTAACAGTTAGTTTATTTGTTGTTGCAGTTGCAGATCATCTGCATATAGCAACATTAGTATGTCGTTAAAATTGTCAACATTAAGGCCAACTGCACCATTGGACCTAAAAATGTCCTCTATATCAGCAATGAAAAGTGAGAATTGGACTAAGAGATTCGCCCTGCAAAACTCCTGTTGTAACGTCAAAAGCTCTGGAAAACTCATTTCTTGATCTTATTTTGACATGGGCTTCACTATACAAGTTTCTTATTACCCTTATAAAAGTAGAGCTAATACCTATATGAAACAATTTGGACCAAAGTAAAACGTGGTCAACAGAGTCAAATGCTCTTTTAAAATCAATGAAAGCAGCAAACATTTTACGGCCTTTTAGTCTCAAATGGAGATGCACAAGCGAACTAAGTACATAAACATTGTCGGTACAACTTCGATTTTTTCTAAAACCGACACTCAGGTAAGTCGTTATACGAGAGAGTAAAATATTAGTGAACACTTTAGCAAGACAACTAACTAATGCAATACCTCGATAATTGGAAGGATCTTCAGTAGGTCCCTTTTTATGAAGCATCATTAGAAATATATTAGACCAAGCTGTAGGAGTACTGCCTTCAGCAAGAATATGATTATATACAATGCAGAGATATAACCGCAAATTCTGGGGCAAATTCTTAAGGAATTCATAAGATATTAGGTCTTCACCAGGGGATTTACCATTTTTACAACGAAAGAGAGCAGCTTCAAGTTCAGGGAGAGAAATTGGTTCATCAAGAAACGGGGCTTTAGCATCAAAACATAATGTGTTATCTAATATTCTTTCAGGGTATATATTTTCGTAAAATTGTTCCCATACAGAAACTGGAAGAGATGTAAAATTAGTATTAGTACGAAATTTTTTAAGAATCTTCCAGAACACACCCTGATCACTAGCATTGGCCAAGCTAGAAATAACAGATCTGTCATATAAATATTTTTTTAGCTTTGAATACTCCTTCTTATTGTTAATATATACACTTTTAAAATGTCCAGAAAAATTATTTGCCTTACATTGAGAAAGACTGAGCTTTAGTTTACCTTTCATAGTTTTACATTCATCATCAAACCATGGTTTATTTGGGGAAAATAAAGTAATAGTACTGTTAACGGAGTATTTTTTAATCATACCTTTTCATAGGTTATTGTAAGAACTACTAATAGTGTCAAGAAGTTGTACCCTTTGTGAATACTGCATTGATAGTATAGTACTAACCTTGAAATTGTCATTCCATTCTAAGACAAAAGTATTATTTGGTACAGGGACGGGATGAACATTTGCAATATTAATGCTAGGATATATTAGCTTCAATGAGACAGGAAAGTGGTATGATATCGAACAATCATTCAACACTTTTAAGTTACTAATCGTATTGAGTTGTATACTGTTGCACCAGACTAAATCAATTACACTATTACCCAGGGTACTGCAAAAAGTAAATTGCGCAGGTCTGTCCTGGGTAGTTCTACCATTGAGCAAACCGAAAGAGTTATTATGCATAAATTCCAGTAAGGAATTACCTCCAACATTTACGACCTTGCCACAACTGTACCTTTGCTCAAACAAATTTAATTCAACAATCATTTCATAGGCAATATCACCCAACTGAGCAACGCGACAATTAAAATTCCTACCAATGATAAAAAGCAAGTGAGGATAATTATCAAGTATTTCGGTAATTGTTGTTTGAAAAAGGTCTAACATGTGAACAATGTCACACTTAGGGTTGAAATATACAATACAAGTAATAAATTTAACATTATGTTCATAGCACAGTAATAAAATAATCCACCAAGATATAATACAGTAACTTTAACACCTTTATTACAATCACTATTAGTCCGCCACTGCCTGTGCCACGACTCTTGTCTTTTATAGCGTTAGAATGATAGATATTGTAAGTGGACACCAAATGCGGAAGGTTTAATAAATTGCTTATATGCCAAGTTTCACACAAACACAGAAAGTCAAACCCCTTATTTATTCTAAGAAAGTCATCTAAATTTTTAATCCCTCTACGTTCCAAAAAACAATTTCTAGTGGTTGCTACTTCGACGTCTTTGCTGAATTGCCCGACGACATGGGCTTACTCAGTTTTATTTCTTCTACTGGTCTAGGGGAATTATCTTCATTTCACATATCTAGTAACGATCATGGGTACATTATTAACATATTTAATACTTAAATTTGATTCCCCATTCCTTTTGCGCGCTTCTAAGGTATCACGAAGATTAACAAGATGTTTTAGCTGAGTTGGTGTCATATCTTGCTTGAGAGTTACATTAAGGAATAATCTCTTAGATTTTTTATGCTTATTGCGCAGCACAGTTATTACACTGTCTCTATTTGCTAATTTTGCTTTAAACGGTCTGGAAACATTATGATTGTTTACAACACGGTAACCCTCTATTAAAGCTATATTTTTATCACGGCAAACATGACTAAGAATATCATTTACAACTGCAATGTCCTGCTCGGCATCATTGCTGATAGGAAGACCGAAAACCACAAGATTACATTCGCGTCTGGTACGTTCTTGTAATTCAGCCAAATTAGATTCCAAGCTTACATCCTTTAATCTGTTTTCTAGAGTTTCAATTTTGTCACGAAGAAATGCATTTTCAAGTTTCAGATCCGCGATTTCCGAACTATTAGAAGACAGATGTGCATTTAATATATCAAAACTCGAATTACATTTTTCCACAGTCTTAGATAGAAAATGTAGTTGGTCCATAATAGCATAAGTCGTGACTGTTGCGATGAGCTCGACGGCAAAGCCACTGTACAAGACTTGTGAACTATTTCGCTACATTTCGAGCAGCGGACCTCGTCAATCTGTTTAACAGCAAGATTACAAACTCTACACTGCGCATAAGGTGGCATTTCTGAATGTAGTTAAAACGGCGAAAAGAAGTCAAGGGACGATATATTGTCTTGTAAAGAAGGTTATGCCAACACTGCTAGGCAAACAAAACTCAACGCAAATACAGAGTTCAACAATTCATTTATGCAAAAACCACAAAAATAACTGCAATATCAAGGAGCCAAAATCAAACGTGTGCACAGTAGAAAACCCGACACAGAACTGGTAGTAGAAAGGCGTTGTTGAGAAACTGGTGTTGTTAAACCTAAAGGAAATAATTCAGGTATACCTAGATCAGCTAGAACTAATAAAAATGATCAATATATTTTAGATTTGCTCTGCAAAAATCCAACCATTAGCATAAGAAAAATATCTTTACAGATAAGTACTACATCTTCTAGCGTGTGGAGAATATCAAAAGAACAACAATTACATCCGTACCATTATAGAAAAATATACGAATTTTTACAGAACATCTAACTTTAGTGGCCTTCTTAAAACATTGCCCTAAAAGTCATCATTTGCACGCATCTGCACTTTATAAGTTTTTTTATTATTATGTAGTAGCATAACAATCAGAGCAGAATAAAACAAAATCAAATTTTAAGGTGATTACAATATTCACAAAGAACAAATTCTATTCAAACAAGATACTATTCAAATCAGAAAATAAACAATTTATCGTAATTTCTGCTTTACACACATGTATATAGTTGCGGCAATAATTCAGACGACTTACGTCATAGGAACAAATGAATAATTCATTGTATTTTCATTAAAATATTTAACAAACTGTAACTGAGAATGATAGAACTATATAGGACATTAAATGCTTGTATTGCACTAAATGCAAAAAATGTTGAACAGCAACTACATAATTTGTAACCACTTACTAGTGAAATTGAAACTATAATATTTGGACTACAAATAAACTTTGTGGTCTAATTCTATCCAGCAACTGCCGCAATCATAACAACCTAAACTCTACTTCAACTCCCTTTGCAAATTTTGATAACTGCTAAAGAGCTATGCGTACATTTAAAGAAAGTATACAGATTCGGAAATTGCGGATCTTTATAGAGAAAGTAGAAATTGCCGCTTTATCCCAGGGGAGGTACGAAGTATAAGTGGCGCGGCGCCGTGCATTGGTCTAGCATTCCCCACTACTACGATAATCGATTCCGTATCGCCAACGCCAATTCGCCATTGCAAATCTAACTGTCCGGTCAACTGATGCCAGTGTTGTCAGGTCTCATGCTTTTGCATGAGATCTCATGCATTCCGAGGAAATCTCATGCTTTTTAATAGACACAAAAAGAAATAATAAAATTATTAAAATTACTCTTTGAAATCTACCAAAACAAAAACCTAACGAGAAATAAAGGCAAAATCGAGGGCAAAATTGAATAGATAGAGGTAGGTATCTACAATATTTGGGTACTTGAAATGTCCTTTATTGTAGACTGCTCTCTTAATAATTAGCAATGAATACATAAACGGGTATGACAGTCGACGGATATGCGGTGTGTGTGTGCTGTATTCACGCTGTATTGCAGTGATTCTTAACTCTATTTCGTAAGGGTACCTACATTTTCTGGAAACAACAGATTTTACGACCCGTGAGTTACCCTGCGTCACGTCAACTGCGCCTCAACGTTCGCCCGGCCTAACAATAAAATAAATTAGAAAGGTTACGTGGTTAATAACTTTTAAGTAAGTACCTGTAAGTACCTACTTACATTGTAATATTATGATAAAATAACATAACATAATGCTTTTTAATGAAATAAAAATGGCATTACAGAAGTAATTAAAAATTAAGGTGTGTCAAGAGGTGTTTTTTGATAAATTAAGCCATCTCATGCTTTTTTCTCCAAACCTCATGCTATTTTGAAATTATTCTCATGCACTGAATTTTTCCCACCTGGCAACACTGCCTTATGCGAAGAGTGGGAGCACGCTGTGGTGGAACTATGCGTGTAGCATGACACAAATACACGCAAGCGGCAAAACACAATTCGCCATCAAGATCCTCACTTTCCAAATCTGTATACTCTTAGCCGATCCTACCCTACGCATCTTATGTTAGGTATGTGATGAAGAAAAAATGTATCGTATTTTCAGCATATTAAAATCTATTGACAACATTTTGACTATAATACCTAACTGAGACCCTGTATGTGCACAGTTTCACGATATGCTGTCTGTAATGCCATTTTGAAAATGTGCATAAAATGTTCTGTCAAAAGTTCTATATATCCATTTCAATTTTGGTACTGATAGAAAATATTTTTTTGTTAAACTGAATAAATGGAAATATTTTGATAAATTCAGTAAAAAATTTCAGCTTTTCAATATAAATGAAATTTTTTATTTTTTTAATATTTATTTTGAAAATTCGCATTATTTTTCGTACTCACAATAAGAATGGTTAATTACATTAAACAACATTTTCGCAACAATAGAACGCTTTACACAAAAGAATATAATTACTTTTGTAAACAGCTAAGGTAACTGCATGCATTATGGCTTTCGTAACAGTGACGTAACTAGAAATTTCGCGGTCATCTCTCCACTCCCATATTGAAAATAAATTTTCTTAATATTCTCCAGCGCCCCTTGTACCTGTGCCTCTCCCCCCCGCATTGCGGGGGCTGGCAGGGGTGTAGTTACGCCACTGTTGCGCAAGTCCCTTTTAAAACGTAATGCAGTTTTCCTTGCACTTAAATGGTGATTATCATTTCACTGTGTGTAGAAGAATAAACAAAATGACAATTTCATAGTTTTTGAAAAAGGTTCCATATAAAGACCATTATTGAAGATGGGATTCATAAATTAAATCCATTTTTTTTCTAAATAAATTACAGGTATTTTTCCTTAAAAAACATATAATATTTGCCAAAATTTCCGGTCAGTATACACACGTTTACCAGTTCCCAATGAAGGGAATTTCATCATAGGATTTCCTGTATTGTCGCACTAACAGATATTTGTAAAGTACCCTGAAATTATACAGTGTGGAAGAAAAGTATGGAATAAATTCATTATTTCTAAAACAACGAAGTTTCATGAAATTTCCTCGAACCCGTCGATTTTGCTTTTTAAAAAGATTCTTTTTTCTATACCAACGCATTTCCGACGTTCATTTGTTTTCGCGTGATGACGTCATCGGATATTTTTTTAAATAGAACTCCTATATTTTTCCATCGGATTTTTGTAGAGCTTAACATGCTGAATTCAAAAATATATAATTCAACACTTTATTCCTTCAACTTTCCGAGAAAAAAAAAATTATAACCGATCCAATAAACGCTGCAGTTGACAGATGTCAATTCTGATTAGATTTTGTTTAGCTGCCAGAAACAGTTTCTGAGGTGACATGATTTAATTTGTTCTTTTTGCTATCAAAAGATGTAATATTCTAACATGGAATCTAATAAAACGAAATAATAAATTAGGGGGTCAAATACTTATTGTTAAATTGTCTTAAAAATGAAGAGTCCTTATTTTGTGATACTGCCGATGAATTCACTATATCCACTTTACTCTCAACCAGCCCGTCACATACACAAATGGGAATATTCACATTTTTTTCAAAGCGATTTTATTGGATCGGTTATTATTATTTTTTCGGAAAGTTGAAGGAATAAAGTGTTAAAATTATACATTTTTGAATTCAGCAAGTTAAGCTCTACAAGAATCCGATGAAAAAATATATGGGTTCTATTTAAAAAAATATTCGATGACGTCATCACACGAAAACAAATGAACGTCGAAAATGCGTTGGTATAGATAAAAGAGTCTTTTTAAAAAGCAAAATCGACAGATCCGAGGAAATTTCATAAAACTTCGTTGTTTTAGAAATAATGAATTTATTCCATACTTTTCTTCCACACTGTATATCTGGATTTTCCGTTTTTCTGTTGGGTGAAGGAATTTAAATAAGATATAATTTCAAGCATGAAGTTCCGTAAAATCGACTCTTTAGTTTTAGACGAAAAAATAAAGAGAGGAATAGTAAAACTTGAATTTTTTATGTCTCTTACTTTTTGGATTGTCATCCTTGGTTTAGGTAACTGCTCGTTGCCAGTCACAGAATTAATGTGCACTTTTCTAGCCTTAGTTGGGAATCTGCTATGCCTTGCTAATCTCGGGTTAGGCTGTGCGGAGTATACTATCAGAACCTCTGAACCATATATTGATTTCGGTTCCTAATATTTTGGTACTACAGTTCCTCATATAACAGTGGTATTCTGAACGTACCACAGAAGCCGCTGCAAATGTACGCATCCAACTGATCATTGGAAAGAGTACAGCAGTAAAATGGGTTTCTCGCTTTATAAAGAAAAAGAAGAAGTAAATAATCAAGTTAATAAAGCGTTATTGTTTGTAATTGCACTAGCATTGCTAATTTCCTGTAAAAATTCATATCTCCTGTCACACTGAAAAAGCAGATAAATAAAAAATAACAAAAATCACTAAAGAAAAACTAGAATTATGCCACAAATAAATAGCTTCAGATACTATTTTCTATGGCCACTAGGATAAGTTTTGTGATAAAAAATATATCAACATTTGCGGAATAAAAAAGCTTTCCCTGAGATCTTGAAAGGGGTTCCATATACAGGGTGAACCTTAAATAAGTACAAATATTTTAACTGCTGGTGTAGTTTGTCATATAGATCAGTCTAGTGAAAGCCATTTTTAAAAATTTCTAATATTTACGGAGATATTAATTTTTTTTAAATACCCACATTTTGAGGACCGCTCACATATCTGTCATAACCAACCTAATGAACCATATGATTTGTTGCGAGGTTGCCATATCTCCTCTGATATAAATATTACGTTTCCTTTAAAGTAATAGTAAAGTAATACAGTTAATTCTATTTGAAAAATACTTGTTGTAAGCATAAGTACAGTAAAATTGGGTATGTAGTATGAAACGCAGCAATATTAACATAACATTTAACTGAACTAATTTTTCTTAACTGAGGAAGATATTACGTGATATTACTATATCCAATGTTCAAAAATTGTACATAGACGTGCACACAAGCTTACCTGTTTGTTAAAAAATTAACTATTTAATCAGTCATCCACATTTCACAAGTTAAATGTCATTGTACACTGTTAGAAAGAGACACAAGACACAAGTTATTTTATGAAGAATAACGAAAAACTATGATTTTCACACAACATATTAAATTTAATAAGGAAAGGAGCTTAATGGATCATAATCTTATAAGAGACAGATGGATTTTAACGGCTTGATGGATCCAGAGAAAAAAGATGGAGGGAACAACGAAGCAACTGCGGACAACGTTGTTTCTGGGTTTTTGCCCTTCATCAGCGCAGTGCAGCTTAAAAACAGGATGGAATAAGAAGGAAGGGCAAAGGGCACGAACACAAGAGAATGACAAGTAGCATGCCTATCTCTATTTGCGGCTTCGTGTCACACAGCCTCGGTATTGAGGCCAAGAGCAACAGTAGCCGCGGAAGAGAGTCCAGCAACTACTGTCAGGGTCTCAGCCAGGAAATATACAAGAAGGAAAGAAGCTTAATGGATCATAATCTTATAAGAGACAGATGGATTTTAACGGCTTGATGGATCCAGAGAAAAAAGATGGAGGGACCAACGAAGCAACTGCGGACAACGTTGTTTCTGGGGTTTTGCCCTTCATCAGTGCAGTGCAGCTTAAAAACAGGATGGAATAAGAAGGAAGGGCAAAGGACACGAACACACGAGAATGACAAGTAAACTTATGTAGTTCTGCATTTAAGATTGTTTACTTTTGTTTATAAGTATGTGAATAATTGTGAAAATATAAGGTTAGAATAGCAAAATAATGTGATTCTTACACTTTTTAAAAGTTATCATTTTAATTGAGGAGAAGTTATATTTAACTTCTAACTTCCATTTACTATTGTAAACTGGATAAACAAAATATCAAAGATTTTATTTTTGATATTATTTTTATTCTACGTTTTATATTTTTCGAGATTTCTGTACCTAAAATCACCACAAATTTGACCATTTTACGGAGAGGAATACGGTGATCTTAAGTGAATTTTTTGTGTAAAACGAAGCATGTAGGTTCTCAGTTCTTTAAAAATGCAAGTTATGAATATTAGCGATGCCACAACGAGTAAACGAAACTTCATCTATCACAAAGACAGACGAATTAAGTTTTCATCAAAAGTTTTCTGCTCTAAAAGTTATTTACAATATTTTGTTCTTTGTGGAACATCCTGAAGCAGTAGTTTTTAAACATATTATTATATATGACAAAGAAACATTGGCTGTGTTCAACGTCACATGAGGCGAAACTCAGTTGCGGCGAAGCTTTTGCGGAGTCACCACTAAAGATGCCGACAGTGAAGAGCGGCGAAACGTTTGGTAGCATGGCATGCGACCAGTTACAGAGGCGGCTACAAAAGGTCTCGGGACACCACCATTATCCGAGGTACGGAGTCTGCGTAGAAGTGGGTCTGCCCCTACAGAGCCTAGCCTGAGAACAACATGGGCAGGTCAAAGAATCCCAGTTAAAGCTAGGGATGTGCACTTTAATTCTGTTACTGGCAGTGACCAGTTACCGAGGTCACGGCATAACTACCCGAAAAATCACTATAACAACTGTTTTGTGCTAAATATTGAAAATAAAATTGTTACGAACATAGTCATATCTTAATTAACCCTTTTTTTCTTGCAGTCTTACCTAAAAATAGGTATCACAACATACGTTCGTTGTTCAGAAACTTGTAAATAGTTTGATATTTCAATAAAAATTTCACTGCCCACGCTTGCTTTGAAGGTAAAAGAAACTTTGTTTTACTTTTAACGATTCTGAGCACGTCATTATGCAATTTTCGAATTCCGCCACTGCGTTTAATTTGGTACGACGAAGAAATTTTCTTCTGCAGGTATTGCAAATAACAACAACATCATAAAATACCGAAGCCGTTTACCAAAAATAACTCTGGTGGTTAAAAATATGCATAATGCCCACGCAATTTCAATGTCCCACTGAATTACGCTTATAATCACACGAGGACGTAGGCGTTGCCACCGTACGAAGTATTTTGGAATTTCAAAAATGCAGGCGTAGGTACCCGCACTTTCCTTACAATGCTGCTATTTTCTCACATATAGAACGCCGTTGACACATTTATTTTCTTTTTATGTACAGAATCACATGTACGTCCGCACAATGGCCAATAAATTTTTATAAATTTGTTACAGTGACAAGCATAATATCTTCATGTTCCATTTTTTATAATTTATGACAGACCAAAACAACTCTTCTTGATATTTATAAAACACTGAGAAATAACCTACTTATGATGGTTTTAAATTGTTTTAACTTACTGTTTTGGATATACACATTACCACATTCATTGGAAAGATCAGGATACAATCAGCATTAAATAAAATACATGTGGATAGCAGTAATATCTATAAACATGAAACTTAATTAAGTCGATATATCTTTTTGATGTCTTATCTATCAGTACTAAATGATGAATTCAATTTTCAGCAACTATTATTTCTATGAGTTTAGCACAAATAAGACTTGTTGCTGCTAGGATCTAGTTTATCTCCTTTCTAAATATTGTTGAGACAAACGGTGTTAGCATCTGGAAGGCCAATTTAAAAAATGTGTGTTTTATCTAGTTAACAAGAACTGCTGCACAATCTTTAAAACTTCAATCCAGGGGTTAATTTTGGTATATGTCTTCTTTAAAATTGATGCTTTGGGTTTAATAAAATATGTTAAGGCAGTAGTAATACAAGAAAATTCGAGAAAACTATTTAGCTTTGATGATCCTCGAGTCCAGGAATTGGCGACTATTAATGGGTTGAGACCAGACATTAGTAGTACATTTAGATTAGATTAGTAGTTTAATGCCGTATGTTTAGAGTGAAAACAAATATCAGGGTGTCAACAACATTAACGGTTTTTGCTACCAAGAACACAAAACAATAACTTAATCCTATTAGAAACGCAACTCCCTCAACACAAGCTAACACTTGCAATTCAAGAAAATATAATTGATTAGTTCACGTATTTTGTTTTAAAAACGCTACGCTACCTACTGGCGATAGTGGAATAGATCTAATACTTCTTCATATATTATTAAAGAGGGAACCCATGTGAGCAATATACTGAGATCATGCGGGTATAAATATGATGCTAACATTATAAAGCACATCAAACTATTCGTCATCTGAAATGTTATGTATGCAATAATCAATTACAAACTGCGTGGAATGGGTACATAACTTTTAAAGGCAGACAGTTGTTCGGATGGTACCAAAACTCCAGAGAGGACTAAAGCTGAAGCCAAAGTATACAGTAGTAATCTACGTACCAGGCTGTCAGTAATAATAGATACGCAGTTGCAAACAAAAGAGCTACTGAGTTGGAGTATAGGGTGTGAAATATTTATAATAAACTTGTAATATGAAATAATTGAAAATGTTTGGTTGGGCGGTTAGGAATTATCAACAGAGTAACTCTGGTTTGCATACCTAGCCATCTCTAGCTACAGAAGGTTCTACCTCGAACTTCAGCCAACTCTTGGTAAAATATCACCTACACCTACAAAAACAGTTCTCTTGATTTGAGTGAGGAAAAATATTTGAATATTGTGCAATAATTGGTAAAATGAGTCTACTACAAAGACTTTTATAACAGACCCAAAGAGAAGAAAACTGTAAACTTGACATGAAAACAACATATGATAATAGGTTACATCTTCTCTTTGATCGCACATAAGTTTTTAGTTAGTTACTATTTATTTAGACTAACAATTGATCTCATATGACCATTCGATCAATAAATTCTTACCTTTCATTCGATAGCAGTACAAACACAGTATACTAGCCGTCATACGGCCTGCATTGTGTTATATTCAAGGTACGTACCCATCCGGCACAGATTTTATTAATATTAACCGAGACGATAAGTACCTACTTCGTACAGCAATACAATGTGAAGAAAACTAATGTAAAGTGTACTAAAAATAAAACGAATTTGTTTGATTACTTGATCCACTAAGTACATGTTTTAAGCCGATTACGATAGATGGACATACATTATGTGTATTCATTGAATGAATATACAGAGTCTTCATAAATGACATAAATGACAAGCCACGTGACCAGGACTGTGATTCTCGAAGAACAACTCGTATGCGAATAGATTTCTTGTCTCTCTCAAATGCCGTAGTGAGGAAAAGGATATTCGCATATGAATTGCACTGCGATTGATTTGAGAATCTCGGCCCTGATCACGTGGCTTGTAATCATTTATGAAGGCACTGTACCATCATATATGTTTCATAAAAAATAAAGTGTCAGTTATTAAATGTTTCGTTTTTAAATTTAAAACAAGTTATGTCATCTTGCTAAAATTTTGTGTATCAAAATTATGATAAATATGAATCGAGGTAATCTTGCAATATGTTTGTTCACTATGCCTAAAAAGAATTTTTGTTAAAAATAAATTAAAAGTAAAAATACCAAAACTAACGAGGCTAGCAAACAGCTGATGCTGATGCTGCTTTATCAAGTTTATCAAGAACTTAAAAATAAAAATTAACTTTGAAATTCACCTCTGGTGATCCGACTGGTTTATTTCTAGCCCATAATGGAAAAATAACCTTTTCTCTTGATCTAACTGAGTCTTTATCTGGAATTTTCCTTCATTGAGCATAACTAGTTTCAGATCGTATTTTAATAAAAAAAATTTAATTTACGGCTTCTGTTAAAATAATATTAGATTTTTCCTTACCGTGTTTATTTTTGTTAAATACTGTAGGTGGCAAATTATTAACGAGTATCCATATTTAATAATGTTATTTTATTAATAATAGTGGCGTTGCAAGATGTCTGTGTGATCATTATTGGATAAGAGAACATTATAAATTGAAAGTTTTTTCATCGGAATATGCTAACGATAGGCAAAGGCTGAAAAAAAAACAGGTATTTTTTGAATAAACAGCAAATAAATTTCTTACTTCAATCCAACTTTTCGCGTCATCATCTACAAGTAAAATAAGAATAATTGCTACAAAATGGACAAAAAATGCACTACGACTTATATCAAGAATGTTTTATGTAGTCACATTTGCTGTGTCAAGTTACCTTTATTCAAAAAAACCAGATACAAGACTTACTTTGTAAAAAAGTTATTTTTTTTTATTTTGCCGCCCCTAGTGGGTTACCATTCGGGTGTTATGCACCCCTGGCATGGCTCGACCCCGACTATATCCTCCAAATTTTTTAATTTTATGAGGGGGAAACCCTGTTTGTAGGATCTCTCTCACCAAAATTATGACAGAAAGGAAAAAGTAGCAGATGCTTGGCAACGAATATTTGAAAATACCGGAAAATCTTGCGAACTGTAGAGACAAAGAAGATTTTACACACTACTCTTTTTTCCAAGGCTTTTGGATATATTTTTTGGGTCTCGCACCTCAGCGGGCGTGTACTGCCGGCATAATAATCTGTAACAAATATTTCAAAATAGATACGTATGTTTGTTAAGGTAACCACACAAGAGCCGGCTTGCCGGAAGGCTAAATCTGTACTCTCGGCTATGACATACACGTTACTTAGTAATCGGTGGGTTTTGTTCACTTTTATAAAGCCTATCGTTGCCATATGACAACAGAAACACTACTTTATCTATATACACTCACAATCTAAACTCACGTATATTTTAGGTTGCCAAACAAATGATCCATGCTAGAGATTTCCATCAATTAATAGGTGATGATTAATAGATGACATTGTCACATTAGTGAAATACGTTTGACAAGTGTTCAAAGTGTCTAGTTTGTGTTAAAGTAATTATTTTCTTGATGAAAAAATTAACATCAGATGGGATTAAGTCATGTATTGCTATTGCCTAATATTAGAAGTTTACATTATCTAATACATTATTGTAACAATATAGTCTACTTATTTTGATACATTTTATGTAGATTATATTCCATGTTTTTACAGCGCGTTGTCAAATGGCAGCATTAGGCTTTTAAGATACTATCCCAATTTCAGGCTTCAATTTGATCTTCAACAAGCTTTAGCTGTATTAGAGAATTCAGATGTGGCAACTCCCTGAAGTTACCAAACTTAGTGACGAAGACTCCAGGGAAGAAGACGAAGGAGGTTTTGTAGACAGTTTATATAGAAACTATTAACAAAAAAATGTAAAGAGGAACACATACAGGTAACCGTCCAGAGGACCTGGCTGGACCTTTATAAAAAAACAATGTTTCCTAACTCAAATATCGGATGGTGATCGGGTATAGGTATACCGTTAAAGAAAAGGTTGCACTGGGAATGAATGCACCTCAACAGTTAGGACAATATTGCAAACAGTACACTTACCATTTCATTCTGTTATTAGTTATATCCGAGATTATTTTATGTTGATAAACTTATTTTTCAAATATACATAATTTTGCAGATGTGTAGTTTTACTACTAAAAACCTAACGTTTTACGGGCTGTATATCAGAAATAGTAAATATGATAATACATTTTTATTATAATTATATGTTTATGTTGTGTACATGATTTGGGAATATGATCCTGTTTTAATAAGAGTGACAATTATTGCTCAGATGAATAAAAAACCAAATATCAAGCGCAGACTTTCTAATTAGGTAAAACATTGGTTAAAAAATTGATAACTGTATTCTTATGCATCAAAGGTTTTCTACAGACTATGCGTGTATTCGCGATTCGTTATACGCGATTCGTGATATGCGAAAAATTCGCGAATAGTGTGTTTTGTTCATTAAAAATCTATCGCAAATCGCCAATTCACGCATAGTCTGTAGCAAGCATAATAAACGAATTACAACTGGAGCCTCAGGATTATAGAAATATCCACTTATAGACGAAAATTCATATACGGAATTTCTTAAAACATGATTCTTTATTACTTAAAAAAATAAATACTGCATTTACTCTCTTTAATTTTTACACCAATATATGGTAGGCAGTTAATTTCAAAAATTTTAAGGGATCACGTTCTCATGTTAGTCAGTTTGACATAAATAAGTAATTCCGTATCAGAAGACTACGAAATTTGTTAACCAGACTGCTTCCGTCGTTCTAACTCTCGGGCTGCACCCACTCCTCTCACATAGGTACACGGCTCGACTTGCATGCGGGAAGGCAAACCAGAAGACAAAATTTCAAACGCTGGCAGTTTTTTGGAAGGCCAAGAGTTCAGGCTGGGCCTTCCGGACAATACAACCACTAACGTTACGGTTTGCCGTAAGCCTTGCTAACCGGAAGGTCTACCTATCGGTAGATCGCGTCGTATATGGCCACCATTAAGAAGATCTAATATAATATAAGTAACTAGTTTTTCTTAGGTGATATATAAGTGATCTGCTTACTTCCTGCTCGGCCTAAGCGGCTCGACTTACAGGAAGCGACCTACATTGCAGCAGGTACTTAACGCAGACCTCTCGCCCTGGGCGACGAGCCATTAAATCTGTAAATGATACTGCAGGAAACAACTACTCCGCGGACTAATGTCCCGACCGGCATTGAATTACTCCTGCAGTATCTGTGTGAACAGCCAAGAACCCTTGTCGTACACACCACCAGACATAGACCGGTTTCGGGCTTGTTAACCCTCATCAGTATGCCATAGGTGAGATGACCGACAGTTGAACTGGCTGTTCCTTCATATGTATGTTCACATATAAACTGAGTGCAGATGAAATATAAGTGGTCTGCTTACTTCCTGCTCGGCCTAAGCGGCTCGACTTACAGGAAGCGACCTACATTGCAGCAGGTACTTAACGCAGACCTCTCGCCTTAGACGACGAGCCATTAAATATGTAAATGATACTGCAGGAAACAACTACTCCGCGGACTAATGCCACGACCGGCATTGATTTAAGTTCATTTGACAAAGTTTGTCATAGAGCTTGTAGAACACCCTGAATAGAAAACTCCAAAAAGTCCGCTTTACAGTCTGCAATTATTTCTGCAAGTTGCAAGTACATAGGCATGCGCACTAAACAGTAGCGCATTGCAAAACCTGTCGTATCTGACAGACTTGCATTTTCAAAATATAGATCTTGCTCAATTTTTACTGCAGCTTTTCTATAATTCAGGGGAATAATTTAGTGATTTGTATGGTTACTACCATATACGCAAAAATTCCTAGGGCGAATAAGGTCAAATTTTGCGTTCCTTCGTTTCTACTTGATTCTCATTGTTGAGCTTACAAAATACAGGGTGATTCAATATTTATCTAACAAAAATTCTGAATGTAAAGGGGATTCTTACAAACACAATTTTGTAAAAAATCAAAAAGGGCAGTTCGAAAATGATTTAAAAATACACTTCTGCACGGCACTGGAAACTGGTCAACTGTAAAACCTGATAAGGCCGCAAAGCATGCAATCGGTGATCGGACAAAAAATGGAAAGAAATTCTAAAGGAAAGAAATAAATAACATCTATTTTATACAACAAATTCAACTATTGCTATTAATTATTAATATAATTAATTTATGGTTTTAATTAATAAAATAGTTTGATGAATAATGTTAGATACAAAAAAAATTTTAGGCCCGTCTTACCCAGTTTCTACAGATTAACACAAATGTTTCTCTTGGCCGTTCTGAACTCGTAAGTTATTGGCAGCAAGTGTGATACATTTGCGTAAATTATCTAGTAGGTACCCACTTCGGTGCGATACACTTAATTTTCCACAAAAAGAAATTCAAATAATTTAAAGTCAGGAGATTGCGGCGGCCATGGTACTAGTCCTCCTCGTCCAATTCCTTGGTATTAATGCTTGAACACGCTGTAAATGGTACGGATATAATTGAGTTTAACACCACACTGCTGCGATACACCGTTGACGTCCTGGACCTCCATATGTTCCACGATTCGGTTCCAAATTTCTCTCGCGTTGCATTACATTTGCACTCACTGCACACCGCTGTAAAAGTAGCTCCATTAGGCACATATTTACCGGGAAATCGTTCTGCTAAAGCATTTTCACATCGCCATAAATTAAAACGATATCCATCAACTCCGAGTTGCTATACGCATACGCCATAATTTTGACATATAAAGTAACATCTTTTGTTATTGAAAGGAAAAGTGTCAAAATGTTGTACTTTATCTAACTAGTTACATAACGAAAACCATTACGCAACTGGTTACAGAAAGTTCGTTATGTCACGCAAAAAAGAATTAAACAAAATAAGTACAATAGAAAAATAATAAAGTAACTTTTATTTGTCAGTAATTTTATAAATAACACTATTAATTATTATTATTTAATTATAAATATTTAAAACGCAGTTGGTACAGTTAGTGAAACTAATTCCAGAACAAATCTTACTTTTTCAAGAATATCACCTGAAATTATTTATTTATTTTCTATAGAATTTTCAACATATCCTTCTGCAACAGAATTTGAGTTCCAGCCGCCGTGTTATTTTATTTTTAAACTATTGACCCCAGAATCTGCAAGCAAAGTGGCCGAAGATCTTCTGAAACAGTGCCCCGTGAATTATGCAATTTGAGCAATCATCTTTGGTAACTGACCAATAGTATTAATTCCTACTGGTTGTACACCACATTTACCATTTCTATATCTAACAAAGAATCTATTGTGTTTAATATTTTCCGGGCGTAGGTTTCTATACTTCCTGATAATGTCAACGAAGTGTAGTTCTTCTATATCTCCCGGGGTGATTACAAATTCACTAATTACTCTAGTTTTTGTATTTGGAATAGTTACTCGAAAATACGTCTCCTCATCTGTAACATCTTCAACGCGTAAAAATGTTAATTCTGACTTCCGACATGCATTGTAAATGATCAAAATTAAAAACTTGTATTTCCCATTTTTCGTAAAAATTAGAAAAAATCTTGTATGTGCGATGTTGCGGGATTTACATACGTTATATAAGATCATACTTTTCATAACTGATTACATAAATAGCTATTACGATATTGACTTCATTTTTCATGATGCATATATTTCTAAACTTTCTTGGATAAGTTCTGAGTCACCCTGTTATATTACCTAAAACCTTAATTTTATATGTTATGCTGTTTGTTATTGTTATTTGTCAGATTTGGATAAAGAGGTTAGTTTCTAGTGTGCTTTTGGGTTGAAGTGTTGGTATCACTTCTATTACGAATTGACGATTGCAGATGCAAGGGCTTGCTGCAATCCATTGCAAAAAGAATTGCGTACTGTAATGCGTTTCCACAATTCTTGAGGCAGTTTGAATTTGACAGTTCAGCCTAGGAAATTTTGCGTACGGTGGTAACCATACAAATCACTAAATTATTTCTCAGAATTGCAGGAAAACTGCAATAAAAATCGAGCGAGACCTGTATTTTGAAAGCGCAAGAGTCTTTCAGATACGACGGCATTTGCAATACGCTATGTGCAAGCGACTTGCAACTTGCAGACTGTAAAGCGGCTTTTTTTAGAAATTCGAGGGTCGTACAAACTAGTTCGCGAGCCGCCTATTGGAAAACCCTTTTCTAAGCTGGGTATAGTAAGGTATGTTTTAAAATTGACTTATTTTGAACATGTGGTAAAATATTGTAAATATTTTTTAGCTGCACCTTGTATTTCTAAGATTTCACGAACATTTAAAACTATGGTAGAGTATATGAACACCCCTGTACAAATATTATATCTAATAAAGAATACTGTTGAAATAAAGATAATTTTAATCAAATCCAGTTAGTCTTGACGCCAGCACTATCATTATAATCGAAGTTACGATGTGTTTACCTTTTAGTTTTGTTTATTACAAAGTTTAACTGTTTAACGTCATAAATTATTGTTTTCTCTTGACAAACTACAAAACCAGCGCTTAATCTGTATTCAATTAATGATTGTTTTATTACTAATTTATCAGCTTGTATCAATCAATAAATAACAACACGCTGCTTGCCATCAGACACATAAAATCAATAGTGGCACCGAAAAACTCCTAAAACTTAATTTATGGTTTTTATGTTGTTGGTCAAAGGTTATCATTCCTGGCACATTTTTTTTCTATCTCCATGTCGAAGTGTGAAGGAATTATCGATTGATAACTTTGTGGATATCTTATTTCAATTAACCAGTCATGTTTTGTGTTTAATTTATTTGATGTAGCGACGTAATATGTTTTCCTTCCTTCTCACATTTAATCATAATCAAAATGATTTCAGCTCTTAATCATATAAATCCAGTGGAAATATTTGGGTAGGTATATACCATTTATGTAAAAATGTAAAAAATACATTTATTGTATACAGAGTGATCTGTGTGTTTCACTTTGATACTTGAAAAATCAGTATTTTTTAATGGAACATCCATATTGCACATAAAAAGTTCTACACAGTGATGTGCATTTTTTTATTTAGGCCCTTTGCATGGCCTGCTGTGGTTTTAAATGTAACCCCAAAAATAGCAAAATCGTTTAGGCAACAAAAAAACTATTTGTCTAATCGATTTAGCCATGCTTCGAAACCCTTAGTAACAAGTTTCAAAGTTGCATCTTATACAGAACCTTTATAATTTAGGTGCAAACTTCGAAAAATACCAATGTTTGGGAGTATTCTGTATTAACAGGATAAAATATTTTCGTGAATTATTTAATTATGTTGGAAGAAAAAATGACGAGTGATTTGTTTATCATAAATTCCGCACCTTACATTAATTTTCTCATAATATTGTGTTTTACAATACATAATACTGAATTTTTTTTGAGACATCGCCAAACTTTGGTGGAAGGTATTAATTAGTATTTCCCGAAATTTGTCTAACGCTAGTGAAGCAGGTCATGGGAACAAAAATGTATCAAACTTCAAACAATTTGACATTTGCTGTTATATTACTTAAAACGTTATTGTGTGCCATTAAAGTTGTGTAAAATTAGTTAGAAATAAACTAACTTTACAACAAAAAATTTGAATAATAGACTTTGTGACAATGCAAAAATTTATAAACAAGCTGCAGAAGAATTTAACAGGAGACATCAAGAACTAGAGCCAGTGAGTTTTCAAACTGTAGCAAAATTCTTTTTTCGATAGAACTGATAATGTTATTTCCACAAATAAAAGAGGAAACATTTTAATTGAGAACAGAGAAAACATTGTTTAAATCAAATTCGGCACAACCCTAAAACTAGCGTCAGACACATTTCGCGGTTCACTATTATACATTCCACCAAAGTTTCACGATTTCTTAAGAAAAATAAAAAGGTGATGAAAGTTGTCGAATGGAATACGCTCTGTGGTGGCTAGGACATTATGTAAATGACCACAATGTCTTAAATAAAATTTTATTTTCGGACGAGGCAACCTTCACTACAAACGGGGTTGTATCTTCACAAAATTGTAGATTCTGGTCGGAAGTAAACCCTCAGTGGCTTATTCATAATAAACGGCAATATTCTGAGAAAATAATGTATGGTGCGGAATTTTTGATAAACAAATAATTGGTCCTTTTTTTTCTATAACTTGAATTCCCAAAATTTTTGAAATATTCTAAATACGAATTTCTGAGATGCCTTAGAAGAGCTGCCAATTGCTAGACGAGCCATGATATTTCAAATGGACGGTGCACCCGTCCATATTTCAGCAATAATTAACAACTGGCTTGATCAAAAATTTCCCAGAAACTGAATTGGGCGCTATAATCAAGAAATTAAGTGGCCTCTGAGATCGCCAGATTTCGTGGATGGGATGCTCCTCAGCCATGGCCACCAAGAAGCCCAGGTCTAACTCCTTTAGATTTTTTTGTTTGGGGATATGCAAAATCTAAAGTGTATGAAATTCCAATAGAAGACGAGGATCATTTAAGGCAAAGAATAACGGACACTTTCAATGAAATAAAGACGAATGAAGAAGTTTTGAATAAGCTCACCTTTCATTTCTTAAAAAGAGTTAGAGCATGTATTAGAGCTAACGGTGATCACTTTCAACATATGCTTAAATAACTTTTTTTTGTAGTAAGTAGTTTTGTTATGTTGTAATTTAAAAATAAATGTTATTTGTTATAACAAATTTACAAACCAAATCCATATTCAGTTACCACATAAAGCATAGCCTTCTTGATTACAGCATTCTTGTTGTCGGGTGCACGACAATAAATTTTGCAAATTTTAAAGAGGACGGTTCATGTTGACGACATTGAACAAGAGTACCTTTTTTGTGACATATTAGTTTATTTTTCAGAAAATTAGATCAATTTTCCGAAAATGCAAAGGACAATTTTTTTTTTCGTAATAAAATCCTATGTGCTACCCCGGCTTTCCGCTCCTGGGCGATGAGAATAAATTGTTTTTACACGAAATTGTTGCATTTTAGTGTCTAAGAAACTGCACCAAGATTCATTTAAATTGCCTAACTTTTGTAGAAGTTATTGCGAAAAATTGTTTCTCAAACTGTACCTTTATCACCCTATAACTTTTTTATTATGCATTTTCGGACCTATGTTTACATGAAACTTTTTGCTCAAAATGACATTTTCTATCTGTCATATTCATTTGGCATCATAGTTTAGAAACACCATGTTATAAAAAATTAGTTACGAAGCCAGTATTCTAGATTTAATTTAGTAAATATTTATGTAAAGTTTGAAAACTGTTCATAAGGAATATTTGTGCCTTATAAAATTTATTAATAAATTGTTTTTCTTAGAACAGAACCAGAGATAATGTTAGAAAAATAGATTAACAAGAAATTTTAGATGGTGTAATAAATTTTACATTTAGACAACTAAAAATGCCCAAAGCAAATCTTGAGTCAACAAACAAGGGAAGATTCAAGCTGTTAAAATTAAATATTTAATAGAAATTACTAGATGATACAGCATAAGAAATCAACAACAAAATACTCAAGTCGTGACTGCAAATGCGTCGCGGCAAAGTTTTCGCCACTGAAGACGCCGGCAGTGAAGAGCGGTGAAACGTTTGGACGCATGGGAGAATCAGTTATAGAGGTGGCTACGTGACTGTATCAATCGCAATATCACCAAAATCAATATATGGGTGGGCCTAGGGTTACTGATAGCGGGTTAGCCCCCCATAGAGCCTAGCCCGAGAACAACAAGAGAAGGTTAAAAAATCCAAGTTAAGGTTAAGCATGTTAAGTTTAATTCTGTTACTGGCAGTGACCAGTTACCGAGGTCATGGCATACAACCCGGAAAACCGCTATAGTACATATCTGAAAACAGTACCGGCCCTAGAAGCCTAAAAACCACTGTACAATAATATCTACACCTAGCAGTAGCATGAACATTTTTCATTTACCTGTTTTTATTGCAGTATCTAACTTCAATGCTATATTATATCGATGAAAATAACACAGGTCCACAAAAAAAAAGTGGTGTGTGTTGAGGGTCCCATTACATTTTTTCCATGTATTTTTTCCCGCTGAACACAAATCTGAAGTCGAAATGGGGGGTCGCTCAGCAAATTTTAGAGAAAATCCATAAAAACGACAAAAATCACATCAAAAGTTTAAACAGGTCCACAAAAAAAGTTATGTGTGCTGGGAGTTAGACTATATTTTTCTTTTGTATTTTTTCTCGCTGAACACGAATCTGAAGTTAAAATTGGGGGTTACACAGCAAATATTTGAGAAAACCTAAAAAACGGATAAAAATCACTTTCTCGTAATTTATTCTATATGATACTCTCTAAAACTGAAACAATGAGAAATGCTATGAATTAGTGAATATTTACTATTTTACAGCTATCTTGGTATACTTGGTAGCTTACTGTGTAAATGCCAAAAACTCTACTCACTATAACACTTATGGCGATGTTAACATTTTTCCGAATGATGGTAGAAGTTTACTAATTAAAGTTTTATTTGCTTTTTTAAATATATCAAGTGAACAACGAATATCAAACCTGAAAGTAAGGTGTAAGGCAATTTTGAATTGTATTTTAAATCAAGTTCATGTTATGAATGTCAAAATTTTTTTTAAATTATTGATGACAGGAAAATTTCAACTTTTAGCGAATTTCGCAAAACAGTAATATTATTGCTATTTTTATCATTAAGTGATATTAGTAAGTTGACAGTCAATTACAGTTTTATGATGAAAATAATAGAAAATGTAAAGCAGGGTCCACATTACTAACATGTTTATGTAACATTGATATACATATAACAACATAAATATTTCATTTTGATTTGATTTTTATACATTTCTGTTTAGAAATTATTGTTATTGTATTTTAAAATATTTCAAATATATATATATATCCCCGGATTCATGAAACGGGCGTGGAGTTAGTCGGACTAACCAGTTTAGGCCCGTGTAAAGCGCGTTAGTCGGACTAACCAGCTTTGCGCTCATTCACGAAACATGCGTTGCTAGGTAGCGAAGCATGCGTTGCTAGGCAGGCTGTTTATTTACGTTCATATTTGAGCCAAAAGTTAGACCCAGTATTGTGCCTGTCTAAAAATCGCGTAACTTCGGCCTCTAGTTGCGCTTGATATACATATAACAACATTACATGCTAGATATTGAAAACCCGGGCTGCGTTCACATTATAAAGTTAGTCATCATAAATCTCCGTGACAAAAAAGACGCTCTTATTGCAGCAGCGATGTGCTTTATTATTTTTGAAGACAGTAAAAAAGAATATCACATAATTCTGCTTTGTTGATTACTTTGCAGGTATGTTCTTTACTCCACTTCATTAACAATAAATAAAAAATACAAAAAATAATCAGTTTCAATTCACGGCGTGCACGTTTGAAACAACGAGCTGTTGGACTAATAATATATGCAAGTGTGGACGCTTTGTTGTAACAATGTTATACAACATCGTTTGATCTTTACCGACTAGAGATGGATAACATCTAGCAGCGAAATAATTTGCTACATTTCATTCAAAAAGATGTAACATGTTATATAACTATATAGCACTGTTATATAGCAAGTGTGGACCGTACCTACATCACAGTTGTCAAAATTTGCTAAACCTATTTATGTATCAAGGGAGTTATGAGGATGTTAATTATGGAGGGCAACATACTGCAATTGTTAATTTGCCCGGAATTATTAACATCCAATAACTCACGTAATAGATTCAGATTTTTAATTCATACTAATGAAACATGGCAACCAAGTTTCGTTTTATTGATACTAATGAAATATGAAAACCAAATTTTGTTGGTTTTCAAAATTAAACGAACGTTGTTTAATAATTAAGTAGGCTTGATTACCATGGATATATCAAGTGACAAGTTTGTAGATAAAAGTTCATCATATTTATTAATTTGTGAAAATGAATGAAAAGGAGAGAAGTGAGATTTCAGGCGATTTGTTACAAAAGGCTGAGAAAGCTCGTCCGCACTACACCAACAAAGTAGGAACCAAAGTATAAAAATGTTTCCCATTGATGATAATTATATTTCTGTATATGGGTATATATTGTCAATACTTTTCACTTGTAAAAGACACTTGTAAGAAACAATTAATTTTTATATTAAATTGGACAAAGAAAAACTAAACTACAGGTAATTTATAAAACTGTTAATTGTAATTTGTTTTCAGCTTAATTTATGTTTGCCTATATTGTCCCCTTTCTTTTAAAATAAATAGAATAAAATAAATATTACTAAGTGCTTAGCTTGCTTTAATATTAAGTTAAAAATTGTATTTTTAATGTGTAATTTTCAATGTGTTTTGTTTTAATTTAATGTAATGTTATATTATTTATGTAACGCATTTGCATTTCTATAGCTCTGAAGATGGCTTAAATATAAGCCGAAACGAAGGCAATATGTAAAAAATTGGTTTTTCTACTTGAAATTGACCTATCACCAGACCAAGAAACAACATCAATTATAAAAAAGAATATGACAAATTCCTGCAGTGGCTGAAAGTTAACTGTATTGAAAACAAAAGTATAAGTGAATCTATAATGTTGGTTTACTTTCAAGGCATGGTATGTATTTATTCTTCCGCATTCTAGTATACGTGATACTGATTTATTTTTCTTACAGTCTGAATCGTCCTAATTCCCTGTGGACTAAGCGGTGAAGTTAAAATCAATGATGATAATTTATAATAATACAGTCGGTACGTATTTGTGAATTGGAAGCGTTTCTCAAACGAAAAAGTAAAGGCTATGAGCCAAAAAAATCTAAAGTGTTCAGTCGGGATGACATTGTCAAATTTTTTAAAGATGCTTCCGATGAAGACCATTTACTACATAAGCTAATGCATTAAACTTTTATTTTTATCAACACATTAGAGGAAGTTAAGGATTTATAACTACTTAGTATAATTGCCAAGGGAGTTATAAACATTTTAAGTTTAAATACATACAGAATTCTTACAAAGTCACATGATTTTTGTTAACATTTATAATTATATAACAAACATCTATGGGGATATAATTAATATACGCGAGCGAAGCTGTTAAAAAAATGCTACAAATCCACTTACTTTTTATAACTTGAATAACATTCGTTTATTCACAAAACTCGAAAAACATGAATACTAATACTAATTAACCGTCGATTATTCACAAAACCCTAAAAAACATGAATATTTTCTCAATATTTTCCTTAAAAAAAATTCCGCAAATAAAATTATATATTAAAGCCCAAATTAGTAGTCAAATCAAATTATCTAATTATCATTTCTATAACAGATTTCCCTTATTCTAAAGTCGAAGGACAATGGAAATTTTCCGTAAATTTTTACGTTTTTACATCAAATCAAAGCCGCAATTTTATTAATTTTGTATTTCTAGAGCAGCATGGAATATAAAGACATTTAAAATAGAAATTTTCAGTTACAATATAAAATAAGAAAAATTCGACTTTTCCGGAAAACGAAAGACTTCCGCGAAAAAAAAATTGATCATATACTAGTAATCTTGTGTAGAACCTTCCTGAACTGATTTCCCTTGAACGAAAGTTGGGCCTGAACTATATTTAGCGGAAAAGTGGTTCTTTATTGCACTAGTGCATTAACATTTTTGTTGCGTTCATCTGTCATTTTACTACAGCGTTTTGTCATCATGACAAACATAAACGTTCAAATTGACGTCATATTTTCTTACACTTGGTGTCATTTAAATAAAACATATTTTGGTTTTTGCATGAACGTAGAATACATATTGTAGCAACTCGTACAAAAAGTGTTTATTGCACGCGACGTAAAATTGTGCAAAAAACTCTTACTTTTTGTACTTATTGCATAAATAACTATTTATAATGTATTAATATGATTTAAATAAAAATTGTAATTGTAGCACCCCCATTTTTTATTTAGAGAACTTACGTCATAAAATGTCGTTGCTAGGGAACTGTAGTTCTTCAAGAATAATTAAAAATGTGACTTACTTAGTTTGCTGTTTTATTGTTATGATTAGTCTGTTATTGTTTAAAATTGACAATAACGGTTTTTAGTGCTAGCTTAATCTTTTCTGATTTTATCTTTTACAACATAAACTGTATATGTTTCATACAATGGTTTTAGATCTAATACTTTCTTCGCTACTTCTGGTGTACCTCAAAGATTTCACCTTCGGTCACTACTTTTCAATTTGTTTGTCAATGATTTATTTACATCATTAAAATCTAATCACGTGTATATTGATTTAAAACTTTTTAAATATACATTACATTCTATTGATAATTGCTTAAAATTACAGATATTTACGGAGTTAGTTGAAGGACAGGTTTATTCAGAGATTAGTTACCAATTAATATTAAAATGTACAAAATTTTTCATTTTCTCTTAACTCTCATACTGTTCCATAACCTCAACGCTATAACTCTGAGACTTTCTAATAGTGTTGGAGACTTTAGGTTATTATGGATGACAACTTTTCTTTCTTCAAACACAACATAAATATTTCATTTTGATTAGATTTTTATACATTTCTGTATAGAAATTATTGTTATTGTATTTTAAAATAAATCAAATATATATATATATACACGGATTCATGAAACGGGCGTAGAGCTAGTCAGACTAACCAGTTTAGGCCCGTGTAAAGCGCGTTAGTCGGACTAACCAGCTTTGGGCTCATTCACGAAACATGCGTTACTAGGTAGCGAAGCTAGGCAGGCTGTTTATTTACGTCCATATTTGCGCTAAAAGTTAGACCCAGTATTGTGCCTGTCTAAAAATCGCGTAACTTCGGCCTCTAGTTCCTTGCGCTTCTCATTGTATATTTAGTATTTATATTCAAAAACAGTACTTTTCAGTGCTACGGATTAGTTAACATATCATAAAGTAAGTATTATACATAGTAGTGAATAGGAGTATGGCTATTATTTAAATTGGTGTAACAGAAACGTAAATTTTTCGCGTAACCTCCGCTAGTCTGACTAACGTTACGCCTTGTTGATGAATCCGTATGTTCGAATTTTAGTAGTGTAAATAAAATTAAAATCTAGTTTCGAAGAAGAGAAACGTTTTTTTATTTTGCTTATTTTTATTCTTATTATTTTCTTTTGTACAATTCTGAAACTAGAAGAGATACAAAGCTGGTAAATTACAAAAAAATATGGCACATTTGAAAGCGATTTAAAATTATGAAAAGGATTGAAGTCGAATCGTTTCGGAAAAAAATATTTAACTTTTCTCATAACTAATGTCAAAATAGGCCGTCTTTTATAATAAAATATTTATGGTTAGAGAGATACGGGAGGATTCAGTTAAAACCAAATGTTCCAAAAATCAGCAATAATCGAAAGCGGTTGGGCAAATATAAGTCAAATTCAGTACTGTTATATTTTAGAGGATAAAAATATCCATTTTATAATTAATTTCAAGAAATCTGTTAGAGAACGCTAGTTGCACAATATGGATAGCGCAAATTCTTGCAGATTTTATTAACCGCTTGACCTTAAATTATTAAAGAGAGAAAAAAGGTGTAGATACCTTATTAATCTCGATATATCAATTCGTTTTATATACAGGGTGTCCGGAAAAGACGTGTACAACGGAAGACCACAGACTCGTGGGTTCAAAATAAGCCGATTTAGCCCAATTTACTTATTTCCAAAATTGCTTCGTTTCACCGCTAGGGAGCGCCAAAGTTCGCGAAATTTTTTTGTTTATTCCGAATATCTCGAAAACGACTTGATCGATGTTAACCATTTTTGGGCTACGCAGTTATAGGTCTAACCGACACTTTTTGACATTATTTAAGATCTTTTGCAGTCATTAGAAATATAAGAAAAATCATGTATCATGCACATATAAGCACATATTTTTTTAACCCCCTGTATAATTATTCTCAGTTTTTTTCTATTAGTAGCTGACTTTATTTAGAGACTTTTTTTATACTTTCAAAATTTTGAATAAATGAGTAGTTTAAGCAGAAAAAATATTTTTCGTATTTCAACAATATCAACATTCGTTCTGCAACAAATAACGAAAATTCCAAAACTCATTTATATTTTATTTAATAAATACGAGATAATAAGATTAATATAGCAAATAAAAAAAAGTTATGATCTCTTTACAATAAATGCTCAGTGACCACCGTTTTCTCGTACGCAATAAGTAATCCGTTTCACGGTTTTACGAAGTTGTAGTGCTCTCCATGATTACTGGATTACCTCGTAAAATGTTAACTGCGTCTTGGATTCGCCTAAAAAATTCCTCTTTATTATTAACTGCGTAGGCATATACTTTACAAAAAATAATCGCAAGGAGGTAAGTCTGGTGCTCAAGGTGGCCATTTTATAGGAGTATTGTTTTCTCTTCCAATCCGCCTGTTAGCATACAGATTATTTAAATATTGACTAACGGGTATTGTAAAATGGGGTGCACCATCATGCATAAACCACATGTTACGACGAAGTAGTAACGGTAAATCGTCCAATAAATTAGGTAATACTTAAAAAATTTAAATAGTTGACCCCATTTAATCGATGTGGAAACACAACCGGGCCAATAATAAAGTTGTCTATAATTCCCGTCCACACGTTTACTCTGAATTCATATTGAAAATGTCTTATTTCAGTACAGTGTGGATTTTCATCAGTATAAACGTGTTTGTTATGGTTATTAATAATTCCTGACCTAGCAAAATATGCTTCATCTGTAAATAAAATGTTTTGCTGAAATTGATATCATGGGCTCTTTGATTTTGTATAAAATTACAAAATGCTAAACGTTTTTCAGGGTCAATGGGTTCATGAACTGGGATGAACCGATTGAATGTGGTACGGATGTAGTAACTGCTCCTTCAAAACATCATGAACTATGGTTTTTGGTATCCTATTTCATGTCCAATGCGTATTGCACTAATTTTTGGGTTCTCTTCTATCTCATCTAGGATTTGTTTCTCCACATTTACAGTTTTCGTGGTACGTTGACGGCCTTGAACCGTATTCATTTGGTGGAAGGAACCAAATTCGCGAAGTCGCCTTTCGATGTTGGCAAAAGTTTGCTGATTTGACACTCGTCGATGAGGGAATCTGTCCATGTAGACCCTAACACTTTTGCGTCCTTTATCTTGACAAACTCCATAAACCAAAAGCATATCTACTTGTTCGGAATATGTATACGTATCCATGATGAAATATTGAAAAATGAGGAACATAAACAAACACAACAATAACAACAACAAATAAAGTAAGATCTAAAGTAACTAAGTAATTGAGCAAGAAGAATAAATCGAGAGACTAACTTCAGTAGCTGATTAGATTTGACATACAACTTATACTTAAAATATCAGAGCTTACTTCTGGTACTTCTTTATTTGTTGCAGAACGAATGCTGATATTGTTGACATACGAAAATATTTTTCTGCCTAAACTACTCATCTGTTCAAAATTTTGAAAATGTAAAAAGTTTCTAAATAACGTCAACTACTAATAGAAAAAACTGAGAGTAATTGCACAGGGGGTTAAAAAAATATGTGCTTACATTTGCATGAAACATAATTTTTCTTATATTTCTAATAACTGCAAAAGATTTTAAATAATGTCAAAAAGTGTCGGTTAGACTTATAACTGCGTAGCCCAAAAATGATTAACATCGATCAAGTCGTTTTCGAGATATTCGGAATAAACAAAAAATTTTTGCGAACTTTGCTGCTCCCTAGCGGTGAAACGAAGCAATTTTGGAAATAAGTAAATTGGGCTAAACCGGCTTATTTTGAACCCAGGAGTCTGTGGTCTTCCGTTGTACACGTTGTATAAACATTTTATTTTTGGTGTTTTCGTTTTCCTGTTTTGTTCAGATTTTCTAATTATGCGTCATAAGAAGTATAATTAAAGCCGCTTTAATTCTTTCTGCAAGTTGCAAGTCTCTTGGGCGTGTGCACTGAATAACAGCGTATTGCAAAAGCCGGCACATCTGAAAGATCCTTGCCCTTTCAAAATATAGGTTTTGCTCGATTTTTATCGCAGCTTTTCTGCAATTCTGAGGAATAATTTAGTGATTTGGATAGTTACCATCATACACAAACATTTCTAGGCTGAACTGTCAATTTCAAACTACCTTCTATTTGATTATTGTTTTATTGATGAGCTTGCAAAATATATTAACTGAAACTTTTATTTTTATACGTTATGTGTTTGTGATTGTTACTTGTCAAATTTGGAATAAACAGTTTAGTTTTTAGTGTGCATTAGGATTAAAGTGTTGGTATCACTTTTATTGCAATTGCAAATTGTCGAATGTAATACAAACTGCAGGTAGACTTTTGGAAAAGATGTTGCAGGTGTAAGAGCTTGCTGCAAGCAATTGCAAAAAGAACTGCGGACTGTAAAGCAGCTTTATTAAAAATAACAAATTGTGTTAACATATTAGAGATATTTATAAAATGAAAGAATCTCTTCAACCAGCTTAAGTGACATGTAATAAATTGAGTTTGATTTAATTCTTAAATGATTTGTTAAATTATAGGATTTGTATTACTACATTTATACGTACAATAACTTGCATTTAGGTTAGAAAATAACAGAGACATAAGAACCAATAAGCTCAGCGAAGTATTAGACAAAACAAATTACCATTGTTTTCATACTACCCTCATTATACGAAAAAATAAAAAGTGTCAGATGTTTATAACTGTACACAAGATAACTCATCTTGCTTTTCTGTCTTAACTTATTTTATTAACACATGATTTGAGATTTTAAGCAATATGATTGGACATGTTAGACATGATTTTTTCCGAAAAAAAAGTTTGTTGTTTTGATCAAGCATGTGGATGTTGGAACTGGGAACAACGAAGGGTACTGTAGCGGTCACCGACCTACATCTGTGATCCCTACAATTTACAACATTTGCACTAAGGCACCAAACAAGTCAATGCCAACAAAATCGTAAAAGTAACCCTCATACCTGAGCACATTCATGCAGTACTAGAGACATTGCTCAAAATTTTCTCAATAGATTACCTTTTCTATTTCATTCTTGAAATGTTTTGTTTAAATATTGGCTTACAGGTATCGCATAATATGACAGGTATTGCATAATATGAAGAAGCCCTGTTTCGTTAAAAAAAAGCAACAGCAGGAAGTTACCAGTTGAGGAGCATATGAAGAATAGACGATATTTGATAGATCTGGATAAACTCAAGTACTTCATGTTCTCGCTTAGTTTAAAAGTCTCTCTAGTCGCGTCAAATTAGCATTTCACTTGCAACTTTTTGCGGAGAGATCCGATTGAGATGCGGTTTTCTGCAAAATGTTCAGGGAATTGTTTATAACCAAAGGTACATCTAACCTCTGTATGCTCGCAAATTTTTAATTGTTTATTTAACAAATGACCCATTTTTGTTGAACATATGGCAAATGTCACACACGATTCAACGAAAATGTCTGGAAAATGTTCTCTCGGGGGTTTTCGAGGTCCCTCTTTATCACTTTGATGTTAGCTTTATTATTTATTACTAAATTCTTGTAACTGGGCTAATTAACAAATTAAAAACTCCACCCCGAAACCACTAGAGAACCGGAATTTTTTCCAGGATTTCTGGCTTATTAAGGCAAACCATCGGCACTAGATTTTTGCAAATATAATTGTTTATTGTTCGATTGTTACAGCCTCGTTAATTGACAAATTAATAAATCTACTCCCGCAATCGTTGAAAACCCAGTTTTTTTTTTTGCAATAACTCTGGGACCATGGGGAGAACCATCAGCACAAGGTTGTTGCACGTAATTGTTTATTTTCCAATTATTGCGACCTGGCTAATTAACAAATTAATAAGTTAACGCCCGAAATCACTAGAAAAACAGATTTTTTTGCAATAACTCTAGGATGATGAGGAGAAGCATTACCACAAATTAATTGCAAATATAATTGTTTATTGTTCGATTGTTACAACCTCGCTAATTAACAAATTAATAACTCTTCTCCCAGAATCGTTAGAAAATCAGTTTTTTCTTGCAATAATTCTGGGATCAATACTGATGAGAGCTCGAAACCGGTAAATGTCTGGTGGGCTACTGACGACCAGGAGTAGTGAATGGCCGCTAGAGGTAGCTGTGCTACTCCGCGTTACTCATTAGTATCTACTTAAATTATTAAGTATTCTTGATTAAATGCGATACAAAATGAATCGATACAATTAACCGTCTTTAAATGAGCAGCCATATTGTCTAATGTGTTTTCCTCCAAAAGTTAAAATAAATGATTCAGTTTCAGCAAATCTAAACTATTCATAGTGTGTTTTTATGCTAATCGAAATCCTGGGAATTTCCCATAAATTCACAAGTTTCACAAAACAAATCACAAAAATTCACAAAAAAAATCTTCAAGTCACAATCTTGGGGAACTGTAAATGAAATATATCCTTAATACTTTCATGTATAAAATATTTTTATAATCGTTTTCTTGACAAATGCCTAACAGTAAATACTTATCGATGATATCATTGCTTTGTAATTTCTTTTAAATAAAACCATTTCCTAGTTCAATCCAGTAGTCAAACATTTGAAACTAGTTTAAAGTTATTTTAAAATATCATCATTAAAAATATCCAATAGTTGTTGTCCTATCAAAATTTGAACAAGGATTTGGTTTTACCCAGTTATTTACAAAAAAGATCAAAATGTAGATATAAATACATATATTTATTTAATATCCAATAACTTTGACGTCTAATTATATTAAAAATAAACTTGAAACATTTTTAAATATTTTATAGACTTGATTCAAATTAACATTATTGATATGAATTAAATTTAAGTATTGTATTAGGTACACACATTGATAACAAAATATTCTTCTTAATACTTTTAGTTAGGGGTTTTGAAAAGTATTACCGATTATAAAAAATAAAGTAAGGTCATACATACTTCCACAATTTAAAAGGATTAAAGCAAAAATTCACCAACTATAAATCAGCCTTTGGACATCATATTAATTTTACAAATCATTCTTTTTCAACAGTTAACAGTAAAATACTTCACAATATTAGTAATGTAGATTTTCATAAAATAATTTATTAGAAGATTTAGAGATTTTAAGGGAAATTAAAAAAAAAACTATTAATTGTGTTAATACTCAAGTTAATTTAAATTGTAATTTCAAACCACTATTTAAGTATCTTTGGGAATCTCGTAATAGTCAGTATAGGTATTGATTTTAACTAAAATGTCAAATTCAATTTTTACTTAACCTCATTTCGATTCACTCTTCGTGGTCAACCACATGTTCAACATTGTTTGTTATCTCTATCGTCTTTGTTATTTACAATTTATTTGTTTTATGTATTCGAAAATTATTGATGAACTTCGTTAAGATAAATTTAATAATTATTATCATGTTAAGGTATCCAGATTTGGACGTAACTAACCCTTTGATTTTTTTATATAGTTTCACTCTTTACCTTTCTTAAATTGTAGGATTAGCTCTGATGATGGCTGTTTGAAGCCAAAACGCTTAGCTAGGATTTTGAAAATACAATTACACACTTTAAAATACACAAAATTTGGATTTTCATTTTATAACATATTAGTGTGACTGAGTTAAAGCAAGTACTAAAGACATTGAACAATTGAAAAGCTGCAGATGGAATTCAGAACTTCTGGTATAAAAAATCATGTGTATTCATGGAAAAATGGCTGCCGCCCTTGATAATATTTCTCAGCATCCCGAGACAGCATCATCATTTTTAACGGAAGGGAACACATGATATCTCCTACCTAAAACTACCAGCTGTCAATGATCCGTCGAAGTATAGACCGATAACTTGTTTCACCACTTTATATAAAATACTTACAAATATAATATAAAACCATATGCTCATTCATAAATTGTTAGCTGAAGAACAGAAAGGATGTAGAAAGCTAGCTCAGGGATGCAAAGATCAGTTAATAATAATAGACGAAGTCATTACTGAAACAGTCAAGAAGAACAGAGACAATTTACACAGCATTTATAGACTACTAGAAAGGTGGCAAGTCGGCTATCGCCGACTTGACCTTTCTTGAGTAGGGTTAGTTTTTTTTTAAACACCATGTATTTTTTGATAATTAGTGTGTTAGGAGACCCCCGATGGAAGATGAGTAAAAAAAAATTGTCAGTTCTCTTAATTTTGAGATTTTATTAACGTTCAACATTTTTCCAACACTTTGTATATAAAACGGTCTTTCGTACTTACGACAACCCATGCGAAGCAAAAAAAATAATTTTATTCCATGAATTTTGGGAGTTTCAATATTGGTTCAGTTTCTTAAACACCCTGTATTGTTCTCATTAAAATAGTTTTCATATAGACCTTTGTTAAAAGTTTCATCAAATGTATATTATACTTCAATTATTGTTTCTAGAGAATGGTCGTTTTTTTTAAACACCCAGTAGTTTTTTAATTAGTATAGTTTTCTTACAGACCATTGTGAAAAGTTTGATTAGAAAATATTCCATGAATTGTGAGGATTCTTAGAGAATCGTTTGGTTTTGTTAAACACCCCGTATTTTTTCATCAGTATAACTTTTTTACAATCGTGAAAAGTTTCATAAAAAAAATAAATTCCATAAATTTTGTGGATCTAGAGAATTGGTCTTTATTTTACATCCTGTATTTTTTCATAAGTATGTATTTATATAGCTACATAATAATACCTACCTAAGTATGTATTGTTTATAGTTTTACAAACTATCTTAAAAGTTTCATCAAAACCAAAAGAGTTTTTAATTCCAAGTTTTAGGATTTTTAGAATGATTCGATTCTCTTAAACACCCTGTATTGTTCCCATTAAAATAGTTTCCATATAGACCATTGTTAAAAGTTTCATCAAAAGAATATTATACTTCCATGAATGTTTCTAGAGAATGGTTCAGTTTCTTTAAACACCCAGTAGTTTTGTAATTAGTATAGTTTTCTTACAGACCGTTGTGAAAAGTTTCATTATAAAATATTCCATGATTAGTGAGGATTCTTAGAGAATGGTTTGGTTTTGTTAAACACCCCGTATTTTTTCATCAGTATAATTTTTTTACAATCGTGAAAAGTTTCATAAAAAAAATTAAATTCCATAAATTTTGTGGATCTAGAGAATTGGTGTTTATTTTACACCCTGTAGTTTTCATAAATATGGATTTATATAGCTACATAATAATACTTATGTATTTTTATAGTTTTTACAAACTATCTTAAAAGTTTCATCAAAAACCAAAAGAGTTTTTAATTCCAAGTTTTAGGATTTTTGAATGATTCGATTCTCTTAAACACCCTGTATTGTTCTCATTAAAATAGTTTCCATATAGACCACTGTTAAAAGTTTCATCAAAAGAATATTATACTTCCATGAAGGTTTCTAGAGAATGGTTCAGTTTTTAAACACCCAGTAGTGTTTTAATTAGTGTAGTTTTCTTACAGACCAATGTGAAAAGGTTGATAAGAAAATATTCCATGAATTGTGAGGATTCTTAGATAATGGTTTGGTTTTGCTAAACACCCTGTATTTTTCATTAGTATAATTTTTAACAATCGTGAAGTTTAAAAAAAAATTCCATAAGTTTTTTCTATGAATTTTGGGAATTTCAATATTGGTTCAATGGTTTTGTTAAACACCCTGTATTTTTTCATTAGTGTAATTTTTTTACAATCGTGAAAAGTTTCATAAAAAAAAATTAAATTCCATAAATCTTTTCCATGAATTTTGGGAGTTTCAATATTGGTTCAGTTTTCTTAAACACTCAGTAGTTTTTTAATTAGTATAGTTTTCTTACAGACAATTGTGAAAAGTTTCATAAAAAAACATTCAATGAATTATTGTGAGAATTCTTAGAGAATGGTTTGGTTTCGTTAAGCACCCTGTATTTTTCCATTAGTATGTTTACAATCGTGAAAAGTTTCATAAAAAAATAAATTCCATAAATTTTGTGGATCTACAGAATGGTTCTTTATTTTACACCCTGTATTTTTCATACGTATGTATTTATATACATAATAATACCAAAGTATATATTTTTATAGTTTTTTACAAACTATTGTAAAAGTTTCATCAGAAAGCAAAAAAATTTTTAAATCCACGAATTTTCATGATTTTTAGGGAACGGGTGGGTTTTTGTAAACACCCTGTATTTTTCGATAATTAGTGCGGTAAGAGACCCCCGACTAAAGTTTAGTACCAATTAATTTTCCAGTTCTCTTAATTTTGAGTTTTTTTTATCGTTTATCATTTTTCCAACACTTTGTATATAAAACGTTCTATCGCACGTCAGAGAACCCATCCGAAGCGTAAGAACCGAATATTTCCTCGAATCTGTTATTTTTATTTGTTTCTCGTCATTTTTTATCGTAACACCCTGTACGTCGAGCTCTTTTGAGTCGCACTGTATATACGTGAAGCGACTTAAAATAATTGAAGTCCGCCATATTGTCTAGCTCATTTATACCACGGATTCATTCGTATTTATGCATAGTTCAATGCAAAAATAAACTCAAAACAAAGCGCTCGCATAACAGAACGTATCTAGAGACTTCAAAGTTACCGTTTTTGGCCGTTTGACGTTTCGGCGGCCGGGCGCCGGCCGAACGTGTAGTGGACTAAAATTTCGATATTTTCACTATAAAATCGAATTTTAAACCTAAACCTGAGGCACACGACACATTGTAGAAGGTTCAAAGTTTACGTTTCGATATGGCTTTATGGACATAAAGGGGTACTTACTTTTCAGAATCTAATCGTTTTGAAGGTTTTGTGAAGACCGCCATTTGCCAGGCTCTTCTCCCCGGTCTTGGATCGGATTTTCGCACATTTCGATACAAAAATGAATTCTAAACCCAGCGCTCGCATAACAGAAAGTATCTAGAGACTTTAAACTTACCTTTTCTGTCCTTTGCGGGTCTCAGACCGGCCCGTTTAGCGAACGTTCCTAAGTTTTATCCGGAGCTGTCAACGGCACCGCACCGTCCGGCTTGCTGTTTGACGTTTCGGGCGGCCGAGCGAATGCGAATGCCGCCGACCGTGTAATTGAGTCAAACTTTCGTTATTTTCACTATAAAATCGAATTTTAAACCTAGACCTGAGACAGGCGGCACATTGTAGAAGGTTCAAAGTTTACGTTTCGATATGGCTTTATGAAAATAAAGGGGTACTTACTTTTCAGAATGTAATCGTTTTGAAGGTTTTGTGAAGACCGCCATTTGCCAGGCCCTTCTCACCGGTCTTGGACCGGATTTTCGCACATTTCGATACAAAACGAATTCTAAACCCAGCGCTCGCATAACAGAAAGTATCTAGAGACTTTAAACTAACCTTTTCTTGCTTTCGGGGGGCTCTCATAGGCCCGTTTGGCAATCGTTCCTACGTTTTATGGGGAGCTGTCACAGGCCGTGCACCGTCCGGCTAGCCGTTTGACGTTTAGGACGGCCGCGGTCGAGCGAATGCGAATGCCGTCGAACGTGTAATTCACCCTAATTTTCGTTATTTTCACTATAAAATCGAATTTTAAACCTAGATCTGAGGCACACCACACATTGTAGAAGGTTCAAAGTTTACGTTTCGATAGGGCTTTATGGAAACGAATGCGGGAAAATACGAAAATATCGAATCCGAAATAGTTTGACGTCTACCCATATCCGACTGACGTTTCTCGAATTCCCGGCCTATAAGCCTCGCCCGCGCTATATCTATCTCTTTTTTTCGCGAAATCCTCGCGAAAATCGAAAAGTGGCGGCCGCGGACCTCCGGAAAATCGCAAAATTCGCCCCGAAAGAGTAAAAGAACTCACGAAAATACGCCTAACAGACGACCCAAGGACCGAACTCGACTCCGCGCACCCGGGCTCGCCGCTGCGCCTCGCGAAAAAGCCTTTACCCGGACACTTTGCCACTTTTTCTAGAGAGAAAAAAACGGATTTTAATATATAAGAACTAGAAAGGTGGCAAGTCGGCATTCGCCGACTTGACCTTTCTTGAGGAGGGTTAGTTTTTTTTAAACACCATGTATTTTTTCGATAATTAGTGCGTTAAGAGACCCCCGATGGAAGTTGAGTAAAATAAATTAGTCAGTTCTCTTAATTTTGAGATTTTTCACCGTTCAACATTTTTCCAACACTTTGTATATAAAACGGTCTTTCGTACATCCGACAACCCATCCGAAGCAAAACAAATAATTTTATTCCATGAATTTTGGGAGTTTCAATATTGGTTCAGTTTTCTTAAACACCCTGTATTGTTTTCATTAAAATAGTTTCCATATAGACCATTGTTAAACGTTTCATCAAAGGAATATTATACTTCCATGAAGGTTTCTAGAGAAAGGTCGGTTTTTAAACACCAGTAGTTTTTAATTATTATATTTTTCTTACATAACGTTGTTAAATTTTTCATTAGAAAATATTCCTTTAATTGTGATTATATTTAGAGAATGGTTTTGTTTTGTTAAACACCCAGTATTTTTTCATAGGTATAATTTTTTTACAATCGTTAAAATTTTAATAAAAAAAATTAATTCCATAAATTTTGTGGATCTAGAGAATGGATCTATATATTACACCCTGTATTTTTCATACGTATGTATTTATATACATAATAAAACCTAAGTATATATTTTTATAGTTTTTGACAAACTAATGTAAAAGTTTCATCAGAAAGCAAAAAAAAATTTTAAATCCACGAATTTTCAGGATTTTTAGGGAACAGTTCGGTTTTAAACACCCGTATTTGTTCAATAGTATATTCTTCCTACAGAACATTGTAAAAGTTTCATCAAAAGAATTTTTAATTCCATGAATTTTGTTGATTTTTAGAGAATGGTTCGGTTTTTAAATCCTCTGTATTTCTTAATTAGGATATTTTTCCTATAGAACATTGTATAAAGTTTCATCAAAAGAATTTTTAATTCCATGAATTTTGAGGAATTTTAGAGAATGGTTCGTTATTTTAAACACTCTGTATTTTTAATTAGTATATTTTTCCTACAGAACATTGTATAAAGTTTCATCAAAAGAATTATTTAATTCCATGAATTTTGAGGATTTTTAGAGAATGGTTCGTTATTATTAAACACTCTGTATTTGCTTCGTTAATGAGTGTCATAATAAATCCTTGATGGAAGTTTAATAAATAAAAAAATTTCCATGAATTTTGGGAGTTTCAATATTGGTTCAGTTTTCTTAAACACCCAGAATTTTTAATTAGTATAGTTTTCTTACAGACCATTGTGAAAAGTTTCATAAAAAATATTCAATGAATTATTGTGGGGATTCTTAGAGTATGGTTTGGTTTCGTTAAGCACCCTGTATTTTTCATTAGTATAATTTTTATAATCGTGAAAAGTTTAATAAAAAAATTAAATTCCATAAATTTTGTGGCTGTAGAGAATGGTTCTTTATTTTACACCCTGTATTTTTCATAAGTATGTATTCATATACATAATAATACCAAAGTATATATTTTTATAGTTTTTACAAACTATTGTAAAAGTTTCACCAGAAAGCAAAAAAAAAAATTTAAATCCACGAATGTCCAGGATTTTTAGGGAACAGTTCAGTTTTGAAACCTCCTGTATTTTTTCATTAGTATAGATGTTTTAAAACTATTGTACAAAGTTTCATCAAAATGAATTTTCTAATTCCATGAACTTTGAGGAATTTTAGAGAATGGTTCGTTATTATTAAACACTCTGTATTTGCTTCGTTAGTGAGTGTCATAATAAATCCTTGATGGAAGTTTAATAAATAAAAAAAATTTCCATGAATTTTGGGAGTTTCAATATTGGTTCAGTTTTTAAACACCCAGTAGTTTTTAATTAGTATACATAGTTTTCTTACAGACCATTGTGAAAAGTTTCATCAAAAAATATTCAATGAATTATTGTGAGGATTCTTAGAGTATGGTTTGGTTTCGTTAAGCACCCTGTATTTTCTCATTAGTATGAAAAATCGTCAAAAGTTTCATAAAAAAAATAAAATCCATAAATTTTGTGGATGTAGAGAATGGTTTTTTATTTTACACGCTGTATTTTTTCATAAGTATGTATTCATATACATAATAATACCAAAGTATATATTTTTTACAGTTTTTCTACAAACTATTGTAAAAAGTTTCATCAGAAAGCAAAAAAAAAATTTTAAATCCACGAATGTCCAGGATTTTTAGGGAACGGTTCGAATTTTTAAACACCCCGTATTTTTTCATTAATTAGTGCGGTAAGAGTCCCCGACGGAAGTTTCGTACCAAAAAATTTTCAGTTCCCTTAATTTTTACATTTTTAACGTTCGACATTTTTCCAACACTTTGTATATAAAACTGGCCTACGCACGTAAGACAACCCCTCAGAAGCGAAAGAACCGAAAATTTCCAAGAATATGAAATTTTTATTTTTTTCTCGTGTAATTTTATCGTAACACCCCGTACATCGAGCTTTTGAGTCGCACTGTATATAAGCGAAGCGACTTGAAGTGTGCCATATTGTCTAGCTCACCGATACCACCTATTCATTCTATTTATGCAAAGTTCAATGCAAATAGCAATAGCGGATGGAAATATTTGACAGCTGTTCTATGGCTTCCGTCATTTTGACCCCGTCTTGGTCTGCCATATTGTCTAGCTCACTGATACCACCTACCTATTCGTTCTATTTATGCAAAGTTCAATGCAAATAGCAATAGCGGATGGAAATATTTGACAGCTGTTCTATGGCTTACGTCAATTTGACCCCGTCTTGCTTAGGATTTTCGCAAATTTCGATACAAAAACGAATTCAAAACCAAACGCTCGCATAACACAACGTATCTAGAGACTTCAGATTTACCGTTTTCGACCTTTAGGGGGCTCCGGTCGACCCATTTAGCAAAATTTTCTGCGATTTATTCGGAAATGTCACCGCGCACTCGCCATTTGACGTCGCAAATTTTCGCAATTTTTACTATAAAATCGAATTTTAAAAACAGATCTGAGGCACACGACACATTGTAGAAGGTTCAAAGTTTACGTTTCGATATGGCTTTATGGAAATAAAGGGGTACTTACTTTGGAAAATGTAACGTTTTGAAGGTTTTGTGAGGACCCGCCATATTGCCAGGCTCTTCTCCACGTCTCTGTTTGGTATTACGCAAAATTCGATACAAATTGGAACTCAAAACCCAGCGCTCGCATAACAGAACGTATCTAGAGACTTTAAATTTACCTTTTTTGCCTTTGCGGATCTCCGAACGGCCCGTTTAGCGAACGTTCCTAAGTTTTATCCGGAGCTGTCAACGGCATCGCACCGTCCGGCTAGCCGTTTGACGTTTCGGACGGCCGAGCGAAGGCGAATGCAGCCGAACGTGTAATTGACCAAAACTTTCGCTATTTTCCTATAAAATCGAATTTTAAACCTAAATCTGAGGCACGCGACACATTGTAGAAGGTTCAAAGTTTACGTTTCAACATGCATTTCTGGAAATGAATGCGGGAAAATAGGAAAATATCGAATCCGAAATAGTTTGACGTCTACCCATATCCGACTGACGTTTCTCCGATTCCCGGGCGATAAGCTCCTCCCGCGCTATCTCCTTCTCGCTCGCCGATATCGTCCGGCGTGGACCCTCCGAAAAAGGTAAAATTTACCTTGAAAAACGCGAAAAACGGCCCGCCAAGCGGCTCGTCGCGACGGAGAAAGAACCAAATAAAGAGACTCGCCCGCGACCGCGTCCCCGACGGGCTCGCCCGAAAAACGTCGCGCGGAGCGAAACCGGCCTCCGGGCGGCTTCCGGACTTCCGATAATGGGCGTGGTTTTCGACTTTTGTCTCGTTTCCTCGCGAAAATCGAAAAGTAGCTCCGGCGGACCTCCGGCAAAACGCAAAATTCGCCCCGAAAAAGGTAAAGAACCCACCGAAATACGCCTAAGCGACAACCCGGGACCGAAGGGCGCTTCGCGCCCTTCGCCTCGCCGCCGCGCGGCTCGCGAAAAAAGCCTTTGAGGAGATACTTTGCCACTTTTCCGCCCGCCCGGAGGGAGCGAGAAAAAACAACGGATTTTAATATATAAGAACTAGAAAGGTGGCAAGTCGGCATTCGCCGACTTGACCTTTCTTGAGTAGGGTTAGTTTTTTTTAAACACCATGTATTTTTTCGATAATTAGTGCGTTAAGAAACCTCCGATGGAAGTTGAGTAAAATAAATTAGTCAGTTCTCTTAATTTTGAGTTTCGTTTAACGTTCAACAATTTTCCAACACTTTGTATATAAAACGGTCTTTCGTACATCCGACAACCCATCCGAAGCAAAAAATAAATTTATTCCATGAATATTGGGAGTTTCAATATTGGTTCAGTTTTCTTAAACACCCTGTATTGTTTTCATTAAAATAGTTTCCATATAGACCATTGTTAAAAGTTTCATCAAAGGAATATTATACTCCCATGAAGGTTTCTGGAGAACGGTCGGTTTTTAAACACCCAGTAGTTTTTAATTAGTATAGTTTTCTTACAGACCGTTGTGAAAAGTTTCATTAGAAAATATTCCATGAATTGTGAGGATTTTTAGAGAATGGTTTGGTTTTGTTAAACACCCCGTATTTTTCATCAGTATATTTTTACAATCGTGAAAAGTTTCATAAAAAAATTAAATTCCATAAATTTTGTGGATCTAGAGAATTGGTCTTTATTTTACACACTGTATTTTTCATAAGTATGTATTTATATAGCTACATAATAATACCTAAGTAAGTATTTTTATAGTTTTTTACAAACTATCTTAAAAGTTTCAACAAAAACCAAAGAGTTTTTAATTTCAAGTTTTAGGATTTTTAAAATGATTCGATTCTCTTAAACACCCCGTATTGTTCTCATGAAAATAGTTTCCATATAGACCATTGTTAAAAGTTTCATCAAGAAAATATTATACTTCCATGAAGGTTTATAGAGAATGGTTCATTTTTTTTAAACACCCAGTAGTCTTTTAATTAATATAGTTTCCTTACAGACCATTGTGTTCATAAGAAAATATTCTATGAATTGTGAGGATTCTTAGAGAATGGTTTGGTTTTGCTAAACACCCTGTATTTTTCATTAGTATAATTTTTACAATCACATAAATTCCATAAATTTTGTGGATCTAGAGAATGGTTCTTTATATTACACCTATATTTTTCATACGTATGTATTTATATACATAATAAAACCTAAGTACATATTTTTATAGTTTTTGACAAACTATTGTAAAATGTTTCATCAGAAAGCAAAAAAATTTAAATCCACGAATTTTCAGGATTTTTAGGAACAGTTCGGTTTTTAAACACCCGTATTTGTTCAATAGTATATTTTTCCTACAGAACATTGTAAAAGTTTCATCAAAAGAATTTTTAATTCCATGAATTTTGTTGATTTTTAGAGAATGGTTCGGTTTTTAAACCTCCTGTATTTTTCATTAGTATAGTTTTTAACAAACTAATGTGAAATGTTTCATCAAAAGAATTTTTAACTCCATGAATTTTGAGGATTTTTAGAGAATGGTTCGTTATTTTTAAATCGTCTGTATTTCTTTATTGCGATATTTTTCCTACAGAACATTGTATAAAATTTCATCAAAAGAATTTTTAATTCAATGATTTTGAAAAATTTTCCATGAATTTTGGGAGTTTCAATATTGGTTCAGTCTTTTAAACTCCCAGTAGTTCTTTAATTAGTATAGTTTTCTTACAGACCATTGTGAAAAGTTTCATAAAAAAATAACTTCCATAAATTTCTAGATTTCTAGAGAATGGTTCTTTATTTTACACCCTGTATTTTTCATAAGTATGTATTCATATACATAATAATACCTAAGTATATATTTTTATAGTTTTTACAAACTATTGTAAAGTTTCATCAGAGAGCAAAAAAAAATTTAATCCACAAATGTTCAGGATTTTTAGGGAACGGTTCGGTTTTTAAACCCCTGTATTTTTCATTAATATAGATTTTTACAAAGTATTGTATAAAGTTTCATCAAAAGAATTTTCAAATTCCATGAATTTTGAGGATTTTTAGAGAATGGTTCGTTATTTTTAAACACTCTGTATTTCTTAATTAGTATATTTTCCTACAGAACATTGTATAAAATTTCATCAAACAGAATTTTTAATTCCAAGAATTTTGAGGATTTTTAGAGAATGGTGAGTTATTTTTAAACACTCTGTATTTCTTAATTAGTATATTATTCATACATAAAAATTTATAAAGTTTAATCAAAAAGAATTTTTTAATTCCATGAATTTTGAAAATTTTTAGAGAATGGTTCGTTATTATTAAACACTGTATTTGCTTCGATAGTGAGTGTCATAATAAATCCTTGATGGAAGTTTAATAAATAAAAAAAAATTTCCATGAATTTTGGGAGTTTCAATATTTGTTCAGTTTTCTTAAACACCCAGTAGTTTTTTAATTAGTATATATTTCTTAGAGACCATCGTGAAAAGGTTAATAAAAAAATATTCAATGAATTATTGTGGGGATTCTTAGAGTATGGTTTGGTTTCGTTAAGCACCCTGTATATTTTCATTAGTATAATATTTTTACAATCGTGAAAAGTTTCATAAAAAAAATAAATTCCATAAATTTTGTGGATCTAGAGAATGGTTCTTTATTTTACACCCTGTATTTTTCATAAGTATGTATTCATATACATAATAATACCAAAGTATATATTTTTATAGTTTTTACAAACTATTGTAAAAGTTTCATCAGAAAGAAAAAAATTTTAAATCCACAAATATTCAGGATTTTTAGGGAACAGTTCAGTATTTTTAAACCCCTGTATTTTTCATTAATATAGATTTTTACAAACTATTGTATAAAGTTTCATCAAAAGAATTTTCTAATTCCATGAATTTTGAGGATTTTTAGAGAATGGTTCGTTATTTTTAAACACTCTGTATTTCTTAATTAGTATATTTTTCCTACAGAACATTGTATAAAATTTCATCAAACAGAATTTTTAATTCCAAGAATTTTGAAAATTTTTAGAGAATGGTTCGTTATTTTTAAACACTCTGTATTTTTAATTAGTATATTTTCCTACAGAACATTGTATAAAGTTTCATCAAAAGAATTTTTAATTCCATGAATTTTGAAAATTTTTAGAGAATGGTTCGTTATTATTAAACACTCTGTATTTGCTTCGTTAGTGGTGTCATAATAAATCCTTGATGGAGTTTAATAAATAAAAAACCATGAATTTTGGGAGTTTCAATATTGGTTCAGTTTTTAAACACCCAGTAGTTTTTAATTAGTATACATAGTTTTCTTACAGACCATTGTGAAAAGTTTCATGAAAATATTCAATGAATTATTGTGAGGATTCTTAGAGTATGGTTTGGTTTCGTTAAGCACCCTGTATTTTCTCATTAGTATGATTTTTTTACAATCGTCAAAAGTTTCAAAAAAAAATAAAATCCATAAATTTTGTGGCTGTAGAGAATGGTTCTTTATTTTACACCCTGTATTTTTTCATAAGTATGTATTCATATACATAATAATACCAAAGTATATATTTTTTATAGTTTTTTTACAAACTATTGTAAAAAGTTTCATCAGAAAGAAAAAAAAAATTTTAAATTCACAAATATTCAGGATTTTTAGGGAACGGTTCGGTATTTTTAAACCCCCTGTATTTTTTCATTAATATAGATTTTTACAAAGTATTGTATAAAGTTTCATCAAAAAGAATTTTCTAATTCCATGAATTTTGAGGATTTTTAGAGAATGGTTCGTTATTTTTAAACACTCTGTATTTCTTAATTAGTATATTTTTCCTACAGAACATTGTATAAAATTTCATCAAAAATAATTTTTTAATTCCATGAGTTTTGTTGATTTTTAGGAAATGGTTAGGTTTTTATAAACCCTCTGTATTTCTTAATTAGTATATTTTCCTACAGAACATTGTATAAAGTTTCGTCAAAAAGAATTTTCTAATTCCATGAATTTTGAGGATTTTTAGAGAATGGTTCGTTATTATTAAACACTCTGTATTTGCTTCGTTAGTGAGTGTCATAATAAATCCTTGATGGAAGTTTAATAAATAAAAAAAATTTCCATGAATTTTGGGAGTTTCAATATTGGTTCAGTTTTTTTAAACACCCAGTAGTTTTTTAATTAGTATACATAGTTTTCTTACAGACCATCGTGAAAAGGTTAATAAAAAAATATTCAATGAATTATTGTGGGGATTCTTAGAGTATGGTTTGGTTTCGTTAAGCACCCTGTATATTTTCATTAGTATGATTTTTTTACAATCGTCAAAAGTTTCATAAAAAAAATAAAATCCATAAATTTTGTGGATGTAGAGAATGGTTTTTTATTTTACACGCTGTATTTTTTCATAAGTATGTATTCATATACATAATAATACCAAAGTATATATTTTTACAGTTTTTCTACAAACCATTGTAAAAAGTTTCATCAGAAAGCAAAAAAATTTTAAATCCACGAATGTCCAGGATTTTTAGGGAACAGTTCGAATTTTTAAACACCCGTATTTTTTCGATAATTAGTGCGGTAAGAGTCCCCCGACGGAAGTTTCGTACCAAAAAATTTTCAGTTCCTTAATTTTTACATTTTTTAACGTTCGACATTTTCCAACACTTTGTATATAAAACGGTCCTACGCACGTCAGAGAACCCCTCGAAGCGAAAGAACCGAAAATTTCCTCGAATCTGTAATTTTATTTTTCTCGTCAATTTTATCGTAACACCCCGTACATCGAGCTTTTTTGAGTCGCACTGTATATAAGCGAAGCGACTTGAAGTGTGCCATATTGTCTAGCTCACTGATACCACCTATTCATTCTATTTATGCAAAGTTCAATGCAAACAGCAATAGCGGATGGAAATATTTGACAGCTGTTCTATGGCTTCCGTCATTTTGACCCCGTCTTGGTCTGCCATATTGTCTAGCTCACTGATACCACCTACCTATTCATTCTATTTATGCAAAGTTCAATGCAAATAGCAATAGCGGATGGAAATATTTGACAGCTGTTCTATGGCTTACGTCATTTTGACCCCGTCTTGCTTAGGATTTTCGCAAATTTCGATACAAAAACGAATTCAAAACCAAACGCTCGCATAACACAACGTATCTAGAGACTTCAGATTTACCGTTTTCGGCGTTTGGGGGCTCACGGTCGGCCCATTTAGCGAAATTTTCTGCGATTTATTCGGAAATGTCACCGCGCACTCGCCATTTGACGTCGCAAATTTTCGCAATTTTACTATAAAATCGAATTTTAAAAACAGATCTGAGACACACGACACATTGTAGAAGGTTCAAAGTTTACGTTTCGATATGGCTTTATGGAAATAAAGGGGTACTTACTTTGCAAAATGTAACATTTTGAAGGTTTTGTGAGGACCCGCCATATTGCCAGGCTCTTCTCCACGTCTCTGTTTGGTATTACGCAAAATTCGATACAAATTGGAACTCAAAACCCAGCGCTCGCATAACAGAAAGTATCTAGAGACTTTAAATTTACCTTTTTACCTTTGCGGATCTCCGAACGGCCCGTTTAGCGAACGTTCCTAAGTTTTATCCGGAGCTGTCAACGGCATCGCACCGTCCGGCTAGCCGTTTGACGTTTCGGACGGCCGAGCGAAGGCGAATGCCGCCGAACGTGTCATTGACCAAAACTTTCGCTATTTTCCCTATAAAATCGAATTTTAAACCTAAATCTGAGGCACGCGACACATTGTAGAAGGTTCAAAGTTTACGTTTCAACATGCATTTCTGGAAATGAATGCGGGAAAATAGGAAAATATCGAATCCGAAATAGTTTGACGTCTACCCATATCCGACTGACGTTTCTCCGATTCCCGGGCGATAAGCTCCGCCTCCGCTATATCCATCTCGCTCGCCGAGATCGGCCGGCGAGGACCCTCCGAAAAGGGAAAATTTACCTAGAAAAACGCGAAAAACGGCCCGCCGAGCGCCTCGTCGCGACGGAGAAAGGACCAACTAAGGAGACTCGCCGGCGGCCGCGTCCGCGCGACGGGCCCGCCCGAAAAACGTGGAGCGGAGCGAGACCGGCCTCCGGGCGGCTTCCGGACTTCCGATAAGGGGCGTTTTTTCGACTTTGTCTCGTTTCCTCGCGAAAACGGAAAAGTAACGCCGGCGGACCTCCGGAAAAACGCAAAATTCGCCCCGAAAAAGGTAAAAGAATCCACCGAAATACGCCTAAGCGACAACCCGAGGACCGAAGGGCGCGAAGCGCCCTTCGGCTCGGCGCGGCTCGCGAAAAAAGCCTTTGAGGAGATACTTTGCCACTTTTCCGCACCCCCGGTGGGAGCGAGAGGCAATCGCGCATTTTAATATATTAGAACTAGAAAGGTGGCAAGTCGGCTATCGCCGACTTGACCTTTCTTGAGTAGGGTTAGTTTTTTTTAAACACCATGTATTTTTTCGATAATTAGTGTGTTAGGAGACCCCCGATGGAAGTTGAGTAAAAAAAAATTGTCAGTTCTCTTAATTTTGAGACTTTTTTAACGTTCAACATTTTTCCAACACTTTGTATATAAAACGGTCTTTCGTACTTACGACAACCCATGCGAAGCAAAAAAAATAATTTTATTCCATGAATTTTGGGAGTTTCAATATTGGTTCAGTTTTCTTAAACACCCTGTATTGTTCTCATTAAAATAGTTTCCATATAGACCATTGTTAAAAGTTTCATCAAAGGAATATTATACTTCCATGAAGGTTTCTAGAGAAGGGTCGGTTTTAAACACCCAGTAGTTTTTAATTAGTATAGTTTTCTTACAGACCATTGTGAAAAGTTTCATTAGAAAATATTCCATGAATTGTGAGGATTCTTAGAGAATGGTTTGGTTTGTTAAACACCCGTATTTTTCATCAGTATAATTTTTTACAAACGTGAAAAGTTTCATAAAAAAATTAAATTCCATAAATTTTGTGGATCTAGAGAATTGGCCTTTATTTTAAATCCTGTATTTTTCATAAGTATGTATTTATATAGCTACATAATAATAGCTACCTAAGTATGTAGTGTTTATAGTTTTTACAAACTATCATAAAAAGTTTCATCAAAAAACAAAAAAGAGTTTTTAATTATAATTTTTTAGGATTTTTAGAATTATTCGATTCTCTTAAACACCATGTATTGTTTTAATTAAAATAGTTTCCATATAGACAATTGTTAAAAGTTTCATCGAAAGAATATTATACTTCCATGAAGGTTTCTAGAGAATGGTTCAGTTTTTTAAACACCCAGTAGTTTTTAATTAGTATAGTTTTCTTACAGACCATTGTGAAAAGGTTCATAAGAAAATATTCCATGAATTGTGAGGATTCTTAGAGAATGGTTTGGTTTTGCTAAACACCTGTATTTTTCATTAGTATAATTTTTATAAAAAATTCCATAAGTTTTTTCTATGAATTTTGGGAGTTTCGATATTGGTTCAATGGTTTTGTTAAACACCCTGTATTTTTTAATTAGTGTATTTTTTTTAAAATCGTGAAAAGTTTAATAAAAAAAAATTAAATTCCATAAATTTTTCCATGAATTTTGGGAGTTTCAATATTGGTTCAGTTTTCTTAAACACCCTGTATTGTTTTCATTAAAATAGTTTCCATATAGACCATTGTTAAACGTTTCATCAAAGGAATATTATACTTCCATGAAGGTTTCTAGAGAAAGGTCGGTTTTAAACACCCAGTAGTTTTTAATTAGTATAGTTTTCTTACAGACCGTTGTGAAAAGTTTCATTAGAAAATATTCCATGAATTGTGAGGATTTTTAGAGAATGGTTTGGTTTTGTTAAACACCCGTATTTTTCATCGGTATAATTTTTTACAATCGTGAAAAGTTTCATAAAAAAATTAATTCCATAAATTTTGTGGATCTAGAGAATGGATCTATATATTACACCCTGTATTTTTCATACGTATGTATTTATATACATAATAAAACCTAAGTATATATTTTTATAGTTTTTGACAAACTAATGTAAAAGTTTCATCAGAAAGCAAAAAAAAATTTTAAATCCACGAATTTTCAGGATTTTTAGGGAACAGTTCAGTTTTTAAACACCCCGTATTTGTTCAATAGTATATTCTTCCTACAGAACATTGTAAAAGTTTCATCAAAAGAATTTTTAATTCCATGAATTTTGTTGATTTTTAGAGAATGGTTCGGTTTTTAAATCCTCTGTATTTCTTAATTAGGATATTTTTCCTATAGAACATTGTATAAAGTTTCATCAAAAGAATTTTTAATTCCATGAATTTTGAGGAATTTTAGAGAATGGTTCGTTATTTTTAAACACTCTGTATTTTTTAATTAGTATATTTTTCCTACAGAACATTGTATAAAGTTTCATGAAAAATTATTTTTTATTTCCATGAATTTTGAGGATTTTTAGAGAATGGTTCGTTATTATTAAACACTCTGTATTTGCTTCGTTAATGAGTGTCATAATAAATCCTTGATGGAAGTTTAATAAATCAAAAAAAAGTTCCATGAATTTTGGGAGTTTCAATATTGGTTCAGTTTTCTCAAACACCCAGAATTTTTTTAATTACTATAGTTTTCTTACAGACCATTGTGAAAAGTTTCATAAAAATATTCAATGAATTATTGTGGGGATTCTTAGAGTATGGTTTGGTTTCGTTAAGCACCCTGTATTTTTTCATTAGTATAATTTTTTATAATCGTGAAAAGTTTAATAAAAAAAATTAAATTCCATAAATTTTGTGGCTGTAGAGAATGGTTCTTTATTTTACACACTGTATTATTTCATAAGAATGTATTCATATACATAATAATACCAAAGTATATATTTTTATAGTTTTTACAAACTATTGTAAAAGTTTCATCAGAAAGCAAAAAAAAAAATTTAAATCCACGAATGTTTAGGATTTTTAGGAACAGTTCAGTTTTGAAACCTCCTGTATTTTTTTAGTATAGATGTTTTAAAACTATTGTACAAAGTTTCATCAAAATGAATTTTCTAATTCCATGAACTTTGAGGAATTTTAGAGAATGGTTCGTTATTTTTAAACACTCTGTATTTCGTAATTAGTATATTTTTCCTACAGAACATTGTATAAAATTTCATCAAATAGAATTTTTTAATTCCATGAATTTTGTTGATTTTTAGGAAATGGTTAGGTTTTAAACCTCCTGTATTTTTCATTAGTATAGATTTTTACAAACCATTGTATAAGGTTTTATCAAAAATAATTTTTAATTCCATGAGTTTTGTTGATTTTTAGGAAATGGTTAGGTTTTTAAACCCTCTGTATTTCTTAATTAGTATATTTTTCCTACAGAACATTGTATAAAGTTTCATCAAAAGAATTTTTAATTCCATGAATTTTGAGGATTTTTAGAGAATGGTTCGTTATTATTAAACACTCTGTATTTGCTTCGTTAGTGAGTGTCATAATAAATCCTTGATGGAAGTTTAATAAATAAAATTTCCATGAATTTTGGGAGTTTCAATATTGGTTCAGTTTTTAAACACCCAGTAGTTTTTAATTAGTATACATAGTTTTCTTACAGACCATTGTGAAAAGTTTCATGAAAAAATATTGAATGAATTATTGTGAGGATTCTTAGAGTATGGTTTGGTTTCGTTAAGCACCCTGTATTTTCTCATTAGTATGATTTTTTTACAATCGTCAAAAGTTTCATAAAAAAAATAAAATCCATAAATTTTGTGGATGTAGAGAATGGTTTTTATTTTACACGCTGTATTTTTTCATAAGTATGTATTCATATACATAATAATACCAAAGTATATATTTTTACAGTTTTTCTACAAACTATTGTAAAAAGTTTCATCAGAAAGCAAAAAAAAAATTTTAAATCCACGAATGTCCAGGATTTTTAGGGAACGGTTCGAATTTTTTTCGATAATTAGTGCGGTAAGAGTCCCCCGACGGAAGTTTCGTACCAAAAAAATTTTCAGTTCCCTTAATTTTTACATTTTTTTAACGTTCGACATTTTTCCAACACTTTGTATATAAAACGGTCTTACGCACGTCAGAGAACCCCTCCGAAGCGAAAGAACCGAAAATTTCCTCGAATCTGTAATTTTTATTTTTTTCTCGTCAATTTTATCGTAACACCCCGTACATCGAGCTTTTTTGAGTCGCACTGTATATAAGCGAAGCGACTTGAAGTGTGCCATATTGTCTAGCTCACTGATACCACCTATTCATTCTATTTATGCAAAGTTCAATGCAAATAGCAATAGCGGATGGAAATATTTGACAGCTGTTCTATGGCTTCCGTCATTTTGACCCCGTCTTGGTCTGCCATATTGTCTAGCTCACTGATACCACCTACCTATTCATTCTATTTATGCAAAGTTCAATGCAAATAGCAATAGCGGATGGAAATATTTGACAGCTGTTCTATGGCTTACGTCATTTTGACCCCGTCTTGCTTAGGATTTTCGCAAATTTCGATACAAAAACGAATTCAAAACCAAACGCTCGCATAACACAACGTATCTAGAGACTTCAGATTTACCGTTTTCGGCGTTTGGGGGGCTCCGGTCGGCCCATTTAGCGAAATTTTCTGCGATTTATTCGGAAATGTCACCGCGCACTCGCCATTTGACGCAAATTTTCTGCAATTTTAGTAGACGAAAATTTTGCTACTATAAAATCGAATTTTAAAAACCTAAACCTGAGGCACGACACATTGTAGAAGGTTCAAAGTTTACGTTTCGATATGGCTTTATGGAAATAAAGGGGTACTTACTTTTCAAAATGTAATCATTTGAAGGTTTTGTGAGGACCCGCCATATTGCCAGGCTCTTCTCCACGTCTCGGTTCGGTATTACGCAAAATTCGATACAAATTCGAATTCAAAACCCAACGCTCGCATAACAGAAAGCATCTAGGGACTTTAAATTTACCTTTTCCGGCCTTGGCGGGTCTCAGATCTGCCCGTTTAGCGAACGTTCCTACGTTTTATCCGGAGCTGTCACCGGCCGTGCACCGTCCGGCTAGCCGTTTGACGTTTCGGACGGCCGAGCGAAGGCGAATGCAGCCGAACGTGTAATTGACCAAAACTTTCGCTATTTTCCTATAAAATCGAATTTTAAACCTAAATCTGAGGCACGCGACACATTGTAGAAGGTTCAAAGTTTACGTTTCAACATGCATTTCTGGAAATGAATGCGGGAAAATACGAAAATATCGAATCCGAAATAGTTTGACGTCTACCCATATCCGACTGACGTTTCTCCGATTCCCGGGCGATAAGCTCCTCCCGCGCTATCTCCATCCCTCTCGCCGAGAACGGCCGGCGAGGACCCTCCGAAAAACGGAAAATTTACCTAGAAAAACGCGAAAAACGGCCCGCCGAGCGCCTCGTCGCGACGGAGAAAGGACCAAATAAGGAGACCCGCCCGCGCCCGCGTCCCCGACGGGCTCGCCCGAAAAACGTCGCGCGGAGCGAAATCGGCCTCCGGGCGGCTTCCGGACTTCCGATAATGGGCGTGGTTTTCGACTTTTGTCTCGTTTCCTCGCGAAAATCGAAAACCGGCGGCCGCGGACCTCCGGAAAAACGCAAAATTAGCCCCGAAAGAGGTAAAAAGAACCCACCGAAATACGCCTAAGCGACAACCCCGGGACCGAAGGGCGCTTCGCGCCCTTCGGCTCGCCGCGGCGCGGCTCGCCTCAAAAGCCTTTGGTAATGCAAAACCCAACTTTTCCGCCCGCCCGGAGGGAGCGAGAAAAAACAACGGATTTTAATATATAAGAAAGGTGGCAAGTCGGCTATCGCCGACTTGACCTTTCTTGAGTAGGGTTCGTTTTTTTTAAACACCATGTATTTTTTCGATAATTAGTGTGTTAGGAGACCCCCGATGGAAGTTGAGTAAAAAAAAATTGTCAGTTCTCTTAATTTTGAGATTTTTTTAACGTTCAACATTTTTCCAACACTTTGTATATAAAACGGTCTTTCGTACTTCCGACAACCCATGCGAAGCAAAAAAAATAATTTTATTCCATGAATTTTGGGAGTTTCAATATTGGTTCAGTTTTCTTAAACACCCTGTATTGTTCTCATTAAAATAGTTTCCATATAGACCATTGTTAAAAGTTTCATCAAAGGAATATTATACTTCCATGAAGGTTTCTAGAGAAGGGTCGGTTTTTAAACACCCAGTAGTTTTTAATTAGTATAGTTTTATTACAGACCATTGTGAAAAGTTTGATTAGAAAATATTCCATGAATTGTGAGGATTCTTAGAGAATCGTTTGGTTTTGTTAAACACACCGTATTTTTTCATCAGTATAATTTTTTACAATCGTGAAAAGTTTCATAAAAAAAATAAATTCCATAAATTTTGTGGATCTAGAGAATTGGTCTTTATTTTACATCCTGTATTTTTTCATAAGTATGTATTTATATAGCTACATAATAATACCTACCTAAGTATGTATTGTTTATAGTTTTTATACAAACTATCTTAAAAAGTTTCATCAAAACCAAAAAAGAGTTTTTAATTCAAAGTTTTTAGGATTTTTAGAATGATTCGATTTTCTTAAACACCCTGTATTGTTCTCATTAAAATAGTTGCCATATAGACCATTGTTAAAAGTTTCATCAAAATATTATACTTCCATGAATGTTTCTAGAGAATGGTTCAGTTTCTTTAAACACCCAGTAGTTTTTAATTAGTATAGTTTTCTTACAGACCGTTGTGAAAAGTTTCATTAGAAAATATTCCATGATTTGTGAGGATTCTTAGAGAATGGTTTGGTTTTGTTAAACACCCGTATTTTTCATCAGTATAATTTTTTACAATCGTGAAAAGTTTCATAAAAAAAAATTAAATTCCATAAATTTTGTGGATCTAGAGAATTGGTGTTTATTTTACACCCTGTATTTTTCATAAGTATGGATTTATATAGCTACATAATAATACTTATGTATTTTTATAGTTTTTTACAAACTATCTTAAAAGTTTCATCAAAAACCAAAAGAGTTTTTAATTCCAAGTTTTAGGATTTTTGAATGATTCGATTCTCTTAAACACCCTGTATTGTTCTCATTAAAATAGTTTCCATATAGACCACTGTTAAAAGTTTCATCAAAAGAATATTATACTTCCATGAAGGTTTCTAGAGAATGGTTCAGTTTTTAAACACCCAGTAGTTTTTAATTAGTATAGTTTTCTTACAGACCATTGTGAAAAGGTTGATAAGAAAATATTCCATGAATTGTGAGGATTCTTAGAGAATGGTTTGGTTTTGCTAAACACCCTGTATTTTTCATTAGTATAATTTTTAACAATCGTGAAGTTTCATAAAAAAATTCCAAGTTTTTCCTATGAATTTTGGGAGTCTCAATATTGGTTCAATGGTTTTGTTAAACACCCTGTATTTTTTCATTAGTGTAATTTTTTTACAATCGTGAAAAGTTTAATAAAAAAAAATTAAATTCCATAAATTTTTTCCATGAATTTTGGGAGTTTCAATATTGCTTCAATCTTCTTAAACACCCTGTTATATTGTTCTCATTAAAATACTTTCTTACAGACCATTGTGAAAAGTTTCATAAAAAAATATTCCATGAATTGTTAGGATTATTATAGAATGGTTTTGTTTGTTAAGCACCCTGAATATTTTCATTAGTATAATATTTTTACAAACTTAAAAAGTTTCATAAAAAAAAATAAATTACAAAAATTTTGTGGATCTAGAGAATGGTTAATTATTTTACACCCTGTATTTTTTCATACGTATGTATTTATATACATAATAATACCAAAGTATATATTTTTTATAGTTTTTTTACAAACTACTGTAAAAAGTTTCATCAGAAAGCAAAAAAAAAAAATTTTAAATCCACGAATTTTCAGGATTTTTAGGGAACGTTTCGGTTTTTTTAAACACCCCGTATTTTTTCATTAGTATATTTTTCCTACAGAACATTGTAAAAAGTTTCATCAAAAAGAATTTTTTAATTCCATGAATTTTGTTGATTTTTAGAGAATGGTTCGGTTTTTTTAAACCTCCCGTATTTTTCATTAGTATAGTTTTTTACAAACTATTGTGAAACGTTTCATCAAAAAGAATTTTTTAATTCCATGAATTTTGAGGAATTTTAGAGAATGGTTCGTTATTTTTAAACACTCTGTATTTTTTAATTAGTATATTTTTCCTACAGAACATTGTATAAAGTTTCATCAAAAAGAATTATTTAATTCCATGAATTTTGAGGATTTTTAGAGAATGGTTCGTTATTATTAAACACTCTGTATTTGCTTCGTTAATGAGTGTCATAATAAATCCTTGATGGAAGTTTAATAAATAAAAAAAATTTCCATGAATTTTGGGAGTTTCAATATTGGTTCAGTTTTCTTAAACACCCAGAATTTTTTTAATTAGTATAGTTTTCTTACAGACCATTGTGAAAAGTTTCATAAAAAATATTCAATGAATTATTGTGGGGATTCTTAGAGTATGGTTTGGTTTCGTTAAGCACCCTGTATTTTTTCATTAGTATAATTTTTATAATCGTGAAAAGTTTAATATAAAAATTAAATTCCATAAATTTTGTGGCTGTAGAGAATGGTTCTTTATTTTACACCCTGTATTTTTCATAAGTATGTATTCATATACATAATAATACCAAAGTATATATTTTTTATAGTTTTTTACAAACTATTGTAAAAGTTTCATCAGAAAAAAAAAATTTAAATCCACGAATGTTTAGGATTTTTAGGAACGGTTCTGGTTTTTTGAAACCTCCTGTATTTTTCATTAGTATAGATGTTTTAAAACTATTGTACAAAGTTTCATCAAAATGAATTTTCTAATTCCATGAACTTTGAGGAATTTTAGAGAATGGTTCGTTATTTTTAAACACTCTGTATTTCCTAATTAGTATATTTTTCCTACAGAACATTGTATAAAATTTCATCAAATAGAATTTTTTAATTCCATGAATTTTGTTGATTTTTAGGAAATGGTTAGGTTTTTAAACCTCCTGTATTTTTCATTAGTATAGATTTTTACAAACCATTGTATAAGGTTTTATCAAAAAGAATAATTCCATGAGTTTTGTTGATTTTTAGGAAATGGTTAGGTTTTTTTAAACCCTCTGTATTTCTTTTTAATTCCATGAATTTTGAGGATTTTTAGAGAATGGTTCGTTATTATTAAACACTCTGTATTTGCTTCGTTAGTGAGTGTCATAATAAATCCTTGATGGAAGTTTAATAAATAAAAAAAATTTCCATGAATTTTGGGAGTTTCAATATTGGTTCAGTTTTTTAAACACCCAGTAGTTTTTTAATTAGTATACATAGTTTTCTTACAGACCATTGTGAAAAGTTTCATGAAAAAATATTCAATGAATTATTGTGAGGATTCTTAGAGTATGGTTTGGTTTCGTTAAGCACCCTGTATTTTCTCATTAGTATGATTTTTACAATCGTCAAAAGTTTCATAAAAAATAAAATCCATAAATTTTGTGGATGTAGAGAATGGTTTTTTTATTTTACACGCTGTATTTTTCATAAGTATGTATTCATATACATAATAATACCAAAGTATATATTTTTTACAGTTTTTCTACAAACTATTGTAAAAGTTTCATCAGAAAGCAAAAAAATTTTAAATCCACGAATGTCCAGGATTTTTAGGAACGGTTCGAATTTTTAAACACCCCGTATTTTTTCGATAATTAGTGCGGTAAGAGTCCCCTGACGGAAGTTTCGTACCAAAAAATTTTCAGTTCCCTTAATTTTTACATTTTTTTAACGTTCGACATTTTTCCAACACTTTGTATATAAAACGGTCCTACGCACGTCAGAGAACCCCTCCGAAGCGAAAGAACCGAAAATTTCCTCGAATCTGTAATTTTTATTTTTTCTCGTCAATTTTTATCGTAACACCCCGTACATCGAGCTTTTTTGAGTCGCACTGTATATAAGCGAAGCGACTTGAAGTGTGCCATATTGTCTAGCTCACTGATACCACCTATTCATTCTATTTATGCAAAGTTCAATGCAAATAGCAATAGCGGATGGAAATATTTGACAGCTGTTCTATGGCTTCCGTCATTTTGACACCGTCTTGGTCTGCCATATTGTCTAGCTCACTGATACCACCTACCTATTCATTCTATTTATGCAAAGTTCAATGCAAATAGCAATAGCGGATGGAAATATTTGACAGCTGTTCTATGGCTTACGTCATTTTGACCCCGTCTTGCTTAGGATTTTCGCAAATTTCGATAACAAAACGAATTCAAAACCAAACGCTCGCATAACACAACGTATCTAGAGACTTCAGATTTACCGTTTTCGGCTTTTGGGGGGCTCCGGTCGGCCCATTTAGCGAAATTTTCTGCGATTTATTCGGAAATGTCACCGCGCACTCGCCATTTGACGTCGCAAATTTTCGCAATTTTTACTATAAAATCGAATTTTAAAAACAGATCTGAGGCACACGACACATTGTAGAAGGTTCAAAGTTTACGTTTCGATATGGCTTTATGGAAATAAAGGGGTACTTACTTTGCAAAATGTAACATTTTGAAGGTTTTGTGAGGACCCGCCATATTGCCAGGCTCTTCTCCACGTCTCGGTTCGGTATTACGCAAAATTCGATACAAATTCGAATTCAAAACCCAACGCTCGCATAACAGAAAGCATCTAGGGACTTTAAATTTACCTTTTCCGGCCTTGGCGGGTCTCCGCTCGATCCGTTTAGCGAACGTTCCCAAGTTTTATCCGGAGCTGTCAACGGCACCGCACCGTCCGGCTAGCCGTTTGACGTTTCGGACGGCCGAGCGAACGCGAATGCCCCCGAACGCATAATTGACCAAAACTTTCGCTATTTTCACTATAAAATCGAATTTTAAACCTAAATCTGAGGCACGCGACACATTGTAGAAGGTTCAAAGTTTACGTTTCGACACGGCTTTCTGGAAATGAATGCGGGGAAATGCGAAAATATCGAATCGGAAATAGTTTGACGTCTACCCATATCCGACTGACGTTTCTCCGATTCCCGGGCGATAAGCTCCTCCCGCGCTATCTCCATCTCGCTCGCCGAGAACGGCCGGCGAGGACCCTCCGAAAAACGGAAAATTTACCTAGAAAAACGCGAAAACGGCCCGCCGAGCGCCTCGTCGCGACGGAGAAAGGACCAAATAAGGAGACTCGCCCGCGCCGCGTCCCCGACGGGCTCCGTGAAAACGTCGCGCGAGAGCGAAACCGGCCTCCGGGCGGCTTCCGACTTCCGATAAGGGCGTTTTTTCGACTTTTTGTCTCGTTTCCTCGCGAAAATCGGAAAACCGGCGGCCGCGGACCTCCGGAAAACGCAAAATTCGCCCCGAAAAAGTAAAACGACCCAACCAAAATACGCCTAACAGACAACCAAAGGACTGAACTCGACTTCGCGCCTCGGGCTCAGCTGCGCGGCTCGCACAAAAAGCCTTTTGGGACGCAAAACCCCACTTTTTCGCCACCCAGGTGGGAGCGAGAAAAAACAACGGATTTTAATATATAGTAACTAGAAAGGTGGCAAGTCGGCATTCGCCGACTTGACCTTTCTTGAGTAGGGTTAGTTTTTTTTAAACACCATGTATTTTTCGATAATTAGTGCGTTAAGAGACCCCGATGGAAGTTGAGTAAAATAAAGTAGTCAGTTCTCTTAATTTTGAGATTTTTACCGTTCAACATTTTTCCAACACTTTGTATATAAAACGGTCTTTCGTACATCCGACAACCCATCCGAAGCAAAACAAATAATTTTATTCCATGAATTTTGGGAGTTTCAATATTGGTTCAGTTTTCTTAAACACCCTGTATTGTTTTCATTAAAATAGTTTCCATATAGACCATTGTTAAACGTTTCATCAAAGGAATATTATACTTCCATGAAGGTTTCTAGAGAAAGGTCGGTTTTTTAAACACCCAGTAGTTTTTTAATTAGTATAGTTTTCTTACAGACCGTTGTGAAAAGTTTCATTAGAAAATATTCCATGAATTGTGAGGATTTTTAGAGAATGGTTTGGTTTTGTTAAACACCCTGTATTTTTCATCGGTATAATTTTTTACAATCGTGAAAAGTTTCATAAAAAAATTAATTCCATAAATTTTGTGGATCTAGAGAATGGATCTATATATTACACCCTGTATTTTTCATACGTATGTATTTATATACATAATAAAACCTAAGTATATATTTTTATAGTTTTTGACAAACTAATGTAAAAGTTTCATCAGAAAGCGAAAAAAATTTTAAATCCACGAATTTTCAGGATTTTTAGGGAACAGTTCGGTTTTTTAAACACCTGTATTTGTTCAATAGGATATTTTTCCTACAGAACATTGTAAAAGTTTCATCAAAAGAATTTTTAATTCCATGAATTTTGTTGATTTTAGAGAATGGTTCGTTTTTTTAAACACTCTGTATTTCTTAATTAGTATATTCTTCCTACAGAACATTGTATAAAGTTTCATCGAAAAGAATTTTTTAATTCCATGAATTTTGAGGAATTTTAGAGAATGGTTCGTTATTTTTAAACACTCTGTATTTGCTTCGTTAATGAGTGTCATAATAAATCCTTGATGGAAGTTTAATAAATAAAAAATTTCCATGAATTTTGGGAGTTTCAATATTGGTTCAGTTTTCTTAAACACCCAGAATTTTTTTAATTAGTATAGTTTTCTTACAGACCATTGTGAAAAGTTTCATAAAAAAATATTCAATGAATTATTGTGGGGATTCTTAGAGTATGGTTTGGTTTCGTTAAGCACCCTGTATTTTTTCATTAGTATAATTTTTTATAATCGTGAAAAGTTTAATAAAAAAAATTAAATTCCATAAATTTTGTGGCTGTAGAGAATGGTTCTTTATTTTACACCCTGTATTTTGTCATAAGTATGTATTCATATACATAATAATACCAAAGTATATATTTTTATAGTTTTTTACAAACTATTGTAAAAGTTTCATCAGAAAGCAAAAAAATTTAAATCCACGAATGTTTAGGATTTTTAGGGAACGGTTCGGTTTTTGAAACCTCCTGTATTTTTCATTAGTATAGATGTTTTAAAACTATTGTACAAAGTTTCATCAAAATGAATTTTCTAATTCCATGAACTTTGAGGAATTTTAGAGAATGGTTCGTTATTTTTAAACACTCTGTATTTCTTAATTAGTATATTTTTCCTACAGAACATTGTATAAAATTTCATCAAATAGAATTTTTAATTCCATGAATTTTGTTGATTTTTAGGAAATGGTTAGGTTTTTTAAACCTCCTGTATTTTTCATTAGTATAGATTTTTACAAACCATTGTATACTCAAGTCAAGAATTCAGACGTCTTACGTCATACGAACAAATGAATAATTCAGTATATTTTCATCAAAATATTTATGAAACTACAACTGATAGTACTAAAACTATTTAGAGAATGGTTCGTTATATTAAACACTTGTATTTTGCTTGTTAGTGAGTGTCATAATAAATCCTTGATGGAAGTTAAATAAAAAAATTTCCATGAATTTTGGGAGTTTCAATATTGGTTCAGTTTTTTTAAACACCCAGTAGTTTTTTAATTAGTATATTTTTCCTACAGAACCATTGTATAAAGTTTCATCAAAAGAATAATTCAATGAATCTTGAGGATTTTTAGAGTATGGTTTGGTTATTATTAAGCACCCTGTATTTTCTCATTAGTATGATTTTTTTACAATCGTCAAAAGTTTCATAAAAAAAATAAAATCCATAAATTTTGTGGATGTAGAGAATGGTTTTTTATTTTACACGCTGTATTTTTTCATAAGTATGTATTCATATACATAATAATACCAAAGTATTAAAGTTTTTACAGTTTTTCTACAAACTATTGTAAAAGTTTCATCAGAAAGCAAAAAAAAAATTTTAAATCCACGAATGTCCAGGATTTTTAGGGAACGGTTCGAATTTTTTAAACACCCCGTATTTTTTTCGATAATTAGTGCGGTAAGAGCCCCCGACGGAAGTTTCGTACCAAAAAAATTTTCAGTTCCCTTAATTTTTACATTTTTTTAACGTTCGACATTTTTCCAACACTTTGTATATAAAACGGTCCTACGCACGTCAGAGAACCCCTCCGAAGCGAAAGAACCGAAAATTTCCTCGAATCTGTAATTTTTATTTTTTTCTCGTCAATTTTTATCGTAACACCCCGTACATCGAGCTTTTTGAGTCGCACTGTATATAAGCGAAGCGACTTGAAGTGTGCCATATTGTCTAGCTCACTGATACCACCTATTCATTCTATTTATGCAAAGTTCAATGCAAATAGCAATAGCGGATGGAAATATTTGACAGCTGTTCTATGGCTTCCGTCATTTTGACCCCGTCTTGGTCTGCCATATTGTCTAGCTCACTGATACCACCTACCTATTCATTCTATTTATGCAAAGTTCAATGCAAATAGCAATAGCGGATGGAAATATTTGACAGCTGTTCTATGGCTTACGTCATTTTGACCCCGTCTTGCTTAGGATTTTCGCAAATTTCGATACAAAACGAATTCAAAACCAAACGCTCGCATAACACAACGTATCTAGAGACTTCAGATTTACCGTTTTCGGCCTTTGGGGGGCTCCGGTCGCCTATTTAGCGAAATTTTCTGCGATTTATTCGGAAATGTCACCGCGCACTCGCCATTTGACGTCGCAAATTTTCGCAATTTTTACTATAAAATCGAATTTTAAAAACAGATCTGAGGCACACGACACATTGTAGAAGGTTCAAAGTTTACGTTTCGATATGGCTTTATGGAAATAAAGTTGTACTTACTTTGCAAAATGTAACATTTTGAAGGTTTTGTGAGGACCCGCCATATTGCCAGGCTCTTCTCCACGTCTCGGTTCGGTATTACGCAAAATTCGATACAAATTCGAATTCAAAACCCAACGCTCGCATAACAGAAAGCATCTAGGACTTTAAATTTACCTTTTCCGGCCTTGGCGGGTCTCCGCTCGATCCGTTTAGCGAACGTTCCCAAGTTTTATCTGGAGCTGTCAACGGCACCGCACCGTCCGGCTAGCCATTTGACGTTTCGGACGGCCGAGCGAAGGCGAATGCAGCCGAACGTGTAATTGACCAAAACTTTCGCTATTTTCCTATAAAATCGAATTTTAAACCTAAATCTGAGGCACGCGACACATTGTAGAAGGTTCAAAGTTTACGTTTCAACATGCATTTCTGGAAATGAATGCGGGAAAATAGGAAAATATCGAATCCGAAATAGTTTGACGTCTACCCATATCCGACTGACGTTTCTCCGATTCCCGGGCGATAAGCTCCGCCTCCGCTATATCCATCTCGCTCGCCGAGATCGGCCGGCGAGGACCCTCCGAAAAAGGGAAAATTTACCTAGAAAAACGCGAAAACGGCCCGCCGAGCGCCTCGTCGCGACGGAGAAAGGACCAAATAAGGAGACTCGCCCGCGCCCGCGTCCCCGACGGGCTCCGTGAAAAACGTCGCGCGGAGCGAGACCGGCCTCCGGGCGGCTTCCGGACTTCCGATAAGGGGCGTTTTTTCGACTTTGTCTCGTTTCCTCGCGAAAACGGAAAAGTAACGCCGGCGGACCTCCGGAAAAACGCAAAATTCGCCCCGAAAAAGGTAAAAAGAACCCACCAAAATACGCCTAACAGACAACCGCGGGACCGAAGGCGCTTCGCGCCCTTCGGCTCGCCGCCACGCGGCTCGCGAAAAAGCCTTTTGGGACGCAAACCCCACTTTTTCGCCGTCCCGGTGGGAGCGAGAGGAAATCACGCATTTTAATATAATAGACTACTAGAAAGCATTTGAAAGTGTTTCTCATTCGTGGCTGTTAGAAAGTTTAGTGATATACAAAATAGACCCACAAATAATCCGGTTTTTAGACATGATCATGGATAAATAGAAAACTAACATAGTGATTAACTCCATCAAAAGTGTGCTATTAAAAGTCCAAAGAGGCATATTCCAGGGAGATTTACTGAGTGCGCTTTGGTTTTGCATCGCCTTAAATCCACTGAGTACTGCATTAAATAACACTAAATGCGGTTACAATCTACTACATACGGCACAAGAAGATTTAAGAAAACTATTAAGAACAACAGTGACACAAGAATGAGCTTTGGATTATATAAATGCAAAACAAACAACATCCCCAAAGGTAAATGGTTCAAAGCAGATGACTATAATCTTCGACAACGAATCGTATAAATATCTAGATCTTATACAGTCACAAGGTGTTAATACTGCATAAGATGAAGAAACTACTGACGGAGAAAATGAAAACAAGACTCCACGCCATATTAAGAACGCAACTATCTGGTATTAATAAAACTAAGGCGACAAATGCATTTCCAGTACCAGTTGTAACATACAGGCATTTTAAAATGGACGATCAGTGATTTAGATAATATGAACCAAACCATAAGAACTGCATTCACAAAACACAGGGCACACTATCCAAGACCATGCAAAGAGCGATTTCATGTAGCGCGTAGTATGTGGGGACGTGGAATCACTAATCTAACAGTCCGAAATAACGAGCAAGTAGAAAAATTGCGACAGTACTTCTACAAATGGACAGAAACATCTATTCTATACCGCAGCATAGCTAATATGGACAAAAATCTCACCCCACTTAGTTTGGCCAACAAACAGTTAAAAATATATACTGAATACTCAATCGCCGATCTAGAGACTAAGTGACTAGAAAAAGAACTACATGGAAGTACCCCAATTTGTTACAGCAACCGCATGTAGACAATCAAACCTCAATTGCTTGGTTATCGAGAGGAGCACTGTTTGCAGAAACTGAAAGATTTATGCGTGCTCTCCAGGATCAGGTTATTCATACTAGATCGTACCTAAAATACATATTTCAAGATCCAACAATACAAACATCTAAGTGTCGAATGTGTAATGAAGGTAATGAACATATTGAACACATCATAAATGGATGTAAGAATCTTGTGGTATATTCTGCTGCTGCTGCAGAATATACCACAAGACACAACAACGTAGCCAAAATAATACATGCAGAACTCGCAGTCATGTTCAACTGTTTGACCGGGTGTCTACCATACTACAAATACTCTCCAGAATAAGTACTAGAAAACGATATACTGGGATCGAGATTTATTGACCGATAGAACCATTCAACATAATCGACCAGATATATGTGTTTTGGACAAGAACAGAAGTCGAAGACTTGTGAGAAAGAGGTAGCGGCATATTATTATTAATCTGGCGGCATTTGCGTCCAGGAACGACTTAAGGTACGGATTTGCTGGTGCGACTGCGACTGGTTGCCGGCCAATAGGCAGTCTAAATACTGGAGTTGATGAGAACATTCAGACTGTCTATTGGTCGGCGACGAGTCGCAGTCGCAGTCGCAGCCGCAGTCGCACCAGCGAATCCGTAACTGTAAGGCAGACCAATAGGTAGTCTAAAGGTACGGATTCGCTGATTAGACCATTTTGGGAATAAATTTCTGTGGACATAGACGCTTTTGGGATAAAAACAAAAAGTTTTTTTAATATTTTCTTTCTGTTATTTATCGACAGATTTATTTTGTGTTTTTTTTTCTCGCCAACTAAGGATTAGGAACAGGTGAAGCTAAATACTCCATTATTTTTACGTGCACTGCCTTTTGTAATAATAAAACACAAACAATATAACAAACTGTCACTCTAAATAAACCTCAGCTGGATTTAGTATAAGTATACAAATGAAACACTGATGAGGGGCATCGAGTGTAATTATTTATTTATTATAACTATATTACTTTCATCATCTCCAGCTGGTCATCATCCAGTGGGATACAGTCGTATTCGTAACCTCAGTTGTAATATAATTATAAGTATATAAATGAAACATTGATGAGCGGCATCGAGTGCAGTTATATGAAATCATAAAGAAAGTATAACCAGAGAACTTTATTATTTTCATCATCTCCAGCTTAAATACATTTTTTATTATAAACAGTATCCGCAATATTCTCTTCATAGTGTACTTTTATTATTCTTTGCATCTTTGCTCTTCTATGATAGACTTGGTAGGTTACATATCGAGCAATCTTAAGGCAGACTTTCAAGCAACACGGCATACAGCAACAGTTTGTACCAGTATTTATTAATTATATGGCACCATGGCAAATGGTAATGGTCTAAACGCTGGACAAAGTATGATCCTCCAAATGTCATGTCTGTTAGTTTTAGTGGAAATATTTATCATTTCTTCACAAGATCTTTCTTTTGGCATCACACGTTAGTACTCGTAGTACTAACTAATGTAAAAAATGTTGTGAAGTAGCCTTCATCAAGTGAAATATACAAGAATCATCCTAAAGCTACTTAATTTTGAGTGATCACACAGGCACATATTTGATCACACTAGATCAGCGGTTCTTAACCTGTAGTCCGCAGACATCTAGGGATCCGCCATCTCCTCCCAAGATGACCGCAAAGTTTTAAAAAACATTTAATTTAGAAAATGTATTGTCTTATGTCAGAGTAACTTATTGTTGTTTATTACATTTAAATTTATACAACATTTCCTGCTCAACTACACCTGTTGTATAGAGTTATAAGTCTCTACTGGGTAGTTTTCTATAACAACGGTTGAGACACACAGTAACAGATAGGATGCAAGTGCCGTGCTGCCAATGGAAGACAGAAAAAGAAAGCCTGGTCAGTAATAAGACTCTTCTCAGGGTATATGCTTTTAATTGAATGAAGACTACAAAATATCTATATTATCATAAACTTTACAATGATCTGTCAATTTTAAAACCCTTCGGTCTCGTGACAGCCATCTTAAATTGTACTCGGTCACATATGAGTGACACAAGTTTCAGATATTAAATCAAACACAGCAAAGCTTGTTAATGAAATTCAGTACTAACCTTCACATTAATTACTCGTATGTTTTATTTAAATACAGAGCTACTAAAATACAGGTAATTAATCCCCCCCTATTCTCTATTTCTAAAATTAACGTTTGATGTGCAATTTAGAATTTATATTTCATACCTTTTAAAATTGTAAGTAACTGAGAATCCGTAACAACAAATAAATATTGAACGGAGATCCACGGTATACAACCGCTGCACTAGATGCATATCTAGGACTAGATGTTTTACCGCATCTCATTTTTACTTATAGTACAAGATTCGAACTAAGGTCGTCCTTCGCATCTGCTTACCGGAAAAGCATATTTTATCAAAGATAATATACCGCAAATGGGAAATTATTTTTTTTTAATATTGCGCTCACTTGCTTACCAAATGAATTTAATATCAATCGAATGTACAAAGCATAAAGCCGGTAACGGACGGCGAGCGATAATATGTATCTTTGCAATGAGATATATTCCTACGGACAAGTAAACCGCATAAATATAAATATGTAGTATAGCGTCAATCTGTAGCGTTCTACATTTTAATTACAAGCGATATTTTGGTAATATATCAGATATAGCTCACCGTCTGTTACCGGCTTAAGGAACATTCAAAATTCAGATTGCCTAACTTTTTCTGTTCACTGCCACGTATAAACAGGTAATAGGCTGTCATTAACCACATATGTAAAGTAAAATAATGGGACTTTTCTTAATAGCTCCGGTGATTTTAGAGATATTCGTGTGAACTGTAGCACATATTTTTATCTTAAGTCGGCAAACCTTCTGTATAATTTTGGTCTAAAATATCAAAGCACGAACGTAGAAAAAGAAGATTGTAGTACCAACGGACTTGTCCGTTTTTTTTAATACGCCTATAGTTTCAGAATATTTTTTTAGAGAGTGTTTTTATTCAAGTTTTTCACTCATATAAGATTTTGATCTGAGATTCGGTTTTAGAGATATTGCAACTTTTTTGGATATATTAGGTTTGGCATAAATTAAGTGTCGCTAAGTATTAAATGGGCATTCCAATTTTATTCACTAAATTAAAATAAACAAAACTGCACAACTAACAACAAACAGTATAAAAGACAAAAATTTTACGAATCCCTACATACTCTCTCTCTCTCTTTTAATAAAACAGTAATGTATATTTTCGAAAACATGTGTTTTCAGCTTGAAGTGCTCCCCATCTTCATTCCCTTAGCTGTTGTTTACTTAATATTGGAACCATATAATCAAAATTTTCTATAAATTCTAATCATTTTTTTTTATACAAAATTCTTTCATGAGCTTGATGATTTTCCTCTGGCGGTTTGTCAAAATATCTGGTTTCAACTTGACGGTGCTACTCCGCATTATAGTTAAAATGTTCAGAACCATTTAAAATAAAATCTTTCCTAATCGGTGGATTGGTCGGGAATGGCTTACACCTGTTAAATGGCAATCCCATTCTCTTGACCTTAACCCATTGGATTTCATTTATATGGTTCCAATAGCTAAGGAAAAGAATTGTACAAGGTGAAGAGCACTGAAACCACATATTTTCTAGATTATTTGTTACTCATTAAAAGAGCCTCAGATGAAGGTAAAATTTTTAGTTTGACACTCTGTATGGAGCGCCCAAAATGGCATAAGAAAAGTTCCATTATTTTAATACAAAGAATGCGTGGTTAACGAATTGACCTACTAATTTATAACACCCTGTCTGTATATTTCAATAAGAAAGCAGATGAGTATAAATTGATAGTATCAACCCACCTGTCTATACATGGCAACCCGACAATAGTGACCAAAAAAAAGTTGGCAACCTAATTGTTGCATGTTTCTTATGCTTGGTACTTTCGATTGGTATTAAATTAGATTGGTCTAAGAGCCAGTGGCCGGCAACATATAAGTAAATGATTATACCTGAAATTTTGCACAGTGAGTCTCTTATATACCTATCACTCATGATGTGGGGACTCGCTAAGCCCGGCGAGGCCGACTCAAGAGTACTCAGGTGCGAGAAGTATGAAAATGTAACCAACTTCGTTATTAAATTAACAAAGCTGCCGTTTGAAAATTTTAAAATATACAATTATTATTATATAAAAGTAACAAAGGATTACCGTGCTTTGTCGTCCTCCACTCGCCTCTGAACCAACTTCTGTTTCTACGACGGCTTCTTCGGGGTGTTCTTCGTCAGCGCGACCCAGATTTAGTAAGTCTTTTGACGCAACTTCCAAGTCTTTTGTTGATTCAGAGGTTGTCCATGAGGAAAACCTCCTCCATGAAGGTGGCGGAGTCTAGGAAAGAGGCCATTCTTCACCCTCGGTCTCACTTTCCCGTTGAGGAATTTCGCGACGTCTAAGTTTTCTTGAAGTCATGAGTCAGTTTATATGTTCAGAAAAAATAAACACATAGTCAATAGTATATTACAGTTTTACTCAACTTTATACACCCTTCCAATGATTCTGATACAATTAACCCCAAATAACAGTTTTTCTAAACTTACCCATGCGTAGAATTTCGCTGTCAAGTCAAAATCGTACTACTGTCACTGTCACGATTTTTAGCTACTCAGTTTTTTTTTTTATCATTCCTAACTCTGAAATCCACGCCCTAAAACACCGTCTAGGACAATAGACGCGCATAACCCTTCCCTAAGACAAAACTAGTTGCATGGATATGAAATTACGCTCGAGAGCACTTCTCGACGACATGTCGTCCTCCACTCGCCTCTGAACCAACTTCCAAGGTACCGCCCCCAGGCACTATAGCCTCTGTTTCTACGACGGCTTCTTCGGGGTGTTCTTCGTCAGCGCGACCCAGATTTAGTAACTCTTTTGACGCAACTTCCAAGTCTGTTTGTTGATTCAGAGGTTGTCCATGAGGAAAACCTCCTCCATGAAGGTGGCGGAGTCTAGGGAAAGAGGCCATTCTTCACCCTCGGTCTCACTTTCCCGTTGAGGAATTTCGCGACGTCTAAGTTTTCTTGAAGTCATGAGTCAGTTTATATGTTCAGAAAAAATAAACACATAGTCAATATTACAGTTTTTACTCAACTTTATACACCCTTCCAATGATTCTGATACAATTAACCCCAAATAACAGTTTTTCTAAACTTACCCATGCGTAGAATTTCGCTGTCAAGTCAAAATCGTACTACTGTCACTGTCACGATTTTTAGCTACTCAGTTTTTTTTTTATTATTCCTAACTCTGAAATCCACGCCCTAAAACACCGTCTAGGACAATAGACGCGCAGAACCCTTCCTAAGACAAAACTAGTTGCATGGATACGAAATTACGCTCGAGAGCACTTCTCGGCGACAGCTTCTAAGGTCATGGCAGACACTTGTGAAATTGGCAAAAATTATAAATTTCAAAAGTATTTGATTAAATCTGATTTTTGACGTTAAAAAACTGTCAGAAATGTCAAGCATTGTAATCGACATCACCAAGTCTCAGAACCTGTGCCAGTAATAGAGATTATTTGTTACTTATATTATTTTAATATAAAAAGGTGCTGGAAGAACAACGCGCTCATTCTTTGAGCAGTTGAACTCCGCCTTTTTAATAATAGCTTTTTGGTGTTGTTGCTTATATGTAATTGTTATTCATTATCCTCTTACTCTTTGTGTGCTTTATTTTTATTAAAGACTATTATTAAATAAAGACTATTATTATTATTATAAATATAATAAATAATAAAAATAAATGACTAATTTGTTAGATCTGAAATTTTAAAATTTTCAAACGGCAGCTTTGTTCATTTAATAACGAAGTTGGTTAAATTTTCATACCTCTCGCACCTGAGTAACAGTTGGGTCGGCCTCGCCGGGCTTAGCGAGTCATCACCTCATGAGTGATAGGTATAAGAGACTCACTGTGCAAAATTTCAGGTATAATCATTTACTTATAGGTTGCCGGCCACTGGCTCTTAGACTATAAGCAAGTGAGCGCAATATTTAAAAAAAACTACAGTATTTTTAACTAAGGGTAACCACGAACATATTTCACTATACAACCCATTTGCGGTATATTTGTTTACATATATCATATCCTTTGATAAAAAATGCTTTTTATTCGGTAAGCAGATTCGCGAAGAACGACCTTATTTCGGATCTTAGACTATTATTATTTAAGAATTTACCCTCACCACATGAAACTACGTACTCGTATATTTACTTATGTAGTCTTTCTACTTTAAGATCGCAACCATATTTATAACTATTTCAATTATCAGAAAATTCTAGCACAAATCCGCGTTCAGTTCGTCAAGTGTTTTAAATTACGTGTAAGACCTTTATGTAAACAACATTCAACAATTCAAGTTCCATCCCGGCTGTTTATAATACTACCTCTTAAGATTATACATGACGATGTTCTCGGCATTCACTAGATTCCTCGTAAATAATCACGTTAAAATATTTGGTATTTAGACAGATGAACGTAAACACGTATGTAAATCAATGGTAATCGTACCGGTATGCCAAGTATTCTCTAGTAACTGTGTGCAAATATTTTAATATGCTCAATTTATTAACGCATATCAAAATTACACCACGAGATTGGCAAGGAATTTCCAGTTAACATCCTAATTACTTAAATAATTGTTGTATTTTGTTGCGCATTAATAAGAGTTCAGCTCAGTTTAATAATAGGTTATCCCGATACGGTGGGTTGACTGAAAAATTTATAAGTGAACTGAAAGTCAAGAAATCTATTCTGTGCTGTTACAGATATGGCTACGGGACGGCTCGGAAGGCCATCGTTCTCCGAGGAACTATTATGTCGACGAATCTCGGCTAAAACTGGGGATATGCACGTTAGTTTTGTTACTGGCAGTGACCAGTTACCTGGGTCGCGGCACAACAATCCGGAAACTACTATAGATCAAATAACAACACCAGCCGTAAAAACTCACTCATCTACTATGTTTTTCAGGGATGCTATGCCTAGGTAATTAGTAGCCGCCAGTAATGTTAGTTAGGTTAATGTGCACTTACTAATACTAGTACTTTATTTACTTTAAGACATTACAACAGTAAGTATACAGGGTACAATATTTCAGGAGGTACTAGTATGAACTAAAATAAGCAGAAAAGTCTTAATAAACATGGGTCCGCAAAGTACCGGTTGCGGAGATATAGACCACTATTCGTTTTTCAAACATTTTATTTTATTAGGAATAAACCGACAAAGGAAGCTTTTAACAAACAAAAAAAAAGTTACAGAAGATGTTCAAAGTGCCCTCCGTCCATTTCCAAGCAGGCACGACATTTTCGTCTCAACGATATTCAAAATCTTTCGAAAACACCCTCCTTGGTTTGGATTTCTTGACACTTTTGATTAATCCGTAGCTGCAGCTCTTCCATGCTATTTACAGGAGCACCATATACTAATGTCTTCAAATATCCCCATATCTCAATGTACTCTTTACTTGACTTGAGAGGTGAGACTTAGAAAGTACATACTTTAAGTAACTTATAAAAGCGAATTAGGTTTAGCCGAAAGAAAGTAGCAAAGTCCTTTCCAGGTTAAACACTCATCCACCATAAGACTAAGAAAACGGACATTAGAACTGTATAGTATACTACTACTACTGTATAGTAGAGATGTGTCTCTCAAGATAATTGAATTCCATACAAGACTTTTGCCTATTATGAAATCTAATGAATTCAGTTTCTTTAATGTTTAGATATAAAAAATTATAGTAGCAGTTTTTAAATGTATTTAAAATCTTATTACACTTAGATTTCAGTAGTGAATCCGATTTGTCTGAAATAATGACGGACATGTCATCAGCATACATCGAGAAAATTGCTTTAAAGATCAAAGTATCAATTTCGTTAGTATAAAACAAGAATAGCATAGGGCCAAGAGCTGCGGCACTCCAATGTGTACTTCTTGACAACTGAAATTAATTGTACTAGTAATATGTTCATCATAATATGCCACAATGACATACTGGCTTCTAGCTGACAGAAATGAGTTAAGCCAATCAAGAGCCACTCCTCTAAATCCATATGAAGGCAGCTTTTTTAACAGTTTCTGATTTCCTATCCTTAGCTGGAAATCTTTGAATTACCCTCGTTTTCTTCGTGGAAACAGATCGCTATAAAAATTACTGGGTCCGCTCATGTATGAATTTATGTTTCTATGGTTGGTACTACATCTGACCGTTGGAACTGCTCCTCAGGCAGTAGTATTTTCTGAAACGTATCTTAGTAGAAACTGCAACTAGGTGAAAAGCTTTGTTGCGTCTTAAATTAGTTTAATACTTTTAACTTTTTAAAGAAGTAAAATCAAAAGAACTTAGTAATAGAAAGTGTATACTTAATTAAAAGAAATTTATATAAAACACCACACCTCAATCGGTATACTATTTATATAAATTTACACAGATATGAAACAACGTCATAACTGAATGTTACGTGATGAATTAAATAGAACTGTTTCTGAATGGCATAGCAAATCTTGGTATTCAGTTATCGTTTATCTACTCATTAATTTATTATTCATAAAGTTTAACACATGTTAATATAATTTACTTCTCTGGTTTGCCACAGCTGTAATACGGACTATTATTTAATGAACGAGAACAGTAGTTAAACATTGAACCATGACCTAGAATTAAACACAATTAAGACGAAATCTGAAAATATAATTATGTATAGAGTGAGGACTTTTAGTATTTTTTAAACTATGTAAAGATCAATAATAGTCAGTCTTACATATTTTATTTCTCAGATGCAATTCGGTTACAAAGTTTCTTACTTCTCTGAACTTGAAGCTATACCTTCTTGAGATCAAAGTAAATGCATTAATTTAATCATTAGAAAGATGAAAGTTGGTAAGAAAACGGTCATTAGTAGTTCTAGTACTGAGTAATTCGGTTATTAGGTTTATTGGTTATGGGATTGTGGGGTTATGGGGTGATTGATTTGTGGGTTTAGAGATTAGCAGCTTGGACTTTGTGTTTAAAGTTTGAGTTATAGGGTTCTACGTTTAATAGTGTTGAAGAGCCTAAATTATTGGGTTTTTGAGGTTATGGCAAAACCCTGATATGATAGGGTTAAACGGACTCCAGACTCGAATTCAACGACCCTAAAAAAATGCAGTAAATATGGTCTGACCTCCAGATCTGAGAAAAAAATGTGTTTGTGAAGCTGTGAATTGACGGTTCGAGAGACATGTCATTCTCTTCCGCAGTAATAGCTCTCAACTTTCCAATTACTTTTGTCTTTCTCACAAGTAAGAGTTACCTCTAAGGAAACGAATTACCTATTTTTCAAAACGTCAAGGATCAGGTGACATTTATATTCCGTTGCCGGGATAAGATGATTCTACTTGGATTTTTGAAGTTGAAACATTACATCCAAACCGACGCAGCACGATCATTCCTGCATGGAGCCAGCACCTCGCTATAAGCACAAGACTGCTGATTGCTTCGTCACTATTTTGTACCAATAAACATAATATTTTTGCAGAGTAGGACTCAAGAAACATAAATTTTTTTGCTAAATATGGTTTATCCAAAGAAGACTACAATGGAAAATAATTTTTCCTTACAACCGTTAATTCCAACGTTACTGACTGTGGCATTACCACATTGTTATGTAAGGTGCCGTGAAATATAGGCCTATAGGATCGGTCAGTGGTCGCGCGGTTTAAGGCGTTAGTACTTGAATCGAGGTGACTAGACGGAGTTGGTTCGAGCCCAGCTGCCGGTAGACCGTATATAAGCTATATTCGTGGAGAGGATTGACACCATCTCTGTGGGTATGGTAGGGTGGAATAATATTAGCTTGGGTCAATGTGAGAGATTGATGCCGGTTGATATTTGACCACCCCCCTAATTAATGAGGTTTTCCTCATTCCTGCACTGAATAGTGGTTAGGGCCTACCAACGTAAGTCGTTCCTGGGCGCAAATGCGGCCTGCTTAATAATAATATGCCGCCCCCTCTCCCGCACAAGTCTCCGACTTCTGGGCTAATCCCTGTGATTAGAATGAGGGGTAGAGATATTATTATTATTATTATATATACATTGGCAAAATTCATAGAACGGATGCAAGTTTATGTTATGTAAAAAGCAGTAGCAAAATAACTTGGAAAATGACAGGAAGTGGAAAATTGTAAAATCCAAAAGATGCAAGTAAAACTTTAGACTATCGTCACGTAGCACGCCGTATGTCGATCTACCGAACATCATTCTTGCTTCGCGTAGAAGGCGAGAATTTTAGGAAGTAAAAAAAGGAATTTGGTAGTTTTAAAAAAATGTATAAAATGAATTTATAACTTAGTTGAGGGCTCTTAACATTAATTATTATTTAACTAACTAAATTACTTCTATACAAAAAAAAATGGCGAAGAACGGAACACTGACTGTTTTCTTACATGAGGAAATTCCGCTGTACCAAATCTATTTTGACTAATCTTGAGCAATTGATCGAAAATTCTGTTTCATATATAACTTTTGAAGGATTCTAGAATCCTTGACAAATGTCGTTAGAACAAATAAACGTGCCATCTCTTTTTAGTTTGAAGAGAAGAAACGGTTAAGTTTTATCTCAACGTTACTGTTACAATTGGAGTAGTGGTGAATGGTAAGGCATTTTTCATTATAATGTCAACAAATCAGAAATTTGAATATATCCAGGAACATAAAAAAAACAAAATGAAGTTGTCGTGTTAAACTCTAGCGTCTGTTACACATTCATGTGTTTTTCTGTTGTCCACACATAAATATTACCATAGACAGGAATGTCAATACTAACAGACATTTAGACGTTTTAGCCAAGAGCTATTCATTAAACCTGACAACTATTGGTTTATTAAAATCTAAATAATTTGTTCCTTTTTGCTTCTAATAAATCATAATTGAATTCCAATTTTTACTATCTGTATACTTTCAGCAAATAAAAAAATACAATTTGAATACAAAATATGTTCAGTGCGAATCTTTAATCTAATATAAACACTAACTTGAAGTAAAACTATTAATATAAAACAAAATAATCTCACTACGTCCTAGACAAATTTAAACTGAGAATATGATACTAATGTTCTATATTTTGAAATTTGCATCCGTTTATACAAATACAAGTTCACTCCGGGAATTGTATTATCAGAGATCTTATCACGTAGGTAGATAAACGTAGGTCCAAAAATTCTTGCTAAGGAAGTTATAGCCAAAGGGGTCATCCTGATGATGATTTTTTCCAAATACCTCGGAGATACATTTATGAAATTTGGTAACTGTCTTATTCCTTATGACGTCTGTCTGCTGCTATAAACAAGATTTGCAAATATTTATTACATACGTCCCGACCTGGGGGAAAGTGAGGTAACATTTATCATAACTTTTTTGTACTTTGACTTTTTCGACTGAAAAATATGAAATTTCAGTTTTTTTTTTGTAAAAAAAGGTATTCTTAGTTCATATTAATTGATTGTTCTGTTTTTGAGTAAAATCCCTTTAAAAATAGTGTTACATGAGTTAAAAACGAAGAATTGAAGTTATGATTATATTTTATCATAGCAGGTTGTAAAAAACAAAATTGTGTTTTATGTCATTTACATTGACAGTTCAGTTAATGACTGTTTGCAAATTTTTATGAGTAGTGTGCGCAACTGATCCCTACTGTGCAAAACTGCACCCTGAAAACTGCGGTTGGGTTTTAGATGGCTTTTTAAAACCAACAGGCTTTGTCAGAGACCAGACGCCTTTAAAAATGAGGATATTTTACAATTAACTGAATTTGAGGATAATCATTTAACTGATGAATCGGGTTCCGAATTCAGTAATTGAAAAATATTCAAATAATTTTTTTGTATTTCGATTGTTTAATATCAATAAAGTTTTTTTACACGAGACTAATGTGTTAATGACTTTTCAACGATTTCTAAAAAAAAATACATTATTTTTATTTGTTTACTGTTGTTCTCTTCCTAAATTAGATACAATTTTTACTAACATATTATTATTTTGATAGACATTTTTATACTCAGAGTAATTAGAAGCATACTATCATTACAGTACGTACAATGCTTCTTCGCTTGCCCCAATTTTTAAATTTCAAAGCCTGGCAACCATGATTCATGAACAATATTTCGCAAGCAACCTTATACCACCGTGTTCACAATAAAATTATCTTTATTTTAATATATATTTCAATGAGCAAGCAGGTGAATACAAATTGCTAGTATCACCTCACCTCTTTATACTGGACAACCCGGTAATAGTGACTAGTAAAAAGTAGGCAACTAACTTTTGCAAGTTCCTCATGCTTTGTACTTCGATTGGTAATACATTCGTTGGGTAAGCAAGTGAGTGCAATGTTAAAAGAATTAATTGCAGTATTTTTAATTAAGGATATCCATGAACATATTTCATTAGAGAACCTATTTGCGACAATTGTTTACATATTGTGTTTGATAAAAAATACTTTTGATCCGGTAAGCAGATGAGAGCAGGACGACTTTAGTTCGGATCTTAGACTATAACAAATAATCAGTTATCATTGTCCAATATCTTTCACCATTAACAGTAAGATCATTTTCATAATACATTATAACAATTTGTACATACTGTGCAATCAGGTAATTCTCCATGAGTGTCTACACTGATGCAATTAACTATAGACACATACCAAAAAATTTGATAACAATACCACTGCAAATAAGGCCACTAGGCACAGACGAAAATAGGTTAATGGTTATTGGAAGGGTCTATATGAATTCAGTTCGTTTCATTATCATAATCTCGTAGGTAATAGTTCAAGATCCCACTGCAAAGTACCTTCATCCAAATGATAATAGGACGAATTCTATATGTTATAGGCAAACCAAAAGTCTACTTCTCCCCGTGCGTGAATCAGGGTTTGCCCGAAGGCTATGGTCAAACCTAGGATAAACCAGTCATTTCGGGAAGAGGCTGCATATAGACCTTTGACTATGCTATATAAACATGTGTTTCATGTACATACATCCTAACACGAATTGGCTAGGTTGGCTAATCAAAGCCGAATCCTAGAAGCATTAATTATGGAGATGAACTACAAATTAGTTTTAAAGAAATAAATAATGTACCATTTGGAAATTGACAGTCTAATAAGTAAAAATGTATAGAGTTGACACTCTTTAGGAAATTCTCAACATTGGTTGTTTAAACATTAAAAATGCAGTCTATAAGCTTTTGATTGGTATATAATTTGTTTCATTAAACAGTCGATGAAGTTGTACGCCAACAATTTAAACATTAATGCTTAAACGATCAATGTTGAGAACCTCCTAAGGAGTGACATTTTTACTTATCAGATTGTCAGTTTCCAAATGGTACATTATTTAATTCATTAAAACTAATTTGTAGTTCACCTCCATAATTAATATTTTTAATGCATAATTAATGCCTCTAGAACCCAGCTTAGATTAGCCAACCTAGACAATTCGTGTTAGGATGTACATGAAACACATGTTTAAATGTAATTTGTTCTATTAACATTTTGATGAAGATACTTTGCAATGGGAGTCACAAATAATCAGTTATTTATTTATTTATTCCATTACAACACTCAACAGTCAAGGGCCAATAACAGAGTGAGGCAAAAACAGGAAAAATAAAGAAAAATTGCAGAAATTATTATAAGTACACAATAATGTAACGCAAAGACACAAAAGTCCAACAGAAAAAAAAATGTCAATAGAATCCTTAAGCAGTTTTTTGACAAATGTTACACAGGAGTCATTGCGTCTATCTTTGAGAATACAAAAAGAGAAAGTTCTGATCAAATCATGCTGCTAGAAATTCACTAGCGGATAGATGTCATAAACTTTGTAATATCGATATTTCAAAAATCGTCTTTGAATGTTTATCAGTTGAGCAGTTATAGTTAGGTTGCCAAGCCAAAGCAGCATATTCTAATTTGGATCTGACAAAAGAGTAATATAACAATTTAAGAGACAATATCATTAAACTGTCGACCAAACCTTATATACTAGCCTTAAAGATCTGTAAGAGCTTGACATAATATTATCATTGTGAGTACTAAAAATAAGTAAGTAAGTAAGTGGAATCAAATGTTACACCAATATCTTTTAGATTTGTTGGTCTATCAAGAATGTAACCATTTAAATTATAATTATATTTGATAGTCATTCTTTTAAAGTAATAGGCATAACATATTTAGCAGAATTGAAAGTCAGACCATAAAGTTGACATCATTTATAGATGGCATTTAAATTTCTCTGTAGTTCCTCACAGTCTTCAATAGAATTTATGGCATTAAGCATCTTCAAATAAACTGCATACATTATGTAATCTACATTTAGACATTCACCAATATTACATATAAAATAAAAAGCAATGGTCTAAAAACCGATCCCTGCGCCACACCCGAGACAGCAATGTAACTCCCCGATTTATAACCATTGAGGCTAACATACTGAACTCTGTGTATCAAATACTAGTTAATAAAAAAGAGAAGGTCCTTTGAAAGACTAAAAGATGATAGTTTATTTATTAGTATCTGGTGGTTAATGTGGTCAAAGGCTTTTGTAAAGTTTTTGTATAAAATATCAGTCTGCTTCAGGTTATTAATGTTTTCAGGAGCATTACTGGGTCGTGCACATTAGGTTCGTGGCAGTTGATTATCCTTAACAAACCCATGTTGTTTTTCTGAAATGTTACGTTCTATATGAGCATAGACTTGATCATGCAAAATAAACTCAAAACCTTTTGCGAAATTAGAAATCAAAGATATACCGCGATAATTGCAAATATTGTTTACTTATATTGTTTTTATATCTTTTATTTTTGTAGATTGATACAACCTTGGATATTTTCCATACTTTAAGGACAAGATTGTATTTTATCATTGTACGATATCTTTCACCATTTACAGTTAGATCATTTTCATAATACATTCTAACAATTTGGATGATATTAGAGTTTGGTACAATTAACCATAGATACGTTCCAAATTTGGTTGATTGATTGATTTCGTTTCATTCTCATAATATTGTACGTAAACTAATATACTTTCGAATGCCTCGTATACCTCAGAAATGCGCTATTAAAGCGCAACAAAATCAGCGATTAGAGAATAATTGTAAAACGGCGAGATTCGGCATGCAACGAGGAAGTATCCCAGCTATCAGTTCATGCACGGACAGTGACAGGTCTGAGGCGCCATCGAGTATTCGATATAAATCTCGAGGACGATGAAGTGTGGAGCCTAAGAAGAATGCAATCAGATGTCGAGAGAATCCAGAAGCGAAGCGCCAGCGAGTAAGATTACTCGTTGCGAGTCTAATTATCCGTGTGGAGATACACATACCCCGGGGATACCGATAGAGATATATGGCTGGATGTGGCGCCTCCGTACGCACATATCACATCGCGCTCCAGTCAAGAAAATTTAGGCGCCACCAGCAGTCAGTCACTGGCAGTCCAGCGTGCGATCCGGGTTGATTTATATCTTCTGGCTTCACTTCCGGTTGCTTATTTCGTGCGTTTTCATTACCGGTGCAACACGTAGCCGTTGACTTGACGAATATCGCGGTGCAAAGTGAGCTAATGGTATTTTACTGCTTGACCATGTCGACCCTGCTGCTCTCCATCCTCGGACTCTCTGCGGGTCTTCAGCACTGCCCCATGTGGAAGCAGATAGCGCCCTGCAGCTGCAGGTTAGACACGGCGAAGCTTACCTCCATCAGCTGCGAGAAGATGAGCTCCTACGATCAGGTGGTGAGTACTCTGCGGGGGCACTTCTCTCCTTCCGACAAGGTGTCTCTCAGGCTGGCTTCCTCGCACCTGGAGGACATGCAGTTTCGGAGTTTGAAGGAACTCAACGTCACGCTGGAGAATCTTAAATTAAACCATGACTCGTTTGGGTAAGTCTGATCGAAACTTGATTTCATCGTTCTTAATTCCTGAACGGTTATTACATAAAATACATTTAGGTATATTACTTATTTACATAGGGAAAAATTATAATAATTAAAACTATAACAACTAATATTATTAATGTACAATAGATCAAAAGAACAAATATATACATACACATAAAACACAATAATCTAAATAAAAAAAAATAGTTTTAATTCTATTTAGGAGTGAACTACATTGAGATGACTTTGTACAGATGTATGTATGTAAAGATGAAAATTTCAAATCATTCGTCTGTGAAGTTCGTAGGTAAATGAGAAGTATTAAAATTAGGTATATTAAATTTAGAGACATTATCAAAATATTAGGGGTATTTGCAACATTATGAATCAACTTGCATAAAAACACCAGAGAAAATAATTTTCATTGATTTTGTATGCTAAAAAAATTAAAATATATTCAACAATTCCTGTTGTGGAAGTAATGACAATACTTACGAAACAATTGTTTTTAAAATGTAACATGCATAGAAAATATCTTGAGTCGTATTTCGTAAGACGTAAGAGTAGATACACATGAAAAATATTATTTTGAATGAAAATGAATAGAATAACATTATTTATTGACAATCACCTTATAATTGGACTTTTATCCACACATATGAACCATCTAAAGTGATACTTTATTCACTAGTGGAATAAAGTAACTTTATTTCACTAGTAGAATAATGAAAAAAGTAATAAACCTATAATAATAGTTATTTATGCAACAAGTACAAAAAGTCATGTTGTCCTACTCGGCCTGAAGGCCTTGTTGGACAATTTCACGTCGCGTGCAATAAACACTTTTTGTACGAGTTGCATACAATATTTTTTCTACGTTCATGAAAAAAACAAAAAATATTTTATTTAGATGACACTAAGTGTAGGAAAATATGACGTCGATTTGAACGTCTATGTTTGTCATGATGACAAAACGCTGTAGTAGAATGACAGATGAATGTAATAAACATTTTATTACACTAGTGCAATAAAGAACCACTTTTTCCACTAAATATAGTTCAGTTCAATAACGTTTGTCTTTTTGCATGAATGTAGAAAAATAAAATTTAATTTATTTACTTATTAACATTAACGTTTACAGTAATACTCATTTCGTTTTTTGTTTTATCACATTTAAGATCCTTTCCGTTAATAACAACCCTTGTAGCATTGTTGCCATCATTTTCGGAACGCATAACATCTGCCCAAGTTTGTGAAGAATTAGCACAAGTTACGGATGTCTCTTTTTGTAAGGAACAACTATATTTTCTTTGAATTTTCCTTGCAATATCAAGTTTGTGTTTCACTCAATACTAAGAAATATCAAACGTTGTATTGCATTCGTGTTTTCATTGCCTTTTATCCCACTTAAAAATATTGAACGCTGGAACACGTTCTCGCGTTTAAACATTCTTGCGTGGATAACATACTACTTAAAACACTTACACAATAAATAACTATTATTTGATATCTATATCTATATATTCAACCAAGTAACTTATTTTTAAGTCAAGATTTATTTATTCAAACTTATAGGTAGGCATTTTACGCAAATAAATAATTTATTTGCATACTGTGACCGCAATATAAAGGTTTCCAACCTAACACGTATATTACTTTTAAAGGGGTGAGTTGGTAGACTATGAATAGGAATTTTGGGAGGCATATCGATAATAAGATTGTGTCAATACGTGTCTATAATTGTTTTGTCCAAAATTTCTATTAATAATTGACCACTGGCTCATCTTTTTAAAAGTAGTATACGTGTTAGGTTGGAAACCTTTACTTGTGGCCACTGTACAAGTATAATAAAATCTTGAAATAAATAAAATTGTTTCACGTGAATAAACATCTCTTGACTGAAGAACGATTTATTATTGCTAAATAAATGTTATTTTTTCTTGATTCAAAACAATCTTTTTTATGGTACATGTATTATAATATTATATGTAGTAATGTTTAAATGTTTTTTCTGCGTATGGTACATACTAAAATAAATGCAGCTAGTTATTTTTTGCAAAATATCAAAAAAGTAACACAGATTGTTTAAGATAAATGAACTTAATTGTGTAATGATTTGATATTCATTAGTTTAAATATAATTTTTCTTTATTTTGTAAAATTGTAAATATAGATACTTACTAGTTAAAATAAAAGTACCTATCTTTCTATATCTGGCATAATATAATTAAATATTATCAGCAATACCTACCCAATACAATACCTGAAATCAATTTTATTTAATTGATTAATCAGCATTCGAAATAACAGAAATTTACTGGGATTTAAAATAATAAAATATTCGATATATAAATATATGTGTTTTCTTCTGATGCATTCATTTTTATATTTTGATACAATCATTCAACAATACTTATATTTATTAACTTATAATATAAAATCTTTAGAAATGTTGTTGAAGCTATTAAATAAACACAACAATTATTTCTAATATTTCTTGCAAAACTGATCTCCACAAGTTAACTACGATTTCTTCTAAAAATGGTGCAGATACAGAAACTTTTTTGCCTAGGACACCAATATTTTTGCAGGCGTAAAAAAACCTACAAACAACTTGAAAATATAACTGAACTACCAAAATACATTTATTTTGGCAAACAGCTTGTTTTAGAATGATAAGGCCCGCTACAGACTATGCGTGAATTCGCGATTCGCTATGTGTGATATGCGCGGAATTCGCGAATAGTATGTAGGTTCTTGTTCGTTAAAAATCCATTCATAAAAACCCTACACACGATGCACCAATTCCTTACAAACCACACATCGCGTATCGCAAATCGCAAATTCACGCATAGTCTGTAGCGGGCCTAACACTCGTAGAAATGATAACCAATACTGCATCCGTCGCAAAAAATGACAAAAATTTAACAAAATTACGCTACGTGCATTTTCTTAACATATAACAAAATTATGATTATTATTAATTCAAGTCAAGCCAAGGCTTATATCAAAATCATTTATCCAATGGGAATTATTTCACTTAAAATTCAGATAGTGATATCGTAAAGAAATCCTCTACGCAAATGACCTATCTCTCAAATGTTTTATTTTTTAGGATAATTAAGCTATTACAATACACATATTATTTTTGTTATTCGTCATTATACTACCGCCTGTTAGCTGTAAATCAAATTTTTGATGTTTTCTCCAATGATTGAAGTCTCCCAATTATCCATACTTGTTTTCAATCACTTAACACGCAACCTTTGACCTGGTGATTTTAAAATGGTTACATTACTTTAGACAAAATTAATAACCTTTGTTTGTAATATCAAAATTAACCTCATAGATACGAATCCGTAGATTTTTTTAAATATTTACATAAATGTGAACTTTCTTGTATCTTCGTGAATGGTTTGCTTAGATATCAGGAATGTTAGAGTCACATTCCTTATATTTATAGTTTCTGAGCAGAACAAGATAGAGTTAAATATTTTAAAAATTTAAGACTCTTGTGCTAACAGGATCAGTGAAATGTAGGTGCCAAAAATTGTTATAAATAATTAATTGTAGAGAATATTACTAAATGTATTTTTCATATATCATTGTGACCATGATTAAATTTTTGTTTTATGTTTTTCATCTTTTGTACATAATTGCTTTGAAAACAAATAAAGACAGAAAAATAAATAAATATTTTGATTTAAAAAGTAAAATCTTAGATAATCATTAACTTTTCTCAACAAATTCCTTCTTTTTTGTTACAAACACTTATTGGAAGATATTATTTTCTGGTAAATGTATTAAAAATACAGACATTATATTCATCTGAAGCATCCATTTGTTATAGATAGAGACATAATATAAAAGTTTTGGAAGAAAACACCTTTGCTGTACCTAACTAACTGTCTTTCAAAATAGTAGTAACATTTTCAAAAAATAGCAGCAACAGTTATAGTTTTAATTCAAATTTTTTCCATCACTTTGTAATAATTATTATTAATAACTGTAAAAATAGTATAGTTGCTAAAGTTGGTTATTCTTATAATTTATCTTTTTTGGCAAAGAAAAACAAAAAATATTTATTTGTTTACTATGTATATATATGTAGGTAGGTACTGTGTGTATAAAACATTATAAATTATGTTAGGTAAATAATTACCTACCTACCTTTTTTAGTATTTTTGTGCTACTCATTAGAATATTTTAAGCAATCTTTGACATTAAATTGAGATATTGCAAATGTTCTTCGGCAGTTATTTCTAAACTGCTCCAAACTAGAAAATGTTTGTAAGATCTTCATTATTTCAAACCGTTTTAAAATAAATACAAACTCATTCTATTTCTAAAAAATAAATTTAAAAAATTGATACATTTATAATATATTTTAATTTGTTTTCTAGATTTGCTCGTGTAAAGCTATTTATAATCAAAATTTACGAGAAAATGTGATTAAAATTTGAAAAATACTTGAGAAAGTAGTATTCATAAAACTCTATTTTCAACATTTTTTTAAATATTCTATTCAATATATCTCAACGGTTAATGCCTACTAACTCAATTAGCTGACATATTGTTTTATTGTGACATATTATTTGTATAAAAAACATAGTTAAGAAGTTAAGTAATATATTTTTCCTCTTATCAGTAAAGATATAAAATGGTGCCAGAAATGGGAAGTCTTAAAAATATTCTTAATTTATGTACACGAAATGATTAATTTCTGCGTTATAATTGGCAAGATAACAGCGCTCATTTTATAAACAATTTGATTTTAAATGTAAACTTAAATAATTAGCTCCTACAAAATAAAAATAACTTAGTAAATACCACACTCCCATAGGATGATGTCTTGTATCGCTTAGCATACCTACTCTTAACAAATAATGACTATTAGCAAATTGTGAATGAATTAACTATTCTGTCCCGATTTACTATTGTTTGTTAATCTGCAAACGTAAATTTTCTTACTATAAAATGGAAACAAATACATAAAAACCTCATTAATTAGGAGGATGGTCAAACACCAACCGGTATCAATCTCTCACATCGATCCAAGCCATCGTTTTCCCACCCTGTCATACCCGCAGAGATGGTGTTAATCCTCTCTACAAATATAGACCAATATGACCAACATAATTGAATGCTGTATGTCTAAAACAGAAAAAGATAAATATCGTGTATACATATAACATTTGAAAATTCTTTTGATCGTTCTTTCACTGGTATAAATAGATACACTCGCAACATATTCCAACCAGAATTATATTTTGTTTAATTTATGCCGACTTGTGTATTTGTCTATTTGAACTGTAACAGGTGACCCTAAACAAAAACAATCATTGACACATCCTAATCATTGATAGCAGTGTGATCATATCAGGTATGAATTGAAATTTGGAGGACAATATATAGAGGAAAATGCAAATTTTTGATATTTGTCTCATTTTCCTGGGTGTAGTAGATGATCCAAGAAAAATTGAATTGTCAGATTTGTTTTATTATTTTAGGATTTACAGCTCCCATATGGGCTTAAATCATTAATTTGTATTTACATCCATTTTATTTAATGGCAATGTTCTTTATATACCCAGTACTTAAATAGTACAGTTCGTGAAAAATTCAGTGGTATAATCAAATTTGATCAGGAAATTGATTAGCACATTCACGGCAATCTAAAGTCATCGAAGAAACCATATTAGAGTACGCCAGTGAATTAAACGTCCATTAAAATGGATCTGTACCAAATTTGGTTAAACAGTGCATTTCTTCTGTCGATTATTGAAGAAGAATTTGTTATTAATTCGCTCTGAGGACGTAGCACAACGTATATTCGAATAATTTTGAAGACGCTGGGGCTGTCTTCAGATTTCTGATTCGTAATACAGAACGATGGGTCTTTATTGGAGAAACAAGCATTGCGGACTGTTGATTGTCAAAGTTTCCACTAACTTCTAATCTGTGCAACTCATCCGAAACGCACGCTCCATATAAACCCATTATAGCTACAACTTGTAAGCCAAACGAGTAATATACACATTTATTTTAGAAGTTATTCTGAGTTTTTCCTTGACAAAGAGATATTCAACATCTGCAGCAGTTTGTAGAAATTTTATCATCTTCAACTGTTTCTGAGAAATAGTTTTACAAACATCTCAAATTATCATAAAAATCGCTCTACTTGTCTGCCATTTTCCTCAACAGAACAAAACACTAAGGCTCGATTGCTACCAGCACGACTCAAGCAATGCTGAACTTCAGCTTTAGCTCAGTGCAAAGTGTGCCATGAACAAGTAGAGCAATTTTTATGATAATTTGACATGTTTGTAAAACTATTTCTCAGAAACAGTTGAAGATAGGTATAGAATATGCTTTTTAAAATATGCTTGGAATTTTGAGTAGAATCCAAATATCCAATAATATACAGGGCGTTCCATTTAAAAAAATATAAGTTAGGTTAAGATCTCTCAAAATCGTTGGTCTTTTGTTTTGTTTTTCAAATAAGAAAAAACTTGCTAGTCCACTATGCAATATGGTTTTTGCTTCATTCCGATATCTTTAAAAACAGAAAAGTTACAGCTGATCAAAATGTTATCAAAGTTAATGAAACGCACTGTACTTAGGGAACAAAACAACAGTACAAAATTGCAGATGAACCTTTACATTATTACCAATGTTTTTACAAATCTGGTCAGTTTGGCAGTGTATTCAACCAAATGTTCCTTTGAATTTTTGTACATTATAATGCCAGGACGTGAAATTTCTGCAGTTACCCGAGCAAGAATGACTGCTTTACATGATGCAGGACATTCTAATCATCAGATATCGAACATGTTGGGCATTCCTAGATCATCTGTTGTACGAATAGTACACAGATATGAAGAATTTGATACAGTGAAAAACAGACCACGTAGTGGACGTCTTGGAGTATCTAATAAAAGGGAGGATCCGTATTTGGTGCAATCTTCAGCTTCAGCTCTAAGGACCCGCTTTCAAGGTACGTTTCGCCGTGTTATATCGAGACCTACTATTCTAAGACGACTCCACAACATAAATTTACGTGCTAGACAATTACGGGTCTCCACTCTACTTCCAAGGCATCGTGCTGCCCGTCTCTAGTGGGCGCGAGAGCATAGGGGTTGGCTTTACAGACAAAACCAGAATTGGGCTGGTCAGCGACTTCATTTTCCCCGTGAACTTGCTCCGTATGAAGGGGGTACCGTAATGTTTTTGGATGGAATAATATCGAACAAGTTATTACGCCCATTATCTACCCCCTACGTAATGAATTAGGTAGATATTTTGTGTTTATGGACGACAGCTCTCGACCACATCTCGCAAGAAGTGTTCAAGAGACACCCGAAACAGGACATATCAAATAGATTAGATTGGCCAGCCAACTCTCCTGACATGAATCCTATTGAAAACATGAGGGATTTCGTTGCTAGAGCCATTCATAATCATATTCCTCCACCTCAGACTGCAGATGAGTTAGTCGTGGCGGCAGAAGACGAATGAAACAATATTCCGCAAGAGATCGTTAATCGCTTGATTATCTCTATGCACAGACGTGTCAATATGGTATTGGGACGTGGTGGAGGTCATACCGACTATTAGTCAAGTAGAGACCTTGCTTTGTTACTTCTTTTTGATTTAATAAATTTTGTCAAAAATGTCACACATTTGCTGGTTTTTAATTTTCTAAGTATCTACTAAGTTTATCGAACATATTCTTTTCACACAAAAAAGATTCAGAGAACAATATACTTTTATAAATGTATTTGGTTTTTCTGACAAAAAGATTTCTTTAACAAGAATGAGGGGGAGTTCAAGACTTTTGGCGTTGTGTGTGCATATAAATTTGTTCATTTTTGTTTATAAGTATGTGAAAATAATAAGTATTGTTAAAATGTGGGGTTAGGATATCAGAATAATGTGTGTCATACAAATGCATTTTAAAAGTTCTGCTCTTAAATCAATGGATGATATTTAATTTAATTTGTTAAGCTTTCTGGTAATATAATTACAAAAATTATAACCGTGTTTGAAGTAACCTGACTATATCTGTACTGTATATTTCTAAAAGATTTGCATAACGTCTTAAAAGTATATTTCGTTATTTGTTCGATCGTTTTGTACACAAAATATATATATATATGAATATAATATAGATATGTATTTAGTTTTAAACTATCCACATCGGAACTCTAAAAGTGTAACAAAAGCAAATGTTCACATTTGACATACAGTTTTAATTCACAATGATAATAATAAAGATTGGATTTTGTTATTAAATAATTGTTTTTGTTTGTTGTTTATATAAGTACCTAACTTTTTATTTTTGCATGTGTTACCTACAACTGTTTTTTTTTTCAATATGTAGGTAAGATCTTGTTTTTTATTTTTAGTAATACAAAGGAAATCTAATCTTATTATTCTAATTAATAATGTGGCGTAGAATTTATCACTAATGTTTAGCTAAGCATTTTATTTACGTTATACTCAATATAACCAGCTCTAATTTATAAAACGTGAAATGTGATAATTATGGCTAAATCTTATATAGCCTTTTTTAAGTACCTACTGACACTACTATCGTCTCTTGTTGGAACTGCCATTTACAACGTAATCATTGCCCCACTCTAACATTATTTTGAGTAATTTTAATGAATCACGATTACATTAAAAAGTAATTATGTTATTTACGGATTTTATTTTATAACTAGATTTATTTTATATTTATATAACATTTTAAATAAGATTTCACTTGAAGAAAAGACTAAAATATTTATTTTATTTAAGAACATATTAATATCTGTTTTTATATATAGAATAAGAAAGTATTTTAATTTAATTACTTTAATTGATAAAAGTTCATATATGTGCCGACATAACAATATTAAAATATTTAATGTACTGGACAGATAAAGTATACTAAAATTAGCCTGCAACATAGTATGCTTATAGAAAAAAAGAAGTACCTACTTGATAAATGTTGAGTAAAAGTGAAGTAAAATAATTAATTAACACATTATGAAACATACAGATCCAAAGCTATCAATTTCTGTTCCAAGTGACAACTTGGATACCTATCAAGTAAATTTGATTGCGTTTTAACCAAATCTAATTTAGTTGTTAAGTTAAGCAACTGACTGTTCGTAAGAGATTTTTCTTTTTGGTGAACCTGACGTAAGTATTGCAAAAATAAATAAAAAACTTGAACCTATACAGGGTGCCCGGAAATGATGCGCCTATATTCCGCTGGGTAATTATACACGAAAAATTAATGCCAAAGAGCCCTTTAACTCTTTTTCAAAAACTCTCAGAATTATCTGAATTACAGAGCGTTATTTCTTTTCCTGGAATTCTTCTAACTTCTTTATGAGTCTACCGACATTTTTCTAATTTTGTACACTAGTGATACGTGTATAATATTAGAAAAAAACCAGTACACAAAGTTATTAGAAGAAATTCTTAAAAACATTTTTTTGACACCTTCTAACCCTGCTAATTTTGAGTTCTCGAAAAAATGTTAGAGGACTTTGTGGCATTAATTTTACGAGTAGTATCACTCCCGGAAATCCCGGAATAGTAACATATCACTTCCGGACACCCTGTCTACATTGCACACCTAAAGTATGGAATAAATTCTGTTAAATTAAAAAAAATGTGAAATAGGACAGTTTTATTTGTAAAAAAGCCACATTTATGTTTGACGTCATCTAGATACTTTTTTAACAAGCAACCTCATTTTCTTGATTTTGAGAAATCATTTATAAAAATGTTAACTGTTATTAAAAAAGTAGCTGTTATTTAAAAAAGACGAAAATTCCTGTGCCAAGCAAATTTGACTCGTTGATTTTACAATTAAAAATGTTCGAATTGTCCTATTTATAGCCAATAAGCAAGCCTGTGTAGTAATCCTTATTGTATATCATGAATTCTGTTCGTTAATATCGAATGCGATTGAATTTCAAATAACTTAAATATAATCAAGGAGTGTAAGATCTGGGGCTATTGCAACCCATTTTATACCTCACCATCTCATCCACCTTCTAGAAAAACCATTGACCTGAGATTTACAAACAGCGTGACGGTGCGCCGTTTTGCTGCAACCATAGTATTATCTGGGATATCACTGTCGTTTGAAAATTACTGCAAGCACTGGAACAAGATCTAAATAGCCTTCTGTTGTTTTCAAAGAAGAAAAGCTCTACTATTCTGTTTTCTACTATTTCAGCCCGCACATTTAATTTTTTGAGGGTGCTGAGTATGTGCCCCAACTGTACAATAAGTATTTAATCGACTTCAGTACCTGCAACCAGAAATAATTTTGCCATTAGATATAGTTGCGACAAGAATTCAGACGACTTACGTCATACGAACAAATGAATAATTCATTATATTTTTCATCTAAATATTTAAGAAACTGCAGCTGAGAATAATAAGACAATATACTACACTAAATGTTTGCGTTGCACTAAATTACAGAAAATTATTGTTTTTAATGTGACAAACTATTGAAAATTATGTTAAATAGAAACAGTTACGTAACGTCAGCTGTGACGTAAGTTGTCTGAAGTCTTGCCGCATCTATGCATATATGTAATTCATTAAATAATATTTAGTAATAGTAACAGTGAAAGAAAAATAAAGAACAAACACATCCTTAAGAATAAGACAATTTTTAGTTTGTCTTCCATTGCTATCCAAACAACAATTTCTCCATTCAGTTTTGTTCCTTGCTCTTCTTCTCCAGTCTCTAATACCCATCTCGTTTAGATTTCGTTCCACATTTTGAAGCCATCCTGCCCTGGATCTCCCTCTTTTTCTTTTACCTTTTATTCTCCCTGTCAGCACTATTCTTGTCGTTCTCTCATCCGATAGTCTTATGACGTGTCCCAACCATCTCATTCTTTGCTCACTTATTACACTCGATATAGATGGTTCTGCATACAATCCCATCAGATCGTCATTTGGCCTCCTTTGCCACATTTCTTCTACCCTCCTCCCTCCATAGTGTCTCCTCAGTACTTTTCTGTCAAATATGTCTAATGCCCCTTTTTTCCTTGTATTAAGCTTCCAAGTCTCACATCCATAAATCACCACAGGTCTTACTACAGTCTTATATATTCTTTTTTTTTAACATTTCTCGAAATATTTTTCGACCCGATTACCCTAAGTAAACTTATTTCCCTTCCCTATTCTCTCCTGTATTTCCATTTTTTCTTCACGACTAGCAGTAATTGTGACTCCTAGGTAATTAAATTTATTCACTTCCTCAAAGTAATATTAATTGTCTTCCATCCATTGTCAACCTTATTCCTGTGTTTTGTCTATCTTCTGTAGTTCTATTTATTTCCATATATTTTGTTTTGTTTTGTTTTCATTTATAACCATCCCCCTGTTCCATGCCGCTCTTTCTAGCCTTTTCATCTCCGTCGTTCTTGTTAGGATTACAATGTCATCAGCGTAGGCCATTTACGTTTTGTGTCTTTTTGTATTACTCATGTCAATGTCTCACACGCTAATCTTATATTTTACTTATAGGCAACGTTCTTAAGCGCTCTTCAAAGTAATCCAGAGAGGTTAAGTCCGGCGATCTGAGTGGCGTGACTATATTGGACCATTAGATCCTATCCAACGATTTGGGAAGTGCTGGCTTAAATAATTTCTTACAGTTACAGAACTATGACTAGATGCATCATCTAATTGCCAACATAATTCTTTTCCAATTTGTAACAAACCTGCAAGTTCTCTGTCGACTGCAAAAACCGTTCACCTGTGAGAGTTTGTTCAAAACAATAAGGACCTATCAAATGTCATCCAACTATGCCGCACCACACATTTATTCCAAAATACCCTTGATTTTGGACTTAATTTAATCTATGCGGATTTTCATCAGTAATTGTTATTTCGTCGGTTTGGTATACCAGTACTTAGGAATTTACATTCTCATCATTTATAATACTCCTTTTTATATTTTTATACTTTCTTGAAGGAAAAGCATCTTCCGTTAATTCGTAAAATTCTTTCCAATTGTGGAAATGTTTTATGACCTGGTGTTACGCTCTCTGGTTATCGGTCAGAATAGAGTCTCCTTGCCAAATATTTCTTTCAAAGTTTCTGCTTGCTTCTCCAAATACGAGTAGCATATCCACTTTTTCCTTATGAGTAACCATTATACATTTGTAATAAAAGATTAAGTATTTTAAATATTAAACGCAAAACTTTATACTTATAACTGATGTTGGTCGAGAAACCGCGTCACGCTCAAAAGGAAGAACAAATTTGGAAGAACTTATTTTTAAGAACTTTTAATATATAATAATAATAATAATAATATATATATATATTATATATTTTTTTAAGAACTTTTTTTTTTTAAAGAATTTTTTTTTGTACGTACGAGTGGGTGTATGATTTTTTTTTTTACGTACGAGTGTTTTTTTTAAGTTTTTTTTTTTGTACGTACGAGTGGGTGTATGAGAATGGCCAAAGAAGTATAACTTCCACCGTCTGGTCCGACGCAGACACTTTTTTCATATATCTTCTTTTGGATATACCTTTCTAACGAGGACAAATAGGTGAAAATTTTATAAAAGTCTTTTTGTTGGAATGCAATGTATTTTTCAAAGGACTACATAAATAAATATTTTCCTGAGAAAAAAATTATAAATGGCTCCGCTACGCTTAGCCTCACAAATTAAGCTAATGCTTATGCCTAAAAAACATTGTCACTTGTTTTCGCCTACTAAAAATATTTCTTCGAGATAATGCCTGGGGAGGGAGCTTTGGGACACCCTGTACTATAGTGTAGTGTAGTCTTCAAAATCAGATGTGTAGAATCTATTCATTGTACATTATATTAATAAATCGATTAACAATTGTACTCACATTAATCTCAGTAATTAGGCTTCAAAGTAATTAGTATAGAACTGATTAGCTGTAGTGCGTATACTTCTCTTAAATTGATTTGTTGGATTGTGGTGGTAAGTTGTACACATGTAAATTAATAACTTTCTCAGAATTGAAATTAAAATTAATAAAATGCCTCGCTGAATAACATAAACAATGAACTGATTAGAAAATATTTGATAAATTGTATTTTAATTACTATGAAAACATTGATACCAGTTTTATAAAAAATGACCTTATAGACGTCGATTACAGAAAATGGTCAAGGGTTATGATAAAAAAATAACTCCCATAAATTCGTAGTATAATAGAAAGAAAAATGTGACAGTTACATCATGTACGAGGTACTCTTGTAAGTATCTTTAAGCTTTATCAGTTCTCGGTATATAGAAGATATATATTTTTTTTAAAATGTAAACATTCGCAAAGAAAACATCACTGATACGATGGATGTATGATGTTCGTCATTCTAACAATTCAAACTTTGTAAGTTAATTCTTAGTCAAACAGGTATCCAACGCCTCAAAAGTTAAATCAACTGTCAACTGTTTCTAAATTTTTGTACGTACAATATATGTAACATTTTGTTGTTTTTATCTTGGTATATTGCGTCTATTTACAATGTTTTCAAAACTTTTATCAACAAATTTCTCTGGACATTGATATTTAATAATACATTTTTCACTTTTGAATTTTGAAGAAATTAATTTAGCTGTATCATATAACATTTAACGTTCAAGAATAAATACGGATGATAAATAACTCTCAAAAATCATAATGAACACTTGTCCTAAACCCAACTGTTAACGAGATACACAAAACTGATAGTATTAAGTTTTTCAATCCCCTTCAGTTTTGTGAAACCTCTATAAAACGTAGATAAACAAATAAAAACATTAAATTGTCACATTTGACATTGATATTACAAAATAAACTTTTTCGAAACTTTGACTCAATGTGTTTAATGATAATAAAATTTATTTCCTACACTCATTTAACTTGAACCATCATCTGCTAAATCGCGTCGCCTCTGTAATACTTGTCTGTCAAATCACCCGAATTTCAATCTAGAATTATGTATTGTGCTGTAGTGTAGCGACATCAGTGTTAGTATTTGGAAACATACATGTCTAAATATTTAACATTTTTCCCAAAACTGGGTATATATGTATTAATAATGGACTGCTCCTCTTACACTTTTACCATAAAAACACAATACTTATTATTTTAGGGTGCATAAAAATTATACAGAAACGAACACGGTCTATTAAACCTGCTTCAGAGAACAATGTAGTGTTGCAACATCTCCACCACCAGTTTAATTTCAGTGAAATAAAGATTTTATAAAGTTAGTTTTGTTTTTATTGGTTATGTTATGTACAAATGTTGCTCCTCTAGATAGTTGAACTTGGAAATTTTAAACTTCACTCGACTTCAACAACAAATACAATTAATTTCATTGGCTCAAAGTCACGTGACTTAGTGTTGCTGGCAACACTACGGCGTTCTCTGAAACTGGCTTTAACTACACAATATTCCGGAAAATAAAGACAAAATATAGTCTTTCTCGAAAGATGGACTGAGATAGACTGTGTAATACATCAGAAAAGTCCTCAGTTTTCATTGGCTACCTGCTGATGACCCCGACCGTGTAGTTAATAGACCGTGAGAAAAGTACATCTTAACAGATATTTGACATTTGTCATAATTTCTATGAAAACTATTGACGACTACGTCATTTGTGCTGTAGTGTGCGCGCGCGGTAGAGTCACTGCAAACGGGCAATTAAACAGACTAGAAAAGCACGCCTGCTGCGATTTAGCCGACGATGCTTTAATATAACCAATGGCTGAGTCTACTAAAACAGTCTACTATTACAAATAAAAAAAATCAATCAAAAAAATAAAATTACAAGAATTAGTTTCAAATGAATGAAGTGAAAAAATCTAAATATACTAGTGATGTGGGGGCGTTCACAATAAAACTCAGTGGTCACTTAAATGTTTTCTTTAAATCTGCTCTACAATTTTTAATGTAAATCGTTAAATACTACTTTCTTGAAGAATAAGTGTCTATTTCCACAGAATAGTATTGTTATATAAAGATAAAGCACAGTTCAGAGTTCACACTAAGTATACCTCACTGCATTTTTACAATCATATTATATTTTGCTAAAAGTAAACTAACCGCGTTAACCAATCATGCATCCATAAATCTAGTAGTCTTTTCTATAGGTTCTTCTTTATTATTATTTATATATATTTTTTATTTTCAAAAATACTACTTAATTTATCAAAAATATTATCGAAGTGTTTATCAAAAACTACAACTCACTACATTTGCTTATTTTTCTTTTTAAGTTATGATAAGCAACATCTCACTGTATTCTTTGAATAATTTGTTTACTTGTGAACTGCTTGTAAATTCGATCACGTTTACGTCAATTAGTAGATGACTTAAGCAACAATAATTAGGAATTTCCGCCTACTTCCTCCTCTTTCTTTTATTTGCGAACATACGTGGTTGTTTTAATGTAATTTTGCTGATACATCTAACAAGATAGCATTCCTATAATTTAATTTAATATAATTGCAGTGGAATGAACACCAAGCGAAATACCACTCAGTTGATAAGATATTTTGTCATTTCAAACAAAAGTCTTTATTCATTTTTCATAGTAAATTTTTATAAATTTAAAATAAGGTAAAATACTTGGTATATTAAAAGAATATTTTGCGGTGACATACTTCACCAATTTTTTGTCATTTATGAAAAGCAAAGCAAAGTTAAGCGCTTGCTCTTTGTCCTTAAAATGATGTATGTAAATAACACACTAATTTTACTGACATTTAGAAAACGCCTTATACATACATCCTTACAATGAATAACTTCCTGATGGAATCTTTCTATTAACTTTTGTCAAATGTCATTTAGCTTTTGCAAGGAAGCATTCAATTAGAATTAATTATGATCAATGTGCATGTTTGGCTAAACTGCAAAATGTTTGTAATTCACTTTGAGATTTTACCATTTCAAATTCTTATTTGATCTACTATGTTGGTTAGGGTTGTTAAATCGTGGCTTAGGTAACTGGTCGCCGCCAATCATAAAACTAATGTGCATTTTTCTAGCCTTAGCTTGAAATGTTTAACCTGCTCTTGTTGTTCTCAGGCTAATAAAGAGTATATGGATAAAAATTATGGGTGTAATTCAACGTTGGGCGAGGTTTTAATCCGCAGAGTAGTTTTCGTGCAATATTATTAATACATTATATAAAATATATATAAAAAACGATAGCTTAAATAGCAATTTGAATGAAGTAGGTGAATGTTTTTAAATTATATTAATTTTGACTGATTATCAATAACTGTTTTCACATTGTCGGTGTCACCTATTGTGGCTGATTTTGCCTGTTCGTTATGTTCAAAAATGAATTTGAGTCTTGAGTTTATAAATTTATTGTAATTATCCACAAATATTGCGAAAATCAAGGAACATACAATATTAATGATTCAAAAATAAGATGTCATTTGCAGCTAAAGCATTTCAACACATTTTTTAATGCGAATGAAATATATTGCAATACATGATGATGGATGAACAATACACTCTTAGGGAAAGGGACGGATAATTTAAATTTAGATAATGGATGGACAAATTTCACTAAAAAAATTTTCCTACACAGAAGTTATTTCTGCTCCTAACAAGGCCTTCTTAACTATTTGGAAATACAATCTACCGTATTTCTAATAATTTAAGTAAGATATATCCTGCATATTATAATATTGACTCGCTTAAATCTGTATTTTTGTAGATTTTAGCAAGCAGCATTTTTTTAACCCAAGCATCATTCATGACATTTAAAGTAAAAAGTTTTTCTTCTTTCAACTTCATCTGTCGACCCATTGTTTATACGAAAAATAATATTTTTTAAATTGTTCTATTACACTAAGGTTAAATAAAATGATGTAAATACACATATACAGGGTGTCCGGAAAAGACGTGTACAACGGAAGACCACAGACTCCTGGGTACAAAATAAGCCGATTTAGCCCAATTTACTTATTTCCAAAATTGCTTCGTTTCGCCGCTAGGGAGCGCCAAAGTTCGCAAAAATTTTTTGTTTATTCCGAATATCTCGAAAACGACTTGATCGATGTTAACCATTTTTGGGCTACGCAGTTATAAGTCTAACCGAAACTTTTTGACATTATTAAAAATCTTTTGCAGAAATTAGAAATATAAGAAAAATCATGTATCATGCAAAAATAAGTACATATATTTTTAAACCCCTGTACAATTACTCTCAGTTTGTTTCTATTAGTAGTTGACTTTATTTAGAAACTTTTTTTACACTTTCATAATTTTGAACAGATGAGTAGTTTAGGCAGAAAAACTATTTTTCGTATGTCAACAATATCAGCATTCGTTCTGCAACAAATAACGGAGTACCAGAAGTACGCTCTGATATTTTAAGTATCAACTTCAATACATATTCCGAACAAGTAGATATGCTTTTGGTTTATGGAGTTTGTCAAGATAACAGTCGCAAAAGTGTTAGGGTCTACATGGACAGATTCCCTCATCGACGAGTGTCAAATCATCAAACTTTTCCTAACATCGAAAGGCGACTTCGCGAATTTGGTTCTTCAACCAAATGAATACGGTTCAAGGGCGTCAACGTACCACGAAAACTATAAAGGTGCAGGAACAAATCGTAGATAAGATAGAAGAGAACCCAAAATTGGTGCAAGGCGCATTGGACAAGAAATAGGGATACCAAAACCATAGTTCATGATGTTTTGAAGGAGCAGTAACTGCATCCGTACCACAATCGGTTTATGACCGGTTCATCAACCAATTGACCCTGAAAAACGTTTAGCATTGTGTAATTTTATACAAGATCAAAGAGTCCATGGTATTAATTTCAGCAAAAACATTTTATTTACAGATGAAGCATATTTTGCTAGGTCAGGAATTATTAATATCCATAACAAACACGTTTATACTGATGAAAATCCACTGTACTGAAAATAAGACATTTTCAATATGAATTCAGAGTAAACGTGTGGACGGAAATTATAGACAACTTTATTATTGGCCCGGTTGTGTTTCCACATCGATTAAATGGGGTCAACTATTTAAATTTTTTACTTAATTTATTGGACGATTTGCCGTTACTACTTCGTCGTAACATATGGTTTATGCTCGATGGTGCACTCCATTTTACAATACCCGTTAGTCAGTATTTACATAATCTGTATCCTAACAAGCGGATTGGAAGAGAAAACGATGCTCCTATAAAATGGCCACCTCGAGCACCAGACTTACCTCCTAGCGATCATTTTTGTAAAGTATATGCCTACGCAGTTAATAATAAAGAGGATTTTTTTAGGTGAATCCAAGACGCAGTTAACATTTTACGAGGTAATCCATGGAGAGCACTACAACTTCGTAAAACCGTAAAACGGATTACTTATTGCGTACGAGAAAAGGTGGTCACTGAGCATTTATTGTAAAGAGATCATAACTTTTTTTATTTGCTATATTAATCTTATTATCTCGTATTTATTAAATAGAATATAAATGAATTTTGGAATTTTTGTTATTTGTTGCAGAACGAATGCTGATATTGTTGACATACGAAAAATAGTTTTTCTGCCTAAACTACTCATCTATTCAAAATTCTTAAAGTATAAAAAAAGTTTATAAATAAAGTCAGCTACTAATAGAAAAAAACTGAGAGTAATTGTACAGGGGGTTAAAAAAATATGTGCTTATATTTGCATGATACATGATTTTTCTTATATTTCAAATGACTGCAAAAGATTTTAAATAATGTCAAAAAGTGTCGGTTAGACTAATAACTGCGTAGCCTAAAAATGGTTAACATCGATCAAGTCGTTTTCGAGATATTCGAAATAAACAAAAATTTTTCGCGAACTTTGGCGCTCCCTAGCGGCGAAACGAAGCAATTTTGGAAATAAGTAAATTGGGCTAAATCGGCTTATTTTGAACCCAGGAGTCTGTGGTCTTTCGTTGTACACGTCTTTTCCGGACACCCATGTACAAGAACAATTTAATTATCTACTCAATAAAATTACATATATTTTACAATTGTAACCTAGAAATTACAATGTATAAATCAGTACAAATTATAGTGTCGGAATTTAGATGGAATTTAGCATAATAGTTGTAAAATCACATATGAAATTTTATCAATTTTTATTTCTCTATTATTACAGTGTATTTTATTCATTTACAAAATTATTATATAATTTTACATAACTTCACGCTGGGATAAATTGCCAACGTAAAGTTATGTGGAATTACAGACAAATTTTTATCAGCGTATTTAATTAACTATCGGGGATGTAGAATTTTAATATTATTCATTTATAAGTTCCACAACCTGTATTCAGTGTGTACGTTCTCGGTAGGTTCCTTAAACAAATATCTGTTTATATTTGGACGGAAATATTTACCAATGCACGTGACCTTGCAAGGACGAAGCTATCGTACCGGTCGCTGGCGTGACTTGCCCGTCTTAAATAACTAAAATTGCGATCAGTTACAGCCAAAGCATCCTGTTAGGTAGGTTTTTTCACGAAAATAATGTTTATTCTCGATATACCAGTTAATTATTACAAATCTCTGAAATATTTTGTCGTTGATTTTGGTAAATTCATCTACAGCATTCCAGTATGCTACTACATTCAAATCCTGGAAATTGAGGTTATTGCCTAAAACAATAAACTGAACCAATTGAGAAGTCAGACTTGTATCTTAAAAGTTTGTCTTTTTGTTTACTACAGCCGACTACAGACACGCATACATGTACAATCGTTTACAATAATAAAACACTTTTTAAAATGAATTTTGCGTTTTCTTTTGAACCGCTGACGTTTTATAAAGAAATCTACCTTCAACTTTTAACATTAGTACTTAGTCTCTTAGCCCGTATACCGCATAAATTTAACCGATACTCGATTACCAGTCCCTCTGTAAAACTTTATTTTAGGTGGGTCGGTCTCATTTTCTTGTGCTTGACGAAAATATGAAAACGATTTAGGAGGCTTTTTTACATTCAATATGTTTAGACATTTTTTCAGATATCGAAAACGATCGGATATAGGCCTAAATAATTTACTAATAATTGCTGGTTATTCGTCAGCTAAATACTTTATCAATTTATACATTTTTCTAACACTGTTAGCAATTAAAATTAATTTCCTCGCTACGTCTAATGAATAATGTGACATGAGAATTTTTTTTATGAAGAAGTTAAAAATTTTATAGAGAAACATTGTTTTAATGCCAATATAACCTCAGATATGAACTTCGAAGGTTGTATATGAAAATTTTTATTTTTGGTTTTATTAAGATTGAATAATTCCGTTCTAGTTTCTTGATATCTTTTCCACCTCGTGTGTTATTAAACTTTCTCATTAATTCTCGAACACAATTTATTAAGACGTAAATTTCTGCATATTTTTTATTCAGAAGTTGAATTGCATGTTGATAAAATATTTCACTTATACCGTTGGATTTATCTAAATAAATTCGTTGCCGTAAGGTCAACATTATGGAAGAAATTTGTCTAAGAGATGTTTTGTTGTTATGAAACTGTCATATTTAATTATTAAATAAAAGTTTGAACAAACACAGGCATCTAAATATTTGAAACAGTAAAAAAGTTCATATCTGAGATATATTGGCATTAAAAACAACATTTCTCTATAACATTTTTAATTTCTTCTTAAATAATGTGAAAAAATTTGTCTCAACGCCATTTTTACAGTTGCGATGCACAACTGTCTGTTCTACACTGAAAGTGTATCTATAAAAAGATATACATCTTGATAAGACGAAACACAAAAAAAACTCAAATACCTCACATATAGTACATATACTTGATGCGATGCAGGAATATCCATAAGTGATGGAAATACTGCAAACCTCAATGCGAACACCCATGTTCGCTGTGAAGTGACGCGACGGGGTTACAGGGTCCCGTCCACACTGTCGTTTTGAAGCCACGCGACGAGGTTTGCGGCAAGGTTCTGTTACAAGTGAGTACGCGGCTTTATATATTGCTACTATGTTGTTGTACATTGCTATAGGTGAGTGGCTCATGATAAAACTATATTTTTATGTTGACATCCTGTATCTCTAAAACTAAGCCATTAGAAACCTATGTATAATGCAAACATCTATTATTTATATGGATGTATCGGTCCTCAAAGTTCCCTGCATAAAATTCAGACTATTCTATGTATTTATATTCATTAGAATCACATTAATTTCAATATGTAATTTAAGAATATTTTAATAAATTAATTTAATTGCAAAGCTGATAGACGGATACACTTAAGGGAAAGCTGAGATTTTTTTACTATTTTTTAATATACCTATACGCGATATTCTTAATAAACCGTAACTTAACAATATTTTGAATTGTTAATTCAAAAAATGGCGAAGGAGCCGGTTACACTTGATTGATGAATGAGTATGTAGTCGTATATGTTATTTCTACTTCCCAGGATATCTTTCTTTTTCTAGTTATTTGCGGGATAGAAGCCAGAGAGTATATGGTGTAATGTGTCGAACTATAAAAATTAATAAATGAGTTCCGCAAGTGTGTTGGGTCCTCTATTGTTTTATTTATTACAGCAGAATTGTTTAATTTTCTGCGACAATTCACGTCAATATGGTGACGATCCAATTATTTTTATTAGATAGTAATTTAGCTCAACGTAAAAATTATGTCGACATAACGGCTATTAGTGTTGTGCCAAAAGCTCACGACTTATCTTAAATGAGTCTAAAACACAATTTATCATTATTAGCAGTTAATAATCTTATTTCCAATTCTCAATTCTGTATTGAATTTAATGGTGTAAGTTTAAAACCTACTAGTGAGTGCATATATTTGGGAATATACTTTTGATTCTAGTCTTACATTTCGTAATCATGTTAATTTCTTACTGAATCGTTTGGTGAGTTAAGAATTTTATACATGCGTAGAAATTATCTTACAAAGTAAGTTAAGTTCAACTCAAGTTAAGTTCAAGCTTTGTGAATCAATAGTCCTTAGCCATTTGGCTTACTGGTGATAGGTATACTGAGCCTAGCCTAGCCTTCAGAGACTTCAGATATTGCTATACTCGAGTCAAGAATTGAGACGTCCTACGTCTACGGCTGACGTTACACATTTGTTTTTATTGTCAACGTAATTTTCGATATTTGGTCGCGTTAAAAACAATCATTTTTTGCAATTTAGTGCAATATATAATGCAAACTTTTAGTGTAGTATACAGTGTGGAAGAAAAGTATGGAATAAATTCATTATTTCTAAAACAACGAAGTTTCATGAAATTTCCTCGGACCCGTTGATTTTGCTTTTTAAAAAGACTCTTTTTTCTATACCAACGCATTTCCCACGTTCATTTGTTTTCGCGTGATGACGTCATCGGATATTTTTTTAAATAGAACCCCTATATTTTTTTATCGGATTCTTATAGAGCTTAACTTGCTGACTTCAAAAATGTATAATTTCAATACTTTATTCCTTCAACTTTTCGAGAAAAAAATAACCGATAATATAATAATAATAACCGATCCAATAAAATCGGCTTGAAAAAATGTGAATATTTCCATTTGTGTCTGTGCTGGGCTGGTCGAGAGTAAAATAGATGGAAATTCATCGACAGTATCACAAAATAAGGACTCTTCATTTTTAAAACAATTTAACAATAAGTAATTAATTAATTAATTAATAATTAAATTCTGGTTGCCTCAATCGTATTTGACCCCTTAATTTATTATTTTGTTTTATTAGATTCCATGTTAGAATATTACATATCTTGATAGCAAAAACAACAAATTATATCAAGTCACCTCAGAAACTGTTTCTGGCAGCTAAACAAAATCTAATCAGAATTAACATCTGTCAACTGCAGCGTTTATTGGATCGGTTATTATTTTTTTTATCGGAGAGTTGAAGGAATAAAGTGTTGAAATTATATATTTTTGAATTCAGCAAGTTAAGCTCTACAAGAATCCGATGAAAAAATATAGAAGTTCTATTTAAAAAAATATCCGATGACGTCATCACACGAAAACAAATAAACGTCGGAAATGCGTTGGTATAGAAAAAAGAGTATTTTTAAAAAGCAAAATCGACGGATCCGAGGAATGTTCATGACACTTCGTTGTTTTAGAAATAATGAATTTATTCTATATCTTTCTTCCACACTGTATAGTTTTATTACTACCAGTTGCAGTTTCTTAAATATTTTGATGAAATTATAATGAATTATTCATTTGTTCGTATGACGTAAGTCGTCTGAATTCTTGTCGCGAGTATATAACCTAAATAAGTGTTTTAGAGTTCATATGGCTTGTCTTGTTTATATACTTGATGAATTTAAAAGTCCAAATACCTATATGACAAATTAGTAATATGTTTTCATCTATAAACAGTAGATTTACCCATTACAGATACATATGCAGTGTTCCATGGCATTCGACTATGCTTTTCAAAAAATCTTTCTCATACAACTCTGCTAAAATTTATAACTCTCTCCCTCAGCCATTAAAGCATCTGGCAACTTGTCGTCGTTCAGGAAATTTGTCAAGACCTGCTTACTACAACGTAGAAGTGCATGACTAACCATTCTTTTGGAACCATTTTAAAAGTACTGATATATAGCATTACCTACATTGTATTATGAGTATTAATTTTACTTGGTACGGTCAGGGCCGCGCCAACCCGGGGGTGCAAGGGGTGCGTGGCACCCGGGCGCCACGATCCAGGGGGCGGCAAATGACTCTTCTTCTCTTTTTTTACCAGTTAGATCAGATTGCTTACTGTAAATAAGTATTTTCTAAGATCTTAGTTGACTTGTTAAAGTGCGAGGTTCACTCGACGTCAACTTATTTTTGGTAATTGTATGTGCTTTGCTTTGAACCCTTTTCAAGTGTCACGCCTATAGAATCTTGTTCTCTGCAACCTTCACCTATCGTACTGATGTACTGTTAATTAGTCTAATTTCAAAAAACCTTGATATATCTCTTGGTTGATGAATTTGCAAAAAGAATATACTTATGAAGACTATCTAAGTTCCTATTCTTAGCTCTTGTTTTTTTTTTTAATATTGTTTATTTTCTGTTAATTGTTGAAGAAAAATACATTTATTTTTATTGTTATTAATGTATATTTCCATATTTATTTTATTGCTCCATTATTTGGTGATTAACCTAGAATGCTGCTAGGGCGGCAGCAAAGGTTCCGCACCCCGGCGGCAGCTACCCTTGGCGCGGTCCTGGGTATGGTATGGTGGTAACTTCGCCCTTTGTAATTACTATGTATTTTTATATTTTTTAATTTTTAATAATGACAGTATTATTACCTTAGACGATATTTACCTTTATTTATTCATAAACAAATTAATATCGTAGAAATTTAGTTTTCATTGACCCACATTTGGTAACTTATAATATTCTAAGACAATACTGATGAAATTGATGTAAATATATATTTTTGTAACATACAGGAAATAGAAATAAATCCCTTATGTGTATACAAGCCATTAAATATAATATTTGGTAATTATACTAAACACACATGTATAATAACTTATTGGCATACAAATTTTGAGAGTTAAATATTGTTTGAATTATAAAACCAGTGTGTCAAATCAGATGTAAACATAAGACAAAAGTCGTACCTCCGTTATTCCTCTTTATAAAACGCAACAATTAAATATTGATCGCTGAGATATTTTTTCTTCATGCGGATACCACTGAAATTATCTATTAAAAATGTTTATAATTTTATCTATCGCTAACAGCAACATTATTAAATTAAAACATTGTGAGACTTTGCACTTTAAATAACATATTATTTACTGTTGTTCCAATACAGCCTTCAAATCTAACCAAACGTAACCTCAGTGGTGTCAACATTTTTGTAAATATTTACGAGTTGAAAACATTTGAAAATCTGACAAAATAAAAGACGTACGACAGAAGTTGTAGAAATGTGTGACAAATATAATTTGTCAATGCTTCACATACGCCTTGAATACGCCCCGTATAAAATACTTATTTACTGATATTCGCCCAGCGTTTTTCAGATAATTTTTTCTTAGGTTAGTTTAAAAACCTCAGTAGTAATATCAGAGACAATTCTTTTTGTCTATAAGTAATATAGATACACTTTTACGAATACCTCGCAAATTTTTGCCAAACATTTCAAAATTTGATAATTTATTTCATTTTATTACATCCATTTTTCCTTTGGACAAAAAGACAATTAGTGACATTAGGCCTTGGTAAGTTTTTATATATTTTTTTGTCATTTTAAATTGCATCATAGTACACTTCATGCCTATTTAGGCCTCATCATACTTTCAATGACATACAAAAGTATTAGTTTTTCTTAATGGCACACAAAATGATAAAATTTACCAACATCTAGAATTTAAGAACTTAACAATTTTGACTACATGAGAATATTGATTTTATTAGTATTAAAAAATTAAATTAATTCCCAAAAATTATAATTTTGTAATAGAATAGAATATATTTCCTAACTTTTGTTAGTCTCAAAATCGATTTGATGTCTTTCTTCGTTCATCGAGTTACAGAGAGAGAAAACTGCCCTAAAATTCTTTTCATAATGGTTCTTATAAATAGAGAGCTATAAACTATAAACTTATATATTTTTTAAATAACATTTTTGTCAATTAATTACTTAGTTTAAAATTATAATATCTGTGTGTATTTACATACAGGGTCTACCATTGAAAACTTTGTACCCGGCTTATTTTGAACTACGTTCCAAAATATTAAGATTGCCGCGACACGTCCATTTTGTTTTCGAGGGGGACACATTTTAGCGTTAAATACAGACTCGCCAGAACAACCCCCTTCGCGGGGGCGCATTCAACTTTAGAATATTAAATGGCACTCTAGGTCCAGTGACACCTCATTCGAAAGTGTTTTTAATTCTGGTTGTCGTCATGTAATTTTTCAATTTTAGTTCATCCGTTGTTGAAAAAAAAATGTTTATTATGCTTAGGAATAAAAGACAATTTTGTATTAATCATTTAATTAATTGATATGTACCTTGAGCTTTTGAATAACAACATTTATCCAATGATTGTTGAAACTATGGAAAATGATGATAACATTTTAAAAGACAATGTTTGGTTGCAACAAGATGGCGCACCTCCACATTTTACAGTTGCAGTTAGTCAGTTTTTAAAGGAACATTTTTCAAATCAATGGATAGGTCGCCGCGGACCTATTGAGTGGCCACCCAGTCTAAAGTCTAAAATTTATGCCACTCAGCCGCAGTCTTTAGAAGAACTCAGGCGGCGCGGCGTATTATTGAAGAATGGCCACCTAATTACCCCCGAAATTCTTAACAATGTTCGTCGAAATGTTGAATAACGTTTTTATTATTGCATGGAAGTGGGAGGCGGACATTTTGAACAATTAATTAAATGATTAATACAAAATTGTCTTTTATTCCTAAGCATAAGTAAACATTTTTTTTTCAACCACGGATAAACTAAAATTGAAAAAAAATTACATGATGCAACCAGAATTAAAAACACTTTCGAATGAGGTGTCACTCGACCTAGAGTGCCATTTAGATTGTATAGGTGAATGCGCCCCCGCGAAGGGGGTTGTTCTGGCGAGTCTGTATTTAACGCTAAAATTTGTCCCCCTCGAAAACAAAATGGACGTGTCACGGCAATTTTAATATTTTGGAACGTAGTTCAAAATAAGCCGGGTGCAAAGTTTTCAATGGAAATAATGTATTTACAAATTTAAGATTTTTAATATTCTTATTAAATGAACTACTTAAAAACTATTAATCTACACTTTAAATAATTAATTAATTTATTTTAGAGCTTATAAATATTTTATAAAAAAATTCAAATGCAATCCAGACCCATTTATAAATTTCTTAAATTATTTTAAACGATATCATTTAAAGGAGACGCTTTTATAGTACATATGTAATTTTCTTAATATGTATGTCGGTTTGTAACATTATTAGGTCTTTTGTTTCTAGTATTAGTTATAATAAATAGGTGATAATCGTAAATATTCAACAGTACTTAATAAGTAGGTATTCAAAATCTGTGACCTTCTAAAGCAAGTCGAAAAATGAGGAAAACCTTAACATGTTTGTCAATGGCGGCTCTTAAGGAAGATAATATGCTCTCTCAAAACGGGTAACCTCGGAAGCAGCTTTTAATTCCTAACATCAAAACGGGTCGACATTAAGTAACGAAATTTTGGTGAGATATTAACTTGACGTCCTTAAAAAAATATCATATAATATATTTCAAAATTTGTTAAAGGGGTGCGAGGAAATGCAGGGCCCAGGCGCAAATTTAATCATATCTTTGTGATAGGTAATTTTTTCTTGTTTTTAACTTGAAAATATTAAAATTCATAGTACCTATTTAACATAGAAAAGGTACTCTTGTTAAATTTCGATAGGATGTGTCTTATTCCACTAAAATCGATTTCAATCATTCGTAACGTGCTTCACATTCAACTTTCATTACATGGCAAAATAAATTAATTGCATTGTGCCATGGGGAAAACAACTAGTCTTACAGTTAACAGAAATGCCAAGTATTTTTAACACTCTTAACAGTAACAAACAAAAACAATGATACTAATAAAAATACAGCAATATGTATAAATAATAGAAAAGCTGAAAGATACCTATGAGATTATTCATTAAACTATTGTGAACGACTGAAACATTTTCGTAGCATGTTTAAACCATTAGGTAGGACAAATAAACTAAATATCCTAATTTCTACTCGTATAGAAGAAAATGTGCCTCAGTCAAGAAGATAAACTAGATTCGACTTTCAAAATGTACGCTGTTTGTCCAAATGCACACACGTAACCTGTCTTCCAAGGAACATAGATTCCGGTATAGTTTATGCCCCACTATGTATTAACTGCATTTCCTATACGCTGACGCAACTGTTCCTTATTGTCAGCTTGGAAATACACTTTTTGTTGCATTTGAGCCCTCACGTTGAAATCCATTGGATTGAGGTCTGGTAGCTCTATGAATGCCAGTTTAAGACAGCATCATTTCCTCGGTCAATCCAGCGATTTGGGAAGTGCTTGTTTAACCACTATTGGCATTAACGGTTGAAATGAGGAGGGGCTGTTTTCTTTGGGAAACAGGTTACTTGCGTGCATTAGGCCAAACAGCGGACATTTTGAAAGTTGAATCTATTTTACCTTTTTGACTGAGGCACATTTCCTGCTATAGAAATTAGGATATTTAGTTTATTTGTCAAACCACCTACTGCAAATGGCTTAAACAACGAAAAACTTTCAGCCATTTACAAAAGTTTAATAAATAATCTCATAGGTATCTGTTACCTTATCTTTTATTTTTTATATTGTTGTATTTTTATTCGTATTATTGTTTTTATTTGTTACTGTTAAAAATGTTAAAAATACTTGACATTTCTGTTAACTGTCAGGCTAGTTGTTTTCCCCGTGGCACAATGCAATTAATTTATTTTGCTATGTACTGGAAATTGAATGTGAAGCACGTTAGGAATGATTGAAATTAATTTTAGTGGAAAACAGCGCATTTAATTGAAATTTAACAAGTTTTTATGTTAAATAGTTCGAATTTCAATAATTTCGAGTCAGAAATAGAAAAAAATATCTACAAAAAAGATATGATTAAATTTATCCCAAGACCCTACATTTTCTCGTGCCCCTGTAGCAAATTTTGAAATGTATTTTATGAAACTTTTTAAGCACGTCAGGTTTAATATCTTATCATAATTTCGTAACTTTATGTCGAGCCGTTTTGATAAAACGCATTAAAAACTGTTTCCTATTTTACCCCTTTAAGAGAGCGTATCTCTCTTAGGAGCCGCCACTGACAAAAATTGTACTAAGGTTTTCATCATTCTTTGACTTGTTTTACAAGCTCACAAATTGAGTACTTACTCTTGTTACACCTTGTATAAATACATATTATTTTATACTTATAGTTATGAAACAAATATCTTATGCATTCAGTTTGTATCATTGTAAAAATGAAGATAGTGTGTCCTCAAACCTCGTAATTAATAATTTTAATAAATTTTCAGCCTATAGACTATTTATTACTGCAGATTCCGCACTCAACAGTGAGTGCCTGTTAACAGCGAATACTACTTATTAGCTGTATTCGCCTGCATTAATAGTGATTTACAAACCAATTTAGTTACATATGTAGGATGAATATCATTGTCATCAGTATTATTCAATTAGTAGAGACTAATAAAAAATGTATAAATAGATGCTGGCGCCAACACCATGGAAAGCTACCTCGGGTCCATTTTATCAAATGAAAATAATTTAATCGTGCTAGTTTGATCAGTATTGACCTCGGCAAGAACAAATACAAATATTTTTCAATTAGATATTGACATATTTTTATTTTTCTCTAGTTTCATATCCATATATTTTCTACTGATGACGACTTTAATTAGAAATCAGTGTTAAAAACGATTATCTTCATATAGTATTCAAATATTGGATAAGTTGATTTAGATACTTACCTTGACAAATGCGATTAGTTGGAGTTAAATGCGCTGGATTACTTTTGGCATGGTTTACAAAACACCTGTGAATAACGAAGAATAATGTTCGCAACCTACTACATAAGATAAAACAACTAATCTTGGAGGATGTAATGTTATGCGAGTATTATTTAATTTTTTCCGTTGTATAAATCTTTGTATACATGTAAGACAGTGTGAACAGTTTTTATATATTTCTTTAGTTTTCGTATTTTTACTCCCAGGTAGCACAAAACAATGGCCCAATATTGGCCAAATCGTGACTTTAATATTGGTTGTATCAGTTATGTTGGTGAGATATGTTAACAATTTACGATATTGGTCCGTCCTATTTCACATTATAGGCTCAAAATTTTATTTAAATGTTAGTGTCCCGGAAATGATTGAAAAAAATCGAGAAAAGTAGATTTCTACCTCTACCCAAAAGAAGCTGCAAAAATTTTAATGAATCATTCTTTTTAAAAATGAATATGAATCATACTATTTCATATTTTCTGTTTTTGAAACAACTTGTGTAAAACACGATGTAGACAAGCTACATCTAGCGGCTATTCGTTACTTCATGCCGGAGTGACAAGTGACAGACGCAAAGCGTTTAGAACTTATTAGCTCTCATCAGTATACCATAGGTGAGGTAACCGACGAATAACCCTAGCTGAGTAATGGTCATGATCATGAGGTTATGGTCTCTTCTGTCTGGTTAGATAGACTTAAACAGCTAAGGTTATTCATGGGCTACCTCATCTATGGCATGCTGATGAGAGCTCATAAACCCGAAACCCGTATATGTCTGGTGGACTGCTTATGAGTGACTTTAGCTGTTTGCTATATGTTTTCCAGATGTAATTCAATGCTGGTCGGGGCAATAGCCTGCAGCTAAGTTGTTTCCTGGAATTCAATGTTTGCAACATATTTTTATCGTCGAATAGCGCTAGAGGTCGCTAACCTTCAATAGTTTCTACTATGTAGAAGCTTCGTGTCTGTGACTTGTCAGTCCGACATAAAGTAGCAAATGGCCGCTAGATGTAGCTTGTCTACACCGCGTAATACAGGTTGTTCCGATAACGGTTTGAAAATATGAAATTATATGATCCATATTCAATTTTAAAGAGGATTTTTATTTCGCAGAGTAGTTTCCTGAAATTCCTTGTTTGTAACCTGTGCATTATCTAAATATATTATTTAATATTGGCATGAAATTTGATAACGTTACTAAATTATTAGACCAGGGTCGATAATGTTTGAAATAAAAAAATATAGTAGGATGAAACCCATTGGAAAAGGAAGAGAATACTACAAAAATGAAAAGAAAAATAATTTACGGGCGATCTTAGGTTGGGAAGTGGAGGGGAGTGTTTTTAAGGGTTTATCTCGATTTCTGGCAAAACTACAAGTCCTATGGAAAAAAGTTCTACAACTTTTGTATTTACACTTTTTTCACATAACCTCAAAATTTATATGAAAATTTCAAATAACCAAGTTTTTGGTTTTTTATTTTGATCTTATACAAAAAAAAAATTCACGAATATTGGTGAAAACTTACCTTTTTATGTCCCAAACACACTGTAGGAGTATTTATTTAAAATATTTATTTTTTCGCCTTATTTTGACTTAATATCGAAAAAGCACCCTAATTTTCAATCGAAAATTCTCACGGGAAAATATCTGCGTTTTTAAAAAAGTCGGTGGGCTTTTTGTTCATTGAAATCTTTACTTTCTGATAATGTAACAAAATATACATTACTATGGTAACTTGTGTGCCTTGTTTTGTAAAGTGAATTGTGTCTGTGTCTGTCTGTCCAGTGTTTGTCAAAATGCCGAAAACTAACTCCCATATGCCGTGGATAAAGAGCTATCGGGAGTTCACATGGGACGGCACCAATTTATTTATTATTATTATTATTATTTCAGTCTATAGTAAATAATGAAAGATATATGTTTTTTGATATAATAGGAAATTTTGGCTTTTATAAATTACGTATTCAAGCATTTTTTAAAATTCGATTTTTTAACGAAGGTAAACCCAAATTAATTATTGCTTTTTTGGATTTTACAGATTCACGCAGATAAAAAATTTATTGTTATTGTTAATTTATTGTTTTAAAAAACCTTCCTTTTAGTATGTGATCTGTTTGGATAAGGGAGCTTACTATTTGTAACCCATCAATACATGTCGTTTTTATCCAAAACGGAGCATTTACACAAAAAATTACAAAATAGATAAAATGATCAGAATAAAATTCTACGTTTGATATTTCAAGAAAAAGCTGCATAGGCGTACTTAGAAATAATTGGAAGGGATAAAGGGTACTGCATCCCTCAGTTACCACCATTCGCCATTTGATTTTTTTCACCAAAATTACATGATAAGTATGCCGGAATAATATAAAAGTACGTGCAAAATTTCAAGTGTGTATCTTACAAAACAATGGAATTATTAACAAAAATAGTTTTTTAAAATGTAACTTTAACATCCTGTATATTGAAATACGGACACCCAAATAAAAAATTGCATAAGAAAAGTCGCATTATTTTTGTCCAAAGAATATGTGGTTAATGGTATGGCCTTCTATTTTGGGACACCCTGTATATTGTAATTTTTAGGTTGAAATGATCGTAAAATATATCTCATTTTACTGAGTAGATGATTTAAATTTCTTGTATTTTATAAATACCTACTTATCTTTATAGCCACAATTATTGAAAAATTTGCATGGAAAAAACTTTTTCAGTAACTATCATTATTTCACATACAGGGTGGTAAGTAAATAATTGCCTATGGAGACATACTAGATTTTTCACTTCAAAATATTACGATTTAAGCCAACTCGCCTTAATAAAATGTTGATAGATACAGGGTATCAAAGTTGGAATTTTTAAAGTGATTTTTTGTAGTAATTACACACTCTGTCTTTGAATGTATCAACTTAAAAATTTAGGAATAGATGTTTTGGATATGAGAAATCTTAATCTGTTGTCTATTTCGACGTATTTTCTAGAGGGCGCCACATCCGCCATAGTTATGACGTAAATGTGAGGATAACTTTTTTTACTCTGACGTTATCACGTTTTTTATTAAAAAATCTTAAACCTACATTGTTTTTGAGGAAAAAAGGTATAATTTTTAATTTCTTTTTTTTCTAAATCTCTAAACAGTATTTTTTAATTGTTGTTTATCAGGTTGTAATCTATTTCGAAATCCCCTCAAACATCCTCGTTACCCAGGACGTCCATTGAAATTTAATTGCCAACAAAATACCACTCACATCTCTCATATCTGAATATGAAAAATTTATGTCTCAGAAATTTTCGATTTTATAAAGTAATTGATTTTAACCAAAGTTGGATAAATACCTTACATTTATAAATATTTATTAACTTTAACATACATTTTGTCTAATAATTGTTAAAATTAACTTACTATTGGTGCTTACTACGTTAAAATATTGTACAAGGAGTACCTATGCAGCTGATTGAATAGTTATTATCTCGAAAATGATCTGTTTCTAAGACTAATGACAAGTTTACCTTCTTTCCTCAAAAACAATGTAGGTTTAATGTTTTTAATAAAAAACGTGCTAACCTTAGAGCCAAAAAAGTTACTTACATTTACGTCACAAATATGGAGGGCATCACCTCTAGAGAATACGTCGAAATAGACAACAGATTATGATTTCTCATATCCAAAAACATTTATTTCCAAATTTTTCAGTTAATACATGCAAAGACAGTGCAATTACTAAAAAAATCATTTTTAAATTCCAACTTTGACACCTGTATATTTTTTATTATCAACATTTTATTAAGGGTAGCCTTAAATCGTAATATTTTTATGTCACAATTCTAGCAGTCCTCTATGGACTATGACTTACGAATATGACTGAATATCAGTGTGTAAAAAAATTTAATAATGAACAATATGTACATGTTAAGAAAATGTATAAGTATACCAAACAGATCATAAATCAGTTCAAATATTCTCAATTTGTTTAACCTCAATAGTGTAGCAGAAACCAACTATTTTCGGATCAACCCGCCTAAATATATTGTTTTAATATTAACCATGAAATGTGATAACGTTAGTAAATTTCGAAATTCATATTAGACCATTAAGTCTGTATGTATTTAATAATTGAAATAAATTGAAACAATTTTGTTACACAAGGAGCAGGTGTAAAAATAATAACTACTTCAGCTAATTCTTTTATAAAGCTATTTATTTGACACAATTACACGTTGTCGGTCGGGTAGGTGCTTCTTACAATAATTGAATTAATTAAATAACTGAATAAAATTACATTACAATCACTAGTATTACAAGGTAGATAGCAAGTAATATTAATGCTTATATATGTTCGAAACAGCACCACAACCCCATACAGAAGAAAATGGCTCATGACAAAGTGTTTAATTCAGAAAATAACCACCGAGTATAGAGCTGCCTGGGGTTATAAGGCGTTTAAGGGCGCCGTATTCCTGAAAAAGTGTTTTCTACAAATATAAATAATTTTAGACATTTAAGAACTGAATAATATAGAGTTTAGCAAATAACAAGGATGTTATTTCATGCCACCTGCAAATATTCAAAGGTACCGAAGTAAAATCAATATTTAACATCAGAAAGCGATGTATCCAATGAATTTTTAGGTACTGAAATCTTTCAAAATACGTATTTTTTTAAATTCAACTATAGATGTAAACATTGTTATAACATAAACTTACATAGTTCTGCATATAAGATTGTTCACTTTTGTTTATAAGTATGTGAAAATAATTGTTAAAATGTGGGGTTAGAATAGCGAAATTATGTGTGTCATATAAATGCATTTTAAAAGTTATTACATTATTTGAGGAAAGTTTAAATAGTAAAAGTGGATAAACAAAACATCAATAATTCTATTTTTGATATTACTTTTGCTCTACGAGTTTTATTTTTCGAGATTTCAGTACCTAAAAAACACCACAAATTTGATCATTTTACGGCGAGAGATACGGGCACCTTAATGGCCCTTTGTGTTTATACGATATTGGCACAAAATAATTTGAATAATATTACACCAAAAACTGTCATTCATTATAATAATAGACTGGTCTACTATTTGTATCCAAAGATGGACCATTGCTGATTTAAACGAATAACTATCAACTATGAATTATCAAGATAAAGTCAATGTTGTGTCAATCATTTACAGTTAGCAGATGTAATAATAAAATAAATCTTGAATTTTACATAACATTGGCATAATGACTTTAAATAATGTTATACAATAACATCACAATATAATTAGCGGAATATTGTTATTTAATTAAGAAGCAATATTGATTCTGTTCTATAAAAATATATTTTTCACAAAAATAAATCCAATGTTATACATTATTTTTATCAATTCAATGGTCTAATATATTTCATATAGTTTCAGATATAATGTTTCACTAAATGAAACCATTAAAATAGCAATAAATTCTTACAAATATTGGGCCACTATTTAAATATGTATTTTGCCAATATTGGTTCATTTAAATGTGTGCTTTATATATACCGAAATACAAATAACGAAAAAAACAAGAAATATCGAATCTTATCAATATTACCTTTTTGTGTAATAGATTGGTATGTGTGTTTATCAAGACTGACTAGTTTCTAGATTTTTAATGGAAAAAGTACGTATATTAAAATTAAAAATTTGTCTGTAATTTCACATAAATTTACGTTGGCAATTTGTGATCAGAGTAAGTTACCTGTAAAATTACTTAGTAATTTTGTAAATCAAATAATTGCACTGTAATTACAGAAATAAACATACTGTGTGATGCGTTTTTCTATTTTTCTAACTATTATGCTAAATTCCACCGCAAATTTCCGACTATTATTTGTATTGATTTATACAGTAGTTGGAATGGTTGTAAAATATAATTTTACTGAGTAGATAATTTAAATTTTCTTGTATTTTACATATACCTGTAAAATATTTAAATAATAGGTATACAATTTGCACACGTTAAAATAATATACAGGGTGTCCGGAAAAGACGTGTACAACGAAAGACCACAGACTCCTGGGTTCAAAATAAGCCGATTTAGCCCAATTTACTTATTTCCAAAATTGCTTCGTTTCGCCAAAGTTTGCGAAAAATTTTTGTTTATTCCGAATATCTCGAAAACGACTTGATCGATGTTAACCATTTTTGGGCTACGCAGTTATAAGTCTAACCGACACTTTTTGACATTATTTAAAATATTTTGCAGTCATTAGAAAGATAGGAAAATCATGTATCATGCAAATATAAGCACATATTTTTTAACCCCTGTACAATTACTCTCAGTTTTTTTCTATTAGTAGCTGACTTTATTTATAAACTTTTTTTATACTTTAAGAATTTTGAATAGATGAGTAGTTTAGGCAGAAAAAATATTTTTCGTATGTCAACAATATCAGCATTCGTTCTGCAACAAATAACGAAAATTCCAAAATTCATTTATATTCTATTTAATAAATACGAGATAATAAGATTAATATAGCAAATAAAAAAAGTTATGATCTCTTTACAATAAATGCTCAGTGACCACCTTTTCTCGTACGCAATAAGTAATCTGTTTTACGGTTTTACGAAGTTGTAGTGCTCTCCATGGATTACCTCGTAAAATGTTAACTGCGTCTTGGATTCACCTAAAAATCCTCTTTATTATTAACTGCGTAGGCATATACTTTACAAAAATGATCGCTAGGAGGTAAGTCTGGTGCTCGAGGTGGCCATTTTATAGGAGCATCGTTTTCTTCCAATCCGCCTGTTAGGATACAGATTATGTAAATACTGACTAACGGGTATTGTAAAATGGGGGGTGCACCATCGAGCATAAACCATATGTTACGACGAAGTAGTAACGGTAAATCGTCCAATAAATTAAGTAAAAAATTTAAATAGTTGACCCCATTTAATCGATGTGGAAACACAACCGGGCCAATAATAAAGTTGTCTATAATTTCCGTCCACACGTTTACTCTGAATTCATATTGAAAATGTCTTATCTTCAGTACAGTGTGGATTTTCATCAGTATAAACGTGTTTGTTATGGATATTAATAATTCCTGACCTAGCAAAATATGCTTCATCTGTAAATAAAATGTTTTTGCTGAAATTAATATCATGGACTCTTTGATCTTGTATAAAATTACACAATGCTAAACGTTTTTCAGGGTCAATTGGTTGATGAACCGGTCATAAACCGATTGTGGTACGGATGTAGTTACTGCTCCTTCAAAACATCATGAACTATGGTTTTTGGTATCCCTATTTCTTGTCCAATGCGCCTTGCACCAATTTTTGGGTTCTCTTCTATCTTATCTACGATTTGTTCCTGCACCTTTATAGTTTTCGTGGTACGTTGACGCCCTTGAACCGTATTCATTTGGTTGAAGAACCAAATTCGCGAAGTCGCCTTTCGATGTTGGCAAAAGTTTGATGATTTGACACTCGTCGATGAGGGAATCTGTCCATGTAGACCCTAACACTTTTGCGGCTGTTATCTTGACAAACTCCATAAACCAAAAGCATATCTACTTGTTCGGAATATGTATTGAAGTTGATACTTAAAATATCAGAGCGTACTTCTGGTACTCCGTTATTTGTTGCAGAACGAATGCTGATATTGTTGACATACGAAAAATAGTTTTTCTGCCTAAACTACTCATCTGTTCAAAATTATGAAAGTGTAAAAAAAGTTTCTAAATAAAGTCAACTACTAATAGAAACAAACTGAGAGTAATTGTACAGGGGGTTAAAAACATTTGTGCTTATATTTGCATGATACATGATTTTTCTTATATTTGTAATTATTGCAAAAGATTTTAAATAGTGTCAAAAAGTGTCGGTTAGACTTATAACTGCGTAGCCCAAAAATGGTTAAAATCGATCAAGTCGTTTTCGAGATATTCGGAATAAACAAAAAATTTTCGCGAACTTTGGCGCTCCCTAGCGGCGAAACGAAGCAATTTTGGAAATAAGTAAATTGGGCTAAATCGGCTTATTTTATACCCAGGAGTCTGTGGTCTTCCGTTGTACACGTCTTTTCCGGACACCCTGTATATATATACCACGTAATTCATCAAACAGTTTTGTTTAATCTGAATAGTGTAGATGAAGCCATTTTAAAAAATGTATTAATAATGTTTGTGTAGGCTTATAAAGACTGCGTCGACAGAGAAACTTCAAAAGAGGGATTAATTTTTTATTTTTAACGTCATAGAAAAAAGTGAGTCAATATAATATGCACGATGTCCCTTACTAACAAATTATTAGGAGGTTTTATTATTATAATTCAATAATAAATACACTGTACGAGTTTCATGTTCATTTCTAAATAGTTAAGAAAGCCTTGCCTGGAGCAGAAATAACTTCTGTGTAGGAATATTTGTTTAGTTTAGTAGCATTTGTCCATCCATCCCCTAAATGTGAATTATCCGTTCCGTTTCTCTAAGTGTATAAGTAGTTCATCTATTACCTAAAAATGTGTTGAAATATTTTCAGTGAAAATGACATATTATTCTTGAAATATTAATATAAAATTCCTTGATTTTTGCAAATATTTGTAGATATACGTAAGTATATCTATGTGAAAATATAATCAATTTTTGGCTGGAATTACATTAAATTTACAATTAATGCAACTACAGCTAATATTAACATATGTTGTGAACTGTTACTATTTTTACTGTCACAAAGATAAATATAAAATTGGAAATGCATGTTTAATGGTTTAGAGACACGGGTAATGACGAAGTTTTGACGGAAGCATCTAAACAAACAACGCACCATTCTAGTTTCTATTATATTTATAAATCGTATAACATTTCCAACATAAGCTGTAAGTGCACAAAATAAAATATTATCTTTTACGAATATCCCACAAAAAATCTTATTAATGAATCGTGTCTACCACACCTTAACGCAACTAAAACATATTAGAGTTTAGAGTTAGAGGTTAGATTAATGTGCCTCTGCGCATATGAAACATAAATGACATGAAAAATTCTGTAAAATATCATAATAAATTGAGTAAATGTTCCAAAGTAGTAGATATAAATTGTACTGCACATTGTACATTGTGTTGTGTATTGTATTATTCCTGAAATTTACTAATTGTATTACGTAAAAACACATATACTTGCAAATACGGAATTCCAGGAAACAACTACTCTGCGGGCTAATGCCCTTGTCTGTGACATTTTCAGTCCGGCATGGAGTAGCGAATGGCCATTAGATGTAGTTAGTTCTACTCCGCGTACTCATGGTCCCTTCTGTCGGGTTAGACAGACTAAACAGCTAGGATTATTCGTCGGATAACTTACCTATGGCATACTGATGAGAGCTAATAAGCTCGAAACCGGTATATGTCTGGTGGGCTTCTGACGAATGACTCTAGCTGTTGCTATAGGTTTTCTAGGTGTAATTCAATGCTGGCGGGGCATTAGCCCGCAGAGTAGTTGTTTCCTGGAATTCCGTGTTTGTAAAATATCGTTTCTCGCCGAACGCGATAAAGGTCGACAGGTGTCTACTCTGTCTACTGCATGTAGAACGCTTCGTGTCTGTGACATTTTCAGTCCGGCATGGAGTAGCGTATGGCCGATAGATGTAGTTAGTTCTACATCGCGTACACACATATACTTGATGTTTCCTTGATTACAGGATGTTTCTTAAGTATAGATAAAAATTCCAGAGGCGTATCCTGTGGCCAAAAATAAGGGTCTGTTGTTATATAAATGTGGGGTCTTAAGACAGCCATTATCTAGCTACAGCGTGTAAAAAATTAAAAAAAAAATCATTTTTTAATTTTTTAACCATTTGAGGATTTGAGATAATTTAACCAAATTCCGTGTGCATATTTTAGTATGATATGATGAGTATGGTATGATTTAGTATGAAACAATAAATTACCAGCTTAAGAAACTTACCAGTGGCGAATGTGTGAGTATCATCGACCATTATTTGCCAAAAACATCATATGTGCTAATTTATTATTTTCCACTTTTTGTTTTTTTTACACTTTTTTGTATACCAAACATATATATACATCAATATAAAAAAATAATTAATAATGGAATTCCTTTACTATGATTTATTATAACAAATTTTGGAAATGGCCGCCTTCAGCCAAAATACATGCTTCAGGTTTTATGGAAATTTCAGCTAGAACATGTGCAAAAATTCCAGGAGTAGCTCTTATCACATCACAACCAGCTATAATTTTTCGACATAAGTGCTCCTCAGATTTAATGTGTGCCTCTTGTAAATTAATGTCTTGAAATGTTCCCAAAAAAATCAATTCATATCGGGTGATCTGGGCGGCCAAGGTTGACCTGGTTCTGAAGTGTCTCGTCCAATTACGTTATTACCAAATCATTCATTTAAAAATGTAAGAGCAGTTAAACTAAAATGTGGGGGAACCCCATCGTGCATAATCCACATCCTTTGTTAGCACACAGTCAGTCCACATCGTCAAGTACCTAGTTCAGGTAAAACGTTTTCAAGAAAATGTCTGTAGGGGTCAGCTGTTAAAGTTCTTGGTAAAAAGTAAGGCCCAATAAAAAAATTTCCAATAAAACCCAGGCATACATTCAAATAAAACTGATGTTGAAATCGAGATTCTATTATAGCATTAGGGTTTCCATCAAACCAAACTGTTTATTGTGGATATAGCATCTCTAGAAAAATTGCTTTGTCGATAAACAATATGTCAGCGGTAAAGTAATCATTTTGTTCAATTTTTTTGTAAAATTCAGTGACAAAATTATAGGCGAGCAGGATAGTCTTAAGGCTTGAACTCTTTGTATGTGATACGGCTTCAGAACAGACCAAACTAATTTATGATTCACATTAAGATTTGCAGCGATCTTCCTAGTACTAGTATTTGGGTCTTTTTCAATTTCGTGTAGAATAGCTTCTTCCAATTCAAACGTTCTAACACAAAGATCTTCCAGGAATTGAATGATTTGGAAATCTTTCCATATAAATTCGCCTAGCCTTAGTACCTACCATTTTTATCTGCATGGCCATAAATGTAAATCATATTGACCATTTCAGCATTTGAATATGCATAAGCCATTATTAAAACTTAATGTTTTCTAAAAAGTAAGCTTAAATTTGACAATACACAATATTTATTTATTTATTTACTACACAAACCCAACATAATGTACATTATATTTACAGGGTCGGAATAACAACATAACAAGAAAAAAAACAAAAATTACATATGACACACATATACAATTAACAAAATTTACAGGATAACAACAAAGAAAAACACAAATAATAATTGGCTAAAACAAAGACTTAATTGAACTAAATTTACAGTTTAAAATATCAAGATTATTTTCAATATACTGATAATTACGGCACATATAGTATACAACGGTGAGTTGAATAATACATTAGTCCGGGCATTTCCGAGATAAAACAATGATGCAGAACGAGTTGATCTGGTAGATTCCTTAAAACTAATCATCTCAAGGAATTGCGGACAGTCAATTAGGCCAATCAAGTATTTGTATAGAATTACTATGCGTTGCATGTTCCTGCGTTGTTGCATTAACTTGCACCCAAAACGATTCAACAATGTATCATGATCAAAGCCAATTGGGGGGTAGAAGTGATCTATTTTAAAGCTTAATAAGATGAAGACGTCTTATTATTATTGTTTTGCATGGCCTCCCAATATATGTTTAAATAATTTAAGTAACTGTAAAAATGCCATTGATTATTACACTGTAAAAAGTTGCTGTGTAAGCGAGATTTTCCAGTGTGTAATTTAGGATGTGTAAAAGTTCCGTGTTAATAGTTTTACACATTATGGCTTTTTTGTACGTTTTACACAAAATGTGTTAAAATTACTAGTATTATAATAAAATATACTGAATTTGTGTAATATTTACCAGTTGTGTGTTAAAAGTACACCATTGTGTGTAAACTTAACACGCACACAACTTAATTGTGTTCTATATCTCTACTACTGACTGGTTGAGCACAACTGCGCAGCTGCAGTGCATCAGCTGATCCAACACACGTCACTACGCCATATTGGTCATGTAGCAGTGTTGTGTACAGTTACCTCCGTTCACTGTGTTCAGGTGGAGAAAATTAAATTTAAATTGAGGTTTATTCAAGAAAAATGGTAAGTAATTACCTAACTATAACAAATAGTACGAAGGATTGTCATAAAGAGAGAACTCATTGGCATATAACTCTTTATTAAAAATATTAGGAGTTTACTCTCACGTTTTAGATTACTCTGTAATCTAATTTTTGTATAACTTTAGAGAAATAAAATTATATGTTCAGATCACTACCAGTTAATTTTCGTAAATTCCTATTATGTAGTGCCTAAATACATCTTTGTTTGTTGTTTCATTGTTTATGATTTACTAGAACCTTATTAGTTCCTTATTAGAATATGTATATATACCGTATCTATTATACTGTTAATTTTAATACATATATATTTTGTTAGCAGGCTTGGTTGTTGTTCATTTGAACTGAATTTTATGTTTTTAACAAAATCATAAAAAGTATAATATCTTTTATTTTACAATTACACCATAATTATGAAAATTCTATATATTGATACGGAAGCTCACCTACCTTGTTAATTATGTTCCTGTTTGCTTTTGAAATTATAATTTTTTATACATATGTTCTGCCATTTAATAGAACATTCCAGGCTATGTTCAATGCATTCTCGATGATAGGCAGAACCTCTAGAAAATGTCAACATAAAAGTATTTCAAAATTATATTTATTAAAAATTCTAATTTCGAAAGCAAACAGGAACATAATTAACAAACTAAAAAGTATATGAGTTTCCATATCAATACCTATTATACAATAAAATTGACATATTAATGTGTAAAGTCTACATTTTCAATGAAACAAATAACACTGAAATGTGTGAATGTTACACATACCATTTGTTATATTAAAACAGAGGATTGTGTTAAACCTTTAACACACTGCTACATACATAAAATGTGTAAAAATATACACAATCCCGTGTGGACCTTGATTAACACAGTATTGTGTTCTTTTGTGTTAAAATGTGTAATTATTTTTTGCAGTGTATGTATATCAATTATGTTAATGTTAATGAGTTTGGAATACAAAAAAGTGTAAAGAAACAAAAAGTGAAGATAATACAATGGCGCATAGGATAACCTATTTTATTTATAATATTATATAGGGTGATATATATATTGGCAAATAATTATCGATGATACCCACACTAAGCCCCCCCAAACTGCGCCCATGTATACGCCACTGAATTTTTGACCTCTATACGTAAGGAACGTCCTATAATGTAAATTAAAAATTACCAGTAAATATTATGTAAAAAGAGCATATCAAAACATGGAAAGTTCGACCCAATTATATGGTAGTTTTATATCAAAAACGAACCATCCGTTTCTAATGTAATACGGTTTATCACTGACACGTTGACAATACATTGAAAATACCTACTGTAGTTGTGTGGCTGTTATTGCTTATAAGGTTACCTATTTCAATTAAATACAACGCAAGAATAACAGCTAATGCTTAAAACGTACATGTTCATACATTTTTTGTTTAATTATAACACTGAAAAAGTTATATGTTACGCCACTGATCTATTCCACCGTTCGCGATCCGAGAGAAGTGTGCCTATAACTCTTTCCACTGCATGATGTAGCATTGAAATCTCCATCGCACCCGTTCATTAAATGCAGACACTGCCAACGTAAACGGTGCTTTCTGTCTGGGCACGCGACGGGTTATTTATTGCCGTGTGTACGCTGTCACGCCGTAAACGTATCGGCAATGTACACACATTTAATTAACAGAATCGACCTCGGAAGACTCAGTATTAATTAACCCGATATATTTAGTGTTAATTTAAGTATAAATTGAAATAACATTGTGAGTTTGCACTAGTTCACGCATACAGTATGAGAATTTGAAAATTTATAATGGCTATCTGAGAAACAAAGAAATATGTTAAAAATTCCTCGAAATCATTTTTATGATATGGAGGGGGAACCCAAATGATAACTAATGTGTTCTAACTTACTCCCACCCCCAGTTTTCAGTTAAATGTAGCTTTGTAGGGTACCATTGAAAGACAGAAGAAGAGCTTTAAGATAAGGTATCACAAATAAGAGGTTACCACTTAAGGGGGCCGTTTTCATACGCAAATTTTCAACGAATTTCATAGCTGTTTGTTGCGACAGTCTAAAAAAATCTGAGTGAGTTAGAAAGAATATCTCTTCACTGTTCTCCAGGTTGTATAACAGTTTCCAGACTGACAAGGTCATTTAGAATAAGGAAAAAGGCATCATTTTCAACTGTTATGTTTTACCATAAAATATCCTGAATTTTACAGGTCAACTGCACATTGAAAAATTATTTACGACATTATAATATGCCGCAGAAAATTCATTCTTTTAAAAAACTAATAACACTTGAATTGATGTAAATTAGTTAGGTAGGTAGTTTTAACCGTGTCTGGAATACAGTATGTATAATAAGGTACATTTCATGTTCTCTAGAGCATTTCCCCCCAAAAAGTTAAAGTAAATGATTCAATCTCAACATTATATTTTAATACTACGCTACGACCTACTGGGTGAATTTTATTTGTGAATTTGTAATGACGATTCATTGTCCGTGAAACGCCAGCCTTAAGATTATTTAGTTGTGGTGGCTGGTGGTGAGAGGGTAAGTTGGAATGGGTTAATTAATACATCATTTACCCCCTCCACATTACAGAAATTTTTTCGAAGGATTTTTGATCCTCAAATACAGTTATGTAAAAATTAGACAGAGTATTTCAAAATTAAACGGCATTCTATTGATGAGAAATTTGTATAATTATGAGTCTGCAAATGTTTCGTTAACAAGATAAAAAGAGCTTTAAGAAGTTAAGAAAAATATATCTAGAAGATTTTTTTTTAATTTTCTGAAATATAGACGTAGTTTGTAGGTATGGTCGATGAAAGAGAAGGTGAACTTGGCAATGCATCACCAGTAATTTTGGTATTATGGTATTAATATTAATTCATTAGGAACAAAAACAAAAATAATTTTATTTGTTAGTGAAAGACAAAAATTAATAGGTATATAAACAAACAACATATATTGAAGTAGGTGGTAATATTTATTGACTATAACACACTATATTTACCATGTAGAAAGTTGCATAAAGCATGAAACTACTGTGCTTACTTATATTATATTTTCGGGCAGCTATAAATGCAGCTCCACACAACGTGCATTTAAACATGTATTTTTAAGTCATCTTTAGATAGCCTCTCATGCACTATTTTACAACCAACTAAACCGTGCACACACTTGAAATGTCTTGTACCTATAACGCACATGATTCTATAGACAAGCCGACTATTACTGGATCGGGACACTATAGCTGCATGCCTTCGAATATGTTTACCATAACTATTTCTGCAAAAATACAAAACATTGATAATTTTTATTAAGTTTACAATACTTTACACACTTTACTGCTAAAATTACAAGGTGAAATATATTATGTGAATAACACAGGACTATTACACACTTTAGCTATTATCTCAATTAATATTGTAAACTTCCTAAATATTTGTATAACATAACTAACTAAAATTGCCGTAATTAATATTCTCAACGTTTTTTTAGTGTAGCCATTGCTTTCAAATTGTCACACCAAATAAATGTATGGTAAATAAAAACAATAATTGCTGTAAATATTTTTTTACCTGCCGTTAGTAGATAAGGTATATCCATAGGTAAAATAAATTCTACTAGGTATTATTATGCAGGCCGCATTTAAACACATTATTGGAAAACCTCATTAATTATAAACTAAATAATCTCCTTAAAAAACTATTAAACCTATATACACATTTGTTAGTAGACAACACGCTAAAGTATAACTAAGCATAATTTATTATAATCATAAGTAACAATATTTTAATCTGTTGTTTACTAGCTAATGTAGACAACATATAGATAAGGCAGTAGAAAAGTATCGCTACTCGCCACTCCTTTTGAATGTTCTAATTAGTTTACCTATGTTATAATTGTTATCTACCTGTTTCTACCATACCTTCATGACAGAGAGTTTTTACTTTATACTTTGTTGCACCGAATTGTAATTTGAAAAAGTATTTACGATTTATGTTATATTGATAATACTACAGCACTTTTCGGCAGCAAAATCCCAGCTGTACATTGGTACCACTTATACCAGAATTTGTGTTTCCCCTGCCTCCTACATGCAATATCTTCAACAGATGAACTTATATTTACACAGCAGTTTTCGCTCACACACATATTTTGCTTTCTTTAACCAAAAATTGTGTTGATAAACTCATTTCTTTGTTAAATGTTAAATTTACCCAAAATTCGACACTAAAATAATTTCACTCGTAAATGAACTAGATACCTGGCGTATACCTAAAATACATTTTAACTATTTTGTATAGTTTGAAGAACTATAGAATATCAAACATTATTGCATAAGTGGAGTTCAACTCTATTAGAAGCCGGGAGACGTGGCTTTTAACAGAATCGTACTCCGCCCCTCTACCGACTTTAATTTCGGCATTTCAATTTCGAAAGTCACCGAAACCTTATCAACCAGGTTTTCTTCATTTTGATACAGAAACGAGAAGAACGCTCGAATTCATCAGCTTTTGTTTTGAGCGATGTACTTGTTCCCCAAATGTCTACCCCTAAGCCGGAGTGTCCTTCCGGTAGCCGGTAGACCGTATATAAGCTACCGTATACCGCCTACTAGGCGGTATACGGTATACCAATCGAACCCACAGCGATCTAGTCACCTCGATTCAAGTACTGACGCCTTAAACCGCGCGACCACTGACCGATCGCTAATAAAACTGTTTTATTTCTGCTACTGTTTGTTGTTGAAAATGTGGAAAATTTACATTCAGCGAACAAATTAAGATGTTATTTGTGCTATTATAGGTTTCTGTGAAGGAAACTGTAGAAGGAGAGATTTCCAAATTTGTTTGTCTCTTACTTGAATCGTTTCACCTATCCGAGGACACCCTGTATTCGTAAAATAAGTATCTAACTAAATATTTATCGCACATATAGATAATGTAGTTGCTGGATTTGTCCATGAATACTAATAAATATGATCTTTGAGTGAAAGATATCTTTCATTGGCAGACTAGCAAAACTAATATTTAATCCACAAAACTTTAACCGAGGCCTTGCTTAATGCAACTATGTATCATTTATATTAATTAGTCAAAGACTGTTAAAAAACGGGCACCTAGCGAGAACAGGCGCCATCGGCTTAGGCGCCACTAGATGGAACGTTGACCTCTTAGAAATATTCTAGACGATTGGTGTTAACAAAAAATCGCAAATGAACAGATTGTTTCAATTTTAAACCTGTATTCAGGTCCGACGAGAAGGGGGGAGGGAGGTAGGAGGAAAAATTTTCCGGACCCACGCCTTTTTTCAGTATAATTTTGCACTTGCAAATTTTTTAACACATATTTTTATTAGACAAAATTTTTAAATTTACTAAATTATCTTATTGATAAGATGTATAAAATTTATACAAAATATAATATCAAGGTCAGGAAAAACTTGGTAAGCATTACATGAGTAAATAATGTTATTTTAGGATAAAAATATTGCGATTTGAACTCTGGTAAATTTGATAATGCCAACCAAAACAAAAATCCCCCGACAGATTCATAGTTGATATTTTCTGTGTTCTACTGTGTTAACCTGTCTAAATTAGGTACATTAATTTTTTAATCAATGAAATAGAAGCTCTTTGGAATAAAAAAATAAAATAAACAGAATTAACGTTAAGTTTGATTTGACCCTAAAGGACTTTCAAACGTTGGCTGCATTACGGTAATTTGAGGAGCGAATGCGAATTGTAAAACAATTCGATAAGAAAATTAAGTCAAGAAGTTTTAACAAGAAAAATGACTCAAAAAAACTTCTGATATGTAGAACATTTTGTTATTCTAACCTCACATTTTAACAATTATTTTCACTTATAAATAAAAAGTATTAATCTTATATGAAGTAGGACTAGTTAAATTTAAAAAAATATTTTTGAAGATTTCTATATCTAAAAATGTGTTGGTTATAACGCGTTTTATTTCCGTATCGTTGAAAATTCGTAGGTTGCATGAGATAACTTTCCTGTTGTGTTTACTAAGCCCGAGACTATTCAGTTATTAATTGTCTAAAATTATTTATCTTTGAAGAAAACATTATTTCAAGATGATGGCGCTCTTAATATCGACAGTGGCTCAATATCATTTGTCATATTTAGGTTTAGGTTGCGGGGTCGCGGCAATAATACACTGAAGAACTTAACTATGTATATATTTTTTACAATCTGTATAACAAAATTCTGCTGTCTAACTGACAATTCTAATCATCTTATTATCTAGGTTGTTATGGAATTTTTAAATTATTTTCCAATTTGCTTACTGCATCCGCTACATCACCCCCTTGCTAGTGTTAACGTTAACTAAAAAATGTATTAATTAACTCGTTCCTGATTGTAGTCGATCGGAAATCGTACACGTCTGCCTGACCGGGTACGTGGGCTGAGTATCGCCTGTTGATTTGGCTGGTCTTCTTTCTTTTCTTCGTTCTTTGCGTTTGACTGCTCAGTGTTGTCTTCTGTTAACATATGGGCGGGTTTCAAACGTTCTACATTTATTCGTGTGTCTTTTCCTTTTATACGCACCACGAAGTTGTGGGTAGAACGACTTTTCACTTCGAATGGTCCATCGTATGGTGACTGTAATGGGCCACGTACTGCATCATTTCGTACAAAAACATATGGTGAAGTGGTTAACTCTTTAAAGGAGAAAGTTTTCTCGTACCGTGTCTTGTTGCCGATACTGGTCTCACCTTGTCGATGTGACGTCGAAGCTATGCAACGAAATCGACTTCGCTGACTTTTTTAGACTGGCTAAAAAATTCACCTGGTAAACGAATAGTTGAACCGTAAACCATTTCTGCTGTTGAGGCCTTAAGGTCCTCCTTCACAGCCGTTCGGATTCCGAGTAACACGATGGGTAAAGCTTCGACCCACCGCTCCGTTTCGTGGCATTTAATTGCAGCTTTCAGCTGTCGGTGGAATCTCTCTATCATGCCGTTGGCTGCAGGGTGGTATGCTGTCGTTCGTAGATGAGTTGCTCCAGTCAGACGTAAAAGTTCCTTAAAGAGTTTGGATTCAAATTGACGACCTTGATCTGTCGTAACCCTTAGAGGTACTCCAAATCGTGCTATCCAGATCTCAAGAAAAGCACGGGCTACTGTTTCCGCTTCGATATTTTGCCATGGGGCTACTTCTGGCCAGCGCGTATATCTATCTACACACGTAAGACAATAGCGAAAACCTTGTGAACTCGGTAGAGGTCCTACGATGTCTATGTGCACGTGTTCGAATCTACTTCCTGGGTTTGTAAAATTCCCCACCGGTGCAGTCACGTGTCGCGTAGTTTTAGCCCGCTGACATGGGATACAGTTTCTTGACCATTCGCGACAATTCTTGTTGATTGACGGCCATACGAAACGTGACGTTACTAGCTTCTGTGTCGCTCGAACGCCAGGGTGTGAAAGTCCGTGCAGCGAGTTGAAAACTTGGCGTCGTAATGGTTCAGGTACATAGATTCTTGCCGTTTTTGTATCACAGTCATAATATAAATCGCAATTGAAGTCCGGCATATGTATTTTTCGTAACTTCAACGAATTTGTCTCATCGAGGAGAATTGCCTGAAGTTCTGGATCATTCTTTTGAGCTTCAGCCAGCGTCTGGTAATCGACGGCCTGTGAAACAGCTTCCACTCGCGACAATGCGTCTGCGACACTATTATCTGTTCCTGCGATGTGGCGTATGTCTGTAGAAAATTGTCCAATAAAATCAAGGTACCTAAACTGCCTTGGGAACTCCTTTCTGGTTTCTGTTGGAACGCAAAGGTTAGCGGTTTGTGGTCTGTAAAATTACAAACTGCCGACCTTCCAACGTGTAGCGGAATCGTTTTACGGCGGAGTAAATTGCAAAAGTTCTCGATCGTATGCACTGTACTTGCGTTGTGCTGACGTAAGACTTTTGTATAGAAAGCTAATGGTTGTGATGTCCCGTTGACTTGTTGTTGCAGCGTGGCGCCTATGGCGTAGTCCGAGGCGTCGACTGTTATGGACAACATAGCTTCAGGAACAGGATGGGCGAGCATTGCAGCATTTGCGAGGCCAGTTTTATGTTTTCGTATGCCATCTCTGCGACTTCTGTCCATTCTACTGCTGCGTTTCCATTTTTGGTCCCTTCAATAACTCGTTAAGAGGTTGTTGTAGATCTGCGGCTTTTGATATGAAACGTCGATAAAAGTTTATCATACCGAGAAATCTTCGTAGTTGACGTACTGTTACTGGTTTAGGGAACTCCGTAATTGCCTGTACGCGTTCTGCCAAGGGTCTTGTCCCCTGGTGGTTGACGGAGTATCCTAGAATTTAACCTCCTGTGCACCAAAAACACATTTTGATTGGTTAATTACTAGTCCGTACTCACTAAAACGTTTGAAAAGTGTTCTTAAATGTTGCTGATGTTCCTCTTCACTTCCCGAAGCAACTAATATGTCGTCGATGTAGGCATAACAGAAGTTCAGTCCTCTAAGTACGTGGTCGATAAATCGTTGAAATGTTTGTGCGGCGTTGCGTAATCCAAACGGAGTTTTCAGAAATTCGAACAGTCCAAACGGTGTAGTAATAGCTGTTTTTCTACATCTTCTGCTGCTACAGGTATTTGGTGGTATGCTCTTACTAGATCAATTGTAGAAAAAATTGACTTGCCGTGAAGAGCATGTGCGAAATCCTCTATATGTGGAACGGGGTACCGGTCGGGTATCGTCCTCGCGTTGAGGGCTCGGTAGTCTCCGCATGGTCTCCATTCGCTGTTTTTCTTTGCTACTAAATGTAAAGGTGATGCCCAGGGACTTTTAGATGGACGTATGATACCTTGCTGTAGCATGAACTCAAACTCCGTTTTGGCGGATTTTAAACGATCCGGAGCTAGACGTCGAGGGCGACAGAATACGGGGTCAGGCGTCGTAGTGATGTGATGAACGATGTCATGTTTCGCTACTGCGCGATCGTTTTCCGTGAGTCGGGTAATCTCAGGAAATTCGCTAAGTAAGCGGTGATATTCTGACTCTACCAACACTGTTTTTATAGAAGCTATATCTCCGTTTACCTCTCTTCCTGTTGTTGCAAGTAACGTGGTGGAATCGATGAGGCGGCGTGCACGCGTGTCGACTAATAGTCCATAAAAAGCTAAAAAGTCTATGCCGATTATAGGCTTGTCAACATCCGACACAACGAATTGCCACTTGAAACTACGACGAAGTCGAAAGTTTAACTCTAGTGTTATTGTGCCGTATGTCGCGATCGGTGCTCCGTTAGCAGCATATAAATCATAGTCGCACTTTTGACGTTGTTCATTGATACGTGCACGGGATATACACATAAATCTGCGCCAGTGTCCACTAGAAACGAAATTTTGGAATGTTCATCAGTTACAAAAATTCTACGTGACGTCGAGGGCCCGTCGTTGATAGCTTTTATCAACGACGGTTCTACACGTTTCCTGAGCGTACTTACAGGGTGGGCGGCACTTTGTAGCTCTGCTTCCGAAACAGTTGTGATACCAACACATATCACCATCCTGTTCGTTATTTCTACGCGATCTTGAACGCTGTCGAGAATGACTTCTTTGTCGTGGTGGCTGACGTGCTCGTGATTGTTGGCAACTTTCCTGGAGTAGTTTCGATACGTCTTTTCGTAACGCTTCCATTTCTTGATACAGGTACTCATCTCTGTATTTAGAAGTTTCTGCTACCTGCGGTTGGCCTTGTCTAATAGTTTCGACTATTTTATCCGCTTTTTGCGCCACCTTATCTAGCGCTACATCGTCGTCCATGGCCAGGATGGCCTGCGCATGGTTTGGGAGTCGGCTCATCCACAGGGAACGAAGGATTGCGTCGTTTACGGTATTTCCTGCAAGTCCACGTAGGTGTCGGAGAAATTGTGATGGGCGTCTGTCTCCCATTTCTTCACCTTCAGAAGACGACGGATTTGCTGTTCGGCGGACGCCGATAGACGGGCAAGTCAGTTCAATTTTTAGTTTTTCATATTTGCCTGTCATTGGCGGTGCGTCAATTATGTCACCGACCTCTTCGGCGATATGCGGGTCTAGATGCGCGACGATGTAATGAAATTTCGTTTCATCCTGCGTAATTTTGTTAAGTGCAAATTGTGCCTCTACTTGGGAAAACCACCTCGTTGGGTTTTTCTGCCAGAATGGCGGTATTTTGATAGCTACGCGACTAACCTGTGTCATTGAATTTTCATCAAACTGCGTGCCGTCTTGCATCGTGGGGCTTTGGATCATGTCACTTCTATTCTTCAGTAACTCGTTGCCGTGCGAATCACGTCTGGGTCACCAGTTTTAGGTTGCGGGGTCGCGGCAATAATACACTGAAGAACTTCACTATGTATATATTTTTTTTACAATCTGTATAACAAAATTCTGCTGTCTAACTGACAATCCTAATCATCTTATTATCTAGGTTGTTATGGAATTTTTAAATTATTTTCCAATTTGCTTACTGCATCCGCTACATTAGGTTTATTAGCTATTGAGTTAGATTTTGCTAAAAACTGTGGTTTTAGTGCAATATTAGATTTATTTTCAAATTAAAAGGCACGCAAAACCTAATTATTATATTAAGTAGGTACGTACATTGCAAAAAACTGTTTCAGTGCATGTTTGATTAGTATTACTTTATTTTATATTTTAAATATTATAGTAGGTACCCTGATATATAATATATTAGTTTTATGTATCATTTGTAATATTTCTTAAAAACATTAATATATGTTCTTTATTACACATACGTATTTTGTATCGCTATATAAATAAATTGAAAGCCATATTAGACACAATAGGTAAAGATGATTTTTTTAATAGTTTGTTGTCGTAAAGTCCGTTCAGGCCCAACAAATCCCACGACAGTAATGCAATTTCGTTATGTAGCATTACATGAATGTAAACAAAAAACACAGTGGCCCTAACATTTTTTTTACAATATTAAGGCCCAGCGAAAGCTTCTGTCTCGGGGTCCGCTCTGGCTATCGACAATCCTGCCTGTACTTGGTAGATTGATAAAACGCTAGATTGAAATAAATACAAATAAAAAAATATCAAAATATTTTAAATAAAGGCAGTGTGAAACTAACAACAGTTTGGCGTATCAGGCAAGTGTTAGTATGTCAATGATCTGCCAACATACATTGAGCACGGTCATCTAACAATGTTTGCTGATGACACAACGATTACTGTGTCAGCGAATACACCAGAGGAGCTCAGAAAATTTATTTGCAACGTGATGGATTCATTGAGTATATGGTGCCAGAGGAATAAACTAATTCTAAACAACAAAAAGACTATATATATTATCTTTCAGCTTCAAACACCTCTACCCACAAACTTTATGTCTTCTGAAGGTATCATGTCAGATTCACTGAAACTTCTTGGCACCATCCTTGATTCTAAGCTCTCCTGGTGTAAACATGTTGACCATGTGTGTAGTCAGCCAAATAAAGCATTCTTTGCACTATTGCAGCTTAAGCATACCTACTCTTGATCAGGCGGGCTTAATTAATGTTTATTATTCCATGGTATACAGTCACAGCGTTTAACATTCTTGCTTGGGGTAGAGGCAGTGAATGTGAAAGAGTATTCATATGCCAAAAAAAAATGGTAAGACTACTTTTCAACTTTAAAGTTAATGTGAGTTGTATGGATGTGTTTAAGGATAAACAAATTCTCACAACGCCTTCAATCTATATCTTAAAATGTTTACTTTTTACGAAAAATAACATAAGCCACTTTAAAAAACGGACAAATTTTCACAACTATACTACAAGACACGGGGAACAGTATTCCTACTCACCATACAAGCGCTTTTAAAAAATCGCCATATTATAATTGCATAATTTTGTATAATGCTCTTCCTAAGGCAATCTGATGTATATCTGTTTCCCTGAAATTTAAAAGTAAGGCAAAACACTTTGTCAGTTAGAGGTTTTTATAGTGTGAATGATTTTGTGAAGTAGTAAGTGATGCTAACTGTGGCTTTTACTGTTGCTATCGAGTTTCACCGCATTTTTCACTCATGCGTGCAATGTTTATATATATACATGTATAATTATATTTATAAATTATAAACTGTTGTTAGTGGTTATACCGTATCATCTGTTGTTTTATATATATAGTCGTTGTTAGTGACTACCTTATCAGTTATCACCTGTTTGTTCTTTTTTTTATACTTGTTAAAATGATGATATTTTGACGTGAATAACTTTTTTGAACTAAACCTAGTGGCGTAGGAATGAGACTTTTTTATCCTTGAACCCTCGAAATTTCTACGCCAGTGATAAAAAGTATATATTCTACGTTTATGCAAAAAACAAAACTTTATTGAACTATATTTAGTGGAAAAAGTGGTTCTTTATTGCACTAGTGCAATAAAATGTTTATTGCATTCATCTGTCATTCTTCTACAGCGTTTTGTCATCATGACAAACATAAACGTTCAAATCGACGTCACATTTTCCTACACTTAGTGTCATCTAAATAAAATTTTTTGGTTTTTGCATGAACGTAGAAAAAATACTGTATGCAACTCGTACAAAAAGTGCTTATTACACTCGACGTGTTGTCCTACTCGGCCTGACGGCCTCGTTGGACAATTTTACGTCGCGTGCAATAAACACTTACTTTTTATACTTGTTGCATAAATAACTATTTTCAGTACAAATATTAAAATGTTACCTATTACACTTTCTAAAAAAAAGTGCTATTGAAAATATTTGCTGAACAACTTTGTCTTTCAGATATATTGATGTTCTAATGTCTATTGGGGGTTCATGCTATGAAATTTTAAAAATTGCTGTCAGTCACTTATTAAACAAATGAAAACAACAATTTGTAAACAATTTAATTTAAATTGTGCTCAAAGTAATATCTTAGGAAAGTCGTGTCCGTATTAGCATGTCATTTTTTTGAAAAAAGCAAAGCATTTTTTTACAATGTGCCCTATCAAATTCCATGATGTACGAGTATTATTTCAAGCAATCGGACAAGCAATTCTGTAAAGAAAAAATATTTTTAATTTCCCATAAGCCACTGAAGCTTTATTGCTGACTTCTACATAAAATAAATCCGCAAGGCACACAATTTTTATTTTTCATTAATTTCAGATCTCTCAATGCGGACGCATTTGAGGGTTCTTCCTCTGTGTCCTATCTAAGTTTGGCAGACAATACCTTAGAAGTAGTTCCTGAGAAACTGTGGAAAAAAATGCCTAATATTGAAACTCTGGATTTGGGACGGACTAAAATAAAATACATATCTGAAAGCAATTTCAAGGTAAGTTTAGTTCCACAATGTAAGTGATCGAAAATATATTGCAATTTATCTTATATTAGGAGTACCATTGAGATTATATATACTAACTACCTTATATAACCAATGGTAGTACTTCCCGTAGTCAAATATGCTCAACTACCGTCATTGGCGGCGGAAAGGGGGGCAAGGTGGACTAAGCCCCTTCCAAAAATGATGCCGCGGGCACATTGCCCTGATGCCACGCCACGCCACGTCATGTGATACAACGTCAGAAGGATCTGACACTGTATATTCTTATGTATTTGTATATATTGTGTGCACACGCCACGCCACGCCATCCGACGTGTTTTGCAAAGAAAAATAGAAAACTTGTACTTATTTGAATGATATTTTTATCTACCCAGTACATACAATAATAATAATATCTCTACCCCTCATTCTAATCACGAGGAATAGCCCAGAAGTCGGAGACTTGTGCGGGAGAGAGGGCGGCATATTATTAATAAGCAGGCCGCATTTGCGCCCAGTAATGACCTACGTTGTAGGCTCTAACCACTATTCAATGCAGGAATCAGGGAAACCTGGAAAACCTCTATAATTAGGGGGGTAGTCAAATGTCAACCGGTATCATTCTCTCACATTGACCCAAGCCAACATTCTTCCACCCTACCATAGCCACAGAGAGGGTAAATCCTCTCCACGAATGTAGCTAATATACGGTCTACCGGCAGCGGGGCCCGAACCCACGCCGATCTAGTCACCTCGATTCATGTACTGACGCCTTAAACCGCGCGACCACTGACCGACCCAACATAATTAGATATACCTTGTACTTATGTACGAATTAAAGTTTTTTCAGATCTGAATAATTACGTTTTATTTTTAAAATATTATGCACATGCATAGAGACACAACCTGGCAATGATCATCCGATATGTTTCACCAATTTGGTAAAATTTATATTGGTTTTTTATTTGAGATTGCATTTTTCAAGCCCTCCCAGCAAGAGATGTTCCGCCGCCAATGAGTACCGTAGACGTAAACTACCATTTGAGCCAGTTGATTTTTGCTTTTAGATGTCGCTAAAAACATATTAAAATCAACAACGAGAAAATAAAATATTACAGCAAATAGAAATTTTGCCGTATCTGTTAGTCACGGATATTTGTTGATATTTTCTTAATATACAGGGTGAGTCAGAAAGAATAGGTATAACACTAAGCTGGACTAGACACCGAAGTATTATGTTTGAGCTCATCATGTCTTATACGAACGACGCTGATTTTACAGTGTTTCAAGGTTTAAATTTTATTCTGAAATTTTTCAGTAATTGAGAGAGTGTGAGAATTATGCATTTGATGCTTATTTTGACGTTGCTCCTAGAGGGCGCAGTATTATTTAGGTAAATGTTGAACTATGCTTAAAAAAATCCGAAAGAACATTAAATTTTACATAAGGAATGTACTCTTGTTTAGATCGCCAAACTTTATCAGTTTCTGAGTTATTTGCATTTAAAAGTTTCAATGTATTTTGTGGTGATTTTCTTTAAGGCGCTAATATTGCTATTTCTTAGTAGGCTTGTGTCAAATTTTCATGTCAATAAATGTTAGCGTATTTTGCGTGCATACGATTTATTAATCGTGCAAAAACTCGTATTAAAATTTTTTTCTTAGTTTTTTGTTGCTTTTGATCAGATATGCAAGCCGTTTCATTTACATTCGACACCCATAATAATTGTCCAAATATCCTCTCTAAGTTCGTAAACATCTTGCATAGATATAGACAGAGAAATACCTCTTGTAAGTTTTAGGCAGTAGGTATATTCTAAAAACCTGAATTAAAAGAAACTCATGCATGATTGTAACAACTATTGTTAAGAATTTTTTAGTTTGATGACAATGAATATTTATAATTTTGATTATAGGATTGATTAAATAAGTCCTGATTATGTTTTAAAAGTAAAACTAACCAGACATAATTTAGAAAATCCAGTGTTTTATTATCCATCTTAATTCCGAATATTTAAAAAAGAGACATTATGTATTTAAAAGGGTATTACGTAATTCGCGAAAATCAAGAGGTCGAATGAACAACAATTTGTTTACAATTATCGCTAAAGATTATAAAGCTTTTAATTGCCAGAGAGGTTGTGTTTTATGGTGTAATTCTCTGTATTTTTTAGTTGCAAGTGTATTTTAGGAGTTATCAAACTTTAATGTAAGACAAATTTCTAGATTGTATATATCGTGAATTCTTTGTATGTTCGTAATTTCAACATTTCAGATTCAGATATAACGGCTCGGTTCAAAATATTTGTAACAGATGTCTTAGACTATTTGGGGGATCATGTGCGACCTCTAAAAGAAGATGAGGTCGAGGCCACACAAGTTTTGTCTGGGGTAGAACGTGAGAAACCACAACTTATCAAAAACCTGTGTTTACAGGCGTCTGCTTTAGTTCAGCCACCCCATAAATATCTGTTTTATGAAATTTATTAAATGGAGAAAATTGGCAGTGTAAAATTCTCTTTAAGAAAATGTTTGCTACATACTTTGTTATCGAGTTTACGAGAAATTCTGCAGGGAAATATCAGAAGTAGGCATAATAAGAGGAGCACTGAGAAACAGTGCCGAGATTTTGTGCAAATATTCTTGCGTATGTTTTGTATTTTTGTGCACTTTTTGTAAATATCGTACAATCGCAATAAAATTTGCAAAAATATACAGAAAATTTCCACTACATCTACATATACACAACCGATGTGTTGAATTGTTGTTCACCTTCAGACCCGACTTATTGCAAATTATCTTATGCAGATTCTGCACTTTTCTTCATTCAAGATAAAATTATACTATTTTCAAACTGTTCTGGTACAATTTATGAAGAAAAAATGTAGGAAAATATTAAAAAACACACATAACCTCACACTTTTATTATGCAAGTAATTTGTTGTTCATCCCTACAGCAGTTCCGAAATCTATCAACAGATGTCAGCCACTTCGTGATTATCGCCAATAGTAAAAAGTAAAAAAAAAATCTATTTTTCAACTATTGTCTTCTGATACCACCAATTAATTCTTACAGTGACTTAGTACCTCTAGTTAGGTACAAAATTGTTAGATACATACCTACTAATTTGCCGGAATAGCATTGTATATCATTAAATATACACATTTAGCAAATCTTATTTATACATATAACTTATGATAACTTACATGAATAAAATCATCTATTCCGTTTTTTAATTTTTTATTAATCTAATAACTTATACATTGAATTGGTCAACTATACGTAGTCCTGTGATAGTTAATACAATTGTGAGAGAAACAAGAAAGGTTAGTGTAAATATAGCTAGGCTAACAATAGCTGTGACTGTCATTGTGACAATAACACTCAAAATAATTAAAGAAATTATAACTGAAATGACAACAGGTGAATTGACTAACGTAATTTCCATTTGCTGGGCTAGGTATAATAGTTTTTGCTAACTGTACTGGTAAAACTGGTTAACGGGTGGAACTTACTTTGCTGCAGGATTTATTCTTATTATAATGACATAGACATATTGATTGATTGATGACATATTTATACAGGTATGTCAGTGTCATTACCAAAATATAGAATGTATCCAATCAAGCTGTTATATTTTCCATTTGATTCTCCCACATTTTGAAATATCTAATACCCACTACTAAGTTCATCATCAAAATTGTAAAAATAAACCCATACAGAGTTGTCACATCTAGTCCAGAAAATTATCGATAATTGGGAAATGTGTTAATTTTGTCTTAAACTTCGTGTTTACACAAGTAGTACAGTAGATGAATTTTGAAGACATTTTTACTATTGAAAGAAACCATAGACCAGTAACGCTTACGGCAACTACTGTAGAAGTACTTCAAAAATGCATTGTTTATTTTTTACATATGCGTGTTTACAAAAGCATACGTACAAGATGTTCCGCATAAGAACCACTACAGAGCAGATGCATGTAGTGAACTTTTTTCATTGATCAAATTTAAAAAGAATGATAATCTCCTGCTCAGAATTTAATTTAAAACACTATTTTGTTTTTGTAAAATTTTAAAAAACGTTATGGTTTTCAAGAAAAAATACATTAATGAAAAGAAGATTATAATAGTATTTATTAGAAGAAATCAAAAATCAGTAGTAGGCTTTGTCTTTAATATTTGACAGTTTGTAATAAAACTATATATATAAAAAAAATAAAATAAAGAAATTGTTCAAAATGGCGCCATGTTCTCTGAAACATAATAATGCCTAATACAAAATGATCGTTTCTTATAACGTTACATTTATTCGAAATACGATTCCACAAATCTTTTCGGGATTCAATTGATGAGGAGAAAACAACATCCTTTAATGTTCCCCAAAGAAAATAATCACATTTGTTGAGGTCTGTTGATCGTGGTAGCCAATTTTGAAGACAGTTATTTCCTCGTCCTAACCAGTTAACGTCTCTAACAGTAGCACTAAAATGAACCGGTGCCCCATCATGTACAAACCAAATTCCAGTCTAAGTTGCAACAGTAAATCTTCGATTAAATCAGGGAGAGTATTTTGCAAAAATTACAACTTTCGCCATTTAATCGATTTGGCAAAATAACGATCAATAATACCGGCCCAAACATTTACCTTAAACTCGCATTGAAAATGTCTAGGAGTTATTGCATACAGGTTTACATTGGAATATTCATGAAAGTTGTGAACATTTGTAATTCCTCTGCGAGTGAAACAAGCCTCGTCAGTGAAAAGAATTTTCTTGTGAAAATTAATATCCTGATGCAAGATGAACTCGCAAATAATCACTCGTCGATCCAAATCTTGAGGTACTTGTACTTTTTGAATGTGATATGGATGTAGTAGATTACGTTTAAGAATTGCGCTTAATCTTCAACTGTTTGCAAAGTATTTTCTTAATTTTGTACCCTTATTACACTACAAAGTTTGCTGGTATTATTGAAAATCTTTCCTGTCTCTCGAGCGCGTCTCGATCAGGAAATCTACGATATTCTTCCACACTTCTACAGTTTCCTTCACATAAACCTAGTACAAGTAAGGCCGGATCCACATATAACGAACGAACATGAACATACATTTTATATACATACATGAACGAATGAGTATGGACGTTATGACAATCACAAACAAGTACAAACAAATTACGTGGAGCGCCGGTGAACACGATCATTCAAATTTGTTCATGTTCGTTCGTTTCATGTGGACCCGGCTTTAAGCCGTATATGTACGTTCTTATTTGTTCATGTTCGTTCTTTATATGTGAACCCGGCTTAAGATAACAACTTGGTCGCTGAATGAAAATTTTCCAGTTATTGTCAACAACAAACAGTGACAGTAATATATAATAGTTTTATTACTAGCTGTCAAATTTTAAAGACAGAGCTTCCAACTGACTTTTTGATTTCTTCTAATAAATACAATTTAAATCTTGTTTGAATTAATGCATTTTTTTTTGAAAACCTTAAAGCGGCATATTATCATTCTTTTTAAATTCGATCAATGGGAAAAAGTTTGGTATAATTTATGGGTAACTCACCCTCAATGAACACCTTGTAGTATTTCAATTTACTTGAACTTATTTCAAAGAAGACCAATTATAAACTTAAATCGTGTACCAAATTCAGTTATTACAAGTTAAAGTAATCCAAATATTAATTTTATTCGAAATATTTGGCCCCACTGCAACTCCGCCTATGTGCAATTTTGTATATACAGATTTGGAAAGTGAGGATCTTGATGGTGAATTGTGTTTTGCCGCTTGCGTGTATTTGTGTCATGCTACACGCATACTTCCATCACAGCGTGTTCGCATCAAGCAGTGTTGGGAAAAATTCAGTGCATGAGAATAATTTCAAAGAAGCATGAGGTTTGGAGAAAAAAGCATGAGATGGCTTAATTTATCAAAAAAAACACCTCTTGACACAGCTTAATTTTTAATTACTTTTGTAATGCCATTTTTATTTAATTAAAAAGCATTATGTTCTGCTATTTTATCATAATATTACATTGTAAGTAGGTACTTACAGGTACTTACTTAAAAGTTATTAACCACGTATCCTTTCTAATTTATTTTATTGTTAGGCCGGGCGAACGTTGAGGCGCAGTTGATGTGACGCAGGGTGACTCACGGATCGTAAAATCTGTTGTTTCCAGAAAATGTAGATACCCTTACGGAATAGAGTTAAGAATCACTGCAATACAGCGTGAATACAGCACACACACCGCATATCCGTAGACTGTCATACCCGTTTATGTATTCATTGCTAATTATAAAGAGAGCAGTCTACAATAAAGGACATTTGGTAATAAACCAAATTAACAGAATCACCCTGAATATACTTTTCCATATATCGATTGTGGTCATTAGTGGTGGAACACCCTGTATAAAAGTAAAAATACAAATATTTACTAATATAAATTATGTAATACATCAAAATGTCCCTTTGTATAAGTAGTAGGTATATTATGTACTCAATATTAGAATGAAATACAATAACCCTGTTCACACAGCATCAGTTGGAAACCGTTTCCAATAGTCTGACGCACGCGCAGTTTATTTATAATGCCTCCATAAGGTTGAAAATCCATTGATGTAGTTGGAATGCGCACGCTCCGGACGATTGGAAACTAATTTGTGTATTGTGCGAACAAAGCTTACATTAATTTCTAATTTCATTTCAATAATTTTACTGAATAACTTAATATTTATGCTCATCGTAACAGAACTAGGTAACATGTTTTTTATAAACAGATTCAGTGGCTCTGGATAAGACAGTTGAAGATGTAATATTCAATCTTGGTACAGTTGTCTCATGATAATAGATTTCAGTTGTAGAAAACTGATCCAAATGTTCGCTTATAAATTTTAAATCGACCATTTCCTATCTAGATATTTAGTGGTGTAGGTACTGATACTCATTATATTTCGTAAAATGCATCGATAATGAATAAAAGTCGAGAACCTAAACCGCTGTTTGAAAAATAATTATCAAAATAACCGTATTCGATGTAATCTACTTATATACAAGATTCTTGATGACAGTTCAAATTTCTCGAAAGATACCGCCTCCTCAATTAATGAAGTTTATTCATTAAGCTTACATCTTCAACTGTTATACTGCGTGTTTCATGTTTACTTTAAACAAATAGTAAAGTTCATTGATTCATTGGTATGGTGAATTTTATTTAAATTTCCTTTATTTGAACGTAATAATTGTTTAATATTTCGTTATTTCCCAGGATCTGCCGGTTTTGAATTGTCTGGTTTTGCCAGGAAATCAGATTTCTAGGATTGACACCAACTCTTTTTCGCCTGAATTACAAAGGTTACACCTGGGCAGAAACTATATAAGAGATTTAAATGATTCCTTGTTAAATCTCTCAGAACTAGGCTGGTTGTTCATCAATACCAATGACCTGACGACATTAGATAATCAGTTGCCTAGAACTGCCCCGAATCTAATTTTGATCCACGCGTCCCAGAACAGAATAGAGAAACTTCCTCAACAACTGAAGCTGTACCCTTTGTTGGAATCCATCTTCTTCCAACACAATAGGCTTAAATCGTTGGATGGAATATTGGCCAGACTGAAGTATCTCAGAAGAGCCGTATTGGATCATAATCAAATAAATACCGTAAGTGAATAGAAATGCTAAACGTAACAGAAAAGTTTCCCTATATAATTACAAATTTCATTAATGATTTTCTAGGTCCCTGTATAGAGTAGTCCCAAAGCTTTCATAACTTTAGGTACATAGCTTTAGGGTTTTCTTCCATCTCCTTCTATCTTTAGCCTTTTCTCTCCAGTTCATCACATTTTAATCTTTTAGGTCCTATATAACCGCTCCCATCCATTCTCTTCTTGGCTTTCCTCTTCTTTTCTTGCCCTCCGATACCTTGTTAGCTATTGTTTTAACTATCCTCTCATTTCCTATCCTTTCCAGATATTCCAACCACTGCAGTCTACATGTCCGGACTATTTCAGTAATCGGTGTTTAGTTAAACAGTTCATATATTTCACAGTTTGTTCTTTCCACCTTCCTTCCTTCAAAAAATCTACGTAATATTTTTCTTTCCCACACTTCAAGTTGGTTCTGTATTCTCCTATTCATTGTCCACGTTTCCACTCCATACACATTTTGTATAACCTTATTTTTGAATGCTTATATATTTGCTTTGATCTCAAAATTTTGTCTAGACGCCCCGCCATACCACTACATTTCGCTACTTTCAAATCTATCTCACTGGCCTCTTTAGTTTTATTGTCAATTAATGTTCCTCGATACATACAATTTTCAACTTCTTCTAATTCTTTCTTTCTATTTGACCCTGGTTGAATTATGAACTTTCTTTGTTTGCTGTCCTTTCCATTGTTTTTTAATTCCACAAATTTAGTATTTTTCATATTAATTTTTAAGCCCATCATATCTGCTGCCTCTATTAAGTTCTGTTATATATCTTTTAACTCTCTTCTGCTTCTCGCCAATAGCTCAACATCATCTGCATACGCCAGTATTTGGTGACTTTTATTTAATAATATGCCAACTCTGATTATTTGCTATCTCTAATTACCTTTTCTAGTGCTATGCTAAACAGTACTGTAGACAGAAGGTCCCCTTCAAACCTCATTTGACCTCAAATAATTTTGAATTCTGACCATTCTTGACTGACATTTAGGTCTCCTTTAATGTTGTTTTTATTAAACGTGTTAACTTATCAGGAAATTAAAATTCATTTAGAGCGTTCCATAACATTTTTCTACCAACAAAATCATAAGCGCCTTTAAAAGTCTACGAACAGCATAACTGTAGGAATTTTATATTCATAACATGTTGTAAGTGTTTGCTTCAACATAAACATCTGATTATTGGATTGGAAAACAGATCTCAGGTTTTCTCTGGATCCATCTAGCCATTAAAATCCACCTGTCTCTTTTAAGATTATGATCCATTAAGCTCCTTTCCTTCTTGTATATTTCCTGGCAGTAGTTGCTGGACTCTCTTCCGCGGCGACTGTTGCTCCTGACCTCAATACCGAGGCTGTGTGACACGAAGCCGCAAATAGAGATAGGCATGCTACTTGTCATTCTCTTATGTTCTTGTCCTTCGCTCTTCCTTCTTATTCCATCTTCTTTTTAAGCTGCACTGCGCTGATGAAGGGCAAAAACCCAAAAACAACGTTGTCCGCAGTTGCTTCGCTGTTCCTTCCATCTGTTTTATCTGGATCCATCTAGCCATTAAAATCCACCTGTCTCTTTTAACATTATGATCCATTAAGCTCCTTTCCATCTGATTATTGACCTTTCTTTATGGAAACGACCCTGGTACTCCCCTATCACGTTTTCGGTATGGCTTTTATTATTCTTTATTATGGATATTCCTTCACTTCCTCTACAAGTACAGATATAAATATTCGGCAAAAAATTGTCGACTTTTTTTAATGTGTTATGAAATCTAAATCATTAACCTCTTCAATATTGGAAATATAAATATCACTGCGTTTGATGTGTCTAGTAAACTCAACTGATGTTTTGATGGTATAAACTCTAAACCTTCTTTTGGAGTAATTTGTAAACTTTCAATTTAGTGTTCTCGTTCTCAATAATTTGTTTCAAGTATTAGATTTGTTTTATGCACATTTTTATTCCAAAACAGGATATGTACTTATTGAACAATTAAATTAGCGTATATTATCTCAACCCCATAGAACATTATATGTTTTCATCATCGCCTAGAATTATCGTAACGTATTGTGAGCTGAATAGGCCGTAGTCAAATTTTAAGTTTTGTCAATTTGATGGCGCAGGCACATGGTTGCATTAGGTTTGTTCAAGCAGCAGCAGCACCATACTTACGTATTAAATTTTCTATGGTTGGCAGTCCTACTGTTATCCTTATCGTCTTATTGATCTGCGCTACTGGATCAGTAGATCTGCCATTTAATACTTTTTTCTTTCTTTTTAAATAACTTTTCCTGCGACTGTCCAGAGGCTTCGTACCATCTTCTTTACACCTTATCCATGATTGTTATTTTAATTATTCCTTAATAATAGTGTTACCACAATACAGCTAAATATTCTGTTTTGTATATTGCATTCTAGATTACTGAGGAAGATTTCATTGAATCAGATCTAATGGAATCCCTTTTGCTTGGTCATAACGAAATTACATCTGTCAATAACTCACTGCTGAATCTGCACAATTTGAACTTTCTCAATCTAACGTACAACCTCCTAACGGAATTCTCTTTCCAAGAAGTTGTTGGTCTTCAGGAACTTCGAAGCATAGACTTATCTTACAACCAGATAACTACACTAATAGGACCACCAGCCGTAAGTCCTAATAAAATTTAAAAGTTATCGTTTATAAACCTATTAATTTCAGTTATTTCAGAACTTGGTGGAGTGGAACATCAAACTCACAGAACTGAAATTGGACCACAATCGTCTAGAAACGTTGAACGGTGCCTTGGCGGGATTGCCCGAACTACTGAGATTAAATTTGAGCTTCAATAGGTTAAAAAAGATATCGCCCGATGACTTAATAGGTTTAGACCAGTTAAGGCTTTTGGATGTCTCGCACAATCACTTAACAACGTTGGAGGAAACCAGTAAGGTAAATAAAGTTATTGATAAATAAGAGAAAATTATGTAATTAGTAATCTACAATTAAAGTGGTATGGATCTGTATAACATGTAGGTATCATTTTGTTAGCCAATAACTAATGGCGACACTGAATGTTATTGCAATTTTTAAAATCCTCATATTAAGAAGAAATGTTAAAGGACCCCTCGCAAATAAAAAGGAAATTGGCTTTCGGTGAAATCGGCCAAATTTTGGATATGTTGTTCCTTTCGCTAGATCAAAAGTCTCCACGGGCACGAAGCTCGAAAATCTTCTTTACGAGCAGTACCCAGCTTAGAAGGTTAGAGACCGGTAATCACCGATTTTCGCTGATTTAACCTCTCCCCTTGCATTTTCGGGATATATATTGTAACAATTTGAAATATGCACATAGAAAATCAAATGAAAATAACACCTGATCAAACCTAAAGTTGAATAAAATTAATAATTATTAGTGTAAATTTATAAAAATTACAAAGATCTGTTAATATGGATATCCTGGATATAAAGTTACTAAGAATAAATAATATTACATAGCATAAAAATAATAATTTAATAATTTTATTATCAAGTATAAAATAAATTTCATAAATTTGCATGACGTTGACAATTGTTATCACTCAGTACATAAAGAAAAGGAATTTAAACTCAGAGCACCATATATTGAATGAAAGTTGAAAGTCTATTGAGTAATATGATATACATATTGTAGGCAGACGAGTAACATTATGAAAGTTACTTCCATTAAAAATAAATCATATCCTGAAAAATAAATTTAAATGTCAAATTATTAGAATTAATTCCAGAACTGTCAAAAGTAAAGGTGACTTTGCAAGAATCCCTTGTAAATGACCTAAAACACCAAATAAAGACTATTTTCATTAATAAAATAATTAAAATTATACAATAAAACAAAGGACATTTATAACATGTATTAATTATAAGGAGTGTTGTGATAATGTGAATAAAAGACATCCAAAGACTGTGGAAAATCATGTGTAAGGACCTTTTAACATGGCAATCTACAGAACGGATAAAAATAAAGAAGTTGTTGTTAGTTACGGCTTGGGTTTAGAACAAGGTAGAATATCGCAAGAGAGCTCCCGAAAATCTACAAAATTTATTAGAACCAACAAGTATAATCAAGAAAATATCGACTCACCAGCTAAATTTACCAGTCTCCATCCTCCAGTAAAGTTTTTTAATTGCCACTACAGAAAATATCAACCGTATCCAGGGAAATTTGCAGTTCCATAGAATTCTACAGGCACTTTCCAGTATCCAGACAGTTTCCAGTTTCCAGAAAGGAAAATAAAATCTTCCAACCTCAGGTACCTTAAAAAAATAAAGTGCACTCTAAATTTCTATAGCTATAGTAAATTAAAACAGATTTCAACTATTTCAATCTTTGCAAAGTATTAAGAATAAACTACAGGACTTACCTGTATAAAATAAGTCTAATCCAAGCAAATATAACGACCATATTCACAAATTTCACTGGAACTAATAATATCTGTCATGCATGAACAGCCATTATTTTAGAATATATTAGGACTCTGTATTATGATATTACACGCTGTAGGAATGCAACCAACATTCAAGTTAAGAATATTTTTAGCATAAATTATAAAACTGTAACTATAAATTCAATAACAAAGTTTTAACTTATAGTGGTTTGGTAAAATTATCATCAGAGAAGTAATATTAAAAGAAAATATTTTTATTGTTTTCAAATTGATTCTAGAACAAAACTGTTAATCTTTCAAGTGTGTTACTATTTGTTATAAAATAAAACCCTGCATATTTTGAACTGACTCCTGAGTTAAGTTTCTTTTGCTGTTTTGATTTGTGAAACTGTGTCTAGCAAGGGATAAACAAAATTGTATAAATAAGGTACGATAAAAGATAAAAAATTAATAGAAAAGGTTTCTATTGAACAAAATATAGCTTAAACACAACATACACTCATAAAACATAATACATAAAAGGATCAAGGCGCCCAACAAAAATTAATATTCAAACTTTGACATTAAATAAATCTTTAAAATTATAATAAATAATAAAATAAATTTAATTAAATAAAACATACACCCATATAAATATAACAATATATATATATATTATCTTGTTTTGATGAAACAGAAACATGATAAAGACCCCGAAAGTGTCACATCGACGTCGTTCATCTTGGGTAAAGCTGAGTGCGATATAACGAACACATGACGGAATCTGAAGTCCTTAAGGGCCGAACAGCTGATATATTATATCCTTAAAATGCAAGGTAAAATCAGCGAAGATCGGTCTGTAACCTTCCAAGCTGGGTACTCCTCGCAGGAGAAATTTTCGAGCTTCGTGCCCGTGGAGACTTTTGATCTGGACAGCGAAAGTAACAACATATCCAAAATTCGGCCGATTTTACTGAAAGCCAATTTCCCTTTGATTTGTGAGGGGTCCTTTGTTGTTAGAAATGTATCACTTACACAGAGTGAGTCAGAAAGAGTGTTATTATTTATAAAAGTGGTAAAAGGGCGAAGTTCGGTTATCAGCTCAAAGAGTTGAACCTCGCTCTTCCACTTACACTGTGTCCACATTACTAAATTATTTCTTAAATTAAATACGTACTCATTTAATAATAATACAAGAAGAATCTTACACATAAAAAAAGATGAAATAAAAAACATTCCTACGTATGATTTGATTTCAGTTAGTAAGATAATTACTTGCGCAAAAAGGGAATCAATTAAAAAACGGTTATTTATGTAAAGACGACGCTAATTAGATTCGATAGGATAATGGGAAAAACCTAACATAAAACATTTATGACAAAATTACCAGTATTAAACATTATAATAATGAATTACTGAAATTGGTATACCTTACTGAAGTCGTTAGGAGTAACAGTTTTCGAAATAATCTTATTTGAAATATTTAGTGCCCGATTGAAAACTGTTATCGTTTCAGTTAAAATGCCTTTTCTACTGAAAATACAGCAAAATGTTACTTGAAAAAGTTGTTCAGAACGGTAAATTATGGAGATGTGCAAAATTTAAAAAAAATCGGCCTGCTTTGATAAAATCTTTGTGCTTTGTTGAAAAATGGTTTCATCAAACCTCGCCGATCTTCTTGAAATTTTGCACGTCTCCATAATTTACGATTCTGAACAACAAGTAACATTTTGCTGTATTTTCAGCAGAAAAGGCACTTTACCTGAAACCAAAACAGTTTTTACTCGGTGCACTGAGCATTTCAAATAGAATTATTTCAAAAATGGTTACGCCTACCGACTTCAGCAAGGTATACCTTTTTTAAATAAAACAGGTAGGAGAATCGATTGTTTCGATAGTCAGATGGATACATTAAGATGCAAAAAAGTTCTGCCATTTAAACGAAACATGGTGTGCCACAAGTGGCGCCCTCTACTAGTGACATCAAAGTTACAAACATGTTTGAATTTCTCGTCCGCAAATACCCCCGATTTACAAATTTTATGTAAATATTTGGGTTTCTTACAAATATCGAAAATAAAATTTTAACTTTTAACTCCGCTAATAATCAGTTTTGGAAAAAATGTTATAAGAAAGAGGTAGCATTTATTTTCGGTCTAGAATTATCGCCTGAATGTTTTGCTCATCATTTCCGGATACCCTGTATTGTTTTAACTGTTCAGGAGCGAGTCATATAAATATTTATATGGGAAGTTCGGGCATAGGTGTTTAAACCTTGATGAAAATTATGTGTAGTCGATGCCATGGGAATTTTTTGGGAGCACTTAAACCAGTAAATGTGCATTTACTACCTTCGTAAGCTTTTAGTTTAGAAAATAATCGAGTGAATCAAATTAGGTGTATTACTCTAAATCACACGTAAATCACAGTATCACATGAATGTTGTAAGGTGTATTTACGCAAAAATATCCATTTATATATAGGTACTATCGCATTTCCTTCTTCTGTTAACAAATTTTGATATGGTATAGTATAACAATTTCTTCGATGTTACCCTTAAATTAATATATTATATATTATTAGTCTGCATTCAATTCTGGTAATAATTTTATAGGGATCGCAGATTTTAAAAAACGTTTTTCTGAAAAAAGTGAACGATTCATAATTAAAATGCGCAGCACATATTCGTATACGTCTATGGGCATCTGCAGTATAGAGATGGGACTTTCAATTCTGGGACATTAAGTGAATCATTTACTTGAGTGTTTCAGTATGATCAGAGAATTGTATTTGTAATTCTGTCTTTGAGAGTGACTGACTCGAATTATTTGATGCTGGGAAAAAATCTCAACTTTTAGCGAATTTGGTCAACTGTAACATTTTATATTATTTTTATTATCAAACTGTCATTGACTGTCATGACAGATTATCGGAAGCCCAAGTCAAACTTGCTAACGCCACATAATGATGAAAATAGCAATAATATTGTTTTGCGAAATTTGCTAAAAGTTCACAGTTTTCATCTTCATGAAATCTGTCTCGAGCTGCGCCTTTTGGAAAGTCATAATAAATCGACCCCGTCCAGCATATTTCCCTTTCGCATTTGTACCGGCAACACATTTCACATTAAAGGTTAAAAAATATTTTACTTTGCTGGATCTGCCGTCTAAATGTATGCATTTTATAGACACTTTTTTCTTGGTATTACACGCATACGTCAAGCTGGTTATTTTGTTATTTAATATTGTGTGTACCTTTATTTTTAAAATTTGTTTTACTGATTAAAGTGCGAAGTCATTTCATGGTTCTGGATTCGAAATGGTTAATACTGACTCACTTGGGGTTATGTAGTGAAAATTAAATTTAATATGTTGTGTGAAAATCATAGTTTTTGTTATTCTTCATAAAATAACTTAAGGAAATTGTGACTTGTGCGTCTTTCCAACAGTGTACAATGACATTTAACTTGTGAAATGTGGATTACTGATAAAATAGTTTATTTTTTAACAAACAGGTAAGCGTATATGCAAGTTTATTTACAATTTTTGAACATTGGACATAGTAATATCACGTAATGTCTTCCTAAATACTTTATGGTAGTATTGAACATGCCGAAATTTATTTTTAATCGTTTATAGTAAGGTCAATTAAGAAGTTAAAATTTATGTTAATATTGCTATTTCATACTACATACCCAATTTTACTGTACCTACTTATGCTTAAAACAAGTATTTTTAAAATAGAATTACCCGTATTACTTTACAGGAAACGTAATATTTATATTAGAGGAGATATAGCAACCTCGCAACTAATCATATGGTTCATTAGGTTGGTTATGACAGATATGTGAGCGGTCCTCAAAATGTGGGTATTTAAAAAAAAAATTATATCTCCGTAAATATTAGAAATTTTTAAAAATGGCTTTCACTAGACTGATCTATATGACGAACTACACCAGCAGTTAAAATATTTGTACTTATTTAAGGTTCAACCTATATACCGATTATATATTAGTTAATAATATTACTGAAAATTTTGTGGGTTCAGATATTTAGTGTTGATGTTGCTAGTGATAACTTAAATGAAATGTTTAAATTAGTGTCCTAGTGTTCCTGTCGGCATGCCTTTTGCGAACGTGTTTTCAGAATTATGGAAGCATTGTGGGCCAAGGAAAGAAATCGACAGAGTATATCTCAAGTAAAATCGGAAATACAAGTGAGACTAAATTTTGATTTAAAATGTGAGGACTTTTTGGCTCTAGTTAAATCAGACCAAAAACTCCTTCAGGCTGCTCGATCTCAACATAAATATAGATTTAAGTAGCAATGAAAAGTAGAAAGGGTTTATTTTGTAGTTTATTTTTGTCAATAATATTTATTAGTTTTGTTAAGTAGGTACTTAATTACGATTTACCTGTTTCCTAGTCTTAGTTACCAAAGTTATGTTTTATGTTTATGAATTTGTTGTTTTTTCCTCTTACCAAAAGCCAAAGGTAACTAGTCTATTTTATGATCGATATTATGTTTAAAAATAAAAAAAGTGTGCGCAATATATATTTCTGATGTTTGATGTTTTGTTTCAATTATTTGGAAACGTAAAAACAATTGTCCCGGAATGACCGATGCTCAAGTTGGGAACCCTAAACTGAGCCCTTTCTAGAACTACGTCATCACCAATAAGAACGCGTTTCGAATCAGCTTTAAATTTTAAAATTTTAGAACATTTTAAAAGACATATAATTTAGTAAAACAGTATATATAATACTAATTAATGTGATAGCTATGTTTTATATACTATTTACTTTATAAAAATTCTTATTTGAACCAATGAATTATGGGAACAACCCTATTCAATGAACTACTGATGAATATAGAAGGACTGAATTTGACTCGTCTAAATTACATTAAGTTTTTTCTGAATAAAATGTTGCTTTTAGTTCACAGGGAATGATTCAGTCCGACACGAAGGAATGATTAATATAATTCAGTAAAGTCCTTGTTTACTTGTTTATGAAGTACATAAACGAGGGTGAAGTGAATAGTTCGTTTGTATTAATTCATTTGCAAACTCCCACCTCTACTCTGCAGATGTTAGTTTGGCAAATTATGTTTCCCGGCAAAGTTTAAACTATATATTTCCATTGATGATTGAAAATATATATTATTGAGCTTATAAGGCATTATAGGCATTTTAACTAACAGCCCAATATTTTGTGGTTAAATAAAAAATTAAAGAAATTGGTAAGTGTAATTCATAAATAATACTGCTAATACATTTGTTGTTATATTTTACTTAGCGATCAGTGTGCGATTAGTTGTCAACTTTGGATTTGCTCAATGCCATGCTGAACGACAGTTTTTAACATCGCTCTATTTGATCATTATTCGTTTTTCTTATACTGTTCACATAACATTACTACTGCATAAAATAACTGCTAATAAGTGATATATTAGTAAGCGATTAGTGATCACGTTCACGACGACAATCAGCAACTCTGTTATTTCTTATATTTTCTCTTAACTCCATATCTATTCTGATTATATCTATTACCCACCCTGTTGTATATTGAGATTATTTCTGTGTCTAAAACCTCTATTCATTGATCTATCTACTTCATTATCTTTGTATATGTTGGCTAAGTCCTGCAAATATGCATTAATTTTATCTAATTCACTGTCATCCAGTGGTTTACTTAAATATTCTCATTACCAAATTTTAAAAAATAATCACTTTGCGATCTACTTTTATAATTACTTAACAATCCGTCTTCCAGCTGCTCTTTTCATTTCAATTCCCCAATAGGTACCTGCCGAAATTATCAAAATTATAGTTTCTAACCAATGATCATGTAGCTGCTGAACGACGTAGTGCATTTGTTGCTAAATCGATTATTTTAGCAGATGCAGGGCTCCTGCATCATTAAACACTTTCACCAATTTTCGCATTTGGGTGTAAAGTGAATACTACTACTCCCTCAATCTTTAAAAAGAGATAATTCCTCCTATGATGCAGTATTTTCTCTTCAAAAATTTCAGAGTGTGCAATTTCAAAACTATTATTTCAAAATTCGTATTCATACTAACAACTACTGACTTGTAGAGTCTTCCATTAACATATTTCTCGACAAAGTTGTTTATCCCTTACATAAGAAAATATTAGTTTTTTTTTAATTATTACTCTTTTTGGCAGCTAAAATTTTACTGTTGTCGACAGGTACTATCGTTTGCAATATTAATGACACTCACTAAAATTTATTTTGAACTTCTGACGTATTCATATTGAAATCTGCTTTAAATTTTTAACATTAGTTATTAGTTGTTTCACTTACCAAGAGAGATTTAATGAAATTTCTATTGAGAACTTCCAGAAGTTCAAAAACTGTTTTAAGAGAAGGTCATTATTATTGCAAACGATTGTACCTAGCACTTGTCGTTGTCTCCGTCCAAATTGCAGAGGATATTAGGTCAGACAGGCAGATAATTCATTCATTCATAATAGAAATGTGGATTGTTACTGACAATTTGATGACTGCTCTTTATCAGCGTAGAATGTACCATAAACAAAATCTGTTTCTTTGCTGGATCGAGCCACGAATTGGGTGCCAATTGCTACGATCTGGATAAAGGCTTTCCAATAAACGGCTCGCGAAATTGTTTTGTGCGGCCCGCGAAGATCTAAATAGAATTCACAGTATCAGTAGTGATGATCGATGCACATTAGTATTTTCAATATAGAATATACTCATATCTGTTATTTAGTTTCAAATTTGTTGATCTAAATATTTTTGAACAAACAAATTAAACTTTCCTAGACGTGACGGAGACGGAACGGATTTGGCGGAAGTTGCACGTTTGCAAAATATAAGAAGTAGCGGAGCGGGGGATTTGTAGCATAAAAATTATAATATTTAAGGGACAAATCTATCACAAAATGTAAAAAAAAAACTTTGGAATTTATTTTTTCAAAGATTTTCGCAGGTACAATAATAGGTGTTGTTCCTGCAAAAGGAAACGATTAGAAACTGTCAGAAATATTCGACCATTTAAATTGAGAGCCAGTTACGTAGTGAATTTAACGCAAGAAGTAATTGGACGGCCATTTCTTATAGTTTCAAATCGTTTCCAACTGCTGCAGGAATGCTGCAGGAATAATTCTAAATTTTACCTACCCAGTGTTTAGGAAAGCACTGCAAACGGAGGGAAGCGTGTATCAAACAGCACGGAACCTTGTTACGTTCACGTCCCGTTTCCATCATGCTGCTTATGAAAGCAAGGCTAAAAGCCGTGCTTTTCTAGACGAAGATGGAACGGATTCCGAGGATGTTGCACAGATATAGCATATAAGAAGTACGTTTCTAAAGCTGCGCTAGAAAACCATTTCTTATATTTTGCATCTGTGCACTATCCACGGAATCCGTTCCGTTTCCGTCACGCTTCCTAGGAAAGCCCGACTTAAGAAACTCTTTTTACAACGATTTGAAAAACTCTCGAGAGTGACAGTTGTTTTGTCACCCTTTTTTCCATGCATCTAAATTTTGTTCACTTATAATTACACAAGAGGTTTGTATTTTACCGGGTAAATTAGGGTTAATGAGAAACTGTGGAGTGTTTTTAGGTTAACAGTTTTTCGAATCAAATTGCTGAAGAAAACAGTTTACAATTTAAACGATACAAATTTACCCGGTATCAATACAAACAATACAGGACAATTCAATGAATAATACATTTAGAAACATAACAATGCAAACTGTATTTATGAAACACTAACAATAAATACATTTTTATTTGAGCGGACAATTATTAAACACACAGTTATCGAAATTCATACTATGTCGCTACAGGTGCCACAGCTAATCGTTTCTGTAGATGTTGAACGAATCTATTGAATTAAACCTCGTCTTCATGGACGCGAAATTTGCAAAAAATCTCGCGAATTTCTCAGATTTTGAGTTAAATTATTAATTGCGGGAAAGTGTCAACTTTTTGCGAATTTCGCCAAAACAGGAATATTATCGCTATTTTTATCATTAATCATTATGTGGGATTAGTAAGTTTAACTTGACCTTGGGGCAACCTACCATGACAGTTTTATGATGAAAATGATAGAAAATATTGCAGTTACCAAAATTGGCTAAAAGTTGTGACTTTTCCCGCCATTAAATAATTCGTGTGAATTTTGGCGTCAAGGCAATACTCGAATGATACTCTTTGTCAACGTGTAAGTATTGTTTTATTGATGATGAATTGCTGTGTCCTGGTATTTTTATTAGAGCTTGCTCTTGCTTGCGATTTGACTGATTTGTAATTTTGACACGTCAATGCGTTGTGCTGAGCACTTAGTCCATTTGGAAATTTCATTAATTCCAATCGGCACATTATACCAACCTTTAAAATTTGTCTTCTTCCAAAAGAGATTTGTTGTAAGATATCCAATGTATCCAACTTTTTCCATCAACTTATTAAATAAGCCTACTGGGCAAATATCTTTCTTCTAAAAATATTAGGCGTAATCAATTTGCGGTCACATAATTTATTGTCACCGCCTTGTCTTCTTTTCGAAAATAGAGTATTATACTCGATACGTCCAGTTTCTTTTCCTTTTGGTGGTTTTGCTGTAAGGTGCTTCTCCTCCGCGCCAAGCTAATTCAAACGCCAAAATGTGATGCAGCTCGTGATGAATTAAACTGTACGTCGGTGAAAGAATCAAATACAATATTGAATTCTTTATAATATTTTCTTTGTAACATTTCAGCGGTGGTGTTCTAAATTGTTTTCCTACCGCTTCTTTGTAGTCTTTTCCGTCATATTTTTATTGCAATATTACTATATATATATATATTGTGGTAAAAAATAGAATTTATTAAAAAAATAAATGCTATAAATCGGCCATTGCAGGAAAAAGTTCTGAAAGAAATAAATCTAGGGGTTGCTTATTCCCGCCCTCCAGAAACATAAGCTAAGGAATAGACACCACCACAAAATAGCCTTTGACTAGCTGATAAAGTGTACCAAAATTGAAATTTCTAAGTGCAACCGTTTTTAAGGCAAAATAAACAACTATTTTTTCCGCCATTTTTAGACTCGAATACCTCAACAGGGAGGACCCAAATTGAAAAATTTTATATGAAGATTCCCCCCTGAAATGGCTTATGGAACACACTGGTAAAATATTTGACCATCATTCTGGAACACCCTGTATTAACTAAATTGTCAAAGAAAAAGATAAATATTCGTCTTTTTCTATAATTTTTTTCCAGTCACGCACTTGGTGTGATACTTGCGCGATACAAAATAAATACAAGCTTGCGGTTCAGCTCAGTGACGGCGTAGAGAAAAGTGAAATTTAGAAAATTAATTACAACTCGACTATTTACTTGATTAAACCCTAATTTCAGAATACTATTCTGGGGAACACGTACACTCCTGTGTATATAGGAAAATAACTACTAAACAATTTTCATTTTCAAACACGTTTTACAAAGATCTCAATTTTTCTTGAAATATGTTCTAAAAAAAAGTATGCAACATTCTGGTAACATTGCAAAGACTCAAGACGTTCTTCCTAAAATACGTTAGAATTGAAACATCAAATATATGTGTTATAAAAGTATTCTACACAGATATTCTACCACAAACCCTACTCTACGAACTGTCGCACGTGACTTTACGAATTGCCGAATGAAATGTTTTATTAAATGTTTCATAAGATAAGTAAATGACATTTTCTTTGTTATATGTCTAAGACCAAAAGGTAACGTTTCAAGTAATGTTTCTCAAACTATATTGAATTGGAATGTTTCACTTTTGTTTCGTTAACTACGTTGTCGTGTTCTACATTTCTGCAATGAAGCAGAAACTTTTATATAGTCGGGTTTCAAAATAATAGAGAAATACGAACTATTCATATAAAACTGTGTTCTGCGTGCTTCGCAGATTATACCCAATTACACACCTTCGGTTTTGTTTTCAGCAACCGACTATTCTACCTCACGTAAATTAAACTTTAAGAAATCCGTGATCTACCTACACGACTAACAGTTACGTAGGCGTGGGAGTTCGAGTATATCTTTCCGATAATTTGGTTGTATTCTTAAGGCAAGGCGCGCACTGAAGTAGTGTGGTAGTGGTGAGATATTGGAATGGTGCGTGGTATGGGGATGGTGAACATTTGAAGTGGCGATGGAATAGCGGAGAAGTGGTATGAAAGTAATTTAAAGCGCACTGCAGTGGCATACAACGTATGTTGTTACCAATTTGTCAGTTAAAATGTCGTCCTCCGAGAATGAATATGCTTTTTTATTTGTACAACTTGCTAAGCTAAATGCTAAAAATCAGGAGAAGAAAAAGCACTAGTGAAGTCATCCTTCCTGGAAAAAAAAAATAAAAAAACTGGAATTATTAACGTTTCTAAAAAGGATTTGAACTTGAATGACCAAAAATTTAAACTTTTCTATCGAATGAAGTAAGTGACATTTTGTAAAGTTCTGACAAAACTACGACCTATGCTTCAAAAAAGGAAACAAATTTCAGAAATTTATGTTAAATTTGTGGTCGTCTCGCATGTTTTAAAATTCACAAGAAAAATGCAGTTGCAATGCCACGTCGTCACCGGTCAAAATACCACGCCACCGCTACTCCGTTTTGATACGCGCATCTTCATATGTTTACATAGGCTTTAATGATTCCACCTGCCACTTGGTCACCACGTCACTGCCACATCACTTGCTGACCACTTCAGTGCGCACCTTGCCTAAGAATGAAGAATAATTCTAGCTCTGCAGCATCATATTGTTAAAATTGTAAACGCCCTAGTTTAACAAGTGAGGGATATCGGATGATAAAAAATGTGTATGAAAGGATTATTGACGTGACCAAAATATGAGTGTAAGTAATGTGGTTGAAATTTGCAGTTTATTAACTAGAGTGCCCTGTGAGAGTGCCCGTAAGTAGTATATATCGTGCAATAAAGAATGGCAAAGAAGAACATAAAACTGTGAAACAAAAAATACTGAAAACTCGCGGAAGGAACATGGCTACATAAAATCCGCGATTTGTAGAATACATGGATGATATTTTAAAAGTAAGCTTCCGAAAATAAATCAAAATCAGGTAGCTATTCTCTCAGGATGAAACTTGCTTGTGCTTTTGAAAATTATGTGACATGAATTTCCGGTTTTTGAAATAAAATCTGAAGAGTATGCTGATGATGAAATAGTGATATGAAGCCAATTTGGAAATCTTAGGTGAGGCCCACTTTTTTTCGCAAACTGCAAAATCGCTCTCCTTCTACTGAAGTTCTCTATATAGCTACAGTACATATATACTAAAGTTTGGTTTGGGTCCCATGTCAGGTTATTAAGATATGACATACCTGAAATTTCACCAGCCGCCACTGCAGTGTATTATAAGTGTTAAAATTGTGATATCCGCAGAGTGCGCAAGTGGGTTATGGTGGGTCATTGCTGTCCAAAAAGATCGCATTCTACAGTTATAGATAGGACAGCACGAGTGAGTTTATACATTTTTTAAAGTAACTAGTGTTTTTTAAAGTACTAACTTCACTCAGCGTTAACTTATTATCGGTAATTTTATGTTTTTCAAACCCTTCTCGTGTGGTACGCCTATGGAATGTTGTCCCCTGCAACCTTCACCTTTCCTCCTTCCGTACTCATTTAATTGCTATAAATAGTGGAAATTATAAAAACTCTCTAGTCTCTACTATTTTGATACTCAAGTTATAGTTATGTTTAAAATATCATAGTATACTGTTCATTTCCAACGTTTTTTGTTTAGTGGGTAAATGTATAGCTACTTAAGTCTTTTCACTTAAATAAAATTTATATAACTTTTTATGAGTATGAGTGAATATTTGCTGAGAGTGGGATTATTTTTATAAATAAAATTATAACATAGTCTATTCTAGTTCACATAATACATAGTGAATGAAAATTAATTTTTAAAATTTTCATATCTATATTGTCTTTGATATATCTAGGTAGGTACCCATGTTTAAAAAAATAACTCCATCATACCTAGCTGATATCATTATAGTAAAAATATTAGTTTTTTGTTCTACATTTATTTGGGTTTGCCTAACTAAAAAAATCTCACATTGAAAAAGCAGATAAATATAGAACATAAAAATGTATATCACTGAGGCACTTTAAGGTTTTGAATGACAACCTGTTTTCATTTTCAAAATTGCCTTTTATTCAATTGCTAATCAAGTTTGGCAATAGCAATATATGCACTTTAAATGCAAAAATTATACAGGGTATTCAGTAAAGAAGGTCGACTTTAGGCTAGATTCTTCATACATTAATAATGCGACCTCCTAAAACTTACTTTAATATAATTTTACTTCTTTAAGAAATTATAGATCTGAGAAAGTACTTTTTTATTTCATTGTTTTACGATTATATTCTTATTTATTGGGTAGATAATTGTACTCAAATTTTCGAAGAAAGATTTTGTGAGATAAAAACGAATATCTGATTAATATTGATACTATATTATTCCTTTCAGATTTTTTTATGGATAAAAGTTTTTGGAAAATAAGTTATTTTGAAACAGCCTTCTTTTAGTTTTAAAAAAAGTAGGTATACTGCATGTCGCTAAAATGCACCATTTTACAGACAACTGCGTTTAACGTATTTGTTGGGCTTGGAAATCAATTCTAATAAATTATTAATTCAAAAAGATATTACAGTTAATAATATCTAGTAAGTACGAGTATAACTGTATGGTGTATATTTCAAAAATAAATTTAAAATAAAAGTTTTGCTTTTACTATTGCTTTTTGGTTTAAGTGATTTATATTTTCTTATTTTTTAAATGTTGTCTTTCTCTCATGTTGTCATATTTCTCTGTGTTGTATTTTTAACTGCAATAACTTTTTGATTTAATAATTTATGTACATTTTGATTTCCAATCTCAACAAGTAGGTACGTTAAATGCAGTTTTCTCTAATATGGTGCATTTTTACAACGCAATAAGCAATACCTTTTTTTAAAACTAATCGAAGGCTGTTTCAAAATAACTGATCATTTTTCAAAAACTTCTATCCTTAACAAAAAATACATACATACATTTATCGTTTATCTCAAAAAAACTTTTCTTCCAAAATTTGATTACAATTTCCCAACAAATAAAAATATTAAATAATAAAATTAAACAAAAAAGTACTTTCTCAGACCTATATAACTTCTTAAGGAAGCAAAATTGATTTAAGTCACATTATTTTTGTCCTAGCATTAGTATATCGCCCATTCTTTACTGGACACCCTGTAGCTACATAAGATGGACCATAACAATAATATCAAAAGACAGGAACAAAATCTTTAGCGAAAATATGTCATCTTAGTAAAATGTTGTTGGGCAAAAACATACGAGGTGTCACAGCTGGAATAATATTTTTGTGTTTTGTGATAACTCAAGTAGGTACAGCAGGTACAGCTCAAACCGTCACAAAATATAGTAGAGAAACATTTTTCAAGATGAACAACCATAATTTATGTATTAAATCAAATTTGGTAGTAAAGGATGTGTAACTGTAATTCTTGATGATGAATGGTTTTTTTATTTTTTTATTAGCAAAACGCTCTGACTCAGTTGACTACAAATACAAAATCTAATCCGTATGTGATTTCTACGAAATAAAATGTCTATGATAGAACTTGAAAATTTCAAGTTTTCAAAAAAGCTGATTTAAAAGATTTCTACTTGGGTCTAACTTGAAAAATGTAACTGAAATATATTTTCAAAAAAATAAGTAGAATGATATACGACAAATGTATTGTTTATATTATTTCATAAGCGTTCAATCCAAGTTAGGAAAAAAATAAGTTATATTTGTTATTGGATACTGTCTTTTCCGTTGTATTTTACTAAGACATATTTAGCATTTTGGCTCATTATTAAAAGTCCACTGTATACATTTTTTCATTAACAGTACTTGGACAAATGATAATTTTTAGATTTTATAAATTTTAAGTAATGAGTTTAATTGTTTTATAGATTTTATTTATTTAGAATAGCTCTTCTATATATTTTGTACGAAAGAGTATATGACTTCACTTGATGAGAATTTAAGAATTAAATTGTATTTAATTAACACCAACAAAAAGCAATTGTACAATTTCTTCAAGACCATATCATTTCAGACATTCCTTCCTCGACTGTCAGAATTGAAAGCAAGCCACAACTTCTTGACCATCTTAGAAAGAGATTTCCACGGATTGCCTGTACTTTGCCATGCGGATCTCTCCAATAACCAAATCGTTGCTCTTGGGAGAGATCTGGTGGCAAAAACACGCTGCAAGATTGAGCATGGTGTACATGAAGGAACTTGGGATACTTTAAAAATATATCTTCAAGGTATTTTGATACATTTTGTTGATTAAATTATAGTGAATACTTTTTTTGCAAAAATAAATACTCGTATTTTTTACCATAGCATTACAATATGTAATCCTAAAATGCTTACGTTTTTCAGATAACCCCATACTTTGTGATGCGGCGCTACCTGAAATAATGTCTGCGATGGAGATCAATCATACCAGAATCTACGGTGTTTCCCATTGTCCCCCACTTAGTGAACAACCTGTTACTTCAAAACCCAATGCATTTTTAGGATATATACCTGAATCGACACAGATAGCTCTTTCTGCAGATCCAGTCCAGACATTGGTCCTAGCACAAAATATTCCAAGCAATCAACATGGGAACAGTTTCCCATATCCTGAAAAAAATCGTGAACCTGCGGTGGAATTACGAAGTAGCGATCAGTATACAATAGAAAATGATCAACCACCAATAAGAGTTCCAGTGAGAATAGAAAAACCAATAAGTTTAACCTTACAGAATACAAATAATGCCTTACGATTAACTAATTCTGGAAGACAGGAAATCAATGATAATCTCTCACAAAATTTGCAAATAAGCGCTGCATCCAATGTTAACAATTCAACAGCTAAGGCAAATGATCAAGTGCATATTAACACAAAAACGCAAGTATTTGACCCTGTGCAACAAGGACAACAAATCACTAAACTTGCTTCTGAGATTGAAGAACTCAGAAGTAGGATCGAAAAGCTATCATCCCAAAATGAACTATTATTAAACCAACAATTCAACAAGAGCAATATATCTGACCAATCAAGTAATTTAACAACAAAACCTCCTAATGAAAATTTAATAGAGCCTCGAAAACCGTAATAAATTAGTTATTTTGTATTTCTAATAAAAGTAATCGTTTAAAGTTTTGGAAATAACTTATTACTTGCTAGTCATTTAATACTATTTTTTATTTAATATTTTAATAAAAACAAAAGTATTTTAAAATTATTGTACATGTCAGAGGTTTCTTTTAACAAACTAATTAAAATTAAACATTTAATTTATTAAAAAATAATTGAAATTATTTGCATATCACAGATATTCTGAAAATATAATAGTACTAATAAAAAATAATGTACAAATTGCAGTTATTTGTATTGTTATACCTGAATTTGGTTTATAAATATAAAAAAAACACTAAAATTCTTCAAAAACTTGTCAAGGCATATTCAGCTGTTCCCGCAAAGTAGTACAAGCAATTTTAGTGATATGTCTACAATTGTATGTACTTTGAGGACATATGCAGCTCAAAGACGGTTGTTCTGGTTTTAATCTATAACAACGCTATTCTGTAATAACTTCAGAATAATTCTATGAATGTTGTATATGCTAAATGACTAAAGGCAATAGCTAATAGTTATAAATTTGCTTATTTTTTGTTTTGATAAAATATTAAGTTATTAGTAACTTATTGCCATTGATTTTCCTACCAAAATGTGCCATAAATTTCTTATAACACCTATTTTTAGGCTTATCAGGATTTAAACCTTTATTGCTAATAGTGATGTATATATTTTTATGTAACACTACACATCTTGATTAATGATAATTATCTATAGATTTAGAATATTTAATATAAAGTGTGTATTTATGATATTTAATTATAATTATAATAAAAAATAAACAGTATTTGTTTTTGTTTAACTACGCATATTAGTACTAGATTTGTAAGCTTACAAAACCAATGATATTAGTACTGCATGCGAGAAAATATATAATTATTTCACAGAAATTTTCAATAATTTAAATAATTCATTGGTTGGCAAGATATTGTTAACTAGCTTTCTAAAATGGCATTTAATAAAGTAGGTAGGTATACTGTGGAATAACTTTTACAATAATTGTTCATTACAAGCAAATCTATATTTGGTTTGACAATACAAATGAACATAATTTGTTAATTATATGGTGATTTCAAAAATTTCTGTTGAATTAAACATTGTTCCAGCTTAATGATTTTCAATGGATTCACTACCTTGTAAAGTAACGAGATATTAGTAAATTCAGATACTACGTTAATTGTAGAAATGTTCTCATTGTCAACGTAATTTTCGATATTTGTAGCGTTAAAAACAATAAATTTTGCAATTTAGTGCAATATATAATGCAAACTTTTAGTGTAGTATATAATTTTATTACTATCAGTTGCAGTTTCTGAAATATTTTGATGAAAATATAATGAATTATTCATTTGCTCGTATGACGTAAGTCGTCTGAATTCTTGTCGCGAGTATAGCTGAAATATACATACAGACTTTAATAAAAATTCTTTGCAAAAATTTGCCCATAATTTTCGGAAGAAATCTCTTGTGTGTAAAACGGTTCTCAGAATGTTATTCTAACATACTGTGTGGAATATGTACAAATAAGCAACTTTTTTGTATGATTTCTAAAATCTTGTTGGAGAAAGTATAGTCTAAACCACGTTTAGAATTCCATATTCCACACTTGCAAACCATAGTCCTTGCCTTCAGCTCGGACTACAAACTTTTCGCTTGTGTGGAATATATGCCATTCTACAACTTGTAGATTATACTATTATGAATTACTTACCTACTGCACTGAAATTATATTTTAATTTTAGAGCTGATGGTTGTGGAGGTATTATAACTAATCTCAACCTTTAGAACATTGATATATTTATCACTCAATACAAAATTTACTAATGTAGAAGTTCTGGTAGAAGTATAAAACCATTAGTTATAACGCTATGTATAAACTCAATGGTATAACATTAAACAAGTTAATCTACCCCTTTATTTATATACTTATCAATGCAACATAACAAAGTTCCTAAAATTATTAAACTTATTCCAAAAATGGTGTCTAAAAAAGAAATATAGGTTTAAAAATATCATAATAAAAGGGCTTTTCGGAAGCAGTAATGGAAGATTAAGTAGATTACTATAATATCAGGTAATTTTAGACCACTTTCAAATAGGTCTCTAAATAAATATACTTTTCTCCAACCCTAAATTTTATTAAGAACAATCAGGTCAGTAGCCAATAGAATCTATTAACTGTTTACGAAAACCCCTTAAAATACATTTAATATTACTTTTTCTGGGCAGTTGTTCTCCTAAAATCCAACCAGATAAAGCAGTAAATACAAATGTTAAAGAATTTGCTACTGGAACAGATAACGTTAAGTCAACATTTTTCAGATTTACAAAATATAGAACGGATCCTAACTGGTTTAATGCCATCGGAATCAAGTACTAAAATTAAATAGGTAATGAGTATTACATTTGCAGTATAAATTAAAAAATTATAATTCTGAAATATTTATAACTTACCTTGACATTTGTTGCCAAATATTTTAATTCTAATACAAACTGAAGAAGCCTGGAATTTGCTTGTATATTGAGAATCTCCTTTGAATTTTTTTTAATTAGTGGATTAGTTCCTCCCCATAATAATGCAACCAATATAAGATATACTAAAAGTTTTTATTTTATAACTTCAAAAATGATTATTAAACTCTTAAGTAACCTACATCCTTCTTTCAACATAATAAAATTATAGCTTTTATTAGCATATCAATACCTCCTATTAAGTAAGAATACTAGGTATATGATATAGAATACATAAGCTAGTCATAAAATACTTTTCTCCAAGCTACATAGTCCATGGAAATGTTACATTTTTTTGACCTTAGCGTGCATTTTTTAGAGGACGCAATTTTATTGTTTAGATGTAAGGGGGGGGGTCAAAAAAAGCTTAACTTGAAGTTTGTGGGGTAACAACCCTCCAACTTCGGCCGCCATCTTGGAAAAAGGGGGTTAAATTGTTTTTAGCATTTATCAGGTAAACTATTGGGCATACAAAAAATTTTTAACATTTTTTATTGCAAATTAAATCCAGTAATTTTTTGTTGTAAAATCAAAAATAACAAGATATTAAAGAAAAACAAACTAAATTTTTGAACAAATGTTCTGTTTATTTAAAAAAAAATGACCTGAGCATTTTTGTATAGTGGTTTTCAACGAAAATTTTTATTACTTTTTCTGGACGTGATACAACTTCAGCAGCTTTCAACATTGGTAAACTGAAATATCTTTCAACTCTGGAGAAACATCCCGAGTTAGTAAATGGAACAGCGTTGTTCCTTAACAAGACAGTCGATCCTGCTTTGCTCACTGTCGTTGGTGAACGTTTTTTCATCGCCTTATATGGTGGCAATAAAGATGATGATTCTCTTAACACCATTAGATATAAACGATTCGCCAACTCAGTGACAAAGAAATACATTTAATTTGTCATCACTTCCTCCAACACAAGATACAGCCTGCTTTCACAGGTTCCGAGTTTACCATCAGGTCCAGTCGTGGTTGGGTAATTACAAAGACCCTGAAGATTGGGGCTGGAAAAAATGTGGACGAATATTAATGCCAGTACAAATCTCAAAACCTCCAACGCCCCCTGAGCTTATGAAATTAATATTCTGTCGATGTAAAGGGAACTGTGAAGCGGTATGTGTATGTCGGAAAGCAGGCCTCAAATATTCCGCAGCATGCCTCTATTGTTCTGGGGAGATCTGCAGCAACAAAATAGAAATTTCTCAATTAATTGACAAAAATGATTTTGAAGACGGACTGCCAACAATGATTCCACTCCCTTCTCCACTTCTCTCTCAACAATTTAATATTGAAATCCAAGAAGATCCGGAGCCGCAGCCAGGCCCATCAAAAAGACTGAAAACGCAGATCTCACTTATTTAAAATTGACGGTGGATTATGCCTACTTGGGATACCACGTAAAAAAACGCGCCTCATGACTCTACCTCGTAGGTGGTGGAGAAAAGAGTCAATAACTATTAAATAACAATATTGAAATGTCTATGCGACCCCACCACAGTGTACTAATGTGGACCCCACAAATTTCAAGTTAAGCTTTTTTTGACCTTCCCCTAGGCCCCCAACCCTCACATCTATACATAAAATTGCGTCCTCTAAAAAATGCAACCCCAAATGTAACTTTTCAATGGACTAACACACAAACACAAAATTATGAACAAACACTGATTGCACTTTGCAGTAGTTTAAAAATAAATAAAAAATTTAGATCCAGATATAAATTATTAGTCAACTGAAATATGACACAAAAAAAATATCACAAAACATAAAAATATTGTTTTTGTAGGTTAAAAAAATCTATACCATAGAAAAAGATATAGATAGATCATTTCGGAATCGTCACGACCACAGTATACTGTGGTCACGACAAATCCGCCATATTGCCGGAGGGCACACAAAATAAATAAAGTGTATGTGACGTTTGTAAACATCAGTGTTTATATGTGAATTTTGTAAAATGTCAGCGTTTTGTGCATTTGTGGGTTGTTGTAACAGGGCAGAGAGGGATAAAGTTCGATTTTTTAAGATCCCCAAAGCCTTGAAAACCAAGGAGAAAGGCTAGATGCGTTACACTGAAATGTAATTTTATATTATGACTGGAATGCGCTAAAAGCTGCGCGAATGGATTATTTATGATCATCGCCATATTTTGTTTTGTGCCTCTAGCAATGGCGGAGCAGTAGGGGCTTAGCTGATTGTGAATTGAAATGGAATTGAATTCTGAATGTTCCAACAATAACACCCACAAAAATTAACAAAGAATAACACTGAGATACAAGATAAAAGAAGAAGCCACACTGTACGCCAATGACGTGTTTACAAACAAAATAATGGGAAATTAAGAACACAATTCATATCGTACGTGCAGATGGTTGTTTCTCTCTCACTCACATACATAACCAATGAAGTATGTCTTTGCTGAGTTTCATGTGCCTCCTTTTGTCTGCTCCTAGGGTTGGTACCTTTATTTGGATGCGCAATGGGAATTAACGCATTCCATATCGTATAAGTGATGCCTTATCAAAAGAACGTCGACAAAGTTGGGTTAGAGCTTTAAAACGGGGTGATTAAAACGAAACCTTCCTAAATAACGCACGAATTTGTGAACATCATTTTGTATCAGGTAAATAATGATTAGAGTGTTTGTGTGTTTGAAGAGAATTTGTTCTTGTATGTTATATTTAAACATGTCAAATATGGTTACACCAAATGTACGAGTATTTTGTTTCATTTTAGGAGAACCAGCTAAATTGGAAGATAAAGACAATGCTGATTGGGTCCCTTCTGTAAATGTGGGATCACAGTATACTAAGCAATCAGTAGGGAAACTCAGCTTTCCCGCGTCTTCCAAAAATCCGCCATCTTGTTGGCGATGAGGTTTTACTATTTTGAATTTTTGACATTACATGGTTATCCACTCGTTATCGTTATTGTACTTGTATTCCAGCTTTGTATGTCGTGTAAACAACTTTGGTTATGTTTACGCCAAATTATTAGCTATTTTTTCGTATGTTTTGTGAGTGGGGGTATTTAAAAACTGCCAGATGTATTTCATTCATAAATTGTCTAAGATTCCGTACTGACTGTTTAGTATACTGTGTGTGGATACACTACTACTAAAACGCAGGATGAACAAAGTTTAAAAAGGCATGATAGATCAGTTAAGCGCCAAACAAAACGTCTTAAAGTGGTAAGTATTTTTCATTTAAAAAAGTTGTAAGCCTTAGCAAATCTTTGTTTTTAGGATGACATAGATGAAGCTCAAACCACAATTTGTTATAAGAGTTTAGACGCCGCATCCACTTTTTGGGTCATAGCCTGCTGGTAGCCATTTTTAATCATGTTTCTGTGGTTTGTTTACAAATAAAACTGAGTTCAGTGATTTTGTTTATTTACGTTTTGCTTATCTTCGTTTATAACCCTAGAGACCCTAGATAATTTATTATGACTTTTGAATAATATAGTGTTTGTAGTTATATTTAGTTTTCATTGACAGTTTATATATTATTTAACCATAACGTTTGTTCCAACAACAGCAAGAATCGATTCTGAACCGTCCAGAACTAGTCAGTCAGTTCAGTTGTTAATGTACTATCAGCGATCACGACGTAAAACGGTGTTGGTCAAACATTTCTGACAGTTCTGAACCAGTTTTCAACAGCTGTTGGAACACACCCCTCATTAAAGACTTTTCTTTACGAAAGTTATTTTTCCTTCCTACGAAGTGCTAAGTATATATTTTAATATGTAGTCACAAACCTAGAAACTAGGTTTGTGTATGTAGTACATAATAGGTTCTTTCCTTTGTTTTTCAGTGTAGTGTAAAAATCAGCTGTTCGGCGCAGTGCAGAAGTGGTGCTAGAATCAAAGGAATAACGAAGTGTGAGATATGGTGTAGCCAGAGAACAACCATGCGTGTGCAGTAATAAGATTAGGATATATTCTATATTTGAAAGATATTTCCTAACTAATTATTAATTATGGACGTCAAAGATGTTTTTTGTGATGATGACTAGACAATAGATTAGTAAATCTTCATTCAAGCTCGGCTAGCTCGAATAATAGTGGTGATGATTGATGAAGTAGAAACATTAATCATGCAGATTGCTGACTGCGTATGTCCAGTGCATTTCACTCCTGCTCGGCCTGGGTGTAGATAAATTACACTAGTGTAACTAACACCGGGGCAATGGAATAAAAAAGTGCGGTGTAAAATACAATACAGGGTGTCCCGGAAAACATGTTACAAACTTCAGGGGATGATAGTACGTTTAAAAATAATATTATAGTTTTCTCTATAAACTTGGGTCCAGAAAAGCTTCGTTTTCGAGATACAGGGTGGTAAAGTTATAAAAAAAATAAAGTTTTTCTGAGCTATCTCAGTGACCCAGATGATAATTTTAATATAACTTGGTGTGGTTCATACCTGCTAGGAGGTCTTTTATTTAGTGTAATTACTGACAAAACGTACGCCACTGAATTTTTTAAAAATTTTGTTAATAATTTACGTTCTACTAAATAAAAGAACAAAAAAAGGTATCTTAAGTTTTTCTTGTAAAACCCACCGTTTTCGAGTTCGTTAAGGGGCACTTTAGGAAAACAAAAAAATATGACAAACTAGTGTTATTTTGACCTCCCCTATACACTCACGAAAGTATGCCATATACTTACCGGGCACCCTGTATACTAAAGTTTGGTTTGAGTCCCATGTCTGGTTATTGAGATGTAGTATCAGTGTACATACAATAAGTATCAGAGACAACCCTACCTAAAATTTTACCAGCCGCCGCTGGTGCTCGGTATTCACCTTAATACATACAGTGGTTTCGAAAAGTAACAAATAAATTCATTATTTTTTAAATTGAGAAGTTTTCGAAAAAATCCCCTGGCACGTCGATTTTGTTTTTAAAAAAGGCACTTTTTGACATACAACCCACATTTGTGACGTCATCGTTGTTCGAGATATGACGTCATCGACCATTTTTTTAAATAGCAACCCCCAATTTTGACCATGCCATTTGAAAAAGCGTGGCATTCTACATACATACATCATGGAAAATTATGGTGTTACATAACAAAAATTTCAAGAAAATGTTTGAAGATTTTAAAATTTAATTTTCACAATACTGAAAATGATAATGATTATGTAAAAAATCGATTTAATTAAATGTTCAAATTGTGCATCGTTGGCTGCCTGACAGTAGCCAAGACGATTAATAAATTGTTTTTGGACATCAATAACTTCATCAGGAGGTATACGATGTATCTCGTGACGAATCTTCTAAATTAACCGGTCTAGTAACATATACTTTGCTTTTTAAGTATCCCCACAAGAAATAATCTAGGGGTGTCAAATCAGGAGATCTGGCTGGCCACTCAATCGGACCTCTTTTCCCTATCCAACAATTCGGGAATAGCTCATCTAAATAAGCAAGGACAAGTGTTGCATAATGGGGAGGTGTACAGTATTGTAAAAATTATATTTTAAAATCTTCAAACATTACTTTCTTGAAATTTTTGTTATATAACACCATAATTTTTCATGATGTATGTATTTGACACGGTCTTTCAAATGGCATGGTCAAAATTGGGGGTTGCTATTTAAAAAAATTGTCGATGACGTCATATCTTGAACAACGAAGACGTCACAAATATGGGTCGTATATCAAAGTGCCTTTTTTTAAATCAAAATCGACGTGCCAGGGGATTTTTTTCGAAAACGTCTGAATTTCAAAAATAATGAATTTATTCGTTACTTTTCAAGCACTGTATATACATAATAAATTCAAAATCTGCAAGTTTTACAACAAAATCATTCCATCGAAATTAATTTAAAGTTAATCTTCAAATCAGTCACATTGTTTACTGGCTGGTTTCAAATAAACTGAAATATTATATGTATCAAGTTTTATTTTCTAATCAAAATATTCAGATATAATAAATACAATAATGATTGCAAAACATATATGTGATAAAACTTAAAAATCACAGATACCAAAGTAAACTGATAAATTTTGTATATCAGTAATTATATAAATAACATTTATAAAATATTTTGTGAATTTATTAATAAAAAACGTCAGTAGATTGAAATATACATCACTACAATATCTTTACCATTTCTGCAAGATTATTTTAATTTTGATTTGGTTAGTTTTAATATGAATTTTATTTTTTAATTGAAATGTTTTATTAAAATATCTATTCTTTTATACCTGTTACATGTTTAACAAGTATTTAAAATTTTATGAGATGAAATTACCATCTACAAATATTTACATTTACATTCATTCAATAAATACAATCCATGATGTAAAAAAAATAAAACTATTTTAATTCAATATTATTGATAACAAAATAATATATACTACTTACAAACATTTATTATTATATTAGTTTTGTTGATCTTTTAAATTTGTTGAACTTTGATGAAGCTGTTTCAAAGATCTGATTCTATATCCACAATACACTCTGAGAAGGATACTTAGAAAAACAAGAATTATTCCTAAAATACCCAAAGCATGTACTTCATGATTATATATTATACAACTTAATAGAACTGAAAAGCCCTGCCTTATTGTACTAATTATAACAAAAATTAATGGTCCAAATGAAGACACAGTGTTAAATATAAATAATTGACCACATGCGCTACAAAGTGACAGTAAAATTACATCTAAAATAAAATTGGGGTATTTCATCATAAACTTAGCAGAATTAAAAAATTCTCCTTGTTGAAAAAGTGAAACAGCTGTAAAAATACAAGAGAAAAAATTTACAAAACACATCATTTGTAAAGGCTTCATTTCATATTTCTTAAACAACTTGCCTTGCCAGTTAGCAGTAAAACTGTCAAAAGTTATATATAAACACAAAAGTATTACTCCAGAAAGTGTTGTAACTGTAGAATTCGAGCGATCATTACCAGTGTCAATCATAAAAAATAGCATTCCGGCAGATAGTATTACTGCAGTCACATATTCATAATATTCATATTTTGTTTTAGAGACTATTTTCCCCATTATCATAACAGGTATAGTTTTACTAGCTTTTGCCAGTACTTGATGAGGAAACGAAACATATTTTAACACCTCATACTGACACCATGAACTCATAATATTTGAAAATGAGCAAAATACGTATTTATACAATGGACATCTATGTCGAGGTTGTCTTGTACAAACTAAAATCATAGCAGATATAAAAAATGCCAGAATCCTGTTAACAAAAACTAAAAACTGTGAGTCTTTAAAATAATCTACATCAGGTGGATTTCCATAGGGTTGCGTCATTACCTTTTCTTGCAAAATTCCCCATGATAAATAAGATATTTGAAGTCCAAAGAAATAAAATAACAATAAAAGTCCATCTTGTAGAGGTGTTCGAAGAGTTGCTGTAGAATGTAGGTTAGGATTAACTAGTAACAACTCATCTTCTCCAAAACAAGTTCGAATTATAGCACCAAACACTCCACGACCACTTTTATTTAAATAGTTAGTTTTTATCACATATTTATAAACTAAATAACCTGGTAAAAATAAAGTAGCATAACCTAATATATTCCTTGTCCCATGAATAATCCAGCTATACTCCTCTGGTGGGTTCTCCACTACTTGTAAATTTAAAACACATTTATTTATTATATATAAAAGTACTATTGACACAGCTACAATCAAACAAATAAATATTTCGGCATTTTTCGCCATAATAAACTATTACATTAAAGGATATTTCTTTGGCATTCGTTTCATTACATTTTATAATTTAGACATTTTTTTTTAAAATACTCTGTTGACATTTGAAATTTAACCTCACAATCTGTTCATAGAAAAGACAACACCAAAGAACTTTTTGACTCCATGCTATGGTTGTTTTACCACATATCACCAGGTGGTGCTGATAACTGTTCTTTTTTATTATTCCTTTTATTTTTGTTCTATTGTCTGAGGCATTCAAAATTTGAAATGTTTTTGTGTTCTGTCTGATTTTCTTGTAGGTACGTATCCGAGACCCGAACCTAAATGTAATAACGGTACCGGGCCGGTTACGGTTCAGTAAGAAAAGTACCATTTTGGTTTCGGTTCGGTTACGGTCCACTAGTTGATATTTCGGTCTGGTTCTGACCAGCTTTTTCGGTCCAAAGGGTTCGTATCGAGTTTCCCTTGTGACGTAATATAATTACAATTATAGTGAAATTCCTCTGATCGCTTTTGATTTTTTTCCATTTAAATATGCGTATGTGAAATTCTACTAGCAAAACTTAAGTACAATAATTTATTAAGTTACACGAGTATGGCAATTAAATATTTTAGATGCCCAGAGAGATCCATTCGGACCAAAGACGAAATTTCGAGTCTGAAGTGTTTCAGAACGTTTGTGATCTGCTAGGCATTCACAAAACCAGAACTACACCTCTTCACCCGCAATCAGATGGAATGGTGGAAAGATTCAATCGCACCATCGAGAACTTCCTGAGAATAACGGCCGTCAATGAGAAACAGACCAACTGGGATACCTGCCTTCCTCCATTTTTACTGGCTTACCGAGCAGCAATTCATGAGACCACGGGTAAAACACCAGCCAACGTGATTTTCGGCACAGAATTGCGGCTACCCATAGATTTAATTATGAATCGACCGCAACTCGAGGAAAACTTAGATGATTATCTCAGCCATCTGAAAGATTGAATGAAGATGGTACGTGAAGAAGTACGAGAGAAGCTAAAAATGGAAAGCGACAGAATGAAGACCAGATACGACTTGTGTGCCAACAGCAGAGCTTGAGAAAGTATGGTTGTATAACCCAAAAAGAAGCAAGGGTAAATCTTCGAAGCTGCAGAAATCGTGGGAAGGCCCTTATACCATCGTATCACGATTAAATGACGTAGTTTACAGGATCCAGAGATTAAGATTGTCCACATCGATCGTTTGACACCTTATCATGAAGGCCATGCGGACAATGGAGTAACCTGATCGGGACGATCAGTTCTAAGAGGAGGGCAATGTTACGAAAGCTCACCTACCTTTTTAGTTGGTTAATTATGTTCCCGTTTTCGTTAGAATTTATAATTGAAGCTCACCTACCTCGTTAGTTTGTAAATTACGTTTCTGTTTATGTTAGAATTTATAATTTTTGTGATGCCTTTATTTTGACGTTTTCCGGAATATTCCAGGCTATATTCTATTTGTTTCTCGACACGTTCTCGAGATTTCAGAAACTTCGAGAACTCTAAAAACCTATATAAGCAGACCATTTTCGGCCGCTGCAGTCAGTTGATATTGAGCAGCCAAACGCGAATGACTGAAACGTCAAAGTAAAGCGTTGACAGTTGTGAAATTGGTTTGAAGGATATTTCTTGTATTTATCAAGAGTGACAATAAAGATTGTTTGTCTACGTGACGTGTTTCAACGATAACCTAATTTCGAGGTTACTATATAAAAATATTTTACGGAAAATTTCATGGAAATCAAAATATATAGAACGCTAGATGCCTTTACATTAGGCACTCAAAAATAGTCAGACATTGGAGGGGCTTAAAAAAGCAGCCATTTAGGGAAAACTTAATGTAAGCAGTTGTTTACACTGTATTTTAATCCCAGCATACAATTGAATTCAAAACGGAATGTTTGTAATTGGACCATAGAAATCACAAATTGGACGTAAAATAATATTTTTGAAATTCCCGCCTATTAGTGTGAAGCTGCTCCGTTAGCGTAACCAACTTATGAAAACAAAGTTACTGCAATATTACCAGACTCGCGTTTTCTTCATAGGTTGACTATTTTCGATACTTCTTTTAGAGTGCTATATATTTTATGATTTCTATGTCCAATTTATAAAAATATGATTTCTATGGTCCAAATATAAACATTACGTTTTGGCACAGCTTATTATACAGTTCGTCGAGTGAAGGTTTCCAGAGGGTGTGGTTAAAGCGCGGCTAAATGCGCAATGAACACCAATGAAATTCATATGTACACGACAAAGTGAGAAAAATTCTATTTCTTGACAAATCGCCGTACCTCTTGTATAATAGACTGTGGTCTTGGTTTCAGTCATAGAAAAAATATCTATATTTTTCTATGGTTTCAGTTGCATGCAGTATCACCAACAGTATATTCTAAGTTTTCCCTAAAATTCTAAGCTCCTCCAGAGTCTCAATATTTTTCAGTATTTAATGCAGAGATTATAAATACACTAGATACGTTGATTGAAATATTCTATAAGATAGCCAGCCCTATGTATAATATTGTTATATCTACCCCGCGACACGTCTCCGACCCCTCGCCCATAAACGTGGTCTCTGTAATATGGCGCCATCGTTGGCACTAAACGAAACTAATGCATTTCTGTTGGAAAGGTTTATTGCTGAGCTAAATAAAATATCGTTACCACCATGGGCGTACCTCAAAATTTTCATACGTTTGAAAATATGCATATTATACACAAAAATGTGCATAAAATTGTTGTATACACAAATTAATATTAACGTTTAATTAAAAATTAGTTTTCAAAGGTTTGAAATTTGTTTACTTAGGAAAATATTGACATACTTACTTATTAAAATTTTGAAAAATATGGTTTGAAAATTTATGAAAATTTTCAAAATATATTAAACTGGAAGCTATCGATTTTGTCATTTTTCAAAATAGTATACAGTACGAGTATATAATACGGGTTTTATTCATATCATATTATTCTTTTTCAATTTCTTTAAACAAATATGTATGTATACATTATGTAGGTATACTAAATATTTGTCATAATCTTAGTAAATCAAATTTAGGCTTTATGTACAAAAAGTATAACGCCTTTTAGTTGTACTGAAAATAGATACATACTTGATACAATATGAATTAATAAATAATAACCATAATAGGTAATACCTTTACTGAATTAAGTATTTCCAGGATTATTGTGCTCTTAAAATTCACCTAAGTAGATCACTACAATTACTTTATCAATACAAATAAATTCATTACCTAGGTACCTGACAAAGAATTTATTTAAAACTTAAAAGCGATACAGCTTACAGAGGAACAAGGATTTCAGATTAATTATATTTTTCAGTTGTTTGACATATTTAGGTATCTAAATAAAGCAAAAAAATTTAGTGACATTACGTGGGTTTATGTGTACGTCTAGCGCTCGTTCTAGAAGCACTCGTACTTAAGGGCGTTCTCTACCAGCTGATCAAGTCAGCGCTGAAATTCCTCGTCCCTTACGTCTCCACCGGAATGTTCCCCTCGCCAATGAGTTTAGTACTGGTTGTCCGCAACCAAACATACGTAATAGCTATTTATATTATCCTTTCAAACATAGAGTTATAACTCTATGCTTTCAAATTATGTATATAATCCATTGAAATACGTATTTTTTTCAGAAATATATGCAAAATTAACTAATTTTTGTCAGTTTTAGAATTAACTACATTAATTAGGCAGTTTACATCTTGGAAAAGTAAAAAAAAAATTTTGCAGAACAGAATGACTGTCTTGTTACAAAAATAACAGTTTCTATTTTGAATTGTCGTTTTTCTCGAAACAGAAATATGTGAATAAAATATCATGCCATATATATTAATTTTTTGTTAAAAATTGCCGTCCACCAAAACTCCATTCATAGTAAATTATGGTTTTGAAAAACTATAAAGTTATTGTAAATTGATCGTGTATAATTTTACTATATTTCTTTCATATTTTCGTACTTACATAATTGTCCATTATTACTAACATATTGTATGGTGCACTTATATTTTTTCCTGAGTCATAAGTAATTTATACTTATGTGCATATAGGCTCGTCTTGAACTGTACGGTTAGTGCTATTTTATTATAAATCAATACAACATTACAACTAAAGTTGTTCAATAATTATTGTGGATTTACATCGTAAAAAGAAATAAAAGCATGTTTTTATAAATTTTATTTAAAAATTGTACTTATTAAATTTACAGTTACTAGACTATCAAAGTAGAACAGTATATTCACTCCAGCAGTGGTAACCCTAGAAAGCACCATCATCCCATAGTTATCTGGAATTAAACGGTTGATAAATAAAGTGGTAAAGGTAAAGGCAAGTACCTACAATTAAAACACCATATTTTCTCGGTGAAAATATGCACTTAATGGGATCACCTGCTTCGTTGTTACACCCTGTATATAGTTTCTCAGAATATGATTTCGACATTCAATTTTCTCAACAAAAACGTTCCTATATAGTTTGCTCTCTACCAATATAGTGTAACACTGCTGTCTCCATCTGCTCATCGTTTAAAAATCACACCATGCTTTTTTTAAAACCCTCTTAGTTGATGCCATAGACGGATAGTTCTTATAACATTTGTGAACCGGTATGCTTATGTCTCTTGATTCTGCACATGAACAAATGCAGTAGTACCAGGTAACACAGTTGCATTTGATTAACGTTAATAATACAACTAAAGGTAAAGTCTATAGATAGTATATAAAAATCCCTGAGATAAATATATGTATATTTATATAAAATTCAACATCTTTTTGATAACTGCTTTGTATGTTTAATTTCAATCTAAGTATTAAAACTAAATAGACAAATCGACATAATTTTGATATCATAGACATAATTTATGCATATCCAAACATGAAAATAATGTCTACTGAAAACGTCTATTTAGTTTTCATACTTAAATTGAAATATTAAACGTACACATAACAGTTATTAAAAAGATGTTGAATAGCATGTTTATATTACCTATTTTTTTTTCACGTACCACTGATGTGTAATTATTACTCAGTCGCGTACCTACCTGTAGCAATTAAGGCCACGTGCGATGGATTTTGGGAAAATTTTTATTGTCCCTCGAAAGTTATAAAAAAAGTCTACGGTACACACCAAACAATCAACAAAATCATATTAACAACCAAAATGTTGTATTCCCATTCTACGCACACCAGCTTGAGAACCACTAATTTAGTCGAATTATTAACGTTAATTAGATGCAACTGTGTTGCTAGGGTATTAAGTAATTTGAACATTTGTTGCCATTCCAGATTGGGCACCATAATTTACTGAATAGAAACCTTTAAATATTTTCTGTTTCAACAAGGTCATCCTGGTATAAAACTTCACTTCTACGATAAATCTACGAAAAAGAAAAGTATGAATTAGAAAATATATTTAAAAAAAAACTGATTTGAATGTCATTTTTATATATTCAAAATCAATCCACACACAGTAACATAACTAGTTATCAACTTTACTTTTTAGAAAAATCTCTTTTATGGCACTGATGGCATAGGTATTTCTTAGTCAATACTATAGTATACTTACTCGTTTTCCGTCATCTATTCAATTCCAGCAGATCCAAGCTCGTCTTTTGTCATTGTAACAATTCCACCACAACATTGTCTTCTATCATGTTTTCATTTCCACCATATCTGACCATGTTCGAGCTTGATTGTCTGAAATGTATAAATGAGTTTTAGTCTTTGAAATAATTTTTATGAGACGAGATGAGGAAGGTTATATGATTATAATAAAGATCACAAAGATCAATAGTAAGAGCATAGTAGAAGTAACTTTTTTTAAATATTTTTGTGAGTGTACCGATTTTTTTCTAATTTTGTACATGTAATCACTATAGTGTTGCTTTATACCTATGTTCTTAATTTGACACATACCCTCCAACAACAAAGGGTCTAAACTGTGTCTTGGTCATAAAATACTGACTTAATACTTTTTTGTTTAAACATTTTTATAAGTTTGAATTCTTTAAAAAAGATCCGTTTGTTATACCACGTAAAAATTTGCCGTTTTTGAGAAAAACAACTTTAAACATTCACGTGGGTTAAATAAACAGCTGCTTACTCAAACTCAATTTTCCTGAGGAGTTATGACCCCATAAATGAGGGTGATAAATTTAAAGTTTTATTTCTTACAAACACGTTAAAATTACGAAGTGAAATTGGGCAAGGCATATAGCTGATAAAACAGGTTTTTCTGGATGTGTATTTTGTTATTATCTTTGTCCTGTTATAAGGTGTTGAAATAAAGTACCCTTTGTATATTTGTCATTAGATTTTTTTGGGTTAATTTTTTCGATCAAATTTTTTTTAATGCCTGTTGAATTTCGAATGTGTTGGTTGTTTTATATAAAATATTGCTGTGTATTAAACATTTGGAACCAAATAAAACATCACTCAATATAATAAGGTATATAAAAAAAAATAATGAAAATTATGAAGTAACATTTTACATCTGAAAATATTAATAATTTTTTTATGCAAATACCTAACAAAAAATAATCAAAGGAACATAAAAAAAGTTTGAATCATGTTTTACGACATTTGCCTTTTGTATGACGCTATACGAGACAAAAATATATTATGTAGGTACTTACATTTCTATGGAGATATTACATCTGAACTTTATGAAGTTTCGAACATCTGAAAATAATGAAAAGAGTACCATAACATTACTGTGCTTAATAAACCAAGACTTAAGTTATCAAATAACTTTGTTACGTTAACAGTTTTTAATGAATTTCTCTTACTATTTAAGTAATTTAGAGATAAGAGACATTCTTATTGTTTTTTTGATCCAATCCATTAGACTAAGAAATGTGTAAAAATATATAGTAGCTATCCATTATTTTAATAACATATTTTTTGATAAATAATTATTATTTCATTTAATAAAATTGTTTAGGCATTTTTCATTCACCATCCATTTAGGTAAATTTTTAAAAAGAAGCAGAAACCAAACGTATTTATTACAATAAATATTTTTGTAGTGGCGTTTTGTTGTATTGAACTTCTACGTGTTGGTCTAGCTTTAGCAGTATTAATGTTAATATAATACTTATATAATCTAATTAAATTTATACTCGATTTCAAGTGAAGTTTATCAACAAATATTTCACTTTTGCAAAAGAATGTATATAGGTACCTACACTTCATATTATTTTTTGTAACTTTGATTTTTCTTAATATTAATCATTTTTATAACATTATTCATTTTAAATATTTAATTTAAACTTACTCTTATTTCATTTACTGAATAAATAAGCTCATCTGTACTTACCTATTTCTGGATTTTTGCACTAACTCATTATTTTTTCTTTTGGGTGATAAATACTTTTTCAGATTCCAGTTCTGAATCTTTCCCATCCTGAATAAATTTCACAATTCACAAGGTTTCTCATAATATGAAGTATTTGAAAACACTAAAATAATCAGTATTTAGCATATACCGAACAGAGATAAAAGAGCGTAAATCTCAATTTTCAAATACTCAAAATCAAATAATAGATAAGGACGACTCAAATTGTCAAGATGCGCAAAAACACCACAAAAACGGCAAATTAAACACAGGTGTTTGGATTTTTCTACCATATACCATATTATGCTACCGAGACCCAATCGAGAATCTTTAAAATAGTTTCCGAAAAATGTTTTAATTTTGACCCTTAAGTATAAATTACATTAGTTCATTCATAAGGTCTAATATTAATTTGTATTGGCCCCATATTACACATTTTCTTCTTTTGTCCGATGTATATTTGGTTGCCTATTTTAAAACCGTAATATTTGTTTACTTGTATTAAAGTTTGTTGCTAGATGGCAGCACTTCCTGGAGGAATAAATATGTTTTGCCAATTTTCGTTTTTAGAAAAAAAAAACAACTTTTTGAGTAAAATTTTCTGGATATTCTTGCTTGTATTTCTATACACAATGGCGGACGGTTCATTGTTTCAACTTGGACGATAAAATTTATTTTTTTTCTTTATTACTGATTTTTTTATAAAGTTAGGGACCGTCCGCCATTCCTATATTAATTTTATAATTCCATACAAAAAATGAGCCCATTTCATTGAATATTAAGATCAAAATTCGAAAAGTAGAAATTTACAAGATGGCGTCCTATGGAGAGCGTTCTTAATCAAACATTCACCGATACGCCGCAACTAGCTATCCTTATTCAGCCGATTAAAATGTCTCTACGTATAATAATATTTGTGTAGCAGCTTGGCTCATTTTGCTTTCTAAAAACAGGAATATAAAAATAAGATCCCATAAAAATAATGTTATTGAGTTTTAAGACAATTTGAAAAGTATATCATTCGTTATCTTTTATACAGGGTGTAAAAAAATATTATACCGGACTTTAGGAGATGGTAGTAATAAAAATATTACTTTTTATTAATTTGTCGGAAAAATGGTAGATTAGTTTCTTGAAATTTTTCACTATTTCGCCATAAAGATTTGTGGTGGAAAATGAAAGCTATTTGAGATATTTGTATTTAAAGTTTGTAATACAGAAAGAAACATATTCAGTTCTAACGTCGAGACTGTCGGTCGCGCTGGAAAATTCCCAGGATATATCGGATCTAATTTCGAAGTGGTGCAACTTCGTTGCTAGAAATGTAGTGGATTCAGGTCTGAATACCTAGCAGACCAAGATGAAATCCATCACACATGATCCACCGTTGACCATAATAATTATTTAAGTAACTTTTACATGAAAATTGCTTAAGCTTTAAAATAAATCACTTTTTAATTGAATAATATTTACTAAAATGTATATAAATTTATCGTATATGATATAAATGCCGCTTCTTCTTATACATTACATATTTTAAAACAATTTTGTGAATAAAAATCGACCCTTACAAGTATCTTCTGAGCGAATAACTTGTTTCAATGTTAACCAAGTCGATGACGATCATACAAATTTATAATAAAATACAAAATTTCACACAAACTGCAGTATCCTGTTTTCCTAAAAATAAATATTCCCATTATTGTCTACCATTTAAAGGACTGCAACTCTATTATGAAGCATTTTAAAACATGTTCATAAAAATTTATTTTCTAATTTTGATTACACACTTGATCGACACTTCACCACTCAAAGTATAGTATACTATGAGGGAAAGCAGATATTATTTTGAGGGAGAGTGAAACAAAAAGAAGTTAACGGCGTTAACACATATTAATATTAATATAACAGTAGATTGTGTTTGGGAAAAGAGAAGATATAACTTGAAAAATTAAATATATAATTTCAATTTTATTCTGCCTATAATCTAATATCGACTATATTTTTTATACTTTTAAAATTATATATATAGGTACAATATATGTAGATTTGTTGATATTTATGTGTCATAAAAAATAAATGTGTTTCTTGCCTATTATTATAATATAATAATATATCTCAATATCTCTACTCCTCATTCTAATCACGAGATTAGCCTAGAAGTTAGAGAATGTGCGGCATATGAACAAATTAATAATTCATTATATTTTCATGAAAATATTTAAGAAATTGCAACGGAGAATAATAAAACTATATACTACACTAAATGTCTGCACTATAATATATTGCATTAAATTACAAAAAAACGATTGTGTTTACCACGACAAACTATCGAAAATTATGTTGACAATATCAGCCGTGATGTAAGTCGTCTAAATTCTTGCCGCAATATTACTTAGGGCCTCTGAGAAGTCACCATACTGTTTGCGCGCATTTGTCGTTGTCTGCCTAGTCCGCCTAGTCTCGATAATAGGTCACATCGCTACGCGCCGGCCCTAGATAAAATAAAAAATATAGTTAAGCGCGCCGGCGGCCGGCCTGACTGCGAAATATCCGTACTACTTTACTTGGTTAAAAATAAAAAACCGAACGCCGTGTATGCTTCGCGCGAGCATGGTCTGTGGCGCGAGCCCTGTGTCATCATCAGTTAATGTTGCCAGGTCTGTTTTAGTTCGACCTGGCTTTTTTATGCAATATGTCTCATAATAAATCAGGAATTTACACAAAAAACGAAAATCAAATATTTTTAAAAGAACCCTTTTTCTAGTCGAATTTTCCGATTACAGTAATATAAATTATAATTAGATTATTTTGTCTAATTTTTAACTTACCCATAATTTTTATGTAATTATATTAATGTAAACTATTCCAGTTCACCTCGGATCATAAAATTAATAAACAAGGGTCTAATGAAAAGGACTTCTTGGCTAATGTGCGTGTCCCAAGTATGATATCCTAAATATTAATTACTGTTTATAAATTTCGTATTTATTAGAGCCCATCTCAAACAATCGTTCACTTAATTGAATATATGGATTTTGAATTACTTACATACATATTCATATTACTGTAAATAAAAATAGGACTAGGTATACTGTTTTACAAATGTAATAAGTAGATAATAACTCGAAATAAAATCAATAGAAATATTAATATAGGTACTTATTTTTTAAAATAAATCTGGTCATACATTTACTTTGATTCTTCTCTTTTTACATATTTCACGCACCCATTTTCTCTTTTTTTTATTATTGTATTTTATTTGTCTTCCTCACAGAGTACAATTACTATCACAGCTTTTGCATCCATTTCAACTAGTGATATACCTACATACTAATAAAAATTGTTCTCCTTTCTTTGTTATAAAAAATATTATTATTAAAAATATACGTTCCTTACCAACTGAAAACAAAACAGAAATTTACAAAGAATTATTGCGTACGCCGCCGAATATTACACGACAGAACATTTCAATTATTAACTTGACTGTCCACACTGTGTTAGATATCACATAATGAATTTTTCCACAATGGATCAAAAGATAAAAATAAAAGTCGCCTATACTAAATAATATTTGGCATAATAGACTTATCATTTACTTAGTAAATGTATTATGTTATTTTAGTCTATTTACAATAATTACAGATAACAGATTTAACATTTATGAATAATCAGTGGCAAAAATGCGCCACGTACAAAATTTTGAAATTTCCTAAACACTGAATATACTCGTCAGAATAACATTTTCACAATTAATTGTGTACTCGTGCTTCAGTCAGAACTTACAGGCAACTGATTTAGGTCTAAATATAATTATTGTAAAACATAATTGTGACTATAAAAATATTTCAAATATTTCTAAAAATGTTCATTTTGATCAAAGCAAATTTTTACTCCGCTTGGCTCAAATACGTACATAGTTTTTTATATAAATGTATAAAAAAACATTAAATCAAAAATAAATTATCGCCAGCTTTAATTATTATTGCTTGCACAAAAACTTCACCGACTAGTACAATTTTTTGTCGGTACCAGTGAATTCAGCCAAAAACTTATATTTTTACAGACTATTATATCGGTAAAATAATTAAAATCCTTAGTTTATAAAAAAAATATTATTTGTTAATTTATAAATAAATACAAAACACGACAATGTTTTTTCCAATGACTTGTATACATTCTGTGTAGTATGGTTTTTAAAATTATTTTTCTCTTTTAAACATAGTTCCTAACGAGACGCCACTGTAAACCAGCAAACCTAGTCAATTTGCAAACCAAAATATGCAGAGCATCGCGACGCAGCTTTTTTGACTTAACTACAGGTGGCCGACACTAGCACATCTATCGTTAAGTCAATCGTCCGTATACGTTTTTGCCCGTAAAGCGAGACGTCTTGTTATAATATTTCAGTCAACGCTAGATATCACCGAAAATGTAGTTACTGGACGCGGTAAAATAGTTCCATAAGTTCCATGTAGAGGTCGGTGGCATGCCGAATTCAAAAATTTATACAGGGTGTTTCAGTTCGAGTGAATCAAATTTTAACCACAGATAGAACTCGATAAGTAATTAAGAATTGCCTTATAAACCAAGGTTCTATGTCTCACCGTTTTTGCTCTACAGGGCCGTATTGGTCGGTTTTTTACATCATATTATTTATGATATCTCTGGTATGGTTGTAACAATTTGATTCAAATCTGGTATGATGTTAATACTTACGAATGTCTATAATTTACTGCAAAATTTACAAATTTTTTGTAGGTCAGTGGCGTAGAAACGGGTAGGGTAGCGGGATTTTTTTGCCCCAACTTCTATGCCAATGACCTAATACTTATTTGGGGTAAATTTTTAGATTCCTTGGACAATTTGGCATAATACTTGTTTGAAATCGGGAAAGTGTCTCGTTCTGCCAAAAATCTCAATAATGTGGGAGGCCGTTCTTCTGATAAGGAATGAAGTTTAGTTTAGCAGTTATTAAATTACGGTTGAAAACAATATTAAACAATACGTCTCTACACTTCGTGTATTATTTTTATAGCATTTATAGTGTGGTGAGTTTCCTTTCTGAGCTCTGTTTTATGTTGCACTACAGTGCGGTACACATTCAATGATACCTCCTTTACATTTCATTTATACTATTCTGAAACGCTATTTTAACGTTTCATTTATGTCAAATTAGATATAATTTGTTTAAAAAATTACACCCCTCATTGACAATTATTGATGTAAGTCTGCGCTTTGGGAGTATGTATTCACAAAGATTGCTATGCAAAACATAACAATAATGACATTATCTGTCATCAGGAATTGTTATTTATTTATAAAGATTTGCAACAGTACTTACCATTTGGCAAAATATGGATGAATATTCAAGTGAAGAATACGCTGATATGATTTTTGTGTACGGATAATGTCATGGTCGTGCTCGAGAAGCAGAAAGAGAATATCGGAGAATGTTTCCAAATCGTCGGCGTCATCCCTCTTTTGGCGTATTTATAAGAACCTTTAGAAGACTGCGACAAACAGGTTCTGTGCAAGTAAGAAAAAATCGAGAAGGTAGAGGATATCGTAATATTCAACAGTACGAGGAAAATATTATCGAACGGGTAGTTGATACTCCTGAATTGAGTGTGAGACAAATCGGACGCAAATTACAGATACCCCACGTATTTGTATGGAACGTCCTTCATCAAGAGCACAGATTACTGAACTACTATCAAGAGCTGCTACATCCATATCATTACCAGCAAGTGCAACATTTAGAAGAAGGTGACAACCTTCAACGATTACAATTTTGCAACTGGATCCTCCAAAATTTGACGGAAGATCCACTCTTTTGCAAAATATTATTTGGAGCGATGAAAGTTTTTTCCTAAAAATGGACTGAATAATTTTAGAAACTTACATCAATGGTCATTACAAAATCCCCATTTAACAAGAAGAAGGGCCTTTCAGCGCAGATTTAAGATTAATATGTGGGGAGTAATTTTTCGAAACAAATTACCTACTTCTTTTTTAAATAAATGGTATACTGAATGGGCAAAGATATTTAGAATTTCTACAGAATTTCACACATGAAATTCTAGACGAGGTGCCATTAAATGAAAGACAATACGTTTATTTCCAACAGGATGGTGCACCTCCGCACAATGCAAGAGATGTTAGTGCATGGTTAACGGAAAACTATGGACATAGGTGGATAGGAAATAGAGGACCAATACATTGACCACCGCGATCCACAGACCTTAATCCAATTGATTTTTCTGTATGGGGTCATATAAAACAGCTTGTTTACCGCACTGTCGCGCAAGATGAAAATGATCTCAGAGAAAGAATCCACGATGCTGCAGATGCAATAAATAATACAGAAGGGATTATGTTTGATGTCTATCAGTCGTTGGTTCGGCGATGCAGAGCATGTATAAGAGCCAATGGGAGTCATTTTGAACATGTTATTTAATATTGTTTTATGTTAGTGTTATTTGTTATGTTGTTATTTACCGTTTTGTATTATTACTTAAAATTGTAACCGTACCTACAAACTATTACCTATTATTAGCATCTAAGATACAGAAATAAGAAAAAGAATATGTCATTGTTTGCTGTTAACATTTTTACATGAAACGTTCCATTTTAATTTAATACATAATATTAAAATAATATTACTTTGAAATGTATTTGCTATCATTACAAAACTAAATGCTTTATCAGAAGTACGGCCTCCCACATTATTGAGATTTTCGGCAGAACGATACAGTTTACCGATTTCAAACAAGTATTATGCCAAATTGTCCAAGGAATCTAAAAATTTACTCCAAATAAGTATTAGGTCATTGGCATAGAAGTTGGGGCAAAAAAATTCCGCTACCTTACCCGTTTCTACGCCACTGACCTACAAAAAAATTTGTAAATTTTGCAGTAAATTATAGACATTCGTAAGTATTAACATCATACCAGATTTGAATCAAATTGTTACAACCATACCAGAGATATCATAAATAATATGATGTAAAAAACCGACCAATACGGCCCTGTAGAGCGAAAACGGTGAGACATAGAACCTTGGTGTATAAAGGTAAGTTCATGCACTAGCGATTTGCGAGTTGCGATTAACGATTTTACGATTTTTGCGATAAAATTTTACATTCGTTCATGCACACACGCGAAAACTAGTTACTTTAAATTTCTTGTTACCTAGCCCACCCTTGCTATATGACAGTAATTGTAATTTAGCTTAATTTTGTTCTTCTTTACGTTTTTTAATATTTATTTAATATTGTAAATACTTATAATTGTGAAATAAATAAACGTTTTACAAGTGAGACGAGATTGTGAATGATTTGGATACTTAATTGGCATTTGTGTAGCGAACTGTCAACAGAAAAAATATGACGGAATTGACATGCGCAGTTTGTCAAAATTATTGCGATAATCGCTAAAAATTGAAACTATTTCTATTTTCCCGCCCCCTAAATTTAAATTTTGCGATTCTCGCAATAAATTGAAATGAATGAATTGATGTCAAAAATATTTTATGTTAACCAATCAAATTGAAGTCCGCAAATCGCAACTCGCAAATCGCTAGTGCATGCAAAATTTAAATTTAGGGGGCGGGAAAATAGAAATAGTTTCAATTTTTAGCGATTATCGCAATAATTTTGACAAACTGCGCATGTACAATTCTGTCATGTTTTCTGTTGACAGTTCGAAACACAAATGCCAAATGCCAATTAAGTATCCAAATCAATCAAGGATCAATCACAATCTCGTCTCACTTGTAAAACGTTTACTTATTTCACAATTATAAGTATTTACAATATTAAATAAATATTAAAAAATGGAAAATGATGTAGAACAAACTCAAGTAAGATTTTTAGGCAAATCGGTGGCAGCTATTTGAAATCATTTTAGTGGTCAACCTAAATTATAATTACTGTCACATAGCTAGGTAACAAGAAATGTAAAGTAACTAGTTTTCGCGTGTGTGCATGAACGAATGTAAAATTCTCATCGCAAAATCGTAAAATCGTTAATCGCAACTAGCAAATCGCTAGTGCATGAACTTACCTTAAGGTAATTCTTAATTACTTATCGAGTTCTATCTGTGGTTAAAATTTGATTCACTCGAACTGAAACACCCTGTATAATTCTTTAAACCAGACTTGTAGTGCGGTCAAGCGGGACCTTCGCCTGAGATGGCAGGGCACTACCCAGAGATTATAAATACACATTGGTGGCATGCCGAATTCAGAAATTTATATAATTCTTTAAACCAGACTTGTAGTGCAGTCAAGCGGGACCTTCGCCTGAAATGGTAGGCACTACCCAGAGATTATAACTACACATGGTGCAGGTAGAAAAGGGTCGTCCGGGAAATCCGAATAGGCCCGTAATCGCTGGCAGATGTAACAACAAAAAACCGAATGAGATACACCAGCGCTAGGAGAGCATTAGTGACCTGCTTCCACACTAATCAATTTCTGCATCCATTTTTACCGCGTCCAGTAACTACATGGACGGTGATCATCTAGTGTATTTATAATCTCTGCTTAATGTAAAGGCTTCTGGCCATCTTATATATTTTATAATTTCTATGGGTTGGTGTGCAGATTTAAAAAAATACTAATTTTTATTCACAAACCTGTCTGTTATGGGTGCACTGTTCAAAAAATGAGCAAAATGTTTTAGAATAGAAAAAAGTACTTCCAATTTTTGCTATTTTACATTTCAATAAAAGTTGAAATGTATTTTTAAATTATATTTCAGACACCTATATTATTTTCATATTTCAAAATTAAAATATAAAAAAACTAAATTTTTAATAAATATATCTATATTGCATAAATAAAAATCACATAATTCTATTTAAGATTATAAAATAAATATAATAAAATACATGACGTATCTGTAAATAAACTATTTACATTAAATTCAAAGTAATTAACAGTCCACATAAAATGTGATAGTGTATAAAGTTTTAACATTTTTGTGTTCCAGTAATAATCACAAAAAAAAATTTTAACCGCCCTGATGAGTATTTATAACAATCGTTAATAGTAAAATATTTCATCCATCTAATAAAGCTTCTACATCTTGCCAGCCGTTCTCTTGAAATTTCTTACAATTTTCTATGACGATAGCAGCCAAATGTTTTACAGCTAAAGGTGGCGCAGGATGATGAATTAAATCTTCTAGTAATTGTAGCCCACCCTCTTTTTCCACTAATGTACAATATTTTTCCGCTGAAATTCAATTAAATTATTTTACATAATGTATGTTTTTTTGTTTTCAGTTGTATGCTGTAATGATAAATTATAAACAAACTTACGATATACTTTAGTAAGATTTGCCAGAGCCCAAACAGCCCAACGTTGACATTCAGGCGTATGATAAACCTTTACAAGATACAGAATAGGTTCAAAGGATCTATAGTTTATGTTTCTTTGAGAATTCAGATCCCACCTATCGATGGCTAACACCATTTTATTTAGGACATAATTTCGGGAAGGTTCAGCCACGGTCCACACTTGAGGCCCATCTGAGGCAATGTGAGAAATAACACCAGCTGCATTATAACTAACTTCAATTCCATCGCTTTGAGAATCTAGAAGTCTTGAGAAAACCGATAAATATTCTGGTGTTACCAGATAATGTCGCAGTTCTTTTACTTCTGCTACATTTCCTAATAATCCCATCATGTTTCGAAGAAGCTCTTCTTTGTCAGGAAACTTCTATTGACAAAATAAAGTAAAAAGAATTTAAATTAACAAAATATTTTCGAAACAACAAATTCACTTCACGACAAAATATAATAGATTTTACTCTAATTTTAAAGTTGCCAAAATTTGTTGTCCACTTCATTTACATATAAAAAAAACATATACAGTAAAGCTCGGTTATAACGTACTAGCGGGGACTTAAAAAATCGGTACGTTATATCAGAAGTACGTTTTAAAAAAATATATTAAATTTTTAAAGTTTCTATCAATTCTTAACAAACGAACAGCAACAGAAGAACAGTATGTATGTACATGGTATTCGTTCTTAACCCTTTAACTAAAAATACACTTTTTATTTGCACTACAAAATACATATGTATGTATGTATAATAAAATACATATCTAAAACTACTTTCCGAAGAAGTCTGTTATGTGAGTTTGTTTTTTGCGATTTATAAGGATCTGTTGCTCTAAATACATTTCTATCTCCAACAATGCGCTTAAAATACGATCTTCCGTATTAATTTTGCTTTTTAAAAATCGTTTTACTTTTTTCATTCCTCTTATTGCGTTAGAAGAGAGATAGAAATAACTTTAGACAACTGCATTGTATCAACATGTGTTGGGAGAAAAATTTTTAGGTACATAAACAATACCGGTCAGTTAGTAGGCGATAACTTATGTATCGGCCTGGTCAAAGTGGCTGCCTTTGATTTAGATATCGCATGCGCGCTACACGGCGCCCTGAGCTTTTGCCATACTTGCCGAAATAAGTTTATGAGTTAATGTATAAAAAGTACGTTATAATTTGATATTTTTAGACGCGGGCACCAGGTATCTCGGTATTTTACATCAGAAGTACGTAAGAACGGAGTACGTTATAACCATAAGTACGTTGTAACCGAGCTTTACTGTATTCATAATTAGCAAAATATAGAAATTTTTATAAACTCATGACTAAATTAAAACACAGTTTCTAAAAGATGCGGCCAAATTGTTAAATAAATGTGTGTTTGCAATAATGTTCCAATTCAAATTAAACATAAACTAAATACCTAATCAATAACTAAATATGTATTGCAATTTTTTACAAAAGGCATTTTATATAAACAATAATTGTGAGGTATACCTCAAGGCATGATAAAAAATGTTCCATTCCTTTATTTTCTAAAAACCGTCTACAATTTGATGGTGTTTCGTCAGTCACATTCCACATTGTTGACCAAGCAACTTCTAAAACATCATCACACAACCCCCTTTCTAATCGCTCTGTTATTAACCATATCATTTTCTGTAAAAAAGTTGCATTAATTGTATACGTTGACAAAAATGTGATAGTATTAACATACATCTATTGCACCTAACTCTCCTAACTTGACCTTCTGTTGGCCATCAACTTGACATGCCAACGAGTTAAGCAAATATATTCCAATTCTTTGTACAAAACTTTCTTGAGCCAGCCCATCCACCGAATGTAGTAAAATATTGGCAAGCCTTTCGTAATCAAAAAGCTAAAAGAAAAAATATATATTATATATACAGGGTGATTCAGTAATAATGTCATTAATTTTAAGAGATGATAGGGAAAAATGAGTATAATGCGAATATGCTATTTAAAAAAATTTAAAATGCATATTTACGTCAGAAAAAAATATTTTCAAATAATTATTTAAACCCCCTTATCAGACTGTTACTGACCGCTGGCGGCAATTCAACTTGGTGTCGGCCTGACGCGATGTTGACAAATTTAAAATATTAGGTTTCAACATAAAAAATATTAAATATTGAAATTACAAAACTCCAACGGATCAAAATAAACCATTCACATTTCAATACATAAATAGTGAAATAAAATCCAATACTCACTAGGTTAAAATATTAAGAGAGGCTCAAAACGTTTTTTGTATTTAAGGGGCAACGCTAGATGCAAGTCAACTCGACCGTTCCGCTAAGCGCATTGCAACCATCCGATTTCCCTTACATCTTCTATCTTTGCCTGCCTCATATTTCATCGCCTAATATTATTTTAACGTAAGCGGCTCCTTTAGCAGACTTTAACTTAAAATGCACTTTCTTAGTTCCAAATTTACAGTTATTATCAATTATTTCAGAAACAAAGTGTGTATAAATTAGTAAAATAATTCACCTCTTTTAGGATATCCATTTACTTTGTTTCCTTTACACTTTAAACCTTAGTTTACTTGTGTCAAAAAATATGATTTAGGGCATCTATGAAACTAGATTTTTTTCTAAGAAGACTGGTGCAAGTTGCATCAAAATCGAATCATTATTACTGGAGTTTGAAACTAGTTTTAAAATACCTAGGAGGCTTCTTAAATACAGACAGTAATAAAAAAATCCGTCATGTTATCAACAAAAAACAGTCCCGAGACATACCTATTCAGTGATCAACAATCCCACAATCCGAGTCTTGACCTACCGTATTAGGTCAATAACCTTATTTTTAATGTCTACTCAATGAAAAGAGCTGCACAGGTGCAGAACCGACCAGAACCAAACAATAATTACATTTTTATTTTTATAAACACCCGGTGTAATCAATAGGAAATTATAAGAATTGTATAATAAATGCCAACTGCAGCAATCAGCGCCAACATCAGATAGGATGTAATCAGCAAACTCGCAGCAGTTAAAATTCCCGTTTAATACGTTAATAGAGAATAAGTAGTAATAGCAGAATAAGTCGAACATTGTTCGGGTCCTATACAGGCGTACCCGCCATCGACTGCACCTGGAACAGATGCACATGGCCTAACTTCTCTCTCTTTTTCATCCACATTCAACATTCATCAGTTACATTTTCACGATTTTGCGTGGTAGAGGTAGATGAATTTTGTATTTGTGTCACCAGTGTAGTTTATAATTATTAATAAAATTTGCTATTTGCCTAAATAAAAATACAATTCAAGTTGTGTAAAGTGAAGTAGTGAAAGACCGAGGTTGTCCTCTGCTGAACAGAGCCGTGGAAAAATTTATAAAAGACATTGTAATAGACATATGCATCTGAGTTTTCTACGTGCGTCTGTGTTAATCGGTACTTATTGATCATGAGTAATATATTTGATTCTGATTTATATTCATAATTACGTGCAATTTTAATTATTTAGGAATATCAACGTACGAGATCAACCTGATTCTGCTTTCTAGAACATAACAAAAAAGTGACACAAAATAGGTATGTTTTTAATGTTTTACCCAAAATTATTTATTGACTTGACAAAACACTTAATGAGTACCTTCAAAATACATGTGGTTCTGGCAACGCTGTTGGACTTCTATTAGCTTCAATACTTGTACGCGTCATCAGAAAATTTGTAGTCTTGTTACCTACCGATTGTTATAGGATGATTTGTTTATCTTTTGTGAGGCAAGTAAAAAGGTTTCTTTTCGATTCTCTGTCTTTATTAGACCTTCCGAATATGTGGTTAAAATTAATGACATTATGACTGAAACACCCTATATAAGATAAAAAACTGTCACCAGGTTGAAGTTCGTATGTTTTACTCGATTTATTATTCGAAATTTATTAATTTTTAAGATGGCAACAATTTTACGTATTATAAAATGAAATTACTTAAAATTATTCTTACTATGTCAATGGGTATCCGAAACTGGCATAAAGTTAAGCACCCGTTTCTCATCATAGTATCATCATTTTTATGAATGCTCATTCCATTTAGAAGTGTCGTTATAATTCTTCTTTTAATTTTCACATCGTGTAATTGTCTATCAAAACCTTTCACTATATAAAATAATGTTGCACTAAAATATAAAACGGTAACTAAGATATTACAGAAATAATTAACATTCACAGTATAGGTACCTTGCAGATATTTGGATATGTCTTTCATATAAATGTCTGTTCATAGCTTCTAACACTATATTGAGTGCTTGACCTACATATTGACAATTTTCAAAACGGAATAAGTGAAAAAGTTCATTCATAACTTTTTGAAGCATTTCGGTCCTATCTAAATATGCCAAAGCAGCTACTAATATTTGCTCTTCATTTGCATTTCCAGCAATCTAAAAGAATTACAGAAGTATATTACTACAGTTTACCTCAATTTTATTTAAGCAGTTAAAAAATACTTAATACAAAATATTCACCCGATTAAATAATTTCAGACTAAATCTAAACAAATGTAAAAAATGTAATAAATTATGTAAAATTTTATAAATCTAATTTCTTGATTGTTAATCTAAATATTACGATTGCCTTACCAGTTTTGCAGGTATATCATGTCTCAAACAGGCATCATGAGATGTTTCGTATAGTCCTAAATATTGAAATGGATTGTTAACTCTAGAACTTAAACCTGGTATGTCAGAAGCGTGGCCATTAGTAGTTTCTGCTACACCTCTCCCTGCTAAATTTGTTCCCGAAATATCTAGAGAGGTAAGCTTAGGCAAGTTTTCAACAAGTGTTTTAAGGATTTTAGTACCCTTCTCATATTTTCCTTGTTCATCTTTTGATTGAGATATATCCAGATGTCGGAGATTCGTGAGCTTGCAAATAGCAGGTACCTTGACATCAATACCATCTACATTGTACAAAATAAGAGAAGACAAATTTACAAGATGGTCGGTATAATCGAAATCTTGTAAATCACTACAATTGGATAAATCTAAACTCGTTAAAGTCGATAGTGGATTTAAAAGTAACATATAAAAATCTGGTTGCAATGAAGTTAAACCTTTTAATGTCAATCTTTTTAAATTAGCTGCTAGAAATATAAAACCTCGATCATATTGTTCTTCATTGAATCGTAGCTTGCCATAAATATTTGTCGGAAAAATTTCAGTATTTTCACCCACACAAAGAGATAAAAGACTAGTTCCGTATTCTGTAATATGTCTTATACAATTTGAGGTTAGATTAGGGCTATGAGATATATCTAACTCTATTAATTTATGCTTTAATAATATTTCTAAGTCATGGTCTTGTATTTTTGTTTTTCTTAATCGTACTCTCTTTAACCTAGTGCGTTCGGTGTCTTGAAATATATTAATAAAATTAGAATTAACAGGTGTAAAGCTATTGGATCGAACATTTAACAAACGTTCACAAATTTCTACTGGAAAGGTCAGACCATCCATCAATTGTAAATCTCCTGTATCCGAGTCATATTTGCAAATTGTTTCTAGATGCTTATTAATATAGTCAAAACAAATATCCAAGAGTTTTTCTGGTGTAGTTGAATTACAGAAACAGCAGGTTTCATACGGTAAAGCAGTTGAATGACAGCAATTACTTTGTAGCATCTAAAAAGAGAAATTATAAATACGTATCAGAATAAAAATGTTTACTCTCAAAATAAATTCGCCTACATACCTTTCTTCTATAAAAACAGTTCTGAGTATTTACATGACATCTGTTACTTAATAAACTGTCATAAATGTATTAAATTGCGGAACTGTTCCACTAGCTTTTTCTTCCTCAATTTTCCAGATGTTTTCACAAAAACTATTTTTGTTATTGGGTAATTTTTGACATTCTTTAGAAATAGAAACACAGAACAGAATAGAAAAGTACATTCACGACCACGACCCACACCACAATTTACAGTTCGTGTTAGAGTACTAGCATAAACAAAAACATTCTATTAATTCTAAATTTTTTTCAAGCTTTCATTTTATAAAAAAAAACTTCAAATACGAACGCGTTTCAAAATGTGTAGTAATTTATTATTTAAATATATTTTGTAGCTCATTAAACATTTTTTAACTGATTACTTTGTCAAGTTGGTTAGTAGTAAACGTCAAAAGAATGGCATATTACAAAGCTAGGTGTTACTATAAAATTATTTATTAATAATAAAATAATAACTTTGTGTTATATTGCAGGTTAAAGGAATTTGACGAAATTCTTTTACAAGATGTCATTAATTTAAGAGAATTAAAAAAATTATCATTTCATGGTGAGAGTTTAGTGGGAGTGTCTGTAGGTTTTTGTTTTTATTTTTGATACCTTTTTAGGAATACCAGATGATCAAGGTAAACGAGCCCTTTGTTGGAGATTACTTTTAAACTATTTGCCACCTGAACGAGAGAAATGGATTTCCCATTTGCAAGAAAAACGATCTTTGTACAAACAATTTATAGGTATCTAACCTCAATATTTATCTGCTCATATGTTTTTTATTTTATAAGAGTAGTAACTATTGTAGTAGCTTTTGAATATATACTCTAGTGTTGGGATCATTCAAGTGAAAAATAACTGATTATTCGGTTATTGCAATAACCGAAATCACTCGGTTATCAGTTATATTAGTAACAAATTATGTATTTGATTTTTTTCCACTGTTCACTAGAGTTGCCACCTTTTCATATGCGCAAGTAGGATATTCTTATCTTTTAAATTCTCAAGTAAGGACATTCTTTTTACGTTCAATCATTTTTTGCAATTTAGTGCAATATATAGTGCAAACATTTAATGTAGTATATAGTTATTTCTTATTCTCAGTTGCAGTTTTTTTAAATATTTTCATGAAAATATAATGAATTATTCATTTGTTTGTATGACGTAAGTTGTTTGACTTCTGGCCGCAACTATAACAAACAACAAAAAACTGTCGTAGCCATAGATCAAAATAAAATTTGGGTTGACGGAATACAAGACAGTCGTAACATAGTTTTTAAAAATTAAAAGCAATTTTTTTTTATGTAAATGCAACATATCTTGTTATATATCAAAGATTTGTATTGTTTATTTTAAATATATAAATTTACCCATACAAAAAGTACATATTTATGTATTTAAAATAAAACATTTACATAAACTACAAAATATTATATATGTACAGTTGCTGAGAATTCAAGTAACCGTCACTCGAGTTATCAATCGGTTTTCGATATCACTTAAATACTCAGTATTCGGTTATTGAAATAACTCGGTTTTTCCCAACACTAATTATCCATTTTTATATAAGAAATATTTAACAGTAGTTATGTGCAGTTAAATACTATATTTCTCAAATTACGTGGCCACTTTCTGTGCTCTACTTAAAAAAATGTTTATTTCATGTTCTTCAAAAATGGATTAAGTATAGCTTTCTCAAAGGCTAACAAATTTTTAAAACAAAAGTAAATATGATTTAGAATTCAGAGTTTGTATAAAGAAAATTGAAGTGATTTATTGTTGTTTTGAGTGTCCTTATGAAAACAATTATGTGGGTTCACCACATTTACTAAATTTCAGAGGAAATGATAGTTATGCCTGGAGAAAATGAAGCAAATGGAGATGTTACCTTAGGGGATCATCCTCTAAGCATAAATCCAGATAGTGAGTGGCAAACGTTCTTTAAAGATAATGAAGTATTGCTACAAATAGACAAAGATGTAAGAAGACTGTGTCCGGACATATCATTTTTTCAACAGCCTACCGATTTTCCTTGTAGTAAAATAGTTAATAGTAACGATGTTAAACGATTACACACAAGAGTCCAAAGAAGAGTGCTGAAATGTGCAAATGTTGAAAGAAAAGGCTTAGGAATCACAAAGGTATCAGTAATATAGTAATTTTATGTGAACTGTTATTTCTGCTCTAATTATTTTATTGTTCTGCTCTTAGTCCTGCTTACCTATGGATTGGTTTTAGTAGCAGGTAATACTTAAAAAATTATGTAAATCATGCATGAGCAAATATATATTTAATTATTAAATGTTAAGGCAGAAACGTGGACTATGCAATTATATTTCTTATATAAATTTTTATTTTATTTTAAACATTTTTATTTTGGCACAAATTTTTATCAAACTTATTACTGAATTTTTCTCAATTAGTAAGTCCACTCTACACATTCTACACTGGGTACTTTTCGTTACAGTCACTGTATTTCACTATCAGATAAGTAAAAGTGAGGCTTCACTTTTGGTGACAAATTTTTCTATTTGTGAACCATCCAGATTTAATGCGCTTGTGATCAACGCCCTACAATCTGATATATTACCCATTTATCATTTACTACTATTATAATAATAGTTTAAGTAACAAATACCCTTTTTCTACGACAAGGTATTAGATATTATCTCGGTATTGACTGTTATGCCTATAAACATCAAAAGTTCGCTATATGAAAGACAGTGATGCTAATGATGTAACAGCATTTTAAGCGAATGTCAGAATTGATCGAATAATGCCAGAAAATTGTCAAATATGGTAAATATGGCAATTCAAATTGCCATTTAAGAGTGGCAAAAGTTTTATTTAAATTCTTTGGCATATTATTTGTAAATATTGAATTAAATGCAACTGAGTGAAAAAAGTTCTAGATATATTTATAACAGTTAAATTTAGTGAATCAAGCAATTCTGAAGGTATATAAAACTCAATAGCAGTATACACGTGTAATATTCAGAATAACTTTTATTTTTTTATAGATAAAATTATTCCATTGTTGTGGATGAGTTGTATATAATTACATGTATTTCTTATTTATTTATTAGAATATCTTTTACCAGCCACTTGAATTAAAATCTAATCAAATATGTACATTGTTTTATACAATGATCATGATCTCTATATCTTTACACGCAGTTGCGTATACAGCTTACAATTTTTACTGCCAATACAAAGGGGCTTACGATAAATTCGTGATTGTTATTTATAATAGTTTTTTTGCAGTGGCGTAGCTAGGCGTGGGCAAAGCGGCTCCTCGCCTCGCACTTAAACACTTGGGGGTGATTTCAAACCGAACGCCATGACCTCTAAATAGTACGAATAGCACCCTAAAAGACCTTACTAAGAATGAGCTTTACCAAGGCTTTACCACACGTACTATAATTAATTTGCACACCCTCTGATGGATGTGCTCTATTATCGACATATTTTTTAGTACTGAAGGGGTTATAAAAAATAATTATTTTTAGCATTTAAACACCTCACAATTATGAAATTTTCAGATCATCCATACTTCACTACTTTAACTAGTTTCATCATAAATGAATAATTTTGTAAACAAACTTTCTGATTTTTCACCATTATTTTCTTGAAAATATACAGGGTCACATTGAAAAAACTACAGTGCATAGTATCACGCGATAGAGAACCAAAAAATAATAAATAAAGTTATACCTATACACAATGTCCGATCGCCATTTGTTTTCAAGATAGCATTTTGTAAAATTTATTTTTTTTTAATTTCTCCCGATTGTATGAAAATATTTTAACCAAAATTGATGTACACTGTGACCTTGCATGTAGCTATTATGTGTCACAATATTCAGTTCATTCAGCATCCAATGGCCGAAGAAAAGGGCCTCGCTGATGCGACTTCGCCCACATCTAGATTAGTCCATGCTACACCACAGTTTGTTTGTATAGACTAAAACAAACATGTCTTTTTTATAAAATGTACTAAGTTAGTAAAGGTATGAGATGTATATTACTTCAAAACATACATTTGTATTCTGTCCTTCACAGTTAGCTAGCAATACAGAAACTTTAGATGTGTATTCACCCCAAGAAGCATCTGCTTTTATTTAATGATTTACTAATTAGTATCACGCCAACAAATAATTTTTTAAGTCAACATAAATTTTGTTTAGTTATTTTTGAATTTTAAAATTGTTATAGATAGCATTATCAATAAAAAAAGCAAATGAAGACTACGCACCTATGGCCGAGGGTAAAGAAGCCCATTGGGAAGTGGTGGAAAGAATATTATTTTTATATGCAAAACTGAATCCTGGGCAAGGATACGTACAAGGCATGAATGAAATTATCGGACCTATATATTACGCTTTTGCATGTGATCCTGATATTACTTTTAGAGGTAAATGCAATTTTTTTTTATTTGGAAATTAACGTGTATTAGAGGAAATTCATATTTGTATTATAAATTTTAAACATTGGATGTTTTTAAAATTTGATGTCAAGTTGAAACAGAAAGCAAAATGTAATTTTGTGCCTAGAAACACTTAGTGAAAAAGTTACAGGGTGAGAAAGGTGTGCTGTTAAAAACACACACTTAATGCTACGTGAGTTACTCTGCTCTTAAATGTAGGATAAAGAATGTAAGACAAATCTTAAAAGACATTTTTCCAGGTCATTAGGTACTTATGACGTATACTCGCGTCAAGAATTCAGACGTCTTACGTCACGGCTGACGTTACACATTTGTTTTTATTGTCAACGTAATTTTCGATATTTGGTCACGTTAAAAACAATCATTTTTTGCAATTTAGTGCAATATATAATGCAAACTTTTAGTGTAGTATATAGTTTTATTACTATCAGTTGCAGTTTCTTAAATATTTTGATGAAAATATAATGAATTATTCATTTGTTCGTATGACGTAAGTTGTCTGAATTCTAGTCGCAAGTATAGTACTAAACCGGTAGCATGGCCTCCTTATTTCCTAAACTCCTTAGACCTCTTTTTTGGTCATTACGAGATGAAGTTCTTATATTTACCCACGTCCTTTAAAATTAGGTACATCATGCACAGTTGTGTGTAGAAATGGAGGAGGATGATTTGTTGTAAACAGAGACAGAGAGATAATGAAATGAGTAGTTGTCAAAAATATTTCTTTACGTTATTGTGGACGAAGGATATAAAGAAAAACATGATACTATGTACTGGTAAAAATATTTCGGCCAACTGATTTCTCGCACTCTTTTTTATGTACTAATCAATATCCCCTACAAGTTTGTAAACACCCTTTGTTTTAAAAATCAAAAATATCTTAAATTATTTTCAAATTATGCTGATATACCAATTAAAAGTTCTAAAATCTTGTATTTTCTACATAAGAGTGTATTTTTTATTAACTTCCAAAATTCAAAGGGAGTAAAAAACTGTTTAATATAACATTTCCTATTTCAATTTGGTACCAACCCCTGTATAATTGAAAAAATTATATTTTATAAAAAGTTACGATGAAACTTTTAAGACTAAATATTTTTTATACGAATTAAGTGTTGTTTCCCATTACTAAATTATGTGAATGAATTTATTTTCTTAATAAGACTATTTTTCTTTAGAATATGCTGAATCAGATTGCTTCTTTTGTTTTACCAATTTAATGTCGGAAATTAGAGACTTTTTTATAAAAAGCCTAGACGAGTCCGAAAGAGGTATAAACAAAATGATGAGCAAAATGTTAGTTGAACTAAAAAATTGTGATTTAGATGTTTGGCTTAGATTTCAACAACTGGATTTGAAACCACAATTCTATAGTTTTAGGTAAGTCTTTCTTTACGTGCAATAAAAAAAAAATAAATAAATTTGGTTCTATTTAGATGGATTACATTATTGTTATCGCAAGAATTTCCACTACCAGATGTTCTTAGGATATGGGATTCGTTATTTTCAGATGAGAAACGGTTCGATTTCCTGATTTTCGTATGTTGTGCAATGATTGTGTAAGCAATTTGTAAGAAAGTGTAGCTAAGAAATATATTTATAATTGCTGTTTTTCAGAATACTTCGTAATCAATTATTAGAAGGAGATTTTCCGTCCAATTTGAAATTACTCCAAAATTTTCCTCCGATGGACGTTCAAATAATACTATTCAAAGCTGTTCAGTTATCAAAACAGAAACTTTTTTAAATTTTTATATGATATACATGAAAATTTTGAATTATATTTTATATTCTTAAATTGTTACATAATTACATTATCATAAAAACTCATCTTTCAGTTTGAGCAATTAAATAGCTAAAAACAGAAAGATGCTAATTTAAATATTGGGTAGAAAAAAATGATGTTGAGTCAATTTTTATGTAAATGGAAATACAAATTTTAAGAGATATGATAAAATAAGTTGTAGATGTGAGAACAAAATTAAAATACAAGAAATATCATATTCTGCAGAAATGCTAATTTCTTATGCATTTATCTGATGGTTGGAAATCAATTCTGACTTACTACAGAAACAGACTAAATTTTAATGGCTCAGTATTTGTAAAAATGAAATCTTTTGAAAGATATCACATTTTTGATATTATTTACAAAAAAATTGACCAACAAACTTTATGTAATTTTTCTTAGATATTTATATTTTTTAATTACATTGTATATTTTATTTGTAATTGCCAGATATTATGACTGTAGTCTTTAAGTTAAAACATCATGACAAAAAAATACAATTTTAGTAATTAGTAAAAATGTATTTTTTTTTTTTTCAGAAAGACTATAAAAAGTAAGGGTACATCCATAGAAGCTAGAAATTATCAAATTTTCTATTTCACACATTTTATTGGATCGTATTGACATTTGTTAACGCCTCTCGCCTTAATATAATACTGGCAACATATTATACCTCCAATTCTTATTCTTTTTCCATTTTAGGCCTATTCATGTCATAATATTCTTATTTTTCTCTATTTTTAAAAAAGTCTTTAGCAAACGTCTGTGCTACTATTAGAGGAAATATTAGTGTAGCTTCACCATATATTTTAACTGGTGTTGCATCTTTTTTTATTTTTCCCCATGACTTTGCTTCATCTGGACGAGCTCCTGAATCACTTCCATCATATTCCGATGCCGTGTTTAAATACACTGAAAAATCTGCTCCATTTCTCTGAAAGTTAAATCAATTAAGGAAATTAAAAATAGGTATATTTTTAGTTACCATTAAATTTGCATTACATATATGATGTTTTATTACTCCGCCTCCCAATATAATCATTCCTGTGTTGACCGATTTCATAGCCATTAAATTTAACCTTCTCAAATCTAAAAATAAATATTAGTGTATGAAGAAACAGTACGTACATTTTTAAAATGATAGTATAACTATGTAATTTTATAATAAATATGTGGAATTGTGCTACATAAATTATAAGGAAGATAATTGTAGAAAATGCGATATCCTATATGAATAATATGGAAATATACAATATCCACTCTAGATTAATTATTTATAATGTAAAATATTAAACAGCTAACCGGATATTATATCTAATACAAGTCCAGGACTTCTGAATGAATGTAAAAACATCATATCTCCTATGCTGCCATCTGTAAGTGCTGGACAAAATACTGGAATTTTATTTTTAGCTGTCCAATAATACACACTTTCTTCATTGTTAATTTCTTTTCCTAACCGTTCTATAAGCTTACTGGGTGTCCACAGGACACCATCCCTTTGTTCCTTCAACATTTCGTCTAGAATTGGCATTATCCAATTTTCAAAACTACAATAGTTATCATTTGGCACTAATAAATTTCCGATTCTGTTTATCCCACGTTCCCTTAATGTTTTTCCATCCAACTTAAAATCTCCCAAAAATGTAGGAGCAAGACATTTTATAAAGTCTTCTTCAATGCCTCCTGCAGTAGTGACAATACAATCTACCTGTAATCACACAAATGTTTAAAAGATATAAGATAATTATCTTACTTTTACCAAGCTATGTTGAACTAAAAATTTTATAGTTTCCCTTAAACCACTCGATATTAAATTTGAAGTGTATCCTAGAAAAATTGTGCAATTATTTTTAATAACCGTAAATTCATCCTCGTTATCTATATATTTATCTTTAGGTATGGGTAGTTTCCTGCATTTTATCATTTTGTTTATTTCATTAATTGCTAATCCAAAATTTGTAGCTTGAAATCCACTATTTAAATAACTGTTTAATAATTTATCATAATTTAGACCCTGGTTCCAATCATAACCACAAACTTTTTCTGTTAATAATGAAGTATCAGTTGTTTTTTTTAGAATGGTTTCGTCTAAACTTGATGCGGATGAACCCGCCATTCTATTAAGTCGAAAACTTTTTATTTATTCTCTAGAGTAGCACAACATTTATCTTTCTGATTATTTTCTTCATTTTTTCTGTTTCTAATTTTTAGGTTATTTCATTTCTTAATAATAGAGATGGGTTGTTACATGGTTGTTATTTGCCACAAACCTAGAAAGAATATAAGACTGCGTCGGTTCATGATATAGGTCACGTGACAGGTGCCGCGTTTTCCAGAAAATGGATATTTTATTTGCTTTATGTTGGCGGTTGTGCAAATATGATGGCTGCATTGCAATCTGAAATTAACTAACTTGCTGTCATTAAAGAATGTGACATTAATGTGACCAATCACAGTAAACAAATGAACTTCATGCTACAATACAACCAACGTAAATTGGCATAAAAACCAAATTTTAGCGATTCTGGACCTTTTAGGGCAGCCATGAATTTTCGGTCGCCGGCAATATGACACTGGCACCACAGCTTAAATAACAATCAGCTCACAGACTCCTATGACCGGGAACGTCTCGCGCAGATCTTCGCGCATGCCGCCATATTGGGATACAACCTTTCAAATAGGACCAGGGCCGTCTTGTGTTCTATTTGTGTTACTTTGTGTTTATTGTTATTTATCATGATGAGTGAAAGAAGGGGAGGACATGTTTGTGCCGTGTGTGGATAACAGTAGTCGGGTGTGTGAGGATCATTTTGAACCCAGTATGTTTACGAATCATTTTCCCAATCGGTTGAATAAAAATGCAGTTCCTACATTATTTCCTTCACTTGAGGGAAGTTCTAAATATTTTTCAGATCATACCTATTCCCTGCCCATGCTAGTCACCCTTAACATAAACATTCTTCAGGATATGGTTTTATGCCAAACTAATGTCTTGGAAAATAATCCAGGTATTATATAGAGTACGGCAGAAAGTTGAACACAATGAAAACATTTTTGTTTCAAATTTTAATTTAATAAGTTTCACTTTTGTTTTGTTTTCTTTTTTAGTCATTAGCAACGTAATGTTAATAAATTACCTATACGTACTTTGAAAAGTAATTGTACATTTTATGTTAATAATGGATCCACGTAGGTGTGGTATTTATATTAATCAAGCTCCCAAATTTAGGTAACATTTCCTATATCTATATTTTAGTAAAACAAAAACAAAAATATTTTGAAATTCAAGTAGGTACACAGTGCAGTTATAACACTTTCTAAATTGGGCAACTATTTTTAATCCGGTCCTGAGAGAACAAGCTTCAAGGACAAATTTTCACGTTTTAATACTTCAAAGGTGCCGCCGTAGAGTCTGTGAGCTGATTGTTATTTAAGCTGTGGTGGCACAGTCTATATTTTTTCTAGGTTTGTGTTATTTGCATATCTGTTATTCTATAACGGTTTTCTGTACTGTTATCCACAAAATATTAACTAGAAGAAGACCGGGTTCCTAATAAAAAGAGAGAAACACAAACCGTAGCACCTCTACCGAGCGTCAGGCCAAACTACAAACAAAAGGCCTTCGATGGCAGGCCGGCCTTGATGAAAGATAACAGGGTCAATTCGATTTCATTATACAGGGTGTTTTATGTATAAACGTAATATTTCTGCGATCAATAACTGACATAATTAAAAAAAAAAATTAAAGGAAATATGAATTTACTAATCCACAGTAACAAGTATATCAGCAATACACTTGAAAATGCTGATAAAAACATAAAGTGAACTAAATAAATTCATGTTTACTTAATTTTGTTACTTTAAATTATATCAGTTATTTATCCTAGAAATATTACCTAATAAGTTAGGTAAAATTACTAAGGCTTTACTAAAAATATATTTTATCAATATAACAATCATTATACAAAAATATTTATAAATTATTTCAGATTAGTTAAAGTAGTTTCTCTTTGGGCATACATCAGATCTTACTAATTAAGCATTTGTCATTGTTATTTATTATAATATTTATTACTTTTACTCCCTATCACGAGTTCTAGCTGGTGAGTTGTCGATCGTAATGCCGTTTGAATCCCGACAGTCCAAACGGCCTACAAATGTCAAAAGTTGTGGATGTCAACTATTAGACGGACCTCATGTTCCTATATATGTAGTTCATAGTTCTACGTGAGTGGGCCAAAAGCTGGCCCTCCACTGCGACCCTGTGGTCTATTGTGGCTCACATACTTATTATACTTCACCCAACAGGTTTAGCCTCTTTACGAAGCCGATAACCTTGTTGGGTGAGATTTTGTCCAGATCTTCTGGCAAGAGATACACTTTGCCAAATATCGAAAATCTGGTCCGTTCCCCAGCCGGACAATGACATAAAATATGTTCTGCCGATTCGTCACTTTCTAAACACAATCGGCACTCGGCCTCCTCAGCCAGCCCCAACTTGTGCATATGACTTCTTAACCAGCAGTGCCCTGTATATAGGCCAACCAGAGTTTTTAGGTCAAGCCTATTTAACTCTAGCAAACATTTAGCTCTCTTTGTCGAAGTGTCCCCTATGAACGCCTTCGAATGAGCTAATCTTGGCAGATCTCGCCAGTACTCCCTTTTCCTCCGCCCAGGTAGCGATGACTATTTTGGCAGTAGCCGAAGCTAAGCCAAGAGCCGGTTCCGGACCTATAAAGCTGGAAGAGGCACCCCGCCTTGCTAACGAGTCCGCTGCCTCGTTTCCTGGATACCCGCATGACCAGGTATCCAAACCAGGGTTACTCTGTTGCTTGTACCTAACCGTTCCAGAGCCTTTTGACAGTTCCATACCGTTCTTGAGTTACACCGGTAGGATCCAAGTGCTTTTAAAGCTGCTTGGCTATCTGAAAAGATTTTTATCGACCTGCGCTTGAGTCTAAGCTTTTCCAGCTTCCCACACACAGTTCAATGGCATGAATTTCAGCCTGAAATATAGTCGCATATTTACCCAGGCTTACAGATAGCCTGGTGTTTGGGTTGCAACTATACACTCCAGCTCCAACTCCCTCCGGGGTCTTAGAGCCATCAGTGTACCAGCAACTATCTGCCTTTAGGAGGTCGGTTTCACCTCGCTCCCACTCCTCCCTCCGAGGAAAGAGGATCTCGAAAGGCAGTTTATAGTTGATTTTTGTAGGCATAACATCCGAGACCATCGATAGAGTGCTGTGTCCTTCTATGTCCTCCAGCACTCCACTACGCTCTATTATGTTAGCCTTCTGCATGCAAATAGCCGCTTGCTTTAGTCTGTACATAGCCCACCTGGCTTCTCTCTCCAACAGTATATGAAGAGGTGGTAGGTCCAGGAGGACTTCCAGAGCCGCTGACGGTGTGGTACTGATTGCACCAGTTATCGCCAGACTAGCTTGTCTCTGCAAACCCGAGAGTTTTATTTTGGCTATCCTTTGAAGACCTTTGGACCACCAAACTATTGAGCCGTATGTGATCATGGGTCTGATAACCATCACATACAGCCAGTATAGTTGTTTAGGACCTACGCCCCAAGACTTTTCACAAATTCGCCTACACGTCCATAAGGACATTCTGGCCTTGTGGATGACTTTATCCATATGAGAGTTCCAGTTAAGCGTTTTATCTAGAACAACTCCCAGATATTTCGCTTCCTCTGCAAATGGTATTGTCTCTCCCCGTAAAATGGGGGGTCTTAAGTCGACCAGTTTTAGTTTCTTTGTGAAGGGAACAATCACTGTTTTGTGGGGATTCACAGACATCTGCTCCCTCTCTCACCAGTCAAGTACCCCACTTAAAACTTTCTGAAGAATAGTTGATATACTATCTTCATTTATGCCTCTTACCATTATGACCAGATCATCAGCATATGCCTGGACCTCGACCTCCCATGCAGAGAGTATGGCGAGCAGGTCGTCCACAAGGAGTGACCATAGCAGGGGAGAAAGAACCCCACCCTGCGGACACCCCCTTGCAGCCCTGAACCTGACCTCCTCCCCCTGCAGGGTTGTCGTTACGGTTCTGTTCGCCAGCATTACTCGTATCCAGCCACATATGGTAGATTCAATTCCCCTAGCAGCTGCTGCTGTATAGAGGGACTCTGGTAGTGCATTGTTAAATGCTCCTTCAATTCTAGGAATGCAGCACCGCAATACCCTTCTCCTGAAAGGATTGGGTGATTTTCCCGACAAGGTTATGTAGTGCAAGTTCTGTCGATTTCCCGGTCTGATAGGCATACTGATGAACACTAAGCGGGTTCCCACTAAGTGTTCCCCCCCTAACGTACCCATCCAACGCCTTTTCCAGACTTTTCAACAGAAAAGATGTCAGGCTAATTGGCCTGAATGCCTTAGGGCTTAAATCTTTCCTACCTATCTTAGGTATATAGACCACCCTAGTGACTGACCAGCTGTATGGAATGTAATTCCATGCCAAGCTGGCTCTAAATAGCTTGACGAGGTGCACCTTTATAATTTCCAGTCCATGTTGCATTAGAGCTGGAAATATGCCGTCTTCGCCAGAGGATTTGAATGGTTCAAATGACTTGATCGCCCATTCAACAATTGGTACTGTGATAACTTTTAGCTACCAACCAGTCATCTCTAGTAGGTCGTCTAGACCTACCTTGTGATGTCGTTGGGGGATCATTATTATTGTCACCCAGAATCAGACTGTTGGGAAAGTGGTTTAGAATTAATAGCTCCAAGGTTTCTCTACTGGAATCCGTAAAGGTTCCATCGGGTCGTTTTATCGACCCAAGTTCCTTCACAGGTTCCCTAGATAGAATCTTGTGGATTCTGGAACTGCTAGGTAAATCTGAAATACTCTCGCAGAACCTCCTCCAAGATTCCCTTTCTATATATGTAACAAATTTTTACTCAGAACTTCCAGAAGATCAAAAACTGTTTTAAGAGAGTGTCATTATTATTGCAAACGATTGTACATATCAGAGTTATCAAAGTACGCAGCTCAGATCCGAGCACTCGTATAATGTAAGTCCCGCTTTATATTAGGTCCACTATCAGATTAGTTAAGGCAATAATTTTTTAAGTATACAGGCATAGTCACATATGAGATCAATTTTATCGGCCGATTTATTACAAATATCAAATCGGCAGATTTATCTATTGATTGAAATATATCAATAATAATTAAAGCAAGTATAAAAAAGTATTCTTTACAATTATTGTGGGCCTTATTTCAAAATAACTCAAAGATTATTAAGGATAAAGTGTCTAAAGTTGTGTTTTGACACAAATGACTTACAAAAAACGGGAGCTATTGATTATACTAATGAGTAAGTGTGACTAAATATTCAAAAAATGTATATAGTTGCGGCAAGAATTGAGACGACTAAGTTCATGCACTAGCGAGTTGCGATTAACGATTTTACGATTTTTGCGTTGAAAATTTTACATTCGTTCATGCACACACGCGAAAACTAGTTACTTTAAATTTCTTGTTACCTAGCACACCCTTGCTATGTGACAGTAATTATAATTTAGGTTGAACACTAAAATGATTTCAAGTAGCTGCCACTGATTTGCCTAAAAATCTTACTTGATTTTGTTCTTTTACGTCATTTTCCGATTTTTAATATTTATTTAATATTGTAAATACTTATAATTGTGAAATAAATAAACGTTTTACAAGTGAGACGAGATTGTGATTGATTTGGATATTTAATTGGCATTTGACATTTGTGTAGCGAACTGTCAACAGAAAACATATGACGGAATTGTACATGCGCAGTTTGTCAAAATTATTGCGATAATCGCTAAAAATTGAAACTATTTCTATTTTCCCGCCCCCTAAATTTAAATTTTGCGATTCTCGCAATAAATTGAAATGAATGAATTGATGTCAAAAATAATTTATGTTAACCAATCAAATTGAAGTCCGCAAATCGCAACTCGCTAGTGCATGAACTTACCTTTACCTCACGACTAACGTTACAAAACTGTTTCTATTGTCAATATAATTTTCAATAGTTTCTAGGGATTAAAAACAATATTTTTTTGTAACTGAGTGCAATATATAATGCAAACATTTAGTGTAGGATATAGTTTCATTACTCTCAGTTGCAGTTTCTAAAATATTTTGATAAAAATATGTATAATAAATTATTCAATTGTCCGTATGACGTAAGTTGTCTGAATTCTTGCCGCAACTATATACAGCACTGTATATTCAAAATAACTTTAATTACTAAAATAGTTGCTGTTTTGTAGATTTATCATATTTCTTCACACAAAACTTTACAAATAGATCAGAAAAAAAAACTTGAATTGGGTGTTCCACATGTCTATAAATCATACATAGCAATAATAAATGATGCGATCTTGTTTAAATTTTCACTTGAGCCCATCTCAGGTAACCTAAAAAAAAACATTAATTACTTTGTAATCCGTATTTTCGTTACTTTTTTAAAAATCAAATATTAAATTATTTGATTGATTCGAAATATTAATTTCTTTTTATTATGAAATGTAAAATTGTTACGTATTTTGCACATAGACGCATAAAGCAAATATATTGGTTACTTCGGATGTATATATTTAAAATAAATAGCGCAATTTATTTCTAAGGATGTTGAATTTCATTAAAAAATAATAACTTACCTTTGGTGATAACTTACATATAATTTAAAACCTATTCCATAATTTTCGTTCGCCATCTTGTCAAAACACCCACCAAAAGAAGAGATATGACAGAAATGTCAGAATCTGTCATCTGTGATAATTTTGCTGGCAATATCCGGTACGTGGAACAATTCATTTTAGAGCTTAATTTGAAAAGGACCAATTATGTACCAAATAAATCTGCCAGGATCCAATCACAATTCAGAAAATTGTCAGGAGCCAATCATACAAACCTGTCAGGCTGGATGTGACGTCACGTTGCTTATATTCCTATCCCACCTTCACCCCCATGATATTGCCTGTTATCTATCTGTTCAACAACGACTTTTATTTGTCTGCCAAAATAACAGGTATCTTGTCAGTGTTGTCACCACAAACACAAACCTAGAAAAAATAGTTGTCACAGTCCCAGTGGGAGGCAGCTGCGCAGAGCATGTGAGTACAGGCCGCGAGCTAAACCAAAACGCGAAGCCGTCTTATGGAACGGTAGAGTAACACTAACACAAAATATAAAGAACACTAACGAACAACAGTCGCAGTCTTACAACGACGATAACCGATAACAGTTTTAGTTCAGGGCAACACGGTGTTTAGAAAATAACGTAACAGTGGATACGTTATAATAGCGTAGACCCTTTCATTTATAATTTTAAATATTTTCAAAAATACTTAACGATGTATGTTAATACCGGCAGAAAAATTAGTTTGAATTTATTTCAGTGTATTTAACATTTTTATTTTGGTAAAACAATGAAATAAGAGAATTAGCTGTATGATGTATTAAATTTAAGGCTGGATTAGGTTTCTAAATTGTATTTATTTCAAAAAAACAAAATTTAAAAAATAAAACAATCACATAAAAATAAATGTTCGTTAGTATTAAAAAATAGTCTAAATAAAAATAACTGTATAAATATTTAGACAATATACGAGTAACAACTTGCTTATTTTAAACAAATAATTTTGCAATCAAAAATTCTCTTCAGTTTTATGGGCCGTAATTAACGGGAAGTCAATAACAGTTATCTGTTATTTTGAACTATTATTTAAAAACAACGATAACAGTTGCGACTGTTATTTGAAAGTAACGGTTTTGCCCATCACTATTTCTTAATTTTTTTAGCAAGTTTTTAATACTCTTGGATGTCTTTATTGCTGTTTTTAAATTTTCTATTCACGAACCACTAGATGGCGTTGTAAAAATAGGTATTCGATTTAGCACTTGTTTAGCGGGAAATAAATATGGATGATAGGATGAGAGGATCATCTGTTTAATCCACTGAAATGTAATTTTATATGATGATCACTGGAAAGCGCTAAAAGCTGCGCGAATGAATTATTCATGATCAGCGCCATATTTTGTTTTATGTCTCTGGCAACGGCGGAGCATAAGGGGCTTAGCTAATTCTGATTTGAAATGAAATTGAATTCTCGATATGAAGAATTATTTCGTGGTATATGCTGGTTAATTTTACAGTCGCTTATAAAACATGACGTGTTCCAACAATAACACCCACAAAAATACACAAAGAATATAACTAATGAGATACAAGATAAAAGAAGAAACCACACTGTACGCCAATGACGTGTTTACAAACAAAATAATAGGATATTAAGAACACAATTCATATCGTACGTGCAGATGGTTGTCTCTCTCGCACCCACATACATGGCTCGTGGTTAGTTTTACAGTTCCTTATAAAACATGACATGTTCCAACAATAACACCCACAAAATTACCCAAAGAATAACACTAACGAGATACAAAGATAAAAGAAGTAACCACACTGTACGCCAATGACGTGTTTACAAACAAAATAATGGGAAATTAAGAACACAATTCATATCGTACGTGCAGAAGGTTGTCTCTCTCGGACACACATACATCACCAATGAAGTATCTCTTTGCTGAGTTTCATGTGCCTCCTTTCGTCTCACTGAAATGTAATTTTATATTATGATGACTGGAATGCGCTAAAAGCTGCGTGAATGGATTATTTGTGATCAGCGCCATATTTTGTTTTGTTCCTTTAGCAATGGCGGAGCAGTAGGGGCTTAGCTGATTGTGAATTAAAATGGAATTGAATTCTGAATATGAAGAATTGTTTCGTGCTATATGCTGGTTAATTTTACAGTCCCTTATAAAACATGACATGTTCCAACAATAACACCCAAAAAAATACACAAAAAATAACACTGAGATACAAGATAAATGAACGTGTTTACAAACAAAATAATGGGAAATTAAGGACACAATTCATATCGTACGTGCAGATGGTTGTCTCTCACCCACATACATAACCAATGAAATATGCCTTTGCTGAGTTTCATGTGTCTCCTTTTGTCTGCTCCTAGGGTTGGTACCTTTATTTGGAATTTGGATGCGCAATGGGACTTAACGCATTCCATATCGTATATTTCAGTGTTTCGTCTGCTCCTATGTTTGGTATGTACAATGCTCGTCAGCTTAAGTCACCAGTTCTATGGTCCATTCTTTTCTAGTGCCATTTATTATACACGGTGCTAGAAAGGGACAAAACATGGAAGTGGTGACTTTAAGCTGACGACCATTGTACCTTTATTTGGATACGCAAATGAACTAAACCCATTCCATATTGTACATTTCAGTGCAGAGTCTATATTTTTTCTAGGTTTGTGGTCTACGAAGTCGTCGTTTGCGGAAACTCACAGATTACGGAATAGTTTTTTTTCGTCCAATATCAGTGGTTTCCGTAATCTGTGGGCAATTAATTTCAAGGTTAAGGTGGTCTGCCTAGATTGTGAGGTTAATTTTAAGCAGTTTTTAATATGTATGCATATATTTGTTATTTTTACTTCTCTGTGTCTATATGTTTTAATTGATCTAGGTTTAATCCCGCATAATAAAAATAATTTGTGTTACTGATAAAGGTACATTCATGCATATTAACTTGCGATTAATTTCACTTACGAGTTGTATGCTCGTATTTTGGTTGTAAATTGTTTGACTATGTACAATATATATAAAATATTTATGTGTATTTATTGTAGCTTGATTATCGGATTTTAAAATGGCTTTGAACTCTCCAAAATTAATGGTATTCGATTTAGGTGAGGTTTATTTAGTATTTACAATAAAATAAAAATTAATCAAATTAAAATATATATTGTAGATTACACATTGTGGCCGTTCTGGATAGATACCCATGTATATCCACCATTTAAAAAAAAGTAGTAGGAGCTAATATAAATAATATATGCGATTTAATTTCTCAATTTTAGATCTAATGGTGAAATAGTTGATTCAAATGGAAGTTCGATCACACATTATCCAGAAGTTCCAGAGGTGCTTGAAATGCTTTATAAGGAAGGTTACACTTTAGGAGTAGCTTCCCGTACTTCTGAAATAAAAGGAGCTATACAATTGATAAATTTGTTTGATTGGGACAAATATTTTACGTATAAACAAATCTTTCCAGGCAAAAAAACTACACATTTTTATCAGTAAGTAGTAGAGCGTGAAAAATTACTAGATGTAAATTAAAACTATATCTTCCAATGACTAAATTATACTGGTGTAGAAAGTAGCTTGACAAGCAATTATATTAGTATTTCAATTATCTTATTATTATAAATAATAATCACAAGTTTTACTAAAAGGTTATATAAATTAGTTTCAGAATAACTTTGTTTATCAGAAGGTAGCTCAAATAATTAATAGAAACATTTTATTAATACATTTGCTATTTATAGCGGTATTTTATAATCCAATTCCATCTATTTCTACTACCAAGGTCATTTTTTTCTGGAAAGTATAATATCAATGTTTACAATATGTATATTTATTTTATGTTGTTTTTGTCCTACATCCATATTTATTAATTGGAGTAACGAGCATGATCTGGTATACAGCATAGATCAGCAAGATTACTTGAGCCTAAATAATGTCATGCATCTAATTCAGGGTGCAGAAAACTCCATTACTCGTTGTCTAGAATGCTTTAGTTTGTACAGAGGTGTATTGAAGTAAAATTATGAGTAAAAATCTCTACGTAATCATGTTCAATATTTAAATAGATTTTGCATTAGCAATTTAAGTTTAGTGTAACATCGGACTATAATAAATACGTCTCATGAAAGTGAAGTTTAATATATTTTTATTACAAAGATTTGGGTTCTGAAGGCTGTATGACACGGTGTAACATTTAAAATAGCTTTTTATTTGGTATTATAATTAAAGTGGTTCGTCCCGTATCATACAAGCAAAATGCACAGTTTTCTACATATAAAACTGAAAATTAAAACTTGTTCTATCTTTATAAAATTCTGAATATTTTTATGTAAACAATAGTAAAACATTCAGTGCATCCTTCCTATGTTTGCATAATTTATAGGTTATTGGTTATAATAACAACAATTATTACAAAAACTAAACGTATAAAAAATGCTTATATAATTCTATGCAAAATTTTATATACAATTTTATAGTGTCATACGGTTTTAATAGAGAAGATTTATTAGAAAAGTTGTACAGAATTAGTAATAGTACGTACAAATTGTATGAAACACATTTTTAAAGCAATATGATTTGTAATGCTTCACACAATAGATTATGTAGAAGCCGTTCCAACATCTTCAAGTTGTGTAGATGACTTGAAGTTTTGTTGTTTGTCGTTTACAATGAGTTCCCCCACTTCAAATCAAAAATGATCGAGTGAATTCCTCGCAGACCTCAAGTATAAAATTTTCTTGAATCGTTTAAATCAGTCAATCATTTGCTATGACCAAACCTTTTGAAATTGACGTTTTTACTTGTGAAAAATGGAAAATATAGAACTATGATGCCGAAAGCCAGTTTGTTATAGATTACATGTGAGTCACGTGAAAACATAAGTAGAGGTAAAAGTAATATATAACAAACAGGCCAGTACAAATTTCATTGTATTTACCTAACAAACAAACAAAAATTATAGGGCACTTAAGTTGGAAAATAAAAACTGTCAATTTGAGACGAGATAAAAATATTTGTATTTTAATGGCTTAAAATTATATAAAAATCAATTGGTTATAAAATTATTAGTAACTATAATGAATTGTTACATGTGTATAGATATTAAAACACTTTTCTGGACAAATAAATAATTTTTATTTGAGTCTGAACGCCGATACATATTTCGAGCTAAAGCAAGGTCATTGCAGCTGCCTGAAATTACTTGAAAGTGCCGACAGCAGAGTGAAATTGCTAGTCTATGTTGTACTGGTAGCATGTAACATATAAAATCAATTATTAATGTATCTTAATTAATTATATTGTCGGTATATTATTGTACTACACATTTTGCAATTATTTCAGTATAAAAGAGCAATCTGGACTCGACTTTAGCGAAATGATATTTTTTGATGATGAACATCGAAATATTAGAGATGTTGGTGAATTAGGAGTAGTGTCTATATATGTCCAAAATGGAGTTTCTAAAAAGGTAATTCAAGAAGGCAAAAGTACATTTGCCAACAGAAAATAATATACCAACGGATAAGATAATATGTGATCGAAAGAGATATTTATTTAATATATTTCAAAATACAAGACAATTTAAATGTATAAAAGCGTTTTATTCACACAACATATAATGCATTCACAAAATAATATATATTTGTACAATACTATACAATTCCTTACCGAAAATACAATTCACAATCACAATTCATATGTTTTATATTAACATAAATTAATTATCACTAAAATAAAATTAATGGACTAGTTAAATTAATATTGTTAAATATGTATATGGACGTTAAGTGTATACAGTTGGAGAAATAATAAACATTTTCCTAATTACAAAAACAAAAATAATAAAACTGCAATAAAACGGGCTGTCTATGTTGGTGGTCACTTCTTCTAGCTTATAATTAGTAATGAAGTTTAATAGGTTTAGAGTAGAATATGGGATTATTTTTCAGAAGATTTTTGAATCGAAGTTAGCCTCAATCCTTTTGCAAGCATTTGTTCTTCTAAGTCTCGGTCTTCACTAGAATATCTGCAAAAATCCACATCTTTCAAACAAAGTTTTCTAAAGTAAAAGTTGATTATGTATTTTACCATTTGAATGCTATTTATAAATTGTTACAGTACATGTGGATATTTGATAAAGTTGAACAATTTGAAAACCTAAAGTAAAAAATAGCTCAATGTACTTTATGCTATGTACAGGCTGTCCCAAATTCAAAGGTGACCATTGGGATCCTCAGAAATTATAAGATATGAAAATGCTTAATTTAGGACAAAGTGGGGCAATGATCAATCAAATGCCGTTTAAAAATAGAAATGAAATTTTATTTTAGTACTTGTTTAGTAGAATTATTTCTCAAGTTTATTAATGGATTTTTTTGATAATTCTGTTGGATTTAGAATTCTATCATTATTGCTTTTTTGCGTTTAAATAATGGTTAAAATTAATTTCAGTTCAAATTTGCAAGTTAGTTACAAAAAACATTAAATTCAACAATAGTCGTTAAATTTAAACCTATGAAAAGTATGATGCATTTCTAGAAAATATAATGCTAATGAATTGTGAGGAACTTATAGAACTTTTGCTCAAATTGAGGGATGATTGTTTACTTTATTAAACGTAATAAATTTGTAAATAAAAAAGTATTGATTTCTACAACAAAAACTAAAAATAACTGCTTACTGTTACATATCATTTCAAACAGAATTACATAGGATACTAGGATATTCCAATTAAAAAACAACTTTGATCTATAACTTGAACCTTCAGAAAAAACTGAGTACATCACTAGATTCTACAAAAAAAAAAAACATGAGAATCGTGTCTTGACATTCCAAAATGTTAACTATGGAGATATTGCAAGAGTGGTTAAAAAATAGGATTTTTCAGTTTTCCCTTGTAAGTCAGAAACAAAAAGTACACACTATTGCTATCTTCATTAATTTCAGAGATACCCAAGAAAATCATAAAAAATGGGACACTGTACATTTTATGACTGAGGATCTGTTCTTTCAAGTATAAAAATTGTTTTATAAGATATAAACTAATAGCAAATATATTTACACCTACATATATTTTGACGAATCGATTGTGGGCAATTTTATTCATCTTAGGATAATAGTATGCAAATTTTCAAATAGAGGCGGCTGGTTGTAACATAACATTGCTACTTTAAAATACAATCGGCAATATATTTACAGAAATTTATATTATGTTTAGCTAAAGAGCAACAAAGATACAGGGTGTATTTAAAAAAGGGGCCCAGATGCGATTAGACAATATCGAGACCAAAATATGATAACTGAGCTAAAATTCTTAATAACTTTATATACATTTTTTTGTAAATTTATACAGTTCTGTATGCAACGACAATTATTTTTATTTAGAAAATTATTATTTGTAGCAAGACCATTTAATGCATTTTAACAGATATTTGCTTTCTTCTGACCTGAAGTAAGCTAAAAAAGTAATGTTAAATGAATTAAAATTCAAATCAGATATCAATGGATCAGTGTTATTAATTGTACAGGGTGTCCGGAACATGACTAAAAGCAATAAAAAACTCTTATGCAAAGGCGAACCTAGGCAAAATTCTCTGGCTACGAGATGTTTGTACGGTAAACACTTCAAGAAGGCATTTTAAACACTTGTTTAGGTGTACCTATTTAATTATTATGTATAAAACATAACAATCCTTAGTAGGTGAGCGACGTTGTCACATATTCAAGACCTATTTGCTGTCATAATTATGTTACTGTTGGTCATAGAAAAAAAATCAAATACGTTTTGTTTAGTACAACTTATCATATGGCAAAATTAAGGCCCTCATATTCCGGACACCCTGTATCTGTTATTAATATCACCTCAAAAAAATTAAGAAAAGCAAGTTAATTTAAAATAAATAAGAAGGCTTGTACAGTAAATAAACTCATAGTAAACAATAATTAAAAAACTGTGTTGAAATATACTGTTCAATCTGCACATTTCTTAACAAAAGTTAAGAGCACGTCCTAAGATAGATATTGCAATGAAATATTTCTATATGTAACAATCTTATTTCTGCTAAAAAAACCTGCATATAATTTGTTGAAAAATGTCTTTGTCATACATGCACATTAAGGATTGTACAAAACTATATGCACCTCGCCAGGGCGGAACTATTTTTTATTTTGAAAAGAGGTCTCTTTAGGATAATAGTTTGTCACTGGAGCTACATGTTGAGCATCAAGTTTATTTACTATTAGATTAAAGGGTTAGACTATTGTACTCTTGCCAAATTTGAAGCTATTGGTTGTGCAGTTACACATACAAATATTTAAAACAGTTTCTAGATATTTGCAAATTTTGGACTAAGGTATATATTTGGCACAATATACATATACTGGTCTCAAGAATATTTAATAGGATTTGTATCTACATTTAAATACATGTTGCACATATTTTTTATGTACTAAATTGATTGCATCAAATATTAAGTCGAATTTCAATATAGAATTCTGTCATGTATTCTAGTGTGAGACTTCAGTCTTACTATTTGAAATCATAAATGTCAGTGTCGAAAATGTCAGAGAATTTAACACTTGATATGACGCTGCAATAGCTGCTTCCCTTTTGCTAGCCAAAAGAGCTCTAAAAGTAACGACTTTTTGAGTATCCATATGTATTCGTTACTTTTAATCTTAGTACTCATATAAAGTATTCGTTACTCGTTAGTCGTATAGTAAGTGTCGAATACGTACTCTACATTCGTAGTGAAAATATGCAATACGACACGATAGTCGATCATATGCATGTGTACCAAATCGTACATCAAGTATTGAGGCTACAGCTCTACAGCAAACTAAGTACGAATTACATGTGATGTGTGTAAACATAAACAAGAGAACTATTAGTTTTTTTTGGTTTAAAATACAAATAATTTTAAATAAATTTCATTCACAAATTTAATACTTACACTATTTATTATAAGCGCATATACTTCATTAAATACTTGTAATATATATTACGGCATTGTTTAGTAAAAGTAAACTTTGACGAACATATTTAACCTCCTTTAAACAAGTGAGTATAAAATGAGACAAGTGAACAAGCTCTCGAGCTAGTGCAGATAGCAGTAAGAAAATATCTCAGTTCAAACCCACTTCTGAAAATAAAAAGAAACGCTCAATTAAGTGAGTTATGACATCACATGTGAGAATGTGTTTTCTTGCAAAAGGGAAGCACCTCTTAAAAAGAGTACTTGTTTAATTTGTTTTATAAAAAAACATATATACAACTTTTTTATCTTCTATTATAAGACTAAAATTATAGTACTGATAATATTCTTGCTCCACACAAAGTGCTTTTCTCTAAATATTTGACATTTTTAAGAAAACAATACAATATTACAATACGATAACATGTACAGAAACGTACATCTCAACATAAGGTTTGTTCCTACAGCAGCTGGAAACGGTTTGAAACTCAGATTTATGATAATTTCAAACTGTTTTCAACTGCTGCAGTAACAAATCTATATATTTAAGATTGCTGATACAAACAACTGACAACTATGTCATATGTACTTGTAGTGCTACCATGCGCAGTGAGTACCAAAACAATAGGGGCAAGTCAAATATTCTCACAGTTAGGGTTTGAGAAGTGAACATTAATTCTGTGACTGGCAGTGACCAGTTACTCAGGTCATGCCATAACCCAAAAATCTGTAGTCTGATCAGTTATCAAAACTGTATCAGTGTTTTGCAAGAGATAAAAATTATAAATAATTTCCAATTTTCATTCTTTATATCTTGAATAATGTTTGTTACATAGAGGAAATTCAATATTTCAACTATAATTGACTTCCAAAATTGTAGAGTGACTCATGTTATAATCCTGCTCACAATTTATAGCAGTCAACACAAAGAAATATACATATCTATATATTATTTTTCCTACAAAATCGTGCCGCTATATCTCTACACACCCAACAGTTACAGCTTCTGAATACGCGCTGCTGCTTTTGATTGGCTGGCTGCTAATTGTGTCAGATGTTCATTTTTTTTCAGCGCTATCATCGGGCGGGTATATCGCTTGGGCGGTAAAATTTTGGGTATATCTTTTCGCTAATTTAATTATGAATGTAATTAATTTTAATATTGATTTGATCAGTGAGAAGGAATGTAACGAATAATAGTATAGTGCTGTAGTAAAGTAGTAAATTGTGTATGTATTCTAAAGCTGTCCCTTGATCATGAATTCGCAAATATTTGCGTGCTTTATTTAATGGTGAAAAAATCTCTATTTGTAACAAATTTTGCCAACTACCTATAACATTTTCTATCATTTTCATCATGAAACTGCCATGGTAAATTATCAGAAGCTCAAAACAAATTTATTAACACCACATAATAATGAAAGTGGCAATAATATTTGTAATATTTGACAGTTTTGTAAATTGCAATTATCAAAAGTTAAGATTTTCCCGCCATAAATAATTAAAACAAAAGTTGCAAAATTTGTTCAAAAATCCGTGACTTTTGCGTCCATGAGGACAACGCTTAAGTGTGATATCCGCCGAGTGCACATCAGGTAGGTGTAAGTGGGTGGTGGTGGGCAATCGCCGTCCAAAAGAACGGCATTCTAATTTGTAGAGGTGACACAGGTGGCACATTTAAACTAAATTGTTCATGTGCTAGGTTCAGCCGACGTCAACTTATTTTTGATAATTTTGTGTGCTTTAACTCTTCTCAAGTGGCACGCTTAGGTAATCTGTATCTTCCGTACTCATTTCTGTGTTGTGAATTAGTCACTCTATTATTTTTGACCTTGGGTAATTGATAATACAAGATAAAAACTTTAAATTTTGAAATATTCTTATTATCTAATGCCTTAAAATTGGTAAAAACTGTTATATCACTGTCTCTACTCTAAAAATAATGGATGTTATGTAATGCAATTATTTTTGTCATTTTTGTATATTTTTTATATCTGATCGCATGCAAATTTAGTACACCTATGAAATGTTGCTCCCCGCACGCTTCACCCGTCGCGCTAGTCTACAAGCTAGCGATTAGTCACTCTCTACAATTTCGGCCGCTGACTCTAGCAGGACAACCCCATTGTGAACAGAACAAAAGAAAATATACAGGTTTGTGTAGAGACAATAATAATAGCCTAAAATCTCAGAACAATTATATATATAGCAAGCAAATAGGATTATCTTTCAGACTTCTACACCTATATGGTGTGTTCTAAGTCTGTATTATAGCTTTGAGAAGATGTTTTTTGGATCAGTTTAGTCTTAAATACATTTACAAACTTAGATTTCTGAAACATACTACATTCACTCAAATATTTCTAAAGATGTTTGAGCCGTTTTCGAATTTGCAATTATAATTTTCGGCATGAAAACTTCCTGCAATTTATATAGCGGCAATAATTATTGCAGAATTATTTTACAGCTGGCAATTTATCTTGCAAGTACTGTTAGCACTGGAACATTATCTAATTTGTGACTATTATAATTAATGTTATAAAAATTAAAGAAATAGTATTTTTCTGTGGTTGACAGCACAAAAATTGCTGCATCAGTGTCAATATAAATAGCTCCAGACCTATTCTTTATAATGACATTCAAAATTACAGCAACTGATTGAAAAATCGTTAATGTTCATGCATATTGTAAAAATTGCCGCAATTGTTATTGCAAGCAATTAACTGTGGACTGTAAAGACGCTTTTTGACATTGTTACCACGCAACCATTTAGATAATTGCACTGTAACTGTCTCACAATTACTGAGACTGCCTGGTGATTATTGTCAGTGCCAATGGTGGTGGTGAAATTAAAATAATTTATCAAACTTCAAGCAAGAGATCAAACCGGTTATAGACATAGTTTGATGGAATAGTCTAAAAATATATTAAAAATATTAACTGCATTTATTTGTATTTCCGAGAATGGATAAGTGTCTGTGTTCTTTAATACCAGCTGTTGGTTATTGGAATGAGTGAAAATAGCCAACGGACACTCACATTGAATAACATGATAGTCTTGTAGAAATTTAATTTTAATTTTATAACTTTAGAATTACGCATCTACAGACATTAAGGTGCCAATAAATTTTATCTGGAGTTTACATTATACATAATAGAAAATACAAAGTTGATATTTCTTGTCAGTCACATTTAATAATCTTGTAATTAGTTCCTGGATGTCAAAAATTGGTGGATTACAGTTTCAAACTTGTATGTTTTTTTTATTATTATTTTAAACGTTGTTTTACGTAAAATACAATGAATATCAAAATGGACAATTTTGAAGAACTGGTGAAATACTTCATATTTTCAATTTCTATATTTAAAAAAATCCGTGCTTTAACATCTTACATTTATTAAAACTTTTGCGCTAAAAATGATCCACGCAACATCTTCCTGTAGTTATGACAACTCCTGGAAAGACACCCTGTATATACCTCAAGCTACCCTCCTAAATTACAAGGTCACCAGCCGCCAACGTATTTTACTAAGGTCACACCTTATCCTTAGATAGGAAAATAATCGCGTCAAAAATAAAAATGATAATGTTAAGTTGCACATGCAGTTAGTATCTACAGTATATATTCCAGAAGACGAGTATGATCTTACCTACTCTATAAATCTGCTGAACTCAGAATAGGTGCAATATAAATTAAAATATACACAATGCATACACTGAACCAAATACAATTTTGTGTATTAAAGCTACACTAAAGACTACATTTTAAGCAACTGCTTTAAGAGAAAATGGTTAAACATATATAAAACACAACAACACCCCACAAAAAATAAGCAAGCATAAAAAGAAAGCATGCAAAGATGGAAAGTTGCTGAGGTTCGTTGGCTAATGTTGATGAAACAGTAAAGAGTGTTGGGGCAGAAGATCTACGTTTTATAGAGCACCTTAATCGATCTTCTTCTATTACTGCTATTAGTGAGTCTCTTTTGGAAACAATTTCCATCATTTGATTTATTATACTTTCTTCCACTTTTACGTCTTCTTCAGTTTTTGGTTCATCTGAAAGAAAAATATTAACAATTATGAAGTATATTTATGAGCTTGTTAAGAGTTTAATTTGTTATACACAATGTCCTGTTTGTACTTTAAAATAACGGTTTACAAGTTTTTTTTTACAAGGCACAGTTGATACCAATTCATGTACAAAGTTCCAAGAGGAGCCAGGTTTTTTGAAGTACATATAGAACATTAATTTTTATTGTTAAATTTTAATAAGATAACAAATTAATATCAAAGGTTCTGTTATACATTTTATTAAAAAGTTTGAGAAAAATATTTCATACATAAAAGTGAATTGAAACATACAGTAATATTTTCATTTTATTCAGTTTATTTTTAATCGGTCAACAAACTCGATAGATTTATTTATGATAAGACAGTTTTAACAATTTTTCCATAGCTCTAAAATTATCTCAATATTGGGTATGTCTTACATTTTTTTTTATTCAAATTTACTGCAAAACTAAACATTTTTCAAAATATTTTTAGATACTCAGAAATTATGTTAAAATGTTCTTGAACAGCATTGCCAATTAGAGCACAATTTGTGGAAAAGACAAACTATTATTTTTTTTTCTTATACAGGGTTAACTATGACTAAGTACAAAAATTTTAACAACATGCTCAGGGAGGCCTAAAAGACAATAAAAAATTTATTCCGGAATTCTAGCTTGATATTGTCTAAAGCTATTTATTTGTGGCATAGTTTTAGTTTTTCTTTAGTTTTTTTGGGTTTTTGCCACACTTCTGAAAAATAATAGAGATTAATTAAATAAGCCCTTGCGCCAAACGGAACAGTCAAGGGTTATTTTGAAACTATGTTTGCCTAACCAAAAAATCTCACACTGAAAAAACAGATAAGTAAAAAAATAACAAAAATCACATCACTATCGCGCACTTCCTTGATGTTAAAAAAAATGGGTCAAAACCCTCTTTTCCTACGGAAAGTCGGCGCCTATGTCGATCAGTGATCGTCCAAGATGGCTAAATATGCGACTATATTTCAGGCTGAAATTCATGCCATCGAACTGTGTGTGGGGAAGCTGGAAAAGCTTAGACTCAAACGCAGGTCGATAAAAATCTTTTCTGATAGCCAAGCAGCTTTAAACGCACTTGGATCCTACCGGTGTAACTCAAGAACGGTATGGAACTGTCAAAAGGCTCTGGAGCGGTTAGATACAAGCAACAGAGTAACCCTGGTTTGGATACCTGGTCATGCGGGTATCCAGGGAAACGAGGCAGCGGAATCGTTAGCAAGGAGGGGTGCCTCTTCCAGCTTTATAGGTCCGGAACCGGCTCTTGGCTTAACCGGCTACTGCCAAAGCAGTCATCGCGACCTGGGCGGAGGAAAAGATAAGGGAGTACTGGCGAGATCTGCCAAGATTAGCTCATTCGAAGGCAATCATAGGGGGCACTTCGACAAAGAGAGCTAAATGTTTGCTAGAGTTAAATAGGCTTGACCTAAAAACTCTGGTTGGCCTATATACAGGGCACTGCCGGTTAAGAAGTCACATGCACAAATTGGAGCTGGCTGAGGAGGCCGAGTGCCGATTGTGTTTAGAAAGTGACGAATCGACAGAACATATTTTATGTCACTGTCCGGCTGGGGAACGGACCAGATTTTCTATATTTGGCAAAGTGTATCTCTTGCCAGAAGATCTGGATAAAATCTCACCCAACGAGGTTATCGGCTTCATAAAGAGGCTAAACCTGTTGGGTGAAGTATAGCAAGTATGTGAGCCACAATAGACCACAGGGTCGCAGTGGAGGGCCAGCTTTTGGCCCACTCACGTAGAACTAACTAACTATGTCAACTACCATGCGGTCGTTTCTCACAACGTTGCCGAATGTAGAAACAACAAAAATAAAGATTTTTATTAATAATAATACCTAAGTACTGTTTAAGAAAGGTATTTTAAGCTAATATATATCAAATCTCCTACAATTCCTATAAATGAAGTCATGTTCTCTGATACCAAACATCTAGGTATGCTAATGAACAATTCCCCAGACAATGCTCTATTAGCATACCTAGATATTTGGTATCAGAGAACACACATATGACTTCATTGATCGGAATTGTAGGAGATTTGATATATATTAGCTTAAAATACCTTTCTTAAACAGTAAAAAATGTTACAAAAGCTAATAATAAGGAATATATGGGTAGATATTGTGGGTGTAATTCAACGCAGGTTGGGGCTTTTGTCCACAGAGTAGTTAGTTTCACATAATATTGTTAATACCTGAAAATATATGAAAAAAATACCTAAGTACCTGATAGATAACAGTTAATCTGGTTAGCTACAGTTTTTTGCATTCGTTTTTCGTTCCTTTGTTTCAAACTGTCAAAACTTCATTTTCACTCATTACAGCTCCGTCAGAATTACTCTCCACAAAATACACACTTCGCGTAGATGCAGTTAATAAAATTGCCCATTTATTTTAAGAAAATTGATTGAAAGAAATACTAACAGAAAACTTTGAATACACCCCTGGCAGTTTTTAATTTATAACATTTTCTCCGATAACGGTCACTCCACTGCATTGCTCTCAACTCTAGAAAATATCTCTACATACATTTAAAGAAAATTGTGGAAAACTACACATGTCCCAATATATTGCAACCATCCATTATTTAATGAATAACACATTTAAAACTGAAACTGAAATCTTGAATGATTACCTCAGCTCCATTAAGTTTGCCCTTGACTCTAAAAAAACAAACAACTCATATTATAGGGAAATATCTGTACACGACATAAATTCCTTTATTTAATTACTATGCTAAATTACTAAAACCTTTAAAACTAAAAATTAGTTACTAAAACTAAACCGCAATGTAAACACAGAGGATTTCAATCTTCAATTATGACAACAATTTGCATTGTGGATTGCAGTACTCTTCATACATCAATCGTCTCTTTGTCAAAGGACATTGGTTAGTGAAAGGGCCTTTATAGAACACTGTAAATGTCTTGGGAAGTTACAGTTTAAAATAGTACTAATTATTTTATGGAAAAATCGTCGGTTATTGTTAATATTATTGCTATTTTAACAGTATTTAATTCCCCAGCAAGAATTTAAAAAAGTTATAGGCGTGAAGGTCACCAGATATAGCCCAGTTTTTTTTTTTGACGGAGGGAGATCCACCTGGTTGTAGTCGTCGGGCCGAGTGCCTCGCTTTAAACAAAAAGAAAACGGTCAAGGGATGGGTCCCCAGCAAGCACTGGTCAACAAAAGGGTTTTTACATAACACTGTAAATGTCTCGAGAAATTATAGGTTAAAATAGTATCAATTATTATATGCAAACATCGTAGATTGTTGTTAATATTGTTGCTATTATTTGTATTAACATTATTTAATTCTCCAAAAACACAAGAATTTTAAAAAGTTATGGGCGTAAAGTACACCTTGCTTGCGCTAGTAGCGTACAGATGGCAACTGCATCAGATTCTGTCAAAGGTAAAATATTGCAAATGGTGTTTACTTTGGCTTTAAATAATTTTTCAGTATTTTCCTCTACGCATATTTTTTGTGTATTTACAAAAATGTCATATTTAAAAGCCAAGATGACGGATTTAGTTCTGATTCATGAGAAATGCGACAAGAGCATATTATCATGTGGCGATGTAATACCAAAGACGTTTTCCGAATAGACAAAATATTATGCAGAATTCTCATTGAACATTGAACCACATTGAACAACTGCTGTAGTGCCTTGGCGGTAAACGTATCGTAGTATTTTTATGTATTTGTGTACATTTGCAGGTGTTTTTTTATTCTTTGTGGTTTTTCTGACAGAAGGGATCTACCTGGTCGTGGTTGTCGAGCTGAGTACCTCGTTTGACAATGCGATGCCTTTCACTATCTTTGACTTATAACAGAATATAACTACGCGGCTGAGAGTGGGTGGGTAGAGTTGTAGGTAAATAGAGGTTTAATATGGTTTTGAAAACAATTTTTTTTTTCGCTTTATAAATTAAAAATTGGAAATTGTTTGATGGACGATACAGTTAGTTCTTATTCTATCTTCTCTTAAAATATTTGTACTTAGTAGTAGTTAACCCTGTACAAATAAAAACTAGATAAAAAATAGACTAGTGAGACATCTCCATTATTGAAATAGCTTTAAATAAGATTATTAATTTACTTACTATTTTCTAATCGCTCTCGAAGTTCATGCTGCAACCTTGCATGTCTATCTTCAAGTTCTAATTCTTGAGCTCTAATCATAAGTTCCTTTTCATACCTCCTTAATTCTGTACGATCTCTCATCAAATCAAACCACTCCTGTAATAATTCAGACTCATCTTTGTAGCATTCTTTACTATCTTCCCCTCTTAGAGCTTTTTCAACTAAAACACCTCTTGTTTCTAATTCTCTGGTTTTCACTTCAGTTTCTTCTAGTTTTCGTTGTATTTCTTGAGCCATGCGGTGTCTGGGGAGTTAGTGTTAGTTAAAAAACTACTCAATTTTTAGACTGTCAATTGGGAGGTTTATTCTAATCAAACCAGTTATTTAAGGCAATAAAAAATGTTATTTTTTTGTTAATGCAAAAACATTTTTAATTCAAATTTAAAAACCCGTAAAACTATGCAAAATATTACCTTTTTAGTTGTGTTTGTCGAGCCAACTTACGAGCTGATTTACTGGTTTTTCTGCCTGTAAGACTAGAGGTAGAATTTTCTAAAACTCCTGATTTATCTAATGTATCACATGAACTACGACCCTGCTTTTTACAATCAAGTTCTCCCTCAGAACTTTCATCTGTAACAAAATTAGCAATTACTCGTGTCTACAAAGGACAAGCCCATACCTTTTACTGTATAATTTAGTGGCAAAGGAGGAATTGGAGGTGGGGTTGTAGCAACCCTTTCAATTTCAGATAAACTTCTTCTCCTTACTGGTTCTTCATTAACTGTTTCCTAAAATTTAATACACTAATATAATTACACACCTTTATATTACATATTTTAACATGTTGACTGTTGACCAACAACCTGAAATTTCCTCTGAAATTTTGGACTTAAAACATAATCTTTAAATAAATCACTATTTTTGATAAATTCTAATACAATTTTTAAAGTCTGCATATCCATTTACCCATGGATGTCTCCAATTAGCTCGGAGAATCAATTAGTTAATTGATGCTTTCTTTCAACCAAAATTTTGTGATCATGATTACAAAATGATTGGCTAAATTGTGATCATAAAATCAGTCAATAGAAAGCAGCTATTGTAGACCATAAACACCATATTTTTCATGGTCAGATGGATTAAAATGGTAGTCAACATGTCAATAAGTATTATTAGAGGTTGGTTGATAAAAAAAAATAGTTTTTCACATGATAATTTGCATGGAACTAGAATGCAGACAATAGTTTGGTTTTATTTAATTGAGATCACTCAATTAACCAATTAGCATTAAGAACAGATGAGATTAGCTGAGATTTCATAAATAGAATCGACTATAGCATAAGGATGACACAGACAGAAGACCTAACAATAAAGGAACTAAACCTAAATGACTATCTTCTTCTGCAACAGCAATAAAAGTGAAACATTATTGCCCTAGTGACAGTTACAGTTGTATGGTAATCACTTGAGAGCAGTGATGTCACTTTTTGTCTATGATATTTATTTCTCAATTGCTATTGGCATGTGTTGTTTTAGATTTAAATGTGCAGCAAGTGATAAAATGACAGTCTACAATAAATATTAATTTTTGTTTGTGTCAAACAAAAAAGTATATCGTCTCCTGACATCCATACTATTCTATGTCCCAAGCGCTGTGCGCCAAAATATTCTAAAGGACTATTCTATTTTATGTTCATGTCACCTTGTTGAAATTTTAATCATAGTATTCTAAGTCCAAGTGACCAATCAGGTCACAGTTTTGTACTCGTATAAAGGGACAGAATAAATTGTCTCGAGTTATAATGCGATTCTACTGTGAATCAATATTTTACGTTGTAAACAGGGCGAATAAAGAACTTTAATTTTTTTTAATACTTAAAACATAATAATGAGTGAATTGGAAGGAACGGACTTCTAAGCCCTTTGAGGACTCAGGATCAGACTATCAACCATTTGAAGGTGGATTTTGCAAGAAACTATTTATTTTTTTAAAATAAACATTCTAGTATGGATTTTATTCATTACTCAATCTTGAAATAAAATTTTGGGCATAAGGTGATTGTAAAAGTTTTTAATTTAATTTATTTTATGTCCAAGACTGGTTTATATATATATTTTTTACCAAGTGGCTTCTGAAAAACATGTATTATTTATTATTTTAATACTAAAATAGTCACTGAAAGTACTTAGTAAAAATTATTCTGTACAAAAAAATATATATTGGTTTAGAATTCACATACTATATTTGACGGCCAAAATTGTAGATCGCTAGCTTGTAGACAAGCCCGACGGGCAAAACGTGCGAGGAGCAACATTTCATAGGCGTACTAAATTTGAATGTGATTAGATATAAAAAATATACAAAAATGACAAAAATAATTGCATTACATGACATACATTATTTTTAGAGTAGGAAACAGTGAAATAACAGTTTTTACCAATTTCGAGGGGTTAGATAATAAAAATTATTTCAAAATTTAAAGTTTTCATCTTGTATTATCAATTACCCAAGGTCGAAAATAATAGAGAGTGACTCACAACGCAGAGATGAGTACGGAAGATACGGGTGGTATGATTACCTAAGCATGCCACTTGAGAAGAGTTAAAGCATAAAAAATTATCAAAAATAAGTTGATGTCAGCTGAACCTAGCACATTAACAATTTACTTTAAATGTGCCACCTGTGTCATCCTCTCTACAAATTAGAATGCCGTCCTTTTGGACGGCGATTGCTCACCACCACCCACTTACTCCTACCTGATGCGCCTTGTCCTCATGGACGCAAAATTCACGGATTTTTTGCACGAATTTTGCAACTTCTGTTTTAATTATTTATGGTGGAAAAATCTCAACTTTTGACAATTGCAATTTGCAAAACTGTCAAACACTACAAATATTATTGCCCCTTTCATTATTATGTGGTGTTAATAAATATGTTTTGAGCTACTGATAATCTACTATGGCAGTTTCATGATGAAAATGATAGAGAATGTTATAGGTTGTTGACAAAATTTGTTACAAATAGAGATTTTTCCACCATTAAATAAATCGCGCAAATATTTCCGAATTCTGCGAATTCTATTGGTTACTAGCACTGTCACTATAACAGTCACACATTAACACTTATTATATCATATCGTATATTTAATATATTCTTCGATCCAGATTCTTATTTTTTAATATTTATTTTAAATAGTTTCTTTGCCATATCACTATTTCGTCCTTTCTATCAGTATACTCTCTTCGATTTCATTTATACAAACTAAGCTTCATCTTGTAAGATATAGCAATCAAATTTTTTTTTGTCGAACTCATTTTAAAAATACATACTTCCTTCCGCGAGTATGCATCACTTTCCGTTTCAGAGTTGTACTTCTTTACCACTTTTTTATTTGCACACATATGCTATTCACATACAATTTTGTTAATGAAATACATATTTCAACATCACTTACACTCATATTTTGACCTCGCGCCCTAAACTCTTCACACATGTCATCATCCGATATTCCTCACTTGTTAAATTAGAACGATTTTGAGAATACGTTGTAGAGCTTGAATTATTCTCCATTCTTAAGAACACAAAATCACTAATAAAATTAATTACATTCATAATTAAATTAGCAAAGATATACCCGAAATTTTGCCTGCCCATGATTGCGCTGGAAATGAAACAGTTGGATCCGACAATTTGTCGCAGCCAATCAAAAGCTACAGCGCATGTGTACTTACTGCAGCAGAAGCTGTGTAATCGAGTATGCTCTCAGAGATATGCGATACACGATTTTGTAGGAAAATATATGGGCTGCATGTATATTTCTGTGTTGACTGCTATAAATTGTGAGCAGGTTTATAACATGACTCTACAATTTTGGCCGTCAACTATAGTTTAAGATGTGCTATCCTGTAAAATTTAGTAAAATGGACATAGAACAGTGTGGTTGTCAAACAATGACATGTAACTGAAAAATCTCGCGTGACTCACTGACCTGTGCTCGCTCAACTGTATGATAAAGTTTTCGACTACATTTTTATTTCTTTATCATTGCTCGGGCAATGTTATATAATGTTAAAAATCCAATCCAGTCAGTCACTGATGGCCGTTTTTTCTGTAAATGCCTATTGAAAATACATATTTAAATTAGTGGTTGTGGAAAAATTAAGAGATTTAAATTTTAAACCAATACTTTATGGAAAACCTTGTCTGCACTCTAATACTAATTTGGGATATTATTTCTGAATTTTTGTATATTTACAGTAATATACAGGATGAATCATGGTTTAAAGAAAATTACTTCATAATTTTTTAATAAAATTTACATCAAAATATTTATAACACAGTATCTTTCAAACTTGAGATACATTTTTTTCTTTTTGTTTGAAGTTTAGTCGGTTACAATTATTTACAAATTTTTTTCAATAATGCATATTTGTTTTGCGAAACAGTGACAGAGGATAAAATTTATAAATATTCAGTGACTTCTATATGTTTTTTTTAATCAACCTTAATAGAAAGCAACATTATGTGACAAGTAGCAAGTGAAGAAAGAATTTTTGTTCTATTATATATCTTCTTTAAACTTTCAAAATAATTCATCTTGTATACTAGTAACATTATCCAGTAGATGTTAATTTCTCAGAGAAAAAGAAAAAGTGAAAATGATGCTGAAAACATGCTCAGAAAAGAAAAAAAAAGGTGATTAAGATCATGCACAATGACTACTTCACACGCAGAAATTTTATATTGAAGAATTACGAAAAAAATCTTACAGTATTTCTTAGGTCCAGATTTGCACATGACTGTAAAATATAGTTCAGTTAGTTAAGTTGTTTCCTAATTTTTTTGTTTTTTTTTTGTTTCATGAGATGTTATAAATGGTTTATGAAATACTTGATGAAATAATATGTATGTACAAATAATATCTACAAAATTGTTATATATTTTTTTTTGTAGTTACCTTTGACAAATCCTTTGACTTTGGGGATAACTTTGAAAATAGACTTTTCGAATTACTACTACTGGGACTTTTCTTTGTAAACAGAGTAGATATTAATTTTGTGATGCTTTTCCTTCTTTCACGATCTTTGCTTTTCTTTTTAGGCTTAACATATACAGTATCTAATAAATTGGGATCAGACTTATAAATTTTTTTTGTTTCAATTTGCTTATCTGGGGATTGAGCTGCTGAAAAATTTTTTGGAAATTCTGAAACAGACTTGGTTCGAACTGGAATATCCCTGTTGCATTCTACATTATTTTTACAGGACAACAGTTTTAAGTTGGGTGTCTGTTCTGTACATTCACTACTTTTAGATCTTTTAAATGAGTTATTCTTTTTATTTACAGAATCGTTTGAATATAGGAAAGAATTTCTTCTTTCAGTATTCACCACTAGGGACTCTATACTTTCCTGAATATGCGGATTTACAATTTCATTTTCTTTTCCTCTCTTACTAATCTTTTCTCGTAATTTTAACAGTTTTTCTTCCGGACTCAACCCTAGCTCCTCATTAGATAACAGTTTCGCTCTTGCTCTGGCATCCTGCTTTAATTTTTCTGCCTTGTTGGTTTCATCGTTTAATCTGTGTAACCTTGGAGGAGCTTTGGGGGTTATAAAGTCATCACTAAACAAATTCTTTCTGATATCCGGCATACTGCAGTTTTCGGAATTTTTCAGTTGCTGGCTGGGTTTTCCTTCATCAATTTTTTTCTCCGTAATGTAAGCGTAAACGCTAAGTGGTCTGTTATTTTGTTCCTTTATAGATGACAATGGTGTTGAAAAAATGTCAGTACTTGAATCGGATATTGTTTTACCAGACTGTGAGTTTTGCAATGGAATCAGATTGGTTGTTAGAAGTACATCCGGTGTTGTGTAAGTACTTGATCCAGTAGAATATATGGAACTTCTGTTAGAATTGTCTTTATTAATTTGCGATACATCTGCAGTGGCAGATTTTGTTAAACTATATGGGCTATTGGTGTTGATACTTGGGGAGATTTGCCTATTCCTCTTTTTTCTCTCCAGGGATTTGTGTTCTGCTCTCATTTTGTTCATAACCATTTCTTGTATTAATTTTTGGTTAACGTCTCTTTCCTTTTGCAAAATTTCTTTTTTGTATAAAATATCTGGAGTTTTTGGGGTAGATGTATCGTAAGATTTTGGTGATTGAACAGGGGTTAATTTCTCCTCTAGTATTAGATCTGGTTTTTGCGGAGAGTCTGATTTGCTCTTTCTTCTAGATTTCCGGATATCTATGGAGTCCTTAACATTACCAAATTCCACTTTTGACTGCAAACGTTGGCAATGTTCATCAAATTCAATATTATTATCTACAGTTGATTGTTTTTGGTCAAATGCTTTTTGTTTTAAGTCTTCTTTCTGAGCCATTTCTTCCTTGACTTTTGCTAATTTTTCTTCTAATTTTTGCTTATGTAAAATGCTGTTTTCTGTATGATTTTCTTGGAGTGGTTGAATTCTATCTGCTGATATTTCAGTAATGTTTTTGACAGTTGAGTCACTGCAAGTATTTTCTTCAGTAGTTGTACCTGTTTCCACAATCAATAAACTGTCTTCTTCGTGTTCAGCTAATGTTTGCTTTTGCTTCAATTTTTCTAAATCAGTTGACTTTATCACAGATTCAAAAGGTTTATTCTCGGTAGCTAAAATACAATAACCGGTATTTTTTGGTTCATATTTCTCATCTACATGAACATTTGTTGCTTCAACTATATCATTGATGTTGGGGTTTAGACTGTCTTCCGCAAAATCATCTTCATCCTTAAACAAAACGTAGCCCTCTTGACTATTACCAACAGCGTCGTCACTGCTCGTTTCCGTTCCTGTATCCATAAATTCAATATTATCCAAATTTGCACTAAGAATACTGTTCATAGTTTCTGTGATTATCGTCTTATTTCTGAAATCTTTCATTTGCTTCTCTTTACCACATACATGACCGGCATCATCAAATTCCGGCATTTTTGTGATTTTGCTAAATGTATCAGATTCTCTGTTTTTCTTATAAGGCTTTTCAAATTCCCTGTTGAACTCAAATTCGGCATCTTCGAAATCGTCTGATACAACCCCATCTCTTGCCCAATCAGAAAGTTCTGTTTCAGTTAAAGCAGTTGTGGCTTGCTCCGCACCTGAATCTGGAGAACTTAATCCGCTTGAATTTTTCATAGATATACTATCAACTTCAGGAGACGCCTTCTTCTCAACTTTGTTGAGATTAACGTGTAGCGAATTATGAATATCAGGTAATATACTTTCCAAGTCAGGTAAAGATTTCGGTTGGTTAAGAGTCTTCTTTTCACTGGTAATCGATTTAGAAGGTTCACTGTGTAAGGAACAATTATTATCTATTTGAATAGGTTTTTCAATGTTTGTCTCCACAATGCAAAGAGAATCTGGAGGAATATCATCAGTATCTTGAACTTCATGAACTTCAACCCGTGGTATATTTTCAAATTGGCGATTTGATGTGGTTACATTTTCATTATCGTCACTGCTTGATGTGCACAGACTGTCTGAAGACTGACTTTGATTTTTCTTACTCCAATCAATGTCAGGAACAATAATGGAAGTTTCATGTACGGGGCTTCTTGGACGGCCTTCCGATTCATTTTGGAAAACATATGGTTCAGATTCAGGCACTTTGTTATCACTTGTATTATCTAGTGTTACATTTGTAACATCTGGAGGAGGTTCTCTCTCTTTAGTCGACTCATCCTTTTTAATTTCTTCCAAGTTAAGCATTGAGGATTGTGGAGATAAGATAGGCGAATGACGTTCATTAAGTTTGTTACAAAATGTTTGCATGCTAGCACTGATTTCTTTAGCAGGCTTCAACAACTTCTGACAGTCGGAAATGTTTGTGTGAAAAGTTTTAAATTTCGAATCAAGTGTTGATGCGCTGCCTGATTTTTGAATACTACCTGCAGCGTTTTCACCTAACAAATATTTCTTTTTAAGTTCTAGGGATACTTTAGCGGCAATTCCCCCTGTGCTCTGAGTGCGATTTAAAGCATAACCTTCAGTACGTGGTAGTAAAATATGTGCTGGTTTTTTTATAGTAGGTGCAGAAGGTACAAGAGGTTTCAATTTTAACTCGATATCTGGTTTTTTTGCTCTCTCATTTGTAGGCCTTTGTAAATAGCCACTTGTCACCTGTATCTTTCGTGCAGTCCCCCCACTGCCTCTTGTTTTAGTTACGTTAAAGTCATTTAAAACGATTGCGGGTATTTCCCTCGTCGGTGTAGGATCATCGTGTGCAAACTCAGAATCAGTCGATATCTCTGTTGCAGAGTTTTGGATTTCGCTTGATGATTCGGAACTGGTTTCATCAGAGACAACCTGTAAGTTAAAAACATTGGCATTAAACAGTGAATAACTAAAATGTTTAAAAAAATTAGAATGCTAATAAACACACGTTAATATTTATAACAAAAGCAAAAAACTTGAACAGTATTTTTGACTAGAAAATAATTATTTTATAAAATATCCAAATAAGTTCAAAAATACCGCTAAATCTTAGTACAACAAAATAACTGAACATGTTATTTAAAATAAAAATATATTGGCGGCTTTAGCATAGCTCAGCAAAATTAGATTTGTTTCTGTGACATTAAGCAACGGTTCTCAACCAAAAGTTGGTATTTCTGCAGAAGAAACTATTCAAACAATAATTACTAAATAAATAGTTTCTGGCAGCAACAAACTATAATTTATTACAGATTTGCAAACAGTTTCCATCTGTTCATGCACTTCAAACCAAATTTGCAAACCATCAGTAGTTGGCAACAGAAACAAACTTATATTCAGTGATTTTAAATATCGGTTGGTTTGGTTGCCATGTTGCTGCTTTAGGTTTCTTGAAATTTTGTGAGATATATATCGTTCTATTCTTCAGAAGTAACTATTGAACGTCAACAAAACCTTTAACCATATTTTGTTAACAATTTTCATTTTCGGGTGACCGCTCCTTCATGCTCTGAAAGTAATTATAATTCTTTTGTTATACTATGAGAGCAGGAGACAGCAGTTACCTGGAAACAAAATAAATTTGCTAACAAAATTTTGTATAAAATATTTCAACTAAACATGAATTTTGCTGAACCAATTTTCATACTTTTAAAAATGTTAAAAATATGTTTAGGTTTTATTTGGTGGCATTAGTGTTAAATTTAAAATAAAATAAGAATGGGTTAAACAACACTCACGTCAGCAATGGATTAAATTGCAATTAATACATAAAGTAAAATCACTCCATTCTTATAGTTACCTTTTTACCATTGCTTTAACGTGACTGTTGACCAGGTAGCCAAATCATCATCAAAACTACAATATTCTGGATGGGATATCATTCGGTGAATGCATTTTACAATAAATATATTGATTAAAAACACGTAATAAACTTTAAGAATTGTTTCAACACATATAAACTTTTAACAAACTTAACAATGTTAATTCAATTAGTTTAGATATTCATTTTCAATCCGTTGCTGTAGTAGAATATTTCTACTCGTAAAACATATAAAACTACAAAATTTAAAAAATGCAATTTACTGAATGCAGCAGTCTTTATCTTTACTTTTACTATTTTTTCTTAAAGTAGAGGGGACTGGTTCTGTATTTACATCGTATTTATCTACAGTTTGCACCTTTGGAAGATTATAAGAAGTAACCACTTCTTTCTTTACATTCAAGTTACTCGTTGAAGAGCTTTTATCTTTATTGGTGTTCGGTTTCAATTGAGATTCTCCAAAGACTTTCCTTGTAGGCATGGGAGATACTGTCGCAGATCTTTTTCTTTGTGGCCTAACAGGTTGAATTAGATTTTTAACTTCTGTCTGTTTGTGTGTCATTATATGTCTAGGAGGGAGCACTGGGGATCCAGGACAGCTATTATTTTTACTTGGCGTTTTTTGTTCGCTAGATTTTTGTCTCACTGGTCTCTGTGGAAGAGAACTGCTATCAGTTTTATTAAAATGACTTAAAACTTGCTTCTCTATAACCGGTAATTTTTCTTTAGTGACAGGAGTATTAGAGATACTTTTATCTGTATTTACTTCCTCTGAATGATCATCAACAGCAATTTGAACTGGTGACAAAATGTTGGAACTTGGAAGCTCAACAGGAACTGATGTTTTACTTTGGGTTACTTTTAAAAAATCGTCCTCTTCCTCCTCCGACAGATCCTCAGTTGAAGCTCTAGGTGGTTGTTGGGTTGGATTAAGCACATTTTCATAACTGGAGGTGTCAGAGCTGTAGGAAAAGTCATCAATTTTTACGTCCGTACTCAATAAATCTTCTTTTTTAATCTCCTTATTTGCATCGGAACATTCACCTTCTATTTGAAATACAGGTCTCTGATCATCTGCCAAATGAACCTGTTCACAAATAATTTTTTGATTTGGTAAATTTTCTTCTATGGAAACACTGGTGTCCTCTACAGCTTTAGAAAAGTCATGAGGAATATCAACTTCACTTTTTAAATTCTCGTCAGTTATAGGTGCATTATGTGCAATGTTTGAAGAACAATTTTCTTCTATGTTACCATCATCATCGTCCACTAAAGATGTATCTGTAGATGCTACAGCTTTAGAAAAGTCATGGGGTAGTGCCAGTTGATCTGTAATAGCAGAAACTGTCTCCGACATACTTTCACAATTGAGTTCCAATTCCTTAGTATCATTTTCTATTGTTCCAATTTTTGGATTTTTTATGACTTCATAATTCGGTACAGTGGTAACAGTTACACTTGCACACCATTCATTTTTTTCTGATTTTGTTTCATCTTTTGGATCATATTTATTACCTATACTTTGAATTGTGGCCTCGACAAATTTTTCTAAATCTTTAAGAGTATCTTCAATTGATGGTTCATTAGGTTTTACATTCAAAGACCAATCGGCAGCTTTTGCCGTAGGAAGTTCACTTTTTTTATATGAAGGCTTTTTAAATTCTTTTGGTTCACTTTCAAATTTGTCTATTGTTCCTTTAATAGGTTTAGGCCGGGGCAAATATTTTTTATTTGTAATATCATCAGAATTTGGGCTAGCATTAGCTGATCGAAAACTAGCAAAAGAGTTTCTTTTTCTTAGATTTCTAACAGGCGACTTAGACTTTTCTTTTATAGTTTCATCTTCAGTCGATTCAAATTTCTGAAGCATTTTTTTAATATTGACTTTAGAGGGAATATCTAAATCTACAGATGACCTAGGTTGATTTTTTCTTCTAAAATTTATCTCAGTTTTTGACCTCTTCAATGAGGGTTTAATCATTTTATTTGTGTCATCGCTATCATCACTCTCTTCCTTGGGTAAACCCTTACCAGATAAATGTTGCTCGAAAAATGCCAAATTATTCCTTGGTATTTTACTTACTATAGAATCTGTCCTCTGGGGGCTTTTCAATACTCTTTCTAAATGTTTATATTTTACATCACTGAAGGATCTGTAAACTTTTCTGTCCTTAGTGTCATGATCTAAGCCTTCCATCCAAGTGAGGAGATCTTCGATTTTTTCATCAGGTTTCTCTTCAATAACTTCATCAGTAACTTTGGTTTCAGTTTCTAAAGCTTTAAGCAAATCTTCAATACTACTCGATACCTTTTCATCTTCAGATTTCTCAGGAGATTCTGTATATAAAGAATATTTCCGAGGATCAATTGGTTTTTGCAATTCTTCTTCATTTGCAAGTAAATCTTCAATGTAATTATCAATATCTTTTAAATCAGAGTCCTCTGGTTCAAAATTGAATGTCTTGACATCCTTTTTTTCATCTGAAGTTTCAGGTAGACTTTTTTGTTTAACTAGAGGCTGTCTAGGTGCACTGTTAACAGTCTCGGACCTCTGTAGAGATTTTTTAGGTGTAACTTTTTTAGTCTGATCTCCAAAATATTTTTTTGTGTCAAGAACGTTTGTGTTTACTGCCACCTTAGGTTTACCAACTTCTTTGGGTAACGAAATTTTACTTGGAGTTCTCTTGATTATAAGAAGGGGTTCTGGTTCAGCAGATTTAAATTGGGGCATAAAATCGGCACCAAAACTTTTCCTGCTTTCTTTAGGGGGCAATACAAAATTTCTCAATGGTTTTTTAGAAGACAATGTACCAGCGGTGGCACTTCTTGCTAAAGGGTTAGATTTTAAGTCACTGGTATTTTTTATATTCGAATTATTTTTATCGTCTGCATTTGGTAAAATGGTTAATTTTCCTATTACAACATTATTATTTTTACTATCCTTTACATTATTATCACTACCTGTTTTATTCATATTTAAGTCTAAATCGCCAGATTCAGCACTATTAAAGTCAGTGGAATTTACTGAAATATTATCTGAAGATCTGTTTAAATTTACATCACTAATATTGAGGCGATTGTGAGAGGATAATATATCAGGAATTTTAGTTAAGTTAAAAGATGATTTCACCTCAGTATCAGTGCCAGTATCAGTTTGCACTATAGGTGGTTCCACACGAACTTCCTGTTTACGTAGTTCACGAGCACGGATTTCTTCTTCTCCTTCTGTAGCCGTTTCAGAATCGTCATCTGCAAAAAAAAAAGAGAAAATGAATATTCTTTAAATATTCATATAATATGTCTGTAAAACATACGAATTTCATTACCTTTTTGTAAAACCAATAATTTTAATAACTATAATATTAACTCTGACAAACTTATAAAACACTTATGAAACTATTTGTCATACTTTAGGGGTATGATACAAAAAAATACATTAATATATTTATGAAAATAAAACTGATGCAAAACTATATTAGTATTAAAAATGTATTATATTCAGGGACTTTTAACAAAAATAAACGTCACTAAAACAGTTTAACGGCACAGTAATTTAAACATAGAGCTACATACTATGATTGTGAAACCTAAGTCTTGTCTTCACAAGTCCTGTGATCAAAATTAATTTTCCAATTACTAGAAAACAGTCTTCTATTAGTATAAAAACTTTATAATAATGTGCCAATTAAACATATTCATATTATGTTAGAATTATTATTTATAATTTGGCATTTTACACAATAATATCTATTCGGTATACCTAAATCAATCTTGATTTTATTCGAAAACACCAACCATTTGAGTTATTTTATTTAAATTTATAGAATTTTTTTTATTGAAATCTTGCTTTAAGCGTAGTATAACCAATAATGAGAAAACATTGAGATAGAAATTTTTAATCCTCCAAAGAATAGAGAAATTTTAAATGTCACTGTTCTTAAAGTTGTATTTCCACATACACTATAACTATATTTGAGCCATGAAATTGATGAATGGAAGCAGCGTACTTTCAGCTCTATTTTGTAAAGCTTTTGTTTAAATTTTAACAAGGTTACAGTTAAAAATCTTACCTCATTACTTAACCAGATACCGTATTCTGTAAAAATGTTAAGAGATTTATTTTAACCAAAAATATTTGAACTTACAAAATTAGATGCTGTTAAAATTTATTCTATCTTAATAAATGGTATAATTTGATGGTACTAATGCGTAGACTTTATAATGGCACAATGGAGTAGCTTATATAACCAATGATGGCACTATAAAATAATAATATTTTGTTGGATGATGCTGACAGATTGAAACAGATAGAGTTAATAAAATGTAGTATTTATTGGTTGATGGTTTCATATTTATTTTTTCAGGCACAATTTTAGACTTTTTCATAAAAATCTGAGGGTTGCAAGAAATCCGCAATACTAAAGCCAACTTTAAAAAAATTTAAAAATATAATAACTCGAAAATGGCTCTTTTTTCCATTAAAAACAATATGAGGAATTAATTCTAAAATATATCTTTTCATGGGAAGTCTAGAATTCTCAGTATCTCAACTTTTGTGTATAATTATACATATGATTAGCTCAACTTACATCAATTTATCATTGATTGAATATCCTGTACATAAAAAAACTTTGATAAGAAGCAGTAAGGCCTTCAATCTAAAATTACCCAATCTCTCAAATCAATAATTATGTCAATTATTGCTACTTTTTTGGTACATGTTACTATTCAATATTTTCAATTATTACTTGCTATTTTGAATTCATTACTTTAGTTTTGTTACTTTTGTTTAACAGGGCAAATATGAATGGACATTATTGTATAGAATAATTAGGCTGCTAATGGAGCTATGCAAATGCATGTAACTAAATTAGCTAAATCTATTAAATTTAATCAAACCAAAGTAACCAACACCAAAGAGCAACAATCACTACAAAATAACTAAAACATTATGTAGCATAAATAAAATAAAGAAAAATAACTTCAAACAAAAACATATTCCTCTTAAGAAGGATAATAACTTAATTTTAAATTTACCACCGCACATATTCAATATTTAATTTTCTGTCCCTTTCCTGAAGCAATGAAAGAACTAAAGTATATAGGTAGTTTGGAAATAACGAATAAATATACTTTTCATAATTGGTAATTGTTACTTTGAGTAGGTACTTGATAAGGAACGATACTCTGTAACATTTTTGTCAGAACTACCAAGGAAAGAGTGACTTAGAAAAAAAAACCCCCATATTTTACACCTTTACCTACATGTTTTCTTCAATTTAACATCCCTTCTTCACAGATGAAAAAAATATCGTTATATTTCGTTATTATCATTTTTAATATAACTACTTACCATCAGAGCTATTTTCATAATAACTGGATTGATCTGAGCTACTATATCCATTTGAATCAGAATCACGTCTTTTTCTGGAGTAACTATTTCTCCATCTATCAGCCCATTTCATTGTTCCTTCTTTGGTTACTGGTTCTTCCAAAGCATCATCAAAAGCATCTTCGTCTTCACTGTCTGTGTCACTGTAGAGTATTTATGATGTACTAAACTTCATCAAATAAATTTCAATTGCTTACCTTAAGCTAGAGGATTCATCATCACTATCCATTTCTGCGCAGGAAGCTCCAAAGTTCTTGTCTGTCCATTCATCTTCGTCCATCTGGTTAAAGGATTCTTCCTGATCTGATGATGCGTTGCCAGTAGAAAGATTAGCAAATTCTACTCTTTCCGGAGTTTCAACTAAACAAAATTATAGTTATTATATATTTTTTTGCTTAAATTATTAATATAAATTCCAACACACCTCTGTCCAACAAATCTAAACCAGTCAATTCTGGTTTCTTTTCTGGGCTTTGCCCAGGTTGCCTCTGCAATGGTTTCCTCGTTACTTTGGTGATAGGAAGCTCTCCAACCATTCCAAAGTGATGTATGCAGAAAAATTTGTAGTCATATAAACCATCACGATCAAAAGCATAAGATCCAAGGCGGAGCTGAGTATTACAATATTGACATCTGAAATTATGGGGTTATCAAAAATCAAAGTAAAGCCGAGATGAGAAAATATATACTTGAAACATCCATGATGGAAAAATCTGCCCTCAGCTGATAACCTTTCCATAAGGTACACTCTTTTGCCACAAAAGTGACAAAATTCTGAAGCTCCCTGTGGAGGTAATACAACTGAACGAGTAACCTAAAAAAGGTTCATTAAAATCTCTGGCGATGTGAATATGTAATACTTACAGTTTTTTCAACAGGTTTAGATTCTTGTGGTGCTTTACTTACTAGTTTTTCAGTAATAGAAGCTACTTTGTTTCGGCCTAGTTCTCTTATGTTTCCCTCTTTAAGCTTTATATCTAAATCTTTAATGTTTTTGTCTATATCTGCATATTTGGCTGAAATAAATTATACTTAGTATAGTGCTCCAGGTTAAATGTATTAAAATAATTACCTTCGGAGCTGTCTTGTCTGTCTAAATGTTGCTTTTCCATTTTGGTTTGCCTAGCTAAGAATTGCTCTTTGCTCCACTTTGGAACTTTTTCTTTATCATAAACTTTCGAGGGCTTACCCATTTTGTTTTCCTTTATCTTTTTCTCGATTTCCTTTATATTCCAATCTGATGTTTCAATTTTTCCGATAGCCCGGAGTAAATCCTTAGGCTTCTTATCGACAGGCTGTGGCTCCTGCAATTTGCTTTCAAAACTCTTAATTCTAGCAGCCAAATCTTCGTCAGCTCCTGCAGCACGAGATGTAAGATTTGGCATTTTACTTTCATGATCCTGTAAAATATAATAATTAATTTGGAATCAAATTTATATTTGTCATGTACAAAAAAAATCTCATTCAGAAAATGTATTTTGTTCTCTAGGGAATAACATATATGCAGTACGTATACCTATAATCAGATTACATTCAATCCAATAAGACAAACTGTTAGTAAAAAATGATGATATGATCCATGCTTTGTCTATTTAGCACAATATTTTCATATTCATTATGCAATGGAGTGGAAGATGAATATGATAAATAATTTCTAAAATTATTACCTATGAATATAAGATACAGATTAGTTTTCAGAAATAACTAAATATGAAGATTATTAACACTTTCTATAGAATATACAAACTTTAAAAAAGGCAACAGCTAACATTTTTCGTCTCTATTTACAATAAGAGTCAAATAATGCATGAAATATAATAACATCCATAATAATTACATTCACATCATAATATAATTACAACAAATTTAGGAATTTACACACCTTATATGATAGAATGGATGTTGCAATTAACTATCACAATTGGATTTTTGGAAGTTTTTTAACTAATTTTTACAGCAGCAAAATACAGATAAAGGATGAACTTAGGAAAGGTTTGTGTTCATTTTTCTTACTTTGGCTTTTAAATGTGAAAAATTAATTGTTGAAGTTTATGTAAAAATTCCTTAACACTATCTAAGTTGAACTTTCTAGTATCCAATAATGTATAATTCTTTTTGGTAACTTTTAACGGAATTTAAAATTCCTAACTTTAAAATTACATCGACATTCCACTATTCTGAGCCACAGATATGGCCACCTTAAATTAGAATTCGAAATTCCCAATATTTTACTACTACCAAGATCTAGCCACCCCCATAGCTTTATCAATAGTTGATTTTAAGCAACTTATTTATATTAAAAGATATGTCAATGCAAAAGCTCCAACATTAGATTTATAGTATCTTCAATAACATAAAAATAATTTGTTATTTAAAGTATTACATATAATAATAATAATATCTCTACCCCTCATTCTAATCAGAATCTCTCCAGAAGTCGGAGACTTGTGCGGGAGAGAGGGCGGCATATTATTAAGCAGGCCGCATTTGCGCCCAGGAACGACTTACGTTGGTAGGCCCTAACCACTATTCAGTGCAGGAATGAGGGAAACCTGGAAAACCTCATTAATTAGGGGGGTAGTCAAATATCAACCGGTATCAATCTCTCACATTGACCCAAGCTAACATTATTCCACCCTACCATACCCGCAGAGAGGGTGCCAATCGACTCCACGAATATAGCTTATATACGGTCTACTGGCAGCTGGGCGCGAACCAACTCCGATCTAGTCACCTCGATTCAAGTACTGACGCCTTAAACCGCGCGACCACTGACCGACCGACATGGTGCTAACAGTAATAAATTTAATAAAAAATAATAGTAAATGCTTATTTTATCAGATTTGCGGATGTAAATGACAATGCCGTCACGATGCTTATGGTCTATAAACATCAAAATTTGTGTATGCAAATGCCAGTTTTACTTTAACTTATCTATGATATAGCTGTTTTACACATAACAATTTATTGAGCAATAAATTGAACAAGTTGACATTCAATTTATTTTAAGTAATGTAAAATAGAAATTGGCTACAAATAATTGTTACTGATCAATTTGTGGACCTTAGCATGTTAACATGCTCTAATAATATATTGGTCAATTTTTTTTTGGATATCTAGTTACATTATGTATGTGTTGAAATACGAACCTAATTGTGTTGATGAATTTATTACCAAATCTATCAGATTGTTAAAATGACAATGGTTAGTTGTTTTCCAAAAATTTATTGTTCAATAAATTGTTGTGTGTAAAACATAAGCATAAGCTTCAGTATCAGATAACAAATGAGGCTCAGACGTAAGACAAAATTGGTATCTAATCATTTTGTAATTCAAAGTCATGGTCTACTTTACTTTACCGTCTGAAATATGGGTGTCAATACGGGCAGGGCTTTTATATCTGACCAAAAGCAACAACAATAAAATATAAAACAATGTACGATTAAGACTAAGCGAAAGTCCTTTTAAAGTTTCTTCTCTGTGTCAATATTAATGAAATAAACAGAAGTTTTTCTAAAAATCCTTCAAACTGTAACATATAACAACATTGCAATCCATTACTAGTTGTTAACCTCAAAGTAGATCAAAATAATTATGCATCGCACATTTACTTTGTATTGTAAGTAGTGCGTTTTGGTTTTTTGTACCTAGTGTTTGGTTGATGTTTGTGAGCTTACATAAAAAATTGTACATTTTATGGGGAGTCTGGACCAAATTCTTTAGCACTGAAACATTTATATGGAGAACGTAAGCAATGGTAGTCATTTTGAACATATATTATTACTACTTCAACACTATTCTGTTGTGAGAAAATCCCTAAAAAAACCATTGGTGGTAAATTTCGTTAAGAGTATTTGTGATTATTATATATATATACACCTACCATGTTAGATGTGTGATGTCAGCTATTCAAAACGTACTGCTGTCAGAATTATATTATCGTTGGTCAGAGAATGATACAATTTATCATAATAAAAGAAATCATCTTTTGGACATTCTGTATGTTCATTTAACTTCAGCAGTTGTAAATATATAACTTTAATAAAAGTATTTGTATATTCCTTAATTAAAAAAAAAAACTTCCTGATTGAATAACTCTTGGGCATTGATAAGTATATAAATTTAATATATAAATGTAATCAAAAATTCGTTTTTTCAAAAAAAAAAAAAAATTAGATATCCAGAACATTTTTCTAATATTGCTGGACATTTATTTGAGTAATACTTCCATGAAAAAAGTTCTTTAAAATCGATTACATTATTCCTGAAATAAGCTCCATAGATGAATAGAAAAAAATAGATACTTTTTTAATAGATGTTTACTTCTGATAAAGTAAACCTTATTCAGTTCCTTTTATAGTGATTCCACATACATTTTTACATGCTATTACTGTTACAAACGACTCGCATAAAATATAAAGTATTTCTTCAAATATATAAATTTATACTTTATACTTAGTCCGCTTCTGTTGATTACATTGTTGTTAGTAAAAGCAGCAACACCCACAACAATGTTAAGAGAACTACAACACCACACAGCTTACAGGTATATACGTAAATTGCTTTTCTAAATCTTTCACTCTATCCTCAAATTTAGGGGCAGTTTGACGATATAAAAATATAGAATAATCCTCAAACGGTTCAGAGTCACGGGAATTTGCTTGTAACATCTGCATACTCTTTACGAATTGTTCAGTTTGCAATTTTCTCTGCTGCCTTCTTCGATTCTGTCTCTCTGCACGATTCGATGCTATTTCTTCTAACATTTTTTGTCTTTCCTCCTTTACAATTAAATAACAGACATAGTATTTATAAAGTAATGAAACATGCAAATATTATTAGTGTTTGTAATTCATGTAATATAAGACAGTATATACATAATACAATAAGCAGACTTTATTAGTATTAAGAAAAAATATAATTTTGATATCCATATTGTTCCGAATTAATTGTTATGTCTAAAAGAAATAAAATAATAGCCACAATGCCAGTTTCCATGAATGCATGCCAGAAAAGTGAAAACATCTGGAACAAGGAGAGGGGAGATAAGGACATAGGAAATATTGTAATAAGGTCGTTTTTATAAGCAAAACTATACTGTTATATAAACATAAAATAAAGTTAATAAATAGTAAAACGATTTTTATTATCACTTTTCATGGGAATATCTGAAAATAATATGTTTTTTAAAATATTTAGAATTAGAATGTTTCATCCTATTTACATCAGCATGTTTGCTATCCTTTATTCTTTTTTTAAGTTAATAATCAATGTATATCTATAATACATCAAATTTAATTACAACTTACAAAATATGTCATCACATATTTTGTATCTATTTTTGGTCAAAATAATAGAAAATTAAAACACTGTGATATTACAGTTTGTATAAATCTTTTGGATAAGGGAAACTATGTTTTATTAAGTCGTATAACATTAAATAAAAAATAGTAAAAAAGGTCCTAGAAAGAGCATTTTTAGATATTAATACCTTAAAGCAATACACATACAGTACATTTGCAATTATGTGAACAAAATAAAACCAAATTTGAAGTTATATTAAATATTTATGGCTTCCCAACTAGCAAAATAAATTTTATAAAGATTGTATAAATTGCTATAAAATAAAATTTATGGGACCTTCGGATTCCTATAATGTGGTTAAATGCCTATATGTATACGATACTTATAGAATCGAAAAGGGCCCACTTTTATAACTTATATACACTTTCGTAATGTAACATTTCTATAAAAAATGTATAAAACAATTTTATACAGCAACTATAAAAACGTTTTGTAGTCTGTATTTTGGTATTAATATTGTTAGGTATTAGCTAAATATTATTAATTAATCTGAAACTAACATAATTATTGCATTACCAAAAACTTAAGTCATTGAAAAATAACTATCGATAAAGAATATGTGTTATTATAGTATTTTAGTTTTAAAAACCATCAAAAACAGTACGAGAAAGTTACTTACCCGTACCGGTTTTTCGTACTTTTTCACAGCCATGAAGCGTTTTTAAGCAAATTCGCACATTCCTTGAATTTATTTGGTAATAATTAATAAATTAATAGTTCCCGAACAACTGGTCATATTTTGCATTTTGCATTTTAAATAACGCATTATAATAGTTTTATAAAAATTTGACAGAACTGAAAATTATTTGTTCTATACAACACGTAAAAACTATTATGAAACAATTTTACACAATTACTTTCTTTAGGAACAAAATTATCGAAATAATTCACTTCTTTTAAAGTTCCATTTTGCTAGTTGGGTTATTTTTTAAATTCTATTTATATGTGTTTGATCTGTCCCTTTGGAAGATTAGTCACATTATGGCAAATATACTGTATATACAGAGTGTCTCAAGTATTACTGGCATCCTTGGAAGGGAAATCAAAATAAATATTTACCCAAATATACCTATATTTAGAAGTTCACCGTTTCTGAGATACGGGGTATCAAATATTTCGCAATTTTTACTATATTTTTTTTATTTACTTCAAAACTTCGCGATAAAACAACAATAATTCTAGGTTGTAATGGGATATCTTAGGTCTAATTATTCAGAATGTTTAAATAATCCCATTATATTAGTGCCGTAGAAACTCTGTGCCACTCTTCTTTTATTTACAATAAAAAATGTATGATACTTTAAGTTTTGATTCATTTTAAACAAATAATTATTCTTTACAATGCATCGTATTTAAGTAATTGTTCATTATACAGGGTGTCCCATTAATATTGCAAAAAAATTCAGGGCAAGTTTCCTTCAATAAATAAAAATTAAAAAAAAAGTTCCTATGAACCTGTGTCGGGAAATGCTTTGTTTTGGCGATACAGGATGTTGAATTTTTTTAAAATTTTGTATGTGTTTACAAAAACCATAGACATCTTCTAACTTAATTTGATTTATTTTATCTACTCCAATGACATCCGCAGGGTTGATATTAATAAGTAAAAATATGAGACACCACTGCTTTTCCTTAGGTTTCATATCTTTTTCTAATTATATGATAAAAAGACTTCTTTGTCTCTTTACTTCTATTCTTGTTCTATTTTTGTTTTCTACTTCCTTCAGGAATGTGCACAGAAAAGGTTAATTTTTTCCCTCAAAAACGAAGCAAGATACCAAATAGAATAACGAATCAAAAAAGTTGTATTTTTAATCTCATAATTAGAAAATAAATATGAAACCTAAGGAAAAGCAGTGGTGTATCATATTTTTACGTATTAATATCAACAGGAATGATCCCCCAGAACGGAGTAGATAAAATAAATCAAATTAAGTCACAAGATGTCTATGGTTTTTATAAAGAAACACAAAATTTCAAAGAAATTTGAATTAGGGTTCGTCAGGTATTAATAGAAACGCTATATATTTTTTTAAATTTCAACATCCTGTATCTCCAAAAGGAAGCATATCTGTACACATTGGAACTTTTTTTTTTCCTTCAAAGAAACTACCTCTGAATATTTTCCCAATATTAATGAGACACCCTGTATATTTACATTTCGTAGTTTGTGTATATTCGGGGATATTTGTATCAAAAGCTGAAGGAAACTTGAAAATCCACTCTAACAACCACACAACGGTGCTAAAATAATTTTTGAAAGGTATAAATATTGTTCATGTCATCAGTCATAAAATATTGCTACATAATAGCCTCACCACACACAAACTATGAAATGCAGAGATAATTTTAAATAATTATTACTTAAATACGATGCATTTTAAACAAAATTTCATTATATTGTCTGAAGCTATTTATTTGTGGCATAATTTTAGTTTTTTCAGTGAGATTTTTTGGTTAGGCAAACTTAGTTTCAAAAATAACCCTTGACTGTTCCGTTTGGCGCAAGAGCTTATTTAATTAATCTTTATTATTTTTTCAGAAGTGTGGCAAAAACCCAATAAAACTAAAGAAAACTTTCATTAATTGACAGTGGCGTATTATTTTTATTGTAAATAAATTAACAGTGCCATAGGGTTTCTACACCACTGGTGATAATGGGAATATTTAAATATATTGAATAATTATACGAAGGATATCCCATGACAACATACAACCATTGTTATTTTATCACAAAAGATTTCCAAGTAAATAAAAAATATAATAATAATTTTGAAATTTTTGACATCCTGTATCTTGGAATCGGTTAACTTTTAGATATAGCTTTATTTAGGTAAATCTCATTTATTTTGACAGTATAATTACCCATTCCAAGGATGCCAGTAATATGTGAGACACCATGTATAATATATACGAGGTACGTCCAGAAAGTAAGTTCCGTTTGGTAATAAAATTAATTGTGTACAGATACAGAAAAATTATTTATTGCACAAAATTCTACAACTCTTAAACTACTTTTCCACATAACTGCCGAAATTTTGCAGGCATTTTTCATAGCGTGGCACAAGTTTTTGTATAGGTACCTTCTTCATAGAAGTTTGCCGCCTGTGTCTTCAACCAGTTGGAAACATTTTCTTTCAGCTCTTCATCATTGTTGAAGTGTTGACCGCCAAGGAAAGACTTGAGATGTAAGAACAGATGAAAGTCGCTAGGAGCGAGGTCAGAGCTGTATGGAGGATGGTCAAACACGTCCCAGCCAAATCCCTGTAGGAGGTTTTTCGTCACATTTGCAGTGTGTGATTGTGCGTTGTTGTGAAGAAAAACAACACCTTTTGACAACAATCCTTGACGCGTATTCTGTACAAAGCGTACGTGGCTGACAGCAATCTCCAAATGGCGCACGTTTCTACTCCTTGATACAGAGCGTCTACCGCGCATTTGCGGAACTGCGATCGCAGCGCTGCAGCGGAACTTACAACTGGTTGAAGACACAGGCGGCAAACTTCTATGAAGAAGGTATACAAAAACTTGTGCCACGCTATGACAAATGCCTGCAAAATTTTGGCAGTTATGTGGAAAAGTAGTTTAAGAGTTGTAGATTTGTGCAATAAATAATTTTTCTGTATCTGTACACAATTTAATTTTATTACCAAACGGAACTTACTTTCTGGACGTACCTCGTAATTAAAACGGACATGATACATTGCACAATTTTCAAACAATTATATTACTCTGGAGTAATCCTGTAATAAAACTAATAATATTAACAACAGATTACTATAAATATTATTCAAATATTTTATACTTACAACACTAGCACCGATTTTTTCTAATGTCCTACGTTTCCTTGTTTTTCGATCTATACTAGGTGCCTTGTTAGGAATCATCGCATCAGCATGACGTTTGTGTCTGCTAGAAGGACGAGATGGTTGAGTCAGAGCAGTCGGTTGGAAGTTTGATGTTTTTATGGTTTTAAAGGAAAGTTCACTACGTTTATTACTTTCCGGTAATTCCTATAAAACAAAATTTATAAGTAACTTCATATACGTATCTTATTTTATTTTAGAAGCTTGTGACAATACAAAACATTTTATTATTTTCTATGTCTTGTTTAAAGGACTCTTTATAAAGAAATAACCGTTGTAAACAATTTTTAATAATTACATACTTTCATTTCAAACAAAGCATCTACCTTACAATACGTGTTGACCACATTAACTATAGATTTAGTTGTAACAATTTTTTTGTCTGTCACAATTTCATAAATTAATTTAATTCTTCTAATTTGGTTTAACAAAATGTTTAACTAAAATGTGTTTACGAAAAAGGTGGTCCATAATCGTACACGCAAAATTTTTAATTAAAAAATTACATGTCCAACAACTGATTTTTTACGTCCACGAATTATTGATCTTTAAGTTCTGACTGTTCTTACAAACATTTAAACCAGATCTTAAATAAGTAATTGTCATGATTGTATATTATAAACTCAGTCGGATATTAGTCACAAATCTGCAACATGTACAATGCTCTATCGTTGCATATTTGATTTAGAACTCGATTCGGCTTGGGACAAGGACATTTTTGAGTAGGTATCACTTTGATTTGGGTAACGTCATTGAAGTTGTTAAACAATTTCAATTTTGTGAAAATTGATATCAATAATAATAGCAAAAGAAACTTAAAACAAAACCATATGGTTACAGGTACTATTTATATAATTACTGGTGCAAGTTTTACTTTTTGGAACCATTCTTGATTCTCAGAATAGCCAGTTCTCGATTTTATCCATCACTAGGCATAAAAAGTCCTATTATGTTCATTCAAAGAAAGGCTTCAGTTTATAAGTCTATGTGTTTGACCTATTTTTTGTAATATCCATTATATGTATGTATATATTATATGTAGTACTTACAGCTTTGCAGTATTCTTATGAATAGAATAATCTTTTGTTTGCTTTTTTCCATATTTCACAAAATATTTTACACATTCACAAATTAAAGAACAGATATTTTTAATATAATTTAATCACAAATAAGTACAAACTGTAAAATCACCCTTAATATGGACAAAACAAACAAAAGTCATAGAAATATATAGCACAGCTGAAGTACAATAGAAGTAGGGTATTAATAAAGAAATATGAAAAGGAAGGACATACGGATTCTTCTCCTTCGACAATAACAGAGAATTGGGTGGGAGGGGCAGATGCTGATTTCAAATTTGTGGAAATCTGAAATGGTGAATACTGGGAAAATTTTGACAACGTTCGTACTGATTTGTTATTGTTCATATTTTTCACCATATCAGAAAAATTCTTCTCTGAAGAAACAGGACTTTCACACTCTCTGCATTTTACTACATCTGTCCTTTCTTCAATAATAATGTCATCATATTCGTTTTTCTTCTTTGCCATAGTTCTTGTTACCGAAGTTATATCAGAGGGTATATCATTGGATACAACGGTTTCTGCTTCAACATCCATTTTTCCATGGTCGCGTACTTCAAAATCGTGGGAGCTTATCCAGTTTGACACCCTACTGTAAATTTGATCTGGTAAGCCTTCGCTTTCATTCATAGTTATTCTTTTAGACGGAAATTTACATTTATGGTGAGAATTTGATTTCATGCGACATTTGTAATTTGACAGATTTTTATGAGGTTCATGGCTACTTAGTTCATGTAGTATCATTTTCAGTTTTGATGGTAACAAACTACTATCACCATAATATTCCAGTTTCTTTGCCCATGAATTGTCCGACAGAAATTTAAAAGGAGTACATTTACTGCTGTTAGGCAGTAATGTTAAGTTAGCGTTTGATATTTTGCAATTGTTCGTGCTGTCGCCTTTTACCTTTCCTTTAGATTTCAAAAGTGTTTTGTTACTATTTTCTTTATAGTGAAATGACGAATTCTTGTTAGATCTTTTCGAAACACATGCCTTAGATGAAATTGTTAACAAGTTCAAAGAAGAAACGAATTCAATTTTCTGATATGTAATATTATTTTCACTTTGTTTTTCAAACAGTCTAATTTTAATCATAGTATCACTATTCGATGAATATTCTACTAAGGGTAACTCTTTTCTTGCCTTTAACTCTCTGGAATTCTTTTTATATTTGAAAGTAGGAGATATGTTTTTGTAACTTTTTTTGAATTTCTTGAAATAATTATTATTGAAAATAGTTTTGCAGTATAATTTTCCATCTCTAATTTCAGGTATGTCATGCTTTACTTTAAATTGTGTTTGAATTTGTTTATTATTTTCAATATTGCACTTTTTGCAATTATTCTGCAAATATTCTATTTTTGAAGTAAATGTAGAGTCATCGCTTATATTATGAGGGAAACATACAATTGACACATTGCTCTTTCCTTCAGTTTGTTCCATTTTAATTTCAGGAATTACTGAGAGTTTACTTTTCTTCATACACATTTTCTTCTTTCTTACTGAAGTTTTACTTTTTGTTTTTTTAGTTTTATTCTGACATTTTAGTGTTAAATCAGTAAAATCTTTTTTTTTGTCTACTTGCGATATTAAACCTTTTTGGTTACTTTCCATTTTCACTGTACATTTATTATTATTAACATATACCGATTTACAAATTTCAGATTTTGAGAGGTTGCTTGTTAGTTCTTTTGATTTGTCTGTGTGCGGCAATTTTAATTTTTCATCTCCTCTCTGCGATCGAGGGGAGTGTTTAGATTTCCTCTTTGTTACCATTTCTTTGTTTTTACTAGAATGTTTACTCTTAACAGAATTTACTTTATTTTTACTTGGAGTTGTGCTGCTTTTCATTTTTAAGGGCTTATGACAATTATTGTTCTTTTTAGAGGGTGCTAATATTTCATTAGTATTTATACCAATTACTGGTGTATTTATGTCATCTGTATTCGTATCAGTCTTTTCTATTTTATCTCTCGCTTGCATAATTTTCTTTTGTTGCATATTATTTGAGGTAGGAGTCGGTTTGGCTTGGGACAAGGTAAGACTTTTAGGAATTTTGGAGCGCAGTTTCTAAAATGGAGAAATTGAGTTATAAAATATTGTTAAATAATTAATTAACACAATAGGACATTATCACCCAAATTGATATGATGCAATTTCTCCCTCAATTATATTAAAAGTTAAAACTAATTTTTCTAATAAGAACTCATCATAGTCACAGATTTAAAATCAGCACAAAAATAAAAAATCTCGCTTTGTATTCACCTACTCAAGAAACATAGGCCACTTATTAATACTTATTAAATGTCCAAACATAAAAATTGTCATTTGAAACAATAGATGAAACGGTTATTGAAAGCTGCTCTTAAATTTGAAAATGCAACTTTAAATGAATATATACAAATGGCCTGACTGACAACAAAAGTTGTACCCATTGAGTGAATTAGCCGATTTTATTAGTGTTCAGATTACTAAATAGTTTAAACATCCTAAAGGCAGAAGATATTCTAGTGATTTTAAAAATTATGGCCTTTCTTTGTATTTTAATAGCATAAGATTATATAAAAATCAATTACATAGGTACAAAATTATGTTTACAATAAATAATTCTCATTCGTCCTAATCGCTGGTACTCAAGTTCCATTGGATGCGGTGGTTGCATACTCATTTCAAACTAAAGCAAGGTCACCACAGCTGTCTGAATTTACTTCAAAATGCCGACAGCAGACTGAATTGCTGTTTTTTTATTCTTATTTTTTAATATTAAAAGAAAAATGGCAACCACTGTAGGAAAATTTCAAAGATGCATTGTTTATCCTTATTTTACAAATAAGCCTGTTTTTCTCACATATTGTTGGGTTTGATATTTGACATTTCAGTACACTGGTGTACGTTAGTGTAAATTTTTCTTAACCACAAAAATTCAGTAGTGTAATAATTGATATAAATCAAATATTTGTATAAGTTTTTACAATTTATGGATGGACTGGGCTTACCTAAATTGAACTTGCAGTATTATACTCAAAAGGTCTGCCAGATATTTTAGCTAGGCATATGTCAAAAAAGCAAACTGTGCATTTTGTTTAGAGAAAATTAATGTATTTCAAAAACATAATGGAAGGGATAGGTATAATTTAAATAATACTTATTACATACAAGTAACATATTATTATATATAACATATCCATTACTTGTTATTTTGACATAAAAACAGCTAAAAATATTGAAATTCCATATTTTAGAAAAATGTTTCAACTGACAGGAAACTGTAATCATGAACTTTTTTCAGTGGGTATACCTAGTACAAAATGATATTGAAAATATTTACTAAAAATTTGGAATGTAAAAATAATAAAATGGTAGATACCTAATGATGATATTCAGGATCAAGACAAAAACTACCATAAACCTAAAATGAACCTAATTTAAAAAAAATCATTATTAATTACTAACCAGTTTTGGATGCTTGATATGAGGAATTTCACCTCGGAAAGTATCATACACTTGAGTGAGATATGTAGCCATAGTTAAAAAGTCCTCTGTGTTGGTAATTTCTTCACCTGTCATAATTGGTGGTATTCCTAAAACAATACAATTTTTTTTGTGGCAATTTAAAGAAAAAACTGTCCAGTTTTTAAGTAAATTATTACCTAATTCCTTTTCAAGTACGTCAAAAGCCAACTGATTATTTTTTGCAGGATCTTCATCTTTTATTGCACTGTAATCTAACAAATCTGGTCTGTAGTGATGAATTATTGCACACAAAATTTTACCATCCTTAAATATTGAGCCGATATCAGTTACAGTAATATCTTCGTGATTGCGTAATTGTTCTGAGATCCAATTAAGTAGTACTTCATTATCGACATTTCCTAAAAAAGGCAATTCAAAAATATGATAAGCCATTATTATATAAATTAAGATGTTTCTCCAAATTTTTGGACACACGCTAAATGAATATTTCAAAAGAAATTCAATGAGTTATAGTTACAAAGCTATGTAAAAAAATCATATATATTACGAATACAGGATGAACTCATGAACAAGATTGAACAATCACTGTCATATAAAAAAGACTGGTTCAAAAAATGTTGGAAATTTCTATTTTTAAAGGAATGGATAGCTAGCTTTAACAAATTAAAACAAAGTAAATAATTTAACTACCTTTAAAAGATCTATACTAGATTATATTAGAACAGTGCTAGGAAATTTTTAAATTCAAATTTTTTATTAAATCCCATTATTCATAATAAATTAGTTAATAATATATTAGTAGTTATAGAAGTTGATTTTATATATTTTTTTAATATACAGGGTGATTTTTAACCTACACGCAAAAACTTATAGCGGGAAATTATAGCCGAGAACAAATAGTGAAAAATGTTTTTCAGTTACGGAAATACCAATTTATTTCAAATAAAAATAAAAGTACATGAATTTCATAAAATTGAAAACATTAATTTATCATAGCAATATCAAAGTTATTTCTGTGATTCTCAATACACAGTTGAACCCTTCGGTAACATACACCATGGCCTCAAAAATAAATGTCAAGTGGATTTAGGTTGATTGATCAAGGGGCCCACCCAATTGGACCACCTAGAACTATTGAACTATCTTTTGTTTACGAAACACATGATGTAAATGTTGTCGCACTAATCGCGCAAAATGTGGTGGAGCACCATTGTGAAGAAACCACATATGCTGTCTAACATTGAGATTAACTTCTTCGAGGAATATCGGTAAATTATTACACTAAAATTGTAAATAAAGAGTACCAGTTAACCGATTTTCCAGAATTAAAGGGCCATTAAGTACTCCATTCACAATTCCAGCCCACACATTTATTGAAAATCTTTATTAACAGTGTGTTTGCCGAGTGACACGTGGACTTTCCAATGCCCAATAATGAATTTAAATTTTTGTAAACTTCCGAAACTAAAAATTATTTAGATTTCTTTTTCACTATTTGTCATTTGTCCTCAACTATAATTTCACAGTTTATGCGTATAGGTTAAGAATTATCCTTTATATCATTGTTGTGTATATTAGGCACAACTTATGTGTCCTGGGACTTGATACCAAAAATTTGAATTAGTAAATGAGATCACAGTAACGTCAGTACCTTAAATAAGTTTTTCCCAGTGGGCCTTTGTTATGAAGTTACATGCAGTTAAAGATGAATGATTAAATTTAAAAATCTTCAAACATTTTCTTGACATTTTTGTTATACAACACCATAATTTTTCATGATGTGCATGTAGAATGACACGCTCTTTCAAATGGCATGGTCAAAATTGGGGGTTGCTATTTAAAAAAATTGTCGATGACGTCATATCTTGAACAACGATGATGTCACAAATATGGGTTGTATGTCAAAAAGTGCCTTTTTTAAAAACAAAATCAACGTGCCAGGGAATTTTTTCGAAAACTTCTTAGTTTCAAAAATAATGAATTTATTCGTTACTTTTTGAAAGCACTGTATTTAAATTATAATGGGGAAACTTCATGATTTTTTCAAATCAGAAGAAAGAGTGAAGACAATTTCGTGAAAAAATACGCCTAAAAACAATATTTTAAAATTTAGCCTGGCCACGTCCCCACAAAACGATCGACGCCACAGCATACACCTGTAAGACACCGTTTTCATGTGTATACCTAAATACAACAGTGTGTTCATATCTATATACAATTTACATGCTTTCGAGCAACACAATATATATGTTTAGAATAATTAATTCGCCATTTGTGATATTATTTGATGTTATTGTGTTAAATAGACATTGGTACAAAATAAAGTTGCAAAATAGACTTGCAAAATGGGCAGAGAAAATGCATATCACTGGACCAATCGAAGAAGTATTGCATTATGCCATTATGTACGAATACAGCATACAGCACCTAATAAAAAATATTTTACCATGCCGAAAAATTAAAAGAAAAATGTTGTGTAGGGTAATGAAGCGAGACAAAAGAAGCATTGCATCATTGTTTGTTTGTGAAGACCATTTAATGTAAGTTTAATTGTAGATAAAGGTAGGTTTAACCTACTACCTACTTATGTAGTTGTAAAGAATCAATTAAAGTTTTCTCTTAAGCTACCAGAATGTATACAGTGTGTCTAGAAAATCAATGGTAAAGCAAACTTATATGAATGTTAAATATCATTATTCATTACTTTTACTTATTATTTTTCAAATTAAAACAAGTAGTTTAAAGTGAAATCAGATGGCATAATTTTATAAACACCTTAAGTAAAACCATCTATTTGGTACTTAACCAACAGCATTGTCGCCATATTTGTCATGAGTGGATCTATATTGTAAATAAGTTACATTTAACAATACCGTAAGTTCACCACTAATAATTATCGCATTACCTACACAGTATTTATACCACAGCTTAAATAACAATCAGCTCACAGACTCGTATGAGCGGGAACGTCTCCAGATCTTCGCATGCCGCCATTTTGGGATAAATAACGGCAGGGACGTGTGGTTGTAAAATATGCCCTTATAGCCATACAGTCAACGACTGCGTTATTGGCGCGAATGCTGTATTTTGTGGTTTGTTGATTTTCTTGTATTTTATACTGTTATGTTATTTTATTTTAAAAATTTCAAGTAAAACAAATTTATATTTAGTATGACACTTTGTGAATTGGTACAACTATTTTTAATACGGTCCTGACTTGTATCCCGAACTAGAGAGAGACAACAAGCTTCAAGGACAAATTTTCAGGTTTTAATACTTCAAAGGTGCCGCCATAGAGTCTGTGAGCTGATTGTTATTTAAGCTGTATTTATACTATGTATCTATGACCCACAAATGCCAAAAAAATACAAGAAACAAATGATGTTTACAACACCATTACCTGCACCTGTATCCATAGAAACTGAACGGCATGTAAAGTCCCGCAAATGATATTGCGATCTATGGTAATTTATTAATGTTAATATTTTAATTATTATGTGACTATTGCCGCCAGAGACATGTTCTGACCTTTCAATAATTTATTTATGTCAAGCACTAAGGTAAATCTACAAATTGCTGTATATATGAAAATATCGCAACTGTTGAAACTGAATCTTGAAACATTTGTCGCCCAGTTTAACAAGTAGAATAAAGTTTTCTGATTACTTCAGAATGTAAACAATTACATCTCCCTTTACTAACAAATTTATGATTCCAACACATTCAAAATTTAGTGGTTGATAAGGTGTGTACATATTTTTTTGTGTGTAAATCTGTATTACAGTATGAACATCAAGGTAGAACTAGGCCCGGTGGTTTAAAATCAAGAATTTTCTCAGGCATTAACAATCATGATCTGAAAATATTTAAAATAAGTTTCCCAAACAATTTATTAATGAAAATATACTCTTAGTTGGATTCAATAAAGTGAACGGTTTAGGAAAATTTTTCTATTTTTTTTTTACACTAGCACATACTGACAACATACTCCTGAATTTTTTGCATCAAGTTTCAGTTCACGCTGTATAATTTGGCAAAAACTCTGAAATTCTGTTTATAATACTGGATTAATTACCTCGTCTTCTCTTCTTAGGTACTTCATTCGGCCTCTCCTGAGCATTTCGTTTCATTTTCTCGATACTGGCAGGATTATCGGTGTCGAAAAGGCCAACTGTTTGATGTGGCATGATTACTGCCTTGTTAAGGTTAGGATATCTCGTTGAGGGTTCGAGGGTGTAAGATTTCCAATCTTTATTTAGGTTGTCGGGGGTCGTTTGTGCAAGGAGTCTATAAATAGATTCTCGTTCAGCTAAAACATCTAAAGGTGTAAGTGTACCAAGAGACCAACTTCGTATAGCCCAGGCTGCATCAAGCGAGGAGAGAAAACCTCTAGCACAACCAGAACCCGTTGGCCAGAAGGGCTAGAAAAAATATTACGATTTGTAATATCTGTGTGTTGTTTTGTAGAGTTTGAAATGATACCTCTAATAAACTATCCCCTACTAGAATCATAAGTAAACGATAACCATTGCGTTCGACTACTTTTGAAGCGTTATCTGCTGCAAACATAGAAGTGAAATCAAACATAGCAATATCTGGTTGTCCATAATGATTCACCGCAAATTCTAGGTCTGGCATCTGATAATTTGTACTAAAATTAGCGGCTTCTATTGCATATGCTTCTAAGGCTGCTCTATCTACATTTTCAGGAGCCAATAATTTCTCGGTATCTGCCAAGTCCTGAAACAAAATTTATAAATTCATACTGTTAAATTTTACTACATCTAAATAATTTATTTACCTGTTTAATAACACCTTTTTCTAGTAAACTAGCTTTCTTAGCAGTCATTACGAAATAATGGGTGTCATCTTTGTAATACACTATATTCTCTAAATCAATTCGAGTGTCTTCTAGTAAATCTTTAAAAAACTTTTGATTAAATATAAAAGCTACCCCGCTAATTTCTTCGACACGAGCCTCGGCTTCAGTTTTTTTATTAATGAAATTGGCGGTAATGGCTATTGCAAGCTTGCCTCTAAATTCCTTCCTTGTGAAGCCTTGTAATGTGTTTCGTTTACCGTCGGCTCCAATTATCACATCAAATTCATACTGAGAAACGGGATGGTCTGATGGTTTAATTTCAGCCCTCCAACCAGTCTCTGAAATAAATAATTTCAAGTGTCGGTTCTGCATTTAACTTTAACTTTACATACTTTCGGTTGCATTAGGTTCTATAAGTTTTTCAAAACTAACTTCAGTATGTACTTCTACACCAAGTAATAAAGCTACTTTTAACAAGATGCACTGCAGTCGTCTAATACTAATATGATCGATTGCTCCTGCACAGAATTTTCCAAAGAATTTCTTTGCGCCCAGCATTCGTAAGTCTTCAATGACAAAAGGCCATAAATGCAGTACATTGTTCCTGGAAAACCTGTCTCGTTTTTCTATTACTACCTGAAAAAGGGCAAAAAATATTAAACTACCTTACAAGTTTATACATTTTAGAATAAATGTAATAATATTTAATACACATTAAAATTTTTATGTTAGGTACATAATGAATTTTTCACCGTTTTAAAATTTAACTTCCAGTATAAACATTTTATATGCTATTTGATTATTCACGCTCTCTGCATCAACTAATATGAGTAATTCTTTACAATTATATAATCAGAAATTAAAATGGGCAAACTAATTTTCCTAATTGTATTTATAATTATTGTGTTAAGATTTTGGGATTGAAAAATATTTTTTAATTTATAAAAACACCTAAAAAAATTATCTTCGATGATAACTTTTCCGGTTCATTTCTCATAACTTGAAATTCATCATTAAACTTGGAAAAGAATGAAAAACTCAATAAAATAAATAACATAAATGACTACTAGAAGAAGAAATGAAGACAAGTAAAAATTGCCCTACTACCTTTTCCATTTTACTAAAGCTCCTAAAAAAAAAAACGGAAAACCATATACATAGCAGCATCCAAGGCCGGAGGTAATGGAAGTAATTACCCCTTCCCTCTCAGACCCAGAGCCACTTTAAAAAATGTTATATCTTGAGGAAACCTAATTAGGTATAACTTCAACCATCTTCGAGATACCTATTTACATTTAAAAAATTCAATACAGCACAAACTATTTTTTACATGAGTATGCCATTTTAATCAGATAAGCCGAAGTGAATATAATTTGGACAAGTACGTTAAGGCTAAAACAAAATTAATTAAATTAAAATTTGTCAGTTATCAATTAATTAACTATAAAAAACGATACGTATAATTCTGACCTGACTTCTTAACTCGCATGACTAGGGCTGGACCGACGGCGATGCGACGCAAGCCATTGGCGTGGACAAAGCGTGGCCGTCAGTCACAATCAATACAAATACAACTGTCAGAAATATTCGACCAGTTACGAATTTTTAGTAAATATCATCCAATAAGTAGTTGGACGAACATTTTTGACAGTTTAGAACTATTATTTCTCATCTAACCATGGTGGTTTGTGTGCGTATACTTACTTCAATTGAAGTGAATGTTTGGAAAATGATCGTTTTACATTTAATGACATAATATTCGCGTACAGAGACTCCTTTAATCATCTGCTAATGTTTCTAAAGTTGCATTTAAATCGTCCATAATTTTCCAAGACAAGGACGAAACAATTGTTGTGCAGTTGAAGTGTATTTAACATTTCACGAAGTTGGCAAATAGTAGCCAATTTGATCACTGTCAAATTGCTGCTGAATGTCTTTAACAGAAGTTGCGTCTTTAATGAAACTTAGGAACACGGGTACTTTCTCTTAAGTGCTAGAAAATGTTTTTTATCCAGTACATACTGCAGGATTCCAGAAACACTTAACATAAAAATTAAATTATAGCGAAATGCCAAATACGGAAATTATAGCACACATTTTTTTAATGAATTAGAGTTATAGTACAAGTCAAGTTATATAATTCTTATCTAATCAATTAACTTTTGCATATACGACAATATGTCAGTGCACTGTCAGTCATACGTTCATTTGACGTTCGAGAATTTAATATCTATCATTTATAATGATCTCCAAGTTAAGAGTTGACTGAAATTTTTATTCGTTTCTATCGTATTCCGCTGTGATGCGTTACGTTGCCTCTGACTTGTTTCGCAACGTTTTAATCATCATATTATGCACCTATGAATAACACGGAAAGTTATTGCCCGCTTTATATCGATAACGAATCAGTCTCCTCGTGGTGACGCCAATCCCGATGGCTTGCCTCGCAAGGCCCAACTGTAACCATAACTGTTAAATCACACCTACCACTTTAGCACCAAGTAACTGAGCCTCGATGGCAGTCCTCATACCACAGGGTCCAGCACCAATAATCAGGACCCTCGTGTTCGTAGCGGCCTTGCCTTTCATGTAACACTTGTGTGCGGCTCTGGCATCAATTTTTTTCCACAATGCTTTCGCCTTCCACGACGTCAAGTTGGCTCTAAGTTTCGGATAGAACGACAAAAAAACATTGGGCTTGAGATGGAGGTAATCGATCAGACCTCTGTAGTAGCCCAATATATGTTTTAAGCTGCTGGCGTTCAGAAATTGTTCGAAATATTCGTTGGCATGGGCGGCTTCCAGCCCGGATACGGGCCTTCCGCGTTGGATAGGCTGGCTACGATCCATGTTGCAAAGTTTTAACGGTAGGGGGAGTTTCTTTGGTTACGGGTTCATTTGAGCAAAACTATCTGAAAAAGAAAATAATACGTTAGCAATACACTCAATAGGAAAAAACTTAATAATAGATACTTTAATTTAATGGTACGTTTACATCTGACACTTGTTTCCGGACATATATGTCAAGTGTCAGACATCGCTAGTGACTGTTTAGATGTTTATATTCTGATAAAAAATCCTATTTTGCGTCATGGATATATGTATGAGACCTCACGAAGCATTAAATTTACAGTAAATATATGAACTGTTCAGGTATACAGGGTCACAACGGAAAGTGGGAACATGCTGTAACTTTTTTATGACTGCTGATAAAAATTTGAAATTAGGTGGGTACCATGAATTCTTTGAGGTCATTTCGGATTTCATGACATTTCCTGTTTGACCGGAAATGATCGTAAATTTATATTTTTAAATGGGACACCCTGTATTTTTTGACATTTTTGGAATCAGCGGATCATTTTACGTATGGTAGGACCAATTTTCTGACACATTTTCTGGATGTATTTTTTTTTTATTTTTAAAAATAAAACTAGAAGGCCGCAACTGGCAGAAATTGGTTTCTTTTTTGTTTGTAATTATGGGAAAAATTCTAAATTTGAATATATTTGTACATTTCTTTAGTTATTACCACTAAAAATTTCGATTTATTGTATTTACTTAAAAACTCGTTTTTTTAGTTTAGAGAGTGGATTTTGAGACGTGTCGAAGATTCAACACAATTTTCAAGTTTTTTGAGGATGAAACCAACTCATTTTGAAAAACTCGGTTGTAAAATTTGTCATATAGTAAATATTTAAGCCAGATACCAAACCAATTTTAATATACTAGTCTTACCAAGTGATATAGAGAGAGGGCCCTAATTGTGACCATTTAGTTTTTTCAAAAATTGTATTTTATATTTTTTCCTTAATTTTTTTTTTCGGTCGAAGCACAGTTTCACTATGTACAAAAAATACTCTTTTCTGCATTTAAGGGTTAGCTTGATAAAAAATATCTCTAATGTTATAGTACTACCATTAACAACTTGAAAATTAATAAAATGGAAAGGTGCTTGATAAAATAAGTCGAACAGATTGATTCACAGATACCAAGTGCTGTTATGTATTGCTGCTATACTCGCATTTTTTCGCAGAATTGTAATAACTTATGGGATTTAATAAAAACAGTTAAGGTCAAATTATTTATCAAGTTAATTATGTATCTAATTATTTTTATAGTATCTATTTCTTTTTTAAATTTCCCTGTATATGTATAATAAATATCTATATTTCGTGTTTTATTTATTTTTTTGGTGGCAGCCCATCGCGTTTTGCGTTTATTTTATTTATACGTCTTGATGCAAAAACTAAAAAAATGGTCGAAGGCTTGTTACAGACTATGCGTGAATTCGCGATTCGTCACATGTGAAAAATTTGTGAATAGTGTGCAGGGTTTTGTTCGTTAAAAATTCATTCATAAAAACCCTACACATGCACGAATACCTTTCAAATCTTTTCCTTCACCTTCAGGAATCGCGAATACGCGCATAGTATGCTGCAGCAGTGCTGCAAGCATAAGCTGGGGTTTGAAGTGGAACTAAGTTAAATACAGGATTGTGAACACTCAACACAACCATTAGAAAATTTATAAAAAAGGTTGGAAATATGTATACCTATGTGTCGGTAAGATAAAGTTAAACTAATGTTTAGTTATACATATTTCCAATATTTATTATTTACAAATAAAATTAGTAAAACTAAAGTTAATCTTGAAATTTGGTATGCATTTGTCTTTTTATTTTTGTAAAATTAAAAGTAAAGCTAAATCGCTCTTCAACTATTTCACATTTATCTATAGCAATTAGCAATCCGGTTATTTTAACATTCTTATAAAAGACTACTTCAAAAACTAGGCAAGTTTTTGCTCTGTATGCAGCGGACTCACTATATCTTGTATCTCACTGTATATCTTCATTTTTAAATTTCAGTAAGCGAATTTAAATTAATATAATCGTTTTGTTAATTTTATGTTAAAAAATTATTAATTCAGAAACTGAAAATTATTTAATTTAGGACCAGTAATTTTAATTCTGGGAATGCTTAGCACCCCCCTCTCTTCTTAGTTTAAATTAATATGAGACAACAGTCACAACACTATAGTTTAAATGAATATGAAACAACAGTAGTATTCATACAACATTTTAATAAATTAATGTAAGTGCACCTGCGGAACCTGTTCTTGGTTGTATTTTGAAGTGCGACGTAACCATGTTGAATAAAGTATAAAAAGTTTTCAAAAAATTCTGAGACAATTTTGAATCATGAAAATAACCTTTGTTGTAATTTGTAATTATAGAGTTCCTGAGACGCAGCTCATAATAAAGTCTTGCCTTGCCCTTCAGGTTTTCTGCTTGTCCCATATTAGACCTAGTCAACAACGAGGACATCAGTGAATCAGTGAACAAAAATACAGGGCAAATATTTCAAATTAAAGGCTCAGAATAACACATTCTAAAAAAATTATTGTTTCAGCGTACGTCATGGTGATGTTGGTTTTAAAATAAAACAGTTTACACTTTCCAACAGTCGACGCCAATATTAGCAGATTCGTAAGACTGTAATTACTACTGTAACGTCTAATATGAGCAATTGTTTCTTAACACTGACAAGACAGGTTATTAGATTCCATAACAGACAAAAAATTGTAGTAGCATCAATGTACAATGTAAACAAAACATATATTAAAAATGCAAGTGTCGTAAAATTCTTAGGTCTTACCCTCGATGAGTGCCTAACTTGGAGTGATCAGTGTGATGATTTGGTAATGACACTAAATTCTATCGCATATTAATTTAAGAATATCATGTTTTAACATTGCCTTCGGTGTTTTTCTATGAGATGTGCATCTATATCTTTACTAATAAGTCAGTTTGCCTGTAGAAATCAGATACATTCTGTTAATACACGAGAGGCTGGCCATTTTAATATACCTTTTAATAGATGTAATGTTTCTGTAGGATTTCCAAATTGTTTTGGTTTAAGAATTTTTAATAGACTACCATATATATTGAAAAATCGTGGAATTGATAACAAAATAATAAGACTTATAAGAAATATATACACAAATAATAACAATATGGTCATAAGCAATAACAAAATATCCGATGCGTTTTCGACAAAGGATGGCATTCGGCAAGGAGGAGGACTAAGTCCAACACTATTTATTGTTTTCATGGATGAAATAATAAAGAAATGTTCAGGTCTAAGCAAGAAAATATATATAGGACACAGAAAGATGCAACGAGTAGGAATATCAGAAGGAGCGTTTGCGGATGACGTAATGATAACAACAGAGAGCAAAGAAGATCTACAGAAAAATTTGGATATATGGAATAAAGTACTGACAGATTATAAAATGAGGATAAATAAAAACAAAACGAAAGTAATGATCATAGGAAGGGAAAACAGAAGTTAGATATAAAGATAGAGGATGTACCAATAGAACAAGTAAATGATTGAATTTGAAATATTTAAGAATAGCAATAGAGGGCAGTGGAAAACAAGATATAGAGATTAACAGTAGAATAGAGATGAGATTATATCACTCAATGAACAATAGTTTCATAAGTAAGAAGGAAATATCTAGTGACACGAAAATTAAAATATTTAAAGCGATATATAGACCAATACTAACGTTCGGCTGCGAGTCATGGGTACTATCAAAAGCACAGAAAAGTAAAATCCAAGCCGCAGAAATGAAGTACCTTAGAAGAGCTAGAGGGATCACAAAATTGGACAGAGTTAGAAACATAAAAGTTAGAGAAGATCTTAAAATAGAATCAACATTAAAATACGTGGAAAAAAGACAATTAAGTTGGTGGGGACATTTGCATCGCATGGACGATAAAAGACCAGTGAAACAGATATTGGGGCTAAAATATATAAGGGAAGGAAACGAGGAAGATCAAGACAAAACAATTGGAGCAATATTAAAGGAGAAAGGAAAGACATGGATAGAGGCAAAAACGATGGCAAGAAATAGGAAGGAATGGGCAAAATTTGTATATGATAAATAAAAGAAGAACAAAATTTTTGAAAATACCTACACCATCTAATGGTAAAAGGGATTCTGATTATATATAGGTATATAATAGACTACCTCTACTATCGATTTATAACTTTAAAATTAGCAATAGTAATTGCAATTAGTAGCATTGAAAAGCTACCTAGTTGACAAATGTTTTTATGCTAATTTTATTAGTTAATTTTACAATTGCTTTCTGTGTCTTGTACAAATTTAAATTCTATTTTATTCTTATATTGCCTATTCCTATTCAGTGTATGTATTGACTTGACTTATTTTTATTATTTTTGTTTATCTTCATAAAAGGAATTTGAAATTGAAATTTTACCAATTAATTCAGAAACACTCTATTGTCTATACATACTCGTATAGCAATTTCATTGGATATTATCATTTTAATATGTAATGCATATTATACTAGTGACGGGAATCATATTAGCATTTCAAAATTGATTAACTGCAAAGCGTTCTAAATAATTTACGCCTTTAATTGATATTATAATGTACGGTATGAATACTATCACCGCATTAAAGATTTATTGTACATTGTACATCATGGCAAATATTATAAATTACGGAAAAGTACCAGTATTTGATGTCAATCAGCAGACAGCATTTAAATTACCCAAAATCTATTTTTATTATGATTTTTTTTTACAACAAATATTGATGTGGAACTTTAAATGCACATTTTAGGGTAATGTTTCAATTCAAAAATGTAAAGAACATTTGTTAATTGTTGTCTTTTGATATTCGCTAATCAGGAAAATAATACCATTTTTATCGTAAACTTGCCACTGATTCGCTATATTTTATAAAGATTTTTCAATTTTATGAACTAAGAATGGATGGCTTTATGCAAAAAAAAAACATTGAATATGTAGTATCTACCTACTTTCGTATTGGAAATAAATGGTGGTGAAAAAAAACAAACATATTTTCTCAAATATCTGACAATATTGGACTTAAGGGCGCCGTATTCTTAAAATAGTATTTTCTAGAAATACCAGTAGTTTTAAGAACTGAATAATATAGAGTTTAGCACATGAATGTTATCTCATGCCACCTGCGAATACTCAAAGGTACCCAGGTAAAACGACAGAAAGCGATCTAACCAACAAATTTTTAGGTACAGGAATCTTTCAAAATACATATTTTTTTAAATTCAATTGTAAATGTAAATATTGTTATAACATAAACTTAGGTACATGAGTCTGTATATAACGTTGTTCATTTTTGTTTATAAGTATGTGAAAATAATTATTGTTAAAATGTGGGGTTACAATAGCAAAATAATTTGTGTCTTACAAATGCATTTTTAAAGCTACTATATTATTTGAAGAGAATTTAAATCGAAAAAGTGGAAAAACAAAACATCAATTGTATTTTTGATATTCTTCTGTTTTACGTGTTTTATTTTTCGAGATATATATACCAAAGCACCACAAATTTGATCATTTTACGGCGAGAAATACGACCTTAAACTTTTGAAACTTAGGCTAGATATTTATCTAATTAAAGGTAAAAATAAAATACGAGCTTTTATATCACAGACAAAGATTGGTTTATACAAATTTATAGTATGATAAAAACTATTACCTAATGATCCAAGTAATAAATGAATTTTTAATCAGTTGTTACAACTAACACCTCAAAACACTAGAGCTGTAAATGTTCATTGTTTGTCTTTAACCTAACCTAACTAAAGGAAATATTATTCTGAAATGAAACGGTACAATGGACATTTATGGTGTCAAATACTCTGATTAATATTCAAATTTACTACAATTTTACGCCCATGGCTTGAACATTTCGACGACATCATGAAAGGCGTATAGTTAACGCATGCTAATTAGGCACACCTACTTTTTCTAATACTGCCGCCCAAGCAATAACTTTTCAATTTTGAATATGCCATGCGGCAATGCAAATCTCTCAGGTTAAATGAATAACTGAACTGCATGTTAAGTCATTTCATATCACTGCGATTCTTTGCCATAAATTAAATATTTTCCATTTGATCAAGAAACCAAGAAGACCAGCGTATATTTACAAATATTAATTATGATAAATTTTGTCACAGGGTGAGCTCACATTAAACTGTGAAACTTTAAAAATTGATTTTTGTGTCCTGAATATGAGTGCCTTTATTTTGATGTATGGTACACTGATAAAAATGATAGTAAATTTACTAATGTCGTTCACATGATATATTAATGTAAAAAATATCAAATCCATACTGCATTACAAGAATCTCCATGTGAATACCGGACATTTCTTTCATGTAAAATTGCATAATTTTCTCTAAAAACACAAAATTACATTTTATGTGTACAAAAACACGGCTTTGCTATGAATTATACATATTCATAACTAGTGATTTTCTATTAAAGTTGTACCTAACAGTACATTCTGGTGTGTTATTTCACACTATTGACCTGGCAATAAATAACCAATCCACCATATAATATTCATAATTTTTATCAGTGTGTACTGTACCAAACAAAACATATTTGAATTAACAATTTTCTTTCTCTGACCAACGGTAATAGAATTATGTCTTGAATATGTGACAACGTCGCACACCTACCATGTCAGGCAGTGTTGCCAGGTCAATTTTATTTCCTTCAGTAGATTGCTGTCAAAAAATTCAGTAGAAATCAGTAGACAGAGAAAGAGATACAACTAAATAATTCTCCAACAAACTAAAAGACTAAAAAAACTGTTTATTCAAAAAAATAAATATCTACATAATGAATGTGCCAAAATTAGCATGTTGAAAACAAAATTGGACAGTGATAATAGAAACATAGTGGTATCATCAGAATAACGAATTTTTTCGATCTAATTCCAGAATTTTCAATGGACAATGGACCAGATGTGTGGTCTATACTCTAATTGAGTATTTCTGAGTAGGGGTCACTCCTTATCTAAACCCTGTAATTCATTTTGAGCTACTAAATTAGGAAATAAATGCGTAGCAAGAGGAACAATGCTATCTCCTTTCATATCTAAAATGTTTTTTGGATTTATTAAATTCATGTTGATGAAAATTTCGTTATTAAAATCAAACCTTTGGTTGATTTGATTTGAAGCTTCATTGAAAAATTGTAAACATCTTTTTCTTAAAGTTAGTTTTTCATCCCAGTCAAAGTATTTATTGATATCAAAAGTTTTGCACCCAAATAAATTTCATGTAGAGGAAGAAAATTAGCTGAGTTCTTATAGTTTATTCTAGAAAGTGAAATATTTAAAATAACATCCCTTTTTATGAAACATTCTAGAAAACATTTGTAAATGGCACTAACTGAGCTGTGCAATTCAGATATTTTTGGCTCTTCAGACTGCATTTGTTTATTAAGATTATTAAAAAATGCTATAATACATACTCTAAAAATTGAAAATACAGTTTTGTAATACAGTATCAGAAGAATATCTTGAGTATGTTGTAATACTTAAAATCTAATTTTGTTCAACTATGTATCTGGCCAAAATGTTAAAGATTAAAATGTTTATTAATTCAGTAGATTTGTAGGTGATTTCAGTATATCAGTAGACTGAGAGGTAAATCAGTAGATCTACTGAAAAATCAGTAGACCTAGTAACACTGATGTCAGGTGTTTGTACATAATCACAAGTACACCTAAACATACCTACTTACTGTAAATGGTTCTCTTTGAGCTCTTTTCACAACACAGAATAAAAAGTGAATAGTTAAAAGTGTTCAAAATGACTGTCTTTGCTTGCGAAAAGCGTTTACCATACACACTACTACTATATATTATTCCATTTTTATTTATGTACACTTACAAATATCAAGGAAGCATTAGGTATAGAAAAACGCACTAACCACAATACTGCTAATAACGATTTGAGATTAACAGCAGCAGGTAATGGAATGTAATGTTGTCGTGGTAAGATACAGTTTTAAGGATTTTTTGGAAAACTTCTTTAGTATTGAAAAACAAAAACTATATTCAGGAACTTTTACTTAGTAGTACCTTAGCTTCTAATTTTTTAACAGTTTTGCCTTTTACTGCAGTTGCATTTTTAAGTTTAAAATGTATTTGTAGAAAAGTTTAAGACATTTTTTCCATGAGTTTATTTTCCATGTTAAACTTTTGTGGTATGTCACAACAAATTTTTAAATTAAGATTACTTGAAAACAGAGCAGTTTATTGGATTGAAATAGAAGTGCCTTTTTCATGTAAATAGACAAGAAATTTTAATTTTTTGAACTGACGACGAAAATCTTGAGATAGAAGAAAGTTAGGGCAATATTTACCCACTGACCCCCCAGTTTGGCATGCCTATGACCAATTATCAGGAATTATTTTCAAAACATTAGATTCACCATCTAATTGTAATTCTCAATTTCAAATTTGATTACTTTATCTTAAGCCCTTTTAAAAATATTTGGGAAAAATCAAATTTTGAGATCCCCATTTGAGGGGCCATATCTCTACAGATTTATGATTAATAACTTTTTTTCTTATTTTTGATCGTAGAATCTACAGTTAATTTTTGGCAGGCTAATATTGGGACACCCTGTATAGGTATTTCTCTTTGCCTTCCTGTTGTGTAGTTGGGTTTTGTAACCTGTAGAACAGAGTAAGAATAAATAAATAGGTAAATAAATAAATAATTTAATTGACCACGTCCTGAAAATGATGGTACAATTGGTGACGCGTAAATGGTAATACCAATTTTACGTCGCGTCGCCTGCTCCATTTTAAAATATTTATATTGGACAGATACTTATAACTCTTTGAGATCAATACTTGATTTGATGCCAAACAGTAGATGGAATCATATGTAATTGGTGGATGTATAAAAATAGCGCTGACAAATATTATATACAGAAGAATACTAAAACATACATATCTTGCAAAAAGTGATGGACCAAAACACATGGCGGTTTTCGCAGTCTTTTTTTTAAAACGTCAAGTACTTGCTATTTGCCATTAAGTATGCTGAAATTTTAGAAACTTGTTTCAGTTGTTTGGAAGGTGCCAAAAAGCAGTGTGCCTTTTGTAATATGAATGTCGTTAAAACTGACACATTTTCTGCATTATTACAATTCTCTTAAATCGACACGGCGCGGCAACAAGAAAAATAGATGTTTTTATGGTGGAATTTTACAAGATTTTATATAAAAATTAATTAATTAACAACAGTGTTTATTTACCATACCAGGGCATGTTATTCTGTGTAAATGGATTAAACCTTGGATAAAGTTTTTTCTTTCAAAGAACCGTTATGAGATAAGTTAATAATTTACGTCTATAAATCCTTGAATTGTATTCAGTTTCAGAGAAAATTAATCGCAAATGTATTAAACATCAACCTCATTTATTGCAGCTTTAAATGAATCCTTATCTGATGCCGTTATTATTTTCATTAACGAGAAATAAATAAGTCTGTAAAGGGTATTGGAATACTTACATCTTTTTAAGCATGTAATTAATGAATTTAATTATTTTAAAATGGGGATATTGCACTAGAGAAAATTACAGCTCGTAAAAGATTAACGTCCTCAACATTAAAGTTAACTTGAAACCAACTTCCTTCTCAAGACATGAATTTTTAAACTTTATGGTATATGTGCATTTTGATGACTAGAAAATATTAAATCTACTGATTTACAATTCTCTATAATATTATTAATTAAATTCCTTATCAATCAATTTTTTTACCTACTTTAGCAACTACACTTGGTTTAGTAAAATTTTATTTAAGCTGGCCGATATAGATACATAAACTCTACTCTTATGAGTAGAATATTTTAAAATTTTCTAAAACTGATTTTAAAACAATTTTAAAGTAACGCCTTAATTTGAGAGCGCATGCCAAACAATTTCGAATTGTCAAAACAAGAGACAATCTATTTCAACTTCTCTTTTTGTATCAATGTCACCTGTTACTCTATTTCTGATTTGATTATTTTTATTTTGATTGATGAATTTTATGTTTTTAAACAATGCAATTGACATTATTAATAGATTCCCCACCAATCTGAAAACAATAAAAATAAACGACAGAATACAAAATTCAAAATCAAAAAACATGATGGGATTTGATTTTGAAATCCGCTCATAGCAATAATTCAATATTTTGAAACTATTTCGAATCAATTTAAAAAATTGATTGCGAGAAAACGCCTAAATAATCTGCCTAATAAAATAGACACTGGCGCATTCGCCCAATAATTGAAAATGTACTGTATTGAGAAGGGTATATGGAATACGAGATTTTTTTTTCGAATCCCAGTGTAATATAAAACCAACATAACTGTCTTCTGAAGTTTATATACGCCATTCTTACTAAAGGTGTCTAAATTAAGGAATAATATTAAATTTAATTCATAGAAGCTTTAAAGAATAACAAAAGTCCAGGGAAAAACGGAATAACAGCAGAGAACATTAAGTACGCAGGAGAGGATTTAAGACAAAGAATATACGAAGTGATCCGAATGATCTGGATGTATGCCTGAAGATTGGAGAGATGCTATGATTATACCAATCTTAAAAAAGGGAGATGCAACAAGCCTGCAGAAACTATATAGGGGTATATCATTGTTAGATATATATGGTATAAAATTATGGCAACGTTAATAAAACAGAGAATAGAACCTAGAGCAGAACTACAGATAGGGGAGTATCAAGCAGATTTTAGAAAGGGGAGGTCAACAACGGACCAAATCTTCATGGTGAAGGAAATCCTGACTACATGCTGTGAGTATGGGATTAAAGCAATGGTTTTATTTGTGGACTTCAGGAAAGCATATGATTCGGTCAAAAGCAATAAACTAAGTAAAATTTTGAAACAATTTGGGATACCATCCAAACTGATTAGGCTATTGAAAATAATGACCTTAGAAAATACTAAATCCAAAGTACGAATAAAAGGTGAATGTTCGGAAGGTTTTACTATTGACACAGGACTGAGACAAGAAGACCCACTCTCAACGCTTCTTTTTAATTTAGTACTAGAAAGGGTCATAAGAGATAGTCAGTTGAACAGAGAAGGACACATATTGTTTAAAAGTCACCAAATAAGTAAGTTATGCAGATGACGTGACCATTATTGCTAGATATAGTAGGGAATTAGAAGAAGTAACAAGAAAACTTGTGGAGGAAGCACGTAAAGTGGGATTGCAGATAAATCAAGAGAAAAGCTTTTGAGTATAGGAGAACAAAAAAAGATAAAAATTTTAAATTGAGAACACAGCATGGAGAGATGGAGTTTGAAGCAGTTTAAGAATATGTGTATTTGGGGCGCTAATAACAGCTAACTGTGATGAGGAGCAAGAAATTAATAGGAGAATAATAAAAGTAAACAGAAGTTCGGCAGCAGTCAGCCATTTAATGAAATCAAAAAATTTATCCAGAGTAAAATTTAGAATGTATCTATAAAACAATTTTGAGACTGACAGCGCTGTATAATAGTGAAACCTGGGTTCTCAATAAGAAGTCAAGAGAAAACCTTTTACGGTGGGAAAGGAAGATCTTAAGAAGAATTCTAGAGGGTAAGAAGACGGAGGAAGGCTATGTAAGGAGAAATAATGAGGAAATATAGGCAATGTACCAGGCACCAACAATAGACGAAGTTGTAAAAGCCAAAAGAATGCAGTGGCTAGGGCATCTAGAACGTATGGAAGAGGAAAGGGCAGTTAAGAAAATAGTAGGGAGTAAACCTAACTACAAGAAAAACGAGAGACCGACGAAGCGATGGAGAGAGGCAGTAGCAATATATTTATTATGTAAAATTGACCGTTTCTATATTTTATAAAGTTTATTAATCGATCACAGTTGACAATAGTTCCATGTTTCTCATTTGTATGCCGGAGCATAGCAAAAATCATACATGAGCGAGATAAGAAATTATCGAGACTCTCGCAAGACAATGGAATGATCGAGCAAGAATAATTAATACTCGTGTCTTATTTTGCAAGAAAAGACAAGATTTCTTGTCTCAGCCAACATTAGACGCAGTAACACGAAATTAAAACTATCGGTACCTAAATAGTACCTACACGGCTTTTATTTATTTCGTTCCAATCAATTTGTATATCGTGCGTGGCTCAGGAATTTTAATTTCAGTGTGCCACAATTATGTCGTCCACACTCACATACAGCCTACGGTCGTTAAAAGTATCTATTGAAATTTGTCTCGTGTAATGCAATACTGTCGCATGCATGTTATTGCGAGGAGAAGGCGGACCCCGGAAATTAGACGTCGTTCAAGGTTAGTAGGTCAGGTAACTCCACCTGGAGGGCTCGGTGAGTCAACCAAGCGGTGAAGCCGATCAGATTTTAAAGAGCAGTGCATGGCACGAACTGCATGTCGATAGGTTGTTAGCGACGATAAGAGGCAACATATTACATATGAAACAGAGATTTTACAGACATAAGGTTCTAAACGCTTAATAACTAAACAACTTTCTGCTAAGTGCACCTGTGCTATTCTAAGGCTGGCGTTTCAGACAAAGAATCGTACCTAAAGATGCACAAAAATATCAACCCAGTATAGGTGGAGGTTCTTATTAGCGTGGTGATATAATACTGAAATGAAGTAAGACAGTAACCGTATTGAAATGGTCACAAAAAATACATTTAAACAAATAAGGAGTAATAATAGGTACACTTATACAAGTAAAAATTAAGTACAGTCTTGTAGTGTAAAAAAAAACAAATAAGAGAATGAAAAAAAAAGAGGGAACAAAATACAATACCTACCATCTACAATGCTAAAACAAATAAAAATATCACAAAAACAAATCATCAACAGAATAATAGCATTTCTCAAGTAAATACTGTTTCAAACTATTCTTAAGATGCAACAGTGATAGAGCTCCTAATATGATGTGGAAGTTTGTTAAAAACTTTTAACCCATATATATATATATATATTGGAAACTTAGGAGTAGCGTTTATTCTCTGTGCTGTGTTCATATTATGAACATCTTTGTGTCTACAAAATTTATCAGTGTTATTAAAAACATACACGGCTAGTTCAAACAAAAATAACGAAGGCAAAGTCAAAATTTTAATTTTTTCAAATAAGGGATTACAACAACAAACCTTTTTTCCCCCTTTTGTACTTTATTATCACTGTGCATGTACCATACACCGTGAAGAATACTTAATGTATATCAATTTAAATTTTATTATAGTTTTTTAAACGAATTCTGCAATGACAATGTTTATAATGCTGTATACAATTTTCTCAATGTGCAGTTGACATGTAAAATTCAGGAGACTTTATAATTTTATGATGAACATAACAGGTAAAATTGATGCTTTTTTCTTATTCTAAACGATTTGTCAGCTTAGAAACTGTTATACGCCATGGAGAAAACTTGTATAATTGACACAGTCAAGTATTTTATCCAATTCACTCCGATTTTTTTTGACTGTCTCAACAAACAACTATAGGTACAAAAATTTGCGTATAAAAACGGTGCCCTTAATGGCGACATGATTTTGCCGACTATGGATGAACCATAGAAATCGTAAAATATATAGAAAGCCAAAAGAGATATTGAAAATAGTCATCCTATGGAGAAAACACGAGTCTGGTAATATTGCAGCAACTTAGCTTCTATGAGTTGGTTGTACTAACACACTAGCTAGTCATTCTCCTGTATAATCGTGTCATATGCTCTTATTTTTCCTCTTATTCGTTTAAGCTGCACTGCGCTGATGAAGGGCAATAACCTAGAAACAACGTTGTCCGCAGTTGCTCGTTGTTCCTTTTCACCTTCTTTTCCGGATCCTTTAGCCGTGAAATGTTTTCCTACATATATATATATTGTAGATATATGTAAAAGTATGAACAGATATTAATCTTGTATTGTTTTCATTTACATATTGTTATGTATAGTAATTTGTGCAAAAGTGGAAACTAATATTTCTCAAGGATGAAAAAGGCAGTTTCTGAGAACTACATGCATGAAGATACCATATTTACTATTACCATCTAAAGTCTATTGAGAAAAATCCCATCAAATCGACAAAAATGGAACATACAAAAATGTACAAAACTTGTAGAAGAAGCTTATTAACAATATTACAATTCAATATTTCTTTGGCAATCTGCTACTTATTAAATGTTGACTTTCAAACTTGTTTAACTAAAATAATAATTACACTGAAAAGTCATGTCCATTGTTTGAAAACATAGTAAAAACATAATTTTTATAATAAAATTAGTGTTCAGTAGAAATGCCCCATATTATTGTTTTTATAATGATTAAAATGAAGCAAAATATATTTTAAATAATAGTAAAACGTTTTTTCAATTTCCTCATAATGTGCTTTTCTGGATATGTGACGTTTCTGCATACATCAATTTTAATGCTTTCAGCAGGAACACTGTTGTGTAACTGGCGACTTCGCCAAAAGTTAAATAACCTCTGGATCCTCCCAATGTGCGGAGGGGTGATTATTTTTCTTTTACCTGTAATAAATCATGCAGTTAAAACAGTAATTAACGCATCAATGCCAATCAACAACCCCAGCAGTAACAATCTTGGGCCATTTTGAGAATTACATTTATATTTCAAACTACATAGTTAATTTGACATTTATTCATATTATCTAATCCTACGGATGGTTATTAAAAATTACGTAATTTATATTTTAGGAATTAATGTATTTCCATGCAAATACGTGATAAATTTATAAGTTATATTATGGCGTTGCAGATAATCACATACAGACATTATAGCTACTTATGTACCAAGGGTATTATATATATATTGGTATATAAGTTGGTGTTTAAGCCTTGAGGGCGATGATCTTTAAGTCGTCAGATGGATAAACATCTAGGTACTAATATCCGCGGTGCATAAACACTTGTCATACTAGTTAGTTAATTTGGCAAATAAAAGTTATTAATAAGTTTTTGGGACTTGACGCCCTATTATGTAGTTGGTAACTAAGCAATAAAAACGCAATAATGACCTACTACATAACAGTTATTTATGCAACAAGTATAAAAAGTAAATGTATTTGCGTGTGTTTATTTTCCCGTACGCAAAACATACATAATAATTTTTGAACTAATCATTTATTGTCTGTGCACCTTAAATCATTTCTTATTATTATTCAACATTTTAATTGTAATTTGGTCTCTCTTTGACCCAATATTTTTGAAGCCAGTTGAAGATTTTCTTGAACGGAATCCTCATAATATATTCTACTACCATCATCCTTTCCATTCCATGTCTGCTCCCGCATCAGCCAGTATCGTAGCAGACGTTCTCCGGAAACAGTGACCGGTATAATTCCTAGCATTGGATTGGACATTTTAAAAAATTCTGCAGTTTTTTTTAGAGAAATCCCCTATAGAGTTTATACCAACGCATTGTCTTTTACATTTGCTCAATTGATGACGGTCGAAGAGAGGAATATTTTTGAAACATTTTGACAAGATTGATTCCTTCGATGTTCCCGTTAGAAATAGTAGATTTTCTTCTCACGTTCGTCTTTGTGTTGGGAATCAATCTTTGTGTTCAAGCTGAAGAAACGTTAATTCTTCACTCCACTTATACCAATAATCAACACTATCTACAACAAGAAAAATTTCAATATTTTGAGAGAAGTATGAAAATTACACTTTAGCTCCATCATAATAAGGTTAATAGGTCACAATTGGTAACCATTTGTGGTTATAAATCTTTCCCCCATGTTGCAAGGTCAGGCGTTCCTCAGGGATCGCATTTGGGACCGTTACTATTTTTAATCTATATCAATGATATACGCCACTGTTTCAAATTTTGTAGATTTTTGCTTTACGCAGATGATTTAAAAATTTATTCTCAAGTACGCAATTCCGATCATTGTTTTGCCTTTCAGGAAGATTTAAACTCTTTTTTCCATTACTGTAAAATAAACAAGCTGCAATTAAATTTAAATAAGTGTTTTTATATTTGTTTTACCCGTAATCATAACATATACTCTTACAATTATAACTTTAATAAAAATATGATAAATCAAGTTGAAGAAATAAAAGATCTTGGCGTTGTCTTTGATAGAAAGATGAGTTTCTCTTCGCATATTGATTACATATAACTTTAAAATGTCACAAAATGCTTGGTTTCATTGTCAGAGTTTGCAAAAATTTTAAGTCAGTTTTTTCTATTAAATCTATATATTTCGCATAGCATAATCAACTTTGCCTCTATAGTATGGAATCGTCAATAATCCATATACATAAATCTCAACTTGAGTCGGTGCAAAATAGATTTATGAGATATTTATATTACAAGGAGAGTGGTGTGCATTCTTTTCAATGTAGCACGTTATGAAGAAACAAGTTTCATATTATTTCATTAGAAAATCGAAGAATTATTGTCGAAGCAATATTTCTATTTAAACTTTTTAATGGTCTGATTGATTCTCCAGATTTATTAGCCTTGATCGGCTTCCATGTACCTCAACATGATTTTAGAATAAATGCTTTGTTTTATGAGATATTTTACCGGACTAACTCTGGTCAAAATTCTCCTATAAATAGAATATGTAAAAATTACAACTTGTACTATAGCCATCTAGATATCTTTCATTATTCGCTCGTCGGTTTTAAAAAATCTTTAAAGGGAATTACTATTGTAGGTTATGATTTTCAATTATAGCAATTATCACTGTACTTTTGAATTTAATTTAAGTATTTTGTGGACTTTGTTTTGGGCTGTAAAGCCTGTGATTGTCCCTGTTTTCTATAAATAAATAAATAAATAAAAATCATCAAGTAGGTTTTATCGTCTATATACCTCTTTCAACAATTTCTCAGCTTTTGATTTTCTTAAAACACTAGACCTCCTGGATCTAAGTCCTACAGATTTACGTTTAAGGAAAGCAATTAAACTTGGAATTTATTTATGGCAATATTCTTTTTCACTGACAATGTTGTTCTTATCATTGAGTAAATAGCCACAGCGTAGAACTCTAGAATATTCTGAATTTTTATTACTCCCTTTTGATGACTCCAATTTTCAAATAAGCGATATACTTTTTCATATTTATCTTCGGATTTTGTCGGCAATAATGATTGAATCTTCTATCATCATTTTCCACATTATCGTTGTAAGCGAAAGATTTTGGACATTTTTAATAAATCACTGTAATAATTTCTTTGTCTATGACAACAATATTAATGAAACCCTAATAAGCAAACTCGTTGCTATATCAACATTCTCTGAGGATTCTACATTCACAGTTTTGAAATTCACAATTTTCAATAAAAAGTTATAATAACTATAGTTGTTTCAGCTATTTTCACAACACTAGTAATAAAATCAAGTGCGCAACTCGTAGAAAAAGTGTATTTTCCGCATATGGTGTAAAAACCTAGGCCTAGGTCGCTTTTCCTAACTTATTGCACAAATAGCTATTCTTCTCACTTTATAATTTTACCCAACAATTCATTTTGCTAATGTGTAACAGTGAAATAAAATTCCAAGATTTCAACTAAGTTTTATTATTCCAAGATGCTGGTAGAAAAATTGTTTGAATTATCTACGTAAACAAACAGTAAATCACTAAACAACGTGATATTTTTCTAAAAAGAAGTCAATATAATTAAATCTATGCTATTTTTATTACATTTATAATACATTACGGTGCATTATTTTTCACGTTGAGGGGGATAATAAATTGCCACTAAAAGTACACTGGTAATTTCTAAATATAGATACTGACAGTAAGTGAAAATAGTTCACACCAAACGAAAGTGCGCATTGGATTTATTTAGACAGTGAAATGTTGATTTTCTTATTCGCGTAAAAATAAAAACATGTGTATGTGTGTAACTAAGAGGGATGCGATATCGTGGCAAAAAGTTACGTGCGTCTCAATTTTATTTCCATATTAGCAGTTCTATTAATTTGCATTCATGTTTTATATAACTTTAATATTTTGCTCATAGGCCATATATCTACAGAGTGCCATTTCGTAAAATGAACACCGAATCTACTACCGACTGGTAGTGGTTTACAACATTACACCCAGCTAGCAAAGTAGTTCTATAAATTTAAAGTAATAGAAGTTTTATATTCTGTTAATGTTTTATAATTGTATCTAGAACACTGAATTGTTGCATTAGTGTGGCATATGAATGAGACTATTTTGCCTTCAGAAACTGAATTGTTTTTTAAATTTGTTGCGTTCTTAGAGCATAATTTAGAGAGCATTTATAAAATAACTGCTAACGTAGCTCTATAAGTGTGTACAATAACACAACGTTACAGCAAGGGTGCTTATAGAATCAAATTACTGTAAAATCGATGCAAAATAATGCCCTATAGAATTATACCATCTCTTAAGATGACGACACTTATAGAAATTATCTGCTTACAGAAAGATAATTTCATTACAATATATAAGACTCATTTGATTACTAATAGAAATTGATTTTTCCTTATAGAAATTTAGTAGCATATTTAATTTAGACCATTCCAAACCTTATTCTTTTAGAGTTTTATTAGCTTTATTAAACATGCATGATTAAAATAATTGAAATGAAAAATATGAACACGCCTCAAATCAATTATAAATAGAATTTATTTTCGAAGAGTCAACCTTATAGTTCAGGAAATATAGTAAATTATGATAACACGGTGGCATAGATCGGTTAGAGTAGTTGCATACGAAGCATCTTTGCTCTATAATCATTGCAATCGACACAAAAGTGTTATATTAGTGAGAATCCTTTGGGAGTACAAGATAAAGCCTTTCTTTCTGTCGCCATATTGTGAAGAAAACAAAAATCTTAATATAAAGTTAACTGAGGGCGCGTCAAAAAATTACCATTATGTATCACATATTTCACGATAAAGCTTTTTCCGCATTAAAATGTACTGCTAGACAACAACTAAGCAATTCGTAATTATGTGAGTACTCCTATGAAGATCGATTAGGTCCATCTTATTGGTTTTTATTGGTCCATCCATATTATTTCTAATATGTGCGATAAAGAAACTTGTTTTTAAAAGATACAATTAAACGATTTTAAAGTTCTTTAAATAAAACACTATCCAACACAAAAATTGTATAACGAAACAATTACATAAGAGTTCTTTACTTGTTCTATACCAGAATTCTAAGAAATTTTAGAACTGTTATATAATTTTTATGAGATTGCGATACGAAAGTCGTTCAAACAGGAAAGTTTTATTTTAAGATGTTTAATACGAAAAAATACAAAAATTAAAAAAACGCAGTGGTGCCCCAGAAGGCACCTTAACGAAATAATTGAAAAACTTCATAAGAGGGTTAAACATGCGAACATAAGTCGAACGTTTTCTCGTAAACGGTTAATTTTATCGAAAATAAACAAGAAAGAGTATCTTTTTTTAATCTAAGGTTGAAGCTACCCAGATTTATTACTTTAAGGTGCCCGTATCTCTCGCCGTAAAATGATCAAATTTGTGGTGTTTTTAGGTACTGAAATCTCGAAAATAAAACTCGTAGAGCAAAAGTAATATCAAAAATAGAATTATTGATGTTTTGTTTATCCACTTTTACTATTTAAACTTTCCTCAAATAATGTAATAACTTTTAAAATGCATTTATATGACACACATAATTTCGCTATTCTAACCCCACATTTTAACAATTATTTTCACATACTTATAAACAAAAGTGAACAATCTTATATGCAGAACTATGTAAGTTTATGTTATAACAATGTTTACATCTATAGTTGAATTTAAAAATACGTATTTTGAAAGATTTCAGTACCTAAAAATTCATTGGATAGATCGCTTTCTGATGTTAAATATTGATTTTACTTCGGTACCTTTGAATATTTGCAGGTGGCATGAAATAACATCCTTGTTATTTGCTAAACTCTATATTATTCAGTTCTTAAATGTCTAAAATTATTTATATTTGCAGAAAACACTTTTCAGGAATACGGCGCCCTTAAAGTGTTTATCATACAGGGTGGTAAAAATTTAAGCATTAAGTTGTAAAGCTGAGCCCGCCCCTGGTAAACTAAAAAAGCTAAATATGTTTCAAGGACACTATTTTAAGAGGTCCTTACTAGTGTCCATCACATTAAATTTTTATTAAATTATATGAAGTACTTTAAAAGTTATTCAAGAAAAATCGATTTCCAGCGGCATCCTTCAGGGACACATATCTCCGTAGCAAGGGCCTGTAGGAAAAAATGTTATAAGAACTTTTTCATTTTATTTCTTCATGTTCTATCTGCATCCGAGAGATTTTCGACATTTTCCCGGACACCCTGTATATTATTATGAAGGAAAAAAAAAATGCAATTGAAAGACATAAAAATATACTGAATATTCCGTTTAAAAATGTAAGTTTGGGTTATATTTTAAAAGCGACACCCTGTACAGAAATTACAAGTACGCCACTGAACTATACGATAAAAACTCTATTAGAATCAGATTCTCTGAGATACGAACAATCCCTTAGAAGCAGTTTTTTTTAAATTTCGCCCTGCATTTCAAAAACAAAGAGGTCTATGGATGTTCTGATTACGCCATCTTAAGTTTCTCGAAAAGGTAGTTTAATATTGCGAAAACAGCACCCTATCTCTTGTAGTTTGCGAGATACCTTGCAATCACAACGAAATTGAGACACCCTGTATATTTCAAAATTACTTTATTTACGTGATCATATGAATTACCTGCATTACCAAGTAATATGTAGAATTCAGAGGTGATGTGCATTATCCGTATAAATTTTTGATTAGCGGATGACTCCTCGAGTATAGTCTTCAACACATTAGGACAGATTAGTTCGCTAGGCGTCGATCTAGCGGTTTAGCAAGCACTCAAGCAAACGAATGAATTTGTTCTTTCTAGCGTGTCGCTAAGCTGTAATAGGTAGGTGTATATTTGTGTGGGTACATTTAATTTTCATTAATCACATTCCATTAGTCAAAGCAATTTTGCAAATTAAATTTACTTCTGCTTTGTTCACAAAATAAACCACAAAAATATTGGTAGTTAATTAATTAGTTTATAGATTTTTTTAGCTCTGAAACAACCTTATCAAAATGGTAGTTACGTATCTACATACTATGTAAAAGATTATGTACTAGTATTCCTTGGGAAATGGTTCACCTACATTATAAAAAATTGTAGGTTAATTAATAAATATAGAAAAATCACAAAAGATGTTTTCTCCCAGGAAGCTGGAATCCTTGATCTACATAGCTAATACAGTTTCTTTACTAAAGTCTCCTTTCAATTAAGGGCTCCGTATTCTTGAAATAGTGTTTGCTACAAAGACAAATGGTTTTTAACAACAACTGGCTGAATTATATCTCATCTCATGCCACCTGAGTATTTTCAAGGATATACTAAAGAAATAAGAACAAAGAGCACCAAAAACCGGTCGAACGTTTTATGTATCGAAATCTATAAAAATTCTTACATATTTTTTAAAACTTAACGATAAATGTAAATATTCTTATGCCGTATCCACACTCTCGGCGAGACAGTCCGAGACCGGTCGATCACGAGTATGGATGGAGCCCTCGTCGAGTATCGCTCTCGCCGAGACATTTTGCGAGAGTATGGATGCGGCATTATAGGTAACATAAACTTAGGACTATACAGGGTGACATTGAAAAAACTACAATGCATAGTACCACGCGATAGAGGGCCAAAAAATAATAAAAGGTGTCCGATCGCCTTTTGTTGTCTAGATACAGCATTTTAATTTTTTTTTGTAAAATTTGGATTTTTTTTAATTTCTCCAGATTGTACAGAAATACTTGAACTAAAATTGGTGCACACTGTGACCTTGCATTATGTATTACAATATTCAATTCATTCAGCATCCATCTATTTTTAAACACAATAACATTGTCTCACTCTCTAAGAAAAATTGGTTTCCTATTCTCCGAAAAGCAATTTAATTTTGGACAAATAATTACTTTTGAGTTTTAGTCGTATTTTTTACAAATTTTCTGCAAACAAATATTTTTTGTCTTCTTGACTTAAGAAGGTAGTTTGAAGTATGTACTTGGATTTGTTACAATATCATACTTAAAAAAAATCTTTTTTAAAATGCCTTTATTAGAAAATATATTTCTCTTCGGTATAGGTATCTCAACAGAAAAAATAGCAACTTGGTCGACATGATCTTAAACAGTATTATGTAACAAAAAACATTTATTAAATTTTAGAAGTTATAAAGTATTTAGAAGTTGTTCAAATTGGTAGCCTTGTCGTTGAACAAACTTTTATAATCTTCGCGTTAATGATTGACGGCATTGGTGAAATACGTCTGGATTATTACAGGACATCTCAGCAGACTCCAGAATTCTGTTCCATAATTGGTATTCATTATTTATTTCTACGACATACACTTCATTTTTCATAAACCCCCAAAATCGTGTCACATATTTCATTTGTTTCATAATTTCATAGACTAGTGACGTTAAAATTGAAGTTCGGCAAAAATTCCTTTCCATAGGTGCTTGAAAGACCAGTAAAAGTTCTTATCTTAACTATACAGTGTTGGTAATCATGTACTGCTTGTTCTTGCCTATCTTGGCCTTGGTCTTGCAAGACAGGATATAAAATTATTTAAGTTTATTGAGTCCAGTTCTTCTGGTTAACTGAACTAATTAATTCACTGCCACTTTTACTGAAAAAGCTCCGATTCTATTTCGCCTATTTCGTTCGTTATTTATAACATGTAAAACTGGCTGTTTTTATACATTATAAGATCTACGAATCCACCACTGTTGACGATCGACCATCGACGTGTAAGCTCCGGGGCGGTACCGTAGCCGACCGAGAGTAACCACCACTGTTACCAAATTCGTAATAAAGTTTCATGTTTCTCATTTGTATGCAAGTCTCGCAAGAACAAGGCTTTTTCAAATTTCTCGTCTCGGCCAACACTATTCTCAACCGATCAAAGTTGACATTATTTAAATGGACATTATTTTTCGTGAAATTTTTAGAAAATTTGAAAAGCAATTAACTATTTTAACTTTCAACCGTTTCCAAGTTATTCGCCTTTTTTCAAAATTTTAAATATTGCATCGCAAGAATTAATGTACCTTATGTGCACACGGTAGGAAACGATTTTTGGAAATATCATATACAGGGTGTCAGGTAAACATGCGGCAAAAAGGGGTCTATTCTAAGAATATTTTGTCCTATGATGATTTCTAAAAAACTCCTTTGTTTAGAAGATACAGGGTGAACAAAGTTTGCGACAGTAAGATTTTATTATCAAAAAGTACATGTAAAGTTGCTCAATCTACAATAAATGTTTGAAATGACTTCCTCGAGCCTGGATACAAGCATTCAATGTTCTCGTCATTGAGTGCCTAACTCTTTCAAATACACCAGGGTTGTTTCTAATTGAATTACACACAGCACTTGTACGTTAGTAGATTAAACAGCCGTTCCAAGTTATCGTCAACAATTTTTTGTACTTGATAAACTCATTAATTTTTTGAACTTGATAAACTCATTGGCGTACACCATATTTTTATTTACATTAATGATTTCAACAAATATCAAATATGGTTGCCGCAAATTTTATTTACCCTGTATCTTCGAAACAAAGGGGTTTTTCAGAAATCATCATAGGACAAAATATTCTTAGAATAGGCCAGGGAATGTCGCCGAGAAGTGCTCTCGAGCGTAATTTCATATCCATGCAACTAGTTTTGTCTTAGGGAAGGGTTCTGCGCGTCTATTGTCCTAGACGGTGTTTTAGAGCGTGGATTTCAGAGTTAGGAATGATAAAAAAAAACTGAGTAGCTAAAAATCGTGACAGTGACAGGAGTACGAATTTGACTTGACAGCGAAATTCTACGCATGGGTAAGTTTAGAAAAACTGTTATTTGTGGTTAATTGTAGCAGAATCATTGGAAGGGTGTATAAAGTTGAGTAAAAACTGTAATAGACGATTGACTATGTGTTTATTTTTTCTGAACATATAAACTGACTCATGACTTCAAGAAAACTTAGACGTCGCGAAATTCCTCAACGGGAAAGTGAGGCCGAGGGTGAAGAATGGCCTCTTTCCCTAGACTCCGCCACCTTCATGGAGGAAGTTTTTCCTCATGGACAACCTCTGAATCAACAAAAAGACTTGGAAGTTGCGTCAAAAGACTTACTAAATCTGGGTCGCGCTGACGAAGAACACCCCGAAGAAGCCGTCGTAGAAACAGAGGCTATAGTGCCTGGGGCGGTACCTTGGAAGTTGGTTCAGAGGCGAGTGGAGGACGACAGGAATAACCCCTTGAATTTTTGCCGCATGTTTACCTGCACCCTGTATACAGAATGTTTACTCAAATTTGATCACTCAAATTTTGAAAAATTTAATACATTCAAATGGATTAAATATTTTATAGGTACCTATAAGTAGCAGTTGGTGATTTATCCAATAAAATATTTTTTTCCAAAACCTATAAATGCGTTTTAAATATGCATTATGTATGTTTTCATCACAGTAGGCCTGCATTACCCAAGCATTACGTAAAATTCAGACGTTATGTGCATTACTGATACACATTTTTGGTTAGTAGATGACCCTCGTATGCAACGTAACATACAGGTTTTCCAGAAAATGAGTGCCTTACTTTTGCCATATGATGAGTTAACACAGGTCTTGAATATGTGACAACGGCGCTCACATACTATCTTAGGATTGTTGTGTATTTATACATAATAATTACAAATCTGTACACCTAAACATAGGTGCTTACTGTGAATGGTTTCCTTTGAGCTCTTTTCACAACAGAATAATAGTTACAAGTGTTTAAAATGAGTGATGTTCCTTGCAAGAAGCGTTTACCGTCTCGTAGCTAGAAAATTTTACTTAGATTCGCCGAAAATTAACATGTTATGCAGCTGGTCATGATTACTACAAATTGTACCATTATTGGTTCTCTACACTCACAAACATCAAAGAAAAACTAGACAAAAAAGAAACGCACTAGCTATACGCACTGCTATGACTAATATTACTTTTAGGTTATCAGCAGCAGTCTGCAGTCTGACACATTGCAGCGTTGCCGATCGTTACAATACCTTACAGTTTTAACGAGTCTCTCGGAATCCTCACTTGTTTACTTCAATAACACTGATCCAAAAAACAAATTACGTTATATACTCGCATCAAGAATTCAGACGTCTTACGTCATGGCTGACGTTACACATTTGTTTTTATTATCAACGTAATTTTCGATATTTGGTCGCTTTAAGAACAATCATTTTTTGCAATTGAGTGCAATATATAATGCAAACTTTTAGTGTAGTATATAGTTTTATTACTATCAGTTGCAGTTTCTTAAATATTTTGATGAAAATTTCACAATAGTATTTTTCAGCCAATTAAAGGCCTGTATTTTGTAGCGTTACTATAGCAACTAAGAAAATTTCCGGAAATTTTTCTCTTCCTTGGGGTAAGGAGCATGAAATTACACTGGAAATTTTTTTACATTTATAAATAAAATGACATTTATATTTAACTTCAAATTTATTCTATCATAATTTAATAAGTACACTTCATTGTGAAATTTTCTTACCGAATACCACTCTAGCTTCAATTAAAAACTGGACATTTTTTCTTGCACACGAATATTTTTTAGAAAATTCGTGTGCTCGAAAAAATTTCCAGTAATAATTGAAGCTCTAGTGGTATTATAAGTGAAAATATAATGAATTATTCATTTGTTCGTATGACGTAAGTCGTCTGAATTCTTGTCGCGAGTATAAGCGCATTTACTCAATCTTAATTGTACCTTAGTTTGTAATTTCGTAACACAGTTTTGCATTGTATTTTTATTTTTGAAATGTATTTGTAGAAAAACTATTCGTTTTAGACATTTTTTTTTTTTCATAATAAGAGTTTTTGTTGCTTTTGGTCAGATATAAAATTACGGCACTTATTTTCCGGACTCCCTGTACATTATATGAATGCTTAATAAGAAAATTAGATTTTTGTTTTATTTCTGCATGTACAACAGTTTCAAATCGAATTTGAATCCTATATTCTTAATTTCTTAGTTATTAAAAGTAGTAATTATTGTGTATCTTCAAATGTGTTTTTAAATGATCATGTGGCGTTCAAATTAAGAGCGGTTACGGCCTTTTTGAGGAAATGCCAATTTTTGGTGACCTAAATGGGCCATCCTAGAATGGAGTTTTATGCAACCTCATGACAGATGATTTATATCATAAAATGTTTTCTTTTCAAAAATTGATCAATGCCTATTATGACATGGACTGCTGCCAACAATTTCTTAAATGTATGTATTTCCACAAGAAAGACAAGTTATAAAAAACAGTAGACGCCTATTATTCATGGCCATGAGAAAATTTTATGGATTTAATTGGGAATTGCTATTATCCTGATTAAAATGCAGTAATTTCCCATAAATATTCTATTTACAACAGTGCAAATAATTCGTATTAAAGATTAGTTTTCATAGTTTATTTTTTTTTTAATAAATTATGTGAAACTCGTCTAAAGATAACCTCTTGAATTTTAACAAATTGGGTAAGATCTCATCAGTCTCCTATCGGGCATTAAAATGAAATTGAAATATTTTTTGATTGAAATTATAAGCAATCTACAGTGTGTCTCATTTTCCATGGTTTTCATAGATATCTTGAAAATTACTGAAGATAGCTCAAAATGGTGTTAACAATCAACATCCCTAAACTGATGAGTGACGCCATTGGTATATAAATCGAAAATATCAGATATTGTCTCTTCAAAAATAATAAAAGAAATTAAAAAAAATCAGTGAACTTCCCGAGTCGAAAACCACAATAAGACATATACACATAGTATGATCACAAGAAATTCCAGATACCAATAAAATTTTAAATTGTTTAATCAAATAAAGTTAATGCAGATAAAAAATCGAACACTAAGTATACCTACAACTGAGATTGTGTACCTATTTTCATATTGAATTTCTTTTGTGTAATATTGTTTAAACAAATAAATGATTGTCAAAAAAATAGTGATTTGTTATTGCTACAGATGAGGTATTACGAAAGTTCTAAAAGTCTTCAACTTTTAATGTTCAAAACCAAGCATAATATATAGATATAAAAATCAGTTTGCGATTTATCCAATATATGTTTTCCTCAAACGATATAAACGCGTTATAATTATGCATGTTGTGACTACAGTGTAGGCCACCTGCATCACCCATACATTATGTAACATTCAGACGTAATGTGCATTACTGGTACATAATTTTGATCTAGATAAAAATAAAATTGACAGAAGCGTGCTGCTGAAATTAGTGAGGTTAAGAATTGTTATGTTGTGTTTTATCGCTTAGAGTCTAAGCCTTAGACGGTAAAAATATATGGTATTTTATTATATTTGCCTTATAAACCGTATTTCAGGTATACATTCTTATATATACAGATAATGCGAATTATGCTGCTGCCTAATTATACACTTGAACTTGTAATTTATATATAGGTATAACATATGTTGCTTCTCGTACCTACATGGTGCTCCCCTAGTAAGAATAACTTGCTCATGGTGGAAGTAAGTAATAAAGTTATGATTTGTAAGGTAAATGTATTTGAGCAAAAATCTCAACTCATATTTTGTAGCAACATAAACATACTCGGTATAAGTACCTACTTACAGGTTAAATAATAAATTGTCTGTTTGATATTCTTTGTTGCATGTTCTAAACTGTTAATAATACTTAAAAGTACTGTCTAGCAACATATATCCATACAGAAATTATTAAAACGACTGGATATTAAAATATAACCAACAGCGAGTTGGATGGTGAAAATTAAATAATTTAATTCGAATTCTTATAAAATAATTTAATTTTCACCATCAATTATATACTAAAGACGTCATCCTATCTCAGAAGGCAACCTGTTAACGTAATTTTTATAGCACTCTCCGTTTCTGACTCACAGTGGGAAATTGAAAAATTCGTAGTTATTTTTTAACCCTTTTTGTAATATCTCTATAGTTAACATTTTGGAATCTCTAAACACTGATTTTCATAATTTCTTTCCAGTAGAATCCTTGAATGAAGAGGTAGAATCTAGTGGCGTGCTCAGTTTTTTTCTCACTTTCGTACTTTTGAATTTATTACATTTAGTAACTATGAAGCAAATCATTTTTTTTCTTGAAATTTTTAAGCACAATTAGCCTATGGAAAACTATACAGGATGCTCCATTAAAAAACATAACTTTATAAATTTTAAATATTACCCATAGAAAAAAAACTTAGTACGCCGCTGGAAACAGTCTATAGAAATCAGTAGTAGATACCCAGACAACCATCGAAATTGGGACACTCTGTACTAGATCAAGTAGTATGTGTACATTTTTCACTATTATAAATTACGTAATCATATTTATGGTCTGTTTTTTTTTAACTTCATGATATTGAGAGAAACAATCAAAATACCAGGTGTGTTTATCTAAAATCGCAGATAGTAATCATACTCGTCCAGCAAATCATACTTACTACATACTTTCTAACATTAAAAATGTTTATGATTTGTTGATAAACATTTCTAAATGTTTATCTTTTGTTGATAAACATTCTTTATGTTAGAATGTAGGTATCTATAATTGTGAGGAAAGCTATCAGTACCTCAATAAATATCGAAACACTTGTGTCTTTAGGTACACCTAACTGTTGCAATAATAATGGCTGTGGCAAATTATAACCTACTTTTTTGCATTTGCAATTACAATATCTAAGAAATCTGAGTAAGTAACAGTAACAAATTGCTCAACAGATCTGGTTCGTGTAAATGATCGTGCTAAAATAATTGCTACCCAATCGTGTGTGTTTATGAAGAAGCCTGTGAAATGTGATCGATTCTGGAAGCAATCCAAGAATTCCCATTAAATCCATGATGCCAAATATTACATTCGAATAAAAATACAGCTGATCTAATGTGATGCTTCTGGATGAATATGTATCATTTAGGCTAAAAATTTATAATAGAACTGATGGGACTTTCTCTGAATCATTGAAAACGTTAAGCCTGAATCAGTGTTACCGATAAAAGATTTCTGGTTAATGAGATGATGGATATGGAATAGCTCTTGTTTGTCTCTCTTGCATATGACAAAACAAAACGTATTTTTGACTACCGATTATTATAATTGTTTTTTGTTCAAAATGCACAAATAAACTCTAATCTACCATTCTGAATCAATATTTGATTCAAAACCTTTGGCTTTCTTATCTACTATAAAGTAAAATTAACAGTGTCTTGAATACAAGTGTAAAGCCACACATTTCCTGAATCAAAATAAGTTATTTTATACAATTGGTGCCCAAACTTTTTTGTATCATCGACCATGTGCTAATTTTTCAATCTAATACCTATCTAATATTGAATTCAGTGTAGTAAATACAATAATTATTTAATATGAAATTTATAATAATTCTTAAACAATTTCCAACAAAAGTACGTTATAACAGTAATTTTATAAGAACAGTGAAATAGGTTGATTTAACTTAAAATTCAAGTCTTGTTCCTTTGAAAATGACTTGTTATTCAGTGGTATAAGACAGAAAAACTTTTAGAAAGAGTCATTCGATAAAGCGGAAATTAAAGGAATATGCGTGTATTGCATTGAATTGTGATAATTGTGTTTCGAATTATTCTTTAAATTATGATAGTTCTTGATTGAATATCGACGAGGTAAGTAACAACAGAATAAATATTATATGATATTATATCACTATGGAACGTAGATTAACAAACAAAATTTTAAAACGTCATGTTTGAGTTAAAGAAGTTTTGATAACGAAAATAGAGGCATTTTCGAAACGTTAATTGCATGATATTTCGTTTATTAGGCAAAACAACATTTGCTAATGTTTTTATATTTCGATGGCACAACAAAAAACTACTAATAATAATAATTTGAAGTTGAACAGCAGGTAATTAATGAATTAAAATGTTGTCGTACATTACAGTTTTTTTGGAAACTTATTACTACTATTAATAAAAAAGAACAAATGGCAAACAAATTACATTAAAGAAACTTTTGCTTAACCTTAGTTTGTAGTTACGCAAGACAATTCTGCATTTTACTGCACTTGCATTTTTATATTTGAAATGTATTTGCAGAAAAACTATTTGTTTTAGACATCACTTTTTGCTTTTGGTCAGATATACAAGCCCTTTTAGTGTCGGCACTTATATTGCAGACATCCTGTATATTACATTAATATTAATGCAACAAGTGCAAAAAGTAAATATTGATATTCTAAGGACATTAATTTTATTTTTAATAAATTGCATGTTCTAGTAATTTCTTAATCCAATATATAATAAAAAATATGATTGAAAATAATACAAAATATGCAACTCCTTAAACCTAATAAAATCTCACAGAAAATAGATTAAATATGACGTCGACTTGAACGTTTATATTTATCATGATCACAAAACGTTGCAATAGAATGACAGATGAGTGCAATAAAATTTTTATTGCACAAGTGCAATAAAGAACCACTTTTTCATTATGTATAGGTCAATAAAGTTTTGATTTTTGCATGAACGTAGAAAAAATACATAAAAATGCATATCAAACTACCAGGTCCAACCGTTTTAAGTGACACGAAAAATATTGTCTTGTAAAAAACGCTGCCATTATTGGTCTGATTTTAAGAAATAAACGATTAGATGTTAAAAATAAGCGACTATAATAGAACAATAATACCAACGACTAAATATGAAATTTCTTCAATATACAGAATAATCTCGAATAATGTGCAAACAAATTGATATAAAATTTTCTGATATGAGCCCCTTAAGAAGTTACGACCCCTTAACAGAGGGCGACAAATTTAGAGTTTTAATTAATTTGTTCCTAACGCTTGAAATTAATAAGTGAAATTTGGCAAGGTATTCAGGCTGATAAAACTTCTGGTTGAGTATTTTTTCTCATCCTGTTATAAGGCGTATATTATTCATTATATTTTTCGAATGCCTGTTGAATTTATGTTTTTTGTCTCTTGCAATAAAGTAAAAAAAAAAACAAAATTAATTTATTATTCTCGATTGCAGTTTCTTAAATATTTGGATGGAAATATAATAAATTATTCATTCGTTCGTATGACGTAAGTCATCCCCCCCTAATGGGTCGTAACTTCCTCAGGGTGGATAGAAAATTTTATATGAAGGACCCCTATTAAAATCGGTACAATTTACTCTCAACTTTTTTGGACATTATTCGGGATCACTCTGTATACCATTATCTCTGGCAAGTTCTTTACATTTTATTTACTCAGGACAAAACTGGATACTAATTAATAAATTATGTATAAATTTAGCTCTTTCTTGAGGTGACCTCAATAATTAAAAGGATGGGTCAAAAAACAAAAACAAAAATTAAAATAAATTATAGTAGATTAATTAACAATTAGAAAGAAAACTTTCCTTTTGCTTGAAAAAACTTGCACTGTGTCAGTATGTCGCATTAGAACTTTATATTCAATAAAACTGATAAGTAATTAGGGAGCACATTAGTAGTAATTAAAAATACCTTCTTCTAGTGAATATGGAAACACCTACCATTTTTTTAAATTTATTTTTATTTCTTTCATTATCATGAGAATTTTTTTTATTATAATTTTCGTTTTCGTTAATATTATAAGAAAATCTGTATTTTGCATAAAAAAGTACATTCTGTTTATTATTTTTTTTTTCAATTGGCGTCTTTAAAACAGGTTCTACATTATCTTGAGCAACACGAAAATATTTAGGTACATTTGTTTTTAACTAAAATTGAAAAAAAATGTAATAAATACGAAAGATAAGGGCAACATGTAGTATATTGCATGAAAGACGAAACAACAGGCAATTTTTTGTGGTCATAGCCTGCTTTAATAAAAATTTTTATCCGCCTAGAGGGCGCAGCGAACCACATACGATATTTCAAAATCTGTTTATATCAGGTGGAAGGTATCAATTTTGCAATAAAAATTTATTACCTATATTTTTTCTCTATCTCTTAAAATAAAAAAGTTAGACAGCCTTAAAGTTTGGGCACTTTACAGTTTTTTTTGTTATTACTCATAATGTTGGCCATGTATCTCAATTTTGTTTTTACGAGCATAAAGGCTTCCAAAAATGCAACAAAAAACAATTAAAGATTTTTGACGTGTCTCGCATATTAAGCGAGATACATAGGAGTGGCCCTCTTATGTGATACAGTCTGTATATTCTTTCAAAATAAGAAGTATCAGTGCCACAGAAGACACACATAATACACACATAAATTTTGGTTTTGAATTCAAAATCGAAATTAGTTGCAGCTGCAAATTCATTGTAATTCTAAAAATTTACAAATTAAAAAATATTAATTTTGGATTTTTTCTTATTGTACTAAATAGTTATCGTTTCACTTATAATATGCTTAGCTCTTAAAAAATTGCCGGTAATAAATTAAGCTTGAGATGTTCGGTAATAAAATTTCATACCAAACTATCTATTAACTTGAAGGTAGCAATGAAGATCACGTTTGACAATTAGTCTTTGTCTTGTAGAATATGACAACACTGTTTTTGTTTGTTTTAGTTTACGTATAGACTATTAAAAACTCAAAAATAAACAATAATTATAATAAGTACTCTCAAATAAAATGTCAATCTATACACACAAGGTCAAAATATTTCGTGTGTAATCATATGCAGCTTATTTGAAGGAGGATGAAAATTTCCGGAAATCTTTTGAATTGCCACGGTAACAAAATACAAGCTCTTAATTGGTTAAATGCCTTAATATTTTATGATAAGAAAGTCACAGGTAACATGACTTTATCTTTGTTCTAGTAACAAAATATTTGCTTGCATAGACCTCACCAAAAAATACAAACTACAGAATTAGAACACAATGTAGTTGTTATCCTATCTTTTATATTTCGTATTCATTGCCATAAGAAAAACAACTTTGTATTTGCAGTTTCTATTTTCTAAGTGGAAAATGGGAACGGCCCAATTTAACTGTCGTAAACTTTTCATTATGGAAAGTCCGGGACAGCCGAGTGACTCAAGTGAAATCATCTCTAAAGATCTAATTTCTGCAACATGACTTGAGGGATATACGACAAACGTACGCATCGCGGCACTTAGATGTACTTTATTGCGTACATTGCATTGCACACAGTGCCAGTTGCAAGTGTTTGCTTATATACGTTATAATTAATAGCACGTGTTTTGTACTTTTCCACACCGATTCCACTTCACTTAAATTAATCCAATAAATGAAATCTTTTTAGAATATTTCACTTATTTTTCTAAGGTGTATTTTCTTAATTACTAGCTCAATTTTATACAACTAAAAATTTAAAGAGTGATTCAACTTATACAGGGTGATTCAGTCATAATGTCATTAATATCAAGAGAAGATAGGGAAAACCATTATTATTAAACCCCTTTTTAAAACTGTCACTGACCGCTGGCGGCAAATCAACTCGGCGGCGGCCTGACGCAACCATGCCAACTTTAAATATATTCCTATAATACCTACTTATTGTAATACGTAATGAATGCTATACATTATTTTTTAATGTATGCAAATAACATAAAAAATATTTAATACTGAAATTACAAAATTCCAATGCATCAAAATAAACCATTCGCGGCCCGACTTCTCTCTTCTTCATCCATCAGTCATTATTTTCGCGTAGAGGTTGGTGAATTTCGTGTTTGTGTCGCCAGTGTAGTTTATAATTTTTAATAAAATTTGCTATTTGCCTAAATAAAAATGCAATTCAAATTGGGTAAAGTGAAGTAGTGAAAGACCGCGGTTGTCTTCTGAACAGAACCGTGGAAAAATGTATGACATTTTAATAGACATTTGCGTCTATGTGTTCCGTGTGCGTCTGTGTTATTTGGTACCTACCGATCATGAGTAATGCGATTTGCATTATTTGGGAATATCAGCGTACGAGCTCAACTTCACTCTTTCCAGAACATAATGAACAAAACATAGGTACTTTTTAATGTTTTATCCAAAATTATTTACTGTACAAAATTTTGCGGGGCTTTTGACCTTGCATTACGAGGACATGATGGATGAATTTTACGTCAGAACTTGACAAAACGCTTAATAAATACCTTAAAAATGCAACAATTTTTAAAAGTACCTCAATGAATATACAAAATGCATACATTTTAGATGGCAAACAAGAAGTTAGATTGTCATTAGAAAAAAAAATCTATCACTTCAGTACCGAACATGCTGTTATTAGGTATATGTATGTGGTCATGAGTGGCAACACTGCTGGATTTCTATATAGCTTCGATACTTGCACACGTCATCAGAAAATTTGTAATTTGTAGGGTACCAGGAGCGTCGTGTGTTATTATGGGAAGATTTGTTGGTCGAGTAATTTATTTATTTATTTATTTTGATTATCTGTCTTTATTAGCCCTTCCGAATGCATGGTTAAAATTAATACCACTATGCCTCAATCACACTATAAATAATGATGCACTTTGGAAAACTCAATACCTCTGTCAGAAACGTTCGTCCAACTACTTCTTGCACGATGTTTACTGAAAACAAATACATAACTTTACTGGTAGAATATTTTTGCCAGCTTCAAACCATTTTAGATTCCTTGCTTGAAACCTATTATAATACCTAATAAATAATACTGTCACGGAATTTGCCCCACTCACTCCCAAACCGACGACTGTGGCACCGCGAATTGCCTAAGATTGCCCCGATCGCCCCTATGCCATTCTGGTAAACAAACAACATGCCGTGATCGAGATCGGCCTGGAATAATCGGGAATCGACGAGAAGCGTTCCAGTCGTACGAGAAAAGGGATCTAGAGATACTGGAATATATCTGGAATATTCGTTGGGTCTATAAAAGAAGAATAAACGGCCGAGTTAGTTAGTCTTGTATAAGTCTTGTATTACAGTCTGAATTAAAGTGTTTAGTTGGAGATATCAAAGTGATTTAGATAGCGATTAATTAAATAAGTGTTTAGTTGACCTGTAATTTTAGTAGTGTTCAGTAGTTAATAAAGAAGTAATTAATTAACGGATTGTTTTTCTGGAAGTAAGAAAAAGACGGATTGGGAAATCCGTGACAATTTGGTGTCGGAAGTGGATTTAGTTGGAAGTTTTAAAGAGCTTTCTGGAACCCTGTCCACAAAGTGGGATTTAAGTGGAAGTTTGAAGAACTTTCTGGAACCCTGTGTGGAATATAGACCCAAGTGTGATATATCACCGCACTCGTCGTGACTCAAGGAAGTGAACGGTGGTATTCGCGAAGGACAATCTCGAACATTCTAGAACTTTGTACGGGAGTGAGACAAATACCCAAGTGTGATATATCACCGAACTCGTCGTGACTCAAGGAAGTGAACGGTGGTATTCGCGAAGGACAATCTCGAACATTCTAGAACTTTGTACGGGAGTGAGACAAAGACCCAAGTGTGGCATATCACCGCACTCGTCGTGACTCAAGGAAGTGAACGGTGGTATTTGCGAAGGACATTCTCGAACATTCTAGAACTTTGTACGGGAGTAAGACAAAGACCCAAGTGTGACATATCGCCGCACTCGTCGTGACTCAAGGAAGTGAACGGTGGTATTTGCGAAGGACATTCTCGAACATTCTAGAACTTTGTACGGGAGTGAGACAAAGACCCAAGTGTGGCATATCACCGCACTCGTCGTGACTCAAGGAAGTGAACGGTGGTATTTGCGAAGGACATTCTCGAACATTCTAGAACTTTCTACCGAAGTGAGACAAAGACCCAAGTGTGACATATCGCCGCACTCGTCGTGACTCAAGGAAGTGAACGGTGGTATTTGCGAAGGACATTCTCGAACATTCTAGAACTTTGTACGGGAGTGAGACAAAGACCCAAGTGTGGCATATCACCGCACTCGTCGTGACTCAAGGAAGTGAACGGTGGTATTTGCGAAGGACATTCTCGAACATTCTAGAACTTTCTACCGAAGTGAGACAAAGACCCAAGTGTGGCATATCACTACACTCGTTTCATTGTAAGGAAGTCAACTGTGACATTTACAAACACATTCCTGGGCATTCTAGAAGATTCCAAAGAGAGTGAATGCCTGTAACTAGAAGCCAAGTCAATATGGATGCACAATTAGCAAAACTTTTAGAAATGATGCAAGCAATGCAAAATAAAATGGAAGACCAGACGAAAACAATGCAGGAAAAATTTGAAGAACAAGGGCATAAAATGGAAGATCAGTCTCAAACGATGCAGGAGAAATTAGAAAAGAAATTAGAAGAACAAGGGTGTAAAATGAAAGATCAGATACAGACAATACAACAGGAAATGAGAGATCAGACAAAAGAAATGCAGACAAAGTTAGAAAAATTGGAGAATACGCTAGAAGAAAAACTAGAGGAGCAGTCACATAAAGTGACACAACTAGAAGAAAAACTAGAGGAGCAGTCACATAAAGTAGAAATACAAGTGGAAGAGAAACTGTTAGCACAGAAACAGGAAATACACGAAGAAATAAACCTGGTTAGAGAAGAGCTTCGACATAAATTAGACAAGATAGCAAAGGAGGGCGTAGTCAAATCAGAAGGACCTGTTATCCGAACTCAGAAGACTAGACCTCCTGAATTCGACGGCAAGGTTTCCTGGAATGTATATCTCCGTCAGTTTGAAGCAGCAGCATCAGCAAATGAATGGTCGGATTATGAGAAAGCTACTGCTCTGATAGTTGCTTTACGAGGGGAAGCTCTTGACGTCTTACAAGGAGTTCCTGCTGGGCAGCAGAATAACTACGACATTCTAAAACAGCATATGGAAATGAGATATGGGGATAAGCACCTGCAGCAAGTGTACCAGGCACAATTGAAAAATCGTCACCAACAAAGTGGAGAGAATTTACAACATTTTGAGACAGACGTTGCTCGACTGGTTCGATTGGCATATCCAACAGCCCCGTCAGAATTTGTAGATCAGTTCTCCATTCAAGTTTTTATCGACGGCCTAAAAGATTGCGAAACTCAGCAGGCACTACGACTCGCTAGACCTAAAACGTTGAATGACGCTCTTTCACATGCACTGGAATTCGAGGCAGCAAAAATGGCGTCCGGTAGACATGTTAAAGTGCGAGCCATGAATAATAACAGCGATAGTATGGCAAATGGAGACATAATAAGGACGCTGAAGGAGATTGTTGATAAGTTCAGCCCAACTACTAGGACAAAGAAAGAACAAACTGATAGTCGAAGAGATGGCCTTGTTGAATGCTGGAACTGTGGACAGATGGGACATCTGAAGAGACAGTGTAGGGCCACAGTCGCAGATCAGCAAAGGCGCGACTCCCAAGCGGCAGCCTTCAGGGAACATGTTAAAGTGCGGACTATCAGTGATAACAGCGACAGTATGGGAAATGAAGAGATAGTCAAAACACTGAAGGAGGCCATTGATAAACTCAGCCTAACTACCAGACCAAAGAGAGGACAAGCTGATAGCCGAAGAGATCGCCCACTTCAATGTTGGAACTGTGGGCGGACGGGTCATCTAAAGGGGCAGTGTAGGTCTCCAGTGGCAGATCGGCAATGGCGCGACTCCCAGGCAGGCAGGAAACATGGAAACGCAGAAGCCCTTTCTAGACCTTGTCCTACCAACAACAACAAACACTGTAGTAGTATCGAAAGAAAAGAGGACATATCATTTGTTCCTTGCAAGATAGTAGTAGCCCAAACTGAAGACAGATGGAGTTCAGCGGCGATTCGGGAAGACCAGCAAGCCGACTGTGACATCAAACCTTTACTGGACTGGAAAGAAGCCAACAACCGACCCTCTTGGGCTGAAGTTAGTAGTAAAAGCCCAGCATTAAAAAGCTATTGGACTCAATGGAATTCCCTGGTGTTGGAAGACGGTGTCCTAAAAAGAGCATGGGAGAACAATGACGGAACGGAGGTCAAGAAGCAAGTACTACTCCCGAGGTCCCGGGTCAAGGAAGTGCTGCAGGAAGTACATGGAGGTACTGGTGGTGGACATTTCGGTATCAATAGGACTCTACAGAAGATTAGGGAGCGTTTCTACTGGTTGAGTTGTAGGACGGATGTAGAAGATTGGTGCCGAAAATGTGACATATGTGCAGCCAGCAAGGGACCGAAGACCCGTTCCAGAAGCAAAATGCGCCAGTACATCGTAGGAGCACCGTTCGAGAGGATTGCCATTGATATCGCTGGCCCCTTTCCGAAAACTCAAAATGGAAACCGATATCTGTTAGTCGCCATGGACTACTTTAGTAAATGGCCGGAAGTATACCCTCTTCCCAATCAAGAGACCACGACCGTAGCAGAAGCCCTAGGCAACAACCTGTTCTGCAGATTTGGTGTGCCCATGGAACTACATTCAGATCAGGGCAGAAATTTCGAATCAGGTGTATTCCGAAAGGTCTGCGAGCTAATGGGAATCCGAAAAACCAGGACCACCCCACTGCATCCCCAGTCAGATGGTATGGTGGAACGCTTCAACGCCACACTAGAAACCAATCTGAGGATGTTTGTGAACGAAAACCAGACAGACTGGGACAAGCTCATTCCACTCTTCCTGTTTAGCTTACCGCTCAGCTATCCATGAAACGACTGGGAAGACTCCCGCAAGGATCATCTTTGGAAGAGAGCTTCGCCTTCCCGCAGATTTGGTATTTGGTCGTCCTGCGGAACAGCCCACAGAGCCAGACACTTATACCCATGAGCTAGAACGAAGACTAGCAGCCGTACACGACCAAGTCAGAACTCGAATGCGACTGAGCGATCGCATGAAGACTCGATACGACGTCCGGGCCAATACAGTCGGATTCCAACAAGGTGACCTGGTGTGGCTGTACAACCCCACGCGGAAGAAAGGAAAATCGCCTAAACTACAAAACCGTTGGGAGGGCCCCTACACCGTCATTAAAAGAATAAATGATGTCGTATACCGGATACAAAGGACTCCCAGGAGTAAGATGAAGGTCGTCCATCTGGAGCGTCTGTCCCCGTATAGAGGTGTATCCGATCGAGACGATCGGTCCTAAGGAGGGGGCAGTGTCACGGAATTTGCCCCACTCACTCCCAAACCGACGACTGTGGCACCGCGAATTGCCTAAGATTGCCCCGATCGCCCCTATGCCATTCTGGTAAACAAACAACATGCCGTGATCGAGATCGGCCTGGAATAATCGGGAATCGACGAGAAGCGTTCCAGTCGTACGAGAAAAGGGATCTAGAGATACTGGAATATATCTGGAATATTCGTTGGGTCTATAAAAGAAGAATAAACGGCCGAGTTAGTTAGTCTTGTATAAGTCTTGTATTACAGTCTGAATTAAAGTGTTTAGTTGGAGATATCAAAGTGATTTAGATAGCGATTAATTAAATAAGTGTTTAGTTGACCTGTAATTTTAGTAGTGTTCAGTAGTTAATAAAGAAGTAATTAATTAACGGATTGTTTTTCTGGAAGTAAGAAAAAAGACGGATTGGGAAATCCGTGACAATACTTTGTCATAACTTTTTCTTCGGTTAATCGACTTTTCAAATTCGGTATACTTGTTATTGGTAACAAACTACAACTATGATAAAACTATAGAAAATAACATTCTAAATCCTTAAAGCACCTATATGCTGTTGCAGTTTTTCAAAAAATTTATTGTTAAAGATCACTGAAGAATTTTAAAAGATAGAAATTTCCCGTCCAAATCCGTAAATATGTACCCTTTAGAGCATAAACTTTATTTCTTTGCAAGTTTATTTGCACTAAGGTACATCAATGATAAAAGAAAGTTTATGGGCTTCTAGGAGGCATAACGTTGGAATAGAAAACCCAATTCATAGTGAATTTGAATGCAAAAAATGTAATCTCAAAAAGTTTTAACAATAAAAAAATTACAAGCTTCTAAAATTTAACATTTTAAATACCTTAAAAACGCAAAGGACCAACTAATTTGTAAGTACTATTAGGATAGAAATAAAATGACCTAAAACTTTGGTTCTACAATTTTCGTACTGAAACTGATCCAGATCATTCTGAAGAAGGAGACGATACGAGGTGTGGCAATTAAGTTCCGGAAATTTGTCAATGAAAAACACAAGCAAATTAAATTTCGCCAAAATTTTATTATCGACCTTCACACTAGTCTCCCTATAACTCTACACAACGATTCCAACGCTGCTCCCACGATTGGAAGCACCCTTGGTAATCCTCCGCAGTTAACCCGTTCAGCACCACGGTTACAGCTTCTTTGATCTCCTGTACGTCGCCATGATGAGTTCCCTTGAGATGCGACTTCATTTTGGGAAATAAAAAAAAATCGCAGGGGGCAATATTGGGGCTATAGGGTGAGTGCGGCAACGTTGGAATGGGATGGCGCGTTGTCGTGGTGCAAGATCCAGCCGTTCTCGGCGAGTTCAGATCGCACACGGAAAACGCGGGCCCGCAGCCGTTCCAGGACGCCGACATAGAACTGTCCAGTCACTGTCTGGCCGGCAGGAACATATTCACGATGAATGATGCCGTGGATATCGAAAAAAAAACGATCAACATTGCCTTCAGTCGTGACTTGGACATCCGCTTTTGTTGACTGCTCTCTACCCTTTTCCACCCACTGCTGACTTTGTTTACGGGTCTCGGGGTTATACTCAAGTATCCAAGTCTCATCTCCAGTGACTATCCGACTCATTCATCCAGTCTCTACCGTCGCTCCGAATGCGGGACAACAAATCCTCGCAGATCGATTTTCGCATGTATTTCTGTTCACGGGTGAGAACTTTTGGCACCATCTTTACGCAAATCTTTCGAATATTAAAATTTTCGTGTAATATCTTGCGAACGGTTTCTTTGTTGACGCTTAACTTGTCAGACAACGCACGAAAGCTTAGGCGCCGGTCAGACATGATCAGTGCACGTGGATCGTCTTCTACCGATTCACGCTCCTTCTTGAACCGTTTTGCCCATTCAGACACGCGTGTTTTCGACATGCACTTGTCTCCATACACCACCTGCAATTTTCGAAGGATTTGATATTGAATCACAACACGTTGCTTGTAATTTGAGACTCATTTTCAAGACGCCACGAAAAAATACACATAAAACAGAAACCAAACGTGCTATCGACTCCAACCTTGGACGGAAACTAAAAGGAAGGTCCGCCCTCTCTAGAAAAACGTTGACGATAGATGCAGTGTTGCCAGTTTCCGAATTTATAACTAAATTCCCGAAACTTAATTGCCACACCTCGTATGACTCGCCTGAAACGCCAGAAAGCCTAAACCGACGACGTGATAAGCAGTCCGAAAATTATTTAACCATTGACAACTGCCCTGAAAGGTAGAAAATCCATCTAAATTTTCCCCCACATAACTATTTTTCTGCCTCTTATACTCCTAAAACCCAATAACAAGCGTTATTATGACGCAGTCTGTATAATTCCATATATTTTTAATAGGGTTAATTGAACGTAACTATCATATTTTTCTATTCAGTTATCGACTTTATAAAACTGTTAAAATGATGATAACCATTGGAAAATTATATCTATTGTATCTAGTACATAAAGATTTGTTCAAGCAGCAGTGGGGAGATTAATTTGAAACTTTCAGAAATGTTAGTCTAACTACTTCTTGCATGACGCTTACTGAAAACACATTTCCGACAGTTTGAAACCAGTCCGTAATCTTTGCTTGAACAGACCTTATTTTTTTATCCAAAGAGGAAACCTATTCTTTTTGCAAAACAAGAACAGCTCTATTTATTTTTAAAAATAGCTCGACCTGGTTCACATGCATAGCTTCAAAGCCCTAAACATAAATTAATTGTAGCAGCTTAGAAAACTCCCAAATATTGTCTTTGATGAGGTAAGTACGTAAAAACCCCACTGATGTGACGTTAAGAACAATATTTGCGTTACTTATCTCACATTTCACAATAAACAAACTTTTCAAGGTATATAAAACTGAAAATGGTACAAAGAACTAGTTACCTTAACGAATATAACGAAGATGAGAACATCGAACGTTTTGATAGTGATACTTTTTACAGTGTTCGGCGGTTTCGACTGTCAAATTCATTATGTGCCTGCACAAATTTTGATTCCCACAATCAATGGGACACATCTAGCAACTAATTATACAATTAACAACAATACTAATCATGTACCACTTTTACCTCAATATAACCAACAGCCATGGTACTCCAATTATTCTCAGAGTAACAGTTCTTACAACGTCACTAAAGATGGCCATTTGATCATTGGAAAAATCCAGCCATTCGATCGACTACTTTTTAATCAAGTAAGTAAATAAATTTTTGTTAATAATAATTCTAATTGTTGTAAAAATGAATTAAAGTAAAGCAAGCAAAGGTTAATGCAAATGATTAAAACCTTTTTTATAAAGGGCTGTTGTTACACATTTGGAAATCACTGATTGTGATTCATCCATAACTTCGTATCGACGTATTTATCGAAAATGTTTTAAATTGTTTTTATTATGACTCCTAATGGAGTAATGATCAAATTTTATTAAGATTTTCACGAGTTACCTTCGATAAATATCATAAAATTCGCGGAGAAAATACAAAATTGAACTACTTAATATTTTGGTATGTTGACAATCACTCGGTTGGATATTATATCTTGTTGAATGAACTCCATAACTGCTGTTCATTATTATTCAATTTAGTATTGCTCTAGTGTCAAATTTATTCGATTACTTTGGATCTTCCCCTGTAATATATGTGCTGTTGGCTGGGATGAACCCAGTATGTAATAAAATTCTAATCTAAAGAATGTTTCCATCTAATTTAGGAGATGCACGTAGCTTTTCCAAAGATAATTTTATTTTCAGTTACAATACTATTAATTTGTGCCAATCAATTTAGATCACCACTATCAGTTCAATAAAAAAGGGACATGACCCTGGCCTCTTGCAATAAATAACCACGACAACAATAAAAGTATGTCATTAATAAGAACTTGCAAAAAATAAACATCAATAATGATATCAAGACGCTTTCTGCCATTAGTTATTGATTTAATCTACTAGAGAAGCAGTTACTTAAACTGAATGAACGAATAGATATTCAAAAAATAATAAATTATCCACTAAAGTACATTTCATATAATTAAGTTTTATTATTATTGGCTCGTCTTTAAGATATTTAAAAGAAGGTACGTAGAACTGAATATAGGTACTTACATTATCTATGAAAAGCAGGGAATATTGTTATTATTACGATTTCCAAGAAAAATATAATTTTTTTAATGATAATAAACTAATTCAAATTTTATAATTGTTCCAAAATATTCTTAAAATTAAGTTATAAAGTCTATCTTACCTCTCGTTTACACATTTTATTTTTTATATTATCTTTCAATTTATCAAAATTGTTTTACATGCAGTCAAAAAGGACTAATTTTTGAGTAAAATTTTTATATTGTCAAAAAAAAAAACAAAATAGGAATAATTTTATTGAAAACTGTCAATATGAAAAAATGTTGGAAATATGAATTTTAAATAGTATGTACAAATTAGTTTTAGGAAGAACTATTTTAGGTTTTAATTTTGTAAGGACATTTAAAAAAATAATATTAAAAACAACTGTCTATTTAACACTTATCAAGGCAGTTTTAATAGTTTTTCCCATTTTTATTCAGATAATTTTGTTGTTTGTTTTTTTCAAGGTTTTCTAATTGTAGTATTTTCCTAAATCTTTAAACATAGCCTAAACTGCATTTTTTCTCAAGGGCGTAGTAATCTTGAAATATAAATAATTTTAGATATTTAGGAACTGAATAATATAGTTAACAGGAATGTAATCTCATTCCACCTACGAATATTCAAAGGTACCGAATATATAACGACAGAAAGCGATCTAACTAACAAATTTCTGGATACAGAAATCTTTCAAAATACGTAGTTTTATAAATTTAACTGTAAATGTAAAATATTGTTATAACATAAACTTATATGCGGGGTTGGAATAGCAAAATAATGTGTGCTTTACAAACGCTTTTTAAAAGATTATTTTATTTGAGGGGAATTTAATAGTAAAAGTGGATAAAGAAAATATCAACAATTTTGTTTCTAATATTACTTTTATTCTAAGTGTTTTATTTTTAGAGATTTCGGTACCTAAAACACCACAAATTTGATCATTTTACGGCGGAAATAAGGCTACCTCAATGGCATATCTGAATAAAACTAGATTCAAAAATGTCGTTATTATATTCATTCTCAGAAAGCCGTGATTGAAAACAAAAAAAAACTATTACACAATAATATATGTTCATACTTATTGGATATGGAAAATAAAAAAAATAAAATGAATTGAAAAATAAAAAAAAGAGAGCAGAAAAAATAATATATTCAAACAGTATTGATGCTGATCTTCATATAAATTAGAAGTCCCCTATTCTTATTTCTTCTTATACTAAGGTTTTCGTCACCTTCTGACTTGTTCTACATGCACTGACATTTTGAATACTCATTTTAGAAACATCCTGCGTAATAACCAGCAGCTTTGCAAATAAATTTAAAAATCTATGTTACCACTACAAAAAAAGTAAATATATAGTGTTACAGGTAATCTCAGCGCCAATGATATTGTACTTCAACAGTTTCCTCAGTGCGTTTTCTGTTTTAGGAATATTTCAAGCCGAGACGCTGGTGGACTTATCGAGAGAAAATCGTGGAATACCCGAAGGACCTCCCCGCAGGATATTCTCGACACGAGACCATTTCCGCACTGAGGGTGTACAACAAGTTCTATGACGGAAACACAGCGAGGGCCACAATAGAGTCAGGCGGAATCGGAAGGCAGTATGTGAAAATTAAACTTGAATCTAGATGGGGCAACGGATTCAGATATACCGTACAAATTTTCGGACACTAAGAAGTCTTTTCACATCAACGAAATGTTCGAATTCGACAGATCGAATACCGTAGAGATTATTAAAAAATACGATACTTAAATAAAATATATAGCTAGGTACTGTTTCGGAACAATAATGGCGATAATATTCGATGCTGAAGTTCTTGTATATTAATAAATTATGTGTTTGATATTGTTTTTAATTATATGCATTTTCTGTGTCTACCATCCAAGTAGACTCGCCGCAATATATAGGGTTTCTGCCCGAACCAGTAGGTATCATATTTTGTTTAAATTATGTCTCGGTTTGTCTTTCACACATGCGGGTAGACAAAAATAATTATGGACACCTATTGACACGACGATCTATTGATCCTCCTAAAATTCCTATTAATCCACCGGTTTCCCCTTTAAAAGTAGTTAAGTTGGAAACATATGTTACGGCCACTGTATTTTATAGTAAATAGGTAGATTATATTACTTTTAATGCAGTAAATTCTGTACATTTTCATCACCGTACGCTTAATATTGTTCTCCGAGAAATAATTGTTTCTTTATTATACAGAGTGGCAATTTTTACGACGGGCAGTGGGGCAAGAATATTCAGAAAGTTGGCAAAAATTCTGAAACTTTGAGGTTTTTCAAAGTCCCTGAAACCGGGAAAAATAGTAGAAAATTTCTCAGCTCAAAGCGGACCGATTTTTTCAGTGGTGAACATTCTTTTAAATTCTGTTGGAGACTAACCATTTCAAATGGTTGGAAATAAAGTGATCGTATTTTCTATTGCACTGAGCCCACTTTTTTAAAAAATATAAAAAAAACTCAAAAATTTGCTTATGGAATTTACTGATATCTTTCGGTGAACATCCAGTGCGATTTGCAATGTAAGTCTTTCCCCGAATATTCCTCGTAATGAAAAAGAAGTTGATTTCTTGATAATATTAAATAATTCCATCCATGTTATTCGTATAAAGTTCTGGTCTGAAATGAAATAAATCGTGTAGGGTAAGAATTGTATTTTTTGAGTCAAGTATTTCATTTTACAAAAAAAGAATAAGTTGGGGCAACTTTTTATTTACGATACTACTACTGGGATAATAGACAATCCACTGATACTTCGCCTTTGACTTCAATCCACTTCACTCACAGTTAAACTATTTTTTTATATAATAAAATACATAAGTATTATAAGATTTTTGCTTACTTACTGGAAGTAGTGGGTTCCGTTTCCGAACTTATTTTTAAAACTATTTTTAATTGTCTACACTCTCGTTTCTGCAGCGTTTATTTGTGGTGTGTTTTTGTTTACTAACAGAGTCCCGAGTCCCGAGAATTTTTGCCAGCTTTCTGCGTTCTCTGCCCCACTGTGCGTGTCCAGTACAGGGATCTCGGAATCGGTAATATATACAGGACGGTTTCAATTAAGAAAAAGTTACGCATTTTTATGCCTTTTCAATTTTATGAAAAGATATATACTTAAAATATTTTGTGTAGTTCCTGAAATATCGACTGAAAACTGACACATTTTGTGTTTCCTTTCATAACCTTTTCATTTTTAAAATAAATGTTATGAAACTTCGTACATGAGCTTTCCAATGAACGCGGAAATACATTCTACGCCTACTAGATCCCAAGTTTTCATAGCCAAGATTTTTATAAATTGTTTTATATTACATTTGTTGCAGGAATATTTCCACAAGACAAGTAAAATAAGTGCTTGTTAATTATTTTCCTGGTTGAACTCGCCTTTTTTCGCTGTTTTTGGTGGTATCAAAATCAAATACGGCGGCCATCAGAAAATCAAAAGCTAGCTATAACAATTAAGGGCATTTAGTAGGTATATAATTTTTTTCACCTCGTGTTAAATCATTCAAAATTTAACACCAAAATAATTTTACTCATAAATGAGTTTGAATGTACTGTCAATATTACTCAGTTAAAAATACAAGTGCAGTAAATTAATGTGTGTATAAATATTTGCTTTTTAATATCTCTGATAATATTTCATATGCCTGATGCTCTCCTATACGTAATATGATAAACTTTTGGAACTACACTGTAAAAAAAAGTTGCTGTGTAGATGAGATTATCCAGTGTGTAATTTAGGATGTGTAAAATTTCCGAGTTAATGGTTTTACACATTATGACGTTTTACACAAAATGTGTTAAGATTATTAGTACTTATCTAACTATAACAAACATTGGTGATAATTGTGATAAAGCTAAAACTAGGTAGGACCATAACCCTTAAAAATATTAGGAGTTTACTCTGATTTTATTGTAACTTTAGAGAAAGAAGAATGATTATGTTCAGAAGATAATTTTCGGATACAGCTATTATTTAGTGTCTATAAATACATATTTTAATTGTTGTTTCGGTGTTTATAATTTACTAGAACGTTATACTGCCACTAATTTTGTTAAATATTTTATTAGAAAACTTGGTTGCTGTTCATTTGAAATTAATTATATAATTTTTAATAAAATCATAAAAAATAAATTATATTTTTTTATTACTGCAACACCATATTTCTGAAAATACTATATATTAATCCGAAAGCTCACTTACATTTTTAATTTGTTGATTATGTTCCTGTTTGTTTTTGAAATTAGAATTGTTTTAATAAGTTTATTTTGACGTTTTCTAGAACATTCCAAACTATATTCGATGCATTCCCGAGGACCGGGAAAACTTCTAGAAAAAATCAAAATAAAGCTATTACAAAAATTATATTTATTAAAAATTATTTAGAAAGCAAAAAGGAACATAATTAACAAACTAAAAAGGGAAGTGAACTTCCATATAAATACCTATTATACAATAAAATTAATGTGTGAAGTCTGCACCTTTAATGATACAAATAACACTGAATATGTAAAAGTTACAAATAACATTTGTTATATTAACACAGTGGATTGTGTTAAACCTTTAACACACAACTACATACAGAGAAATGTCTAAAAATATACAGTCCCATGTGGAACTCAATGTGGAATTATTTTTTTACAGTGTATAAAATAAGTTTCAACCTTTTAGTAGCTGACAATAATTTTTTTGTTTACCTATAGCACATATTTTACTGCAATTTTAATACTATAGGTCAGCATCTATATCATGTAATAGAGTTTACATACAACGACAGAAACATCACCTTACTAACATAGCCTATACGTATTAGGAAATATAATAAAGGTTAATGGAGGCCATGGAGGGTAAAGTACAGCGGAAAGTGTCACGAATCCTATTCGTTTTTTAGTAAAAACCAACTGCTAGTATATAGCATATTGTAAAAAAGATATTCTGTAATGTTAAAAAATATGCAGGAAACAAAGAATTAAATAATAAGAAATAAAGACTTAGGTGAAACATTTCAGTTCACATTAGATAGCAGATTTCATCACCAATATTTATGTCGACACATTGCGGCTTTTTCTTCCGGAGTAGATTCAAATTTTCTCATAACAAATAGGAATACAGATAATTTCTATTGATTTGTTGCCTTTGACAAAACGGTTAAATAAGTATACATGTACTTTAATGGACGTAATACCTCTACTTGCTCCTAATTTGAGATAAATAATACAAAATAATTTTCTGTTTTCTGGAAATTGAATCTAATTTCACAAATCTACTTTCATTACAGACATTTGGTTTATAGCGTATCGAGAAACATTAACAACAACTTTCTTTAAATTCAATTCAAATAGTATTCTCGAAAGCGAAAAAAGTTAATTCCTATCTATTCTTTTTCCACGACAATAACAGGAGACTTCGTTTTTGTCACTTAAATCAATGATAAGTATAGGTTTAAGTGAATATACAATAATTGTATTGTAACAAAATTGTTGTGAAAATATGAGGGGAGGTACATACAGGGTGTATCTAAATATGTGCGAAAAAATTGAAGGGGTAAAAATTAAGAGAGGTCTTTTATACAACATATTAAAAAAAACTCCCCAATTAAAAAAAAAACAAAACTTAGTAGACATTATCTACCCCGCAACTGTAATACATAATTATCATTATTAAAAGATAGCTGGGTGGTAGAATTCATATCGACAAAATTCAAAATTAAAATCTCTAGGAGGAATAAAACAGTGATTCTCTAATCCTATATTGGTACCAATATTCTGCTGCAATATCCATACTATTGTCCGAGCTTAGCCATCATATTGTTATTTATTTGGATCTTTTAAACACTATTTGCAAGACCAGAAAAAGTTGCAACACAAAACTTTGCAAAGAGTATCCCACAAATCTTTGAATAGATACGTCAAGTATGTTAGTTGTCTTAGACCAGCTACAGACTATACGTGAATTCGCGATTTGCAATGCGCGGTTTGTAAGGAATTCGTGCAGCATCGTGTGGGTCTTTATGAATGGATTTTTAAGCAACAAGATCCTACACACTATTCGCGAACTCCTCGCGTATCACGAATCGCGAATACACGCATAGTCAAGACACAAACAATTTTTACACGTATTTATTTATCTTCGGATTTTAGTGGGTTCAATAAACATTGAAATTACAATCTCTATTTATCCATTTAGATGATAACTGATTAAGTAATTAGGTTTCCGTGGAATCGACTTTGATAATTAATTCCAATTAATCACCTAAATTATCTGTTTGCTTTTGCGCTAGTTTCAGATATCTTGTATGTTCAGCTGTTCATTCTTTGTCCACAATAACACATAAATATAAAATTTCAATTTCAAAGTAGTTCACCAAAGACATTTAAAATATATTAAGCAATTTTCAGATATTAATGTAAAACATAATATCTAGAATCAAATGGATAAGCACTAAAAATATGTTTAGCCATCAGTCGCATATTTTGAGAAGGAGATATCTAGAACGTAGATAACTTTGTAAGTTTTTTGTTTAGGTAAATATTTACACTTGCAATCCAGTTTAAAATTAAAATTTCTCATTCAAATAACAAGTAATCGCGTTAGGTGCCATATAAATGCTATTATTTCATATCATGTGACTACAAAATGAAGATTATTTTTGTTAGGCCAAATTATGAAAGGCAGTGACATATCTCCCGTTTTCATAGCATTGGTTTATCTAGATCTGAGTTTAAAAAAATTGACACCCAAAAAAATTTCTATAATTAGAGTTTAATATTTACAATGTATTTAAATATGTATATACCTTATTCCAGACTGATTAAATTAATGTATACGAGGCGCAGGGTTAACTGGTTATAAAAACGATAAAATTAAAGTTGGTTCTAAATGCATAGTTAATTATTTTACTAGAGTTACCATGTCGTTCCAAACACTTTTGATATCATGGAACAACTGTTACAGACTATCCATGTAAAACTCCACCGTCCTCCAGGTTAAACAAATCCGTGCAAAAAAACATTTACGATCTATGAAAACAGGACGTTTTATTTCGCATAGAAACACTGCAAGTGCCTACTGCAAAATATATTTGGGAGAAAATCATAAATTTTGTCAGAATACTTCAGCTCAATATAGCAGTTTTGCAATAAACTGAAATTTAATTAAAAGCAATAAATTAAGTCTTCATGGTCGCAGGTTTGGTTTACTAATCACATGATGCTTGTTATAAATTAGTTAACCAAGACTTAACTAATATTGAAATCACCAATCTCTAAGTGGCATTTTACAAGTATCTAACCCATATAAGTGTATTCAATAAACTGACTCAAATCGTCTATGGAGAATTTATTTTCCGCCATTTTAACACCACCACATTTTTAACAGCTGCACTAGTAACAAAGCTATACCAGTCTTCCATGCGTGTACAAGTTACTCGTAAATGTAAATGCTGCTTTAGAATATTACTTAGTTAAAGAATGTATTCGTACGAGAAAAACTTGACTGGACATAGTGAAGTGAAACTAAAATCAATAAGAAAGTCCTTTCTCTTTTTCTAATATTTGGTATTAATATTAAAAAGCACTGGATAAGCAAATGCATTATAAATTATGCACAATTAATAACCCTAGCATGCGATCTGCTTAACTGCTAAATCTGCACGTTGTACATTTTGAATAACGCATACAATATGCGTAATATACAATTACTTCTAATAATCTACACCTTTTCACAAATAATGAAAAATATTTTATTCATTTATCTCTGTGCAAAATATTTTATAAATTCTCTGTTAAAAACAAAGTAAAGCATAACTTCATCCGATCTCAAATTGGTTGTAACATTTCTATATTCGGATGAAATGTTTCTTTTTACTATTGTATGCATTGAGTGACCTGCTGACCTGATAAATAATTTAATAACATAATTCATTATACATTAATTCATATCCATATTTAAAATTAATTTAGCCTGCTATTATTTATCAATTCTAAATAAACCGGATCAACTTATTGAATGTAATACAATGTTATACCTTGAAGTGGGTATTCATAGATGGAAATCATCAGTTTTGTTTATGGGTGGGTTGTTAAGGATTTGTTAGTGCGTTGTTAAGTTCGTTAAGTAGGGATTTTGGAAGAAGGAATTGTAAAGATCTAACGATATTTTATAAAATTATTATTGGAAACAAGTGAATTCTTAGTGAATCTAGTGAATCCCCCTGAGGTACAGCATAAGAGTTTAGTACAACCCTGCATGGCCGTAGGACATTTTATAAACTATCTAGCAGCTTCACTGTCTCAAAAATACAATTAAATTATTATTATCAAATAATATGGACCACTTTGATTGACATACTTATACGATGCATATACTAAGAATCTAAATTGCAGATCCAAGCATCAGTGAAATTATAACTATATTAAGTTAGGAACATTCGAATCTCGTTTTGATAAAATTAGTATGGTTTATTTCGTCTATATAAGGAAATATAAAAAAATTCAAAAGACGTCGACAATAAGTAGTGGCGTAGAGTGGTGCAATATAATTTCAAGCCAGTGACATAAAAATCATTAGAATATGTGGAAATATGCATAGTGTAATATCATACTTCTATAGATAATGCCTATTTAAGTCATCTAACTCGATATTATTCAAAGCTTATATTATTAAGGAAATATTTTTATCTCATCAAATAAGTATTATTTGACCCCAATCGAACCCATTGCTCGAATATAAAAATTATATCGGAACGGAAGCTACAAGCTGTTATTTGAATTCAACGTTGTAACTTCTTACAAAACAAAGTAACCGCTCGCTGTACGTCACGAAAAAGGGTCCTTGTGCTTTATAAAATTTAGTCCTTCTCAAATATGTATTGTCACGGGTTTCCTAACCCGACGTTTTCTTTTACCAGAAAAACAAACAGTTAATTTTTACTGATACTTATTAAACACCCTGTACACTACTGAATACTAATTACAACTCAACTAAACACTATTTCACTTTCAAACTCCAGGAAATTTCCAACTAAATACTCCAATTCAAGACTGACTGACTTGGCCGTTTATTCTTCTTTTATAGACCAAACGAATATTCCAGGTATTTTCTAGCAGCTATAGATCCATTTCTCCAACGATTCTCAATATTCCAGTCGCGCCTCGATACACAGCATTATTTTGTTTTTTTACCAGCATCGCGTAAAGGCGATCGGGGTAACCTAGCGTTTTGCGATACTACAGTCGCCGAATTGGGTAGATATAAGTAATGTATATAAAACCCAGTGCGGGAGAACAGAGGACATTAAAAAAATTGGTTTATTTAATAATATGGTATTACACAACGCTCCATACCATTTCAGATTCAAGATACTGGCACAAAAAAGGATATTCAATAAGTTCTTAAAATATATAATACGAGTATTACATATCTACGATGCTAGTTTAAAGAAAGATGAGTGCTGCATATAGTCAAGAGAAATAATGTTGCAAAGAAATACGTTTTTTATGAGATGATTGCGGCTCAAAGACATACCGTTCTACGATTGCCTGCAAATTATTTTGCTTTTAATTCCATTGAATTAATATGGATACTAAAAAGAGGCATTGAAAGATAGAATACCCTTCCAAAATTTGACAAAAGAGTTGAAGAAGCGAGGTGGATAAAATTACATCAGCTAACTGAAATAAATACATCGAACATATTCTCGTAAAAATCGAGAGACTATAGTTGCACCAATTGATTGAGTCAGATAAAAGTGGCTTCATCATAGCTGTCGTTGAAAAATCGTGCTAGTGTTTTTTTTATTACTTAAAACGTATAACTAAATTTTTTGTTGTCGTTTCTTTTTTTTTGGTGTCGTTGTTATGCAGTACCTATATGGGAAATATATTATTTGTTATTTATTTTATTATAACTATATATATGTAGCTAGGATATAAATGCATCCAAAAAATATTTTTGCATTCCTGTTCATTATTTTTGTATGCTTTCGTTTTAAAGAGGTATATTTTAACTTATCAGTTTTTTTGTCTGTATTATGTTCCTCTTTATGTACCCTTACGCTACCTAATCCTAATCCCACCTTTCTGGCAGAGAACGCTCGTAACTTCTCGCAGTCCTTGTTAGGCAATAATAATTTAAAATACATAATAACATTGAACATTTAAACAAAATACGTATTTAGCATTTTTTTTTTCAAACAGTACAATTACGTTCATTATTATATACTTAATTTTATTTTAATTTATTATTGACGAAATTGAACGAATACTGGCATCTGACGTAAATACGGTCCTGTCTACGGCTGACAAAATAGACGCAAAAGCCTTTGATGTTTTATGACAGTTTTTATGCCGTTTCTTTATCCCCTTATATCGATGAGATGTACTATACCTATCGGCGGTTTCTGAAACAGTGAATAAACTATATATCTCGCACAACGAATTTTACATCTTACTGCAAAAAATAATAACAAGGCATGTAAATAAACGATCGCAAAGAAAATTTATTTTGTTTCATATTCACCATCATATTTTCATTTACATTATTTGCTGCTATATTTTCATAAAGAAGTGAAGCCTTGTCATTTTAAAAATAGAACAGGGAATGACTAGATCATTAATTATAATCTTTAAACTGTTAAATTAAGCTTGGCTTATTATTGTTGTTATTTTAATATTTCACATAAACAAGTTATCCAACTTTCCACAAACATAATAGGTATAAATATCTGTTATTTTTACACATTGTGTGTAAATTATAATTTATGCATATTAAATAGATAAATGCGCATTTGTGTATTATTTAATCGATTCAAATGTAGATATTTCCCTGTGGAACAATTAAATTATAAGTGAAATTTCATATTTATTCAGATTATGTTGCTCCTTCCGTTTTCAACTTGTTTAATTTCAAATGTATGATTTATTTCTTAAAAAGAATATGCGAGAATTGTACAAAATTCTGAAAGTTAATCAAGAGATTAATCTTATGATTAAATTCAGAGGCATATAATTCACTTAGCTGTCAGCGGCATTTTCCAGAACGAATGGATAATAAGTGGTAAAGGAACTTTTTCATGATTTATGTTCAACTGAGCAATTGCGGTTTTCTTTTGATACATACTAAATCTTTGAAAGTAATGAATATAACCGTATTCTTTCTCCTTTTTTGATGGTAAGTAGGTAGTATGTAAATGAGTATGTAAGTACATAATATACATACATTTTCAAAACACATGTCATTGTAAAAAACTATATACAGGGTGGTGTGGTTTATTATTACAAAGAAATAGCTGTGTGGTGAACCGGTATATTATAAATACAAAAATACAAGAAATTATTTTTTAATTGAACATTTAAAACATTTTTACATATTTGTGTATCTGCATATTGTGGTGTGTACAAAGCAATAGGCGTATTATTATGCAATATATAAAAACAATTTAATAGAAGTAAGCGTGTCTGTTATTTTTTAGTGAAAGATTCGATACATGTTTACATATTTGTGTATCTGCCTATTGTGGTGTAAGTGGCAGTGGCTGTTATCAAATTAGAAATTAGACATTTTCTTAAACGGCCCACGCACTACGCAACCTGTGGTACAACCCAGGTCGATACGATGATTCGATCGTCGAAGTCGAAACAATAATTGCATAGTCTGTGGCGTTTGTCATTCGAAGTTCACACCGTTGGATCGTATCAAAGTTTGGCCGGTCAAAAATTTGTTGTACCACCGTGTTTGACATTCGACAGATTGTGTGTGCACGTGGCGTATGCGATGTAGACTTGTCGAAACAATTTTAAATTAACCGTCGATCGATGACAACTGATGACAGTTGTGCAGTAATATTATTTATCGCCAACCATCAATAGAGCCTTGCGCCATAGCGATTTCCAAAAGTAAACAAACACTTTATTTTACTATAACAATCAAGCTTTTACGTGACGCAAATATTTATCAACATATCATTACTGTATGGCATTAAACAGAAATCATTTGTCGCTGTCACAGCCTCAACAGTAAAAGATGAAATTCGGGAAAATCATTAGAAACGGGTTTCGAAATTCTACCACAAAAATCAGCCGAAAAATACAATCGCCAGTATAACATATTCATGGAATGGTACAAGAAACACGGAATTAAAAATGTTTTACTGGTATATTTTTCCGAGTTATGGAGAGTATTTTCCTTCTTGAGTGTGGTCGTATTGTTCCATGGTGAAAGCAACTTTTTCAAAAAGAAATACTTAAATTTTTACTAAATGCACCAGAAATTTACCTGATGATGAAGGTAATTATTTTAGATTTGTGTTTGGCATTGCTGGGTATTTACGTAATGAAGAACTTTTGAATTTAAACGCAAAGTGGCATAGAGAAGAATCAATTTTAGTTGTTCATGTAACTAAAACAAAGACCAACAGGTCTCGAATATTTGTGATCATTTCAGAGTTTGAAGGAAAAGTAAACTGTAGAATTATTTAACAAATATTTAGCTCTGCGTTCTAAACAGGCACCCCACGACTGAGTTTTCCAACTTATCTAAATGATAAATAAAGTCCAGCCAGTTGGAAGTGTACCAAGCAAAATTGCCTACTATCTGCATTTACCAGAACCATCACTTTATACGGGATATTGTTTTCGTCGCACGTCCGCCACTCTTTTTGCCAACACAGGCGGCAGTAAAAAAAATTTAACGGAGATGATGTAACGGAGGGTGGAAAAGCGACACGATTACAGAATCCTACGTTGAGGAATCTGTGGTTAACAAAACGAAAATCGCGGACGATTTTGGGTAAAGCTCAAACTGAGAACATAATTATTACCAATGATAATTCCACAAAAAATTTGAAAATTGTTAATAGATAATAATCCTCAAAAATTTTCAACTGAAATTTCGTTTGTTACTCGCTTCGCTCGCTCGGCTCATAATCTCAGACTCGTTCAATAAAGAATCATTTTATTAAATTGATACATAAATAACTATAATAATTAAAGAAAAATAATATGGATAATAATAATAAATTTTGGACTAAAGTTATTAGAAACAGGCATGTTTTTGATAAGTAAAATCTAACGAATATCTAAAATAAACATAAAGTGAATACAAGCTATATTCTACTACAAAAATTTAAAGAAATAAATGCAAATGCAACTTCGGAAGTTTTAAAAAAGAAAGTTAATAATATGAGAATAATTGTCTATTCTGAGGCTTCAGAAGTATGTAATGCTTTCAGTAAATTCATATGAACCAATCATTTGTAAGACGTTCATTATTTTGTATAGGTCATTTTCTACAGACATATACAAATTGCACAAGTTTTCCTAGATTTTTCAAATTATTACGTCCATCGTATTCAATTTATAAACCATTACATTCTCTATAACTTTTATTCAGGTATTTCTATAGCTTTTTTGTTAATAATAATAAATTTTACTTATGAAAAAAATACGAAAAAGGTAATATCCATACATGCACTATTAAAATTGTTGCTTTAAATTATCCCTAATCAATACAATGCCGTCAAAATTAAATCCAGTTTTATAGTCCTGCCCAGTCTTGTTATTTGAAATAATAAATCAGTAATTCGGAGAAATGGAACAATGATTATAAAACATGACTAATGCGAAAGAAGCAATTAAAAAAAAAATAATTAGAAATACAACCACAGTAATTACATTTATTGTTCAAATTTCCGATCTCTTAATTTATTCGGTACTTCGAACATTATAAACATTGAATGATGAAGGATGTATGAAACTTGGGAATGAAAATCGTTTGCACCAGAAAATTAAGAATTTTGAAAAACATTTTTAATTATATTAATTGGTATATAAAATTGTTTCTAATCACTGCATTTTTTTAATTTAACTTTAGATACATTTTATAGGCCACTGATTATTATAAAAGCAGATGACAATGCCTGTTCGGCAGTTTCTGAGAATTGAAATATGCAAAAATATGTCACATACATCACCCCCGTTGATATTTAAAAGTACAGTTTCTTTTTAATATCAATCAATTTTTATTTGAATATTTTTCGACAAACATAGCTTCAGGACTAGCAACAGTAATTGACCACCCTATATATTTGCACCTACTTCATAATTAAATATGAATATAAAAAAGTAAAATACAGACATTTAAAAATAAAATTAATTAATATGAATATTACTGTAATTACTGCAATTATAATAACTTAATATTCATTGCCAATGTCATATTTAAATTATATATAGAAGGCGGAGGACATTCCTCTCAAAAAAAATTCGTATTACTAAGCCGGCCTATTCTAAAAAGTTCAGCGACTTCTACTTCTATTTTAGAAATCGCATTTGCGTAGATATTTTAGAACAAAAAAATATTCGAAAACACTGGTATACATCACGGGGATACTGATATATGTATATTAGAAATAAAAATTATTTTGTGACTAATATTTCAAAACAAACGATATTTCTATTCGTCGATTCTTTGTCACAATTTTTTCACAGTTTAATTTTAGTCTCGGTCACTGCCTGAAAACATTTAAAAAAGATATATGCAATAGGGTCGTTTCCATTTCATTTGGTCCTGGTCCATTTGTAATAAATTATTTCAATATATTCGCTAAAACTAATTCGCATTTTTTGAAATAAAATTAGACATAAATTTCCTTTCAAATACAATGAACCACGTGGACTTATGGAATTTCCAAAATACTCAGTGGTGCATATATTCTAGGCTTCTGTTTTATTATATTTATGTATGTAGGAAAGGTTCAAAACGACAGGGTGTGACGTCTTTAATGCAGAAAGTTTGAAATACATATTTCTGGGAATATTCAGAATTAAAAAAATCTTAGTAGGGTCCTGGCCAAATTTTTACCATTTGACAGCTATGAACCTAGCGGTTGTATATCCGAAGGATCCTATCCAATCCAAAAAGAAAGGATTTTCATACACTAATTAATTTTGAACTTGATTTTTTACGGAAATTTAGGCTAAGTGTTAATAAAAACCTGGAATAACCTTACCGACGTTTCACAAATATTTTTATTGTTTCTTCATGGTTAGACTAGAATACACAGGGTGTCCGGAATATGAGTGCCGTAATTTTAAGGGTTTATATATCTGACCAAAAGCAATAAAAAAACTGTTATGAAAAAAATTTTTTAAAATGAATAGTTTATCTACAAATACATTCCAAAAATAAAAACACAACTACAATAATATGCAAAACTATGTTACGAAATAACAAACTAAGGTACTATTTAGATTAAGTAAAAGCGCCTGCAACATAATTTTCTCGTTATCTGATTTTTGGATCAGTATTAATGAAGTAAACAATAGAAATTTCCGAGAAACTCGTTAAAAGTTACTGTAACGTTCGACAACGTTGCAGTGTCAGGCTGCCGCTGATAACCTAAAAGTAATATTCGTCATAATGGTGCGTATAGCTAGTGCGTTTCATTTATGTCTAGTTTTTCTTTGATGTTTGTGAGTTGAGTATACATAAACAAAAATGGAACAATTTATAGTAACCATAATCGGCTGCATAACATGTTAATTTACGGCAAATCTAGGCAAAACTCTCTTGTTTAAAATGCGGTAAATGCTTCTTGCAAGGAAGAAGTCATTTTAACACTTGTAACTATTATTCTGTGTTGTGAAAAGAACTCTAAGAAAACCATTGACAATAAGTACCTATGTTTAGATGTACCTATATTTGTAATTATTATGCATAATACATATCAATCCTAAGATAGTATGTGAACAACGTTCACATATTCAAGTTCTGTTTGCTGTCATAATTCTGACCGTTGGTCAGAGAAAAAAATTGTTGAGGTCAAATATGTTTTATTTAGTACAACTTATCATATGGCAAAATTAAGGCACTCATATTCCGGATACCCTGTATATAAAATTAATTGCAAAATGTTTAAAATAAGTGTTTTCCCTTTCAACAAGTCGAAATTCCTGTACGAAATGCAGTTCAAAATCAGTATAAATGTGACATAATTAATAATTTTAGACAGTTTAATAAAATCCTCGCTTTAACAAAGAGAAATAAACTGTAACAGTGAATTGGTTACTTTTCTGTAAATGTTGGAAATTATTGTTTCTCATTATTTACCTAATGTAATTTACAATATTATTATACACTCTTCTGTTACTCAAATCAAAACAGCAAAACAAACACAACCTAATGCAAATCCATAAATACAATAACGTAGTACTAGGATCTTTTCACATAACTTGACTTGACAATTTGAACATTTATTCACATAACAAAAACCTCAATGGAAGAGCAACAATCGGAATGTTTATTAAAATGCAGCTTTGATATAAATGTTCATAAACTGAGTAGATATAATAGATTACAAAGACCTATTGTTCAAAATAATGTCAATGTCATTTATTCACACAGCAAACTTTAAAACTAAGTAATGTGAAAATTCTATATATTTAAGTGATTTGAAAAAATCTTTTCTTCATAGGTGTCAAATTTTACATCAAAATTCTTCAATGTGAAAAAAATATTCACATCTGATCTCGTAGTCTCCACTGCACTCCACTCCACAGGTGCATCTATCTCAGCGCGGGGTACGAAATCGGTGCGGGTTCATTAAACGGCTAGAACCGGTGTTAATTTTTTGTAATTTTTTATTAAATATTTATAATATTAAAATCTGATAATCGACCTATGATGATCTTTATTATTTTTCTTCATTTGTCGTCAGGGATCTACATTTTTAATATTCTGCCTCAACGACGCCACACCTTGTATACAAAAACCCATCTTAAGAATACCTGAGAACCATCTTCTCCAAATATTTATGCCTTGAATACCAAGTTAAGAAAGCTGCCGTAGATATTTTCGCTCGCTTCACCACTAAAAAAATATAGTTCATAGTCGTATCCATATTTGCCAAGTCAATAATATCAATTTGAATAAAAAACAGATTAAAATCACACCGTAGTAAGCACCAGATCCATAAGTAGAATTCAGTCGATACATTACAAATCAATTAGAACACAACATGCCCACTGGTCATTCGATAGAGATTTTTATCTTCCTCCCAATATTTGTTGATTTATTAGTCTTTTAGTTAGTTTTTTTCAATACCAAATGGCATAAACAATGTATGTTCCGTTATAAATTTTTTTTTCGTTTAATTTAATAAATTACCGTGACATTCAATAAACTGAAAGTTATATTTCACCAAAAATAAAAATACACTGATCTGTTTTGCATAACTTTTGAAATTACAAGACAGTGATATATTATTTCAATTTATGTTCCATAGTTTAGCAGTTGAGTATCCCGTACGTACCATGGTGTGCCACGTCGATGTTAAAGCACAGATTTATTAGAGGACCCACTTTCTAATGTAATGAAATATGAGAAAATGACAAATTGCAGTTGTCGAATTTTAAGAGCTGAAAGAGTGTATATTACAAATTTATCTAGGCCCATGCATTAATACTCGTATATTACCTATCATCTTTGAGTAAAAATAAATCCTGTGGGGGATAAGTGTAAAATTTATCATCTATTTTTTGTACTCTTGACTTTTTCGACTTACTGAAAAATATGTAATTTCAGATTTTTTTTATTAAATAACGGTGCTCTTAGTTCAAATAGGCAGATTTGGCGTCATTTGCATCGACAGTTAAGTTATTGACATTTTGCAAATTGTTATCAGTCGAAAATGCAACATTATGATTAAATTTATGGTATTTGCAATGGAAATGCGTTATAAGAATGTCGTGACTTTTTCCTCAGCGTAGGGTACGTAATCGCAAAGTATTTGAGAATGTACGCAGAAATTTGACAGATGATGGAAGTTTTCGATGTACTTGTGCGCAGGAGAGACTTCTCCAGACCTAAATGCTATATATTACTTTCTGTGGGGTAGGATGAAGGCTATAGTTTACGCTACATAAATAAATTCTTTGGAAGAATTACCATAGAAGCCATTTAGCTGTGAACCTAATCACACAAAATTATTTTGAAGTTTTTGATTTTTTCGGGCAATTCGACGTCAAGATAGAAAATGTATTCAGCAATATGGAAATCTTTTTGAGCATTTGCTATAAAAATTACTAGGTAATCAAATAAAGAATAAATAGTTAGTGGTTTTTTATTATTTATAACTCATAGAATAATTTCAAATTATATTGATTTGTTTTATTTTGTCAATGATTATCTACTGAAAGTTTCTGTGGAAATAATAATTCATAAAAAGTAAGTAACTGAACTACCAATGCAAAAGTCGAGAAATTCTTTTTTGTTTTTCACAACCTGCTATGATAAAACAATTAATTAATTATAATTTAGATTTTCCGTTTTTAAAGCATGTAATATTTTTAAATGGGTTTTACTCAAACATTAAGCATTCTATCAATATGAACCAAGAGTATCTTTATTTTTAACTGATATTTCATATTTTTCATGGACGCGAAATTCGTGTATATTCACGCGAATTATTTAATGGCGGGAAAGTCTCACCTTTTAGTGAATTTCGCCAACTGTAACATATTCATCATAAAACTGTTGATTGTCAGAAAGTCAAGATACACTTACTAACCTCACATAATGATGAAAATAGGGATAATATCTCAACTGCTTTACTGTTACCTCATTAAGTAATTTAAATAAAAACTGCACGAAAATCTGCGAATTTCGCTTCCATGAAAACAAAGCTTTATTCTTCATTTTTGAAACTTATCATTCCCTAAGTGCATATAAGTTCCCGTGATATTTTGACTAATCTGTTAGAGACTTAAGAGTTTGTAAATCGGAGAAATTTTGACATGTATTTAGTTACATTTCTGAAAAATTTATATTAAATTATAGTCGTTTCTTTTTAGTTCATCATTTTTTAATTATAAACAGAAAACAAACCAGTTGCGATTGAATGAATGTAAAAAATTTAAAACTGTATTTATCTTTCATTTAATCATGATCATCTCATTATTTACCAAACACAACAGCTAATGTTTGAAAAATTAGGTATTAATAGGTATCAGGTGTAATACATGGATGACTCGTCAACTATAACATTAAATTGCGACCTTGACTTTCTTCTCTATTGCATTACTTTAATCTTATTATAAAACTATTATCATATACCTACCTATAGAATGAGTCATGGTATTCAATACTTATGAACACGAACAGTTTCTCTCTTCTATCACCTGGTACAACCAACTTTTCATAAAATGTAAATACCATGTAATAGAATTGAATAATAACAATAATTATAATACCTGTCATCAACAATCCTTTCGATTTTAGAATAGTCTCGGCCTTTTAAAGGACATGGTCTAATATGAATATATATAACACAGTTTTTAGTACGAAAAGAGAGAATTTAACAGATAAGTAATTTTTAATTGATTCTGAAGTACTAGATATCTGTTAAATAAAGTTATCAAACCCATAAAGTAGAAATAACCTTGGGTTTCTCAAGCATTCACTAAAGCTTATGAATGTATACAGCAATTTAACAGAAACTTAATTTTCATTTACTTCAAGCTTATAAAGCAAAGTATATGTCAAATTTTATTAGAGAAATACTAGTCTTATTGGGTATTATTTTTATACCTATGTAGAAAAATGATGTGATACACAGTAAGTAATAACGAAATAATGGTCAGACGTATTTTAAAAATTATTAAAAATATTTTTGTCCGAAATCTTATAATACTAATATAAGTTGTGTTTAATCCAGTTACTGCTACTACACATCGAAACTATTAAATTTTTCTCTATAATTAGTTATCACAATAGAACTTTTATTAATCTTGATTTCCTTAAATAATTAGATAGTGGTAAACTTTAAAATAATAATTTTGAAAATGAGAAATATAAAATGAATAGATTGGAATTGGACTTCGAGCACAAACAGCAGTATCTCATTTGGTTTATATGTATTAGAAATAGGAAAATGTAAAACATTTTTCTATAATTTTGAAATATAGTTTAGTATTTATTCTGTAAATGGACAGTATAAACATTGATTGCAACAGTATAATTGTTTATTTCACAGCCAATTTACTTTTTTCATAACGACGTACCTACTGTTACTAAGATTAATTTTGTTACAATTATAAACCAGAACCAAAAAACTAATTTCATTGCACAATTAGATTATTTTGAAATTCTTCGATTCGAATTTTTATGCATTAGTTAGTGTGAATGATTACAGTAGATTTAGCAGAAAACAACAAAAATAGAATTGCTGGAATTTTATTTTACTGTTTCATCTTTATAAACCAATTAAAGTACCCAGGCAAGTATTAACTTTATGTCGTTATTCACAACTGCTGAATGTTTCATTTAATTTTTTAAATAGGTAATGGTCTGCACAAATGTATATTTTCAAACAAGACTTTTTATTTTTAAAACTGAAACCTAAATTCCACGAAGAAAAATAAGTAAACATCCGACAATGATGTAGGTGGTGAACCAAATCGAAAATACTTCTTGACAATTTTTTCAAGATGTTTAAATGCATGCGTTTATTCCACGCGGTGCTGAAAAATATTAAGGTATGATTCATTTTTCTGGTTATATTTAAGTCCATATTTTACTTTACTTGAAGGCATATTTCGTGAATTATCATAATCAAGTTTATATATGATTCAACCTGTGGAAATAATTGAAACATATTTGTAGTATTTACAAATTTTTGCATTTTTGCTAGGTGCTTTGTTATCATAAAGAATGTTCTGTTTCTAATGACACAATTACTATGTCAAGAAAACACAACTAGAATTTGAGTACACACTTCTGTGAGTTAAAGAAAATCCAAAAGTATCAAAAATGGCTTATGTGTATAGTAATTCGATGGATTCGATGGATATAGTTTAAATGACGATGTTTACATGCTTTAGCAGAACGATTTTCCGCTAAACATGTGCCACTACTTATACTACGGTGTGCAGTGAGTGCAAGTGCAGTGCAACGCGAGAGAAATTTGAAGCCGAATCGTAGAAGAGATGAAGGATCATACATGAGGTTCTCCGTACCATATACAGCTTGTCCAAGCACGATCTCCTGAATTTAAATCATTTGGACGTCTTTTTGTGGGGATATTTAAGAAATGAAGTGTATCACACCGGAATGGATACATACTAATGATGATTTACACAAACATAGTTGCTGCCAATAACTTACGAGTTCAAAACGGACCAGAAGCAGACACAATTGAAGGGTGGAAAAGCTAGAGAGCCTGAGTGCCAAAAATCAAAATTTGATTTTTTTTGCATAAAACAGAGCTACTTACTGATATCAGTGTCCCATAAAAAATCTAAGTCCATAGTCCTATGTAAATCGTCAATACATACGTATAAAATTGACAGGGGACCTATCTCCAGGCAAGCAGGTCCAACTTGTGGACCTAGGTGCCAACGACGCAAAACAGCAATACTACAAAACAGTATTAATGCAAAACAGTATTAATACAAAACATAATGTATTTTTTATGTAAAATTGTCGAGAATTAAATTTTTTAACTTTAATTGGCAATTTATTGAGAGAAATTCCAATAATTAAAATGGTACTTAGGCCCTTCAATTTTAAACCTTCTTAGTACGTAAAAGCTAGGGGACCTAAGTGCCAAAACTTAAAATTCGCTGCCCTGTAAAATTATATTTTTGGCACTTAGGCTCTCTAGCTTTTCCACCCTTCAATTGTGTTAGTTTATAGAAACTGGGTAAGATGGACCCGAAATTTTGTTCTAACATCAGGCATGTTAAATTATTTTATTAATTAAAACCGCTAATGAATTCTATTAATAGTTAATAACAGTAGCGGCAAAATCCGATGGATTTGCTCTATAAAATAAGCGTTATGAAATGTTATTTATTTCTTTATTCCCTGAGAATTTCTTTCCATTTTTTGCCCGGTCGCCGATTGCATGCTTTGCTGCCTTATCAGGTTTTACAGTGGACCAGTTTCCAGTGCCGCGCAGGAGTGTATTTTTAAATAATTTTCGAATTGCTCTTTTCGTTTTTTTTTTACAAAATTGTATTTGTAAGAGTTCCCTGTACCTTCAAAAATGTTTTGCCCTGTATAACAAGGGACTGAATAAATTGACTAAACAGTGATGAGTTGAACGGGTTGAAATTGAAATTTGACAGTTTACCAGATTTACCAGCTATGTAAGGTGAATAAAAAAATTACTAAGTTTAATACCAATAGATACATAAATGAAAAATAACAACTATGATATAATGAGATTCCCAAAGATACTTAAATAACGGTTTCCAGTTGCAATTCAAATTAACTTTAGTATTAACACAATAAGTAGGATTTATAAAATCGCGAATTAAATGTAAATTTAATAAACGTCCATTATCATAATTCAAACAAGATATGTTAAACTATAGCGACACCTAATTCCTTGTTTTTAATAAACTCTTAAATTTCCACATAACGTTGCGTAGCTATATTTTCTGTGATAACGTGTAATGCCGCTTCTACATTCTCGCCTGCTCTGGACGAGACATCTCGGCGAGAGTGCTATAGCGAGAGTTACCTGTTACATAGACATTGAACCGACTCTGTGTTAACTGACCTACACCATAAGTGATATAGTGCGGTAGAAGTGCTGACAAAGATTCCTGTCGAAGTTTATCTTTTATACCGTATATTATCAGTAACTTTATGTTAATTTCAGAAATTATCTATTGTTCATTGTTCCAGTGGCGGCTCGTGATAGCTGCAAGAGGTGAGGCCCAAATAATACCTAAATAGGAATACATTTACACGTCTCCCCTGAGGTAATATTCCTTGACGCGTTGACCATTTTTTATTATGGAGGTCTTCGCCAATAGCCCTACTATAACCATAAATTAAAAAACTAAATAACATCAGAACTCCGATTTTTATTTACAATATAAATAATAGAAAAAAATATATGTTTCAGCATCTAATAATTAAAAATTGTTTAAAACACTAAAAAATATGAAAAAATATAGAAACCAATTTTCAACTACTTATCTATTTACATACAAAACAAAACCACTTTTACCAAAAATATTTTAATACTTTCACTTCTTATACTTAAATCAAGTCTATTCGTCGGTCTTTTAAATTCGCATTTATGTATAATGTCTTTACAAAAATGGGAATCGGCGGTAAGACTTTACAACAGTTCTTTTTCTATAGCCATCATCGATAAGTTGTTTAAGCGCTCTTGTGTCATCGTATTTCTTAAGTAAGTCTGGGCTTAAGGCACGAAAAGTTTCGTTCTACTGAAACACTTATTGCAGGAATTGTTAAAACTAAGAAAATAATTTGTATGTTTCCGAAAATATCATTTTAAATTCCTTGTATAATATTTCTGCCGTTTTCTGAGCGTGTCTGTACAAAACATAAAGTTCGTTTTTCAACTTATCTATGTCAAATATGTTTGCATATTCGGAATATTTTAAAGAATTGGCCGACTATTCAAAATTTGCCGTTTCTCTACTTCAATACGTATTGAAAAAGGCGTTTCAAATAGAGATAAAACAATATCGTGAGAGGGATGCATTATTATAAATAACTATCGACGAGCCTATCGATTATATATATTTAAATTAGGTTCCTATTCTATGTCAAATTTAGTCTTACCTTGTAAGGAAGTTGTTTTTTATTTCTTTAAATTAATCCTACCTGCCTTGTCCTTAAAAATTTACCACCGCGCTTACCAACTAATCTTCAGAATATTTAAGAAGTTACATTCAACTAATCAACCACTAACATTAACTACTGGAAATTCAAAACACATTATTAACACTTGAACAATCAATTAATCGCGTCACACACACGTAAATAATCTACAGTTCACAAGTTACCTACGGTCACTAGCCACTATCACATCGTCCGTTTGCCGTTGAACTAAAAACTTGAGGCGCCAGAAGTCGAGCCTCAGTCTCGAGCGGACATGGAACGAAAAACATCAATTTTAACCGTGTCGCGTGGTGGGGGAAACCATAACGTATAGACATGTGCGACGCAATTTGAGGCTCGCAAAATTTGGCCTTACTGTGGTGGGATTGGTGGGTGACCCGGACTCCCCACGCGGATAGAAACAGAAACGGCGGGATATTGAAATGTAAACCAGAGGTACGTTATAACATACGAGAGCTAAAATTGAAGCAGTTATTTTATTTCGTTACATTCATTTTTGATAAATGTAGTAGGCAATTGGATTGGAAATTATGGGGTATTAAAATATATAGTGAAAGCCAAATTTTACAGTGAGGCCCGGCCTCAGTTGCTTCATACGACGAGCCGACACTGCATTGTTCCTAATGCACGAGGCAATCTATTAATTTCTATTACGTATGTTTCCTGTATATATATATGATTTAGAGACTTTTTCAGCTTCAGTTCAGTTATGTCTTAATCAAATCAAAACACTGTTAAAGATTTGAGCTAACTCTGTTTTGTTCTTAGTAAAATACCTGTTGTTAGTTAAATAAAACACAATTAGAAAGAACGAATATCTTTTTTTGGGTAATTAATTTAATTAACAAGAGTAAAAGCTGAGTCCAAAACCAACCAAGGAAGCGGAGGGGCTTCTTCGAACCAAGACCTGCAAGAAGCTCAACGTTATTCGAGAGCGCTACTCGACGAGTACTGCATCCACACTCTCCTGCTCGCCCGGTCTCGGACTGTCTCGCCGAGAGTGTGGATGCGCCATAAGAAATAACATCGCCGTTATTTCTTAACAGTTGCAGGGGGTATATACTATAAAATTTTAAGATGAAATATAACATTTAACCTTGAAATAACTTAAATGTTATTATGACCAAAATAGGATACATACTTGGGCTGATTATTTGCCTAAAATGTATGTCCAAAATGACTACTGTGAGAATTATGTACAATAAGCATATAATGTTAGATAACTTAATTATCTGAAAACTATAAGTTCTTCGAAATACACTGAACATATAGCAAACTATTTTGGCCTATATCTCTTTTATTATTAGAGATAAACCACTGTAATTGTAAGAAAATCAGTATATCCAAATTAGTATTAATATAATTATTTTTGCAACTTAGCAAATCCAAAAAGTATATTACAATTATTAGCTACTCATACACTTGGTTTCTGTGTCACTATAAATCTGATAAACTCTTATATTTATTAGCATATTATTATTTTATTTTGTTACAATAATTAGAAATAAATTAAAATATTGCGCCAACTTCGCGTCACTCTGCTGCATACATTTAGATTTTCTTCTCAATTGTTTTGATATGTATGATACCTGATATCTGGCGTCGTCAATACAATTTTTAAACGGTAGATCGAACAATTTGTGTATTCGGAACCGCTGACATTGTTCTATTTGCGGCTTTCGGTTCTGTAATCAAGTGCAACGGTTTAAAATAAACGCATCCGAGAATGAGGCTATGTATAGGTGGGTTCGTGTGGCTCATTAGTTCCACCAGGTCGTGGGGATTAGCTGGAGGAATTAATTCGGCGCACCGGCACATCCGAAACACAAGCCCGCGAGGTAGCAGTCCCATTGACCCCGTTTCAACACTGGCTAAATAATATTTCATTTCAAACGGCATCTAGACACGAATTTCAGGGAGTAATGTTACACTTTTAATCTCCAGAGATTCCAATTACTATCATTCTCTCTAACAAAAATACACGATTAAGTAACACATTAAAAATCATGAATTTCTTAAGATCCCTAAACAGAGGAAATTGCCTACAAACTTTTGATTCTCTTCGTTCCGCATCCATGTGTCCCGTTCCTTTTATTATTTTTTGTATTACCTAGTGGAATTATTTTCTTGTTTTGGCGTAATAATTATTGTTCTGGTATTTGTTACCATTACGTTTTGGTTGTTGTTTAAGTGTTGCATAGGTACTTTTATGTCAAATCTCAAATTATGCTGCGTTATAATTGTGGGGGCACAGTTTATATTGGGGTACTTCAAAAACCCAAAATAAAAAAGGGAAACTGGAGAATCTATTACTTTTCATAGAGTTCCAAAAGAACCTTAATTAAGAAAGGAGTCGACAGGAAGATGCTAAGGTCAATAGAAAAGATACTTTTTATCCAGATAACCAAAGAATTTTCAGTAAGCATTTTCATACAGAAAAATTTAAAGATATATGTTGCAGAAGAAAACTAAACATAGCTTCAAAGAAATTATAACTTACAGGTATAAATTCGTGTCATGTGCTGTATGCAGCTATTACATTAGATCAATCATTTTGGCAATTGTTTACTATAATCGAAAGTCTACATCGTGCATTTCTCTGTGCATACCGTTCCATCAAGTATTAGTACCAGCACCCAGGCTCTCCAAAACACTATGTAAAATAAATCAAGATTGTACTTCCTGAGTCGAAATATAGATAGTTACCAATGAAATTTTAAATTATTTAAATAAAATAAATATAGGCACAAAATCGTACAGAGAAGTAGCTAAGTAGGTACAATTAACTGAACAGTAACTAAGATTGCGTTGTACCACTTGTGGTTATTATTTGTATGTTGTAACGTTCATTTTTACATGGAACGTTCCACTGTATAATAATCCGCAGTGTTAAATATTGTTTATAATAAAAACTGTAAATTATAGATATTGTTTTGAGAATTTTATTTAAAAATATTTATTTTATGTTACAGATCACCTTGTCTTTATCAGCAATTATATCAGTTTCAGAAATATAGGCTAAAAATAATTAATTAATATCAGATCTTATTGGCTCATTCAGGTAGTTGGTTATAATTGATTTCACACACGTGTCAAGTTAATTACCGAGTTGCTTATATTTACAATCAGTACGGATTACATATTTAAATTTTTAAGGTTGGTAATAACGCGGGTCAAGCGTGATTTTCTAACCTCTATAGCGCGACTCGAGAACTCCAAAACCACGAGGTAAAAATATGTGATCACATTTTATATGAGTCTACGACTTATTTTAAATTTAGAAAAAAGCTGCTTGAGACTCTAGTATTGCCAATTCTGTCATACTTACTGAAGTATAGTTTATTAGGTATTCGTGATTAGATAAATTTTCAAAATGTCGCCTTCAAGTGATTCAAATCTGTTGTTGTAGATTTGTTTATAGATTAAAAATATATGATCATGTCTATTCTAAAATAAACGTACTATTTTGGCTTAGACTTGAAAACTTGTATAAATATAATTTAACTGTTACAAAAGCTAATAAAGAATATATGGATAGATATTGTGGGTGTAATTCAACGTTGGTCGGAGCTTTAGTCCGCAGAGTAGTTAGTTTCACACAATATTGTTAATACCTAAAAATATATTTAAAAAAAACGATTACATAAAGGGTAAACATTTGTTGATTAATTAAGTAGCTAATTGTCGATATTTAATTTCAAATAATTTTAATTTATTGGTATAATAATTTTTATAGTTAGATATTTGACTCAACTTAATGGAGGCCACCTGAAGAAGCAATCCTAAAAATGTAGAAATAGGTCAGATCCTATCTATTGTGGTTGAATTTTAGAGTTCCCACAGTTTCAAAAGTGCACTTAGATATTTGTAGAATGTTATCATTAAAACAGGTTAGTAAATTTAGCTAGATCAATTTTTATTTTAGATAATTATTGACTAGAGCTTTGTCTGTGGGTTCATTAGGGTACGTAGATGTTTGGTATCAGAGCATACATATGACTTCATTGATAGGAATTGTAGGAGATTTTATTTATATTAGCTTAAAATACCTCTCTAATGCAGTAAAAAATGTTACAAAAGCTAATAAAGAATATATGGGTAGATAATGTGGGTGTAATTCAACACTGGTCAGGGCTTTAGTCCGCAGAGTAGTTAGTTTCACACAATTATTAATACCTAAAAACATATATAAAAAAATTAACTGTGTTTGTTCATAACATTTTACTACTTCATCACCATCCTATTTTCTGGAGAAACTTTCTTTTAGATTAAATTTTCATTCTATTAATGGTACTCAAATCTGCTAGCATTTCCCCGTTATCACTCAGCCATATTTCAGAGAGCAATTTCGTATAATGCAGCACATGTTTACAATAAATTAAGTTCTCGCCTTAAGCATAAATTTGCACTTCGCAAAATTATTAGAATATATTTTTTATCAATACAAATTAATTTTAGTATATGCGTAATTATATGATGTATTTTTATATATTTTCATGTGTATGTGAAACATTTCCAGTTTAAACTATTTTATTTTCATCATGAGAATGTAATTCCTCATCTTTACCTATTGGATTAGTTTTTATGAACATATTTGACTTCTGTCTGTATTTGTTTTATCTTTTCTGTTACTGTTAAGGTTAAGTAGAGTAGCCGCAGGCTAAACTTTGCCTTTTCTAATGTGATTGTAAATTGCAATCCATTTTAGAGATAAATCCACTAGAAATTTCGAGGTCATCTTTCCACTTCCATATTGAAAATAAATTTTCTTAATATTCTCCAGGGCCCCTTGTGCCTGCGCCACTGTACGTTTTCAAAACTCTCAAGCTTTAATTTTCAAAACCGAGCACAATGTACATGTATACATTTTTATATGTATACTTTTTACGTCATCAAAATTTCGATCTAGATAAAAGGTAGAAGGGTGCTACTAAAATTTGTAAAGTTAAAAATTTGTATGGTGTTGTATCGCTGAGATCGAAAAAATATATGGTATTTTACTATATCTGCTGAGTTATGTATCATATTTCAGGCATACATAGTTGTATGTATAGCTAATGCTAATTGTGCTGCTCTATATGCACTCGATGAATTCGTAATTTTAGAGGTATAAAATATGTTGCTTCTCGTACCTAGATGGTGCTCCCCTAAGAATAACTCGCTTATAATGGAAGTAAACCATAAAGTTATGAGTTGTAAAGTAAACGCATCTAAACCGAAATCTTGACTCATATTTTGTAGCAGCATCGAAAAAATACGTAACTACTTCATTATAGATATGTTACAGAATAAAACGTATGTTTGAGATTATTTGTTATATGTTCTAAACTGTTAATGAACATATATCCAAATTATTAAAAGGACTGACAATTCAAATACAACTAAAACTCAGTTGGATGGTAAAAATCAAATTATAGATATACCAATGATGTCATTTTGTTTTAGAATGCTATTGAACCAAAATTTGTAGGCAACATTCTCAGTTTAGGGATATTGCATGGTTTACAACCAGACTGAGGACGTGATAAAGCTACTGACCATGCATTTAGCTGCTAAAAAACAAATTTTAAACCTACAATAAAAATATTAGGGTTGAGTAGCCAACCAATCGTCCAGAAAGTCAACTTTTGCAACTGCGTTGTATGGCGTACATTGCGAACAGAGGCATTCACCAGGAGATATTCCACATGCATCGAGTACAGTCTGCAATCTGAAGATTATCCTTGAAGGGTTGCTTTTTGCGAGTGATTACTAAATCAATAGTAGTGGCACCCTTTGTTTACAAGTGAAGCACTTGTGAGGGAATAGACTTGTTCCACTGGTAATAGGATATTTGATAGTTAAAATAGCTGTGAGCTTAATGTGGAAAAAAAATTTGCTCTAACCTGCTCCTTTTGAAGAAAAAGTCGACAAGATGACTTCTCCTTAATAAGATAACAGCTGTGCATGAGCGTTTTTGAATCTCTTTCCTTAACAATGGAAGAAAAATCTTCTCGATTAAAAAAAACCAATTTATTTGGCTCGTTATCTACCTAAATTACTTTAAGTCTTAGTCAGCTCAAACAAACTTTATTTGGAAACGCTCACTTTGCTTCAACCGTTTACAAAAAAAAAAAAATACTGGCGTATACCAAAACTCATTGGTTTCGTGAAATGTACACCCTGTATCTCGAAATCGAATCAGTAATTTTCCCATATTTATATAAACTGTCTCTCTTTTTATAGATAATATAGAACCTACGTCTATATTTTCTTAACATCATTGGTGTAACTGTTGCAATCCTCAGAAAAATCAATTTAATTTCAACCCAGGCCCATGCTTAGAACTAATGAAAAATTGAAAAAAATCATATACAAAAGTCAAAGACCGGAAAATCATTTTACACCACACTTCAAAATATCATGGATCACATATAAATACTGATCATGTAATTTTGAGTATCAGAGCTGCTTCTGAAGAAGGGAAACGTCAAGTATAAACTGAGAACTATCGAGATAGGTTGCAAATCTACATGACCTTTACTACAGTATCATAGTCCAATTCTATTAGTCTATTTTTTTTAAGAGAAAAAACATTAATTAATTGAATTATATGCATATGGCGACATACAACAGATGGCGTTTGTACAAAGTCGCAGAAAAAACCATTTAAGATGCACTAATAAATGCTTGTTTACTCTTTTGTTAAAACAACCCTACTAAAAAAAGTTTAAAATATGCATTTTAAGTGACTAATCTTGATGTACAGTATACCACTTAATTAATTGTACTTGTACCGTATCTATTACATACCCATATTTGAGCATATTTACATGCGTGTACGTTGTAAGCATAAAAATTGCTTTAACCGTAATTTGTGTGCGAAATTGATTTGTCAAACAACCCACCCATCCGTTCACAAAACTTGTACGCGTAAAAATGTTCAAAATTCCTTACCTAAGACTAAATTTTAAAATAATAAGGGACATATGAAACAAGTTGTTATTGATTAGGAAACTATTATATAAATTGTCTATTCAACAAAAGATGAAAGACATTTAATCAAAGTACCTACATATAGAGGGTGTTTATTAACTGAATGCCGATACTTAAGGGTGTGAATCCTTGGGTCATTTTAAGAAGAAAACTTAATATCAACATATGTCCCAAACCTCTTAATTTTTGAGCTATAGGGTGTTACAGTTTTAAGAAAAAAATTACTTTTTTATTATAATTTTCTTACCACTCCAAATATTTTTATGAAATTTTGTACACACCTATTAATCATTAAGGAGCATTGTTTGATGTAAAAAATGTTTTAAAATCTTTGTCAATGACTTGAGGAAAAAACTTTTTTTGGTTTTAATTTTTTTACGTGAAAATGGTGCGTCGTACGAGAGTAAGTCTAGGGACCGAATTTGCTGTAAAATAAATGGAGATTTTAAAAATAATTTGAGTTTTTAGAAAAGGCAGTGGCGTACCATTTTTTTCTTCAAAAATGTTTAGTTCAAACCTCGTACGGACGTCATTGGCAAAGATTTTAAAACATTTTTTACATCAAACAATGCTCCTTAATGATTAATAGGTGTGTACAAAATTTCATAAAAATATCTGGAGTGATAAGAAAATTATAATAAAAAAGTTTTTTTTTTAAACTGTAACACCACCAAAATTACATTACGTATACAGTAATGGTGACATACTAAATATTTCACTTCAAAATATTACGATTTAAACCAATATGCCTTAATAAAATAATAAAAAAGATACAAGGTGTCAAATTTGGAATTTAAAAATTGATTTTTAGTAATAATAACGCTGTGTTTGACTGTATCAAAAACAAAATTTGGGAACAGATATTTTTGGATGTGATAAATCATAGTATGTTGTCTATTTCGACATATTCCCTAGAGGGCACCACATTCGCCATATTTGTGACGTAAATGTAAGCGTAATTTTTTTGGCCCAAACATTATGACGTTTTTTATTAAAAAATCTTGAACCTATAAGTCGGAGGCAAATTGCTCTGATGCCACGCCACGCCATGTGATACAACGTCAGAAGGATCTGACACCGTGTATTCTCATGTATTTTTATGCAGGGTGTCCGGAAATGATGAGCAAAAAATTCAGGGGATAAATCTAGACCAAAAATAAATGCTTTCTATAACATTTTTTCCAAAACTGATTATTAACGGAGTTACAGGGTGATAAAGTTAAAATTGTATTTTCGATATTTGTAAATAATTTCTTAAGAAATCCAAATATTTACATAAAATTTGTAAATCGGGTGTTTTTGCGGACGAGAAATTCTAATTTCTAATATTGACGTCACTAGTAGAGGGCGCCACTTGTGGCACATCATGTTTCTTTTAAACGGCAGAACTTTTTTGCATTTGAATGTATCCATCTGACTATCGAAACAATCGATTCTCTTACCTGTCTTATTTGAAAAAGGTATACCTTGCTGAAGTCGGTAGGCGTAACCATTTTTGAAATAATCCTATTTGAAATGCTCAGTCCACCAAGTAAAAACTGTTTTGGTTTCAGGTAAAGTGCATTTTCTGCTGAAAATGCAGCAAAATGTTACTTAAAACGTAAAGTATGGAGACGTGCAAAATTTCAAGAAGATTGGCGAGGTTAGATGAAACCATTTTTCAACAAAGCACAAAGATTTTATCAAAGCAGGCCGATTTTTTAAAAATTTTGCACATCTCCATATTTTACCGTTCTGAACTACTTTTTCAAGTAACATTTTGCTGTATTTTCAGTAGAAAAGGCACATTAACTGAAACTATAACAGTTTTCAACCGGTGCACTGAATATTTCAATTAAGATTATTTCGAAAACTGTTACTCCTAACGACTTCAATAAGGTATACCTTTTTCAGATAAAACAGGTAGGAGAATCGATTGTTTCCATAGTCAGATGGATACACTAAGCAGCAAAAAAGTTCTGTCATTTAAAAGAAACATGATGTGCCATAAGTGGCGCCCTCTACTAGTGACATCAAAATTAGAAACATTTGAATTTCTTATGAAGTTATTTACAAATATCGAAAATACAATTTTAACTTTAACACCCTGTAACTCTGTTAATAATTAGTTTTGGAAAAACTTTTATAGAAAGAGGTAGCATTTATTTTCGGTCTAGAATTATTCCCTGAATTTTTTGCTCATCATTTCCGGGCACCCTGTATATTGTGTGTTATTGCTTTGACACTACACCACGCCAGGCCAAACCATGCCACACGTGCCGCAAATTCCCTCTTGTTAGATTTTCATCACGTCGGGTGGTGTAACGTGGTAACAGTGTGCACTGTGCACGTGAATATGTTGTCACATGCATAAAATTATAGAAAATATTGACAAAATTTTGTTATTTTACAGATTTGCGAGCATGAATGTCTCTATAGTGGGCGATTCCATGTCAACTGTCGCAAGGTTGGTGCATCATGATTTTTTTCCCAAACTAAAACTATTTCATTCTGTTGTAGGTTCAAATACAAGTATTATCCCAAATTTTCAGCCAGAAATACTACTCCTAAAGTTTTTTACTGCCAATTTACGTTTTTTTCGCGTTTTTCGTTTTAGGTGACAAATTTTCTCTAAAGCGTTACCAGAAACGCGTCGGAGGATAGAAAAATTCTAGAAGACCTATAATCGATGTAAAATTGCCCAAGGAATCCATTCCCGCTCTCAGAAATGCTTCAAAAATTTTCCATTTGCCAGAAATCGCAAAAATTTTTTTTTTTTAAATTTACTGTATCTTGCGTGTGGAAATTTTTGAATTTTTCTGCAGGCGCGCAAAATGTTCGTTTTTGAGTATAATTTTAAGTACTTTTAACTTTCCCGTGTGTATTTGGGTTTTAAGGGTTCAAACAGTTGAAAAATGGCAGAAAATAGACAAATCAGCCTGAAACGGTGCATTAAGCAAGAGAACCAAGTGGCAAAAGTCTCCGCTCGACGATGAAGTCAGATCATTTTCATTGAATACCAGACCATCTAGAGGTCTAATATTGCCACAGTCACTCAAAAATTGCAGCACGAAAGGTGTACGCGCATAAAGGCATACCAATCAAGCTTCAGGTATTTGCTCAATTCACGCGGTCTTGCACTTTATATGTGAAATGGAAAGTCAAATACAACAACCAGATTATTTCACTAAGCGAACTCTTAAAATTTTGTAGGGAAAATATAAAGTCTGTCTTTCGTCAGGAAGTACCCAGTCAAGAAGTCGCCTTGCTGCGAGAAACGAGTAAAACTATTCCTGGAACAAGAGGTTACCACCAATTCTTTTTGCATAATGATCAGATGATCAAATGCAAACATACCAGTTTAGATGACAAGTATGCTCTAGCTTTTGACTTGACCGGGAAAGTTATGAGATCTAGGCGATGTGGTCAATACGCAGCGTTTACCTTTGATCACATGTGGCATCTAGGGCTAATAATGATTTCGGATGAAGTAAGTTTGGAAGCAGAGTTTTCAATACTTTCCTCCAATAAAGTGGACCAAACTTATTCATTCCTGGATCCACCAGTATGCTTGACCATTTCGTTTCCCCAAATACTCTGCGAAGTTAAGCTCAGCGAGATAAAGAAGGCCCCCGAACACATTCAAGTTGAACAGTGCTCAGCACAAAAAAATTGTGAAATACTTTGAGAAATTTATGGCTAGTCTAAATACGAAAATAATTCATAATAGCAATAAAGAAAATTACTCGACAACTTAATGCCTATATTATTTTATAGATCTGCAACTTTGTAATAAATTATATTTAGTTGTATTACTTTTATATTATGTAGTATTTTTAAAAAATGATTTATTAAGTACTTACTTACTTAATAAAAGGAAATATTCGGTGTTGTCCTATAATATCATAATCACTTGATTTTTCATCATCCAGCGTCATTTGCCTCTATAACCGAGTCCAATATTGAACCTCTAGATGGTCAAGTATTCAATGAAAACGACCGTGCTGAATTCAAAAAGTGCAAGACCGTGTGAATTGAGCAAATACCTGTAAGCTTGATTGGTATGCCTTTATGCGCGTACACCTTTCGTGCTGCAATTTTGAGTGACTGTGGCAATATTAGACCTCTAGATGGTCTGGTATTCAATGAAAATGATCTGACTTCATCGTCGAGGGTTAAGCTTCAGACCCACAAGAATATTTTCAACTTTTGCCACTTGGTTCTCTTGCTTAATGCACCATTTTAGGCTGATTTGTCTATTTTCTGCCATTTTTCAACTGTTTCAACCCTTAAAACCCAAATACACACGGGAAAGTTAAAAGTACTTAAAAGTACACTCAAAAACGAACATTTTGCGCGCCTGCAGAAAAATTCAAAAATTTCCACACGCGAGATACAGTAAATTTAAAAAAAAAATTTTTTTTGCGATTTTTGGCAAATGGAAAATTTTTGGCGCATTTCTGAGAGCGGGAATGGATTCCTTGGACAATTTTACATCGATTATAGGTCTTCTAGAATTTTTCCAGCCTCCGACTCGTTTCTGGTAACGCTTTAGAGAAAATTTGTCACCTAAAACGAAAAACGCGAAAAAAACATAAATTGGCCGTAAAAAACTGTAGGAAAAAAAAAATCATGATGCACCAACCTTGCGACAGTTGACATGGAATCGCCCAGTATAAAACGTTATAGACAACACATTGTGAGCAGAAGCTTAGGAACAAATAACATAAGAAATGTTTCTCACAGCACATTATTAATTATTATTATTATTATTATTACAATATAAGAAGGGCAGAGAAAAAATCTATTATGCCCAAAAGTAGAAAACTTATTCTAAGAAATACAATGCAAAGACAAAAATAGTAGAGTACACGAGCAAGTAATAGTACATAAGTAAAGAAATAACGAAACAATGACAAAAAAAAACTACTAAGTTAACACACTAGACACAAAACGATCGTACTTGTTCTTGAAGGTATTAAGAGATGGGGCACTTACGATGTCATCAGGCAAGGATGATGGAACGTTCTGTTTGTTAAAAACTGCTGTCTAACTGTTGTATTGTATTTTTCGTGCAGAAGTTTCATAGAATGCCCTCTCAGGCGTATATCTTCATTTAAAACAAATAAACAAGACATGTCGACGGAGAAAAGATTGTGGGTAGAACGATATAACTGAATGAGATCACCTCTTTTTCGTCGCTCGGAGAGGAAGGAAAGTTTCAACAGACGTAGACGGTCTTCATAAGGTAAATTTTGATACGCTGGAATCATCTTTGTAGCATTTCTTTGGACTTTTTCCAATGCCATAATGTCTTTAACTAGATATGGACACCAAACAGATATACCATACTCTAGACGAGGCCGAATATATGTTTTGTAAAGGCGAAGGAACAAAGCAGGGTTAGGATTTTGAAAACATTTCCTTAGCAAGTACATTTGTGTGTTAGCTCTTTTAACCACACATGAAGTTTGCTCTGACCAACTCAACTTGGAATTAATTACAATACCCAAATCACATTGCTTTTCCACTGATGTTACTAAGCCAGATGACAGACGATAAGAGAAATGTGGATTGTTATGACCGAGATGAAGGACAGTACATTTATCTAATGAAACAACATAAATTTTAATGACTCTAGCTAAATGGATTAGGGTACTTAAATGTATTCTTCTGATATGAAATATCCTTAAATTGATGGAATTGTCGAATGTAACGTAACGTGGCATCAGAGCAATGTGTCCCCAGCTATATTGTTTTTGAGGAAAAAAAGTTATTATTAGTCTTAGAAATTGAGCATATTCAAGACGATAGTTTTTCAACAATTAGCTGTATATCCTTGTACAATATTTTAACGTAGTGAGCAAGTTAAATTTTAACAATTATTAGACAAAATTTATGGTAAAGTTAATAGGTATGTATTTCTAAATGTAAGGTATTTATTTAGTTTTGGTTAAAATCATTATTGCTTTACAAAATCGAAAAACAACAATAATTTTTCATATTTAGATATCACAGATGTTATTTGTTGGCAATTAAATTTCAATGGACGTGTTGGGCAACGAGAATATTTGGGAGGTTTTCGAAATAAGATTACAACCTGATAATCAACAATTTAAAAAATCTATTTAGGATTTTAAAGGAAAAAATACAAAATAAATTGTTCACATTGTTAATTATCCACAAACTAATTCAGGACGTCTATCTGGAGCTGCAGGAATCAGTATGACTTCCATTTTAAAAACGTTGCATGTTTAAAAATACTATCCATAGGATTTTACATCGATGCATTTTATTGCTTGTCGATCTACCTTCAACATAACCAATTGGCAAGGGAATTTTGCCGCCTGCTACGTTAAAATATTGTACAATGAACTATGGAGCTTAAATTGCTAAAAAGCTATTTTATCGAAAATGGATAATTCCTGAACCTAATACCTTTCTTCCTCAAAAACAATGTAGGTTTAAGATTTTTTATAAAAATGTTAGAAATATCTAAAATTTAGTACACTTATATTGCAATTTTCATTAGTGTATCTGTTTATTGTGTCAATGAAATTTGTCGAAACAATGTTAAAGCAAAAAAATTATGACAGAGTATACTGAAATTATTAATTTTCTACTGTAATAGAAAGGTATTTTAAGCTAATATAAATCAAATCTCCTACAATTCCTATCAACGAAGTCATATGTATGCTCTCTGATATCAAACATCTAGGTATGCTAATGAAAAATTCCACAGATTTGATTTATATTAGCTTAAAATATCTTTCTAATAGGTACAGTAAAAAATGTTACAAAAACTAATAATAAAGAATATATCGGTAGATATTGTGGGTGTAATTCAACGCTGGTTGGGGCTTTAGTCCACAGAGTAGTTAGTTTCACACAATATTATTAATACCTAAAAATATATAAACAAATGTATTAATTTTCATTATACTACAATGGCTAATAACAGTGACAATATTGAATCACAATAAAACTTTAATGCAAATTTCTCACTACATTGCTTCTCATGATAATATAATATAATATTTGCTAAATTGGTACTCAATAAATATATTTTCTTATTACAGACGGATTAGCTAGCTTTTGAAGAAAATATTTAGATTTATTTTTGTTATAATTTTTCAAAAAATATTTCTTCGCGCTGCATCAAAAATAGCCGGGTTACGACCGCTAGAACTCATACATTAGTAGGAACAACTTACAGCACACCCAAATTTGTTTATTTAACACCTGGTAAATAGTATGTATATAAAATTAGTATTTATATTCCACGTCCTCGTAATTCCACTGTAACTAAACTGGTGTTTATTCCAGTTAAGCTTATTTTACATTAACGAATGAAAGCAAAATGCTTCTATTTTAATCTCATGCGTTTTATTAAAAATTAGTCAGTTTTTGTTAAATACATGCTGGTTTTGTTTATGGTTGGGTACATTCATACCCACGACAGTAAATGGTAAAACCAGTCGTCAAAAAATGATGTCTATATAATGACCGTGAAAATCCAAACTCGTCTCAAGTTGCTATTTCTGTTAAGTCATAATTCCTGACCTTATACAAACAGTTTCCTCTTATTGTTCCTTTTAAATTGTTATTGCTAGAAATGCCGCAGCAAAACATCTTAAGTGAATATCATAAGCGTTAAATAAATAAATTGAAAAATATTGCCACTATATCCCTAAATTTTATTTCAACAGTAGCTGCTTAGGGTCAAAATAAATATACATATATGTATATATCGAATACAGTGTTATTTAAATCATTGTTTTTAGGTTACATTTTGATATATTTCAATGAAACTTGGTATATGGCTGTTTTTATATAAATATCTATAGTTTTGTCCAAAACAGAGGGTACTAGGAACAAAGTTAAACAATTTTTTACGTTTTTGATTTTTTTCCTGGAAAAACGTCCCTTTATTTAAAGTAAAAAAAATTTGTTTTACTACAGATTTTAAGTACTCGTAATATATATATTTTTTTAGATTTAAATAAAAGTCTGCGTTTAATTATGTATAGGGTGTCCGTAAGTAATGGCTCACGGAGACATACTAGATTTTTCTCTTGCCAATATGCATTAATAAAACAATTGACAATAAAAAAAGATACAGAATGTCAAAGTTGGAATAGATATTTTTGGATATGAGAAATCATACCCTACTGCCTATTTCGACGTATTCCCTAGAGGGCGCCACATCTGCCATATTTGTGACGTAAATGTGAGCGTAACTTTATTGGCCCTAACGTTATCACGTTTTTTATACTTTAACAATTATTAGACAAAAATTATGTTAACGTTAACAAGTATTTCTAATTTTAAGGTATTTATCCAGCTTTGGATACAATCAATTTATAAAATCTAAAAATTCTGTCACAATCATTTTTCATATTCAGATATGAGAGAGACTGTTATTTGTTGGCAATTAAATTTCAATAGACGTGCTGGGCAACGAGAATATTTGGGAGGATTTCGAAAATTGCAACCTGATAATCAACAATTTAAAAAATCTGTTTAGGAATTTAGAGAAAAAAAGACAACAAATTTGTTGCAGATTATCCACAAACTAAATGACGACTATCTGGAGCTGCAAAAATCAATATATCTTTTATCCATTTTAAAAACGTTGCATGTTGAAAAATACTATCCGTAGCATTTTACACCAGTGCAAATTTTATTGCTTGTCGATCTACCTTCAACATATCGAATTTGCAAGGGAATTTTGGCGCCTACTACGTTAAAATATTGTACAATGAACTATGCAGCTGAATCACTCAAATGATTTAAGATTTTTATCGGAAATATTAATACTTTTAGAACACCTATCTAATTATTATCATTATAACATATCACAACACTACAAGAATAAATTGACAATGACACTAATTATCACATAAGTAGCTATCTATAGCCATACAATAAAAATTTGAACGCATAAGATAATGTAACTCATCTGTTCGCATTTATATGTGCCTAAGGCAATCATTTAGTAATGTTTTATAATGTAATTAAAAATTAAATACTTTAGTAAAAAATCAAATATTTTTGGTAATTAATTTACTACAACTTAGAAACTTAATATAAATCTATACAGATTAAGAAAAAAATGAATTTTATAAAATTATACCTGAAAAACATTTGATAACGACAAGAGTCTAACCTCGTTAAACTAGCAGGAACGGAACTGCTAAATCATCGGTGACGCTGATTAATCATTAAGAACTTGTTAAAAGGATTATTTTGTAATTAACTTTTATCAGAAATTAATTGTACATCGATCTATGACTACATTACCGAGCAAAAACATTACACAAGTTATTTAAAATAAACTTCAAATTTAAAATTGTTGGAAAATGTTGCAAACGATTATATTGTATTTATTATTTTCATTAGCTCCATTACTATGATGAGAGAGCAAAAAGTGTTCAGAGAGTTTTTCTAATTATACCATCAACGTATCGACTTATACAGGGTGATTCAGAACTTATCTAAAATAATATGGGAATAGTTGTGTGAAAGCAGCACCCGAAGTTTCCGAAGATAGCCGAATGATCATGGACGTTCGTTGACTAAGGTACACGTGTCAAAATGAGATTATCGGGTACATTACATACGTACACATAAAATTTAGAGAACAATTAAGTAAGACAGGAAATAAAGAGAAACATTTACATATTTATATTACAAAATGTACCATTGGTAGGGAAGATTTCAACCTTAAATAAGTGAAACAAGATCAGCGCACAGCAAGCAATGCTTAAAAAAATAAACGCCTTGCCAAACTAACACTTGGTACGTTGTTAGCGCCTCACGAGGTGTATTTTAAGCAGTAAAAATATAATCGACTTCAAATAATATCTCATATCACCCCCTAGGACCCATTTGAAGTCGATCATATTTTTTCTGCGTGATATGAATCCCTTGAGGAATTTTTCATACCGAGTGACAAGTTGGCACGACGCGTATTTTCCGAGATATTGATACAAATTTATTTTCGGGTACTATCATATTTTACCCTCTGGGATCCATTTGAAGGCCATCATATTTTTACTGGGTGATATGCATCCCTTGAGGATTTCTCATACCGAGTGGCAAGTTGCAACGGCATGTATTTTCCGAGATATTGGAAAATATTTTTTTCTTGTGCTATCATATTTTACCCTCTGGGATCCATTTGAAGGCCATCATATTTTTACTGGGTGATAAGCATCCCTTGAGGATTTCTCATACCGAGTGGAAAGTTGGAACGTGCGTATTTTCCGAGATATTAGTAAATATATTTTTTTCGGGTGCTATCATATTTCACCCCCGGGACCCATTTCTAGTCGGTCATATTTTTTCCACAAGATGTGTATCCCTTGAGGAAACTACATACCGAGTGACACGTTGCAACGGCATGTATTTTCTGAGATATTGGAAAATATTTTTTTCGGGTGCTATCATATTTCACCCCCTGGGACCTATTTCTAGTTGATCATATTTTTTCTGAGTGATAAGCATCCCTTGAAGAACTCTGAGACCAAGTATCATCCCCAGGATGTTACTTAGTATGAGATGACGCCTTGGAACTCACAATATCATTTTGATATTTGTACCTTAGTCAACGAACGTCCATGGTCATTCGGCTATCTTCGGAAATTTCGGGTGCTATCTTTGGGTGCTGCTTTCACACCGGTCTAAATTTCAACACTCTGCATCTTTGTAAAGGGGCATCTTAGAACAAAAAATTTTAATAAAAATTTTGTTTTGGCGAGAAGAGTGCAGTAAAAATTTTTTACACCTACTTCTGACTCACACTGTATTATTATAATAAAGACATTTAAAAGTTACAGGCATATCTAGGTAAAATGTAAAACTAGTAACGATTATATGGAATTGTGAAATATTCCCCTTTTTACAAAGAAAATTGTGTCTTCTTATTAATATAATTAGGTATTATCACTATGAGTAATTATATATTTTACTTATATGTATATATTTGTAACTTTTAACATCCTAAGATGACTTTGTATAAGTTAAACGTCAACGTCTTCCCAACTAAAGAATTAACAACGAAGGTCATAATTATTAGAACCATCTAAAAAATTAATTAACTATCTTGGATATTGAAAACAATACCTACCGCAATTAAGCAAAAATAGACTGTCCGAAAAGTACATTTTTGCTTTCTCAATTCTTTATCTCGATTACAAAATGAAATAATTATATTTAGCCGAATACAATACGAGATGCTTCGCATTTATTTTGATCCTATAATTTCTAAACTAAAAATTTTATGACTGGCTGTTTTTTTTTCTATTGCATAAAATATAAATAGCATACTTCCTTAATACATAATTTAATAAAAGTGGAAACACAGTTTTTAAAACAATACAAAATGTATGTTATATCGATTTCTCCGGTTATTTAATCCATGAAGGTTTATCGTGGATATGTATATTCTTTAAAAAAGGCACTTTCCTGTTATACAACGGTGCCGATGAAAAATTTAAATTGTTATTGAAACTGAAACTTTAATGGTAAATAAAAAATAATATTCACACCAATTATTTTCCTTGTTACTGACGCATCCACCGTTTTTAACATTAGGTGTCTCAAATATGAGGCTATATATCCTATATACAAGCATGTTTGGAAACTATAACTTTTACGAGAAATTTCATCGTATTTCCCTTTGGCGTGGTCTTACCTGTCTTTTTTATATGTTGAAGAATAATTTTAAAGATAAGTGTAAATTGTAGATGTAAAAATGTAGAGGATTATTAAATATCGGATAAAATATGTCAAATTAAGTTAAGCAAAATATAAACCAACAAAACTATTCAGTTTTTAGGAAAATAATACGTTTTTAATTTTATATAGATCAAATTACAGCGTATTTAAAAAAGGTCACAAACTTTGTTATTCAAAAGTGAATTTATAGAATGTTTTCATTAAACCAGGTTAGTAATGTCACGGATTTCCCAATCCGTCTTTTTCTTACTCCCAGAAAAACAATCCGTTAATTAATCACTTCTTTATTAACTACTCAGTACTCTACTGAACACTAATGACAACTCAACTAAACACTTATTTAATTAATCGCTATCTAAATCGCTTTGATCTCTCTAACTAAACACTTCAATTCAGACTGTAATACAAGACTAACTAATTCGGCCGTTTATTCTTCTTTTATAGACCCAACGAATATTCCAGGTATCTTCTAGTACCTCTAGATCCATTTTCCCGAACGACTCGAATGCTTCTCGTCTATTCCCGATTTTTCTAGTCCCATCTCGATCCGCGGCATTCTGTTTGTTTAACAGAATCGTGTAGGGGCGATCGGGGCAATCTTAACATTTCGCGATACCGCAGTCGTCAGTTTGGGTGTGAGTGGGGCAAATTCCGTGACAGTAAATTTAGCTAGATTATTTTTTTTAAGTAATTATTGAATAGAGCTTTGTTTGTGGAATTGTTCATTAGCATACCTAGATGTTTGGTATCAGTGAGCATACATATGACAATATAAAGTGTCAGAAAAAAGAACTGTAAAAGGTGGGTCCTAAAAGCCTATAAAAATAAATATAACAGTTTGAATTAACTTTTATTTTGTAGATATATCATACTGCATGCTGGAACTGTAAATGGATTTGTTGATCGTGCAGAAACCATATTTTCATCGAAAACACAGCTAAGCTACTACCGTGAAATGAATCAAGATAATTTTCTACAATAATTAGAAAATCAACTAAAGAAAAATTGTATTCAACCTTCAGTAATTGTTATGGATCATGCTTCATATCACAGTAACTCGTTAACTAAAATACCAAATACATCATAGACCAAAGCCTCTATTGGGAAAATGGTTAACCAACCCAAATATTTAATTTTAGGGTGATATATTTGGGGGTGATAAAATTTATTCCTGCAAATTGTCGCAAGGTATGTAAATACAAAACTTATATTGTTTTATCTATTACACACATATGCATATCTAACTTTTAGAAATAAACCTCTACAAATGTGTGTATAATAAAATATAATTCTAGAATGGTATGACAGAAAGAGAATATTTGATATTTAAGGGCGCCGTTTTATATGCAAATTTTCAACAAATTTCATAGCTGTTTGTTGAGACAGTCTAAAAAAAAATCTAAGTTAGAAAGAATATAACTTCACTGTGTCAATTATACAAGTTTTCTTTAGGTTGTATAACAGTTTCTATGCTGACAAGTCATTTAGAATAAGAAAAAATTCATCATTTTCATCTGTTATGTTTTATCATAAAATCTTCTAAATTTTACACGTCAACTGCACATTGAGAAAATTGTCTACGACATTATAAAGGTTATCACATCCCTCAGAATTCTTTTAAATAACTAATAACACTTGAATTGACGCAAATTATAAAATATTTTTCACGGTGTATGGAACACAGTGATTAAGGCACAATTCGCGGTTTTCCATGGTTCAATTTTAGTATTATATTTTAGTACTATGTTAATAAGAACTTCCACCTACAGGATGGATTTTTTTTTGTGCATTTTTGGATACAAACTTTGTCCTTGAAACGTCCTTCTCTAATATTATTAATACTGCAGTAATAAGTAGATGAATATGAACCCATTATTTAATGGGTATATGGGTATATTGTACTTTATTCTTAAAATTACGTAACAAACATTTGCAACCATTTCAAATTAATAAGATTTTTGATTTATAAATAATTCTTTTAAATTGATTCTGGCTGATCGATTTATATAAGATTTGGTAGGAAATATATTGACACAAGGAGCTTTAGAGTTAAATGAATTTTTAAATATCTTTAACGTTACATAACTCTTATTACTTAAAATGGTCAAAGTTTGTTACGGGACAAATTAACATTACTATAATATAATAAGCTATACCTATTTTGTGTTATACTATATTAAACTTTTGTTGACATCAAACTTGACTTCTTTGGAAAATATAATAAATTTGTACATATGGAGTGGCTGAAAAAAAAAGTAATACAGTAAGCTACAAAATAATTAATAAAAAAGTTTTGATCAAAGAACTTATCAGTTCAATCATCAATCAATTTGACATAATAAATGGCGTTCACTATTCAATTAGTTTAATTTTATTATTACTGGCATACCCTAATAATTAACTAGCAAATTTGTTTCAGTGATTTAAACAATCGTCTCTTAAGAAAATGGGTCATAAATAAGTAATATCTTTTATATTTAAGAATTTGTTTACTTCACCATAACCTCAAAATACACTACAGTTTGGCAAACTTGAAAACATGTCACATGTTTTACAATTGATAAATAATGTGCATCGGTTTTTGTTTTGCATAGACTGTACATCGTCTTCTTTCGAATTTTCCACGAGTAAATATTGCATAAAGCTTTTTAAGAATGCATACATTTTTAGCACTTATAATGCTCTAGTGCCACAACGACACATATCATTTTTTGTATAGTTTCCAAAAAAAATTTACTGATGTTCTAGTATTTTCAACCATTACATCGCTGGGTTACTGTAATCTCTAGCCAGGCGATTTAAAATATCCGATTACTTATCGTATTACCGTTTTTTGTGATGCGGGTATTTACATTAGTTTTTCAAATATCAAAAATGGTTTACATGTATAGCAACATGCAGTTGATGGATATCGTTTTAATTTATGATGAAGTAAAAATGCTTTAGCAGAACGATTTCCCGGTGAACATGTGCTAAATGCAGCTACTTTTCAACGGTGTGCAGTGAGTGTAAGTGTAGTGCAAACACAGGCGTGACACGGGAAATTTGCAACCGAATCGTGGGAGATGGAGGTCCAGAGCGTGTACGGCGTATTGCAGCAGTGTGGCGTATCATACACAAGGCTCGACTATATCCGTACCACGTACAGTGTGTCCAAGCATTCATACCAAGAGATTGGACGAGGACGACCGGTACCATGGCCGCCACGATCTGCAGACATTAAACCATTTTGATTTAATTTATTTTGATTCGATTTTTATTATTTAAAAATGAAGTACATTGCAAACGTATCATAGCTGCTGCCAATAACTTACAAGTTACAAGACTGGAAGCAGAAACATTTGTGTTAGTTTGTAGAACCTGGGTAAGACGGGCCCAAAATTTTATTGTTGTAACATTAGCTATGTCAAACTATTTTATTAATTAAAACCACACATTAATTCTATTAATAATTAATAACAAAAGAGGTAAAAGCAGTTGAATATATTGTATAAAATAAGTGATGTTATAAAATGTAATATATTTCTTTTCTTGCAAATGTCTTTCAATTTTTTGCCCGGTTGCCGATTGTAAGCTTTGCCTTATCAGGTTTTACAGAGGACCAGTTTCCAGTGCCGCACAGAAGTGTATTTATAAATCATTTTTGAACAACCCTATTTGATTTTCCTTTATAAAATTGTATTTGTAAGAATCTGTACATTCAAAAATTTTGTTATAGATAGAGTTCTGATTCACCCTGTATCTAATAAGTACCGTATTTTAGTAAATGTCAAACACACCCATATCTTCCAATAAAACCATGAAGAGTTCACCATTTACGTAAAACTAAAATTACTCGCTTATACTTTTAGTGTCAACTTTTATTTCTAGATCAAACCGGTGTGGCGAATTAATATTTGTTCTACTGCATTAGTTTCGTTTAAAGGGCAGCGAAACCAGTAGCTTAACTAATTGTTACAAAATAATTCATTCAACAATTTTTTTTATGTGTTACACTTGAAACTGGATACTTATTAATCGATTAACGAAACTTACCTAGATTTCTGAAGCCTATGGAAGAATTAAAATGCGTATCTCCATCGATGAATATCCTGAAAAAAAGAAGCCTGAGTTAATATGATACAGATGAGTTATTTATTTATTTTTTTCTTAAATATAATAGATCGAGGTCACGGTCATTGCTTGTAACGTCTAAAACAATAAAAATTATTTATCTACAAAAAATTGCCTAAGGTTATAAGATAATTAAACTGAATTTATCTGGGAATGAATTTTTGATTAATTCGTTGATAAATTAAAATTTGACAGAAGCTAATATCACATAACAACGTCGAAACAATAAATCTAAATGTGTAAAGGTAAGTTCATGCACTAGCGATTTGCGAGTTGCGATTAACGATTTTACGATTTTTGCGATGAAAATTTTACATTCGTTCATGCACACACGCGAAAACTAGTTACTTTAAATTTTCTTGTTACCTCTAGCACACACTTGCTATGTGACAGTAATTTAATTTAGGTTGAACACTAAAATGATTTCAAGTAGCTGCCACCGATTTGCCTAAAAATCTTCCTTGATTTTGTTCTTCTACGTCATTTTCCGTTTTTTAATATTTATTTAAAATTTTAAATAATTAGAATTGTGAAAAAAATAAACGTTTTGCAAGTGAGACGAGATTGTGATTGATTTGGTTACTTAATTGGCATTTGTGTAGCGAACTGTCAACAGAAAACATATGACGGGATTGTACATGTGCAGTTTGTCAAAATTATTGCGATAATCGCTAAAAATTGAAACTATTTCTATTTTCCCGCCCCCTAAATTTAAATTTTGCGATTCTCGCAATAAATTGAAATGAATGAATTGATGTCAAAAATATTTTATGTTGACCAATCAAATTGAAGTCCGCAAATCGCAACTCGCAAATCGCTAGTGCATGAACTTACCTTTAGGGTGGCCATACGCGAGCCGAAAGGCCAACCTTCCCGCTGTTAAGGCGGGAATACAGATGGCAGTAGTAAAATACGTAAGCAGCTTGTATGCTAGGAAATGGCGTATGCCAATTTATGGCACAACGATGATACTGTCACGGAATTTGCCCCACTCACTCCCACACCGACGACTGTGGCACCGCGAATTGCCTAAGATTGCCCCGATCGCCCCTACGCCATTCTGGTAAACAAACAACATGCCGTGATCGAGATCGGCCTGGAAAAATCGGGAATCGACGAGAAGCGTTCCAGTCGTACGAGAAAAGGGATCTAGAGATACTGGAATATACCTGGAATATTCGTTGGGTCTATAAAAGAAGAATAAACGGCCGAGTTAGTTAGTCTTGTATAAGTCTTGTATTACAGTCTGAAGGGAAGTGTTTAGTTAGAGAGATCAAAGCGATTTAGATAGCGATTAATTAAATAAGCGTTTAGTTGACCTGTAATTAGTAGTCAATAGTGTACTGAGCAGTTAATAAAGAAGTGATTAATTAACGGATTGTGTTTTTCTGGAAATAAGAAAAGACGGATTGGGAAATCCGTGACAATACATTTGCAACGTGGTTGCAAGTAAAATGGCATACCTCGTTAGTACGTTGCTTATTGGGATGTCAGTAGCTAGTGTAATACACGGAGACTTTCTGACGTGCTACTTGAACTCCTCACATCGCATGCCAAAAAATCAAATGATCTGCAATTTACTTGCTCGCCTTCTACTGGTATGCCTTTTAGTAAACACACACGCCAGTAGCTGTTTTCTTGTTCAGTTTTATATTACAGTAGTGTATACATGATCAAAATATAATCTTGCTTTAATAGTAGTTACTTACAGTTGCTCTAATGTATAAAGAACCAAAGACAAAGTTCAAACGTTCCTAATGGATTAAACCACAGCCTTCTTTATCTAAATGAAGAAGGCTGTGGTTAAACATTGGTTAAAAAATCTATTCCTATAGGTCCATATGAGAATAAACTACTAGAACCTCATGATAACTACCAACGAAATGAAGGTTACTACAAACAATTTTTCAGCCTCCGCTTGAACTATAATGACTCTACTGTATATTTCGAAGAACTACAAACGAAATGAAAGTAACTACAACCAACTACAAACGATTTTTAAGTTTGAGGTATTGTGACTTTTCTTTAGATTTCTAGAAACTACAAACAAAGTGAAAGTTACTACGAACAATTTTTTAGCAGTCGCTTGAAGTATAGTCGCTCTACTTTACAGAAGATTACAAGAAACGACAAACGAAATGAAGATTAGGTACTATAAACAATTGTTTAGTTTCTGGTTGAAATATTGCGACTCTAAATTTTGAGGAACTACAAGCGAAATGAAAGTTAGTATAAACAACTACAAACTATTTTTAAACCTCCGCTGGAAGTATAGTGACTCTACTTTAAATCTCGAGGAATTACAAAAGATTTTTAAGCCCCTGCCTGAAGTATAGTAATTCTACTTAAATTTCAGGAAACTAGAAATGAAACGAAGATTACTACAACCGTTTAGCTTCCGGTTGAAGTACAGACTCTACTTTAGATTTGGTGGAACTACAAACGAAATGAAAGTTACTACAAACAGTTACTACTATTTTATATTACTATTACTATACTATTATTTTAAACTATTTTTCAGCGTTCAGAGTATAGTAACTCTAGTGGTTTTTAGGTTTTCATGACCGGTGCTATCATTTGATACATAATGATTTTCCGGATTGTTATGCCGTGATTAGGGTAACTATTCGCTGCCAGAAACAGAATTAAAGCGCACATCCCTAGCATTAACCAGTATTCATTTATCTGCCCTGGTTGTTCTCGAGCAAGGCTTTGCTGAGACAGATCCGCTATCGGTATCTCTGGGTTCGCCAATACATTGACTTCGGCTCATATTGTTGGTATTACACCTACTACTGGCGGAATCGTTGCTCGGATAATGGTGGTCTTCCGAGACGTCCCGTAGCCGCCTCTTTAACTGACCGCATCCCATCTTTCCAAACGTTTTGCGAACTATGTCGCGAAGCTTTTGCGAAGTCACCACTGAAGATGCCGACAGTAAAGAGCGCCATTTCAAATATTTATTCAAAATAATTATTTTCTTTCAAATGATAGATGCAATTTTTAAAATGTAGACCAGTCTACAGGGTATTCCAACGAAAACTTGACCCCCCCTATAATTAGAAAACCGAAAAATATTGCAAAATTCGCCGTCGACCCGTCGAATTTTGGTCTTGGGGGGAGCTTTTTTGACAGTCAACCAAAGTCGATTTGTTTATCCCTCTAATCCCTAGCAATCCCAACTTTAAAATTTCAAATGGAACTACCCCACTTGTGACACATCATTTAAAGTCCTTTTCATTGCGAATACAGTTATGTATCGTCTTTAGAGGTTGAGATTTGACAGAATTATTGTCTAAAACAGAAAAGTTTCAAAACCACATTACCTATTTTTATTGATGTACCAGACAAAAAAGTCACAAATAAAAAAGCTGAAGCAAAAAAAAGTTTATACGAATTCAAACCTTATTTCTTTTTAAAATAACAAAAAGTCACTGTTACAAAAAAGTCGCTGTTTTTGGCTTGTGACCACGAAATCGTTAGTTTCTCAACCGATTTCTAAAAACGATGCATCACTGTATTCGCAATGAAAAGGGCTTTAAAATGATGTGCCACAAGTGGGGTAGTTCCATTTGAAATTTTAAAATTGAGGTTGCTAGGGATTAGGGGGTTGAACATATAAAATTGCCTTAACTTTCAAAAAAGTTCTCCCCAAGAACAAAAATCGACGGGTGAGCGAATTTTGAAATATTTGTCGGTGTTCTAATTATAGGAGAGGGTCAAGTTTTCGTTGGGATACCCTGTATATCTGATTAAGCTGAATTCAGTTTGAAACACTACTTCAGATTGCAGCCTTTGTCGCAAGAGCCTATTTATCCAATTTTTCCCTGGGTTAATTTTTCACTGGTAAAATATCCAATTAAATAATACCCTCCAGGTAACATTTTTAGGATTTACCACTGGAAACAGTCAAAACAGTTACTTCCAAGAATGCAGGCTGTTATGGCAAAACTCTCAGTTTTACAAATCTGTTCCATGGGTATAAATAAATACCGTTAAAAGTCTATTAGCGCTGCTCTTGAGGCGTTTACAATCGTGATTACCATTATTTATTTCCAAGCGACTGATTAAGAAAGAATTGTTTGTTTAATAATAAATTGCACATTCTCGTACATAATTATGTGCAGTAACAGTTTGACGGTGTAATTGAAAAGCAGGGAAAAGTGCATCTTACCAGTATGAAGAATACACACAACCCAACAAAAATTCTTAATGGCGCCGTAGTCTTGAGATACAAATAATTTTAGCTTCTTACTAGCTGAATAATCGGAGATTAGCAAATAACACGAATATGCGAATTTTCAATGAAATCTATAAAAATACGTAAATATTTTTTTAAATATAAGGTAGACGTAAAAATATTGTTAACATAAACTTAGTAATATAAGTACTCAATGGTAATAATAGTATATGTGATAATAGGTACATATAATTTTGTTCATTTTTATTTACAGGTACATATGTTCCTACCGCTCATTCGAAAGAATAATAACATCTCAAAGAATACGAATTTTAGTTTTTTTTTTTCAGAAACTAATACAAAAATAGTTAGTTTTAATTGGACAATTTTCGCAAGGTGAAATTGCAGAAATTACGGAAATTTACGGGAAAAATGCCACAAATCAAAATAAGGGTGCAATTTTGGTTGCTTGCTCTTATATATTTATTAAATTGCTAAAGTCTATTAAATGTTATCAATGTAAAAAACTTTTCTTTATTGTAATAAAATTTACTTTAAATCCTGCTAAAATACATACAAAACTTTAAATCCCTCTCCGAAAAATTTGCAATTTTTGAGTTTCTTTCGGGTGAGCAATTTGTGAAAATAAATAAATTTTAAACTGTCAAACTTGACATACGTTTAATACTTTTACTACTATTTTGAGAACGAAAACAAAGTTTTTCGAAACGTCAAAAATAGGGAAGTGCGCGATAGTGATGTGAGTTTTGTTATGTTTTACTTATCTGCTTTTTTCAGTGTGAGAATTATTGGTTAGGCAAACTTAGTTTCAAAAATAACCCTTGACTGATCCGTTTGGCGCAAGGGCTTATTTAATTAATTAATCTTTATTTTTTTCAGAAGTGTGGCAAAAACCCAATAAAACTAAAGAAAAATGAATTATGATCCGATAATTGGACTGAGGCATCAGACACCATATCTAAGTTGTTACCATCAAAATCTCAATTGAGTTATGAAAAAGAATATTAAAAATGTCAAAAATTGAAGAACTTAAAGAACATCAAAGATCTAGGTGAGAATGTATTAACATATCAAGGATGAACTGAGGAGCCGCTTAAAATCACGTAGTATCAATTGAACTTTTGTGTGTAGATACAGCAAGCTCATAGCTTTCCTGAAACAACGAGAGGAGTTACAAACCATGAAAGTCCAAAAGTTTTAAATTTCTACAAACTGCGGCAGATTATGAATATATCATTGTCAAGGTAAAACTCAGAATAACCTTTAACATAAATGTGTGTATTATCTACTCGTTTGGCAGGTTGTAGCTATAATCGGTTTACATCGAGCTTGCTGTTCGGATAAGTCGCACAGATTAGACATAGGAAACAGTGACGATCGACAATTTGTAATGCTTTTTTCTCTTCTCGATACCAAAACCAAGAAAAAATAAAAAATCTGGAGATAGCGTCTGGAACATTATATGAAAATACATCATCCTACGGCCTCAAAACGTATCTCATAACAGATGCTTCATCAATTATCGACAGCAGAAATACACCGTTCAACCTGTGGGAATAAACACCACATTTATAAAATTCCACAGAAGATAGCTGAGATTTTAAAGCCGCCAAATACAAAAATGTATACTAGACATTGCTTTCCCCATTCTGCACCTACGATGATAAAGCGGTTGGGTTTCTGGCAGTCTTCTTCTGTAGCAGAGACATAGATACATTGAGTAATCAGTGGCCAACAAGATTGCTACTCGATTGCTATATCAGAATGCATACTTAACAGCGTGGAAAATCAGACCAATGGCGCCAATACATCGGTATCCTTGTCAGAGCAAAATAAAGATTCTCTTCCCATTCATATTTCTAAGAATGTTATTTGTTATATTATTATTTGAATTCGCAAATTATTTTATTTGAGGGACATTTTAATAGTGACAATGAATAAACAGAACATCAAGAATTTTATTATTGACATTACATTTTGTTCTGCATGTTTAATTTTTCGAAATTTCTGTAATTAAAATACCACATATTTGTAGAAATGGTATTTCAGAAATACTAAAAATTTGCAAATGATTTTAAACGGTATACAATGTGTAGTCTCAAACAAAAGGTTTTAGATAATGCAATCGTAGTTACCAAAATGAGTGAAACATGACCATGGTATTATCACTTTTTTCGTTTAAGTTTCCACAATAATTTCTTGAAACTTGGGACACCATATATACGTATATAAACTTCACCTTTTGACAAACATATTTTTTTCCATTTCCGGTTTCACCGGTTCTTGAAATTAATTCAAGAATGAAAATCAGAATGCTACTTTGAAGAAAAAAAAAAGATCACCTTCTAGTCAGCGATGACCAGTAAAAGAAAAAGTATTAAAACTAAATATCAGCATCTCCGAGGAATTTTTTGATATATGTTTGTAGTCCCGAGATAATTAACTTATTTCATACCTTTTACAGGCACACACTGTGGGCGCCAGGGGGGAGGGTGAAGGAAAATACATAGAAAAAGATTAAGGAAAAAATATATATATATATATTTAAAGTCTTTGTTTGACTAAAAACTTAAGACGTCTAGGTTGTTGTCCAAGTTTTATATAGGTACCTGTCTATAATTACAAATACAGGGTGTCTCCGTTTTTTGTTCTTAACTATGGAAAAAGAGGATGAAAATATAATTGAGGTCTTTTTTGTAATATTTTTCCCTTAACACAAGGTTTTCCTGATACACGGCGCTCATCTTTTAAAAAATGTAATTATTTTCAACTAAATCCTATGGCGTAGATATGGAGTTTTCTTTATTCTTGAACCCCCTAAACTTTTACGCCAATGGTGAAAAGTATTTTTTTATTGCAAATATAATGTTATTCTTTTTTCTGAAAAACGAGCTCTTGAGGAAATTCACAAAAAAGTTTTGTTTTTCAATATTTTGACTTTTTTAATCAGTTATTTTATGGGATTACAAATATCAAAAATATAGGAGTAAGTAGGCATTGCTTGTTTCTAAGTTTGTAACAATACTATTGACATATGTCATGTCAAATCAGTTTGTTTGTTTTATGGTTAAAGTTAGTTACCATGATGAAATTATAAGTTGGTTGATACAACCTATACGGGGGTCGAGGTGGTCCAGTTGCTTGTCAGCTCGATCACCGGATCTCATTCCACTAGATTTTTTCTTTGAGGCTTTTTATAGAAAAAATGTACGCAGCTTCGGTGTATAATAGAAAAAATTTATTACCTACATCGTATTCGAAGATGTTGAGGTTAAACTATATAATGACATGCTAATTCCGACAAGACGCTGCTAAGAAATTACTAGTACTATTTAAAAAATATATATTGTTATATTTATGTGGGTGTGTATGTTTTTATTTTAATTAAATTTATTTTTATTATTTATTTTAATTTTAAATATTTTATTATGTATTTAATGTCAAAGTTTAAATATTAATTTCTGTTGGGCGCCTTGATCCTTTTATGTATTATGTTTTATGAGTGTATGTTGTGTTTAAGCTATATTTTGTTCAATACAAACCTTTTATATAAATTTTTTCTTTTTATCTTACCTTATTTATACAATTTTTGTTTATCCCTTGCTAGACACAGTTTACTCTATGATTTCTCATAGTTAAGAATGAAAAATTGAAGACATCCTGAATAAGGATGCATTGTTATAAATCATATTATTAGTTAATCGTATGTGTAGATGCAGATGCGCCTCTCTGAAAGTAATAATGCAAATGCCATGACTGTGTATTTGTTTAAAATTTTACTGAAGATAAAAAAATACTTTGAACCAGTTAAAAGTTGCGAACTGATAAGACTTAACTTTGTTCAACTCAGCATCTAACAAAGCAACGAAACATCATTATACGTATAATATGTATACGAGCGACATCAAGGTTGGCGAACGCTTCCTGTTTACGAAGGCGCTGCGGCAAAAGGAGCGAGTATATGACATGGAAAGGTATTCCAGAAGCATGCATTATTTAAATGAATAATTGTAAAAGTAATAAATGCGTTGAAGCAGAAAGTAACGCAAGCCCCTGTCAACATACTTTTGTTTATTTCCACTCAAATAACTTTCAGAGGTGAGATCGCGGCAGTTACCAAATCCTGCAACGGCAGATTACCCGCATTGTGTTCGCCCATTGAATCCGAGCTTTTGAAGTTCCTGCGTGTCTACCAGCAGAACTGACGTGCTTCCGTAAGAATTAATATTTTCCTTGTTAATTAGTAGTATTTACTTTCACATTAAAGCAACGAACTTATATACAGTTGCATCCCAATATTAGTACACTGACAGTGTGCAACTTTAGACTATGATTAACAGTAAGTAAAAAAAGTTCTTGCGACCGATCGAAACCTCTTAAGGGCAAAATTAATCGTCACGTTTTTTTAAATATCTCTGGAATTAGTAAATGGTTTGGTATATCAAGAATACACTGAATGTGCAGCTAACGATATTGGATGTCCAAATTTAAAGAAAACAACTTAATATCTTAAAATCTATTCGCTACATAAAAAAATGTTTTAACTAAATCTGCATTCATTGTGCGAATAAATAATGTTAGATTATTTCCACAGAAGCCAAAGCCTTCTAGGGCATCCTAAGAGAAAATTTGATTTTTTTTTAAATGGCAATCCATATATTTTATAATAATTCTTACTTTGCTTATTATTTTGAATATAATTTGTTTCAAACTCTCTTTTCAACAATTCACAGGAGCTAGTAAAAAAATACTATTTAATGGATTTTCGTAATTTTGACTGGCCCTGGTTGTTCTCGGGTTAGGCTCTGAGAGGACATACCCGCCATCAGTATCTCTGGGCCTGCCCATATGTTGATTTTGGCTCCGGTTCTTGCCTCAGTCGTGGCGAAGCTTATGCGGAGTCACCGCTGAAGACGCTGACAGTGAAGAGCGGTGAAACGTTTAGCATGTGATGCGACCAGTTACAGAGGCGGCTACGGGACGTCTCGGAAGACCACAGAACTTAGCCCGATAGCAACCAGGGCAGGTCAAAGAATCCCAGCTAAAGTACTTTATGTGTACTTGAATTCTGTTACTGGCAGGAACCAGTTACTGAGGTCACGGCATAATAACCTGGAAAGTCGCTATATATCAAATGCCGAATGGTTTGTAACAAAATTTGCTGTGGTATCTATCGTTAGTGCAAGAGCCTCATAAAATATAGTATTATAGGTATACACCACACTTTTAAAATGTCCCTAAAGAAAAAAATTCAATGGGAGCAAGATCAGGGAATCTTGGTCATGAAAAGATACCACCTTTGTCAATTTATATCAATATGAAAACACTTCATTCAAGTAATTTCGAACGAGACTGGTGAAATAAAGAAGCACGCCATCTTGTGGTACCATATTTTTAACTTTCTCTCTAATATCAATATTACCGCGCGCTTCTGTGAAAATTTACGAATGTGACACGTAATTTCTTGATTTTAATATGTGTATTAAGAAAGTGATCAATCAATGTATAGTGTTTAATACTGGAAAAATTGCAGTAATCAATCATAAAGTGCTTAACACACCAATACGGTTAATATAAGGGATATAGAAACTAGTATATTATGTACACATACCTATTTAAATTAAATATAACAGTAAATAAAGTGCAATTCTCTAGAAACCACATAACCACAGTAAAACTGCACCTCATGCGTAAAGTATATTTTCCGATCACGAGAAAATTTCTACATCTAAAAATTATGCTGATTATCTAACAATTTTAATCCTATATACAGATTTCGTGGGTTGACAAAAATATACTACTTAGCTTTTGCTTATTTACCATGCAAACGAGTAGTGTTATTTAAATCTTTAATATTTCCTGTTTTCTCATTAATAAACACTCATTAAACATGTACGTATCATTTCAGATTAATTTATTTTTGTAAGCACTTAAAACTCTGCACTGATTCAGATACTAAATGTCTGCTGTAAATGTTTATAAAACGGTTAGAAAGAATCGGACTGTGACGAAAGTAGATGAACTCTATGAAGTAAAAATTAAAGCAGCAGAACTATACAGGATATCCCAACGAAAATTTGACCCCCCTATAATTGGAAAACCGAATAATATTTCAAAAATCGCCGAGACCCGTCGATTTTTGTTCTTGAGTGGAGCTTTTTTGACGGTCAAGCCAACTCGATATGTTCATTCCCCTAATGCCTAGCAACCCCTACTTAAAAATTTCAAATGCAACTACCCCACTTGTGGCACATCATTTTAAAGCCCAAACAAACGAAAAGATGACAAACCAACTTACGCGTAGTAATTTCTACACAAATGCCCACCACTAATAAGTTTTTCATCTACTACACATAACCGCATTACCTAATTGTTATTGATGTGTCTATCAGTTTACAAAAAAGTCAGAAATGAAATAAAAAAGCTGAAGCAAATAAAACTAGATACTAAAATAGTTATTAGTAGAAGATACTTAAGTTTATAGGAATTCAGACCTTTTCAAAATAACAAAAAATCAGTACTACAAAAAAAGTCGGTGTTTTTTTGCTTGTGACCAAGAAATCGTTAGTTTCAGCCGTTATTGAAAGTATTAACGTGTGTTGGAAATGGTTTATTCTATCGCGGAAAGAGTAGAAATTGTTGCAATTTATTATCGAAATCACGATTGCGCTAAAGCTACAGCACGAATTTTTAATGCCAATCATCCTGAAAAAATGTAAACCACCAGTACGTTAAACACTTGATTGACAAATTTGTTGCATCAGGTTCGCTTTTAAACAAGAAACGTGAAGTAATTGGGCCAGTTCGAAATGAAGCAGTTGAAGCGGCAGTTTTGGGTCATAGCGTATCCCGTTCCAGTGTTCATCGAATTTTGAAAAAACACAAGTTTCATCCATTTAAGATGACGCTGGTTCAAGAGTTACATGAAGATAACTTTGATCGCCGTAACCAATTTTGCGAATACTTTAGTGAACAACTTCTACTGAATTCAAATCTTCTCTACAATACATGTTTCTCCGACGAATGCACATTTATGTTGAATGGCGAAGTGAATAGACACAATTGTCGTTATTGGAGTGATACTAATCCGCATTTAATCAGGGAATTTCATACTCAGGCACCTCAAAAATTGAATGTTTGGGCAGGCATTTTGGGCGACCATCTTGTTGGACCATTTTTCATCCAAGGTAATCTCGATGGAAACACCTATCTAGAATTATTGGAAAGTACAATTGATCCTAGGATAACAGAGATTTTAGAAAGTGACGACAATTTACTAGAAAATGAAATAACCTTCCAACAAGATGGTGCGCCCCCGCACTATGCTGCTGCTGTGCGACAATTTTTAGATGACCATTTCCCGGGGCATTGGATTGGCAGAAGAGGTCCCGTCGAATGGCCACCAAGATCTCCGGATCTGTCCCCTTTGGACTTTTTTCTGTGGGGTCATTTAAAATCACGAGTGTACGCCACTCAGCCAGAAACATTGCAAGTGCTACGTCAGAGAATTGTAGAAGAATGCCGATTAATAACTGCGGATGTCTTTAATAATGTTCGAACAGAATTTGAAAACAGACTGTATTATTGTTTGGAAGTTAACGGGGGAGCAATTCATCAAATAAATCTGATTTATTATTTGCTTCAGCTTTTTTATTTCATTTCTGACTTTTTTGTAAACTGATAGACACATCAATAACAATTAGGTAATGCGGTCATGTGTAGTAGATGAAAAACTTATTAGTGGTGGGCATTTGTGTAGAAATTACTACGCGTAAGTTGGTTTGTCATCTTTTCGTTTGTAACCAATAATTCTGTCAAATCTCAACCGATTTCTAAAAACGGTACGTCACTGTATTCGCAATGAAAAGGGCTTTAAAATGATGTGCCACAAGTGGGGTAGTTGCATTTGAAATTTTTAAGTTGGGGTTGCTAGGCATTAGGGGGATGAACATATCGAGTTGGCTTGATCGTCAAAAAAGCTCCCCCCAAGAACAAAAATCGACGGGTCTCGGCGAATTTTGAAATATTATTCGGTTTTCCAATTATAGGGGGGGGGGGTCAAATTTTCGTTGGGATTCCCTGTATATCTCGTATATTTACAATACAGGGTTTTAAAATATATATTGTAGCCTTATACGCCGCAAACTAGAGATCAAAATAGTAGATTGTTTGAATCTGATTTACGTAAATTCAAAAATGCATCCATTGAATTATTACCCATATGACATCTTACTGCAAAATATAAAACAAACAATATAGCTTATAGTTTAATTTCAGAGTTCAGTTGTTGTAAGACCAATACAATCAATAACACTAGCACGAAATGACAAATTTTCTATACAAATGCATAATTCTATCGCACACGAATGACATTTACTCGCAACTGTAGTCTTAAAAGAGGTCGTATTTTATCGAACTGAAACTTGAAACAATGACCTTAATATAATGATTTTCGTTTCATGCACTGTTTGACAAAGTTAAGCACTTTATTCGTCCTGCTTGAACGAAAATATATGTAGTGTAAAAAACGCGGATTCATTGAAAAATGTATTCATTTTAGAAAAAATTAAATATACACCAAAAGAAATGTACGTACATTTTTTTTCAATTGTGCATAACAGCACTCCAAATTGGTCTTAAATGACAGGAACAATTTTTTGTTACATATTTGTAGTATCATTGTGCATTTTGTAACTTAAATATCTACTAAAGGATGTCTACAATAAACCACACCTCTAACTGTAGTTAAACAATATTTTCCAACTGAAAATAAGTTTTCAGTAGATTCTTTCATTGCTTTTATGGAGGAGTAAATCAATATATATGTACGATAAACAATCACGGTTATAGTTGCGACGGATCTAAATAATTCTGTTCATTTGTAGTGAGAACATTTGAGTCTGCATAAAATTAAATAAACAGTCCTTGCACCCAAGGGAATGTCAATTTCTCTATCCCACTTACCTTATTTCCATCTTATTGTAGGCCAGAGCAAACCTTTGTACTTTACGAATCTGTAGGCAGATGCTCTATTTAAACTACTACATAAATTACGTCATTGGTATATAATTTGATTTCCATCATCCAACTCAGTATTAGTTATATTTGAATTTTCAGTCGTTTTAATAATTTCTGTGTGAATATATGTTGCTAAACAGTACAGTTACAATATTATTAACGTTTAGAACCTCCGGCATTATTCTTATTAGGAGAGCACCATGCAGTGCGAGAAATAACATAAAAAAATTACAAGTTCATCGACTGCATATGCAGCAGTACAATCATCATTAATACGTAGTATGCATATGTATATCTGAAATATGGTAAGCAGATATAGTAAAATATCATATATTTTTACCTTTTAAGTGAATACCATAAAAATTCTTAACCGTACAAATTTTAGTAGCACGGTTCTGCCATTTTTATCTAGATCGAAATTTTAATGAATGAAGCTCTCTCATAACAAATTTATACATGTACCTACATTAATGCTTGGTTTTGAAAATTAAAGGTTGAAGACTTTTGGAAACGTATTTAAATGTAAACTACTTCGTAGATGCCATCTGTACTTATATTGAATCAGACAAGGAAAGAAAGTTGCACCAATTTGAAGCAATAAAAATATTAAAATTTTTTTGATAATCCTATATTTGCTTAAGAAATATTACACAAAAGAATTGCAATATGAAAATTGGTATACTATTGGTCACACCCAAATAATAACTACAAGTGGTAGTACCACCGCATATCAGCTACTGTTCATAGTAAATTATAGGTACTTACTTATCTGGTATGATTTTGTCTACGCTGAACTTATTTGATTAAATAATTTTACATTACATTGGTAACTTGAATTTCTGGTAACCATACTCGTACTATATGTACCTGTCTTACTGTTTCTTTCGATTCCGGAAGTTCACTTACTATCTTTTGTTCTATTTACATGGTGCATTTGCGTACTTGATGGAACGGTTTCACAGAGAAATTGCACGGATGTAGACTTCAGGTTAAGGCAAAAAATTGCTAAAATGATTGATCTAATAGCTGTATACATGACAAGAATTTGTACCTGCATGTAGGTTAGAATTTCTTTGAAGCTGCATTCATTTTTAAATTATTCTGTGGTTAATGCAAATTCTTTGGTTATCTGGATAAAAATCATCTTTTCAATTGCACCTTAGAATATTACATGGTGGTTGGTTATTTACACAGAAGCGAGAAGTTTAAATATTCCCTATGGTCTACAATAAAAAAGAAACTCTTGTGTTAAGGTAGTTAAGACATAATAACCATTACCACCGTTCAAAGATATTGTAATAAGTTCAAGCCGGTTCATTTTCCCCTTCGCGCCTAAAGTTTCCCTTCTACCGACGCACTTCTTCTTGTCTACAAATCAAATATCACTTATCGCCGACTCATTAGTTTGACATGCAGAGATAGTGTACGATTTGACTTTATTGAATAAACATTATTTAGAATGTATTCATTTTAAAACAAACTGATAACCTATACAATTAGAGCTCAAAAGACAATTTTTTCATTAACAAAATTAAATTTAATACCGCCATTTACATTATTATTTACAATTGCCCATGACATCTACTATGCACATACATTTAATCACATCTCACATTTCTCGAAATGTGTTAATTTTGAAGTCCATCTCTGGCATGTCCTTAAATTGTCCGGGATCTAATTACTACGTTATTATTATACAGGGTGATTCAGAACTTATCCAAATAAAAATTAGTGTATAGAGGACTCTTACAAATACAATTTTGTAAAAACCTGATAAGGGGGCAATCTGCGACCGGACAAAAAATGGAAAGAAATGAAGGAAAGCGATAAATAACATTTTATAACGCCGATTTTATACTGCAAATTTAACTGGTGTTGCCGCTATTGTTATCACTATTATTAATAGAATTAATTTGTGGTTTTAATTAATAAAATAGTTTGACGTACCTGATGTTACAACAATATTTTGGGCCCGTCTTACCCAGTTTCTACAAACTAACACAAATGTTTCTGCTTCTTGTCCGTTTTGAACTCGTAAGTTATTGGCAGCAACTGTCATACGTTTTCGTAAATCATCAATAGTATGTATCCACTTCGGTGCGATACACTTAATTTCTCCACAAAAAGTCCAAATGACTTAAGGGTATAATGTTCGACCAAACAGTGTAGCTTTTACGGTAAATTTAACTTTGTGTCCCTGTAAGTTAGGCAATTGTATGCAGAAATTTGGTAAAACATGTCTTCTTGGCGGACAGATTTCATGAATATAAATGCAAAAAAAATTAAATCTGATGCAATTGTTTGTTATATGAAGACATGCCTTACTAGCCTACAGCGTTCTTTTTTTATAATAGTGCCTAACAACGTCTCACCACAGTCCTAAATGTGGGCAATATTACGACCGAAATATTGTTCAGATCTAATTTTTCTTTTTGAAAATATGGCTCTGCTGTCTAGTAAAATAGACTTTTATTAGTTCATTAAAACTTGCTCCATCTTAATACGAATTTCCATTGAGGAGAAATATGAAAGCGCGTGGACGTCTAAAAACGGCTTTGTAAAGTTGCGAACATTACAGCCTTAAAGTCAGAAGGTCGTGGCCCATGGTACCGATCCTCCTCGTCCAATTCCTTGGTATTAATGATTGGACATTCTGTACATCGTACGGATATAATTGAGCCTCGTGTATGATAAGCCACATAGCTGCAATAAGCCGTGGAAGTCCTGGACTTCCATCTCTTCCACGATTCGGTTTCAAATTTCTCTCGCGTAGCACTACACTTGCACTCACTGCACACCGCGGTAAACCGCGGTTTACCGGGAAATCGTTCTGCTAAAGCATTTTCGCAACGTCACAAATTAAAACGATATCCATCGACTCCGAGTTGCTACTATACACGTAAGCCATTCTTGACACCTAAAAAACTAATGTGAAGACTGGTGTTACAGAAACTTAAGTGCCTACAAAAAGTAATCGGATTTCAATATTCGGAATCGCCTGTTTAAAGACTACAGTAGCTCAGCGATGTAAAGGTTGAAAATACTACAACAATAATAGGCTTGTTTTTGCAGCAGTTGAAAACGGTTTGGAAACTGTCAGAAATATTCGACCAGTTAAGTTGAGAACGCGTTACCATTGAATTTGATGCAATAAATAGTTGGACGGACATTTCTGATAGTTTCCAAACAGTTTTCAACTGCTGCTAAAACAAACCTAATTGTTTTATGCGGAAACTATCAGGTTTTTACAACATTTTTTTTACGATATTGACTCCATTTTTCATGACGCATCTATTCCCAAATTATTTTAGATAAGTTCTGAATCACCCTGTATATACATTACTAATAAACAAATATAAATCAAATAACTGATTCCGTCAGCCTTCCTAGTTCCAAGACGTCCGTTCTGGTATCGCTAGGTATTATATTATAAAGTATATATTTACATAATTAATAAACCTATATAACTGATGTAGAAACCAGGAAACCTGCTACCGTCGTAGGAGATAGGCATCTGTGCTGGCGCAACGTTAAAATATTTACGGGTATTTTAAAATAAAGTGAAATGTAGGTCAGTGACATTTATATGCATGTACCATCTCTTAAAATATTAACACAAACACAATAGACTGCAGTCGGTTTGATCTAATAAAGGAATTAAGTACTCTGTACTCGTTTAAATAAATTGAGGCGGCTGAATACATTTAAGACAATAACACTAGCCTACTAAAAAGATCCGTTGTCAGGACCGACCCCAGGCTGCCGAAACAAGAGGCTGCTAAATTTTTAATAATTTAAGAAAAAGTTCAAGCTAATACATTTATTGTAAACCTTCTATATGGGATAAATACCTATACATTTATGCCAAATTTGTTGTTGAAGGTAAAAAGATTTTATGAGTTTTGGATAAACCGTAACGCTATGGAAAACGCCGTGATTGATTTATTTCAATTTTGCACAATGACCGCTAGATGTCAATGTTTATACCTCATGGCAGTATTTCAGTCTTGAAAACGAAAATTTGAAACCTAAACTAGCGTATTTTCATTTTTTATCTGTCTTCCTATTTGATTAGGACAAAAATAATTCGTGAAAAACCCTTGACTGATTACATTTGGGTTTAGTGTTTTTAATTAACTTTTTTTCATTATTTCACTCTAAAGTATTTACTAAGACAAAAAATTGATAGACGAATGTTCATAATGAAGTACTGTGGTAATACTAAGTAAGATAAGATGACAAGGTCCTATAAAAAAATTTCCTACAGGCCCTCCCTACGGAGTGCCTAAAGGACGCCGTTGGAAACCGGTTTTTCTTGAATAACTTTTAAAGTACTTAATATAATTTAATAAAAAAATTATGTGATGGACACTAATAAGGACCTCTTAAACTAGTGTTCTTAAAACATATTTAGCTTTTTTAGTTTACCATGGGTGGGCTAAGCTTTACAACTTAATGCCTAAATTTTTAACACACTGTATGATAAAGACTTTACAATAATAAATCTGGGTAGCTTCAACCTTAGACTAAAAAAGTACTCGTTTATTGTCGATAAAATGAACCGTTTACGAGAAAAAGAATAATAACTAAATTCATGGTTTATTTTTAATCAAGACGGCAATGATTTCTATTTTTTGTCTATGGAATTTATTCATTAGCATACCTAGATGTTTAGTATCAGAGAGCACACATTGATAGGAATTGTAGGAGAAGTAATTTTACAATACAGTAAAAAAAATACAAACAGTTATGTTGTGGCCGGTCAGGTCAAGCATAGATAATTGCATTATAACCATTAGAAGATGGAGACACGTGGTTCGACACGAACAGCCACGATTAATCGTTCTTTGCCTCACCTCTCTGGCGTACTGATGAGAGCTAACAAGCCCGAAACCGGTATATGCAGTGGGACCACTGACAAATGAGTTTGGCTGTTTGCGATAGGCTTTTCAGTGTCAATGCAAATATCGTTATCGCCAACTGCGATAAGGGACAGTCAACATCATTATAACAAGCCCGACAGTAAATAATAATTTATTTACCATTATCTGCGTCCCAGTGTATTATTTGATTACAACAAGAAATCAGTTTTTAATTAGTACTATTGAGATCATTCGACTACCTACCTAATTTTCTTAGTTTCTCTTCATAATTTTAAATAGCATAAAAATGCAAACCTTTTTTGTAACTTAATCACTCTATATATCTTCTCATTTAACAGATTATATTATGGTGTATACCTCAAAAATATCACCCTGTAATATAGTGACACTAACTTTTGGCCTGACAATACGAAACTTGTAAAAAATAATTTCTTTAAAATATTACATAATATCAGTACGGCTCTGTATTGTTCCTGCCATGGATTCTAAAGCTTAGCGACTCAAATTAGAACGTCCTTAAGCCGTGAAAATCAGCGATTTCATTTACTAATGCACTTTAAGACAACAGAATTATTTAAACTTAAACACGTTTAAGTAGGATAGAGAAACTCTTTAAAGGTCGCTGTCTTTCTCGACAAGAAATGATGAAATTTCTAATGTCATTAGGTACCGACATTTCGAAAAGTAAATGTAGAACAAAAGTAAGCACACACATAAATTTTCCTCAAAAAATGTAATAACTTTGAAACGTCTTTATTGCACGCCACATTTTGACAATTATTTTCAAATAATTATTAATAAAAGTAGACAATTTTACATTTAGTATAAGAAGTTAAAGTCAGTGTATGACAGAAAAATTTGTACATCTACAGTTAAATTTGAAAACATGGTTGGTTGGTTAGTTTTTGGTTGTTATTTATTCGCATTTCTTTGATATCCTTGAAAATATCAAGGCAGCACGAGATACCATAATATGTCTTTGTAGAAAACACTATTTCAATACAGGATTCTTAAATCTTAACAGAAAGCTAATCTATGAAAATCTACATTTGGAAATGAACTAAAGACTAACGTATTTGTCGCCATGATTATTCAGTTAAACGGGATGCTTCACTACTTATCTGACAAATTTTAACCATAATATACTCGTGTGCGCATTCAACGTATGTGTTTGGTTAAATTGCAATATTTTGGGACCCACTACATGCAGCTGCTTTGTGTCAGTTCTTATGCGGAACACCGTGTATAGCTAAAAATTATCGGATGAATTATTAATTAAACACCCAGTCGTCTAATATCACGATATTCTTCAAAAATTTTAAATCTAAATGATGTTTGAGGATAACAAAGCAACTTTATAATTTGCCCAAACAGAACACCAAAAATGGTTAAACACATTAAAAGTTTATTCCTAGAATGTTTCAGAATTCCGAGGCGTTCTCATTAGTTTTACAACGCATGATTCACAAATACAAAGGTAATAATAAATAACAAAATGCTTGACATCTGTCCTGGACTGATAACATATCATAGACAAAATATATTGACCGAAAAAGTGCACTAACATGACTCATACTTTTGTTTCATGTCAATTACCTTATCTACATATCAGATTGCTAAATACCTACAACACAATACACTTTCTCATCAAAACCAAAAAAGGAAATTTATATTTTTCAAATGTAGGTACAATCAACCATATTTTAAAATTAAAAAAATTAAGGTGGCACTAAAAAATACCAGCTCTACCTTTTTGGACGCCATGATAATATATACAGAATGTCCCATAAAAGAAGGCTAATTCTTTAATCACATTTAGGTAAACTACCTATGTATATGCTTCCTTTAAACGAATATATCTGGGAAGCATTCGAAACATTACCTAACTTTAAAATTTGACATGGATGTTATTTATTCTATAGCCATTACGAGAACAAAATAACAACGAAGTAATACTCTTTTTGCAATAACCCAAACTAAATGAAGATTACTACAAGCGATTCCTTAGCTTCCGCTTGAAGTATAGTGACCCTATTCTAGATTTCGAGGAACTACAAACGAAATTCAGACGACTTACGTCATACGAACAAATAAATAAGTCATTATATTTTCATCAAAATATTTAAGAAACTGCAACTGAGAGTAATAAAACTATATACTACACTAATGTTTGCATTATATATTGCACTAAAATTGCAAAAAATTATTGTTTTTAACGCGACCAAATATCGAAAATTATGTTAACAATAAAAACAATTGCGTAACGTCAGCCGTGACGTAAGACGTCTGAATTCTTGCTGCGAGTATACAAACGATTTTTTAGCTTCCATTTGAAGTATATCGTAGATATTACTATAGAGTATTTACATAGCAGAAACTAAGTGGCCCCAACACGCCCAGTGACCTTATTGAGAGACATTTGGTCCAGATCCTGCGACAATAGATACCTTATCAAATATGGACAATCTAGCGTGTTCATCTACGACAATTACATAATGTGTTCTGTCGGTCTCTTCAAATCCCAATTTGTGTAGACGATATATTAACTGAAGGGAAGAAAGTAAAAATGTGAATGAACTTCTCTATGAAGTTTTTTCAATATTTAAGATTCAAAACTGCGAGTACGAATTTTCTATGGACCTCAGATTCGTAAAATGATGAAAGGTGTATAGTATATTGAAGTATAAGCGGATATTAAGATCTTTAGGTGATGCGAATTGTGCGACTTACGCTTACATGACATCAAGGAAGAAGGAAGCGTCTTGCTTATTACTATCAGACCATATAAAACAGTGAAGGCTCGACATTTTACTGTGATGGAATTAGTTATGTGCTTTTGGTGAAGCAGTATTTATTGCGTCCCCAAAATATAAGTACAGACCTAGTTTTAATACGGTGTAAGGGGAAGTGAACCAATCAAGTGATTGGTATTAATAGATTTGGATCATGTCCCTTGCAAATTGCACGTTATCTTAAATTGAACGATCCTGAGAAAAACACTGGACATGCGTCTGCTACCATTGTGGCGAATAGTGGCACATGACAATCCAACGACAAGTAGAATGGAAATTGACAGCTATGGCGACTGGTTACATTGAAGACAGTATTAACAATAAGAAGAATGCTTCAAACATTATTAGGAGTGCCATTAATGAAAGTGCAGCCTCAGTAACTTCCGACAATGTTAGCAGTTTTAATTGAAACCGCATTTCCTCCGAAAAACCGAAGTATTAATATTGCAAACAATACCACCACCAACTATACTTTTCACATTTATTTAAAAAATTAAGATTGTTGATTATAATATGAATAAAGGTACGGACAGACATGCTCATTATTAGCACGAAAGCATGCCATTATTGAGCAAATGCTACTTTGTGGCATGTGTGTGATAGCGTCGCTAGTAATAAGCGTGCTAAGTTCGGGTATGCTCAAAAATCAACAGTCGTTTGATTTTCAAGCATGCTATCTGCGGCGCGGGTGGAAGGGGGCGTGCTCTAAGCGTGTGTGAACAGGTTTGCTTATGAGCATGCTATTATTGCTAGTATCATGGCTAATATCAATTGGACTCTGTGACAGTGTGGTGTCTTCAAAAACTAAAAATGGCACGTTGGGGAGATGATAAAACATTGATTTTCGTGACTTATTACTGGAGTCATGAATGTCTGTGGAATACACGGTCACCTCTATAAAAATAACACAGCACGAAATAATGCTTATGAAGCTTTATTAAAATATATGAATGACCCAAGTTTAACCATAAAAATTAAAAATTTAAGATCTGTGTACCATTCCGTAGAGAAAATCAACAGTTCGAAACGATCCGGAGCTGCCACAGAATAGCATGTGTGTCCAACTGATCTGCTTTTAGGCGTGATACTTAGGAAATGCTTAAAACTTGCATGCTTATTGCCAGCAAATGTGACCAGCTGAAGAGCATACTAGTTTAAAGCATGCTCCCAAGTATGCTTTTTTATGAGCATGTCTGTCCGTACCTTAAAGCTTTTGAAACATTTGTTAGTCATATTTCATTTGACGCTAGAAGCTACTCCTGACAAATCAATAATTAAAAAGGTGACATAGACTTCACGTTTCTCGGGTAGTTGATTTTGCGATGGTAACTTTAAAACAAGCGCGTTTACAAGTTTTATTTAAAAACGCTGAAACGTGCTTTAAATAAACAAAATAGAGTATTAGTACTATAGAAAACTGGTTGCTTGATGGATCTTCAATTGCATTTTCTGGATTACTATATTGGCTACTTCCCACAAAATTTTAATGATTTCAGTGGAGAACAAGGTGAAAGAGTTCATCATGATTTAGAGTAGTGTTCCTAAGGCAGGTGGAATAAACATTATGGTGGCTCATGTTTACTGCTAGATCCTCGCAAGAGCAGACCAGAAAGAGTACTAAAATGTTAAAGTGTAAACGAGCTTGATATCTTAAAGAAAGATAATGAGTTACACGCGATATCTACCATCTCCTGGTTTAAAACCCACAAACTTAAGATTAATGTTACTGTATAAAATGTCTTATCCGCGGTAATAGGTTTATCGTTTTTGGCACTTCTATGCATCCGTTACAGCGTTATGGTCGTTATTGAATAGAGTTTGAGGTTGTTAGGTTAAGGTTGTATAGTTCCAGTCCGAGGTCTAATTCCGACACAACTTTTTTTATGATGCTGTAAAATTACCCTTGAATACTTACAACAATGCAATTGCTTAAGAGGCCTCTTTAGGTATCTTGAAACTGGGTCAAAATAACTCCCGTAATAATGATTCGATTTTGATGGGCTTGCACTACTTAATTTCTTTAAAAAATATATAGTTATTTAATTGATTTACACACACTTTGTTTCTGAAAATAATTATTGATAATGACTTTATAAATTTAGAACTAAGAAAATGCATTTTAAGTTAAAGCGTGCTAAAGGAGCCGCATACGTTCAAATACAGTGCCTTCATAAATGATTACAAGCCACATGATCAGGGTCGAGATTCTCAAATCAATCGCAGAGCAATTCATATGCGAATATCCTTTTCCTCACTACGGCAATTGAGAGAGACAAGAAATCTATTTGCATACGAGTTGTTCTTCGAGACTCACAGTCCTGGTCACGTAGCTTGTAGTAATTTATGAAGGCACTGTAGTATCACGTGATGAGACAGAGGATGAGGCGGTCAAAGACAGAAGATGTAAGGGACGTCGGTCTATTGCAATGCGCTTAAGGCACGTTCCCGCGATTCGATTTTAGTTGATCAACTTTTGTGGATCAACTAAAATCGGTCAAGTTTTTGGTTCACACATTTCAAGCCAAATCTTGCAATGGGATAGATAAAGCTTAAAAAATACAGTTTTTTGGATAAGAAATTGGATCTTAAGGAAAAACCAGTACGTAGTTTCAGCAAAGTCATGATACTGTTCTATAAATTTTACCGTAGTATTCTCTGACCATTTTAATGTCATGTTGTTGTCCTATGTCTTGTAAAATTAATAAGCAGACTATAACCAGCGGAATCGCATGGTTCAAGTCAACTGACAAATAATGTTCACACGCTTCAAACACGTTTCAAGTCGTCTGAAAACCATCGATTAATAAATTGAACGATAAAGTTTGAATGGGTCAATCTTTTGTGGAATCAATTTCACTTGATAGGCAACAATTGAAATATATGTTCTCACAGCATTTTCCTTTTGATTTTCGTTGATCCACAAAACTTGCATCTAGTGCTGTCTCTTAAAAGCTTGTCGTCATGAATGCGAATTCACGGAAAATCTCGAGAATATGTCAGATTTTTATTTAAATTATTAATGGCGGAAAAGGCTCAACTTTTCGCAAATTTTGCAAAACAGGAAAATTCGCACAAATTTTCGCGAATTTCGCGTCCATGAGGGCAAGCCTTTACCCTGCTTGTTTGCCATTAAAATCGTTAGTCTTGTGTAATGATGTCACAGCCACCACATATAATAAAAACTTAACATCATAGACCGCAAATTCAGATAGAGAAACAGAAAACTTAAAATTTCTCGACATAAAGAAAATGTTATACCCATCCCACCACTAAGTCGATATAAATATATTATCTGGGCATTTTTTATACGCAACAGTTGGCGCAAATTCAAACGCGTAGCTAAAGATGTCATGTGAATGTTGAAAATCTTCCAATACGTACATTGGCAAATGACACTGAACAATAACAAAAATAATAACATTACAATCTCATATGCAAATAACAATAACTTCAGGAGGTATACAATGTATCTCGTGACGAATTGTTTTTTTTAAATATTCTATATTAACCGGTCTAGTAACGTATACTTTGCTTTTTAAGTATCCCCACAAGAAATAATCTAGGGGTGTCAAATCAGGCGATCTGGCTGGCCACTCAATCGGCCCCCTTCTCGGGTGATACATTTCGGTGAAAATTAAATTTTAAAATCTTCAAACATTATTTTCTTGAAATTTTTGTTATGTAACACCATAATTTTTTTCATGATGTGTATGTAGAATGACACGCTCTTTCAAATGGCATGGTCAAAATTGGGGGTTGCCATTTAAAAAAATTGTCGATGACGTCATATCTCGAACAACGATGACGTCACAAATGTGGGTCGTATGTCAAAAAGTGCCTTTTTTAAAAACAAAATGGACATGCCGGGGGATTTTTTCGAAAACTTCTCAATTTCAAAAATAATGAATTTATTCGTTACTTTTCGAAAGCACTGTATTAATACTAATGGTATAATAAATACCCTGTATATTACATATAAGTAAAATACGCTGCTAAATAATTGTAGCCCAATTACGGGACCCTCCTGTATAGTAGTTATTCCAGATATCCTAACCAAATAAGTCAACCTGCCCACATTTTTATTAACAAATTCCAGCAATACTAAAATCTACGTTCCGCACAATAAAATTATTTCAAATATTTTAAATTACTTGTTAACACGGTCCATAAAAGCAGCGCCTGGGTTCGTTAACTGTTACTGTTTACTACCAAAATCCTAATATTAATTAATGAGTAATTTTAAAATAACAAAAGCGTTCGTTGAACTTGAGAAGTTACTTGACGAAAAATGTATCTGTTCGCAAGACGACCTAATTATATAAACATTGTATCTCTTAAACAAATCTAATATTAACCGAAAGTCACTCCTATTTTAAAGCACGAAGTGAAATCAAACATTTCGTTAACAGGTGTTGATAATATCTCATTATATTAGTATATTACACATTGCAGTTAAATGTGGCGACATTCAAATAATTTTAGCTGCTTTAGTGTCACCTTGTTTTCGAAAACACTTTTCATTACACATATTTAAATACTTTTCTCGCCTTTGCTTTATGTGTCGAAGACAAACATTCCCTTTTGGTAAAGCTAGGAAGATGCGAACTTTTTGATCGATACCAAGTCTGATACAAGCGATATCATTTCGTTTCATTTAATTATTTGGTGCACGGTTTCTCAGATAACCGTCGAAATGTAAATTAAATATTTTCCCGTTATTGTACTCGTACTCTTAAGCAGAAATTTATTTATTACCATGAAATGTAAGCAATTATTTTTTAAAGCAAGAAATGAATTCCAATAAAGTGGATTTAATTTTTAAACATGGTGTGCCAAACTTAAGAGCAAAAAAAAATGAGAGAGCCAAAATAATGTTAGTACTTCATATACCAGTTTCTCACATAAACCTTCATTACTAAGTTAACGGAGGTCTAAAAATTTAAATTGTATTTTCGTTATAATAATATAACGTGTGTACATTTTCCTTTTGGCGTTATAAGAAAATATACCTACCTCTCAGAATATCAAGGAAAGCGTAAGCCCAACGGCTATAAATCAAAATTTTCATATAGAGATGGCGGTCGCTACCCTCGTCATTGCCCTATAAATAGGTACAAAAAATAAATTTCACAAATCATTTACTATCAAAAATATAACCATATTTGAATTCTATACACATTAAATACATTGAAATAGGAAAAAACCACAATCAAATGTATAATTAAAAAATACAGGGTGTCCGGAGTGCCGTAATTTTAAAGGCTTATACATAGAGGGTTGGAAAACGGTGATGGTTCATCTGCCGTTACATGAGAGCGACAAAGTAAAGTATAGAAATCCGTGCGATAGACAAGGATGGCTATGGGAAGACGTTTTATAAATTAGAATAACATCTGAGCAGTCAATCTTTAGATTTTAGAACGTCGTCAATATAGTCATCCTTGTCTATCGCACGGATTTCTATACTTTACTTTGTCGCTCTCGTGTAACGGCAGGTAGACCATCAGCGTTTCCCAACCCTGCATATCTGACTAAATGCAATAAAAAAAACTCTTAGGAAAAAAATGTCTAAAACGAATAGTTTGTCTACAAATACATTTCGAAAAATAAAAATACAACTGCAATAATATGCAAAACTATGTTACGAAATTACAAACTAAGGTACAATTAAGGTTAAGTAAAAGCGCCTGTAACGTAATTTGTTCATAATTTGATTTTTGGATTAGTATTAATGAAGTAAACAATTGAAGTTTCCGAGAAATTCGTTAAAACTGTAACGTACGACAACGTAGCAGTGTCAGGCTGCTGGTGATAACCTAAAAGTAATATTAGTCATACAGCTAGTGCGATTTATTTTAGTCTAAGTTTGCCTTTGATGTTGGTGAGTGTACATAAACAAAAATGGAACAATTTATTATAACCATAACCAGCTGCACCGCATGTTCATTTACGGCAAAACTCTCTGGCTACGAGACGTTTGTACAGTAAACGCTTCTTGCAAGAAACAGAAGTCATTTTAAACACTTATAACTACTATTATGTGTTGTGAAAAGGGCTCTAAGGGCTCATTCACATTAAGTATATATGTTTAGGTGTACCTATTTGTAACAATTAAGTATTAATTATAAAACATAACAATCCTAAGATAGTGTGTGAACGACGTTGTCACACATTCCAGATCTGTGAGTCAAATATGTTTTGTTCAATACCACCGTTGAGTGAGAAATTATAGATAGAGGCGCAACCTTAATGGCAAAATGCGTTTTCGATCTACAAGTTTAACACCCTGTATCTTAAAAACAAAGGCCCTACTAGAAAATATATATAGGGCAAAATGTTTTTAAAGTCGAAGAGGAAATAAAGGCCTTCATGTTTGACGTTCCTTTACTCGTATGTTACACTGTGTTTTACAGTAGGGTTTTTTTGGGCCCGAGATTTGTCCGTCTGTCGAGAACTGTTGTTCGCACGTAAAATAAATTTGTATTATGTTCAAATGACGGCTAGAAATGAAAAACAAGAAGATTTCAATTTTTAAATTAGGAACAAAGGCCTGCAAAGTTACATGAACAACCGACACGCAAGCAACACAGTTGCACTCGTCGCAAAATACAACGCAGTTTATGATTTTAAAAATAAATTTAACCTGAATCATACGCTGAATAATGACTGTTTATTTAAAAACAGTTCTGGCATTTTAGAAATTTAATAAACACTAATTAGTTTCTAGAAAAGTCGGTATTTTCAACGAATCTCTTTCAGTTTGTTTTACTATCGCTTCTGAAAGGAAAAAAAAATAATTTGAAAATACATTTATACTTATATGCACACGATGAGTTTTTTATCATGGGAAATGTGTTTTCCTTGCTTTTGATTTGATCATTTTACGGCGAGAAATACAGCGATCTTAATAATGACATTTTTAATAATGAGGGTTCGGAAAATGTCGACTAGATTTAAATTTTCAAAGACTGTTCACAAGATTCTCTTTTAACTATTTATTAATGAATCCATGGAAATGAACTAAATGGACTAGAGCCCCGACCAGCGTTGAATTACACCCACAATATGTACTCATATACTCTTTATTATTAGCTTTTGTAACATTTTTTACTGTATTAGAAAGGTTTTTTAAGCTCTAATATAAATCAAATCTACTACAATTCCTGAAGCAAATTTGCCAAACAAAGTTTGCTTGAGCTGACGAAGACTTGCTATACATAATAAAAGACGAAATAATGATGGTAAATGCTTAATTTTTCAATGTCGAGGCTGACAATCGAAATGCCTCTGAATATGGATGACCAACAAATGTAAAAATTTGTCGTAAAAAGTGAAGTGTTACTTAAACTTATCTATAACCAATAATTTGACATAGATTAAAGTGGTCATATTTGTGGCCCAAAATAGTGGAATATCGATGTAATTTTAAAGTTAGGATTTTTAAACTCTGTTAGTTACCAAAAATAATTATACATTATTGGATACTAGAAAGTTCAACTTAGGTGGTAGTATTTATATTGCCAAAATGTAGCGATTTTATACTTAAAATTTTTATTGAAAGTGGACTGTTTTTATGGAATTTTTACATAAACCTCAACAATTAATTTTTCACATTTAAAAGTAAGAAAAGTGAACACAAGTCTTTTCTAAGTTCATTCTTTATGTATATTTATCTATGTCGATATGCACATTGTTTTGATTATCGCCATATTTAACCATAGTAAGATCATGTAATATATAGTTATAGGTATTTTTTGAGCCATAGTTTAACTATTACAAGATAGTCAAGTATATGTCACGGGTTTAAAATCTTACTGTCTTGTAGACTACTCTGCTAATATGTATTAATAATATTTTAGAAATTATAAAATCCTAATGTTATTTCTAAAAAAAGTATATTTCACTCGAAAAACGAACCTTTTTATTAAAATACAGCACTGTAACACAGCTGGGTTACAAAACAAAATTTCATCAATTAAAAGGTTTTCAAAAATCAGTGAATAAATGTGAATCTCTTTTTAGACTTCAACATTCTGTATCTTGAAAACCATAGAATTAGACACGAGGCACTGAGGTTTTTTTAGTATAAACTAAACCCAAGGCACAACCTTTTAAAGTTATGATACGAACATAGAAAACACCCTGCGTATTTGTGCAAATTTCGACGTTTTTATTGGCTCTCTTTAACTATAGGAGATAGAAAAAAATTACACCCCCACTCTCGATCTCTTTTTTAAGAGAAAATTGACGGTCAATACCAAAATGACCTATCGTCTTTTCTTTTCAAGTAATAAACAAAATTTCCTCTTTTCGATACATATGTCTGTAAATTGGTTGTTTGTTATTAATACGTTCTTTAGACATATTTTTTAGTAGAGTCCAGTGGCGTGAATAATTTTTTTGTAACTGTATTAATTTTTGAGTTATAACCTAAAGTTGTGTTTTTTAAAAATACAAGCCATATGTGGCCATGGGTCAGTTGAAATCATTATTTTTATCTATTTCCATTAATATATAATATGTAGGGTTAAATATGATTATTTGCCATTTTATTGAGACAATAATTTATTATAGCATATTTTGTTTCTTTCATTTTCTTGAAGTAAGCGTGTGCCATTTGAAATAATTGCTTGTTACCAATCTTTGACATACCTATCACCAATGTTACTTAGCTTTTTCCGTACATTAATTTAATTACGTCTTGGATATATTCTCAGAATGATTGTTATTGCGAATATATCATTTTAATAATACTATTATTTGTTTAGTAACTTATTCTATCATGATTTCTTCTAAATGTCTTAGGTATAACCCAAAAATTAATAGTTACAAAAAAATTAGGCACGTCACTGGATTCTATTCAAAAAAAGTGTATGAAGAACGTATTAATTTTGTTTTAAATTTTGTTTATTACTCGAAAACAAAAGACGAGGTCATTTTGATTTTGACCATTAATTTTTCCTTAAAGAAAGTGGGGGGGTTTTTCTATCTCTTATTTAGCCTATAAAAAACATCGAAATTTGCCCACTCTGTGCAGTGGATTTCTGACCATAGTCTAAAGATATTTGACGATGCGCGATAGGTCGAAGGTCAGACATAACAGCACTGTCCATTACATCGATTCCGCGAAAAACTCAACAGTAAGTGGTATGTCATTCACTTGTACCATCGACATGACGACGATTAATATGACCAACGCACGGCCGTTCTAAAAATAACAATTGAAATACGACCAACCCACCAAACTGCTCCTGAAATAAAACCAGAAGAAAAAAACACTCGGTTCCGTAGTGTTGCAATTCAGAATTGTTCTAAATTTACTGGCGTATCTACACCAATAAATTTTTGGTTTGGAAAACAGGAACAACATATCTTGCTACACGGGATCAGCGAATAGGCGAGCGCAGTTACATCTAACGCAAAATGTTGGCAAGAGACACCACATTTTCAAACTAAATATAGTGTGGGTAGAACTCGGCCGGTTCTGTAAAAATCTGTAAAATCAGACTTAAAGATAAAAGAAACAAACTTCTTTATTTACACGACGCAAAATGAAAGCCTCGGTTTTGGCAGCAGCGAATATACATTTTTGTCCTTAAATTAGTGCGGGCGCAAATTATACAAGATGTCTCAAACTCGATAGTACACCTACTGCGAGGATACAAAAAAATTATATAAAGTTGGGACGCGTGGTGTTAAATGATGGGGTAAACTCCATTTTCAATCAAAAGTATTATCTTTGGGATTGGACAGAAAGGACTAATGACGTCATCAATTATATTTTTTCCAGAAATATACCCAAATTTTTTCCCTGTTAAAAAACTCTCTATTTAGAGAAATTACTAATTATTAATTATTTCTTTATTACTTCCCGTTCAGTAGTTATATGCAATATCATCATAAAGAACTTTAAAAAAAAATACTACCTAAAAATCACATTAGCGGTGGAAGGACTAAGTGGAAAATAACTGAATGTTCGTTGTTTAAAGGACACAAATGTCATTAAGAATAAATAAATGTATTGAACTCGATAATTCTTTAATACCTACGGTTAAAACAAAAGGTGATGATAACAATAACTGAACTTAAAAAATGAGGCAAACGCCCTCATACTACATAAATATTACAATATATTCTCTCTATGACCTCTTATTTCAAGACACATATCCAATCTTCACCTGACTTCTTTGTGAGCTGCTTTTATAACATTTCTCCATTTAACTCATTACAAGCGTTTGTGATTTTTTCTTTCAAATGATTAATATCTGGCGAAGGTGTTTTGTAAATCTTATTTTTTATAACCCCTCAAAAAAAAATCGAGGGGATCTGGTGACTTTCCGGGCCACTGGGAAAATGTCCTCCAAATATTGCTCCATAATCCTGGCCGTGTGGAGTGAAGCTCAGTCGTGCTGAAATCATAGGTTTCTCCTTAGATTAGTACATTCTCCAGAAGTGCAGGAAGGTCTTCTTGTAGGAAATATAAGTAACTCTCGCTGTTCAATGTATATTCATAAAAATATGGGCCAATGAAATGCCTACCGATGATACGGCATCATACATTTACTCCAAAATGGCCTTGGTTTTAAACTTGATTTACAATGTGGTGATTTTTAATGGACCAGTAGTGTTCGTTGCGCCTGTTTGACAAACCATCACTGACAAACCGACTTTCGCCCAAAGAACGTGCCGAAAAAGGTTCTGATCAACAGTTTCTACATTTACTACAGTTTGAGCTATAAACTTTAAGTCTGTTTTTAATGTGACGAAACCTATTGGTCGTTAAAATTCGTTGAACGGTTGAATTATCCAAATTCAATTCCCATGTACTAACATTGCTTCTTACCATTCGGTAAGTCTCTTCGGGGCTCGCTGTAAATTAGCAACATATCAACGTTTTCTGAATAAGAAAACATTTTGTAAGCACAAAAGTTATACGTTTGATTTTTGTATTGAGTAATGACAAGTATTTTGTGACATTTATCCACTTTAAACAATGAACATTCAATTATTTTCCAACGACTCTACTTGATCCTTCCACCGCTCATGTGATTTTTAGGGCGATATTGCCTTATCACTTTTAAACGGGAAGTAATACAGAAAAATTGCTCTAAGTTTATTAGAAAAAAGGGAGCTTTTCAACAGAAAACAAAATTGGGTATGTTTCTGGAAAAAATATGATTGATGACGTCATAGTCTCTTCTGTCAAATCCCATTTAACGCCACGTGTCCCAATTTTATATAATTTTTTTGTATCCCCACAGTACATCCTGTACTATTTTAAAAAACAATGTTTAAGTAAATAACCTGACAAACTGACATTTGAAGTGTTTTGCTAATGAATATTATTTCTTTATGAAACGGACCCAGTGTCTTCTATTCAATTTGGGAATCCATCGACGTAGACATGGCGAAGCCCCACGAATAGCTAACCACGCAATTTTCCAACCCAAATTATCACACAAATAAAACTTATACGTGCACCCATTCCACAGCTAGTTCCACAGAAAACTTCTCTTTTGAATTTTGTACAAAGCAGGCTTTTACAAATTGGTAAGACAGGTACATATTTATTCTGAAGGGGCATTTTGATGGAACATTTCCACGTTCAATCATCAACCGCAGCAAAACCCTAAATGGATTAAATGAAAACATGGGTCCTATGAAACGATACTTTAATTGTCTCATTAGAGCAGGTAAAATTGATGATTGTTTGTTATAAAATTCGAGGGAGTAACTTGCTTTACTTTTACTAACGTAAAGTGTGACAAGATTTTGCAAAATTGAGATTTCCAAGGGATTACGCTACTAATGGGAAGCAGTCTCTAGATACCTTAAAATGTTAATCGTAGTGATATTACAAGAGTGGTTAAAAAATGCGTATTTTTCAATTTCTCCTTGCAAGTAAGAAAGGAATACTGAAGAGAAAATTTTATTAACACAATCAATTGTTTCTCGAAAAAGCTGCACAACCATTTTGAGCTATCTTCAGGAATCTCCGAGATACACATGAACATCATTGAAAATGAGACACAATATACAATTGCGTAAATACATGAAACAGTTCTTAAATATCCAAATGATTATACGTATTGTCGAAGATACCACCGCCTCGTAATTGCTACGTCCATATGTTTTTAATTAAAAACTCCACAAAAGGTCAGACCATGTTTACCTACTATATGCTCTTGGGGTCGCTCAATCCGAATCCGTTTAACCCCATCACGACTGAGTCTTGCGTAACCTCATAAAACCCAATAATTTAGGCTTTTCAGCACTATTAAATGCGTATAACCCTATAACTCAAACATTAAACACAAAACCCAATCTGTTAACCCCCAATTCCATAAACCAATCACGTCAAAATCCCACAATCCCATAAAAAATAAACCTAATAACCGCATTACTCAGAACTTGATCTTATCTTATATCACGCGATTTGTCAGTGTTCTTTAAACAAAACATATCCTACCCTATAAACTTGAAGATGATGCATGCAAATTATGTATTAAAGTACTAATTTTATATTAGCTTCGTCAGTAAAAAGCATCATTGGAACTAGTTGACGATTATCGTTGATCTAATTCACAAAGTTCCAATCTTCTGGCATGATATCTCGTTTGAAAATTTTGTACAAAGTTAATATGTACATAATAATTAGCTCTAATACATAATTTACATGCATTATCTCCGCATTAGGAATGTTCCGATACACATCGATATTCAGAATATCGATATAATTATTTACGATATCTGATATTTTGTATCGATAGAAATTGTTGCGATATTATTGTACATCGAAAAAATCTTTAACATCGAACGTTTTCTTGCGGGAAATACTGAACTACAATTTATACTTATTAAGTTGTCGAGCTTTTTTAATTTTTGGACGTTTATATAAAATTCCAATGGAAAACCTTGCCCAAACTTGCTCTTATATTAACAGTGACTGGATCTATCCTCGTGCTATTAGCAGTGTCTCTTGGTTATTTTTGTCATTTTCTTTTACTAGTAGATATATCATGATTTGAGACCTGAGTAAGCTGATTGGTCAAATTTAAGAAACTATAGTAGTATGATTGGTTGGTTTTTGGTTTATCATTAGGGTTATGTTATATGTACTTTCGTATTGATTTAATGAAATACGATTTTTTAAATATTTACAAATTCAGACTGGCATTTTTAAAGATCTTTTAAACATTTTTTATTTTTATTTTCAGTGGTGACTGGTGACACATATTTGTTTTATGTTTGTTATTGTTGTTTGTCGTCTTTAACCTGTTTCTGTTATTTGATATTTAATAAGTTATATAGATACTTAAATTGGATAGTGGCATTTTATGAATTAGTACATATGTATAAAATGATGTTAATTTTATATTTGAAATTGCCTTTTTTTTTGATTAGCCTCAGATACCTATCAATAATTTCTATATATGGCGTGTTGTAGAGATATATCGATACTTTCGAGGTCGATATTTAGAATTATCTGTACTAGATCGTTTGATACGTATCGATACATTTTAAGTCTAGGAACATCCCTACTCCGCATACAAAATTTCTTGAATTTAACTCAAAGTAGTCGAGAGTTATTACAGAAAATGCAGTTATTTTTTTTTAATTTGACATCCTGTATCTCCTAAACGAAGCGTTTCCAGACCTAAGTTCATAGAAAAATTTTTGTCTGAAATTGAACGTAGAATAACATACTGAAGTATGAAGATTTCATCTTGAAACACCCTGTATATCTCGCGTACACAGGGTTTATATAAGATTGGGAAAACATACTACCACATACTTCGAGGACCAAAATGTGTTAATCTAAATCAAGTTACTTTAGTCCAAAATTTTATAGTTTCCATTTACATTTACAATACTATTAAATTGAGTCATGTTTACAAATTCCAAAAATGAATGCATACTTATATTGTTTTTTTGTATCGTTAATGTCGGTATTAAAACTTACAACATTAAAATCACCCAATATTAACGATTCACTGTCAGAGTTGACATAATGTTCAAACAAATTAAGAAATAATTCGAAATTATCAACAGAAACATATTATATAACACAAATATTTAATGTAAACAAATTTTTAAACACACATTTACCCCTCACTACATCTACAATAGGAAGAGTGTTTAGAATTTGGGATAAATCTATAGTTTCCATAAGATATTCAGTTTTAATAGTTAATAATCCGCCACCCCCACTTGAGAGACCTGTTTCACTAAAATTTCTGTCACATCGTAACACAGTAAAATCCAGAAACAGTTCACTGCTATGTATTTCTACTGACAGCCATGTTTCAACCAGACCAATATCATACTCTTGAATACTTACTGCAGAGCAAAAATCATCAACTTTAGTGCGAAATCCTCGAACATTTTGAAAATAACAAAAACACTCATTAACTGTTAAAAATCCATTGGGCTTATTCAGTTTAACCGTATGATTTTCGGAATTCCTTTGACGTACTGGATCCGTATATTTTTCTCACCTTAATTTTTTCTTCTTTCAAGATCACTTTTTACTTTTTTAAATAATGCAAGTTATCTCAGAGTACGATCTGTAGAAATAATTATATTCTTGTATCATTATTACGTAAAATTTTCTTTTTCTTGAGCATTCTATGAACACAATCTTCCAATCTTCGTTTTTTAAATACAATTTTATTTTAGTATTCCCTCAATAACTTCATATAAATTGTATAGTAAATACATCAAACTTGGTACAGAGGAATTTTCTGGCACGAGAAATTGAAATATGTCCACAGATTTGCTGTCAACTGTAGAATGTGCCGCCTAGAGTACTTCACATGCATTTAAATCGTCATAACTTTTTAGTACCTGTACCTGTCTCTAAAATATGAAGATAAAACGCTACTACATGTTCCTAGAGCCAAGATATGATGATTTAACCCAATTCACCTTAGTCCAAAATTTGAAGTAGGTACCTACTTAAATGAATAAAGTATGAAAGAAGACAATGGGTTTATGTTAAAATCCTATCAAAAAAACTATTGTTCAAGTCATATCTGTAAGAAAAAAAAACGTCAAAAAATAAGAATTATTGATTACACAATCAATACACCAGTGCACACAAAATGTATAACGATTTAAATACATGTAAAGTACTGAGTACTGTAGGTGGCGCCCTCTGCGATTGACAGCAAATTCGAGGCCGTATTTCAATTTCTTGTGTCAGAAAACTCACCATTACCAAGTTTTATGTATTTACAAAAATGTATAATAAAATTATTGAGAAAAAACTAAAAAAGTTCAACACCCAGTACCTCGGAAATTATAAAATTTTGTACTAAGGTAACTTGATTTAGGCATATTTTGTCTCATTGTCTCCCGCAATATGTAGTCTTTTCTCAAATTTTTACAGACACCCTGTATAAGTATAGTAATTTTCGAGGTAATTTTTCAATTCCGCAAAATCCCTTGGAAATCTCTATTTTGCGAAATCTTGTCACAATTTTGATGCCAGTGGTTACCCCTTGATCTTACAGTAGATACGAAAGAAAATATTAAATGCCCAAATTAATTTTTTCGAATATCTAATAAATTTTAATTTAAGTCTAGATTTAAGTATATCTCGAGGATACCTCTTACAACAGCCTACAGACAAATTTTAGTCAAAACTCAAAACCCCTGTAAGATACTAGTGAAACCTCGATTGAAAATGGCTAAAACTAAACCAATGCCTCTTACAAAGCACGATTGCCCCATTCAAAAACACAGTAAGACATTTTCTAAAAAATGTGTTTTCCCAATTTTTGAAGTTACCGGGTACCGCTTCGTATATTTTGTATTTAAAATTGGTAAAAATATCAATATTTTAATAGTTTGTGCGAGTTTTCTTAGGTTAAAACCAGTAACTGTTTCAGTCAAAATGAATATTACATTATAAAACGGAGTAGGTAAGTGCAAATGACAGTTACAAAACAAAGTAAAATAATTACTATAGGTCACAAACCTAGAAAAAATATAGACTGCGTCGGTTCATGATATAGATCACGTGACAGGTGCCGCGTTTTCTAGGGACCTAAGGTCCAGGAAATGGATATTTTATTTGCGTTATGTTGGCGGTTGTGCAAATATGATGGCTGCATTGCAATCTGAAATTAACTAACTTGCTGACATTTTAAATGTCATTAAAGAATGTGACATGAATGTGACCAATCACAGTAAACAAATGAGATTCACGCTACAATACAACCAACGTAAATTGGCATAAAAACCAAGTTTTAGCGATTTTGGACCTTTTAGGACAGCCATGAATTTGCGGTCGGCAGCAATATGACACTGGCACAGTCTATATTTTTTCTAAGTTTGTGCTATAGGTATTTGTTTTAATGTCCCACGTAAAAATACAGTACCTAACTGCACGCGCTTGCAGTTGCTATATTTTATATGAAAAATTAATTTTATTTTTATAGCCCTGGAAAAGAGTAATTGATTATACTGTGTTTTTGCTTAGATAAGTTGACTAATATCTGTTTGAAATAAACCCAATACTTAGATGCTTTTACTTTGTTTATGTTGTTGTTCTAGCTCAGTTATGTTTATACATATTTAACCTGTTTTCAGGTTTCCATCCTTATTTTTGTAACTTAGAAAAGAAAAGTTACATTTTTCGTTTGTGGTTAAATATAAACTGATTAAAATACTGGTTTTTATTTTTTATTTTGTGTCTTATTTTGCATCATGCACAAAGATACAGTAACTGCTGACAAATGTGTACATTTTGAATATGTATTAACTAAGAAAAAAACAGTAAATGCAGTTGCTATGTTTTGACTGATATTCTCAGCATTTTTTGCAAGTTTATTTACTGGGTTTTTTACAGATATATATTTTTCAAATATTCGATCCCATAGTAAAACAAAGATTGATGATAAGCCTTCCCCTCAGTGGTAAAAACGAATAACTTCAGACGATACATTGTACACTAATTGTTTTTATTTAGTCTCAATTTGAAACAGCTAGTCCTGCTAGTCCTACTGGTTTTGATATGCTAAGCAATTATACAAAATAAAAATTTTCTTCAGGAACAGTTCCGAGCAGTTACTGTGTTTTTGCATGGGACAGCCGAGCACCTCTCGATTAAATTGAACGATGTGGTGGCCATAAACTAAGCGTGGTCCTGCTCTGTCGTGGGTTGCGTATATAGACTTTGTCGAGACGTTTCGATCGCGTCTGCATCCGCAGTGTGGGTTGGTGACTCACTGAAAATACTGTGCAGCATAATCTAACCGTGCTCTCCGTAAGATGGATTCGCAGCCACCCCTAGGGTAATATTGTTCAGTTGCCGAACATACTACATTTATAAGCATGACTGGCAAAAACATACCATATAGAATGAGTTACAATTAGGCGTAAAGCGGGAGGATTCGTTACGCTAAACTAAGAAAATAAATTCCTATGAACATAACAAATAATCCCCTCATTCTTCTAATAACGAGAATTAGCCCCGAAGTCAGAAAGTTACATGGTGCGAAAGTATTAGAAAAATATCTATCACATTAACTCAAATGTGTATGTCGAAAGTTATTTGACGTAGGTCTCTACGTAGTAGGTTAATGAAATTTGGTCTGGTAATTTAGCTAAGGAAAATAGACATTTACAGAAATTGCATACAATTATATCAATCAGTGGCGGAGTATTTTGGAAATTCGATTAGCCGATTCCGATGGGAAAACCACTGGGGTATTTATAGGTAATTTTTGGGTATTTTTAGGTACTTTGTGTATTTTTGGGTACTATCAAAGTTATAATGGGATATTTACTAGGTATTTAATGGGTATTACGAAGGTAATTAATGGGTATTTTCGGAGAAAATTAGTACTTTCCTGACAATTTTTAAATACAATGGTGATCGCGCATGCGTTATAAAAAATTTACAAAAATTTTTAAAAATAAATACGAAAGTATTTTCTAGATATATTAAATAGTTTGTAAAAAATTTCAGAAGCACTGTTAAACCACTATGTGGTCCTTTACTGTCTTCGTAAAATCAAGACTTTAGAAAATAATATAAGATGATTCGAATTAGATACAATATATTGCAAAGATAATGACATTACCCCAAATCAATTTTTGAACTACTGGATGTCCTGTGTAGTAATTTCAATAAATTTCTGTGGGTGAGTGGAACTATGAAAATAATGTTTAAAATTAAAAGTAGATTTCATTACGAATACAGTAGTACGACAGCAGTCTAAACATTATTATTGCAATAGATTCTACATAAGTACAATACCCTAAACAAGTTTGACACATAGACCTTTTGACACGAATGTTTTTTTAAGGCATTTAACTACACAGAAAATATCTATTCACAATTCACATAATAGTTCCCGTCATCTGTTAACAAATCTTAGTATGGTATAATTTCTTAAACTTGATCTTTAAATTAACATATTATTATACGATACGACGTGTTAACGATAAGTTTGGTCAATCTTCACCGACATATTTTATTGATATGTAATAAAAAGTGAATGAAAGTCTACAATACAAATAAAAATGTTGCTAAATTAGGTTATTCTATTTATCAAAAAAGAGGCTTTTTATGTAAACAACTGCAAATTATCTAATTCTAGTCATAGATGACATAGAAAACAAGCTAGGGCTAAAATTGAATTCCCCCTCGATATCCACCCATTTATACTCCATGAAAGATTTTGGTTGTGCTTTGTATTGGAGACACCGATGGTACCCGATGAGTATTTGAGATCCATACAGTAATTTTAGGGGCACCCTGTATAGACCGAACATTATGATTTCATCTCGGATTTCATAGACGAGGAAGAAGTTTGTTTTTAGTTAGCTTGAAGGGGGCATGGTCTAGGTATTGCATCCTTCTTGGGTGCGCGCATGGGTTTATGATACAGTTTATATAACCCAAAATATTCTTTCCAGGATGTATTCAGATTGAATCGAGGGATCGATCTAAGTATAAATTCCACGATCAGTCGCAGTATGATCATCCACAATATCCTACCAACTTGGACACGAGTTTAAATATGTATATTTATACCGAATAAGGATTAGAAATTAATTTTCCTGTAGCCCCTAAAAAGCTTTATATTATTTATGTAGATCTGTAGATGGAGTAATTAAAGGTGCATTAAGTAAAATGGTGGATCATTAATGTATTTTTACGTTACTTAGGTATCTGGATATTTAACGGTATTTTTGGGTACTATCCGGTATTTTAGGTACTTAAGGATATTATTGGGTAATGCGCATAGATATTCTTTGGGCAATTGAGGATAATTCGTAGTTTTTTGGGGATTTTTGAGGTATTTGTTTATTTGATGAGGTATTTTTTGGGGAAAATAAGGTATTTACGGGTAATATTTTTTAAAAATGGTATTTCATTATACAAATTTCAAGCAGTGGTTTACCCCTCGGTTGGTTCCATACATAGGTAATTGCATCACAAAGAAAGTGAAATGCTTATACAGGGTGAGTCAGTGATAATGCCATTAATTTTAAGAGGAGATATGGAATAATGAGTATAATGCGAATACGTGATTAAAAAATCTAAATGCATATTTACGCCGAAAAAAAATATTTTCAAATCATTATTTAAACCCCCTTTTCAGACTGTCTCTGACCGGTCACAGCCTTGGTCGGTTACAGCTCACAGTTCAACTCGATATCGACATGATGCAATGTTGTCAAGTTGGAATATTTTTCTATATAGTCTCTACCCACCTAGGTTTTAGACATCACAAATAAACGGTTGTACTGACTATTTTAGAATATCATTTTTTCTTGCTCAGTTCAACTTCAGCCAATAATAATTAAAAATGTTAATACCCAATAAAATCAAATAATAATAATCAAATAATTCTATTAAAAATTGCAAGTAACGCGGTCCACTCAGGTTTTCTCGTAGAAAATACGGCCCAATCAAACGATACCCGTACACTCGCGTGTCGATTTTTCTCTGAGCAAATGTAGCTGTTATGACTGCAACAAAACTCCAACGTGTCTAATAATAAACTGAGTAATAAACCATTTACGTACATTACATAAAAACCTATACCCAATGGGTAAATTATTGAGAAGCTGAAAAGTGTTTCGTGTTTAAATACTAAGTACTTAATAAAAACCATCGTGTTGTCGACAGAAAACCAGGGCCGCGCCAACCCGGGGTGCAAGGGGTGCGTGGCACCCGAGCGCCACGATCCAGGGGCTGCAAATGACTGTTGGTTAGTAGCAGACGTCAGTTAAGCTAAACTGCACGCTCCCTGTTAAAAGACAATATTTTCTTATGAAAGTGAGGATGAAACCATTCAATGCCCTGAGAGATATTTTAAAATAAATTTTTATTACACAATTTTGGATATAGCCTTAAATAAAATTGAGGAGCGCCTTGAACAGCTAAAAAATAACAAATCGACTTTTTAAATGATCTTCATTTATTCAGAAGTCTAAGTAAGGATATAAAAATGAAATATTGCATGGACTTGCAAACTAAGCTTTCAGATCCAACAGAACCAATGAACATTAATGCCATAGATATGTATAATGAAGTTGAAAACCTTGAAACCTTGTGATAGATATTAACCCAGAAATGACCCCCCTAGCAGTTTTAGAATATTTACTCCAAAATGACTTAATAAATATATTCCCCAACTTGTCCATAGCTTTGAGAATATTATTTACCATACCTGTAACGGTAGCCTCTGGCGAGAGATATTTCTCAAAATTAAAGATAATAAAAAATTACCTGTGTTCTACATGACACAAGATAGACTTTCTCATTTAGCTATAATAAGTATCGAAAGTCAAATTTCAAAAAACTTAGATATATCTCACTTGGTTGAGGAATTTGCAAAAAGAAAGGCCCGAAAAATTATTTCTTGAATGACAAGATACCTATTATTTAAATGAAAGTCAGTACAACACTGATATCTGAGCATCATTTTATGTATTTTGTTATTTTTACACATGTATTTTATATTATAAATATATTTAGTTTTGTGTTACTTATGAAGACTAAGTTCTATTCTTAGTTCTTGTTTTTTTTAATACTGTTTGTTTTCTGTTAATTGTTGAAGAAAAATACATTTGTTATTATTATTATTAATGTATATTTCCATATTTATTTTATTGCCCCATTATTTGGTGATTAACCTAGAACGCTGCTAGGGCGGCAGCAAAGGTTCCGCACCCCGGCGGCAACTACCCTTGGCGCGGCCCTGCAGAAAACTATTCAAAACCGAAATGGCACGCCGCTAATCTAAGTTATAGAGAGTTAATCTTGAGCTTGACCTACCGTATTATTAGGTCAATAACCTAATTACCTAGTTTTTGTAATGTTATTTACCGACAAGGAGTAAAACTATTTTTTTAAATCTAGATACATGAATGAATGTTCCTTAAATATTGATTTATTTGTTAATAAAAACAAATGTAGATAATAAATAAATGTTTTCGAAAGCTAGGTTATTACAGTTTAATAATTTTGATATTACGTGTTCACTACGTTTTACAAATAAATATGAATTTTTAGTATTACTCTTAAGTACAATTAACCGCACAAATAACCAGATGTACAATTTGTAATTACGTACATTTAGCCTAGAAATGTATTGTTTTTTAAGTAGTATGATACTAACCTGTTTACAGCCCACATTTCAAGTAAAACTGCATTTATCCATCCATAGCACTTTATTAATAAAATTCAGTCGCATTTCGTAAACATTCTCCGTATAACACTACCATTTCCACATATTCGGAGTTTGTAAAATTATGCGTTGTGAATTTACGCCAAATACGTGAGGTTAGACCGAAATAAACAAACTATTGCTTACTTCTTGTATTCTCTTCATCCCCCCTCCAAATGTGTGGCATGATCTACAAATTTGAGGGGGAAGAAATGAGGGAAATGCAGAGTGCTAAATGGAGGTAAATTTGAATAACACGCTGATGTGTTAGACGATATTATGTATGTAAATGTGGCATCCATGGTTAATACGGCAAGTCTGTGGCAACAGATTTTCGTCGGGTGCGCCATCAGAAAGTTCGTAGCGTACCAGGAGCGTCGTGTTACTGATTTTTATAGGGTGATTTGTTTATTTTTTTAAAGGTCGAGTAAAACATTTTTTTTCGATTTTCTCCCTTTATTAAGCCTCCCGAATACGTGGTTAAAATTAATGACATTATGACTGACTCACCCTGTATACCTAATGCCATTTTATTTGATAAAATAACGAGTCATCTTCAAGTTATTTTTTCCAAAATTCGATTAATAATAAATTATTAGTGAAGACTTTTTCTATTTTCTGAAGGACAGAAAGCGAGATATTTGGGTTAATGTGATATTTTTCAAAAATTAACTGTTACTTTTATAGTTTACCCTGGATTTATGTAAAATACATACAGGGTGCAGGGTACATACATACAAATTTAGGTATATGAGTCATGAAAAATGGAGTCTATAAAACATTTTTGTAAAATCCTTATAGTTTCTGAGTAAAAAATTATTGACGCTGTAGTATTTTCAACCTTTACATCGCTGAGCTACTGTACCTCTAGCCAGACGATTCCAAATATTAAAATCCGATTACTTATAGTAGGTTTTAACGTTTTTGTGATGGGAGTATTTACATTACTTTTTCAAGTCTCATAAATGGCTTTTGTGTGTAGGAACTCGAAGTTGATAGATATCGTTTTAATTTATGGTGATGTGAAAATGCCTTAGCAGAACGATTTTGCAGTGTTGTGCAACGCAAGCGTGACACGGGAAATTTGAAACCGAATCGTAGAAGAGATGGAGGTCCAGCGCGTCCACGACGTATTGCAGCAGTGTGCCACGAAGCTCAATAATATCCGTACCATGTACAGCCTGTCCAAGTATTAATGCCAAGATTTTGGTCGAGGAGGCCCGGTACCATGGCCAAGTGTATGGCATCGAAGTGGATTGATGATTTATGCAAACGTATCATAGCTGCTACTACTAACTTACGAGTTTAAAACGGACAAAAAGCAGAAACATTTGTGTAATTTGTAGAAACTGGATAAGACGGACTCAAAATTTTGTTGTTGTCACATCAGGAATATTAAACTACTTTATTAATTAAAACCTCAAATAAATTATATTAATAATTAATAACAATAGCGACAAAAGCAGTTGAATTTGCTGTATAAAATAGGTGTTATAAAATGTTATTTATTTCTATCCTTGGAAATTTCTTTAAATTTTTTTATCCGGTCGCCGATTGCACGCTCTGCCTTGTCAGATTTTACAGTGGACCAGTTTGCAGTGCCGTGCAGAAGTATATTTTTAAATCATTGTTAAACTGTCCTTTTTGATTTTTTCTTTACAAAATTGTATATGTAAGAGTCCTCTGTACATTTTAATTTTTTTTAGATAAATTCTGAATCACCCTGTATATCTATATCTTTTCATATTTCTTCTGTTTTAGTTGTTTCATAACTGTCAACTGTTCATTACTTTTTAGTGAACTTTCCAACTAGGTATCATATTTATTTATTTATTCACCTATATACGAGCCTATATAACAATGACTTTTACCCCATATTTTTTATTATCTACGTGGTTCCTATGCCTTTAACAAAGTCAATTATTATTATAATTATATTCATATCAAGGGTCATGTATTTAATAATTTATCTAGATAGGTACATGTGATAAATTAATAATATTTCCTACTATGAGGGTGCTCAGGCGTAAACGTTAGATTCGATTTCAGCTTTGTTATTTTATGAGATATCGGAAAATTGATAAGTATGATTCATTAGCTCATTTTTTACAAGGATTTCAATTCGATTTTTTATTTAAAAAACAACAACCGAGCATCGCACTACTTACAGAGATATTGAAATCAACGTGTTTTTTTCTGCAACAATCTGTATATTATAACATTTTTGGATTCTACAATTTTTTCTTATCACATTGATAATGAATCAAACATATTCTTAACAGTTAATAAATTGTCAACTACCATTATTGTCATCTAATCTCTAGCGAATTTTCCAAGATGTATACTACACAGAGAAAAAAGCTAAGATTAATACACTTATTCCAACATTAGCTTAGTTTCACTATTCCCCAAGTACAGTAATGCTTTATTCAAAGATTGACTTATTCTTGTAACTGTAATAAAAACATTACATTCTTCTTTTAAGAATAAAAGTTACTTGAAAACAAGAAAACTGAAATCTCAAATTATTTAATCATCAATATCCCGCAAACAGGAAGAGTAAAACCATTATATTACAAAAGTGGAGAAGTCATAATGTAATATGTGTGTTTCTAAGAAAAAAACAATTTGATGTCAATTTCCCTGTAATGCGATTCTCTGCTGTTTTTTTTTGGGTAAAAAAAATTAAATCGTGAAAAATTAGTAAATGAATGTACTTTCCAATGTGTAATTTTTCGATATCTCCTAAAATAACAAAGTTACAGCCGAATCTAACGTGAATGCGTAATCACCCTGTACCTACAAGTAAGTTTGAATTTTCAGTTATTTTATCTGACAATTATTTAATCACTAAGCTTCAATCTGCGTGACAATCAAACAAATATGACTGTTAAAAAAAAACAGAATGACGCAAATTAAAAAGTACTACAGAAAAGGTGGTTACGAGTTTTTGCTTTACCTGTGAGAATAAGACCAGAATAAAATTAAATATAAAATATTACAGACACAGCCCTCAACACACCAACTTAAATACCTAGTCAAATTATTTGAAAAAAAAAGAATATAATATTTGAGATTTACTTATATTATTTGAGCCTACCTGTACTTTTTATTATTTTTAATATCGCCATCACATATTTTCATCTTGGGCGCGGTGTTGAAATTCAACTATTAAGCCATTTGGAGAGAAAATAATTAATTTCTCTAGTGGTAGGTAGGTATTCTGTTTTGTATGGAATTTTGGTAAAACGCTACATTTTGTAGTTTCAGAAAATTCAAAACTCTTTAATAACAAAAAAATTTTATCGGACTAAATTGTTAATAATAAATTAATAAAAATGCAAATATATATTTGCTTACATCTTATTTCAAATATGTACATATATATGGGTTAGTAATATTTGGTTAACTTGTTCTTAAATGAATACATAAATATTTTTAGACGATTTCAGTAATAAGCTCGGTAATAAGGTAACAGATTATACAGTGTGGAAGAAAAGTATGGAATAAATTCATTATTTCTAAAACAACGAAGTTTCATGAAATTTCCTCGGACACGTCGATTTTGCTTTTTAAAAAGACTCTTTTTTCTATACCAACGCATTCCCGACGTTCATTTGTTTTCGCGTGATGACGTCATCGGATATTTTTTTAAATAGAACTCCTATATTTTTTTCATCGGATTCTTGTAGAGCTTAACTTGCTGAATTCAAAAATGTATAATTTCAACACTTTATTCCTTCAACTTTAGCAATAGTGCAGCTATTGAAAACTGTTATCGTTTCAGGTAAAGTGCCTTTTCTACTAAAAATAGGTATAGCAAAATTTTTTTTTTTGAAAAAGTTGTTCAAAACGGTAAATTATGGAGACGTGCAAAATTTTAATATGATCGGCCTGCTTTGATATAATCTTTGTGCTTTGTTGAAAAATGGTTTCAACATCAAACCTCGCCGATATTCTTAAAATTTTGCACGTCCTCATAATTTACAGTTCTGAACAACTTTTTTAAGTAAAATTAAACAGCAACAGAAATATTATTGGTTAATAGATGCCTTTTATAAGTTTTAAGTTGTAGCACTGAATTCAGTGGCGTAACAATAGGGCCCGCCGCATCCCATCTGCGGGGGGGCCCCCTATTCAAGGGGGCCCCCTCTAAGAATAATAAAATTAATGGAAAGTATAAAGGGATCTACCTGCTTTATAATGCACGTAGAAAACAAATTTTTTAAGTTTTTTATTTAAATATATCAATAGGAAGAAGTCTTAAGTTTGTATCTACTTATATTTTATTTGTTTGTTTCTTGTTGACATGTATAGAAATAAATGTTTTATTTTGAATATTTTATTGATAAATACAAAATTAAGTGGGTTTTCGTTCTTTTTTCTCTTTCTTTACAGTGTATCGGTAAGAAGGGCCCCTTATCAATTATTGTGGGGAGCCCCGGGAAATATTGTTACGCCACTGACTGAATTCAAATATGTATTTGAATACCTCTTGCCCTTGTATGTACTTTACAATAATATTGTCTAGTAAATTTCACGGCTGCAAAGCAAACTGATCTTTAACTAAATAATCACTTGTTATGTACATACTTACCTACTTAATAAAAGTGACTGATAAATAAGTATTTTTGATCACTGCAATTTTGTACATCCAAGTTATTATTTATGAACGCGTACATTACACGTGTATTACACACGATTAAATACTTATATTTTTTTAATTAAAGTTTACTGCGTGCTTGTAACAGCATCTCAAAAAAAAATCTATATCTAGATTCCTTCTAGATAACTATTTAATTTCATCAAAAATCGACGTATTTATTATAAATATAACGTAAGGCGTAAGGATAGAGGGAATATTTCGTTTCGCTCTTATTTTTGATATAAGGATTAAGATAATCTTGCACTTGGTGCTACTAATCTTGGAAGTTAATCGTACAACATAGGTATATTCAGCAGGTATATTTATAAGACTCACCATTAAATCAGAGCTATTGTCCTTTATCAATTCGCACTGCTTTCAATCTTGATCAAGATGATGTATCACTAAGTAATTCAATTCAATTATTGTTCACAATCACAACACGAGACAATTTGATAAGTCGACGGTGATACAACACACCTCACTATTTCACGGTTACGAGCGAACTGAAAATTTTCTGAATCATTTAGAAGCTCCACTGACTACTCTTTTGCTTTCTACAAATAGCTTTTATTAGTAATTCAAGACAGTAAAGAAATTCATTTCAACGCAATTAAGCGATGATTTCAAATATTTAAAATGATGAATCTTTTATAGATATAAAAGAATTTTACAAAAATATATTTCTATCTACTTGCATGCTATATGAAAAATATAATAGAATCCATACTTACTAATTAGTTAATTATGTTCAATTATGAAAATTTATTAATGGTTAGGGATGAAATAAATAAAAATTAACTAAAAAATCAAATACCAAATGCGAGAAACTAACCTTCAAATAGTGAAATAAAGTGAAAGTACGTTAAGTATCATTAGCACTGCAGAACAATAATTAAAGTGGAGTAAAGTATTTCGCATATTCTATAAATTATTATCTTATTTATGCTATCTGACAAGCGAACAACAAACGACCCCCTAAACGTCAAATCACAAACTGCTGCGAGTGTCACCACTAGCACCTAAATGGAACTAAAACTGCAGGGCCGTATTAACAAAAAATATTCTATTATATTAAAAATTTTAATTTATTATGCAATAGATCAATATTAAATAATATCATACATATCAGAAGCTAATTTTTAAATTATGACTTCTGTCGTAATTTGTTATTTAGGTCACTTTGATTTAATTTCACACTTTAAAATAAATGTTCGAGAATACTTAAAGAACAACAAATAATAATGTCAAATTGATATTGCCACATATTAAAGGATAACGTACGAAGCCGTAGAAGGGCCACGTCTAATTTTTTTTTTAATTCAGACTTTAAACTCTGAATTCAAAGTTTAATCACTGAATTGAGATTTTTAACTCTGAATTCAGACTTTAAACCCTGAATTCAGACTTTAAACTCTGAATTCAGACTTTATTGTGTGAATTTAGACTTTAATGTCTGAATTCAGACTTTATAATGTTCGAATAGGATCTTCAATAGTATCTACAGTGTAGTGGGTTGCTTTCTGCTTCTATCTTTATTGAGGCCTAGCATTGAGTAATCAGTAAGTACCAAATGTAGACACTACATGCTACGCCTCGCGTACTTATATCACAGCTTAAATAACAATCAGCTCACAGACTCTACGGCGGCACCTTTGAAGTATTAAAACCTGAAAATTTGTCCTTGAAGTTTGTTGTTTCTCTCTTTGGGATACAAGTCAGGACCGGATTAAAAATAGTTGTCCCAATTTAGAAAGTGTCATACTAAATATAAATTTGTTTTACTTGAAATTGTTTAAAAATAAAATTACATAACAGTATAAAATACAAGAAAATCAACAAACCACAAAATACAGCATTCGTGCGCCAATAACGCAGTCGTTGACGGTATGGCTATAAGGGCATATTTTACAACCATACGTCCCTGCCGCCTTTTATCCCAAAATGGCGGCATGCGCGAAGATCTGCGCGAGACGTTCCCGCTCATACATGATACAAATAAAATTTACTTGTATCATGCCGCTCATACGAGTCTGTGAGCTGATTGTTATTTAAGCTGTACTTATATCTTCCGTCGGTAATAACAGAACATGAACAGCCAGGGTTGCTCGTTGTTGGCCTCACCTGTGGCATACTGATGAGAGCTACCAAGCTCGGAACTGATATAATATGTCTCTTGGCACTACTTACAACTAACCGTGGTTGTTTACTATATACAGTCAGGGCATAAGTCCACAGAGTAGTTATTTCCTAAAATCCCGCTTTTAAAAATATGGCAATGGTTGGGGCTTTTAATAGTAGATACTCTCAGTAGTGGATTTCTTTCTGCTTGTGACTGTATTCAGGCCCAGATTTAAGTAGCCAATGTGCTCTGCGTCTTGCGTACTCATCTGTTAACTATTATGATAGATTGTGGACAGCTAAGGTTGCGAGTTATTGGCCTCATTTGTGATATACTTATAAGAACTAACCAATTCAAAACCAGTGCATGACTAGTAGCACCGCTGACGATTAACTGCGGCTCTTTGCTATAGGCATTTCGAGTTAATTAAAAGATGCAACGTTACTTAGACACCCAGTACTTAAATAATATTCATGACAATGGTATAATCAAATTTAATCAGGAATTTGGTGTTAGCACATCACGGATATCTAGATTCAGAATAAAAATAGGTCTAAGAAAATTAAGTGGCCTAAATCATTACCCAAAGTCAGTCGCACCTTAAATCGTCTCTAGAATCAAAAACAGTAAAGTTATACAGGGTTATGTCCTCTAAATCTCAATTCTCTATCTACAAAGCTCTGAGTGCTACGACTTGTCCTATAATTTTGTTAGCAGTGTAAGTTCAGAGATTAAATAAGTCTGAATTCAGAGATTGAAGTATTATTAATAATTTAGATATTAAAGTATGAATTCAGAGATTAAAGTCCAAACTTAAATAAAAATTGTTGACTTGGCCCTTCTAGGGCTTCGTAATAACGATATAACTAATATAATATCTTTGTTCAAGCAGCAGTTAGAATGTTTGGACTAGTTTGAAACTGTCAGAAATGTTCATCAAACTTCTTACTTTGGTTATAAAACACATGACATTATTATATCTTAATTACTGAATACCTATTCCTAATAGTTTAAAATAGGTACCTGTTTTTTCTATGCATTTTATTTCATCCATCAGTGGTAAAATGTCTTCTTTTTCGAGAAAGTGTATAATTTACAAAAGAAAAAAATCAAATTTTAGGTTACTAAATTGAAAATTTATTTTTTCTTATATACATACATTCGATATTATAGCTTGCATTTTTCAGTTAATATGGAATTAATTATGTATTAATAAACATAACACTGAAATTTTGTACATAGTTTGGGACACATTAAGAAAAAAATATTCTGTAGGGATGAAATAAAATTAATAATTGGAGTATTTATATATTTAGTAGCTCTATGCACATATATGAAACCTTTCATAACAGAATACGGAAGTGAGCTTTAAACTAACTTATATTTCAACAGATGCACATATTTACATTACTGTAAATTCATATTATTTTTTTCCTATTACATATTATGCTTGCGCATAAAATTGTTGTTAATGAAAGTATGTTTACTTATAATTTTTTGTTATGTAATTGTAGGTATTCTAAATACAAATTTGCTTAAGACAAATAAACACTTAATTATTGATTTACCTTTTATTTGTACATTCTGAACATTAATTCTTAACAACTTACAAAAAGGTATTCTCTGAATCAGTCAGCATTAATTTATATCATACAAAATTGAAGGTCATAAATACATTTGTATCAAATTTAATTACGATCAAATATTTAAATTATCGTGGTGCAATTTTTACAGATAAAATGGCAATACTACATGAAACAATAAAAAGGCAAGCTACACAATCTAGTAATCCCATCACATTTCTTTAATCTATACATTTAAAAAGTATTAGTAGTTTCTGTAGCTTGTAATTATTTAAAATCTTAATTTACAAACATAACAATAATTATCTAGCTATTACAACCTCTATTTCCAAATTTGTTTAAGTGCTTTTCTTGAAGCAAGATGTTTAGTTGAATAGGATGCTAATATAAGTACAATTAAAACTAATACAATCATTAAATGATCAAAATCTTCTTTGAGTACATCAAATGTTTTGGATGGTGCCACTTTTGTGTAAAATAAATCTAGTCCATGAATTAAAACATGACTAGTGCTTTCAAGCCGTGCAGGGGCAACTTCAATACCTCGTATACTTCCTAGGGTTTGATTATAATTTATAATAGCCTCCGAGGGAAGCGGTACTTCAGGCATATATGGAATGCAACTTTCTTCAGGTCCACAGGGTACATCATCAAACCTTGGCTGAAGTAATAGCCAAGGTATTTCAATGACTCCACCATTACTTAATGCTATAAGTAGAAACTTATTAGTTATCCCTCTTTCAGTTAATGTCACAGCCATCTTTAATGGATTTGCAGGTAAAATATACGACTGCGATAATGCATGCGGTAACGAACTTATCGCGTGAGAACTAAACACAGAACTATTGCTTTGCACTATACCTTCATACAGTTCAACAGAAACTACCTCTGTTCTTCGGAATCTTTCACTAAAGTAGGAATATACCAACCAGTTCTCAGAGTGCACAAGATGAATAGGGTCTTTAGCTCTCTTGTGTGAAGTAGAATACAGTATAAAACCAGTAACGCCATCCACTAAATATATGTTTAAAACATGTTTATGAATAGGATCTTCACTTATGGTTGCAACGGCTATGAGATTTGGATTCACATATTTATAATACACAGATCTATCAGGAAGGACTCGTCCTTGAGAGTGAACTCTTTCATTAGTATGTTTTGCTTTTACAGCCACTAATTTGGATGGGGTAATATTAATGTTCCATATTGGTGTTACCTTCAAAAGATTTTCAGTACTGTGACGAAAACTGTAACCTTTTAATAATCCATTATTTGAGTTAACAACATATATGAATAAATTATTCCGATGCTGATATGCTAAGGATGTAGAAGTGTCAGGATAAATAAACACATTGTTTTCTGTGGAAAGTACAATAACAGATTTAAGATTATTGTCGTCTTCATATGGTACTAACATAGCTTGTGCAATTGTGTAATCTAATCTGTGAATTCCATTACTGGAAAATCCTGTAATCGGATCAAACTGAAACAAAACTCCTTTATTGGTAACTGCATCTTGAGCAAGAAGTACACACTGCGCAGGCAAAGGTGCATATCGTGCAGTTCTTTGAACTAATAACAGCATCTCCTCAAAATTTAGAGAATCAAATGGTTTAATATTTGGCAATCTGTAACTCCAAGCAATTGAGCCGGTTAAAGTATCAATAGCAAATAACTTCCCTACTTTTGTAGCCACAACTATTATTTTATGCAAGCCAAACTCATCTCTCACTAAACCATGATTAGTTAAGAGTTGCCCACCAAAGATTAAATTTGAAAGTTGCTTAACTTGTGTAGAAAGTCTATGTACAAGCATGTTAAGTATGCTGTTTGATGATGTCTTGAATTCATTTTCTATAGAAACATCTAACTCTGACACAGGTAATTCAAAAAATTCTGTTGCAACTATATTACTTAGAGCTTCTTCTCTTATCCAAAGAATTTTTCCTTCAGGTAATCTAACTAATAAAAGAGCATCATCTGTTGTAGTTAACAATAAATCACAAATAGACCCTTTGCACTGACTTGCCAAAATAATAGGAGCTCCTAAACCAAGTGGATAATTTAAATCTACTGAAAATTCATCAAGGCCATTGAGAAAATCTTTAGATTTTACTCTAATCAATTTATCTCGATTTTCCGTAGCCTCAAGTTGATATATACGATATCTGCCATCATTTAATGCACCTACAGCGTTTGTCATTAAATTAAATGGTTTAACTTCGACTTTTTCACCATCAAGATGTAGCAAAGTCGCTACATTGTTTCTCAGTAAAAGGAATGCTGGCATTTCTCCTCCAAAGTCTAGAATTTGTACAGTTCCAGATCCATCACCTATCAAATTCTGTAATGATCTTGTATATACTTTGTTGTCATCTGATGTTAAATCTAAATAATATAATTGACCCAAATTATCGTTACTTGATATACAAGCAAAATAATTTTTGGCAATTAAACAATTTGAAATGTTTGTAATCCACGGAGCTGATACTTTAGTAATTTTGCCATGATTTTCTCCGGTTTGCAAATTATAAGTTGTTACTTCTAAATGAGACCCGGCCAAAGGAACTACATGGATAAGTGTGTCTCTATAAATTATGAATTTATTTTGAACTACTCTATCGTTGTGTAAAGTCCATTCTGACAATAATGTCCCAGTGTTTATGTCCCAATTCCGCACAAACCAGTTATTTCCAGCACCAGATACTGTACTTATTTCTGTATCAACATGTAATGCTTCAATTTGTTGAATTTTAGGATTTTCTAACAGTTGTCTCCATAAAATTTGTCCATTCTTTATATTTAAACTTGCTAAAACATTTTCTTCGGTAGCAACAATTAACCTTTTGGAATCAAAATTTGCAAATCTAACTTTTCCTACGAATGATCTTTTCCAGTCAAATTTTCCTACTTGATCTTCATATAAAGCTGATGTTAAATATATATTTAATATAATAAATACTGATATAATACATATTGATCGAAAATTAGCCATTTTTGCTACATCTGACTTAACCTACAATTTCCAACCTTCTAACCTAGTTTTTACAAATCATCTTTCATCAGTCACTCATCCTTACCAAACTCTACATGGTGATTTACTATGACGTCATTGTAAACAGCAACCGGTTGTAATATCGAATGATATTTGGTTTGGAGTTTTAATGTAGTATGCTACTTAACAGTAACATATTTATTAAATCTAAAGAAATAATTGAGAACAGTAGGCATTTCCCAATATAATTTTATTAATTTTTAATCGGTTTATTACGTATCAGATGAAGATGAATGGTTAATTTTAGAAATGAACTTTGACTGCATACATCAAAATATTTGGTAAATCAAAATTTATTTATGTAAAGAATACATATTCTCGCTTTTTTAATACAACTTATAGTTTCTTAAAATAAACTGGGCTACAAAGTCTTCACAGCATTTTGTCTACTTCCATATAAGTGCGTACTTCCTATATAAATGTATTTTGCACATTTACAATTTTTGGAAATAATAAATCAAGATTAGGTAGATAATGATTATATATCACTTTCTAATAAACTTCTAATAAATCAACCTATAAATAAGAGAATTATTTGCCTTATATATGCTTCACAGAATATTCCCCCTGTTTTGTATTAGACTTCAATCCTACAATAGATCACAGATTAAATATATATAAATAAAAAAAACAATAGATTTTATAATGAATGATTCAAATAGTAATAACACCATAGAAATAAAAAAATTCATAGAAAACCAAAAGTCTTTGCATGGTCTTTGCCACAAACCTAAAAAAAATGCGTCGGTTACAAACCTGGAAAAAATATAGACGGTGCCAGTGTCACATTGTCACATTGCCGGCGACCGCTAATTTATGGTTGCCCTAAAATCACTAAAACATGGTTTTTATGCCAATTTACGTTGGTTGTACTGTAGCGTGGTCATTTCTTTACTGTGATTGGTTACATTTAAAATGACAACAAGTTAGTTAATTTCACATTGCAACTGTAACATAAAGCAAATAAAATATCCATTTTCGGGATCTTAAGACCCTAGGCGACGCGGGACCTGTCACGTGTCCTATATAGCGAAACGCCGCCGCCTATATTTTTTTTAGGTTTGCGATTATCAGCTTCGTGTTTTCTCCATCTCCATACGTTGACTATTTTGTCTGCCAAATCCCAGCAGCAGACAATGCTTGGGCATCCCACAAAACAATAGGTTCTTTCCTTTGTTTTTCAGTGTAGTGTAAATTACACTTCGCTGAAAATTAGTTGTTCAGCGCAGTGCAGAAGTGATGCTAGAAGCTAGAATCAAAGGAATAACGAAGTGTGAGATGGTGTAGCCAGTGAACAACCATGCGTGTGCAGTAATAAGATTAGGATATATTCTAAATTTGAAAGATATTTCCTAACTATTATTAATTATGGACGTCAAAGATGTTTTTTGTGATGATGACTAGACAATAGATTAGTAGATCTTCATTCAAGCTCGGCTAGCTTGAGTAATAGTGGTGATGAAGTAGAAACATTAATCAGTTCTTTATTTAAAAGATAAAAACGAAATTAAATTAACCAATATGTAGAAGAAATTGTACCTAAATATTCTGATAGAGTTTTTAAAATATTTTAGGATAAATAAAACTTAATTTGATTATTTGGTTCTTACAAGAATTGTGAAATATTCAAAAAACTTTCAAAGATTTATTAAAGATAATGCAGGTTGTTGACTGCGCATGTCCAGTGCATTTCACTCCTGCTCGGCCTGGGTGTAAATAAATTACACTAGTGTAACTAACACTTGGGCAATGGAATAAAAAAGCGTGGTGTAAAATACAATACTCTCTTGCAAAGGAACATTTTCGGGCTATTAAGTGCAGCTGGTGCTACACATTCTGTGCAAAGGAATAGACCTATTTAATACAGTGCAGCCCACGGCACAGAGAGGTCCTCTGTGCCCACGGTCTATAAAACAAACCTAGAAAAAATATAGACAGCGTCGGTTCATGATATAGGTCACGTGACAAGTCCCGCGTTTTCTAGGAATTACGGTCCAGAAAATGGAGATTTTATTTGTTTTATGTTGGCGGTTGTGCAAATATGATGGCAGCATTGCAATATGAAATTAACTAGCTTGCTGTCATTTTAAATGTCATTAAAGAATGTGACCAATCACAGTAAGCAAATGAGCTTCACGTTACAATACAACCAATGTAAATTGGCATAAAAACTAAGTTTTAGTGATTCTGGACCTTTTAGGGCAGCCATGAATTACCGGTCGTCGGCAATATGACACTGGAACAGTGTATATTTTTTCTAGATTGTGGTATTCTATTTATGTGTTTTGTGGTTGTGACAGTTGTTTTGTCGGATTGAATTTTGGATTAGTTCAGTTCTGCTGTTCAGTTCAGAGCACTGTTTGAGAGTAATCTTTATAGACTTTCAAATATGTTATTATAAATTTGCAAATAGCAATATTATTAGCTACAAAATACATAATGAAATATTTGTTCTATTTGAAACACAGAAACATATTTAAAATCTTACTGATATTATTTTACTTTTACCCTTTCTTTACTAACCAGTATAGTATAACAGTAATGTTCCAGTCATTCCAGTCTTCCAGTAAATTTCTGTTCAGTTGGGTTGGAACGTTGGAAGTTGGAATGGAAGATTATAAATTTTTGACACGTCCTTAGTTAATTACAGTTGGAACAACATATCTTATTTTTTTAGATATAGCTTTATTTAAAAAATATTGAAACTTGTCATGTTAACAAGTTAACATATTTTATTTCATTAAAATAATTATTTGATGAAATATTAATTAAAATGGCCAGTCCGAGGACTAGACGAGTTTTACAAGAATTGAAACCACACGATGAAAATAATGTAAGTAAAAACGGTTACTGTTGAAATTAAATTTTATTAAAGCACACATTTTGTTCCAGAAATGTTTTGAATGTGGCACACATAATCCGCAATGGGTTTCTGTAACATATGGAATATGGATTTGTTTAGAGTGCTCGGGCAAACACCGTGGCTTAGGAGTTCATTTATCTTTTGTTCGATCTGTAACTATGGACAAGTGGAAAGATATAGAATTGGATAAGATGAAAGTTGGAGGAAACAGAAATGCAAGAATATTTTTTGAAGCTCAATCTGACTGGGACGACTCTATGACTATTCAACAAAAGTATAATACTAAAGCAGCCGCATTATATCGGGACAAGGTCAGTGAATTGCTATTACTAATTATTGATATATATTTGAATAATATTTGTTTTAATAGTCTTTCTTTTATGTAGGTATTTATTCACATCTGTGACTATTGGTGGGTTTATAAAAAAATCTTAATCCTAACTTAGTCCTAACTTAGCCTTAACCTTAACCTTAGTCTTAATCTTAATCCTAAGATTTTGACACTGTTTATAAATATTTAGTCGTAACTTAACCTTTATTTTGTCTCTACAAGCCCTGGCCAATCGCTGACGCCGTAGAAGGCATGTAGAAGGAAATGGAGCACTTTCGCGCAGGCGTACTAATTTGGTCTTAGTCTTAGTCCTAAGAAGTTAAAAGATAGGAACTTTCAAGGTCAGGTCTTAAGACCTCCTTAGGACTAAGACTAAGTTACGACTTTTATAAACGTACACATAGAAATATGTACATTTAACTTCTTAGGGTAAAGACTAAGGCTAAGTTAGGACTAAGTTAGGGTTAAGACTTTTTTATAAACCCACCATATATCTCTTTTACATTCAGAGAATAAATTATATTTTAGATGTTGAATTAAATTCGTGAAACTAAATTTTTCAGTAAATAAAATATTTCTAAAATACTTATTTGAAATGTTACTATTATTTTAGTTTCGATCTTAACATCAGGGAGATCAGGTCCACAGTATTTCAAATGTTTCATGAAAAACTGACCTTATATCCTTATTTACTATCTATAAATGATACCCTGCACTCAGTTTATATGTGAAAATACATATGAAGGAACAGCCAGTTCAATTGTCGGTCATCTCACGTATGGCATACTGTTCTTGGCTGTTCATACAGATATTACAGGTGTAACTCAATACCGGTCAGGGCATTAGTCTGCGGAGTAGTTGTTTCCTGCAGTATCATTTATAGATTTAATGACACATTGCCCAGGGCGAGAGATCTGCATTGAAGTACCTGCTGCAATGTAGGTCGCTTCCTGCAAGTCGAGCTGCTTAGGCCGAGCAGGAAGTAGCAGACCACTTACTACGATTCATCCTTATTGAGTGTTTAATATAGTTGTGGCTAAAATTCAGATGACTTATATAATGCAAATAAATGATTAATTCATTATATTTTTATCAAAACATTTGAGAAACTGGAACTGAGAATAATAAAACTATATACTACAATAAATGTTTGCATCATATATTGCACTAAATTGCAAACAATGATTGTTTTTAACGTGATCAAATATCGAAAATAATGTTGACAATAATTGTGTAACGTCAGTCATGACGTAAGACGTCTGAATTCTTGCCGTGAGTATACACTAAATGTTTGCACTAAATTACAAAAAATAATTGTTTTTAACACGACAAACTGTCAAAAATTATGTTGACAAAGACAATTGCATGATGTCAGCTGTGACGTAAGTCGTCTGAATTGTTCCCACAACTATATTATGTTCTTGCTCAGATCTATGTACTTAAAATTGAAAAAAATGTGTTGCTACTTAATTTAAGTTATGCACTGTGGATCCAAGTGTCTTTGTATGAAGACAAGTAAAATAAACTAAATTAATTAATGTACTACCTAGAGCTTCCATAATTTTTTCAGATTTCTGCATTAGCGCAAGGAAAGTCATGGGATGAGAGAAAGTCTCCCGCTCAAAATTTCAAAACCAGCTTAATTAGTCAACCATCTCAGAGTTACAGTTCAAACAGTTACTCCAACTCTTCCACTACTTCTTATCAGTCGTCATATAATAATGCTGAAAGCTACCAGGGCAGCTACCAAAACTATAACTCCCCAGAATTCAAGGACCAAAAAGAAGCTTTCTTTGCCAAGAAACAGTTTGAGAATGCGACTAGGAGAGAGTAAGATGATTATTTATATCAACTGTGAACTCAATATTTTTTCCTAGTTTAGATATATTTACTTAAATAAGTTCATATTATAAATTTGGATGTTGTATTCGAAAGCTTAATGAGTTTGACTTGGCAAAAAAATATAGCCATAAGTCTAAATTGTCGTTGCGGGTTCAAAATGTGAAGTGCATTTTAGCAAATATATCAGTATACATAAAAAACTGTCTCTTGGTTATATTGATGTAATATTAATTTTTTTTAACCTTGGGTTTTTTAATACCGGGTGTACCTCTTTCAGTGCTTATATCTCAGAAACCGTCATAGCCATTACGATGAAATTTGGTATACAGACACTAGATGGCGCGTAGAACCTGATGAAAATCAATTCTTATATAGGGTGTTTTTCAGGAAATTGATTTAATTTTGATTTTTTGGTAGGCAACCCCGCTAAAACTTATGTTTAAATTGAAATATACTTAATTATGAACAGATTCTGATAAATACACATTCAAAAATTTTAAAATTTAACAAAAAACACTTCCAAAAAGTGCCCAAATTTGATTGTTTGACAAAACAATCGGTCCATACGTTTTTAAAATATAGCAAAAAATCGAAAACACTTTTTCAACTTTAACACCCTGTAGAATGAAAAGGAGCAACATTTGAATAAGGCATGTTGCGCTCATCAATTTATTTTGACGTTAACAATCTGCTCTTAAGCTATGTAGCATTATTAATGACTCATCCTGTATAGTTGAGCAACAAAATGCACAATATAAACAAAAATGCCATTTTTTATTTTATTTAATATTAATTATTAATATTACATATCTTATTTACTCCTACTATTATATAATTATTTTATTATAATTATTAGATACTTATCATATGGCCGGTTTTCCATAGATGCGCGACTTGGTATCAACTGTACATATACTCGTATTTTGCTTAAAATATGCACGTCTCATATTTAAGGCGCAATGATAACATAGTGTGCATTGCTGTTTTAAGGTTTGAATTAAATATGCGGGGATTATCTTTTTGTATAATATTGTGTAATGCACAATTTCAGTGATCTACCACCAAGCCAAGGAGGAAAGTATAGCGGTTTTGGTTATACAAAGGAAGCACCACCTAGAAGTCAGTCCCAAGAATTTGTAGACACTGCTATGTCATCATTGTCTACTGTAAGAATGACATAATGTTACTAGCAATTATAAAATCAAATATATGATTTCTAGGGTTGGTCTTTCCTGGCATCCTCAGCTACTAAAATAGCAAGCAAAGCAACTGAAAACGCAGTAAAATATGGAGGAATTGCAAGCCAGAAGGTAGTTGATTTTAGCTCACAAGTAGGGGAAAAGGTTTGTTTTTTATTTTGTTTGAATTTATTTATATTTGTAAGTTTTTAATTTAAAAAAATGAACAAGTAACTGTTGGACTACTGTAATTGTACTACTGGAATTGCCTTGGGTTGTACTCCCATATTTTTAATATATTAATGTAGTAGAAAATGTTTGTGTTGAAATATAACTGGATTAAAACAGATTGAATATGCTTATGTGTAATTATATGTACATATAATACTGAAGTATACACATGCACTTCAAGTAACTGCTATATAAATTAACTAAAATGTACGTAATAATTTTCTTAGCTAACAGTAACAGTGTGAATCTGTATTACTGTAATATAAACCTTAGATAATTATGAAATCCAGTATTATGTAAAGTTGATAGTGCTGGCTGGTAAAATAAAAATGTTATTTTTTTATCATGAAGCATGTGATCCATATAGATTAGGGTTTGATTTTTATGTTCATAAAGAGAATTATTGTGATGAAATATTTAAAATTTGCAAAATAAAACGTTTAAATAGGGGTTACCTCACTTCGATCTCGAAAGGGATTGCATATATGAGTGCAAAATATTTTTTTTAAGTTGCAATGCAATACTATCTTGGTAACATAGTGACAAATATACATAATTACTTATTTTAAGTATGCACTAATATATGGGGTGATTCAGAACTTATCTAAAAAAAAAACATTGAATGTACAGGGGACTCTTACAAATACGATTTTGTAAAAAGAAAATCAAAAAGGGCAGTTCGAAAATGATTTAAAAATACACTTCTGCACGGCACTAGAAACTGGTCCACTGTAAAACCTGATAAGGCGACAAAGCATGCAGTCAGCGGCCAGACAAAAAATAGAAAAATTTCCAAGAAAAGAAACAAATAACATTTTATAACACCTATTTTATACAGCAAATTTAACTGCTATTAATAATAATAATAATATCTCTACCCCTCATTCTAATCACGAGGATTAGCCCAGAAGTCGAAGACTTGTGCGGGAGAGGGGGCGGCATATTATTATTAAGCAGGCCGCATTTGCCTTGCCTCTATTGTTATCATTATTAATAATAGAATTCATTTGTAGCTTTAATTAATAAAATTTTGGGTCTTTCCCAGTTTCTACAAACTAACACAAATGTTTCTGCTTCTTGTCCGTTTTGAACTTGTAAGTTTTTGGCGGCAGCTATAATACGTTTGTGTAAATAATCAATAGTAGCTATCTACTTCTGTGCGATATACTTCATTTTTTAAATACACAAAAGAAGTACAAATGATTTAGTCAGATTATCGTGGCGGCCATGGTACCGGTTCTCCTCGTCCAATCCCTTGGTATTAATGCTTGGACACGCTGTACACGATACGGATATAATTAAGCCTTGTGTATGATACGCTACACTGTTGCAATACGCCGTGGACCCCCTGGACCTCAATCTCTACCACGATTCGGTTTCAAATTTCCCTCGCAATTTCGCACTACACTTGAACTTACTGCACACCGTGGTAAAAGTAGCTGCATTTGCGTAAGCCAGTTTTGACACTTGAAACAATAATGTAAAGCCTGGCATCACAAATACTTGTAAAAGTACAATGGTCGTCAGCTTAAAGTCACCACTTCCATGTTTTGTCCCTTTCTAGCACCGTGTATAATAAATGGCACTAGAAAAGAATGGACCATGGAACTGGTGACTTTAAGCTGACGACCATTGTACATACCTACAAAAAATAATCGAATTTCAATATTCGGAATCGCCTTTCTAGAGACGACAGTAACCCAGCGATGTAAAGGTTGAAAATACTACAACTTCAATAATTCTTTACTCGGCAATAATAAGGATTTTATAAAAAAACTTTTTAATTGACCATTTTTCATGACATCTATTTCCCAATTTTTTAATAAGTTCTGAATCACCCTGTATAGTACAATGCCATTAATTTAGAATCACAGTAATTTAAATTGATTTAATTTTTTGATAATCCAAATTTCTTCATACATACATAATTTGAAAAACATTACACAAAAATCATCCATAGCCCGGAGCCCAGTGGCCAATGTATTTTTTCATATTGTTGAGATTATTATCTAGAGCAGAAATTATTTTGATTTTTTATTATACTTGTTTTATAATCCAAAAAATACATGGTCTGTGCTACATACTATGATACTAAACATAATTGACTTAACCATTTTTTTTTCTCACTAACCGTAACAGAATTATGACAGCAAACAGATGTGCATATGTGGCAATGTTGCACACCTGTCAATCGTTTCTATTATTTGCTCCTGTTTCTTGGCTAATATGCTGCTTGTGGAAAGTTTTTTAATGATATTTAACATTTACTATTCAGCAGCTAAATTTTCTGGACACCTACGTATACCATGATTTTCAATGCATTTTCAGGTGCTGTGAAATCATATAAATGTAAATTATCAACATGTCATGTAGCTTACGATTATTTAAAAATGTTCCATTTTTGTTTATACACACAACATTAAACAAGCACAAGACAGAAAAATAATAAGTCAGTATGGCAACGAAATCACTATTCACAGTACCAAGTACATGCAATGCATCAAATGACATTACGATTGATAGATAATACCGAGCACAACTGTTTCGCCAGATTAACAGGTGAAATTAATACAGTGATGTACATTGTGTCTAAAATAGAAATGTACATTTCACAGTAGATCATGAAATTGGGGTAGAATATTCTATTCTGAAAGCTTTTAAAAAACTTTTAACATGTTTACGTTAATAGTAAATGATAGCGAATGGTTATGAAATGAATGAACTTTGTGTGGCGAAACTGTAATCTATTGCTATCTAGATACAGTGGTACAACAGTAGAAAACAATTAGTTATTTGTAATTATTATCTTTTTATTTTTTTGTTTCGTTCTGTACATTTTTATTTATTTATGTTTATTTGTAAACTTTAGGTTAAAGAGGGTACATTATTAGACGAAGTAGGTTCCCAGGTATCAAATTTGGCAAATAAGGTAAATAAAACAACAACGGACTGTATTTTGTTTAATTTAGAAAAATGTGACTTTAATTTTTTGCCTAGATGGGAGAATTGGGTCGAAAAGGATGGAAAGAAGTGGGAGGCTCGACAAATGCTAATGATTTAGGAGGTTATGGTCAAGTGAGTGGTGAAAACTACCATTCTCCTGGGGAAAAATCATCTTTAGTGAGTAGTAGAAATGGATATACACGCGAGGATGAATGGAGCTGTAGCAGTCAACAAGGATCAAAGTAAGTGGTTCTGTAACATATTTTTATAAAATTTGTTGTAGGATTGTTAAAATTCTTATTACCTATTGCTTATACAACAAACAAAGAGAATTTTGATGAGAGTAAGAGAATTTTTTATATATTAATTTTTTTTCTTCAAAATGTAACACACTTGATTATACTCTTTTATTAGTTCTTGTACTTTTATGTTAATTTCGTTAGAGGCCTTAAATTGACTTCAATAAAAACAAAAATCAATTAACATTGTTAATAAGCTAATAGCTATAATATTAATTTGGCAATTTTTTGGAATTAATGGCGTTTCTACATTTTAATAACTGCTTTTTAATGTAACAAATCTGAATATGTTATGTTATTGAAAATTTCACACCAACGTTTTTACCAAATTACTAGAAAGGTGGCTTGACCTTTCTTGGGTAGGGTTCGTTTTTTTAACACCCTGTATTTTTCGTTAATTAGTGCGTTAAGAGACTCCCAATGGAAGTTGAGTAAAAAATTGTCAGTTCTCTTAATTTTAAGAAGATTTTTAACGTTCAACATTTTTCCAACACTTTGTATATAAAGCGGTCTTTCGTACATCCGACAACCCATCCGAAGCAAAAAAAAATTATTCCATAAATTTTGGGAGTGTCAATATTGGTTCAGTTATCTTAAACACCCTGTATTGTTTTCATTAAAATAGTTTCCATATAGACCATTGTTAAAAGTTTAATAAAAGGAATATTATATTTCCATGAAGGTTTCTAGAGAACGGTCAGTTTTTAAACACCCAGTAGCTTTTAATTAGTATAGTTTTCTTACAGACCATTGTGAAAAGTTTCATTAGAAAATATTCCATGAATTGTGAGGATTCTTAGAGAATGGTTTGGTTTTTAACACCCGTATTTTTCTTCAGTATAATTTTTTACAATCGTGAAAAGTTTCATAAAAAAATAAATTCCATAAATTTTGTGGAATTAGAGAATGGTTCTTTATTTTACACCCTGTATTTTTCAGACGTATGTATTTATATACATAATAATACCAGAGTATATATTTTTATAGTTTTTTTACAAACTATTGTAAAAAGTTTCATCAGAAAGCAAAAAAAAAATTTAAATCCACGAATTTTCAGGATTTTTAGGGAACGGTTCGGTTTTTAAACACCCCGTATTTTTTCGATAATTAGTGCGGTAAGAGACCCCGACGGAAGTTTCGTACCAAAAAATTTTCAGTTCCTTAATTTTGACATTTTTAACGTTTCACATTTTCCAGCACTTTGTATATAAAACGGTCTTTCGCACGTCAGACAACCCCTCCGAAGCGAAAAACCGAAAATTTCCTCGAATCTGTAATTTTATTTTTTCTCGTCAATTTTATCGTAACACCCCGTACATTGAGTCGCCCCATATATACGCGAAGCGGCTTGACATTGTTTACGCCATATTGTCTAGCTCATTTGTACCACGTATTCATTCGTATTTATGCAAAGTTCAATGCAAAAATGAACTCAAAACCCAGCGCTCGCATAACAGAACGTATCTAGAGACTTCAAATTTACCTTTTTTGGCCTTCGGGGGGCTCCGATCGGCCCATTTAGCGAAATTTTCTGCGTTTTATTCGGAAATGTCATCCACTCGCCGTTTGACGTTTCGGCCGAACGTGAAGTTGACCCAAGTTTCGATATTTTCACTATAAAATCGAATTTGAAACCTAAACCTGAGGCCCACGACACATTGTAGAAGGTTCAAAGTTTACGTTTTGATATGGCTTTATGGAAATAAAGGGGTACTTACTTTGCAGAATGTAACGTTTAAAAGGTTTCGTGAGGACCCGCCATATCGCCTGGCTTATCTTTCCTCGTCTTCGTTCGGATTTGCGCACATTTCGATACAAAAACGAACTGAAAACCCAACGCTCGCATAACATAAAGTATCTAGAGACTTCAAATTTACCTTTTCTGGCCTTCGGGGGGCTCCGATCGGCCCGTTTGGCGAACGTTCCTACGTTTTATGGGGAGCTGTCACAGGCCGTGCACCGTCCGGCTAGCCGTTTGACGTTTAGGACGGCCGAACGAACGCGAATGCCGCCGAACGTGTAATTGACCCAAATTTTCGTTATTTTCACTATAAAATCGAATTTTAAACCTAGATCTGAGGTACGACACATTGTAGAAGGTTCAAAGTTTACGTTTCGATAGGGCTTTATGGAAATGAATGCGGGAAAATACGAATATATAGAATCTGAAATAGTTTGACGTCTACCTATATCCGACTTACGTTTCTCGAATTCCCGGCCTATAAGCCCCGCCCGCGCTATATCTATCTCGTTTTTTCGCGAAATCCTCGCGAAAATCGAAAACTGGCGGCCGCGGACCTCCGGAAAAACGCAAAATTCGCCCCGAAAAGAGTAAAAAGAACTCACGAAAATACGCCTAACAGACGCCCCAAGGACCGAACTCGACTCCGCGCACCCGCGCTGGGCTCGCGAAAAAAGCCTTTACCCGGACACTTTGCCACTTTTTCGCGAGAGAGAAAAAACAACGGATTTTAATATATAAGGATAGGCTTGTATTTTGTTCCGTTACCATGGTAATTCAAAAAATATCCGGAAATTTTTTATCCTCGGGGTAAGCTGTATGAGATTACACTGGAATTTTTTTGTATACAGGGTTAACTATGACTAAGTACAAATATTTTAAGAGGGAGAGAGTAAAATTCCACTTATTTATAAAGCAAAAAAATTTTTTTTTTTGATATATTAAATCCTTATTTAATGCCGCCAATGCGAGAATTAGAGTAGGCAACCAGCAAGCAACGGTTGCTGTCGTCACGAGTGTCATGTCATAATTGAACTCCTGTGTTTAAGTTGTAGTTTTGTGTTCTTCAGTTTTTAGTGCCATATTTTAAATTTTTTAAATTAAATAAAGTAATATGTGTCGGGTACAGATATCTTCCCACAATATAGTTTGCCAGTTTGTTTTTCTAGGTTATGGAGCATTAAAAGTTTTCTATAGAGCAATTCAACGTGCTGTCACCTTGCTGTCAAATCACTTTAAAAATGGCGGCTGTAGGACAAACAACTTGAAACTTGACATAATGATAATAAGTAGAAATTTGTGCTTCTGTGTAGAACTGTCAACTGGTGTGTTTGCTCTTTGTATTTTATGCCTATTTAGTAATAACCATGGATAATTTAGACTATTATAGTGGTTTTGCTTTGTTGTGTTACACAAATCCGCACTGTTTGTCCTACAGACGCCATTTTAAAAATGATTTGGCAGCAAGGTGACAGCATGTTGGATTGCTCTATTATCACATTCATTTCATTTATAATAAATACCTAGGCATTTTATCTAACTGTGCCAACACGGGAAATGTGTCTTATCGGTAGTGAGTGGTTGTAATGAGTGAAAGTGTAGTTTTGCCAGTTTGTAACAAAATAATGAAAAACGAATGCAAAATACTGGAGCTAACTGGATTAACTGTTACCTATCTATCAGATATTATTACTAATAAGAATGTTAATTTTTGTCGTTTCTGCATTTAGAAACGCTGCAAAAAGACGACCGCATGGTAGTTGACATTGTTGACAGATGTAAACTTTATCTATGGATCTAAGCCATCTCAGTTGATGCTTATTGTCACAGAATTTGCCCCACTCACACCCAATTCGACGACTGTGGCACCGCGAAATGTTAAGATTGCCTCGATCACCCCTACACGATTCTGTTAAATAAACAAAATGCCGTGGATTGAGACGGGACTGGAAAAATGGGGAATGGACGAGAAGCATTCGAGTCGTTCGGGAAAATGGATCTAGAGGCCGAGTTAGTCAGTCTTGTATTACAGTCTGAACTGAAGTGTTTAGTTGGAGAGATCAAAGTGATTTAGACAGCGATTAATTAAATAAGTGTTTAGTTGAGTTGTAATTAGTGTTCAGTAGTGTACTGAGTAGTTAATAAAGCTAAGTGATTAATTAACGGATTGTTTTTCTGGCAGTAAGAAAAATTCGGATTGGGAAATCCGTGACAATTTGGTGTCGGAAGTGGATTTAACTGGAAGTTTGGAGAACTTTCTGGAACCCTGTGCGTAAGTGGGATTTAAGTGGAAGTTTGAAGAACTTTCTCGAGCCCTGTGCGTTGGCGGAATAAAGACTAAATTGTGACATACCATCGCACTCGTTGTGACTTAAGGAAGTGAACGGTGGTATTTGCGAAGGACAATCTTGAACATTCTAGAACTTTGTAAGGGAGTGAGACAAAGACCCAAGTGTGACATATCACCGCACTCGTCGTGACATAAGAAAGTGAACGGTGGTATTCGCTAAGGACAATCTCGAACATTCTAGAACTTTATACGGGAGTGAGACAAAGACCCAAGTGTGACATCGCACTCGTCGTGACGTAAGGAAGTGAACGGTGTTATTTGCGAAGGACAATCTCGAACATTCTAGAACTTTGTAAGGGAGTGAGACAAAGACCCAAGTGTGACATATCACCGCACTCGTCGTGACTTAAGGAAGTGAACGGTGTTATTTGCGAAAGACGATCTCGAACATTCAAGAACTTTATACCGAAGTGAGACAAAAACCTAAGTGTGGCATATCATTACACTCATTTCATTGTGAGGAAGGCCCCGCTGATATCGAGAAATACATTCGTGGACGTTCTAGAACTTTCCAAAGAAAATAGAGTGAATGCTTGTAACTAGAAGTCAAGTTAATATGGATGCACAACTTGCAAAACTGTTAGAAATGATGCAAACGATGCAAGAAAAGTTGGAAGAGCAAGGGCATAAAATGGAAGACCAAGCGAAGACAATGCAAGAGAAATTAGAAGAACAGGGACAACCAATACAACACGAAATGAGAGACCAGACGAAAGAAATGCAGGAGAAATTAGAAAAGAAATTAGAAGAGCAAGGGTATAAAATGAAAGATCAGATACAGACAATACAACAGGAAATGAGAGACCAGACAAAGGAAATGCAGACAAAGTTAGAAAAATTGGAGAATACACCAGAAGAAAAATTAGAGGAGGAGTCACATAAAGTGACACAAGTAGAAGAGAAATTGTTAGCACAAAAAATGGAAATGGACAAAGAAATAAACCAGGTTAAAGAAGAGCTTCGACATAAATTCGACAAGATAGCAAAGGAGGGCGTAATCAAATCAGGAGGACCTGTTATCCGAACTCAGAAAAGGAAGCCTCCTGAATTCGACGGCAAGGTCTCCTGGAATGTATATCTGCGTCAGTTTGAAGCAACAGTAGCAGCAAACGAATGGTCTGATTATGAGAAAGCTACTGCTCTGATAGTTGCTTTACGAGGGGAAGCTCTTGACGTCTTACAAGGAGTTCCTGCTGGGCAGCAGAATAACTACGATATTCTAAAACAGCATATTATGGAAATGAGATATGAGGATAAGCACCTGCAGCAAGTGTACCAGGCACAATTGAAAAATCGTCACCAACAGAGTGGAGAGAATTTAAACATTTTGAGACCGATGTTGCCAGACTGGTTCGATTGGCTTATCCAACAGCCCCGTCCGAGTCCTTGGACCAGCTCTCCATCCAAGTTTTTACCAATGGCCTAAGAGATTGCGAAACCCAGCAGGCACTACAACTCGCCAGACCTAAAACGTTGAACGACGCTCTTTCGCATGCACTGGAATTCGAGGCAGCAAAAATGGCATCCGGAAGACATGTTAAAGTGCGGGCCACATTATTACTCCAAACGGTGTGAAAACAGACCCGGAGAAGACAGGGTGCATAAAGAACTGACCGATTCCTAAAGACAAACATCAAGTTTGAAGTTTTTTCGGCCTATGCACATACTGCCGACGGTTTGTCCAAGGATTCTCTGACATCGTCAAGCCTCTTCACAAACTCACAGAAGACAACATCCCATTCGAATGGACTCCAAGATGCCAGCAAGCCTTTGAAACGCTGAAAGAGGCTCTCTGCACTACCCCGATTTTGACATACCCAATACCTGGACAACCATTTATAGTGGACACGGACGCAAGTAACATTGGAATTGGTGGAGTTCTTCATCGAGCCGGCAGAAAACATGGAAATGCAGATGCCCTTTCTAGGAAACCCTGTCCTGTCAACTGCAAACACTGTAGTAGTCTTGAAAGGAAAGAGCATCTCCTCAGTTCCATGCAAGGTGGTAGCAGTTCAACCTGAAGACAGATGGAGTTCAGCGGCGATTCGGGAAGACCAGCAAGCTGACTGTGACATCAAGCCCTTACTAGACTGGAAAGAAGCCAACAACCGACCCTCTTGGGCTGAAGTCAGTAGTAAAAGCCCAGCATTGAAGAGTTATTGGGCTCAATGGAATTTCCTGGTATTGGAAGACAGTGTCCTTAAAAAGAATAATAACGGAACGGAGGTCAAGAAACAAGTACTACTCCCGAGGTCCCGGGTCAAAGAAGTGTTGCAGGAAGTACATGGAGGTACTGGTGATGGACATTTCGGTATCAATAGGACTCTACAGAATATTAGGGAGTGTTTCTACTGGTTGAGCTGTAGGACGGATGTAGAAGATTGGTGCCGAAAATGTGACATATGTGCAGCCAGCAAGGGACTGAAGACCCGTTTGAGAGGATTGCCATTGATATCGCTGGCCCGTTTCCGAAAACCCAAAGTAGGAACCTATATCTACTAGTAGCCATGGACTACTTCAGCAAATGGCCGGAAGTATACCCTCTTCCCAATCAAGAGACCACGACCGTAGCAAAAGCCCTAGTCAACAACCTATTCTGCAGATTTGGTGTGCCCATGGAACTACATTCAGATCAGGGCAGAAATTTCGAATCAGGTGTGTTCCGAAAGGTCTGCGAGCTTATGGGAATCCGGAAAACCAGGACCACCCCACTGTATCCCCAGTCAGATGGTATGGTGGAACGCTTCAACGCCACACTAGAAATCAATCTGAGGATGTTTGTGAACGAAAACCAGACAGACCGGGACACGCTCATTCCACTCTTCCTGTTAGCTTACCGCTCAGCTGTCCATGAAACTACTGGGAGACTCCCGCAAAGATCATCTTTGGAAGAGAGCTTTGCCTTCCAGCAGATTTGGTGTTTGGTCGTCCTGCGGAACAGCCCACAGAGCCAGACACTTATACCCATGAGCTAGAACGAAGACTAGCAGCCGTACACGACCAAGTTAGATCTCGAATGCGACTAGAGAGCGATTGCATGAAGACTCGATATGACGTCCGGGCCAATACAGTCGGATTCCAACAAGGTGACCTGGTGTGGCTGTACAACCCCACGCGGAAGACAGGAAAACCTAAATCACCTAAACTACAGAACTGTTGGGAGGGCCCCTACACCGTCATTAAAAGAATCAATGATGTCGTCATCCGGATACAGAGGACTCCCAGGAGTAAGATGAAGGTTGTCCATCTGGAGCGTCTGTCCCCGTATAGAGGTGTATCCGATCGGGACGATCGGTTCTAAGGAGGGGGCAGTGTCACAGAATTTGCCTCACTCACACCCAATTCGACGACTGTGGTACCGCAAAATGCTAAGATTGCCCCGATCGCCCCTACACTATTCTGTTAAACAAAATGCCGTAAATCGAGACAGGACTGGAAAAATGGGGAATCGACGAGAAGCATTCGAGTCGTTCGGGAAAATGGATCTAGAGATGCTAGAATATACCTGGAATATTCATTGGGTTTATAAAAGAAGAATAAACGGCCGAGTTAGTCAGTCTTGTATTACAGTCTGAACTGAAGTGTTTAGTTGGAGAGATCAAAGTGGTTTAGACAGCGATTAATTAAATAAGCGTTTAGTTGAGTTGTAATTAGTGTTCAGTAGTGTACTGAGTAGTTAATAAAGCTAAGTGATTAATTAACGGATTGTTTTTCTGGCAGTAAGAAAAATTGGGATTGGGAAATCCGTGACATTATCATAGGCGCCGAGTTTCCATAGGAAAAAAAGATTTTGCCCCATTTTTAAATATCGAGCTAAAATTCTGGAATCATTTTTTTATTGTCTTTTAGGCCTCCCTGAGCACGTGGTTAAAATTTTTGTACTTAGTCATAGTTAACCCTCTAGATTAACATTTGTTTGACAGAACTAGATATTTTAATTATTTTTTATTCTCGGGTTTTTAACGGTCTATATGTAAACTAAAACAAACATTGGTCTATAACTGATACAAGTACAGCCTGATACAATAACAGTTAAGTTACTATTGTTTATTATATTCTACATGTAATTATTCTTATTTACAAGTCTAAATGTACACGATCCCCATGTGTACCTTCAAATTAACAAATAATTTGGTGTGAAATTTTCTTACCAAAATCCCACGAGCTTAAATTAATAACATATAATTTTTCCTTGTTCATGAAAATTTTTCGAAAATTATTTATTATTCAATATTTGTGAGGAATTTTCCGCAATATTATAAAAACATAATTATTATATGAATATTATCGTGATTGGAAATTGCTATATGTTTTGAGCAATTAATTCCAAAATTAAGTTAAGCGATATGTTCTTTATTGATGATTAATATTTAAAAACCTTTTCTGGTCTGTAATAAAATGTATTTGTCACATAGAGCATCGAGTCCAAGGTCTCCTAATCAAAATTGGGATGGTAGTTGGGGATACCAAAATGATAATCATGGTAGTTACCAATCGAACATTCGAGATATTTCATACGATAGTAATACTACTTCTCCTGAAGAGAAGTCTCAAAAGGTGAATAAAAAAGAGAAAAAATCAAAAGATCCGCAAAGTAAAAACTGGGATGACAAATGGGGAGACGATGAGTTATGGGAAAGTTTAAATAAATAAAGGAGGTAATTTATTAGTGTCAAAATGAGAAATTATGCATTTACTATCATATTTTAATCATAACTTTTATTTTAAATGAATTGTATTTTCTTTTGAAGTTTAATTATGGCTCTTAAGATTCTATATTTTTTTTACTGAATTCATTCATTTAAAACTTAATATGGTATAATTATTTAATGTTGTATTTTATATATTTATTGTGATTATACACTTTTTAAATAGAGATTTTCTATCTTTTGAATAAGTGGTAGAAAAATGAATATGGTGTCATGATGATTTTTTTACCTTTAGTAAAATATATGTATAGAAGAAATTAGCTGAAATTTACAAATATAACAAATCATTTATGGTTGACACCTATGATTTTAAATCAACATGTTATTACTTAAATAATTGATTTCAGTATTGTTAAGTTAATATTGAAGTTTATACTATATAATTACATAAAACTAGTTCGTTATTGTCTACATGTATATGAGAAAACTAAACATATTTAAAAAAACACATATGTTGACTGATTTTATACATCTATAATGCTCTTATTTTTGAACAATGTATAATAAATTTCAAAATGCACAATATTATATGCTTTTTCAGCTTCACTGAAACCAATTTAGAAATAACTTGCTTAATCTTTGTATATAATAATGAATATTTCAAATGAAATGAAAAAAATATATGTATATACTGCAGTACTTAACATAATATATTACACTAAAATGTGCATATATTATTTTGCAACACTTGGTGTGTCTATTATTGGAAATAAGGTTAATAACTAAAGCTAGACATTTTTTAAACCTTCCAAACTAGTTGTAACTTAGTACCAGTGATTAATTTAAAATTATTATTGAATAACTTGCCAACTTTGCTACATATACAAATTGTTATTTTGTTCACGAAACAAGTCATGTTGTTTAATAGAAACTATAGAAATCATAAAATATATAGAACACCAGAAGCCTTTATATTAGGCACTTAGAAAGTAGTCGGACTAAGGAGGAGCTTAGCAGCCATCTAGGGAAAACTTAATATAAGCTGTTGGTTATACCGGATTTTAATCCCAGCATACAATTGAAACGAAAACAGAATGTTTGTAATTGGACCATTGAAATCATATGTTTTTTCGAATTGGACGTGAAATGTTCATATTTTGAAATTCCCGCGCATTAGTGCAACCAACTCATAAAAGCTAAGATACTGCAATATTACCAGACTCGCGTTTTCTCCATTAGTTGACTATTTTTGGTACATCTTTTGATGTTCTATATATTTTATGATGTATATGAAAACACACAAACTAGAAAAAAAATCAAGATTGTGTTGTATAAAAGCAGCCAACCTAAATTATCTGCTTTTTGACATTTTTTCTTTACACTGATTTATGTTCGTGTAGGTTAACATGCCAAATAATATTACTTTAACAATAACTAATGTCACATTTTTCGGAAGAAATAAAAAGTCGCTTATAGGTCAATTTTTCAAGCTAAAACCATTGATGACATTTATTGAATAAATAATTTGAATTTCAGTTAAAAAAATAAAGAACCCAATGTATAATACGAGGGTGTATCAAATATAAACGGGATTCGTTTTATAAAAAAATCTACATTTATTTAATTACGACCAGAAGATTATATTATTTTTCTACATAGTCTCCCGCCCTTGAAATACATTTTTCCCATCGGATTGGGAGCTTCCTTATTCCATCATCATAGAAACTCTTCGGACGTTCACGTAGCCATTGGAACACATACGCTTCCACCGCATTGTTGTCGTTGAAATGTAGTCCTCCAAGCGCTTCTTTAAGGGGTCCAAAAAGATGAAAATCGCAAGGGGACAAGTCGGGACTATACGGTGGATGTTCCAGCTTTTCCCACCCTAATGCATCCAATGTTTGCCTGGTGACATTGGCCGCATGAGGCCTGGCATTGTCATGCAGAAGAATAACACTTTTAACAGATTGCTTCTTCCTTTTCCTTCGAAATGACAGTTTCGCAGCGTGCAGTAATTCACAATAATATTGCGCATTGTGTGTTGATCGTGGAGAAAGTCAACATGAAAAGCACCTTGCCGCTCAAAAAACACTGTTGCCATTACCTTCCCAGCCGACAAGCGCGTCTTTGCCTTCACCGGTCCCCTCTCGCCGCTTTGTCTCCATTCCATACTCGCCTGTTTGGACTCGGGTGTATAGTGGTGCACCCAAGTTTTGTCACAGGTGACGATGCGATTCAAAAAGGCGTCACCCTCTTGCTGGAATCGCTCAATGTGTCGCTGCGAAATCTCCAATCGCTGTCGCTTGTGATCAGCCGATAACAGACGGGGAACCCATCTAGCGGACACTTTACGCATTTTCAAATCATCTGTTACGATACGGTGAACATTCCCATAACTGATGTTTAGTTTGGCAACGATTTCCCAGAGAGTTATGTGCCGATTTCCTTCAATAAGATTTCCGATAGCGTCAATGTTGGCTTCGGTGACACTTGTTCTGAGCCGGCAAGCGTGGCTTTCATTCTCAACCGTTTCACGGCCTCCAGAAAATTCTTTGTGCCACGCAAACACACGGGTTCTTGACAGAGTGTTGTCCCCAAACTGTGCCTGTAACCGCCTCAAAATTTCAGTCGGATTCACCCCCTCCTTGGCCAAAAACTTAATAATTATCCGTTGCTCCACGGAGATATGCACGTCCGTCTCACTCATTGTTCTGTGTCATACTAAAATGAATTGCGGTCAGTTCTCCCCTCTCCCTAACAGTACAGGCCAGTGGCGCATCATCTCCTTTTAGGTCTTGAACCCCTCAGTAATTAAAAAAAAAAAAAATCAGTCCCGTTTATATTTGATACACCCTCGTATATTACTACTAATATGGTCTTATATACCTTTAAAACGGTTTGAGAGAGAGACATATTTTACTTGACATACATCCTTATTTCCATCCATATACTATATATTTAAGTATAACATACTATACTCTATTTTTAAGCTAAAAGGAGTGGTTCAAATTTCTTGCACTTAAACACTAGCTTGTTATTGGTTAATTTGTCGCCAAGTTTACATAGTCCCACATAATTTAATGTCACTAACCTTTAAAATGTCAGTATTAGTCTAAGAATAACGTTGCAACTTTGTACATTTATTTTGTGTTTATTCCTTCTTGTTTAATGTAAAAGCAAATAAAATTGGTCTTTTCATAACTCAGTAACAAATTGTATTGCTGTTTTTGTTTTTTTTTCAAATTTACCGCCAAAATAATCTAGTTACATTTTCTAGTTATTACTCCTCTTAGTTTAAAAATAGAGTATAGAACGCTAAAATGATTACATGGTGTTATTTTGTTATAGTCCTCGGTTTCTTAGCCACCTATTTTTTGCCACAAAATTCATACAACATTAAATTTTTAAATATTATTTGTCTTGTAAAATTTTATTGCCATGGTAAAATGGCAATAAAATAAATAATAAGCAAGGAATGTGCTGAAATGTAGTGCCAGAAAGTTTTGTTTCCGTATTTGAAGATGCCATTCTTATCATTTAAATCGGGAAAACATTTACATAAAGGTAGATTCTCAATGGCTTTGTAAGTACCATGTTATTAAAATAATATTCACAAAGGGATTATTTTATATCTCTGGAATGGTTGTAATACCTTTAAGAAACATTTATGGAAACATTCATATATTTTTAGTTTTATGTGTAGGTAGCTCTTTTAAACATAAAAAACAAGTCATGAATACTCTATGTTTCAGAGTTTCTTTTTCCCTCAAAAGCCATAGCAAATAACAAAACGTCACAAGACACAAGAAAAATTAAAAAATATATATATTTTTTAATGAAATTTAATAACCATATAAGCAAGCACTTTTGGTTATATAAGCTTTACGATCAGATAAGTTAACCATTAAATATTCTCATTATTATTTATTGCATTTACTGCTGCTATTTACCTTATTAACGGTTTAAGTAAAAAATTTCCTCTGTGGCGCGGGCCCTTAATTTTCTGGTGTCAGTCACACCTTTTTACCTTTTGGTTCTACGTGCTGATAGGTACTCTAGCAAATATCACCCTTTGTATCATTTTCTTACATCTTCAAATAATATTTACAATAATTATGTGTACTATGAGCTCTTTAACTTGAACCGTAAAAATTAGGTATATGAGGAGGTTAAGGATACCATAAAAATTGCTAGTACTATGTAGTTACCTATTTTTTTTTTAATATTTTGGGATCCGTTGCACAATATATTATATATTTGTGACAACACAATCTACAATTTCTCTAGATTTGTGGTGTGAAAATATGAATGGATAGTCAAATATTTGATATTTCCAACTTGAATTTGATTAAGCTTTTTTATCGACAAAGTATTATATATAAAACCATCTTGTATAAAACTGTTACAAATGAAATTATGTTCTCTAATAATTAATTTAAACAAATACCCTTGCCAAATTTGTAATTAGGTAAGAAGAGATTAAAGATTACATATTGCATAAAATTGAAGTAATGATTTATTTTATATTTTCTTTTATACACAATAATTTCATGTATACAGGTATTCTGTTCTATTAACAAATTTTAAAATTTGTATTCAAATCTTATTTATACTGATGTTATTTGTTTGACGTCAAAGTAGTGATTGTAACTGTTTACTGCCATTGGGTGTATTAAATATGTGTTTTAATGTATAATGATTAACAAATAAATTGAAAATTCATAAATCATAATTATATACTCATACATATGTGAATCATGCATATAGAAAATTGGTGGCTAATGGTTTTTCTTTCAATTTTATGAAAATATTTTGTAGGATAATTTGCATCATATATGTTATTTATTATTTTAATTGTAAATAAATTATTAAAATATAATAATTCCTTCGATACGATGATATATTACTTTCATCTATCAAAAAATTATCATCTGTGGAGTAAGGTGTGAATTTTATGTATAGAATATATTAGCTCCTATTGTAGATAAAAATACTGATACATATAAGTAATATGTGGATATTATTGTCAATAAAAGAATGAGTGAAATTTGAATTACACTGTATTTAACATTACCAAACCCTTATTCCCTGTAGTAGTTATAAGTATTATTGGATGATCGACTGCTAAATTGCATCACCCCTTTGTAATACTTGTCTGTCGAATCACCTAAATTTCAATCTAGAATTCTGTAATGTGTTGTAGTATGGCGACACCAATGTTAGTATTTTGAAACATACACGTCAGGCCGTAAATGTCAGAATTTGACAGTTGGTATTGATACTGTAATAATCTTTTAATAAAACCTACTTATTTCATTTGGTTTGCAAAAATGTACATATTTTTTACCTACTATTTTAAAACATTAAAATATGCGGCACTGATACAATTCCAATACTTCACACAAAGCTTTTGTGTCTAAATATTTTACATTTTTTACTAATTGGATACGTATTAATAATGGACTTGTAACAATTTATAAATTTAAAAATGATACGTTAACAGAAACGTACACCTTAACAGATATTTGACATTTGTCATAAATTCTATGAAAACAATTGACAACTATGTCCGTCTACGTCATTTGTGCTGCTGCGCGGTGGGTCTGCAAACGAGCAATGGAACAGACTAGAGATAGCATGGCTGGATAGACTTATAGTAGCAAATAAAAAAACAAATGAAGTTCATATATATTTTATTTAAATAGATTTTGCAAATGTGCTTATTTGGGAACAAACATTTTCATAAAACTGCAAATCCTAAGTTTCTTATGATTTACTGTGACTTTAATTAAGATTTGTCTAAAAAAGGGTACATTTTTCGTGCACAATTTTTGGCATTAATTCAGAAAAAATATAGAATACGGTACGGTTAGAGTGTAGTTATTTCTGATTTTGCTTCTTTTTAAAATAAAGATTATAAATGTAGATAACTTTCGCTTTGCATGTACAGGGTATCCAGAAAAGAAAATCAAAATGGTCAAACTATACTTGTTTTGTCAAAATATCAACTTGTGGACAAATCGGCCTTCAATCTGAAGTAAAAAAAACTATGTGACATCTTGCCATGTATAAAATAATAGCTTGTCCAAAAAATGAAAAAATAGAAATTCAATAAATGTAAACCGAACTTATTTATGGTGATATATTAAAAAAAGTTGTCACAATATAGGTTTGTACATAAATTTAAAATAAAACAAAGTAATGATATTTGTAGAATTTGCATTTTGAAATTTTTATAATCTATTACAAATATAAAATTCAAACCGCTGTAACTTTAACAAATAAAACATTTTTTCTATATAATTTGAAATTCCTTGATAAAATTATATCTAATTTATGGAAAAAATGTTTCACTAGAATTAAAGAAGCCAATCTGACTTTTCACAAACTGCAAACAGGTTCTTCTACAAAAATTGTCTATATGGCCACAGTACATAATCTTTAAGTTTGGTTCCCGTATATGATTATTGAGATATGTCATACCTGAAGTCTTGCCAACCGTCACTGATATAAATTAATAAAATTCATCGCTTCTAGGATGACCATTTATTTTATTCTATCTACATTTCACACCCTAGTTTATCTCAAAAAATATAATTTAGGGCATGCTAGAAAGGAGATTTTTTTCTGAAAACTGGTACAAACCACATCAGAATCAAATTTTTATATTTATTGAAAACATCAAAACTTACATAGAAAAAAAATTGAAGATGAATTATAGTTCATAGAATAGAAAGAAATTATTAATTTGCTCATCTCTCTGCCTGTGCCTTCAATACATGACCAACCATCAAAAGTATGTAGAAGGGTTGTAACTAGTGCCTGATTATTTCAGCCATCTTCATGCTTTAGAGAAATTTAAGAGGTAAAAAAAAAATAGGATCACATAGGTAACATCAAAGCCTCAAATAACAACAAATTGTATAAGTCTTGTCAATATTCTTCAAACAAATATCTAATATAATTATAAAATTCCTGTAGAACCATCATAGCAAAGGTGAACACAAAGTACTGTATTACTGTACTGAACTTGAAACACTTTAATTGCAACCCTTCTATAGAAACTGTTCTGTATTATAATGAATTTTTGTCAATAACCAAAAGTATGATTAAAAACTTTGTAAAGAATTTTTTTGAATACCAATTTTTTTTACACAATAATTCTGTTCTACAAATTGAAATTATAACATAAGTGTTAATTCTACACATTTTTTTTAAATGCTATTTTAATAAAAAATAACTACAATTTACTCTTACCGACACTCAAATTTTTTAATTTTCTGAACAGCCTCTATATACAAATTCTCAAAACTTATTTCGAACAAGCAACATTTTCTACTAAGAATAATTCATTTGTGCAAATTGAATAGAAATGTTTTTCCTTTTAGTCGCTGTAGGCTAGCTTTAGAGTTTCGTATAATTAAAAATAAAATAGCCATGAAATGCTTCTATTTATATTTACAACAAATACATACATAAATTTGTTTACATTTAACAGTTATGAGATAATTAACAAAAATGTATATTATATGTTGCTGAGGAGTATACATATGCAGGTAAGCATATACAAAGTAACAAAAACATTTAATATAAAGTCGGCTGGAATAAAATGGTTTTCCCCACTTTGAATTAACAATAAAACTATCTGATTAATTTTTTCAGCAAAAAATTTGAGCTTGAATCATTAATATGTATGTTATATGAATCATAGTGACAGTTATTTCTTTTTAATAATATATAGATTAAAAATTTAAAATTAAATATGTAAGTCAGATTTTGCGGCTTATATTTTTATAGTAATAGAATAAAAAAAATTCATATAAACTAGTGACTAGAACAACCGAGTACAATACAACAAAAATAAATAATTTTTTCTTTTCAACATTCATACCTTATAAACTATTAATAGTTAAAAATTGTCGTTTCGTGTTAAAGTACTATATTATTCATTGCAAGAATAAAAATACAACATAGTATTATTATTTACAATATTTAATGATGAGAATTTAACATTCATGTTGTAAAATATTTTTTAAAGATAAATTGTAATGTGAATTACGGAAAATCAGAGTAATTCAGGAATTTAATTAAGCTTAAATGTTAAGTCCAGGTTTTAGCGAACAGTATATTTGCTATAATAAAGTGAAAAAAGTTCAAATATTTTAAATATGATAAATTTATGATCTAAATCTTTTTGGTCTAAATCTGAAGCAAAAGCAAATTACTTCTTCATTATAAGTGTTACATTTCTTTACACGGCATTTTAAATAACAGCGTTAGCTCATAGACAAAATTATTGTAGCACTAAAAATGGGCCTTAGTCTCTTCAGTTCACAGCCAGTATAGATTAGTGCGTTTCACAGGTATATATTTAAAAGGTAAACTATTGCATGCATATACAGGGTGTTTCATAATCATGTGGACATATTTTAAAATGCTTAGTCTCCAAATACATTTTTTCAATTTAAGTTCTCCCTGTAAAAATATTCGAAAATCAAAATGTACAAAAAAATGAGCAATTTTTTTTTTCAAGAAAAGTTAAACTTATAAATTTGAATTTTGGTACATGTTAACAACTAGTTGATTGATATCTTATGGTAGTCTTTCTTCTAGTTCATGAAAATCATCTAATACATAACTAACTATTGATATTAAATCGGAAAGGAAAAATAATTTATTTTTTTGCTCGTAAATTAAGTATACAAAAAATGAAAATAAGGGAAAAAATTTCTAAATGAAATGTAATATTAAAAGCTATTTTCTTGTCAAAATTAGCTAACGTAGAAAAAAAGTTCTGAGAGAAACAAAAACAAGGGGTACAAAGGAGGCCTCTGAGGCCGGTTTTCGGTCCCTTTTGTGTTTTTTTTAAAATTCTTTTTTTTTGCCAGTAAGTATAAGTCATAAACAGTGGATTTGACCCTAAACGGAACCTCAAATACCCCCCCCCCCTATTCACTCCACAGTCCCTATGATAAAATAATAGGGTAGCATAAACGCTTTGTAAGTGACTAACTATTTGCCAGACTACTACCCTTGAGCCCTTTTACATATTAATTCACTCATACCCTGCCCCCCCCAAACAGTATCCCTCCCCCCTGCTTATTTTTATTTATAAAGCACCCCAAAAGAAACAAATACCTACTACGTCCACGTCGTTGTTTCTGGATAATGCTAAGAGTAGTTTCAATAAAATTAGCGGGGGAGGGGAGGGGGTACTGTTTGGGGGGGGGGCAGGGTATGAGTGAATTAATATGTAAAATGGCTCAAGGGTAGTAGTCTGGCAAATAGTTACACTTACAAGGCGTTTATGCTGCCCTATTATTTTATCATAGGGACTGTGGAGTGAATAAGGGGGGGGGGGGGATATTTGAGGTTCCGTTTAGGTTACTTACTGGCAAAAAAAAAATTCTGTTTCTTTTTAAAAACCAAAAGGGGCCAAAAACCGGCCTTAGGGGCCCTCCTCCTTTCTTTACAGCATTGTACTGAGATGGCGCAGGCACATGGTGAAAACTGTATTCCAAAACTCTGCGTAATAGACCAAAACATGACAAAAAAAACCTGGATGACTCGAAGAAGGTGCTCTGAAGCAAAATTTGTCTTGACGTTTATTGATTTTCTGTAAAGGTGTGTAACCAAGTCACTTCATCCTTGTTTCACAGGGAAAAATCAACGAAAGTTACTGGAGAACCTCAGGAAAAAGAAAATTTAAGAAAGAGCGAAAAAAAGTGCTTTGGAATGACACTGTTAAAGTAGTCACCCTTATTCGGACCGGAGTGTGAGAGCGAGAGTCACCTGCAGCATTTACTAAACTTCTGTTCCATTCCATTCACTAAAAAATCACCTTTGAATAGGAGTTTATTTTTAGTAGTGCTATAATTTTGTCTAGGAGTTTAGTATCTGTACTAAATCCATTTTTAAGTGCTGGTTAAAAATATGCAATTTTATAGACAGGAAAAATGTTTTGAAGTGTCCAAATTTAATTAATTATAAAAAAAATTGTATATATTTCACTGAAAATTTGGCAAAAGCAAAATATGAGTTAATCTCAAAAAAATCTAATCCAAGTTTCATAATAATGATAACAATAATACATTTTTTTTAATTCATAATCCGCTTCATAAAACTCCAGTTTTAAGGCTCGCTAGAGACTATGCGTGAATTTGCGATGCCCGATGCGTGGTTTAAAAGGAATTCGTGCATTGTGTGTAGGCTTTTTATGAATGAATTTTTAATGAACAAGATCCTACACACTATTCACAATTCACACATATTCTGTAGCAAGCCTTAGAATTACACTTATGACTAACTTTACCTCAAATTCAATTAAAATAAATAAATGCATGTTGTCTGAAAACAGTAGTATTTTAGAAGGTGCAGATGAGTAGTTTTTTATGTTAAATATACTCAACACAACATATAGACATATATTGCAATTTTTCCCTATAATTATTCATATCTAATTAACGAAAATGACCCTGTGCCGAAAATATAATCTAAATATTTAAACACTTTTAAACTGATATAAAATATATAGTACAAACATTTAATTAAAAATAAATTATAATAATTATTAAATGAGTAACAATTAGGAATGATTTACATACCCAAGGTTACAAAATGGGTAAAAACTATTTGTTAAATAATGAAGCTAATAAAGTTCTGAGGTTTTTAGATGTTAAATATTTAACATAGGCCACCTGCATATTCATCGTCTTCGTTAGTTTCACTTTTGTCAGTTTTATCCGGCTGCTCACTATCTCCTTCTTCGTTAGGCCGAGAATTACCCTGAAATAATTGTTTCCTTGTAACTAACTAAAAATTGTTACTGAATAAAATAGAAAATTAATTTCAGCAAATAACTAAATAAATAACGAGGATATGTTTACAATAGCAATAGATTTAATATTAAAAAATTATTTATATAATTTTTTAAGTTGTTAGCAACTACAACACATAAGATTAATTATATTACAAACAGCGCAAACCAACGATTCTCCAGATATAGTTTAAAATTTCGTCATATGAGGGCGTACTTAAATCAGCAATTAATAAGATTTGTTAGGTTATATTATTTACTACTGACACAGCTTAAATAACAATCAGCTCACAGAATCTACGGCGGCACCTTTGAAGTATTAAAACCAGAAAATTTGTCCTTGACGCTTGTTGTCTCTCTCTCGCTGAGGATACACGTCAGGACTGGATTAAAAATAGTTGTCCCAATTGAGAAAGTGTTTTAACTGCACTGTGTACCTACTTGAATTTCAAAATAGTTTTTTTTTTTTTGTTTTACTAAAACATAGATATAGGAAATGTTATTTAATTTTGGGAGCTTGATTAATATAAATACCACACCTACGTGGATCCATTATTAACATAAAATGTACAATTACTTTTCAAAGTACGTATAGGTAATTTATTAACATTACGTTGCTAATGACTAAAAAAGAAAACAAAACAAAAGTGAAATTTATTAAGCCACTTTTGTTTTCGAAATATTACATTATACAGAAACAAAAAAGTACAGAAAACATATGTATTACAGCGGTATACTTACCTAAATAACAAGAATAAATTGTACATTACTGAATGTCCAAGATAGAGTTGACCAGTATTAATCTCGAGAACTGTGGCAGATATAAAAAACGTTTTTATATGTCAAAATTGTAGGTGCAGATATAAACTACAAAATGCTGAATAAATTTTATATACATGGTGTTACTGATAAAAGTTTATTTATTTATTTTTTTTTAATGGAACACCACAATTTTTCTAACATACGAAATATAAATTTGTTTTACTTGAAATTGTTTAAAAATAAAATAACAACAGTATAAAATACAAGAAAATCAATAAACCACAAAATACAGCACTCGTACGCCAATAACGCAGTCGTCGAACGGTATGACTATAAGGGCATATTTTACAACCACACACAAACCACATAACAAAACACCATAATTACTCTGCAAAAATGCAAGAAATTACACACAAACAATACAAATATTTATTTTATTTAAAATCCACAGAAAGTAAAACAAGAATAGAAAAGTCTGATATATGGGAAAAAAATTTCCTAACTCGCAAGATGTCATAATTAAAACTCAACAGCGGTTTCTTTTAAAAACAGACAACAAGACAATTATTACTTCCACATTAAAAACTATGGTTGCAGATAAAATTTTAACAAACTTCATCGAAACGACAGCATCATCACAACCCTCACAAAACACCCCGGCAGCCTCTCATTGCTGTGTGATTGCTGCAGTAGAGCCAGAAATTCAGGATATTATAATAAGTGATTACCTTAAATCTAACAACTTTGACCACAGGTATTGCAAAATCAAGACAAACAAATCGCCCCACCCTACTAATCAGAATTATAACCGGTTACATAAAATCATATGAAAGGTTACTAAACAATAGATTGTTCTACAAAAATCGTCATTATGCAGTATACACAGCAGCGCCTCCGCAACCTGTCTCCCTCCCTTGCAACAGATGTCAGAAATATACCCACAAAACTGAAGACTGCACAACCCCCGTTAAATGTACAAAATGTGGAGGAAAACATCAGGATACTAAATGTCCCACCCAACTACCATCAAAGTGTGTCTGTCAATCTGAAGATCATGCTGCTTCGTCATCTAAATATCCGAAAAGACACTTTCAACCAATCGAAGGTATTCCAAACATTCCTATTAAATTCATTAACAAGAAAATAAATGAAATGGACAAAAACATCACTAAAAACGTCCGAATTCACTCCCCAATAACAGTGCACGACTTCATTATAAACACATATATAGACAAAATAAACAATCCAAAAAATATCAACAGAGAAGCACTACTTGACAAGCTTAAAAGAAGATTTAAAAAGAACTATAATATTGACACTACACCAGTTTTTTCTTACAACAGACTCTACATCCTTATGTTTGACCTAAACAATCCCGAATCCACTTCACCAACTGAACCAACCACAGGCAACATTCAAGTTCAAATTCGATTTCGAGAACAATGTTCAACCAACATCCCTCTAACAATACTTAAATCAAATGTAGAAGCAACTAAGTTGCAGGGAAGGAAATCAGCTACTATATTTCTTGACATTAAAATGGCATTTGACACGGTTTCGCACTACGGACTCTTGTACAAACTCAAACTTTTGAACGGTCCTGACTATTTGCTACTAATAATAAAAAGCTTCCTAGAAAATCGCTCACTCGAAATCAAAATAAATATGTACTTCATTTTCACAAACTTTCACTCTACAGCAAGGTGTTCCACAAGGCTCGCCCTTATCTCCTATCCTCTACAATCTTTTCTGCCATGATTTATACAGCTTTCAGTTCAACAACCCTGACCATCTAAACCCAAATTCGTACATTTTGTAATATGCCGACAATGTAGCACTAACAGCTCACGATAATAATCTCAGAAACACAATGTCAAATCTGCAAGCACTAATGAACTCTACCTCTACCTGGTATAATCTGTGGAGACAAACCATAAATCCCTCCAAATCACAACTAATGATTTTCAATCATTCACCAAAAGACACATCACCTACAATATCAATCAACAATGAAATAATACGTCCCACAGGTTGTGCCAAATATCTTGGAATCCATTTAGACCACAAGCTTAACCTAAACTATCACACAGCTCTACGTAAGAAGGAAACTATTAGAAGAGCTAGTCACTTTCCCAGCCTCACACAGCAACAAACCAGCTAGAAAAAACATACAAATTGGAGAAACCTCTTCACTGAGGAAAATGACAAAAATTAGACACCCAAGAAATCCTCTCCACAATCCCCCCAACAATCTACTTCATCAGTTAACAACAACTCCAATCAACACTAGATTAGAAACTCTATCAAAAAAATTTGCCAAGTCAACATTTAACTTCGACTTACTCAACAAGTTTTGCATCGTACGAGATCCAGGTATACAGGCAAAATATAAAAGCCCGGAGAAAACTACATGGGAGCATATAAAAGAACTTCATAATGAAAACTAAGGGTTCTTTTTTTTTCTCATTAAATAAGCAACACACTATTTTATGTATAATTATAAATTACCAAAAAAAAAAATGTTTTTTAATACGAGCTGAAGGACTTCGGTCAATGGCCTCTTATGTGTATGTTTATTGGCAATAAAGTACTTTATTATTATTGTTATTTATTATCGCTTGCAGTTGGTTAGCACCCACAATGTTATGCGTTGAGTCGATGTTTATGACTGGACTATACTCACGTCAAGAATTCAGACGTCTTCCGTCACGGCTGACGTTACATATTTGTTTTTATTGTTAACGTAATTTTCGATATTTAATCGCGTTAAAAACAATCATTTTTTGCAATTTAGTGCAATATATAATGCAAACTTTTAGTGTAGTGTATAGTTTTATTACTATCAGTTGCAGTTTCTTAAATATTTTTATGAAAATATAATGAATTATTCATTTGTTCGTATGATGTAAGTCGTCTGAATTCTTGTCGCGAGTATACCTAAATGTGACTGTGGCCGTACCCATAATCTAGGTACCTAGTTCCTCCAAGGGTCTCTTAAACAAAATGTGTTTCTTAGTTTTCACACCCTAGGATAAGATTGGGGCGCCGGTAGTCTACGTACTTAAATAATATTTACAAAACATGTTATCTACGAGCCCCTTCCCATTTCAGTTGGCCCACCATAGGATTTGGCAGAAATTTTGTTTTTATGAAGCAAAAATAAAAGTACAACATTAACCTGTAAATTTATTTATCTCTTAAACAGTATTTTAAACATAATAAATAAATATGAAGCAACGAAAACCAATATCTAACAGAAAATAAAGACAAATAGAGAAAATAAGAACAAGTAGCGTAAAACTAACAAAACAATTTTAAAATTCACCACTGGCTAACATCGCTTTATTTTTATTACAGCCGCAATTCGTTGGGGCATAGTATTAACCAAGCCTTGACATAATTCCGTGTAAAAGAATCCCATATTTCCTGAAGTCTTTGCTTCAGCTCCTAGCAGGATGTTTTCGTAGCACCTTTTTCATCTCATGCCACAAAGTTTCTATTGGTGATAGATCCGGACTGCTAGAAACCCATTCTAAAAGTGCAATACCATTATCCTTTATCCACTTTAATGCTTTCTTTGAGGTGTGACATGCTGCACCATCTTGCTGAAACACAAATTCTTGGCGGGATGTCAAGCATTCTTCCATGATCGGTAAGAGCGATTCTTCCAAAATGGCTAAATATTTGTCCGTATTCACAATGCCGTCAATAAAATGAAGTTTTCCCACTCCTTTAGCTGACATGCTACCCCAGATCATGACTGATGCAGGAAATTTCACCTTCGCTTTGAGACAGTCCGGATGAAACGCCTCATTTTTCGAATAACTCGACTGCGACTGTCTCCAACACACACTTCAAATCTGGCCTCATCACTCCATTGTATTGCACGCCATTGCTGAGTTGTCCTTATGTTGTCTTGCCCACCTTACTCTATTTTTCTTCTGCTGCAGTGTTAAAAGCGGCTTTTCTTTGGCCTAAAGCAAAATATTGTCATTTCTTATTTTCCTACCGTAATTTTGCTTATTAAAAATTTACCTTATAAGTGCCAAAACCCATTTTATGAGCCTCCTGTGCGTTGTGGATCTAAATTGCCTCCCAACAGCGTCCACTCCATAGAGCACTTAGCTCTAAGTAATTAGCTCGCCTATTTTTCTGGATAATCCTCTTCAACGAACGTCTATCCACATTTGTAATTTTGCTTTTTTTAATATATTGGGGCCTTGCAGCAACTGAGCCGGTATTTTTATACAGTCTAACTATGTTTCTTACACTATATGATAACTCTAATAAATTTGCAATTTCGAATTTGATTTGCCGGAATTGAAAAATTTAATAATAAGTGAACGAATTTTCTCATCAATAACCTTTCCTCTACCCATTTTAAAAACACAACTACTTAAGTACTTGAAGCTATACTAAATGCGTACTGACAGCTATATGAATATTAGCAACTGTCACGGTGTCAGTTTTCCACAGCAATCTTTGAATTATAGGCATCCTTTGTACCAGAACAAACATAGGTTGATTTGCTGTATTTACAAAATTTTTGCTTTTCCTTGCAAATTTAAATAGAGAGCAAGGACTTTGGTATTTTTACTGGACATTATTTAATATACTCTGCTAATTACTTTGGGGCCTGAAAACAACCTGTAGTATTTATTATGTTTTGGTGCTGGCCAAAAACTAATATTTCAGTAGGTGGGCCAACTGAAATGGGAAGGGGCTCGATATTAGCACTTAAAAACAGACGTTGAAATTTAAGCACAGAACTAACGAAAAGATATGAGTAGTGAATTTATATAAAGAAAGAAATATTTTAACTTATACAGTGTGTGCAGAATGATGAGACTAATGAAAATATGAAGTAAATATATACAAAAATAAATAAGTTAGTCTATACAGGGTGTATAGAAATATATAAGCTGCCAAAATAAGACTAATTAAAACTTACTCTCATTACAATGCCTAAAAGCAATATGGTCATCTAATATGAACCCTCTTGAACCAGAAATATGGTCGAAATGACTTAAACAACTTTTATGGGAAGTAGTTATCCTGTTACCAATTTCATACAGAAATTAAGCAGGTATGACAATACCAGTAAAACATCATTTAGAATTTTTACAGTATACTTATAGATTATCTATCTATTTATGCCTTTACAAAATTTAAAGAACCTTAAATTTCTATTGCAGGATATGTTTAAACATTTATTTGCTGCAACGACTCATTCCTCGATTTCGACTAATAATTTTTTTTTAATCCACCTCTGTACACATCAACATTTGAGACAAACTGACAGGGAGTGGATGCCTCTGCAACCTGAAATAAATTTGCAATCTGCTATGTGCAGCTTACTATTTCGATTCAAGTGAATCTACTGGTATATCTATGCTGTGCTAATACTATTCCTATACTCCATATAAAGTGTTTCTTTCTAAATAGTGTAACTGGGTACATACATATTAATAATGGACTGTTTCTTTACTTTCACCATGAAAAACATAATATCTGATTATTGTAAATTGTATCAATTTATAAATTTAAAAATGATATGTAAACAGAAACATACACTCAACAGATATTTGAAATTTGTCATAATTTTTAAAAAACGTACATAATGTACTGCAGAGTGCTGCCATGCATGTTGTCACTGCAACCGGGCAATGAAACAGACTAGATAAAGCACCGTTGCTGTGATTTAGCAGACGATGGTTCCACTCACCAATAGAGGTCTAATAAAATTTCTACTTTAGAACTTCCAGTTAGTGATGGGACATCGAACTGCAATATTGATGATAATAAAACATCGATGATTAATAAAATAAATTCCATCAGAAATAAATATATAATTATATTGATGGATAGATAGATACTGGCATAGAATAGAAAATATTCTGTGATACTGGTTTGTTTGTTATTAGCTATATGTGACTATATTATGTTCTTAACTAAGACATTCCCCAAAATGCCTTCGATACAGATTGAAAAAGAATTTGAAATTATCTCCCTCTCCAATCTATTTCTTCCACGTGTAATAGTTTGCCCAGCTTTAGAAAAAAGTTTCTTAGTTGGTGAAAATGTTATTTTATGAGTTTGCCACCACTCTAATGTATTAACATCTAAATTAACCACTGGCATTTTTAAATACGATGCCATTTTAAACCACTGGAGAATCGTCAATATTATTTTTAATTTGCATGTTAAGAGGGAAAAAAATTCAAAATAGCCGTTTAAAACTAGTGGAAATGCAAGTGAGTGTTTATTCATTCGGGACCACCGACAAAATCGATCACCATTGGTTGGTAGTCATGTAGTCGATGTTTTATAAATCTCGATGTTAACATCGATGTTCAGAATATTCACCATAGATGCTGAAAATATTGAACATTGAACTCTAACATCGATGTTTTGAAAACATTGATGAACATTGCCCATCACTACTTTCAGTAGTTCAAAAACTGTTTTGAGAGAGTGCTATTGTTATTGCAATACATTATACCTTGAATTTTTATAACCAAACACTGAAAATTTTGAAAATACTGTAAAAGCGATCAATAATGGTTCGAGATATATGTTAATAATGTATGTCTGTATCACTAACGTGGAATATATGTATCCGAAATATGTTAAATTTGTGTATTTTTTTAAATTATTTGATAATCCGAGTCTGCTATGGCCACAAACTATTCAAATTAACGAGTTTTATTTAAATAGATACCTTTTCTGTCTGTGAAACTGGGGATTCATACGAGGGGGCTGCATTTTCTCTTACACTTGCTTTCGGTGGAGTTGGTAGGCCTTCTGGTAATGGCATATCTCGAGCAAGAATGGCATATTCGACATCCATATGTTTAATAAATGGACTATTCAAAGCTCGCTTTGCATTTTCAGGATCCTCTTCGTCATAAGCTTGTAATAACATTTCCAAAGTTTGTACCTCAGGCCCCTCACAGTAGTTACCTTAGGAAATATATTGTTTCGAATTAAACATCCTTATTTTGAAAGCTGATATGAAACTAATATGTTGTGGGTTGTGATAATATTCATAAGGCTAAAGATAAGTCAAACTAAACGTCCAGAAGTCTTAGCAAGTATGTAATTTGTTATTGTTATAGAAGATAAACTCATTTTTTTATGTCATTTATTTTCAACCTAGGATTTAAAAAAAATTAATAGGAACAAATCCTAATGTCCAACTTATCGAATAATAAAACGTATTTGTAATATATGAATATTTTTCACTACTATGAGCAGTACAAGCATGAGTAAACAGCTATAGTCAGCAGTCGAAATTGTAGAGAGTGACTAATCGCTAGCTTGTAGAGTAGCGAGACGGGTAAATCATGCAGGGATGTTGCTCATAGGTGTACTAAATTTGAATGCAATCAGATATAAAAAATATATAAAAATCACAAAAATAATTGCATTACATAACATCCATTATTTTTAGAGTAGAAACAGTAATATAACAGTTTTTACCAACTTCGAGGCGTTAGATAATAAAAATAATAAGAATTTTTCAAAATTTAAAGTTTTTATCTTGTATTATCAATTACCCAAGGTGGAAAATAATAGAGAGTGACTAATTCACAACACAGAGATGAGTACGGAAGATATGGATGGTGTAATTACCTAAGCGTGCCACTTGAGAAGAGTTAAAGCATACAAAATTATCAAAAATAAGTTGATGTCGGCTGAACCTAGCACATTAATAATTTACTTTAAATGTGCCATCTATGTCATCCTCTCTACAAATTAGAATGGCGTGCTTTTGGATGGTGATTGCCCACCATCACCCACTTACACCTACCTGATGCACACTCCACGAATATCACACTTAAGCCTTGTCCTCATAGACGAGAAATTCACGGATTTTTGCACAAATTTTGCAACTTATGTTTAAATTATTTATGGCAGAAAAATCTTAACTTTTGACAATTGCAATTTGCGAAACTGTCAAACACTACAAATATTATTGCCCCTTTCGTTATTATGTGGTGTTAATAAATTAGCTACTGATAATCTACCATGGCAGTTTCATGATGAAAATGATAGAAAATGTTATAGGTGGTTGACAAAATTTGTTACAAATAGAGATTTTTCCATCATTAAATAAATCGCGCACATATCTGCGAATTCCGCATTCAAAAGGACAAAATATATACACTTTATTTACTATTGGTTACTAGCACTGTCACTATAACGGTCACAAATTAACACTTACATCATATCGTACCGCTTTCCATATGATCTTCATACGTCCATGTTTAGTCAAAATTTAATTTATTCTTTGATCCAGATTCTTATTTTTTAATATTTATTTTAAATAGTTTCTTCGCCATATCACTATTTTGTCCTTTCTATCAGTATACTCTTTTCGATTTCATTTATACGGACTAAGTTTCATCTTGTAAGATATATCAATAGAATTTTTTTTTTTTTTTAAAACATGTTAAAAATACAATCTTCCTTCCGCGAGTTTCCATCACTTTCCGTTTCACAGTTGTACTTCTTTACCACTTTTTTATTTGCACACATATGCTATTCACGTACAAATTTGTTAATCAAATACATATTTCAACATCACTTACACTCATATTTTGATCTTGCGCTCTAAACTCTTCATACATGTCATCATCCCATATTCGTCACTTCGATCAAATCACTAATAAAATCAATTACATTCATAATTAAATTAATAAAAAGATATACCCTAATTTTACCTGCCTGAACGATATCGATATATCCGCCCATGATAGCGTTGGAAATGAAACAGTTGGATCCGACAATTCGGCGCATGCGTACTAACTGCAACGCATGCGTAGCAGAAGCTGTGTAATCGGGTATACTCTCAGAGATATGCGGCACACGATTTTGTAGGAAAAATATACGGGCTGCATGTACATTTCTTTGTGTTGACTGCTATAAATTGTGAGCAGATTTATAACATTAGTCACTCTACAATTTCGGCCGCTGACTATAATTGAACTAATGAACCAATAGTGTCAACAAATGGAAAAATAAATACGAATGGAGATAGGCACAGCAACCCGACCCCAAACTTTAACTCAAACACTGAATTGTTGAAATCTAAAACATGAAATAAACTCCCAGTACTTACATTACAATAGCAAATGGTAATAAACATCAGAGTTTTCACATCTACGTTTGAAATTTTATGTTAATTGGGAAATGTGTTAATTCTACCTTTATTTTATGTTTACTGTCGAGATGCCACTGCTTTCAAAGTGATACCTTGTTCAAAATCTGTTTATGAAAATAAAGAATTTAACTGGTACCTTACCCCATTCTTTAAATGCTTTTTCGGCAGCAACCACATCACCTCTTGCGAGTTGAACTAAAACTAATGCCACAGTCAATCTCCCAGTGGCTTGGTATGATTCATTTTGTTGATGTAATCCTAATTCACGACGAATTGCGTCTGCTGCTAAATCATACCTATTAAACAATATTAGAATAAAGTATATTTTGCTATAAATAAACAAAAAGTTGAATAATATAGTAATGAAAATAACTATAATTTACTGAATACAAATATGGAATATGAATAAGTTACAACTTTGGTATATATATATATCTGTTTCATTGTTTATATGCAGTGATTCTGTCATTACATTATTAATTTTAGTCAAGTATTAGGAAGGTCTAACAAAGGCGGAAAATAAAAAAAAAACAATTTTACTTGACGTTTTAAACGGAAGCAAATCATCAAATTACATATGGTTTGAACGTTAAAGAAACAGTGTTGCCACATCAGGATCACATACATAATAATTGTTTAACACCATGATTATTCAAATCTACCACTGATAATTTCTTCTGCATTTTTGCCACAAATTTGGAGATTACACGATACATAGAGAGAACAATGAAATCTTTAGTTTATTTTGAACTGTTTGGTGTGTTGAATGTTATGGCTAATTATACAATTTTGATGATGAGTTTTAAAATAATGATTACCAATACAGCATAGTCTCGGTAATTTGAGCTCCAATAGTTTGAGGTTCCATTAGACCCTTAAATCTTCAAATACTTACATGAACTCAGGCATGAGTGGACACACCCCCGGTCACCTGTTAGCGGTAGCTATCCCGCTTGACACTATGCTGTTTAGAAAATGGCATGACAGTGCTGTTAAAAAATGCTTTATGTTAAAACAGCAAACCTAAATAATTTTTTAGATGTGTAATTAGATCACTACATGTACATGTTACATATTGCTGTTCTCATTATGAACTAATTAATTAATGTTTATGTATGTGTCTATGTACATAGATACATATGAAATTTATATAATAACCTTCGTTTTATTTTTATTTCTGTATAATCCGAGTTTTGTCTAATTCAATGTAATTTCAGCCCCAATTAGCTCGAAATATCGAGACTACTATACATATATCTTTAAAAAATCTTTTAATGTATTCGTATTATACTCATTTTTCCCCTATCTTAAAATTAATAACGTAATGACTGAATTGCCCTGAATAATCAGCAAAACTAATACTTACTGTTGTAATTTAACATGTAATCTTGCTACCTTACTTGTATATTCCGCAGCCTGTCTTGAACTATCTTGTACCTAAAAAGAAACAACATAACCCATGCAACAGTAAATTCTTTCTACACACAAAAAGTTAATTGCTGTCAATGAATAAAGTTTTACTCTAGATAGGTATAATTACTTTGCAAAACAGAATTTACATTACCATTGCGATTTCAGCAGCATGCTGAAATAACTTCAAAGCATCTGCAGGATGCTGCGATTCTAATATTTTAGCAGCTTTGTCTAAAGATGAAGCAGCCGATTCTGCACTCCCATGTGTTTGAAACATATTAGCTGCCCTTTCGGCTAAGCTTGCCACTTCACGTAAATCACCCAGTTCCTTACATATTAGTATACATTGATCCAAAGCTTTTGCAGCATAAAATAACCTGTGTTAAGATTAAGAAATCATATGAATATTCTGCAATTTTTGAAATATAAATCTCCATATGACTCAGGAAAAAATTGAAAGGGTGCATTTTATTTTCTATATATATTTAAGAAACTGCAACTGAGAGTAATAAAACTATATACTACACTAAAGGTTTGCATTATATATTGCACTAAATTGCAAAAAATGATTGTTTTTATCTGGACCAAATATCGAAAATTATGTTGACAATAAAAATAATTGCATAACGTCAGCCGTGACGTAAGCTGTTTGAATTTCTGCCACGACTATGGTAATAGTGACTATTCTTTACTTGTCTGCATTTTTCAGTTTTGATTACCTAAAAACAGTTTAAAAACAAATCTTTGACTGATCCTTCTGGTGTAGTTTTAAGTATTTAATTCATTTTTAACATACTTTAAAACATTTGGCAAATAATGCAATTGTTTCCATTTTATATTTTAATTACATAAATTATGAATGTCTTGTCAAAGTTAAACAAATAAATAGTGGATCAGTGGAAATAGTATTTTGAAAAATTTAATGATTACTTTTCCTTCAACAATTTCTGTATCCTTTAAGTTTTTCAATTACTAAAAGAAATAAAATCTATTTGTCTTCAACTCTTCATACACAATTTTTCACATTTTTGAATATTTGTTATTTGAATAATGCATAGTATTTTTTAAATAAAAGCTACAAGTGTAGATAACACGGAAGAGAACACATTAACACAGCACAATTTCAAAGCAAAAATTGGTAAAAAGGATACGCTCTATTCTGTTTGTGACATTCCACTGCTTTTAGTAAACAGTCTTTGCATTGTTCAAACGCTTTGGCATTTCGAAAACATGTGGCTGAAAAAATATGTTTTAATAGACTGGCTTACATTATACTGATTTAACAATTTATACCTGCTTTGTTATATTCATCTGCGGCATTTTCATAATCAGGTCGCCATTTCAAAAGGGAGGTTTTAAGGCTAAAATATTTTTAAAATTCATTTAATATTAAATGTAGGTATGATTAAATATAACGATTTTACCTTTTCTCAGCATTTTTTATATGCTCTAATCCTTCCTCAATTTTCTTATTTCCTGACATTCTTTTCAATAATTCGCTATAACCAAGATCGTCCAGTTTACATATGAATTTGACAGCAATATCGCCCACACTTGTGGGCGGAGAAAATTGGGTTCAGCGTTAACCTTTTTTTTTTGTTTTATTAAATCCACAAAGTTTGTTGTTTGTATACATTAATGAAAGATGATTTGGTACTATACAAATATATAGGGAATCAATATCGAAAACATATTATTATTCTAAACATGAAATTACCTACTTCCCAAAATTTGATAATTATATTCAGATATTTATAATTACCGCCACTTGTCATTTGGTGAATCAAAGGTGATTTTTCGAGTTACCTTTTTAAAGCTAGTGAATTTTTGTGATGAACCCATGACGTCATTCAGAATAGATCTTGGTCGAATTTCTCGAGGATTCTGATGTGCCCAAATATGAATATTATGGTAATTTGTTACCCGACCTCTGGTAAAAGAGGACTCGTCCGTCCAAAGAATATTATGTAATAAGTCAGGATTTTCTTCCGTCGAGTTTAAAAGCCACTGGCAAAAACTTGTTCTTTTTTCAGCATCACCAGGGTGAAATCCTTAACAGGCTGTAGGTGATATGCATGTATATGGTAATCGTTCGTATTATTTTAGACTAGGAATGTGAAGGTGCTGAGCTGCCTTCCGAGAGCCTCGGATTATTACCAAAAGTACATAATATACGGTTATTCTGAATATTATATCGACTGTTTCTGTTCCGTTCGTTATTTACACGCAGGCCAAAGTTCCTGATGAAAACGCGTGCATCTGGAACTCTTCTATTTGGATAGCGTCTATGATATTCACGAACTGCCGCTTCTGCATTAAACTCTCTATCATTGAAATGTAATTTTATATTATGACTGGAATGCGCTAAAAACTGCGCAAATGGATTATTTATGATCAGCGCCATATTTTGTTTTGTGCCTCTAGCAATAGCGGAGCAGTAGGGGCTTAGCTGATTGTGAATTGAAATGAAATGGAATTCTGGATGTGAAGAATTATTTTGTGGTATATGCTGGTAATTTTACAGTCGCTTATAAAACATGACGTGTTCCAACAATAACACCCACAAAAATACACAAAGAATATAACTAATGAGATACAAGATAAAAGAAGAAACCACACTGTACGCCAATGACGTGTTTACAAACAAAATAATGGGAAATTAAGAACACAATTCATATCGTACGTGCAGATGGTTGTCTCTCTCGCACCCACGTACATAATCAATGAAGTATGTCTTTGCTGTTGGTATCTTTATTTGGATACGCAATGGGACTAAACGCATTCCATATCGTACGTTTCAGTGCTCTCTATTAGTTAATTTGACACTTGACATTGACAATTATTTTGGTGTTGTGGATATTTGATTTATGATTTATGTTCTATGGTTTTAATCGTTTTTATTTTTGTTTATGAGAATATTCTTTATTTTTGTAGAATAATAACGTGATAACTTTTATTTAGAAATGAATCTGAATCGTGACCCTGATAACAGAAGATTGACTTCAAGTCCTACGTCAACAACATCGGGCAGTTTATCACAAGAAGTTGATAGTCTTTTACCTACTAGTTTGGCTGCAGAGGAATTACAGTTGGCCTTAAATAAAGTATTATTAATTTTTGTTTGAAAAATATGTGTATTAGTTTTTTAAATTATTTTATTTGTAGGAGGCAACAGAAGAAGAATTGTTGAAAGCTATAAATCGTTGTAAAGATTTAGTTCTAGAAAGTGATCAGTGTTCTGTTGAACGTAAGTGGCTTGTTAGACACTTAATTGAATTGCGATTGAGATTACAAGAATGTCGAGAAGCTATGAATGATCCTCAGTAAGTAATAAGTGCAGATTAAATATTTTTTGCAGTTATAGAAAATATAAATCATAATTTATTATAACTCGGTACAGTCCCATGAAAAAATAGCATTAAATTTATTTATTTATTTTTAGACATCCGAGAAATAAAAGTAGTGGTGTTTCAAAGAGAACTATAAGGGGTCACCATTTAAACTTACAGCCATTGCTACGAAGCACATCACGTTATTGTGATCACTGTACAGGTGCGATATGGTAAGTAAATTTGAAAATATAAAATGTAGAAAACTCCTTTAGTATTACCATAAATATAACGATACTAATTTGTTAATTAGAATTTTAAATTGCAGGTCTGTTGTTCAAGCTTGGTATGAATGTGAAGATTGTGGGTACTCCTGTCACCATAAATGTTTGACATTTATTATTAGAGAGTGTGCCCATGTTGTAGTTAGTGAACGAGGTAGTTATGAATTAGACATTTGTCCTGAAATTGGGCTTTCAGCTCAAAAATACTTGTGTGCTGAATGTAAAACACCAATGTCTATAAGTAAGTATAAACTTGTGTACAGATGTTTACCTTTACTAATATAACAAAATTAAGATTTTTAACAGAAATTTTACTATTAGCTGTACCGAAGGGAATAAGCTGTCTTGGTAGACTGTTGTTTCCAGGTAATTTATAATTATTATGAAGCTTTAGCATGACTTGCATATGTTAAAAAATATATTTATTGTTGTATGCACCGTTTTCTGTATTTTTTTACAAATAACTAAATTACGTAATCTGTAGTTGGCTTCCAAAGTTGTAGAGAGTGACTAATCGCTAGCTTGTAGACTAGCGCGATGGGCGAAGTGTGCGGGGAGCAACATTTCATAGGCGTACTAAATTTGAATGCAATCAGATATAAAAAATAGACAAAAAGAACAAAAAGAATTGCATTACAGTGATATAACAGTTTTTACCAATTTCGAGGCGTTAGATAATAAAAATAATAAGAATTTTTCAAAATTTAAAGTTTTTATCTTGTATTATCAATTACCCAAGGTGGAAAATAATAGAGAGTGACTAATTCACAACACAGAGATGAGTACAGAAGATACGTGTGGTATGATTACCTAATCGTGCCACTTGAGAAGAGTTAAAGCACACAAAATTATCAAAAATAAGTTGACGTCTGCTGAACCTCACACATTAACATTTTACTTTGAATGTGCCACCTGTGTCATTCTCTACAAATTAGAATGCCGTTCACGGAGTTTTGCATGAATTTCAACTTTTGACAATTGGAATTTGCAAAACTGTCAAACACTACAAATATTATTGCCCCTTTCATTATTATGTAGTGTTATAAATTTGTTTTGAGCTTCTGGTAATCTACCATGGCAGTTTCATGATGAAAATGATAGATAATGTTATAGGTAGTTGACAAAATTTGTTACAAATACATATTTTTTTACCATTAAATAAAACGCGCACATTGACCGAGGCCCTTCAGCCTAAATTCATTATATTTTCATCAAAATAATTAAGAAACTGCAACTGATAGTAATAAAACTATATACTACACTAAAAGTTTGCATTACATATTGCACTAAATTGCCAAAAATGATGCTTTTTAACGCGACCAAATATCGAAAATTACGTTGACAATAAAAACAAATGTGTAAGACGTCTGAATTCTTGACGCGAGTATACATACACACTATTTACTATTGGTTACTAGCACTGTCACTATAACGGTCACACATATTTTTTCTAGGTTTGTGGTCACACATTAACACTTATATCATATTGTACCGCTTTCCGTATGACCTTGACATGTCCATGTTTCGTCAAGAATATATTCTTCGATCCAGAATCTTATTTTTTAATATTTATTTTAAATAATTTTTTTGCCATATCACTATTTTGTTCTTTCTATCAGTATACTCTTTCAATTTCATTTATACGGACTAAGTTTCATCTTGTAAGATATAGCAATAGATTTTTTTTTTTTGAAAACTCATTAATCTTCCTTCCGCGAGTTTCCATCACTTCCCGCTTCACAGTTGTACTTCTTTACCACTATTTTATTTGCACACATATGCTATTCACGTACAATTTTGTTAATGAAATACATATTTCAACATCACTTACATTCATATTTTGACCTCGCGCTCTAAACTCTTCATACATGTCATCATCCGATATTCCTCATTTCGATCAAATCACTAATAAAATTAATTACATTCATAATTAAATTAACGAAAAGATATACCTGAAATTTTGCCCGCCCGAACGATATATCCGCCCATGATAGCGCTGGAAATGAAACAGTTGGATTCGACAATTCGTCGCAGCCAATCAAAAGCCAGCAGCGCATGCGTACTAACGTGTACTAACTGCAGCGCATGCATAGCAGAAGCTGTGTAAACGGGTATGCTCTCAGAGATATGCGGCACACGATTTTGTAGGAAGAATATAAGGGCTGCATGTATATTTCTTTGTATTCACTGCTATAAATTGTAAGCAGGTTTATAACATTAGTCACTCTCTACAATTTTGGAAGTCGACTATAAAAAAAATGTACCCTATATTTGTCAGAAATAACTTGTTTCTATGTGTGTATGTGATATAGTAGTTTTCCTAAGACGAGTTGCAAATGCATTTCTTATAAGTTGATAAATAATATGTATTTATTGCATTTTAAAGCGATTTATAAATCCATACCACATGACTTCTAGCTAATCAGGAGCCCACAACTTAATAAAATTCTTTTGTATGCCACATGTTTATTATAAAAATGATTACACATTGTTTCTTTTTGTTCTAGATAAAGAATGGTCGGAAACACGTCGGTGCGATTACAATGGTTTGTACTATTGTTCAGCATGTCATTGGGGCAGTTCGGCAATTGTCCCAGCTCGAGTAATTCATAACTGGGACCTTATGCCTCAGCCTGTTAGTCAGGCCAGCTTGCAGCAGTTACGAGTAACTGCCAGAAGGCCGCTTATTAATTTAGAAAAATTAAATCCAAAGCTTTTCTCATTTGTTCATGAATTGAATCTAGTGCGAAGATTACGCCAGGAGCTAATGGGAATGAGAAAATATTTATTAGTTTGTAGGAAAGCGACTGAAGATCATCTATTATGGAAGCATGTTGATATACCTCATTTAATAGATACGTCAGATATGTATAGTCTTCAAGACCTCGTAGATACTAATTCTGGAGAACTTCCATCAAAATTACATACATTAGTAGATACATTCACTAAACATATAAAGGTCGAATGTGAAATATGTCGAGGAAGGGGTCACATTTGTGAAATATGCTCCAATGATGAAATTTTGTATCCATTTGATGCAACCGCTTACATTTGTAATGAGTGTAATGTTGTACTGCATAAGCATTGCTTTTCAAGGAAAAATGCTTGTCCTAAGTGTGTTCGAATAAAATTTCGACAAGAACAAATAGCCACTGAAAATGGCAATGATGCTGCTGAAGAATAGTTTCAAAAACTGTGATATATTTTTATGTATTTATTTTTTTAAATGTACAATGTGTTAATTTACCAAACTAATTGGGACTAGTTAGGATAACTACTAAAAGTTTTGCAAAAATATTTTTATTAATCTATGATGCAGGTTGCATGTACATATATCCTACTAAATATTTTTAATGAAACACATTTCATATACACGGTGGATTATTAATAAGGGGCTAAGGAGCAGACGAAATCTTTGATGCAAAATAGGTATATATTACTTTGAACATTTACTAATTAAGATAAGTGATTAATTTGTAATACAACACTTTTGAAGTGCGGTGTAAGCAGAAATCTTTTAGGGCAGTAGAAAGAAATGGTAGGAATTATCAAGTGTACTATCGTTTGCAATATTAATGACACTCACTAAAATGAATTTTGCGATTTATTTTGAACTTCTGACCTATTCATATTGAAATCTGCTTTAAATTTATAACATTAGTTATTAGTTGTTTCACTTACCAAGAGAGATTTAATGAAATTTCTATTCAGAACTTCCAGAAGTTCAAAAACTGTTTTAAGGAAGTGTCATTATTATTGAAAACGATTGTACAATCGTTTGCAATAATAATGGCACTGTTTAACATTAATTTTGTGATTTCTTTTGAACTGCTGACGTATTTGTAATGAAATGTACTTTCAACTTGTAACATTAGTTCTTAGTCATTCACCAATAGAGATTATTTAATGAAATTTTTACTCAATACTTCCAGATATTCAAAAACTGTTTTGAGGGAGTGGCATTATTATTGCAAAAGTATGTACCTTACTTCTGTAGAATATAAGATTTTATAATTGATCAAATCATGTCATGACATTTATCATCAGGTATTGCTAATGTCTGTAATGTGATTTAATACATAAATTATGATTCCTTGTTCCTGGTTTTAAAAAATATTTTCGAAAAAAATTTTGTACAATGGGTTCAGATATACTTGAATTATTATAAAAATAATGAAAAAAATTTTAAAGTTTGACATGTATTTATTATATAGCAGCATGGTGACCCAAGCTACATCTAACATGGTTAGCTTGAGCTTTCTTGTGTTAGAAATTAGAGTTAGCCACTTGACAATACCACAAAAATTTGTGTGGTTTGTACGTATTATCAAGCTGGTTTCTAACATCAGTCACATATTACCGGTCATAAATCAAACCTCACGTTTTTATTATATACAGAATCGGAAATTGCGGATCTTTACAGAGAAAGTAGAAATTGCCGCTTCATCCCAGGAAAGGTACGAAGTATAAGCAGCGTGGCGCCACAGATTAAATAGTACCTACTCTGTGGCGGCGCCGTGCATTGGTCATTAGCATTCCCCACTAGTACGGTAATCGGTTCCGTATCGCCAACGCCAATTTGCCATTGCAAATCTAACTGCGTAAGAGTTAACAAGTGCTTAGATAGTTATTATCGGTTTAATACTAATAATTAATAATACAATGTTGATTTATACAACCGAAGAAAAGGTCCGTATAATAAAATGACGTTTTGCTGGAAATTCTCTTTAAGACACCGTTAATTTATTCATTGTGGCATATGAGGATCGGCCAATCCCCTCCACTCAAACAATAAATAATATTGTGAAGGCTTTTGAAAAAATACGGTTGTCTTGTTGGGTTTTGCAGGAAATGTCAAAAAACAAATGATGAACATGCCCTTCCTCAATTGTCTCAAGAGAGAGAAGTGAATGTTTATTGAAATTAATGGACCTTGTTCGAGTAACCAAATTTCCGAAGAAGTTAATGTTAATCAGCAAACAGTACAGGAGATATTTCCCGAAGACGAAATAATTTTAAAAAATTAAAATTATTTTTTAACATATCCTTTATTTTTCAGCTTAGTTGTATATGGAGTTTCTTTCTAATCATTTAAATATAGAAAATTATGTATTGAAAATTGATGTATTAATATTGTGATTGACTATTTTTTTGTCAAAATATTTATTTATTTAAAAATGTAATTTATGTTATTGGTTCAATAAAATACATGAACAGCTATTCATAATCAGTAAATTTATTTCAGTTTCTATATGCATCTCCCAGATGGTAGTTTGAACACAAGACAGTAGCAGTGCTAAATACAGTATATATGAGTATATAACTTAATGTCAATACATTCTTTATTCGTTCTTTTAACAAGTTACAATCTGATAACAGAATGTCGCACAGCACGCGTCAGAAAGATAGACCATAAAAATGTAAGTTGTCTCTACAAACTCAAGTATAATTATTATTTCTGTTATTTTTGATGATTAAGACAATTTTTTTTCTCTAGAATACACGTTTTGATGAAAATTTACAATTAAAAAAATAATTATGGGAGAACTTTAACTTGTTCCAGTACGTAACTTTTATGCAAGTGATATTTTATATGCCAGAATACAAATTTTCAGATATTTTTGTGCATAAGATGACCGTCGTTTTTTATGCTGAGGCACTTTTATGAATACAATAAAAATTATTTACATATAGAGCTGTCATAAAATTGTGATATTTAAGATTAACATTTGTTAGGTTGTCTTTGGTTGTTCCAAATGATAATTATCGAATAAAAAATATTCATTTATTTGGGTAAAGTATTTTGGAACAAATAAGGTGTGGTACACCATTATACATACAAGGAATTCTTTTAATAAATATTTTTTTAGGCGCAATACCTCTTTTCTGATCTAAATTAACTTTTATTGTTAATTGCAAATGATAATTTTGTTGATAGCCTTAGATTATTGGGTAAGATATACCGGGTGTCCCGTTAAGCGGCTATATCTCGGAAACTACACGTCCTAAAGCAAAAAAATTATTGATAACTCCGAGAAATCTAATTATAGCTATTTATGTAATCAGTTATGAAAAGTATGATTTTATGTAACGAGTGATGCAAGTTTGTCGGACGAGCGAAACGACATCGCACGAGTTACATTAATTAAATCATGTTTCATAATGTATTATACATACAAGATTTTTTCTATATTTGACGAAAAATGGAAAATGCAAGTTTTTAATTTTGATCATTTAAGCCGGCTTCAGAGAACGACCGAAATTATGCGAATTTTATAATGAAATTCAAATAATTTCGGATGGACAATGGATACAGTGTAGGTACTGTAACAGTGGTATCTTATATCCTCTTCTCGAAATGATGTGAATTTTATTATAAAATTCGCATAATTTCGATACGGAGACGGACTATGAATATCACTGTAGGTCACGCGACTCAACCAATGAAATTAATTGTATTCGTTGTTGAAGTTCAAAATTTCCAACTTCAACTATCCAGATGAGCATTTTTACATAACAACCAACAAAAACAAAACCAATTTTAGAGAATCTTTATTTCACTGAAATTAACCTGGTGGTGGGGATGTTGCCAGCAACACTACATTGTTCTCTGAAGCAGGCTTTACAAGTATAATTTAAATAACTATTTTCTAGAGGTCAGTGTCAGTGTAGAGGTCAATTTAAATCTTCTTTTTTAATGTATTAGAAAGGTATTTTAAGCTAATATAGATCAAATCTCCTACAATTTCTACCAATGAAGTAGCTTAAAATACCTTTCTCCAACACGATTTTAGAAAGTACACATTCCACAACTAAAAATTAGATTGTAATACATGTAATTCCAGCATACTGTGTTAGAATGTTATTCTAACATACTGTGATGGAATATGTACAAATAAGCAACTTGTTTGTATGATTTCTAAAATTTTGTTAGAGAAAGTATAGTCTACAACACGTGTAGAATGGCATATTCCACACTCGCGAACCGTACAAACTTTTTGCTCGTGTGGAATATAATGTCATTCTACAACTTGTTGTAGAATGACATATACAAGTAAAAAATGTTACAAAAGCTAATAATAAAGAATATATGGGTAGATATTGTGGGTGTAATTCAACGTTGGTTGGGGCTTTAGTCCACAGAGTAGTTAGTTTCACACAATATTATTAATGGCTTGACATTTAATAGACATAGACTCTGATCTAGTTTGTGACGCTGATCGTTACTATTACCATTGATAATTAGAAAAATTGTAAGATTTACATTCAGAATCTGACGATATACCGAGCAATATCGAAGAAGCGGCAAGAAATGGCGAATGTTCACTGATTACTGAAAAATATCCAAAGCGGTATATGACTTGGCTTATGAAAAAATTGAGAAATGGCGTAAACAGAAGAAAGTATAAAAGCAAAATAAAAAATTTTGAAAAAACGCACGACAGTTAAAATGTTATTGAAAAAGGATAAAATAATTAAAAAAAACCCAACCTAAAGAATGTATGTAACTAGAGACACAGATAAATTATAATTTATCTGTGCTAGAGATAATAAACGTAAAAAGGTTTTATAAGTAGATTAGATCTTTCGCAGAATCGGACATAATATGAACAACAGAGTATCAGTTTCCATAGCACTTCCCTACAGTGGCGGCTCGTCGTATGAAGCAACTGAGGCCGGGCCTCATTGTAAAATTTGTCTTTCACTGTATATATTTTAATACCCCATTATTTCCAATCCGATTGCCTACTACATTTATCAAAAATCAATGTAACGAAATAAAATAATTGCTTCAATCTTAGCCCTCGTATGTTATAACGTACCTCTGGTTTACATTTCAATATCCCGCCGTTTCTGTTTCTACCCGCGGGAGTCCTGGTCACCCACCAATCCCACCACAGTGAGGCCGAATTTTGCGAGCCTCAAATTGCGTCGCACATGTCTATACGCTATGGTTTCACCCACGAGACGGTTAAAATCGATGTTTTTCGCTCCACGTCCACTTGAGACTGAGGCCAGATTTCTGGCGCCTCAAGTTTCTAGTTCAGCGGCAAATGGACAATGTGATATAGTGGCTAGTGACAGTAGGTAACTTGTGAACTGTAGATTATTTACGTGTGTGACGCCATTAATCGATTGTTCAAGTGTTAATACTTTTATTTATGTGTTTTGAATTTCCAGTGGTTAGTGTTAGTGGTTGATTAGTTGAATGTGACTTCTTAAATATTCTGAAGATTAGTTGGTAAGTGCGGTGGTACTTTTAAGGACAAGGCAGGTAGGATTAAAGAAATAAAAAACAACTTCCTTACAAGGTAATACTAAATTTAACATAGAATAGGAACCTAATTTAAATATATATTATCGATAGGCTCGTCGATAGTTATTTATAATAATGAATCCCTCTCACGATATTGTTTTAATCTCTATTTGAAACACCTTTTTCAATACGTAATGAAGTAGAGAGAAACGACAAATTTTGAATAGTCGGCCAACGCTTTAAAATATCCCGAATATGCAAACAAATTTCCGGAAATATCGTTTGATTGTTTACTACAAATGTATCCAAACATATTTGACATAGATAAGTTGAAAAACGAACTTTATGTTTTGTACAGAGACGAATAATTTTATAATTTAGAAGTTCAGAAAACGGTAGGAATATTATACACACATACAAATTATTTTGCTTAGTTTTAACAATTCCTGCAATAAGTGTTTCAGTAGGATGAAACTTTTCGTGCTTTAAGCGCATTAAGACTTACTTATTAAGAAATACGATGGCGCAAGAGCGCTTAAACAACTTATCGATGATGGCTATAGAAAAAGAACTGTTGCAAAGTCTTGGCGCCGATTCCCTATTGTATGAAGACATTATAAATAAATTTGCGAATTTAAAAGCGACGAATAGACTTGTTTTATAAGAAGTGAAAGTATTAAAACATTTTTGATAAAAGTGGGTTTGTTTTGTATGTAAATAGATAAGTAGTTGAAAATTGGTTTTTATATTTTTTACACGGCGGCTGGAAGTCAAATTCTGTTGCAGAAGGATATGTTGAAAATTCTATAGAAAATAAAAAAAAACAATTTCCGGTGATATTCTTGGAGAACCGAGTAATGCCAATAATATATCACGGAATATAAGGTCAACAATTAAGATTTCTTCCGGAATTAGTTTAATTAACTGTACCAACTGCATTGTGAATATTTATAACTAAACAATAATAATTAATAAAGTATTATTTATAAAATTACTCAAATAAAACTTACTTTATTATTTTTCTGTCGTATTTTATTTAATTCTTTTTTACAATTAGTAACATAACGAACTCTTCGTAACTAGTTGCGTAATGGTATTCATTATGTAACTAGTTACATAAAATAGAACGTTTTGACACTTGTTTCGATAACAAAAAATGTTACTTTATATGTCAAAATTAGAAACAATTATTTTCCACTCAAATTTTACCGCTAGATGACGAGCTTTTAAATATAAATCGAGAAATAAAGTTTTCTCCATAAAACTAATAGTAAAGGTATGTTATGTCGAACGGTTTTGGACTCTCCTATTGATCCTTTAAAAATTGTTTATCTGACATTTTGTTCTATCTCATAACATAAGGGGAAGAGGGAGGGTGAAATCGTGAAATGTAGCGATCACCGACACCGGTCACCGACCTACATCTGTGATCCCTACAATTATACAATTACAATTTAATGACATTTGCATTAAAGCAATAAACAAATCAATGCCAATAAAACCATTAAAGTACCCTCTGACCTGAGCCCAATTATAATCAAATAAAGAGATGGTCAGAGATTAACCAGCCCCCGAGACCTTCCTCGAGAGGTCCGGTGGAAAACCACAGTAGTTACTAGTCGCTCGTCTTCCGCGTAACATCCGTCCAAACTGGATGGACTGGAATATTGGTGGAACATTCTTCCCCAGTTGTTATATCTTTATTAATATATTTAACGTGTTACAAACCGTGGACTTGTTATTTCTAATCGAACAACCCCACAAATTGTATGTTGTGACCGACGTAATTTCAAAAACGCATTAAGTTAACAAAGTGCCCGACGTGAATCACACTATGGAAAACAACACAGAAGCCAGCAGAACATCCAAGGCGTACGTTAGCCGCGTAGGAATTAAAGTGCCGCCATTTTGAGAGAAGAATCCGGCAAGGTGGTTCTCGCAAATCGAGGCTTAATTTGCGCTCAGCAATATCACAAACGACGAGACCAAATTCCACCACATCGTCGCTAACCAAGACCCACGAATCGCTGAGGAAGTCGGCGACATTATTAACTCACCACCTAGTCGAGGCCAGTACGAAAAAATCAAGGCAGAGCTCATAGCACGCCTCTCAGCATCGGCCGAACAACAAATTCGCCGCCTGCTAGAGGGCGAAGAAATGGGGGACAGGCGCCCCTCACAATTTCTCCGCCACCTCCGCGGACTCGCCGGGACCGCAGTGAGTGACACGATCCTCCGATCTCTCTGGATAAGTCGGTTGCCAACCCAGGCGTAGACCATCCTAACCTTGGACGACGACATACCGTTAGACAAGATTGCTCAAAAGGCGGACAAGATCGTGGATATAATGAAGCAATGCCAGCCACAGGTAGCCGCGACCTCGGAGCGGAACGACGGCCAGCTATATCAAGCGATTGCAGCGCTCGAGAAAAAAGTGTTGGAACTGTTCAGTGCGCAAGAACGACACGCGAATAGATCACGCTCTCGAACAAACCACAACCAGTTCTCTGCGAAGGCAAAGAAGTGTACCCCGCCGGCGCCGTGTAGTTACGCAACGGGAAACGAGAACACCGAACGGTAGACGCGTCCACCGGCGTGGACCCCCAATCGCGTCGCTTGTGAGTGACGGACTGCGAATCCCAAATACAGTATTTGGTAGACACAGGTGCGGATTTGTGCGTGTTTCCCCGTAGTCGAATGCGAGGGAGAGCCTTACCAACAGACTATAAGCTGCTTGCCGCAAACGGGTTGGAGATTGCCACATATGGTGACGTCACATTGATACTCAATTTCGGACTACGCCGCGAGTTTACATGGCGTTTCGTGGTAGCGGATGTGACGCGACCGATTATAGGCGCCGATTTTCTCGCGCATTACGGATTGCTCGTTGATCTGAAGCACCTACGTATAGTGGACAGTCTCACAAACCTCTGCAGCAGCGGATCTCTCGGACCGCGTGAGGGATAAATCAGGCAAGTGGCGTCCGTGCGGCGACTACCGAGTGTTAAACGCGAGGACCGTCCCAGACAAGTATCCAATCCCACACATCGAGGATTTTGCACAAAGTCTCGCGCAGAAAAAAGTGTTTTCAACAATAGACCTGGTACCACCAAATCCCGGTACACCCCGAAGATGTCGCAAAAACAGCAATCATAACACCGTTTGGACTTTTTGAAGTTCCCGCAATGACGTTTGGGCTCCGCAACGCAGCCCAACGGTTTATGGACGAGGTAGTTCGTGGCCTAGACTTTGCGTACGTGTACATAGATGACATTCTCGTCGCGTCATCATCGGAAGACGAGCACGAGAAGCATCTACACAAACTTTTTACCCGTTTAAACGAGTTCGGTGTCGTGGTAAATCCAATAAAATGTGTCTTTGGAAAACACGAAGTTCAATTTTTCGGATACACGGTGAGCGCAGAAAGCGTGAAACCGCTCCACGAACGAGTCTGCGCAATTAGCGACTTTCCAAAGCCACAGACGGTAACCCAGCTCTGACGTTTTCTCGGTATGTTGAACTTTTACCGACGATTCATCCCACACGCATCGAAGCTACAATCGCCGCTAAATAAGTGTCTATCGGGACCCAAGATATCTAAAAAAACTATCATAACTTGGTCGACCGAGCTAGAAAGCTAGAAAATGCATTTTCCAACTGCAAAGAAGCGCTGGCGCAGGCTACAGTGCTAGCACACCCGGACCCGCAACTACCGTTCGCGATCTTCACCGACGCGTCCGACTGGGCGGCCGGGGCATCGCTGCAGCAACTTTTACCTAACGGTTGGGAACCCCTAGCATTCTTCTCGAAAAACATGAGACAGAAGAAATTCAGTGCATTCGACCGCGAATTATGGGCCATCTACAAAGCTGTGAAACATTTCAGGCACATGGTTAAGGGTCGAAATTTCAGTATTTTCACCGACCATAAACCCCTAACATTCGCGTTCAAACAAAAACTCGACAAGTGTTCCCCGCGACAATTCAGATACCTGGACTTCCTAGGCCAGTTCACCACGGACATCATGCACATCGCAGGCAACGACGTAGTAGCCGACGCATTATCGCGCGTAGAATCGATAAGTGAAGCTATAAACTTCGAAGCCTTAGCCCGCGCACAGGAAAATGACAACGAACTCCGCGAATTACAGCGCGTCGGTACGTCATTACAGCTACGCAAACTGACAATCCCAGGTTCACAAACACCGCTCGTTTGTGACGTGTCGACAAACATGGCGCTCCCATTTGTGACCCAAGAATTCCGGAGTGTTCTTTTCTCTGCATAACCTGTTACACCCCGGGGCGCGAGCAAGTGCACGCTTAGTCGCGCAACGTTACGTATGACCATTTGTACAACGCGATTGCAGGCAATGGACTCGCGAATGCATGCAATGCCAACAGGCCAAAGTAAACAGGCACACACTAAATAACCAATAGTTTTCGCTACTGTCTGACATATTATGTTGACCGCGTTTCAGGCTGGCCGGAAGTGTTCCCGATCGCGGACATTACAGCCGAAACCGTTGCGCGAACGTTATACGAGGGATGGATTGCACGCTACAGTGTACCCCTACGTATCACCATGGACCAAGGTCGGCAGCTAGAGTCAAATATTTTCCGCGAATTAACAAAAATCATTGGAATGACACACTGGCGCACAACCGCGTACCACCCAGCCGCCAATGGCATGGTTGAGCGTTTTCACAGACAACTCAAAGCAGCCGTCAGGTGTCACGAAACGGAAAACTGGACCGAGATTCTACCTACTGTCTTAATCGGTATTCGCGGAGCCTGGAAGGAAGACCTCAAGGCAACAGTAGCCGAAATGGTATTCGGCGAGCCTATATGACTTCCAGGAGAATTTCTGACACCGACTCTAACAAACGACAACTCCACCGAATTCAGCGCCCGTTTAAGAAGACACATGTCGAAACTCAAACCTGTACAAGCCACCAGACATGGACAGCGAAAAACGTTTGTGTTTAAGGACCTCACATCCTGCTCGCATGTTTTTGTGCGCGTCGACAGTCCCAAACAAGCCCTCCAGCAACCATATGAAGGACCCTATCCGGTGACTACTCGCGACAAATTTTACACCGTCTCCATCCGTGGTCGCAAAGTGAACATTTCCATCGACCGACATAAACTCGCGTATATTCACGTGGAGGACGGCAAATCAAGTATAGCAGAACCGTGCAGCAGCGAGGAGGAAACCACACCGTTAACCTCAAGGAGCGAGCCACATGCCGCCGACAGCACCGCGGAGGAACCGAAAACGCGCCCCGCGCGTCGCGTGCGATTCCCCGACAGATACCAGGCGGGTTTTGCATAAAAAAGTGCCCGCGATGTGTAGTGCTAGACCTCAGTGTAGAACTTATCTAGTCAGTACCACTCATGAACAACATTCTTTTTTTCTCAACATTTTTTTTGTATTTTCACTTGTACAGCAGTATTGTATACTTTTATTTTTTTGTCCACCAAAATAAAAGTCTGGCAGGGGGGTGATGTAGCGGTCACCGACCTACATCTGTGATCCCTACAATTATACAATTACAATTTAATGACATTTGCATTAAAGCAATAAACAAATCAATGCCAATAAAACCATTAAAGTACCCTCTGACCTGAACTCAATTATAATCAAATAAAGAGATGGTCAGAGATAAACCAGCCCCCGAGACCTTCCTCGAGAGGTCCGGTGGAAAACCACAGTAGTTACTAGTCGCTCGTCTTCCGCGTAACATCCGTCCAGACTTCTGTATTGGTGGAACATTCTTTCTCAGTTGTTATATCTTTGTTAATATATGTCAGCGCTATTGAAAATGACTTAACTACGCCTATTGTGTTATGTTAGCAAAGGAGATTTTATTATCTTTCAATATGAGTTTTGTAGTTTTAACAATTTAGCAAATTCCTAAGCTTAGTGTTATATATGCAGAAATGAATATTTGGTTTAAGATCTGATAACATTACCATATATGGAAATGGGAACACGCGGAGGGAATCCGACGCGAACGGAACAAAGTTGCCCAGTTGTTGAGAATTGACCATTGAAAAATAAGTATCACTTCTTAAAAAGAGACGATTTCGAATACAAGGGCTAGCGGGTGGCGGACCGTTAGTTTCCTATTTATTTGTTAAATAGTTTAGTTGGTATTTAGTGATTTGTGTAGTTGTAATTTTAATCATTTAATTTTATAATAAACTTATTACATTGTAAACTACCAGTGTCGTAGAATTTAACATGTCAACGCAGCCTAACCCGAGTAATGCCCCTTTGCCTCCGACATATATTTAACGTGTTACAAACCCTGGACTTGTTATTTCTAATCTAACAACCCCACAGCGAATTTGTGACAACACGTCTGTATCGTTATTTGATATTTTCAGAAGTTCACTCTATTTTATATTTTACTATCTTATTACTCGCAAAATGGATTAAAAAATGACACAAACCGGAAGCAGCTATTATTCTCAAAGCTTAGGTTAAAATATTTTATATTTATATTATTTATAACTTCTAAAGATACCAAATTACGTCATCTGGTGGTTCAGGCTTATAACAAAAGCTACTATTGTTAGCTTTCCTTCATATATTTGAAATAAATACGTAGGTAGTTTTTCTGTTCTACAAATTAAAGAGAGATTGAAAAATCATTGTGGGTTCGTGGCACATACCATTAATTTGTAGGGAAGCTTATAAAGCCAATTATACATACTAATATTTTTTTTTTATTGGCGTTATGTTATGATAATTTTTATGTTATTCTGGCCTATGTTCATAAGTATATCAAAAATACTTAAAATTAGAACTTTTTGAGTTATTACATAGACATAAAAATAACTAGTTTTTGACCCAACTGCAAAATATTTGAAACGCTCTCAAATGTGTATGTATGTACATACATAATATGTAGCATTTCGCCCTCGATCTTTGAACAGACTTGCAAAGAGCTGATGCATTTTCATAAAACCCCGAGGTCAAATCTCTGCTAAAATTCCCTAAATGGGAATCGGCCTTTAAGACATACATAATCGAAGTTTTGGTCCATAATAATTATTATAACTTTTTGTTCCGCTATTTTCTTTTAAAAACAATTCACTGATATTAACTCTCAGCAAATAAGCTGAAACTATGTTGTTTTTATTGTTCACAGTTCAAGCAAAATGTAAATCCCCTCCTAATCACATTTGAATTACCGACGTAATTAACACTTTTACAAAAAATTGTTAATGTATGATTTGATGATGATTTGAAAACACTGTAGGGAAGACGGGATGATTAAATCGTGGGGAAAACCAGCAGCTTTATTTCTTTAATCACTTTAAATTTTCTGGGCGGTTTTACTATCCGAACTTGTAGTATGCGTTGATGCTTTTAAATATACATTATTGGGTGGTAACTAATGATGATTAGTAGCCTTATTTTTGTTCAATTTGTTGTCAATAGTGGGAAATTAGAGGCCAAATTTCAAAGAAAACACCAAATTTTCTTAATTGTCGACGTTTCGTCACTTATCGTGACATCCTCAGGACAATTACAGATTTAAGTGCTTCACTGTGTTTTCCGAGTCTCGTACATAGTATGTCATATAACAATCTTGGACAGTATAGATAAGTAGAAAATAACGTACACATATATGAAGAACATGTATTAAAATATAATTTTTTTTATTTTTTATATTGAATGAATTGAGGGAATTCCTAAATACCCAAGTACTACATACATACATACATTGAATAAAATAAAAAAGCTGAAATTTATATACTCATAATCTATTCTACGCGCTCTAAATAGAGCCCAAACAGTATAGTTAAGGTAAATTCACACATACGGTACTGGGCACCCACTGTGCACCGACTGTGTCGATTTGAACTAAATCTATCACCTGAAGTTTCCATTGAAAATGTATTGAATTGCACTGTTTAATTCACACATGTAGGTGTAGGCACAGACTGTGTTCTGACTGTGTTGCTTCCGACCGCTCTGAAAGCGATTTCTCAAGGTTACGGTCCGACACGGTAGGAGCACGGTACGTGCATAACCGCTCTAGTGAGAACTATTGGAAGGCGACCAGAGGGCGGTCGTCATGTTTCGGCCAGCGCTCGTTCATTTTCGGGTGTCGCGATTTTGCCGCTGGTATTCCTCATCGCGGTTAGTGTAAATTCATCGATGTGACGAGTAGGCCAAAAAATGCCTGTTAATGAAGAATTTTTAATAAAGTTTCAGCAGATTGTCAAATTTCAAGAAAGTCATGCGAAAGTATCAAACAAATTGTTCTGGATCATCTTTGAGTCGAGCAAATGCTGTGTGAAATTATCCTTCTTTCTCTCTAGCTCTCCATAAACGGTTAATTCCAATCTTCCTCTTTCTTTTTTTCACCTCTTCCGTTAATACTAGATACGCTCCGCATGCTATAACCACGTCCTCCTCTCTTGGATCCATGATACAAACTAACCAACTGTGGCACGTAATAACATGATTGGTGTGAATATGCACAACACAACACAGTCGGTGCACGGTTACGACATAGTCGGCGCACAGTACCGCATGTGTGAATTGACCTTAAATATGCGTCCCCCACTGCGCCTTTCGCTGATGTTAGACGGTAGACATCAGTAACCATGATTCAGCGTTTTTCACATGAGATTTGCAAGTTACATTAACCGCAATTTAGAAATTTAACATTTCCATGTATTTCATAGGGCTCTAATATATGTAATTTTCTAGATAACGTTGCAAACTAAATTTTAAATTAATTTTTTTTATTTTGAAAATTTACAGGGACGGGTACTCCAAATCTCGCCTGCACCAGTCGCCACTGGTACTGTGACTTGTGTTCTCTAGTCTTTCTCGTCTAGTTTTTTTATGTATGTGTTATTCCACACATTGTAAATATTCAGCAGTGTAATATTCACATGATATACTTGAACACAAGCATTCAGAATTCAACTTCTCTTTCAATGTTGTATTCAGGATTCTAGTAATGAATACTTTTATTCAGTATCCATAGACTAAATACTTTTCTTGCATCCATACCCAATTCTAGTTAAGGAAGCTTACCTACATACCCGGTTATTAGTTAAACAAGTTCTTAATTATATGTATAATGAATTCCTTTATTTTGATGTTTTCTAGGACATTCCAAACTGTATTCGATTTCGTTTGAGATATGTTCTTGAGGGCCGTAGAAACTTCAAGAACGTAAAAAATATGTGTTATAAGCGGATCAGCTCCGCTCCACCCACAAATCATGCACAGTCAGTGTATGTGTTTACTTGTTGAGAACTTGAATGATAAATATGTAAATGTTCAAAATTGAGATATATTTGACAGTTGTGAATTTATTTCAAGTCTATTTGTTGGATATAATCAAGTAGTGACAATAAATTTTGTTTTTTGTTTTGTTTGTGTTTTGTTTTGTTTTGTTTGTTTGTAAATATTTGAATTAATTTAAGGTACAATTATGACAAATGTTGCATTTAGAGAAAACAAATTGTTTTCAAAGTTGCATCATTTTACCTCACCAAAGCAAAAACATCTTATTCGGAGCATGACATTGTTAGGTTTTAAATAAAATTATGGTGAAAATCCATATTTTAATGAGTGACTTTTGAGTTTAAATATATGAAAGCGACATCCAAAATAGGTACTATTCATATAAACTATCTTGAAAAAATATCTTTTTGCACATTCGTTCTGAAATATGCACTTATTGTCATTGTTGGCATATTCAGTAAGTTGAATATACAACACTGTGGCTTGTTTCCATAGAAATAAAAAAAATGTGTTGTTTGAGTTCATAACAGCATTAATGCGGTAAGTAAAAATCAGTCATTCTTTTCACCAACAAATGATGGGCTCATTTATTGCAAAAATTAAAGGTACAATTCTTAAACGTAATAGTTTTTACCTCGTTTTTATCTATTGCTTTTACAGTAATTGAGTTTTCTGTATTACTTATTGAGTTAGATATGTTAGGATTAGAATAAACTTTAGTAGTTCTGCCTTCAAACACTGGAATGGAGTCAAATTCATTGTCACTGCCGCTGTTGGTATATAAAATCTTATCAGCAAACTCTATTTTCTTTGCTAAAGACTCTGCAACATATCCTTCAGCGACACCAGAAGACCTAACATTACATTTTCTGTTAGTCAAATAATACATTAATGTTTCACTAAAACCTCCAGCCCCCATGACGTTTGAGTTCCATAACATCAACTCCAGTATTTGCTAACAAAGTCGCTGACGTCCTTCTAAAAGCATGTCCAGTATAGAAATTTGAATCTTGCAGTTGGTGGTATTTGTTCCAATGTATTTATACCCACAAGTTGATTTACACATTTTCCCTGACAAACTGAGTAGAAAAATCGCCGAGGGTTAGTCTCCTTAGGTCTTAAGCCTGTATATTTTCGCAAAATTGTCAAAAAAAGGACTTTTTCATTGGCCTTGTCAGTGATTGTAAAAATTCGACTAATATGTGTTTTGGTATCAGACACTTTAACAATGACAACTGAACGTAATGCCATCATCTGTCATCTTCATAAGTTCATCACGCCTAAGAGCTCCAGCGACTCCATTATTATCATCACTGCTTTCATCATAATATAGGTTTCATCGGGGGCTTCCAGCAGGAATTTGTTCATCTCTTCTCTGGTAAATACCTTTGATTTTTTACATGATGTCCAATATTTTTCTTCTTTAGAAATGCTACTACCTTCTTAAATTGCGATATATCGATACCATCATTTATGTTGATCGTACTTTTAAGCATAGAGTACTCTGCCCATAAGTTTCCCGGAGACTTTAATCTTAAATTTCTCTGAACAAAATAAGCCAGCAAAGTTTTTTCAGATATCTCCGCTTTCTTCTCATTCAACCATTTGCTGAAGGCATCATAGACTTTTTCATACCTCACCTTTGATTTTGTGGGAATTAATGACCCACAACCTATTTGATACGATTCTTCAATGTCCGAATCTACCTCTGAATCGTCTTTATCAGCCATTATAAGCACAGTTTTGACAACAAAACACAAAATTGTTCAAACTTCAAATTGTTTTTTTGGTTTCCAATAAAATGAATTCAAAACACGCTAGATAGGCCACGCTATTTCAGCAATCAAAATAATTTTTTTATTAGTTTCTTTGATAAATGCGATTGTGCGAAAAACGTTACACTATACGGTTGTTAAGTGGCTAACAGAATCTCGGAAAATGAAAAAGTGTGTAAGTAATAATAGTGTAATATACTATACTATTTGTTTGACACACTCTAGACTAAATACTTTTTCGATCCGTAAAAAAATTTAATCATGAATCATAGTATTGAAAGAGTAGTATGCACAAAATAACAAAACATAGACGCAACCAAATGTGTATTAACTATAAACTACAGCACCCGCATGAATAATTAATAATCCGATGAAATTGTTTTAACAACCATTGTATACAGAGGAGCTTGGGGAACGTTGCTTTGTACCCAAACAGAGTGATGTGTTGAGTGGCTTGTTGTAGGAATGACTTTGTTTCCAAAATGAAAATCCAATATTCTAACTATACGTTTAATACTGACACTAAACTATAACAATTCTCGAAGGACCATATCAAAATATAATTAAAACTACAGTTGGCACGGTGTAACAGGCACAACAAACTTATGCTACAATGGCGACGAGTGATTTATCTGGAATGGTGAATTTATTTTTGTAAACTTTGAGGAAACCTCTTGTACCTAATTAGGAGGGTTTTTGCCTTGTCCTCGATCTCCCACCCTCTTTCTGGGTATTCACAATCTTCCCTTGTAGAAAAGGCAGTTTGGGAATTCCAAATCGGTGCAGGACGTAGCAAAACCCTCTTTTACGATTACAATGCTATAAAGTATAAGTAGTAAGATAATAAATAAACAACTCTTAATATAAATGTTTACAACAGATATTACTAAATAAAAATATAAATCTACATAAACAACTAAAATAAGGTACAGTTGATATACAGGGTGAATAAACCTTTATAACCTATCTTTGTTGAGGGGAATTCTCAATGCACAAAATAACAAAACATAGACGCAACCAAATGTGTATTAACTATAAACTACAGCACCCGCATGAATAATTAATAATCCGATGAAATTGTTTTAACAACCATTGTATACAGAGGAGCTGGCGTAATTATTAATGCAATTAGTAAATATTGTTCAGTTAATTAATGTTAAGTTGTATTTTTATATTTATTACAAACAGTACTTAATGCTTCTATTACTCTTGCTTTTGTAATGATTTCTTACACATCCAACATATATTAAAAAATAAATTTTGCATTATTTTAGTAATTAATAATATGGTGGCATGGTGACATGTTAATCTAAATAATCTTTACAAATACATAAAATACAGGGTGCCCGGATATTCTTCCTAATTTATTCAGATATTTTAGTAGACTGTTTCGACAAACAACTATGAATTTATTGAAAATTTGCGTATCAAAACAGCGCCCTTAATAAATGCTGAATTAGAAAAATTTAAATATATACCTACATAAGTTGGTGAAAATACACTGAATGGAATTGGAACTGTTGGAAGGTTTCTTGTTAGTATTGCAGTATAATGTACTAAACGCAATAAAAATTATTTTAATAACACCATTTTATTTACCTTATGTCGGCATTTTGCTAAAACAATAGAGCTAGGTACATATTTTCCGTTACTTCTTCTATACTAAAAGTAACTAGATAATTTATTGCAATAGGTAACTGACTTTAGTTGAGGTCCACTTACTAGTAGTTAATTTACCTATGACTTGAAACTGTAGAAATTTTGTAATAGTAGCTACTAGCTAGATATTTTGTTAATGTGTATTAATAGTGGCTAACATAGGTAAAAATAATAAAAGAGAAAAACCATGATTTGGGCTTATTAACTAGAGAAGATGTTGGAAAAACTATCGATCTAAATGAAAATGTGGAGCTGCTTATGCAGACCCACTTCCCAGGATACACACCGATGAAACTGGAAGAATGGCCAGACGAAATTGAGAATCAACCTTCGGTCATGAAATGGCAGATTGCCAACGAGATTGTTACCAAAGATAAAATAAGATGGGCAGTGCAAACGTGTTCACCATTCAAATCGCCAGGCATTGACGGCATTTATCCAGCCCATTTACAGTGGGGCTTGGATGCTTTAATGCCGCACCTGGACGAATGTTTAGACTGTGCTTTGCAGACCTTTACATTCCAAAGATTTGGAGGGGTGAGGGTTGTGTTCATTCACAAAACCGGCAGGACTACACCACCCCAAAGGCGTATTGACCCATCAGCCTGACCTCGTTATTGTTGAAAACAATGGAAAAGCTGTGTAAAGGATACATAAGGAACAGTGTACTGATGGGTAAACAGTCAGACCCTAATCAACATGCATACGATCCACCGACACTGCCCTTTACCATGTGGTGGGCAGGATCGAAAAATCATTGGACAATAAAGAGTCCATCCTGTGGGTATTCATAGTTATAGAGGGAGCATTTGATAAAACAGCCTTCCCCAAAATCAATTCAGCTCTTGTGGAAAGGGGAGTTTCCCCTACCATCTGTGGTTGGATATCAAATATGCTCATTAAAAGAGCCATATAAATCAGCATGGCGGGTGCCTCCGTAAGAGACATTGTTGCAAGAGGCTGCTCGCAGGGAGGTGTTCTATCACCACTGCTATGGAATTTGGTTCTGGTCAGTCTCCTGTGCCACCTCAACTCGGTTAAATTGGTATCTATACCAATCTATCTATGCAGATGATCTTACCATGCATTAGCGGAAGGTTTGAAGGGATTTTTTGCCAAAGAATGCAAACAGTCCTAAGAGCAATTGAAAAGTGATGTGAGGACCATGCTCTGTCCGTCAACCCCAGGAAGACAGGAATGGTTCTCTTGGCGAGGAAGAGGAAAATGGGGCCCATAAAGGCATCAACTCTCCTAAACACTACGTTAAGCTTCGAATCAGATGTGAAATACCTTGAAGTCACGCTTGATTCAAAGCTAACATGGAATCTCCATTTGGAGAGAAGACTAAAAATAGACGCACATATCCTATGAGCAGTGCCGCAGGACCGTTGGTAAAACTTGGGGAATGAAACAAAAGATGGTCATATGGATATCACTGCCATTGTGAGACCAATGTTAGCCTATGGAGCTGTTGTCTGGTGGCCGAAAGTCCAACAGACGACAGCTAAATAAAAGCTCAGCCAGGTACATAGGATTGCCTGCCTAAGCATAACTAGAGCTGTGCATACGATCTCAACTCATTCACATACAAATTTACACAATTACACTGACATACGTTTAAACACAATACACACAGACTCCTTCTACCCCGAAAGTGGGAAAAACACTCGGACCAATAATACCTTTTTTCCAAATTTTTACATACAAGCTCTACCCCAACACTCACAATTTAAACAAGCCATGTCTCATTCAGATTACGAGGACATGGAAGAAGATCCCCAAAGCGAGAGGGCCTCCTCAAGGGCCTCCAAGTTCTCAAGCGTCCTCAACGCGAGAACTAACGAACGCTGAACTATACGATCAGTTGCAGCAATATAAGCATGCCAACAAAGAACAGAACCGTCAAATTGACGAACTTTTAAAACAAAATCAAAATTCCACCCTCGAAATACAAATGCTTACAGCAGAAATCTCGACCATAAAAAGTACCAATCAGGCCCTAAACGAAAACGTAGAAAAACTACGAGAGCAAAATTCCCTTTTGCAAGACAAAATTCAGTCATTATCAAATCAAAACAACGAACTGAACAAATCCATTAAAGCCATTTCCAAACAAAACACCGAACACAATCTACACCTAAATTCAATTTCAGAACAAAATATAGAGCTAAAAACTTTATTACAATCAATGACACAACAACACAAACAAAAACAAAATACACACACAACCAACGACACACACAAAAAACAAAACACACCCACACAAAACACTGACACTAATACACAAAAAACACAAATCACACACACTATCACACCCATGGACACTAACACACATACACAAAAACGCAAAAAACACACACAACCCGACAACTCCAGCGAAGACGACGAAACCCCCGTTCCCACAAAACCCGACCCAACCCCCAAACCTCTCCTACCCACCCCCCAACCCTCCACCAGTACACAAAAAACACCCAACACACAAACACACAACACAAACACAGAAAAAATCCCACCAGTAATCCTGCGCAAGCAGGAGCGCTGGTTACAAGTCCAGAAAATAATTTCTGAAAACAAAATTAATTTTGTAAAAGCGAAGCTAATAAAAGATGGCGTTGCCATCTTCCCAAATTCGATTTTCGATCACAGAAAATTAACGAAAACACTGGCCGAGCGTGGTGAGGAGTACCACACTTTCACCCTAAGTGAAGACAAAACACTTAGGGTGGTGATACGTGGAATACCCGCGGGTATTCCACCAAGTGAGGTTCAACTCGACCTCGAAAGACAGGGTTTTCCGAACGCAGTTGTGCACCGCATGACAGGCCATCAAAACAAGCGAGAAATGCCCTGGTCCAAGTTCAGGTTCCTTTGGACCAGGACAAAATTTTAGATTTGAAGTACTGTTGCCACGTACTTGTCAGAGTAGAACCTCAAAACAAGCCGGTTTTGGCCACTCAGTGCCACCGATGCCAAAGGTTTGGCCACGGCCAATCCAGATGCACGGCGGCGCCAAAGTGCGTCAAATGCGGCGAAAACCACGCGACTTTCGAGTGCAAAAAAGCACGAGATATGCCTGCCAAGTGCGCCAACTGCGCAGGGCCTCACCCTGCAAGCTACAAAGGGTGCCCTCAGTACCACAAAACCCGAACACACCAACCCCACAAAAGACACAAAAAACACAAACCGCCCCCACCCACACCCCCTCCCCCGCCCCCCGAACTCCTGGACTGACGTACGCAAACGCGACGAAAAAGACAATCCAACACAAACCCACAAAACCCCAGACACCCCCCCAAAAACCCCACTCACCCCCCTCCCAAACTCTCCCCCCACCGGGGGCAGCGGCCATGCTAGACGCAGCAGCGCGTCTGCAGGACTTCTGCAACCAGATGACAGCCTTTATGTCAAACATGCAAAAATTGTTTGCTTAAATGGCTGTACATCATCCTACCCAAACTCCCATCCCGCCCCTCGCTGAGAATTTCTTCCTGGAACCTTAACGGGTTGCGGGGTAGAAAGTTGGAACTGGTGGACATCCTTAATCGTCTAGAAATAGACGTGATGGCCATCCAGGAAACCAAACTCGACGAGATATCCCGAATATCCATTCCCGACTAAGACATAATTGTCGTGACAGAGACCATAACGGGGGTGGTGTAGCACTCGCGATCAAGAAGTGCATCGACCACTATCCACTGAAACAGATCCAAACTCAAAACATCGAGGCCGTGGCGATAATGGTGAGATCGCTGCGGCATGGTGATGTTGCGGTGGTGTCCTGTTATAACAAACCTAGACAACCTATCCTAGACGATGACCTCGACCTTATCCTATCCTGGCCACAAACCATTGCTTTAGGAGACTTCAACGCGAAGTCTCCTGTATGGCACAGCAGAACCACGACCGCAGGAGGTCGTGTTCTGTTGAATCTCCTTGACCTAAACCCCAACATCCAAATCCTAGGCCCTACAGAACCTACCTTCTACGGACCCATAGCCCTACCCGATGTCCTAGACATAGCTATCCTCAAATCCGTGCCGCTAAGAGCATAGATTTCTGCCATAGACGAAGGGTCTTCTGATCATAATCCGATTTAATTGGATTTTGGACAGAGACAAAGAAATCTAGGCACCTTCACTAGGAGGTTCACTGACTGGGAGCGGTTCCGAGCAGAAATGCAAAGGAACACAGCGCTACCAGTTATTGAAACCACCCAAGACCTGGAGGCGGCAGTCCTATCCCTTGCCACCGACATAAAACACGCCCTATCCCTGGCCACCACAGAAACCCTAGTCCCTAAACACCCAAACCCCACCGGCATCCTTCCCCCTGACATAAGACAACTAATAACAGACAGACGCAGACTAAAGCGGCTTGCCTATCGCACACGCCTCCCCCAACACAGACACGACTACAACATACAGAACAGACGCGTGAAAGCGGCTCTAAGTGAGCTGGCCCAGGACAGATGGGCTAGACACTTGGAGTCGCTGGACCCGCAAGACAATAGCCTCTGGAAAGTGCAGAGGGCCCTACGTCTACCGCCCCGCCGGGAAATTCCTCCAATCCACGGCAACAGGGGGGTGGTATACACGAACCAGGAAAAGGCCGAGGCTTTTGCCGACAGCCTGGAACTGCAGTGTAGACCACCCCAGTTGCCTGACGAGGACGAGGAATTCGAACGTGAGGTCGAGCGTGCGGCCCGACGCATCGACGGAGCGCTAGACAATGACACAATACCACCCGCCACCCCTGACGAACTACGACATATCATTAAACACCTCAGGAACCGAAAGGCTCCTGGACCAGACCACATTCAAAACCACACACTAAAACACCTACCCCGCAAACCCTTCACAGCCCTCCTAAATATCACAAACGCCATCCTAAGACTGAGGCATTTTCCAAAGTGCTGGAAAACCGCTCACGTCATCCTTATCCCTAAACCTAAAAAAGACCACAAATTCCCTTCTAACTACCGGCCCATTAGCCTACTCCCGGCCATGAGCAAAGTGGTAGAAAGAATTATCCTATCCCGACTTAAAACCAAATCCCAAGAACTGCAAGTCATCCCCGACGAGCAGTTCGCCTTCCGTCCCGGTCACTCGACCGAACTCCAAATCCTAAGACTTACCGAGCACATCACGGCGGCCTTCAACAGGAAACAGTTCACTGGAGCTGTTTTCCTGGATGCCGCAAATGCCTTCGACACGGTCTGGCATGAAGGCCTACTGATGAAAATGCTAACAAACCGCTATCCTATTTCCTACGTCAAACTGACCAAATCCTACCTACACCACCGCAAATTCCAAATCCGCATCCAAGACACCCTATCTTCTATCCGCACCATGGAGGCCGGTGTCCCACAAGGCACCGTCCTCTCTCCTCACCTTTACACCATACATAACAGTGACATACCGCACCCTCCCCACACAAACACTTACCTTTACGCCGACGACATTACACTGACCACACAAGCCACAAATCTTAACCACACCCTAAACACACTCCAGTCCTCCTCGACCAACTCGAAACCTGGTGCAACAGGTGGAAAGTCAAAATTAATCCCGATAAAGCTCCGCTGTCCTTTTCACCCGAAGACGCCTCCCCCGAAACCACGTCCTTGACAATCCTACCCTCTTCCAAGAACCCATCCCGTGGCAAAGACAAACGAGATACCTAGGCGTGACGATGGACCAGCGACTTACTTGGAAAGCCCATATCACGGAGACGGTAGCGCGCGGAAAAATCACCAGGGCGAGGCTTTATCCCTTACTCAAGGGTGGTAACACCCTTAGTCTAAGGAATAAGCGCACGCTAATCAAGGTGGTGCTTCAAGCGCAGCTTACGTACGGCTCCGCGGCATGGAGCTACGCAGCAAAAAGCCACATAAAAAGACTACAGGCCGTGGAAAACATAGCCTTACGCACAGCCGTCGCTGCGCCTTGGTATTTCAGAAACACAGACATAAAACGAGACCTAGACTACACCGACCTAACACATACCATATACACACACACACAAAAAATCATTAACAAAGCCACAGACCACGACAACCCCCTGCTTAGGCAAGCCGTCGACTACGCCCCCGCCCCGACAGACAAACACAAACGTCCAAAACACCAATTCCTTGACCTTCCTCTCTGACAAAACGCCAACCCCCCTCCCCCCGCTAATCTTTTCTGTTTCAGGACAAGAAGAAACCAAGACCAAGAAGACCACCAAGAAGAAGACGAGAACATAGACAACCCAAACCCAAACCCTATCCTTACCTAGCGCTCGCATCTCCCAAACCGTAACAGGCTCGGGAAGAAGAGCATCCTATGGCTACAAGCCACTCACAAAAACCCACTCCCAACAAAGACCACCCCCGGGGGTTTAGGACGGCCGGCGAAGAAAGAACCTAGAAGACACGAAGAGCGCCAGAAGAGGCCCCCCTGCCGGCGGGGGTCAGCCAGGGCAGGAGGAGGTTCCTCGAGCCGACAGCATCGGCCGCAACAGCGGTCGAGGCTGACCGGAGAAGGGAACCCACCTCTACGAGGCCGCCCAGGTCTACAGAGATGGTGAAGGATAAAGAGCGATAATACCGCTCGATCCTAATCCATACAAGGCCACCGTTCGCCAATAAAATAACGGCGCGCGACACCTACCATAGCAATAGAGGGGATGTTATGTCTGTCACCTTTGGATATTTATCTAAAAGAAGTGGCTGCGATAACTATGCTTCGCCTCAAAAATACTGGTATTATACTTGATGTAGGATGTGGAAAAGATAGGAGTTGCCTGTGGAATGGGGTCGTTAGGAACATGCACCTTTTGCAGGCAGACACTAACAGTATTTCTCCCAAGTTCGTGTTTGACATACCCTATACGGTACTTATCAGGAACGAGGAGACCGCCAGCGAAGATGTAATCAACATCTTCACAGACGGATCGAAAAAGAAGGAAGGTGCAGGAAGTGGGATTTATTCCAGATCCTTATATATTCTATTTCAAACCTGTGGGCAATGGATAGGCATGCTATCGTGGTACAAACGGAATTAGCAGGTATAACCATAGCCGCCAAAGAAATTTCCCGTAGACATACAACGGACAAAACTATTGGAATCTGCACAGATAGTAAACAATCACTACTGATCTTACGTAATCATAACAACTAGATCAGCATGGGAATGCCATCAGGCACTGATAGTGGCCTCAACCAATAACAGTGTATCTGTATGCTGGGTAAAGGGACACAACCGATGCATTGGTAATAAAGTAGCTGACAAGTTGGCTAGAAGTGCATCGGGTCTCAATATTTTTGGACCTGGCCCCTCCATTATGCTTCCCTTATCAGCATTTGTTGAAATTATCAAAGAAGACACCCACAAAGAGTTTATGAAACGTTGGGATGAGACAAATGGCTGTCAATTTGCTAAGGAGTTCCTACAGTACCCCTACAAGGATACAGCCAAAAAGTGCCTGGCTATGTCTGGGATAAATCTTTGTCTGATGACAGGTATTCAAACTAGACATTGTTGGCTAAGGAAGCACCTCTGTTACCTACATTAGAGAGATCCCCCTGAGCAACGTCACCACTTGTTTCTCCTTATTAGGTTGATTGACGGCTCAGGTAGATTCATCTTCTAACGGAAGGAGGTACAAGCGGCCCAATGGGGCCTAACTGCTGTAGCCTTTTTGCTACCTTCCCCTCAATTCTAGAATTCCATAAAATTCCAGAATAGGTAGGTACAATCTATTCCAATAATAAAACGAATTTGGCGATATATTTGATTGCTAATACGCCAGCAGAAGTCGCTAAATTCATTTTAAAGTCATTATTATTGCAATAGTAGGTCAGCTTAATGTCACCACTTGCATGTTTTGTCCCTTTCTAGCACCGTGTATAATAAATGGCACTAAAAAAGAATGGACCATGGAACTGGTGAGTTTAAGCTGACTCCCACAGTACCTATATGTGTAGTAAAAAAAAGTTGTACCTAGAAAAGGTTAGTTACTAAAAGAATAATAAATGCATTATGCATGAAATAGTTTGCTGGACTATGCAGTTCTAGTGCATGTAGTGTTCATTCAACGTTAACCTAAAATTTTTGTTGTACAAGTTTAAAGTAAAAAGCAAAGGATGATTTATTCTGCCCATATTATCTTGCAATTTCCTTGTAATTAATTTTAAGGTACAATCTACAATCGAAGTTTAAAGGCCAAATTGATAATTGAACCAAATTAAGTGCACATAATAGTCATATTTAATAATGAATATAGATATAGATATAGTCACTTATTTAAAATAAATAAATATATACCTATATTTGCTGGCATTGCCATAGAACTAGTCATCATGGGATGCAGGCCTAGTAGCCTCAAAAAATGTTTCCTAGGGTCAAAAAATACCTACCAATATAAGAAAGTAGCAGCAATAAATCAAAAGTTAAAAAACTTTTCCACCACTAGTAGGTTTCTTTAGCACAATTATTTTTATTATGACAGCAACGTAACTTTTCTAGAGCCTATAATACAGATATTTTGCTGGGAATAATCAATATCTACTAATGGCTAAAATATATTATTCTCAGTGTATTTATAATAACATTTATAATTTTATTAAAGAACCAGAATATTTTTTAATAATGAAACATCTAGTATTTGTTTGTCTTTAAAACATAACAGGGTGTTCCTAATTATCATGTACATAATGGAGGGAGTAATTCTTTGGTTTATTTTATGATTAAAAATTCATTACAGGGTATTAAAAAAAGAGTGTAAAATATTTCAGGAGGTAATAGTATGAACCAAAATAAGCAGAAAAGTCTTAATAAACATGGGCCCGCAAAGTAACGCTTACGGAGATATGGGCCACTATTCGTTTTTCAAACATTTTATTTTATTAGGAATAAACCGACAAAGGAAGCTTTTAACAAACCAAAAACAAAGTTACAGAAGATGTTCAAAGTGCCCTCCGCCCATTTCCAAGCAGGCACGACATCTTCGTCTCAACGATATACGAACTCTTTCGAAAACACTTTCCTTGGTTTAGATTTCTTGACACTTTTGAATCCGTAGCTGCAGCTCTTCCAGGCTACTTACAGGAGTATCATACACTAATGTCTTCAAATATTCCCAAACAAAGAAATCTAGAGGGTTCAGATCAGGCGATCTTGGAGGCCATAAAACAGGTCCAGCCCTTCCTGCCCATCTATGTAGAAAAGTTTGGTGTAAATGCTCTCTAACGGCCATGGAAAAATGAGCTGGAGCACCAACATGCTGGAACCACATTTGTTGCCTCTGATTCAAAGGAATGTTTTCCAAAAACTCATACAGTGTGTTGTGCAGAAAGCTGGGCTAAGCAACGCCTGTTAATCGGTTTGGTAAAACAACATGACCTAGACACCTGTCAGTCCTGTCACCATTTCTTGTGAACCCGGCCTCATCAGTAAAAAGAATGTTTGCAAGAAAACGAGGGTTTTCAGCATCATGACGTAGAAACCAGCGGAAAAAACCAAACGTGCTTGATGATCATTTATTGGATTTAAGGCCTGTACTCGTTGCACATGGTATGGATAAAGCAGTTGCTCGTGAAGGATTCTCCAAACAAGAGGACCGCTAATTCCTACCTCGGCTTATATTCTCCGCACATTCGTACCTGGATTCTGCTCTACCGGTGCTACAATTTCTTCTTCTGCTCTAGGAGTGGATACCGACCTTGGCCTTCCGGATAAATGGCACTGTTTGCTCAAGGAACCGGTATCACGTAATCTTTGGTGAATTCTTCCAAACATGCGTTGTGAAGGAATCTAGCGATTTGAATAACCGTCAACATAAAGACGTCGCGTAGGGTTACCATGTGTGAAACATGTAAAGTATGACAATTGTGACAAAAAAGGATGATTATCAATGGAAAAGGAGGACATTTTTTGAAAATTTTGTATTACTTAATTTAGTAACATAAAATATACTTGTAAATACAAGTAACCTTAAAAATATTGCACTATGCATATATTGCGTTAAGAAAACAAAAGTTATATAAATGAGTTAATGAGTATTAACTTTGAACTTATATATAATATCAAAAATAAAGAATTAAAGAAGAAGAATATAAAATATTAAAGCCAAAATATAAGTAGATTTGTATTCTCTTCGGCGTTCTCTTTCGGGGTCAGAAGATGATGCTTGAGAACAATATTTTTCAAATGATCCATGATTTCAGATTGATTTTATTTATATTTATTTTTAAAAAGCCGGTCAGAGAGCAAATCCGGCCGGACAATTAAATTTGCCTTAAAAAGGAGGACATGTCCGGCTTTATCCGGACGGATGGTAACCCTAACGTCGCGCTTCGGTAGTGTTCCCATTAGCACGACCATACATGAAATGCATGTCTGTTAATTCTGCGTTAGAGTAACCAGCCATAGCGAAAGAAAACTTGTGCACTGAAAACAATTGTCAAATACGTACTGTTTATTTCACTAAACATCAAGATAATACACAACGTTTTTGCAAAATAAAAAAAAGGACTAAAAAACATAAAACATTTCATATCTCCGCAACTGTTACTTTGCGGACCCATGTTTATTGAGACTTTTCTGCTTATTTTGGTTCATACTATTACCTCCTTAAATATTTTACACTTTTTTTAACACCCGGTATATCTGCAAACTCTTCGTTACCGATCTACAGGTTGTTGAAATTTCAAGATCTTTTTAGTTTTTTCTCTATCGCTCCTGCAGTTTTTAGATATTTAGCTCAAATTTGCAATATAGGTTACGCTGTAGAGTGTAGGGTTTACATCAATGGACATGTCAAATGGTTCTGAGATTTTACAGGGTTATTTTTTCGGGGGTTATATCCCCTTTCCTCTGCCTGAACTTTTCTGTAGTGTACCGTTGGTAGAGTCAAAAATTGAATTGAATTTTCTGTTTTGTTAAGAAACGTTTTTATGCATTTCAGAATTCGTAAAATTTGGCATTGTTATCAGATTATAACAAGTATTTAAAACACTTTTACATCTTACAGTTTACAACTCGATTACAAATGCGAACTGCTAAAATTAATAGAAACAAGAGATTATCCTAATGAAGCCATAACCTACTAAACCATTTTAAAAATTTTATCTAGCACAATTACACAAAATATTGAAATTTTAACACCCGGTAGATTGGTAACGCATTTTCGGACCTATGTTTATATAAATTTCTAGTCATAAAATAACCCAAAAAATTACCCCCTCCCTCATGTACATGACATTTAGGAACACTCTGTATATAAATACAGGCTGTATCACATAAGAGGGCCACTCCCATGTATCTCGCTTAATATGCGAGACACGTCAAAATCTGTAATTGTTTTTTGTTTCATTTTTTAAGGCCTTTATGCTCGTAAAAACAAATTTGAGATCCATGGCCAACTTTATGAATAATAACAAAAAAACCTGTAAAGTGCCCAAACTTTAAGGCTGTCTAACATTTTTATTTTAAGAGATAGAGAAAACTTATTGGTAATAAATTTTTATTGCAAAATTGATACCTTTCACCTGATATAAACAGATTTTTGAAATATCGTCTGTGGTTCGCTGCGCCCTCTAGGCGGATACATTTTTTTTTATTGAAGCAGGCTATGGCCACAAAAAATTGCCTGTTTTTTCGTCTTTCAGGCAATATACTACATGTTGCCCTTATATTTCGTATTTATTAATTTTTTTTCAATTTTAGTTTTAAAAAAATGTACCTAAATATTTTCCTGTTGCTCAAGATAATGTAAAACCTGTTATAAAGACGCCAATTGCAAAAAAATAATAAACAGAATGTACTTTTTTATATGCAAAATACATATTTTCTTATAATATTATTTTATTACATTGTCTGTGTCAAATTACCAATAAGTTTTCTGTATCTCTTAAAATAAAAAAGTTAGACAGCCTTAAAGTTTGGGCACTTTACAGGTTTTTTTGTTATTACTCATAAAGTTGGCCATGGATCTCAAATATGTTTTTACGAGCATGAAGGCCTCCAAAAATGCAACAAAAAACAATTAAAGATTTTTGACGTGTCTCGCATATTAAGCGAGATACATGGGAGTGGCCCTCTTATATGATACAGCATGTATACTCTTTTCTAAATTGGAAAATGCAATGAATGTAGAAGAGATCTGGTTAGCTGCGCTAACCGATGGCGGATTTAAATGAACAATTAGTTGCAAAGTCAAAAGTTAATTGGGAAAGATGAAAATGGGGGGATGTCAAGCGGGCACGTGGTTGTAACGGCCTCACAAATTGTATATATGCCCTACCAGTCACTTAGCGGCTTGCCAGAGCAGCAAGAATCGTTAGCACGAAAAACATCGAACAAGATTCTCAATTAAAAAGCAATAAAGTCCGTAAAAGACAATCAAACCGCAATGTGTAATTTGGTCAAACATCTGATACAATTACATTTATAGTTGTTAGCTCTCGGTTTATTGACTTGCACATTTACCAATTCAATTTTTACCCGCACACACTGAGCTGGTGTGCCGCCGTAAACACAATGAAGGAGGATAATTCGCTCTTTTAATTAAAACTATTGTGCTAAGGCTTGATATGATTAAAGTGAACTTGGAGACACCAGAAAGGCTGTACTGCATCCCGTTTTCAGTGTTATATAAGTTGATAGCCGATCTTGTCTAATTATGGTGTTTTACTCCTTTGTTCTATGTTTTGGTAAGTCGTAAAAACTTTTAAATTCAAAAATACTGTCACTTAATATATTTCTCTGTTGAATATTTCAATAACTTTCTATTAGAGCACCTACATCAGTTTTAAAGAAGAATTTTTGTTGCTTAACTTTTCCAAACTTTTAAATTTGCTTGGATTTGATTTAGCTGTAAAAATATTATTGATATTGTATTTGCATAATTAAATTTAGAAAGAAAAAACTTTGAGAGCTCATATTTAACTGTTAGTATATTTCATAACATTAGATTTGGATTTATTCTAAGGTTTGAAACAATGTGCTTTGATGATTTGATTGATTATACGTAAATTTAATTAAAATGGCGCTTTAGGTTTTCTTGAAATTTTTTATTTCATTAATTATTATCCCTCATGTCCAATTTAGAGCATTAGTATTGTTATAATAAATCTTTTTAGTTGCACCCTTTGGTAACCTTAAATTTGTTTCACAGTCAGTAATTTTGTTTTTTTTAAATGGCACTACACTATTTTCTGTTCTTATTTGCAATCAACATTCTTTTTACGTGCGGACGTATAAAAGGTATTTTTGAAAAAAATTAGCATTTGAGTAAAAATGCAAAAATCCGAATTTTAAGAGCTTTGCCGAAAAGAAGGCGAAAATTTTGACACTTTGCATATAGTCAACTTGTCAATATGACATGAGTCATAACAGATAAAATACTTTGTGCAGATCAATAGCAATAACTGTTAAGTGCTCTCTCAAAAATAGTTCATATTTGAGTCGGTTCACATTTAAGTGATTACCTACTAAAATTATACTTAAAATATTGCCAAAAAATCTAATATTTGGCAAAAAGAATGATCACCAAATTGCGCTCAAGTATGTTGAAATTACACACACATAAGTGTTATGTGATTACACATAAATATTTTACTTATTTCTTGTTGTAAAAATAATTGGAATCCGAAAAAGTCTCATTGAATTCAAAAAAGATGTTTTATTGGTAAAGAAAGACAACTCGGTGTGCATATTTAGCATGACAGTAGGTATAAACAAAAAATTACCAGCTTTAGAAACCAGTGACGGAGGTGTGGGTATGATCAAACATTGTTTGCCAAAAAATATCACTATAATATTAAAAATAAAATAGATTATCATATGCGCCATTGTATTTATTAATTTCACTTTTTGTTTATTTACACTTTTTCGGTTCCAAACCGATTAACAACAAAATTGATTTATTTGATCAAATACACTTTTGTTCAAAATAAATAAAACAGAAAGTCTTACGATTTTTTTATAATTAAGACAGTGGCATACTATTTTTATTGTAAATAAAAGAAGAGTGTCTTCCTACGTCACTGGTCATATTGAAAATACTTAAATGTACTGAATAATTAGAGCAAAGATATCCCATTACAACCTATATTTATTACTGTATTATCACGAAATAAAAAATATAATAAGTTTCGAAATTTTTGGCACCCTGTAAACGGTGAATTTTTAGATATAGATATATTTGGCTAAATCTCATTTATTTTGGTTGTACAATCACCCCTTTCAAGGATGCAGTAATACCCGAGACATCTTGTATAATAATATCTCTGCCTCTCATTCATGAGGATTAGCCCAGAAAGTTGGTTACTTGTGCGAGAGAGAAATACTTATAGTATTTGAATTTTTTTAACTGATATTTTTTAGTTTTTAAATGTTGTAGATGTTAAAATAAAGCAGGCCAAACAGTTTTATTAATTTGAAGCGTAATGTCGCCAAATACGCTTAATTATCATAATTAAGATACTTTCTTAAATTGTAAACAAACTATGGAAAAGATAACTTCTCACACAAATTTGTAAACAAATGGATCTCATTATATATATTTATATTATTCAATTTTTTTCGATTTTGTAGCCTTAAGTCCTTTTCCATATTTGAAAACACCATTTGTACTATGTGTTTTATAAAAGCAGAAAATAGCTATATCTTCAATAACTAACACCCACGCACACACACGTTTTACTGCATTGAAGTGAATTGTAAAGGTGTTTAAGCTAAAATAAATAAATTTTCCTATAATTCCTATTAACGAAGTCAAATGTAGGAATCTACGTTCTTTGATACCAAATGTATGCAGAGTGTCCCGAAATTTATACAACATAGCAAAAGTAGATGCTTGGCGACAAAATAATGCGATGTAGTACCTTACTTTGGTCCAAAAATTAAGGTTAAAAAGATACAGGGTGGCAAAGTTAAAACTTTATTTTCTATATTTGTAAATAACTTTCTAAAAAATCCAAATATTAGCATACATTTTGCAGATCGATATATTTTGGAGTGAGAAATTCAAATTTGTTTCTAATGTTGATCATGCTATTTTAAATGAATAGTTTTGCAGCTTATTATTGAAACAATCGATTCTCCTATCCTTTCTATCTGAAAAAGGTACACCTTGTTGAAGTCGTTAGGAGTAACCGTTTTCAAAATAATCCTATTTAAAATATTAAATGCACCGAGTAAAAACTGTTTTGGTTTCAGGTAAAGTATTATTTTCGCTGAAAATACAGGTAAATGTTACTTGAAGAAGTTATTTAGAATGCTAAATTATAGCACTCTACACAATTTCAAGCAGAGCGGTCTGTTTTGTTAAATTCATTCATAATAATTGGGAACAAATTAAACGCTCGTTAAATTATTTAACTGCACGATACATTTTCCGAATAAAATAATATAGAAATAGGACATTTTATTTGAATGCACGATACATTAAGAAATGTTTGGTAAACATAATAACTGTTCGGTTAGGTTAGGTTAAACAATGAAATCAGCCCGGGACAGTCGTTTGTTCATTTCACTGTTTGCAAATCATTCTATTGCGCACTCGCGCTTTTAGATTCAAATCTGCGAACCAAAATTAAATATCGTGCATATAGTAATGAACACTTTTGAAATTTATATCGTGCAAAATGAATAAAATATCGAAACATACTTTTAAAACGTATCGAGCATTTAGTATTTTTATTATGCAAATGCAAATGCAAATATTTTAAATACCGAGCATTCTTATACTGCATTCATCATTAGTAGTCAAGCATTTCTCCTATTATATTGCAAAATGTATTAAAATATTGAGCACTTTATTAGGACCCATTATAATTTACCATTCTAAATAACGTCAGGTAATATTCGCCGTATTTTAAGCAGAAAAGACACTTTACTTGAAACTCGGTACAGTTAATATCTCAAATAGGATTATTTGTTAAGGTAGGAGAATCGACTGTCAGTAATAAGATGGATACACCATAAGTGGCCCTCTCTACTATATAGTGATGTAGACCGTTTTAATTTTCATGGTGCTTAATCATCAATATTCCATTTATTTGAGAGTAAAATAATCATAGCAAATGTTAATTATTAAATGATACCGCTTGAACTTCTATGGGTAAATTAATTAAATAGATACTTAAAACGTTGATCCTAATTAAATCAAATCGGGTTAAAAACAAACATATTTTAGTCAGATTTGGGTTAATTATTATCACTAATCAGATTTATTTATGAGTATGTCCATGACATACAAACTAATTACAGAAGTCATTCAAGGACTCTTAACAATTAATACAAGCAGTAAATTGTGCAAAACAAATTTTTTACTTCTATACAATATATGAAGGTAATAATGAGACAGATCAGGTTGTTATTTAAATTTAATTTTAAAAAAGAGCGGTTAAGCCAAATATGCCGAATGTTACTCCTTTGCGATCCACAGGGTGTCAAAGTTAAAATTTTATTTTCGATATTTGTAAATAACTTTTCAAAAAATCCAAATAAATAAATAATAATATCTCTATCCCTCATTCTAATCACGACCAGAAGTCGGAGACTTGTGCGGGAGAGGGGCCGGCATACTATTATTAAGCAGGCCGCATTTGCGTCCAGGAACGACTTATGTTAGTAGGCCATAATCACCATTCAGTGCAGAAATGACAATTTGGAAAACTTCATTAATTAGAGGGGTAGTCAAAAATCGACCGGTATCCTCACATTGACCCAACCATACCCGCAGAGAGGGTGCCAATCATCTTCACGAATATAGCTGTCTACCGACTGCGGGGCTCCAATCGATAGCGGTCTAGCCACATCTATTCAAGTACTGACGCCTTAAATCGCGCGACCACTGACCAAATAACATATTTGCATACATTTTGGAGATCGTTTTTTTTTGGGTGCGAATAATGCAAAATGTGTTTCTAGTTTCGGCATCACTAGTAGACTTATGGCCCATCATAATGAAATTTAGGGATTTTATGTGATGCTAGCGCCCAAAATAAACCTGGTGGCAGAATTCGCTTCCTTAAATAGCAGAATTTTTTTGCGGCCTCATCTGACTACTGACAATCGCTTTTCTCACCTTTTTTATCTGAAAACTGTATACCTTGTTGAAGTCGTTAGGAGTAACCGTTCGGATAAGGCATAATTGGCTTAATCGCTCTATTTTGGAGTTAATCAACCTACTATTACTATTACCCTGTATATGCATTTCAATTCACAATTCATAGGATCTCTCATTTTTTTACTTTATTGTTAAGCTAATTCATCTACAGTTCCTATCAATGAAGTGTTATAAATTAACAGTTTTTTACAATGTAAGTGTTATAAAGATTCATTCATATTACAACACGTAAAATGTTAATAAGTTATCAAACGAGGCGTCAGCCGAAGATCAAGTAAGGCGGCAACTGAATTTGAAAAAACAACGAGTGTAGCAATATGAATTTATAACAAGAATATTGTACAACATTTTATCTACTTTCATTTAATAACACAAAAAAATATAATTAGCAAAAAGTGTCAAATGACGCGACAAGAAGCTGGTGTATTACCTACGAACAGAAAAAAGTAACTGCTGTTTTCTTATGTTACCTTTCGCATGGTTACTGTCAAACAGACCCAAATATAAAAAGTGCTTTTCAAAATGTTTACACTCTGATATTGCAGCGGCAAACGGAAAGATCTCAAATCTAGTTCCAACAAAATCCAAGGTGCGGTATGAGTTTGAGTATCAAAAGTTTGAAGATTGGTGCAAAGCTAACAAGGTAAAGAAGGTGTTTTGGCTTTACAGAGTAACGCTCCCAGAAACCATCTATAGGTACACTTTGAACTTTGATTTCAGTTTAAAAAAAATCAAGATATAAGTAGATTTTCTCAATTAATAACAATTTTTGAAAAGAAGTTCAGAGGGTTACAAAGCCAAAAAGTTCAGAATTTTTACAAAGGAAGAAGTATATAATTTTCCTATACTGCGGATGATGAAGCATTACTCATGAAGTCATGAAGGTTGCTATGAAAATCGGCATTTTTGGGGCATATGTTAGTTGATATTCAGGACAATTCTATATAAAAATTGTGCTTCCCTGCATGAAAACAAAAATTGTCTGAGAATTTGTTATAACAAAAGGAAATGTGGCAGATATCAATTGTTCAAATATTTTTCGAAGATATGCTGACCTTCGTCTTCCTAATGCAACTCACAGGCGGTTTTTTGTATTCTACGAACAAGGAAAATGTCCCAGTCTGTCGGAGTTAATACTTTTGGAGGCATCCAAAAATGATTGCAACAAAGCTTAGATTGAACAATCCCGAAGAATACACTGGACATTGTCTTAGAAGGTCATCAGCCACCATTCTGGTTGAAGGCGGTGCAGATATGCAGATGTTAGGTGTGGTGGGGGGTGGACATATTTTTCTATGACAGAAAGCTTTGTCGAGATTTTTTTAGAGAATAATAAACAGATGGCAAGTAAGATCATGAGGTCAACACGGATTTAACGATTGGAAATTCGAACTTAAATAGTTTCATCTACTTCTGGTATACATATTTCTAATTGTAAATAGTATTCATGAGCATATTATAATCATAGCTGTAATTCACGAGGGAGAAGGTTACGGCACGACCAGAAGGTGAGGTATTATTACATAATATTTTGACACTCATAACATGAACATAACATAACGTACAATTCAACACTGTCAAAATACCTTACTTAAGTTCGACATTTGTTGTTCATTTGATAAATTTGAAAAGGTAAATAAAACTTTAATTAGTAAACTTCTACCATCATTCGGAAACATGTAATCTTGCCGTAACTGGTATAGTGGGTAGCATTTGGCTTTCTCACAGGAGGTTCAGGTTCAATTACTGACACCGGAGAGTTTTTTTTTGTAAGTTCATTCCCAATTGGACAAAAGTTAATGTTTATAATAAACCTTAGGTTTTATAATTATTTTTCTTAATAATAAATAAATAATTTTTCTAAAAAGCGGAACTCTATTTAATAGATAAATTACTATTACTACTATTATTTATAGAACTGTAAAATTTATATATTAGGTACTAAATGAATGTAGATACTGTCACGGAATTTGCCCCACTCACTCCCAAACCGACGACTGTGGCACCGCGAATTGCCTAAGATTGCCCCGATCGCCCCTACGCGATTGGTAAACAAACAACGTGCCGCTGATCGAGATCGGCCTGGAAAAATCGGGAATCGACGAGAAGCGTTCGAGTCGTACGAGAAAATGGATCTAGAGATACTGGAATATATCTGGAATATTCGTTGGGTCTATAAAAGAAGAATAAACGACCGAGTTATGTAGTCTTGTATTTGTCTTGTATTACAGTCTGAATTAAAGTGTTTAGTTGGAGATATCAAAGTGATTTAGATAGCGATTAATTAAATAAGTGTTTAGTTGACCTGTAATTAGTAGTGTTCAGTAGTTAATAAAGAAGTAATTTATTAACGGATTGTTTTTCTGGAAGTAAGAAAAAGACGGATTGGGGAAATCCGTGACAATACATTATTTTAACAGTGTCAAAAGTGTTGATTATATGTTTATATTTTAAAAAATCCTACTTTATTTAAACCCGTATCCCCGGTATCAAATATTCTGTGAAATTAAGTACTCTACGGACATTATAATATTTTATCCAAATATACATTTTGTACTATTATATTCATATTGCATTGTGCATGTACATGTATTAATATAATTTTTCTACGTCCATGCAAAAAAACAAAACTTTATTGAACTATATTTAGTAGAAAAAATGGTTCTTTATTGCACTAGTGCAATAAAATGTTTATTGCATTCATCTGGCATTCTACTACAGCGTTTTGTCATCATGACAAACATACACGTTCAAATCGAGGTCATATTTTCCTAGACCTAGTGTTATCTAAATAACATTTTTTGGTTTTTGCATGATCGTAGAAAAAATATTGTACTTTTGTACTTGTTGCATAAATAACTATAATATTATAATAATGTTAATAACTAGATAGAGTCTGCCACTAAAATTTTTCATTGAAATTAATTTCAAACAATCTTACATGGAAAAGTTAATCTATAGAGTTCTATAGCATTCCTACACTTATTTTTAGTATAAATAAAGGCAATAAAATAAACATAAAGAATTTGGAAAAAATATCAAATAGTTGGGAGATATTTGAATATTTACTTTTTTAATGTCAACTTTAACGAGCTTAAAATTTGTTAGGGGTTTGGTTTCTAGGTAAATTAGGTTCAAACAATATATTTTCACTTCTTCCTTCCGACGCTACATATTTTTGAATAATTATATGTATAACTTACAAGCTCAGAAGTTGAGCACCCCCAAAAATTTTCATTAAAATCTTTCTTTAACAGCAATTTAATATCATAATTTAGTATTACCACCAGTACTTTCACTATTTTTTCTTAAAATTAGACACTGCTGAAAATAATTAAAATATTTTGGTTTTGGACAAGTAGTTGAACTGACGATGTCAAATTTTCATATTTAGAAATTGATCGAATTAACTAATTTAATACGAGTACAAGTCATTTTAAAAATACTGCAAAGAACAAAAAGAAAATAACAATACCTCGTGTTACTATCCCTTTCCTTGTTATAGCCTGGCGAATCCATTAACTAAATTAAAGATAATTTCTTCCTACGGTGTTAAGAAAGCCATTGTAAATGATGGGAAATAATGATGCGAAATCCGGGGTGTGGTGTTATGTATCAAAGTAGAGGCGCACAGCAATATTTTAGGAGAATTTATAATAATTAATTCCTTTATAAATATTGGGATTGGGATATATTTAAATAATTATAGGAAATTGTACATTTTACCTATGTAATAGTAAAATATGTAAGTGTACTGAACATACATTTTTAAAAGGATATAGATTTGTTCTCAGATACGCTAGATCAAAATGTTTCTGTATGGATATTAGACAGCAATATTTTATCCTGCATCAGTGCAATTAAATGCACTAATAAATAGGTTTATGGTGAATGCTAGGAAAAATACGTTCAATATGAGAGTTCAAAAAATTAAAAATGTGTAATTATATTTTTTAAATATTAAACAAAGCAAAAAATAATTCTTATTTCAGATTAAATTAATAATTTTATTAATCGTATAGGTATTTATAATATGATATTTAAAAGTATATAATATTTTAAAAACATATCGTGACTTTTGTACATACATTTTCTATTGCTGTGGCTATTTTATAGCTATTTTTTATATGCATAGTATTTTGGCACTTACATGAAATACTTTAAGTTCAAGTTTATTTATAATGTTGCAATTATTCTCCATCATTTTTACTACTATTTATTTTGATTAATAATAAATTTCTTCTTTATTTTTTGTATGTACAGAAACACGAAAGTGATAATCCTATTGATATCTTTTAACTATATTGTATATCTACGAAATAGCAGATTCCCATACTGATGAAGTCAATAATAAAATGTATCTCCTGTTGTTGATAAACTTTTGGAAAAAATAGAAAATTTTAATGTTATAGATCTAAAATTGCCCATAAGATGTAGGTATTTTCTCTTTCAAGCAAAAAATAAATAAATAAATAAATAACCACAACATACCATTTCATATAAGGAAAACATCTTTATAAATAAAATATTAGATTTGCCTTATGATGTACCTAACTGTAAAATAAAAGCTAAAACTTAAAAAAAATGCATAAGAACGGGCATACTTTACTCAACATTAAGGTATTTTTATTATCGATACAGATAGGCTAAATAAGTCTATACTCAAAACACTGGATACACTACAAAATTATCGTTTCGTCCCAAGGGTAGAGGTAAAATGATCCCTTAAAAGGGATAAAATGATCTTACTCCTGATGATTTAGAAACAAGTTACATTTGAACGTATGGTGCAAAAAATTACAGAACAAACTAAAATTTCACCGACGCTTGAAAAAAACAACGTTACTATGGAAAATACATCTGGCATACATTCATCTTCATTGCCTGTCTAGCGGCACTCCTGACGACTAACCATTCCTGTTTGCTATAGGTTTTACAATGCTGATCGGGTCATTAGTTTGCAGAGTAGCTGTTTCCAGAAATAAAGCTTTTGTAAATATCGTAATTGTCGATACAGGTGGGTCATAATACCCACAGTATAATGGGTCGCTTTCTGCTTGTGGCTATACCCTAGGCATTGAGTAGCCAGTGATCACTAGATGTAGATACATACCTATATATCTCATTCAGGTCATTTTGCAGTTTTGTCTTTGTGCCTGAAAATTAATTGATAGTTTTACCCAGTTTTGGCCTAAAAATATTTAGCAGAACATATGCATGTAACTTCATAAGGATTTCAAAGAATACCACTACCACCTTAAACTATTCACAGATCCGAATCAATAAATAGCAATATTGCAATAGCGAAAAGCAGTAAATAGTTGATTTAATAACAAATTAAAAAAAAAACCATTCCTAATATCGAAAAGTTAAAAAAGAAACAAATTTCAAAACGTGTTTTAATTAACCACATGTGCAGTCCATAACATAAACATCAAATTAAATATTTTGCCGCCGTGATATAGATGGCAAGTAATTTTAGACATTTAAGAATTGAATAATATATTCCTTGCAGTCGACTCCTGAAAATATTTTAAATAATAAATTCACCACAAAGCACAAGATGTGGCAGATTAGTTAATAAACCAGATAGGCTGATTTATTCTTAGTTAGATAATAGATATTTTTATTACTTTTGCTCTACGTGTTTTATTTTTCGAAATTTCTGTACCTAAAACACCACAAATTTGTTCATTTTACGGCAAAAAATACGGCGACCTGAAATGATCATTATGCTCCTTCCCTTACTGGGTACATCTTGTGGAATTTTCCATATTATTATTTTATTTTAATAATGTTTTATTTTACTAATTACGCAACAATACAAGTATAATATTTTTTCGCATTACATCTGAGACTTATGTCCCCTTCAGGTCCGCTGAATAGTAGCTCCCTGTCGATAGGCCACTCCTGAAAATACGCTAAATGTCTTCAAACAACACACTACTTAACTTTTACCCTATGTGTTAAAACCCGATAAGCTGCGAACACCGTGTTTGATCGGCGTTAGCCTAATTGATATTATTCTTTTAGGATACGTCGTCCACACCCATTTCACCGACCATTTTTCACTGCTATCAATTGGTAAATGGCCTGCATAGATTACCTTTTTTATTATTTCTGTCATGAAATCAGAACCATATAGCGATGAGTAATAGTGTAAAGTTCCCTCTGTAGATAAAGCATATTAATTAATTAAAGTGTAAAAATTAGGACTATTTAGGAAAGTCATAATTAATTATAATTTAAGAGTGAAGCTATAGATAAAGGAAATGATTAATATTTTGTATTAGATACCTTAAAAATTTGTTTATTTCAAACATATAAACCATTTACATATAGTGTGTCCAGATACTACTGGTAAAAAATGAAAGAGTATACAGGGGAAGTGTACTTCATATACATTTTTGTCCTATCTGACTTTCTTCCTTCCGGATGTACAGGGCTTCCAAGTAAGAAGTTTAATATTGAATTTCATAATTTATCTACCTTGTTAACCTCAAAATTTGTTAGTACTGATAGTAGTATAACTTTCAATATTTAAATTGAAATTAGACATCATACATTATACAGGTACGGTCAAAATTAATATTTAATATTTATACAATTTTGACTATTTTGTCAAATTTGACATTTTGCATTCGCATTTATATTTCCCGATCAATTTGCTGCAAAAAAACTATACTTTGTTTTATTTGATCTTTTGCCATTTTCGAGATAAACGCATAGGTAATGTAATAATAATTTATTAATAGTGAAGTAATATTTCCAGGTAAAAAAAAATAAAAATGACAACATGTTGCTTTGTGAGCAATAGAGGTGTTTAGACAATTTTAGCAAATATATAAAAACTCATCGATAACATTCCTTAGTTAATGATTTTATTTTTTCCATTATTAATAAATTACTATTACATATTTCATTGAATATACGTTTTTCTCGAAAATAATAAAAAATATCGAAAAAAGAGGTAAGTATAGTTTTTTTGCAGTTTTTTTGATAGAGATATGGAAGTGCGAACGCAAAATGTCAACTTGGCAACACTGTAAAAATTGTATAAATTCTAAATTTAATTATTTACGTACTTGTATAATAAAGCATGTATAATTTCAATTTAAATAATGAAACCTGTATTAAGTACTATGAGTTAACTACTATCACCAAAATTTCGAAGTTGCCAAGGTAAGGTTTAAAAATTATGACTGAAATTCAATATTTAACTTCTTACTTGGAACTCTTGGAAGCCCTGTATATCCGTAAGGAAGCCGGATAGGACCCTATCATTTTTGAGCACTACTTTCTGGACATCCTGTATATTATCTAATAAAAGCACAAGAGATTTCTTTTAGTGTAGGTTTTTAATCAAAAGTATTAATATGATAAATATGTATTTATGGATTATTATTATATTGATATGATGTTGTTTATCGTAATAACAGGATGGTTCATATCATACCTAAGTCATTTTTTACTTCAAAATGCTATGATTGGTGCCAATATTCCTAAATTATAATGTTAATGACGAAAGAAATGCAGAGTGTCAAACTTGGAATTTAAAAAATGAATTTTATTAGTAATTATACCTAATATCTTTAAAAAATAACCGTTTTCGAGAGAATTGCATTTCAAGAATCCCCTGCATAATTAATTACAGATTAATTTAAAGTAATAAGTGTCAATGGAAAGATGAATTGGCACATATACAACATATAAAATACAAAGTGTCATGTTAATCAATTTTATTAAAAAAAAAAACAGTTAAAACGAAATTCTAATTAACTAAATCTACGATTTCATGAAATGTGTAACAAATAAAGAACTGGATACGCTTGACGAAAGAAGAAAAATATTAATTCATATTAAATTTTTAATATATCTCCATGCACTTATCTATATGATTGACGATCTCTCATCTGCCTATTGCATAATACCATTTAATCGAAAAAAGTTACTGATTCACTAATTTCTTGTCAAAATTGTGTACGGATATAGTGTATTTATAAACAATTTTTTTCTTTTTGCACTATACAGGACGATTCACAACTACATATCTAAAACAATTGAGAATAGATGATAAATGGAGTCAATATCGTACAAAAAATGTTTGTAAAATTCTAATACTTTCCGAGTAAAAAATTATTGAAGTTGTAGTATTTTCGACTTTTACATCGCTGGGTCACTGTAGTCCTTAGTCAGGTGATTGCGAACATTAAACTCCGATTACTTATAGTAGGTATTAACGTTTTTGTGATGCAGGTATTTATATTAGTTTTTCAAGTGTCAAAAATGACGCATAGCAAGCAACTCGGAGTTCATGGATATTGTTTTAATTTATGATTATGTAAAAATTGTATTTTTGTAGATGTTGAGAATGCCCATCATATTAACATTATGGAGTAATAAGAAGTTTGTTCCTGCAGCAGTTCGAAACGGTTTGAAACTATTCAAAAATATTCGATCAGTTAAGTTGAGGACAAATCACCAGGGAATTTAATGCAAGAAATAGTTGAATGGATATTTTTGGTAGTGTAAAAGCGTTACCAAATAATGCAGGAACAAACCTAAAGCCGCGTACTCACTTGCAAATCTCGTCGCGAACTCCATTGCGTCAATTCACAGCGAATCTAGATTCGCCGCGAGCAGGTCAAAGTAGATCATGATTCGTTGCGCTTTGAACAGCCGCTCTGCGTAATCCGATCAGTTGTATTTGGAAAAGAGATTAAAAAATATATTTTCAAAATCATGGCGAATTGTAGTAAAGTGTAAATTACGGCATATATTTATAACCATTATGCAACAAAAAAAGGCAAAAAATATGATGATAGACACGTTTGTTTTCTAGAAGAATGAAGTACAGTGGTAGTAACTTCCTGACTGATTTAAAATTCAATCATATTAGTGGTCTTTACAAAAACTTTACAAGGCTGTCTTCAACTCATTTTGAGTTGCCGATTAGTTCGATTGGACAAAAAATATCTAAAAGGATACATACATGAGAAAGTAATGCAATATGTTTATAATATTCCATGTTATTTTACTGAAATTTTCCGGACTTTTTTTTAAATAAACTAATACAGACCCCGACGCCGGCGGGAGAAAATTCATTATTATCTATTTGTATACCTTCATCATTTATAACTTGGAAATCCTTATATGTATATTATATTATACAGGATGTCCGGAAACGATGGGCAAAAAATTCAGGGGATAATTCTAGACAGAAAATAAATGCTACCTCTTTCTATAATATTTTTTCCAAAACTGATTATTAATGGAGTTACAGGGTGTTAAAGTTAAATTTTATTTGCAGTTTTTTTGCATTACATTTTGCCACACTTGTAATATTTTGACAAAATTTCGTATATAGGGTTTTTTCGGGATGAGGATTATAAATTTGCCCACCGTTTTTTCGCATTTTGTAAAGGGCGCCCCATACGAGCCTTTATTTTGGTTTGAATGGCTCCAACTTTTTTGTGCTACACTTTATGCGAAATTTTACTAAATATTTTTGTTCTCCTTTCGACATAAAAAAGATATACTTTATTTGTTTCGATAAATCTAACCGTTTTCGAGAAAAACGCTAAAATAACATTGCTTTCATGGATCGGTCAGTGGTCGCGCGGTTTAAGGCGTCAGTACTTGAATCGAGGTGACTGGATCGCTGTGGGTTCGACCCCTGAAGCCGGTAGACCGTATATAAGCTATATTCGTGGAGAGATTGGCACCCTCTCTGCGGGTATGGTAGGGTGGAAGAATGTTGACTTGGGTCAATGTGAGAGATTGATACCGGTTGACATTTGACTACCCCCCTAATTAATGAGGTTTTCCAGGTTTCCCTCATTCCTGCACTGAATGGTGGTTAGGGCCTACCAGCGTAAGTCGTTCCTGGGCGCAAATGCGGCCTGCTTAATAATAATATGCCGCCCCCTCTCCCGCACAAGTCTTCGACTTCTGGGCTAATCCTCGTGATTAGAATGAGGGGTAGAGATATTATTATTATTATATTATGTGATGAATCCGAAATCATTTTAATTTATTTTCTACATTAAACATAGCATGCTTTGGAAACAAGCGCTTAGTTGCCTTGGAAACAAGTTTGTAGAGAATTAGTTTTGACAGATAGTACTTTTGTACAAGTTCTTTTGTAGCAATTGTTATCATAAAAATAATAATAAAAATGACCGTGGAGTTGCGGGACATGCATTATTATTACGGCTCAGCTGCTGGCAATGCTCTTGCAGCACGACTTTTGTATTGCGAAGCATTTCCAAATAGAAACCTACCTCAATCGCGAATGTTCAGTATTGTTCATCGAAGACTTGGAGAATATGGATCGTTCAAAACTAGAATTTTTGATGTAGGTAGACAACGGAATACTAGAACAGCAGAAGCAGAAGCTCGTATTTTGAATTCGATAGAGAATAATGCCAATGTAAGTATTAGAAAAAATGCTACTCAGGAGGGCATCCCAAAGAGCTTCGTACATGAAACAATACGCGAACAAAACCTTCATCCGTACCACTACCAAAAGGTGCATGCCTTATCTGCCGTAGATCCTGCTGCTCGTGTGAATTTCTGCGATACAATTAGAATACTTGATAATGGGGACCAAAATTGTATTCGTAATATCCTTTTCACGGACGAAGCTGGATTTGGCCATGATGGCTTAATAAACCTCCACAATGAGCATTTTTGGTCTGATGAGAATCCTAATTTATCAATAGAGCGTGGTTATTAAAATAAGTTTTCCGTCAACGTGTGAACCGGTATTGTAGGGGACTACTTAATTGGACCACATTTCTTTCCACAAAGACTCAATGGTGAAGTTTACTTGGATTTTTTAAGAAACCACTTACCACATAATAATGTTGGAAGATGTACAACTCTCGGATTAAAAAATGCAATGTGGCTGCTTCAAGATGGTGCGCCACCGCGGTCAGTGAATTCTTAAATGAAACTTTTTCTGAAAGGTGGATAGGACGCGATGGTTTTGTACAGTGGGAGTGGGCCCCTAGATCTAAAGACGCTTATATACATGACACCTGTGAATAGCATCGATGAACTGAAAGAAAGAATTGTTGCTAATTGTGAGATAATTAAGCAAAAGGAAGGAATATTCCATAGAGTTCGTAGGAATTTTTTAAGAAGAATTAATTTATGCATGGAAGCCGAAGGACGTCACTTTGAACCTTTGATTTGAATGTTTAATTTGTATTTGTATTGTTCTAGTAACTTATGTATTTTAACCTTATGATTTTGTTAGGAAACCATTCTTTGTCAATGACAGTATCTATTATATCTTCTTCAATTTGTATATTCACTTCAGTAGCACAAATGGTCTTTTTAGAGCGGCTGTACCTTCTCGTCAAAGTCTACGAAATGATGCACTAAAGACTGTGTGGGCAGGTTGATGTCTATTCGAGTATGTTGGTCGGTATTCTCGGGCTGCTTGTCTGGCGTTTCCATTGGAATACCCATATACAAAGACAACATCTGCATGCTATTTAGTTGTAGAACAATCTGTGTAGATAAGTGGCAACAATTTTGATGAATTACTAAAAATAATAGTAAAACCCAAAATAACATATCAATATTTGTATACAAATACAATACATATTTGGATCTGTTGGAAAACGGAATTTATCCCGCTTTAGCGTTACCATACGAAAAATTCTAATTTTCAGTAAGATAATTTTTAAATGAAATATTTCAAGAATGGATTGGAAGGAGAGAACCGCAGATTTGTTTCCGTTCCGTGGGCTATTTAAATACAAAAATTAGATTAGAAAAAGTACTATATCTGAAAAATCCTTTAAAATACGAGTAGGTAAATTTAAAATATAAGAATTACTTTAGAAAGAGTTTGCGAATGGACCATTGTAAATTTTTTTTGTTGAATTTGTAATAAAGAATTTTTATTATTATTAATTGCTATTACTGTCATTACTATTTGTTCTTGAACCTATTTATTTTCTTCTTGCTTAATGATTTTCCTTTAATATACTAAATGTGACAATTCCATGAAACTATTTAAATATTTCTTTAGTTTCAGTGATAGTGAACATTCATGTGGCAGATCTAATAAAAATAACCAACTTTTACGTACCTCGAAAAGCATTCAATCAAGTAGAAATCGACTGCAAGTATGACATGGAGGGTCAAAAATTGTACGACGTGAAATGGTATAAAGACGAACACCAATTCTTCCGGTGTGCAGGTGACGGCACTGTACACAAATATCCGGTCGATGGGGTTATGATTAGCCATTCAGGATCAGCTTCGGTAGGATCTTGCCCTTTGACGTTGACTGTTTTGACCGCTAAGGCATCTGGGGAGTACAAATGCGAGGTTTCTTCAGACACTGCCGGCTTTCCAATGGATTGGAGAAGTTCCAGGATGGATTTCCTGCTAGCGTCGAAGAAAAGTGCTCCCGATGTCGTTCCACAAGGTACTTTTTTACATGAAATAGTAGTGTTCAGTTGGACACACGATAGATTTTAGGATGACTATTGGGGTAGGTTGTTTAAAGAAAATTTTGTCAATTGCCCATGTTTGAAGGATGTGGAAGGGACAAAAATTAATTTTTTTCAAACATCTCGGAAAATCGTTATGCATTTTATTAACGTGGGCAGTACTAACGTGGACATCTATCATCAAGTCCAATTTCCTATGAATATAATAAACTAATGACTACTGTTACGTCACTGATAAAAGACACCTAATGTCAACAAGACAATTTTCGGCAACACACAATTGCTTTGACCCAAAAAAAGATAAAAAAATTCATTGGCACACACTCGAATATCTGTCCTATAGCCTAAATTTGACACCATGTAACCACTCAACAAAAATGTGGAAATATGTCATTTTAATGACCATTCCGATATTTTCGGAAGTAGCTGAAAGTTAAATATATTTTCTTTAACATACTCATATCTTAATTATCTGTATAGGGTACTAACTATTCATTTATGGTCAACTTAAATAATTTCTTATCATTATTACAAATTTTAACGGCAACTTTTTTACAAGTGGTTATGGAAAGCCCTGCGCATTTATTTGATCAAGTAGAGGTCTAGTTTGTATTTATATTGATCTCTCTTTGACCAAATATTTTTTTAATTACTTGAAGTTTTTGTTGAACGGAATCATCTATATATCCTTCTGCCGCGTTCGTTGCTTTCCATCTACCTTGTCTTTTAGCGATGTGAGTGATGATGTCTGCTCCTGCATCAGCCAGTATCGTAGCAGACGTTCTCCAGAAATAATGGCCGGTGTAATTCCCAGCATTCGGCAATTTTGCTAGAAAAACCCCCTATAAAATTTATATCAATGCATTGCCTTGTACATCTTTCACTCCTATATCCTCGGAAGAATCTTGAATGCTCAAATGGTAACGGAAGAAGAGAGGAATATTTTCGAAATATTTCGAAACAACAAATTCTCTTCTTACGTTCATCTTTGTGTTAGGAATCTCTATGAATATATTCTTCCATGCCTTTTATATGTTCAAACTGATAACTGAAGGTGTAATTCAATGCCGGTCGGGGCATTAGCCCGCGGAGTAGTTGTTTCCTGCAGTATCATTTATAGAAGCTTAATTTTTAATCGAAAGTATTATCTTTGGTATTTGACAGAAACGACAAATGACGTCATCAATTATATTTTTTCCAGAAACATACCTAAATTTGTTTCCTGTTAAAAAGTTATCTTTTTCTAATAAACTTTTATTAGAGACATTTTTCTGTATTACTACCCGATTAAAAGTTATAAGCAATATCGTCGTAAAGAGTCTCAAAAGAAATATCACCTTAAAATCACATTACCGGTTGAAGGACCAAGTAATCGTTGCAAAATAAGTAAATGTTTGGTGAGAATCAAATAATTGAATGAAGGGTAAGAAACAATGTTAATACAGCTATACTGTTTACAGTATTTTGAAGAAAACCCACGAAATTCTATACGGCAGGCTAACCGGGACTTGAATTTGGATAAATCATCCGTTCAACCAATTTTAAAGACCAATGGGTATCATGACTACAAAATTCACAATTTGGAGAATTTGCCTGAGCGTCACATTGAAAACAGACTTAATTTTATACTTCGTAGTAAATGTAGAAACTGTTAATCAGAACCTTATTCAGCACGTTCTTTCGACGGACGAAAGTCGGTTGGTCAGTGGTCCGGAAAGTTACCAGATCTAACACCTCTCGATTTTTTTTATGATTAAAAAATAAGGTTCACAAAACACTTTTGCGAGATATTTTGAAAGAAAAAAGAATACAAAAGCTTGTAATGAGTTAAACGGCGTTTGCTTGATTTTTTAAAGTTTAATTATAGTTATCATCACCTTTTAATTTATATTAAGGAATTATCGACTTTGTTCATTTAATTTCTTCTTAATGACATTTAAACTTTAAACAACGAACATTCAATTATTTTTCAACGACTGCTTTTCATCGCTAATGTGATTTTTAGGTGCTATTTCATTTGAGCCTCTTAGGACTTGCTTATAACTTTTAAGCGGAGAGTAATACAGAAAATTGTCTCTAATAAAAGTTTATTAGACAAAAGAGAGCTTTTTAACAGAAAAAAATTGGGTATGTTTCTGGAAAAATATAATTAATGATATCATTAGCCGTTTCTGTGAAATCCCAAACATAATACTTTCTATTGAAAATGGAGCTTACCTTATTACATTTAATACCACGTGTCCCAAGTTCTATTTAAATGTTTTGTATCCTCGCAGAAGGCCCATACTATCGAGTTTGAGACACCCTGTACAAGATTTTTTGGTGAAATATTTAGGATGTCATAAAAGTTTTCTAGCCAGTTCTTATTTAACGATAATTAGTGAATATTTTCAATTCTTCAATCTGATTTGATATAATACTAGAATTCCAATTGTTTTAGACTGGAAAATTAAGATACAATTTTTTTTAGGCACTGAAAAACACACTTCAGAGGAAGAAACACCAATAAATTCAGGTAACTAAATGTCTATTAAAGCTTGATAAGACAAATCTAATTTATTATTTCTGTTTTCAGGTTGCAAATGGTTCAGTAGTAATATTATTGTATTACTATTAATAATGTATTTTATTTTTACTTAAATAAATGCTTTATTGTTTTTTTTTTATTTTAGTTTTTCTCTAGTTTTATTGGGTTTTTGCCACACTTCTGAAAAATAATAAAGATTAATGAAATAAGCCCTTGCGCCAAACGGATCAGTCAATGGTTATTTTTGAAACTAAGTTTGCCTAACCAAAAAATCTCGCACTGAAAAAAGCAGATAAGTAAAAAATAACAAAAATCACATCACTATCGCTGACAATTACATACAGCAAATACACCATTCCATTACCATGATTATTGGTTGATCAAGATGTCCAGATATACGCTGTGAAAATGTAAAAATGAAACCACCCGAATGGGTAAATGTCCAATTATATCAATTTTCGCAATGCCAGAAAGGTGTAGAGTATCTAGTAATCTATATGTATAGAAGAAAAGGTCGAGTAATAATAATTTTATTTATTAATACACATATTTAATGACTGAATAGTACGGTTTCTATAAAAAAATTGTGTCGACTATTTAGTATTTTTTAAGTAGAGAACATTATTATTCTTAATATCTGCTTTCCAATGAAAAACGTCTTGCGCGATAAAAATTAAACTTTTATACCTATACCTACTTACTTATTTTAGCTAATTTATTAAAATTGTTGAAAATACATTCTTGCGTTAATTAGTTAATCTAAAATATTAAGAAGTGGCTTTGTAAATAATGAAGGACAATTTGCGAATGCAATATTTTTTTTTATTGAAAAATTTAAATAATGCCATTACATGGTATTGTACTATAAATAATACAACAAAACATAGTTGACGTTAATAACAAAATTAACTACAGTATCAGTCTCAAATAAGTTCATCTAAGTAATTTTCTAAAATTCAATCACATCCATGCGCTGGGGTTGTAAATATTTTTCGATGTGTTCGGCTACTTCTTGTACAAATTCTTTATCAATCGTCAGTCTCTTGAGTTTCTCTTTTTGAGACTGAGATTTATTTGGATCCAAATTAATTGATGTAGACGGAGAGAATAAGGACTGAGCATATTTCAATTTTCTTCTAATTTTGTTGCTCAAAATTACCTCACATCTTAAACTGTCGAGTTGTTCTTGAGTTACTGCAACAATAATTACGCACATTAAAAACAAATAAATACCCGTCTGCATAATTACTAGTTATTATTAGAGCTGCTGATATTTTAGAAAATTAACAATCTTCACAAGTATGTGAGACTTACTTAGATATTTCGCAATTATAAAGGGATCATCCAAATTAGTCTCAACATCAGCAATAATGTTCTTCAACGTATTACCGATGTCTTTCAATGTAGCTTCCTTCAAATGTCCAATAAGATTGTTGCCTTCATTCCAATAATATGGAATGTTTTTGTTTTGAATCAAGTCTGCATAGGTTTGGAGCATCTGTAAAATGATTGAATAGAAAACAATACCTGCTAACAACCTTTATTAATACCGTCATAAACACATAGCTTAGAGACTGCTTCCAGAATCCAATTTCTTCCGTTTCTAACTTCCACAAAAATATAGTTTTGATGTAATAACTCGCTATTTTAAGGTGATTTTGTTTATCACGAAGTTGCTAAAAAATACATTTTTATTTTATCAGTAGCTACATGCAGATAGAAAATAAAATAATTAAATAAATAAATCACCACTGAAGAGTTACAGCGATAAGTAACAAACTGTTAAACATCATAGAATTCGACTAGTTACAGAGACTACTACAGAACGTCTCAGAAGACAACTGTTGGCTGAGCAAACGGTTGACACCGTAGTAGCCTTAGTATTAACAATAGGAACTAAAATCAATATATGAGCGGGACCAGCAGTTCTAATAGCGAGTCCGTCCCCTCAGAGCCTAACCCGAGAACAATAATGGCATCTCAGAAATCGAAAAATCTCTAGCTTAAGGTGCCCGTATCTCTCGCCGTAAAATGATCAAATTTGTGGTGTTTTAGGTACTGAAATCTCGAAAAATAAAACTCGTAGAGCAAAAGTAATATCAAAAATAGAATTATTGATGTTTTGTTTATCCACTTTTACTATTTAAACTTTCCTCAAATAATGTAATAACTTTTAAAATGCATTTATATGACACACATAATGTCGCTATTCTAACCCCACATTTTAACAATTATTTTCACATACTTATAAACAAAAGTGAACAATCTTATATGCAGAACTATGTAAGTTTATGTTATAACAATGTTTACATCTATAGTTGAATTTAAAAAAATACGTATTTTGAAAGATTTCGGTATCTAAAAATGCATTGGATAGATCGCTTTCTGATGTTAAATATTGATTTTACTTCGGTACCTTTGAATATTTGCAGGTGGCATGAAATAAGATCCTTGTTATTTGCTAAACTCTATATTATTCAGTTCTTAAATGTCTAAAATTATTTATATTTGTAGAAAACACTTTTTCAGGAATACGGCGCCCTTAAGTTAGATAAGTGTATACTGACTCTGTGACTCACAGTGGCTAGCTACTTAGGGTTGCACTATAATAATTTAAAAAATTATAGTAGTTATTGAATAATACTAGGCTGTAAAAGTCTTAATGTCACTAAATAAAAATATGTTTATTCCTTCGAGGCTTTTAAATTTGTAAAATGTATAAAAACTTTTAATAAAAATATAATTGCGGAACTCTAGATTGTGATAAACTGACTATTAATTTACACTACAGAACACAAACATTGGAAACAGATAGGAGACAAACAAAATGTCTTTTATGTATCTTGTTCTGTAAAGTATAAATTTGGTTAGTTTGTAAACCAACTGGTTACCATACATACTAACTGAACCATTGGTTATTTTGATAGAAAACTTAATAAACTAACTCACTCTTGAAATAATCAGATATACTAAAATAGCTTTTTTTGAAAACTGTCATCAAAAGCCGACATTTTCGTTAAATTTTAAATTGACAAAGTGAGTCTTTTTTGTCACCTAGCTGCGAAATAGTTTATGTTCTTATGTCAAAATAATTTTTCATTTTTTCGAAACTTATTTCTGATTTTATTAATTAAGTAATATATATTTTAAGTTATATAACATTTCAATACAAAACATAATTATAAACAGGACGATTAAAATTTATTTTGCACTAGGTACATGTAAATTGAGTGCCGATCAGTGTATTTTTTAATATGGAATATACTGAACATAATGTCGAAGGTTTAATTTTATGTTCGAATACAGCTTCGGACACTTTTAGTTTTCTTCGAATACACCACTTTTTGAATTCGTTAAAGGCCATCTCGTATTCGACGATTTTTTAAGGATTAATTGTGAAACAGCACTTTGTGTCGCTTCTAACAGTTCTCTTGGTAAATAGTCGTCATCACTTTCCGAGCTCATTTTGAATTTTTGTGACTATCATAACTTACATTACTTTGCGACGATAGTCACCTCGCCTAAACCGTCTTGATTCAAACACGGTTCAAACCATTTCAATTTTATTGCAGTTTTCGAAAAAAATATTGTTGGTATCGCGAACGCGATATGCTTTTGCATTCTCGGATGGATATTTTGCCTCGCTAAGCTAATAACTTCTATTCTTTAACGCAAAAGTACAAAGTACAAAGAATAACAATTTTCTTTGGTTAGTTTATAAATTATCCAATTTGATCTAGTTGGAATAAAATCAATAATTCTGGTAAAAGATATATTTGTACGGAAATAAAAAACATTTTTGTTAAGTACAGATAATTGTAAAAAAGTTACGTATAAAAGTAAGAGTCCACCTTGTTGTTGTTGTTGTTCTTTACAATTTTCAGTAATGAAAATTGATTAAATGAGTGTAAATAATGCATCAAAAACAAAAAATTTACGAAGCAATACGAAATTTATATAATAAGAAACCTAAGAACTCAAAGATACATGATAAAAGTTAATATGGCTGGCGTTAAGGACAAAGAATCATATCAAAAATGCACAAAAAAATTCACCCTGTGAATGGAAATTGTTATTATGGTTGGGGCAAGAATTCGAACGACTTACATCATACGAACAAATGAATAATTTATTATATTTACATCAACATATTTATGACACTGCAACTGCATGAGAATAATATAACTATACTAGGTGACCCGGCAAACGTTGTTTTGCCATATGAATTATTTCTAGTGAATATTTAGTAGTCGGCTACGTTCTCAGAATCACTAAAACTTGACTTTTATGCCAATTTACGCTGGTTATATTATAGCGTGAATCTCATTTGTTTACTGTGATTGGTCACATTCATGTCACATTCTTTAATGACATTTAAAATGACAGTTAGTTAATTTCATATTGCAATGCAGCCATCATATTTGCACAATCGCCAACATAAAGCAAATAAAATATCAATTTTCTGGACCTTAGGTCCCTAGAAAACGTGGCACCTGTCACGTGACCTACATCATGAACCGACGCTCTCTATATTTTTTTCTAGGTTTGTGGTGAGAAGTGGCACCGGTAGACGCCTGGCGGGGATAACTGATCTAAGCTGTTTTTTTGCGACGAAATGTGTTCAAAACATACTTTTGCGTTGAAACAGTGACGTCACACACGTCGCTGTTTAAACCGTGTTTAAAACATCCACTGAGTTCGGTTTGAACTCTTTAGATGCTTTGCTATTGGTCTATACACTCATGCAGCAGTTGCCTATAAAGTAGAGATTTGAAAATATTTTGATACTTCTTATTTTTGTTTATTTAAAAATGAGTTGGTTGTGGACTATTGTATGTACCTCTGCAAATTTAAACGTATTCTTAGACATCCTGAATTACATCATAATCCAAAAGCATATAACCCAATTACATCAATCATCATTTAACATCAATTTCTATGTTTTTGTTGCAAATTTTACACATTTTTAAAATATATGTACAAAAACATGCGGAAATAGGTATTGTTAATAGTTTCTACCACTAATAATCGTTCTATTTAATCCAAATCAGTGTAGACAATAGTGCAAACAATAATCAAAAAGTGTGAGGGTGATATCAAAGAGAAACAAATATTTGATGACGTTACGTTTTGAAACTATACATTTTCTTGGTGCAATACATTAGTGCCGTCACCAATGAATACGTTTTGAAACAGTCGATGAATAAGGTTCGTCGCAAAAAAACAGATCTAGTTATAATCGATCAGTTTTCTGCCAGGGTTAAAAATGATTAAATTACTAAAATGGCTATTAAAAAATAGAGGTTTGCGATAGAAGGGTGAAAATTAAGGGTTGTATGTATTTTATTATTATATATTAGATACTACACTAAATGTTTGCACTACTTATATATTGCACTAAATTGCAAAAATGATTGTTTTTAACGCATCAAATTATCGATAATTATGTTGGCAATAAAACCAATTGCATAAAGTCAACAGTGACGTAAGTCGTCTGAATTCTTGCGGCAATTGTAGCGTAGTATTTTTTTTGTATTATTTTTTTAAATTAAAATATAATGCTGAAATTAAATAATTTTCTTTAACTTCTGTGGATAAGATGCTCTAGAAAACATGAAAAACGTTGAATTGCACTTTATCACTGTGTTCCACACACCGTAAAATACTTAAGGCTGTAATGTTCGCAATTTTACAAAGCCGTTTTTAGACGTCCACGCGTTTTCATATTTCTCCTCAATGGAAATTCGTATTAAGATGGAGCAAGTTTTAATTAACTAATAAAAGTCTATTTTACTAGACAGCAGAGCCTTATTTTCAAAAAAAAAATTAGACCTGAACAATATTTCGGTCGCAATATTGCCCACATTTAGGACTGCGGTGAGACGTTGTTAGGCACTATTATAAAAAAAGAAAGCTGTAGGCTAGTAAATCAAGTCTTCATTGCACTTGCCTCAGATTTCAATTTTTTGCATTTATATTCATGAAATCTGTCCGCCAAGAAGACATGTTTTGCTAAATTTCTGCACACAATTGCCTAACTTACAGGGACACAAAGTTAAATTTGCCGTCGAAGGTGCTGATGGGCGGAGCCTGATAAAAGCTATACTGTTTGGCCGAACATTATACCCTTAATAATTTACATCAATTGAAGTGTTACTAGTTTCAAAAATAATTCCGCGGGATGTGATAATGTTTATAACATTGTCTACAATTTCCTCATTGTGCAGTTGGCATGTAAAATTCAGGAGATATAAAATATAACAGGTGAAAATTATGCTTTTTTATAATTCTAAACGACTTGTCAGCCTGGAAACTGTTATACAATCGGAGGAAACTTGTATAATTGACACAGACATATTCTTTCTAATTTATTCTGATTTTTTTTTTAAATTAATAAACAGCCATGGAATTCGTTGAAAATTTGCATATAAAAACAGCGTCTTCAAATATATTTCTGTGAGATGCACATGCATTCTACAATAATGAATCATGTAACAATAAATAATAAAGTGTTTATTTGTTCTTATCCAAGTTTTACATTACTTTTTACGATTATCTATAAATCTAAATAGGTATATTATTTGTATTTTGTTAAACTGTTTTTTATATTCAATAAAAACTTTCTAAATTATTTTACTTAATCGATAAACCATGTTTATGAAATTAACCAGAGAAATAGGTGGTTAGTTTAGATACTATAGAAAAAACTGGCCATTTTGTGTTACCAGAATGATAGTTTTCATTCCAGCTAGACCAAATTGGATATTTTATATAAACTAACCAAAGAAAAAAAAGTTATTTTTAGTATTTCTGATTATTTCCAGTAAATTAGCTAAGCGAGTGAGTTACTTTATAAAGTATCTGCTAATATGATAAGCGTTTTCCATCAAAATAACCAACGGTTCCCAGTTACTTTGTATAGTTGCCAGTTGGTTTACAAACTAATCAAGTTTATATTTTAGTAGTATATCTAAACGTTATAGCTTGCATTGCTTAACAGTTGTGATAATAATGTGAGAGAATATATTTTCTCTAATTAATATTCCATTTTATTAAACCAATCTTCTTACTTTTAATAATTTAATTGCTGGCTTCGTCGCTTTAAGTTCCGGGCCCTTGATGAGATCTCTCTCTTGTTCTTGAAAAGACAGTCTCCAGTATCTTTCTAAAGTATCACAATTCTCCATCCCATGCGGCTTTTTAGGGACAATTAAAAATGTACTCTACAAATTAATAACATTCGAAATTGAGGATTTACTTCAACGCATTCTGAAATATCATTATCAATTATTCAGAACAGTTTTCAATTTAGGTATTTCTCATATTGTAAAAATTATCAAAATTGCGCCAAAATACCAAACCAGCACGGAATGATACTCATTGCCTACGAGTATGAAACTGAGAAATAAGTATTCCGGTGAAATGCATTGCATAATAATACTGTTTATACAATGGTTAAGTAGATACTTACAAATAATTTAAAAATGTATTTAGTAAATCATGATGATTTCAATTACTCGCGTCGTGACTGCCATTGTAGTTTTAGTAGCAAAGTGATTAATTATTAGTATTAATTATATAAGAGAATTAACAAACCAACAAACCTTTAATCCAAGAGAAAAAAATAGACACTTGAGGCGCAGCCGAGAGGTATATTTTTGCAAGAGAATTAAAAGCTGCTTAATTTCCTAAATCTAATTCAACGTTTTATCCATGACCACGGCCAAAATCGGTTAATTAGGAGAGCAAAAGCCGTGCGAGAGCAGGTAAAAAAATATGTTTTTAAATAACGTCATATTTGATAAATTTATTTTAATCAAGAATACTGATTGTCAGCTGAATACTAGAAAATCTTGAAATTGCTTCTATGACATGCGTTTGTTTACAAGAGTCATCTAAATATCATTTTTTGGTTTTTGCATGAACGTAGAAAAAATATTGTATGCAACTCGTACAAAAGGTGCTTATTGCACTCGACGTGACGTGCAATTGTCCAACGAGGCCGTCAGGCCGAGTAGGACAACACGTTACTTTTTGTACTTGTTGCATACAATATTGTTTCTACGTTTATGCAAAAACCAAAAAATGTTTTATTTAGATGACACTTAGTCTAGGAAAATATGACGTCGATTTGAACGTTTATGTTTGTCATGATGACAAAACGCTGTAGTAGAATGTAGAAGTAGACAATGAATGCAATAAACATTTTAAATAAATAAATAAGCACTTTTTATACGAGTTGCATACAATATTTTTCTACGTTCATGCAAAAACCAAAAAATGTTATTTACCTAGATGACACTAAGTCTAGAAAAATGTGACGTCGATTTGAAGGTTTATGTTTGTCATGATGACAAAACGCTGCAGTAGAATGACAGGCTCTAGAGCAATAAAGAACCACTTTTTCCACTAAATATAGTTCAATAAAGTTTTGTTTTTTGCATGAATGTAGAAAAAATAAATAATACTATGCCTGTGCAGGAATGAACATTACTGGACTGTTTCCCATAATAAAGAATGGGAGAATGAAACAGCGATGACAATGTACTGCATCATCTTGCTACTAAGACTCATAATATATGCGTTTCCTTGTAGTAATAGACATAGGATTTATTTTGCTTCATTCATATCATATATTGATGTGAGAAATAGACAACGTATTTGCGGTTCAAAATAATTGTTCGAAAATTTTGAGTAAAAGGCATAGTGATAGATTTATTATTATTTTCAATAATTCAGAAAAAATAACCAACGGTTAAAAATATTCAAATCATGAGCCAAAATTTTCTAGTACATGATATCAAAGTATCAGTATCAAATAAAAATTATACAATGTGTTAACTATAACTAAGTATATATACAAATTTTAACCAAAAGATAATAAAAAAATATTTTGGAATTTTAGCTCGATGTTTAAAAATGAGGTAAAACGCTATTTGCCTTTGGAAAATAGGCGCCTATGATGAGGATCCTCCGAGTCCGAGATGGCTTTGATCTTAGATCTGTCAACTACCTTGCGATAGTTTTTTACAGCATTTTCTATTGTAGAAACGACGAAAATTAACTTTAGTAATATGTAATACCTGATAGGTAACAGTTAATACGATTAACTACATCATTACATTAGTTTTTCGTTCCAAACTGTCAAAACTGCATTTTTACTCGTTACAGGTTTGTTAGTATTACCCACCGAAATACACTTTACGTAGTACAGTTAAATAAAATTCCCATTTATTCTAACTAAATCGAAGGAAAGACATATTAATAGATAATTGGAAACTTTGAATGCATCCGCGGCAGTAATTCATTATAAAATCTTGTCCGATAACCTAGAAAAACAAACCGGTGAACTACATTATAGGATAATATCTGTACTCTCTATTTCATTACTACAAAACGTTTAAAATTAAAAAATAGGCACTAAAAACTGAAGAAAAACAGAAAATCAAAAACAGAGATAAATTAGAGTTTAATATGGTTTACACATTTATAAAACAAAACAATATATTTCGCTTTATAAATAAGTTTGGGAATTTTTTAAAGGGCGATTCCGTTAATTCTTATTTCTTTCTATCTCTTAAAATATTTGTACTTAGTCATAACATTAACCCTGTTATAAGGTGAAATTGACTTACCCTAATCTTAGGAAATGGATTATTTCTGTAACCTTTTTTTGGCCACTTATCTTCTCTAAATTGAAAGCAAGGAACTAAATCAATGTCTAGATTTATTGTCTCATCTTCATTCCTTAATTTTAAAGTGAAAGCAGGATGTGCTTTCGAAATCATTACCTAAATGTACAAATTAAAAAGAAAATTAACAGTCACCTTTTCAGATTTTAAAAGATGAAAATATTGAAAACTAGTTATTTAATATTATTTATACAATACAAAAGGTACATACATAAATTCTAATTAGCACACTGTTACCCATATCAACATCTATGTAACATTTCTCATTTTCTTTCTTCAGTTTATTTAAACTTAAATGGATTGTTCTTTCTATCCATTGCAAAACTTTAATAGTTGACAGGAAATTTTGAGAGTCCATTAATGTATTTAATTTTCTAAAAACATTTTTTAGTAACTTTTTTTACTGACGTAATGAATACTTAATCTTACCTAAATTTGACTCCTTCTTTCCTTTTTAATAGTTTAGTATATTCCGATTGAGGAATATGGATGTTCACAAATCCTGGTTTTTCGCTAGCCCTCAGAATGGGATTAACTATGGCTGGTAAATTTAAAACAAGATCTAAGTCGTATTCCTCGGGTTTACCAACTTTAATTTTGTCGTAGAAACTCCCTCCGTAGAATGGTCTTTCATATGTGTGTCTAAACAAAACGTCTTTAGTTTTCATCAGAGAAGCTATCCGATCAGTTACCTACATGGTAAAAGAGCAAATAAGTATAACTAGTAGGTATTGTAAAATATAAGTAATTTTAAAAATACCTTGTAATAATAGGTAAATTTCTTAGCCTCAACAAATTAGCTACACAAATGTTGCAAAAAAGACAGTAGAACTTATTATTAACAAATTTTTAATAGCAAAAGCTAATGCTTATTTGTTATGTTCTAATAGAAGAGACAACAATAGTTGGTAAAAAAATATATAGAATGTCCGAACTACATATAAGTGCAAAGAAACAAAAAAAACTCTTATGAAAAAAAATGTCTCAAAGGTTTTCTACAAACACAAACTGTGTTACAAAATTACCAACTAAAGTTATGTAAAAGTTCCAGTAACGTAATTTGTTATAAGTTTCCCAAAAAATCCTTAAAACTGTAACGTACTGTAACCTACGACAACATCGCAATCCATTATCTGCTGCAGTTATCTCAAATTATTATTATTATTATTAGTTATGACTAGTGCGTTTCGTTTCTTTGTATATAGTGTTTGCTTAAAATTTGTGAGTGTACAATCTATTGCAATAACTGTTTAGAACAAATATAGCGACTTATTTTGAACTGCTGACGGATTCGTAATGAAATCTACTTTCAACCCTTAACATCAGCTCTTATTCCAGTCATCAATAGAGATCTAATGAAGTTTCTACTCCGAATTCAAGAAGTTTAAAAGCTATTTTCAGAGAGTGCAGAGGCTTTGAAAGCAATGGCAGACATATTGAACACTTATATACTTATAACTATTTCACATTTTATTCTGGGATGTGAAACAGCTCTAGGAAGACTATTCACAGTATGTATGTTTAGGCGTATCTGTGACTATTATGTACAAACACCTGACATGGAAAAATTGTCAAATATGTTTTATTTGGTACAATTTATCATTTAGTAAAATAAACCCACTCATATTCTACACACCCTGTATAAGAATATAAATTCGACAAGAGGACAATAAAAATAGGTACGTCTATAATCTAGAAGAACGATTATGAAGAGTTAAGATTAAAGTGGTCCTCGAGTCTGTTCTAAAAATAATTAGCGCGATGGTTCTGAAACCACATTATGGTAAGGAGTTCCATATATCAAATATTAAAAAAAGTTAACCCCTCGAGTTTCAAGGAATAGTCCCTGACGAGATTCAGTATTTAAGATCTAAATAAGACAAATGTAAGTTATGTAGGACTTAAAAAACTTCGGAAACTTATTCATGCTGAAGTATAAAAAATGAATTCGAAAAAGGCAAAACATGTATTGTGCGCGCAATGAGAGAGACTCGATGTTATAACATAACGACCATGAGATAATTTTGATCTGATACACTGATCTATGTGAAATAGAGTGGCCACTAAGGATTAGGACACCCCTCTAAGAATTTTTGGAATGTCCGATTTTGATGATTTTTTTTTGTATATATAAACCTACTAAATCTACTTAAGGCTTACGGTGAGCGCTCTATCAAACGATATATAATGTCTGTTCCAACAACCGTCGAGAACTGGTTCAGAACCGTGAGAAATGTTTGACCAACACCGTCTATCGTGGCATTTGCCGAGAGTACATTAACAACTGAACTGACTGACTAATTCTGGACGGTTCGGAATCAATTCTTGCTGTGTTGGAACAAACCCATAGTTTTCGCTCAGTAACTCCTTAACAGATAATGATAAAAATATGCGTTTTTTTAATAGACTATATATATTATTTTACGTCGACGCTGTGTTTTGAAATTTTGAAGAAGTGTAAAATTATTTTTTTTTTAATGAATTTTGCATATTTTCAAAATTTCAAAGCACATCGTCGACGTAAAATAATATTTGTAGTTATTAAAAAAAAAACCGCATATTTTTATCAATTTTAGTTGAGGAGTTACCGAGCGAAAACTATATCCCTTTGGATCGAGCGCTCACCGTTAGCCTTAATGAACTTATTGCTATGGCCCACGTAATTTACCTTAATTTTGACCGGTGCTAAATTAGGAGTATATTTACATTTTCATTGAAAATTAAAATTGGTTAAGATCTACATCACATATTCACATTTTGGGAATATTGACTATTGCAATTGTTAGTTCATTCCGGATTTTCTTCCTATAAGTGATGTATAATTATTGAAGAAAAACTACCACGTAAATATAAAAAATTATGTTATAAGAATGTTATAAGATATTTCCCATATGCTTACAGACAGAACTCCAAACGTACTTCTGAATCACTCGTAAAATATGGAGAAACTTTGACTTATTTGGTATACAAATCTCGTCCCCAAACAACAGAAGATCTGAGAAAAAATCTCGTAGCAGGCTGTGAATTCGCAGCTGAGCCATCGCTATAGGTTCATTAAGTAGATCTAGTAGGCTAATATACAGGGTGAGTCAGTCATAATGTCATTAATTTTAACCACGTATTCGGGAGGCCTAATAAAGGCAGAAAATCGAAAAAAAAATGTTTACTCGACCTTTAAAAAAATAAACAAATCACCCTATAAAAATCAGTAACACGACGCTCCTGATGCGCTACGAACTTTCTGATGGCGCACCCGACGAAAATCTAATGCCACAGACTTGCCGTATTAACCAAGGATGCCACACATCAGCGTGTTATTCAAATTTACCTCCATTTAGCACTCTGCATTTCCCGCATTTCTTCCCCCTCAAATTTGTAGATCATGCCACACATTTGGAGGGGGGATGGAGAGAATACAAGCAGTAAGCACTAAGCAGTAGTTTGTTTATTTCGGTCTAACCTCACGTATTTGGCGTAAATTCACAACGCATAATTTTACAAATTCCGAATATGTGGAAATGGTAGTGTTATACGGAGAATGTTTACGGAATGCGACTGAATTTTATTAATAAAGTGCTATGGATGGATAAATGCAGTTTTACTTGAAATGTGGGCTGTAAACAGGTTAGTATCATACTACTTAAAAAACAATACATTTCTAGGCTAGATGTACGTAACTACAAATTGTACATCTGGTTATGTGTGTGGTTAATTGTACTTACGAGTAATACTAAAAATTCATATTTATTTGTAAAACGTAGTGAAAACGTAATATCAACATTATTAAACTGCAATAACCTAACATTCGAAAACATTTATTTATTATCTACATTTGTTTTTATTAACAAATAAATCAATATTTAAGGAAAATTCATTCATGTATCTAGATTAAAAAAAATAGTTTTACTCCTTGTGGTTAAATAACAGTACAAAAACTAGGTAACTAGGTTATTGACCTAATAATACGGTAGGTCAAGGTCAAGATTAACTCTCGATAACTTAGATTAGCGGCGTGCCATTTCGGTCTTGGACCGTTTTCTGCCGACAACACGATGGTTTTTTTATTGAGTACTTAGTATTTGAACACGAAACACTTTTGAGCTTCTCTTAATAATTTACCCATTGGGTATAGGTTTTTTATGTAATATACGTAAATGGTTTATTACTCAGTTTATTATTAGACACGTTGGAGTTTTGTTGCAGTCATAACAGCTACATTTGCTCAGAGAAAAATCGACACGCGAGTGTACGGGTATCGTTTGATTGGGCCGTATTTTCTACGGGAAAACCTGAGTGGACCGCGTTACTTGCAATTTTTAATAGAATTATTTGATTTTATTGGATATTAACATTTTAAATTATTATTGGCTGAAGTTGAACTGAGCAAGAAAAAATGATATTCTAAAATAGTCAGTACAACCGTTTATTTGTGATGTCTAAAACCTAGGTGGGTAGGTACTATATAGAAAAATATTACAACTTGACAACATTGCATCAGGTCGATATCGAGTTGAACTGTGAGCTGTAACCGACCAAGGCTGTGACCGGTCAGTGACAGTCTGAAAAGGGGGTTTAAATAATGATTTGAAAATATTTTTTTTCGGCGTAAATATGCATTTAGATTTTTTTTTAATCACGTATTCGTATTATACTCATTATTCCCTATCTCCTCTTAAAATTAATGACATTATGACTGACTCATCCTGTATACAAAATAAAATCATTAAAATTGGGCGTCTCAATAATTTTTTGAGAGGTGTTCTAATCCTTAATGGGCCACACTGTATATAGTACTTGCGACATATCAACCATTCTAAATGGAAAATTGAGAAGGGCGATGTTACCGTGAAGTAGCAGAGAGTATAGTCCTCAAGACAGTAAGATATTAAATCGTTGACAGTTGTTGCTATCTAATAATAGCTATTTATGGCTCAAAAAATATCAATAACTGTATATTAGGTAATCTCAGGATCTTTAAATATAGCTATAACTAAAAGAAAGTGCAAATCGACATTGATAATTTTAAGTTTACTTTTCTCTTCTACAAAACAGTTAACAGTTTATTTGACTGCAGCAAAATACACTTAAAGGATGAACTTCGCACTCGCACCCAATTCGACGACTGTGGTATCGCAAAATGCTAGATTGCCCGATCGCCCCTACGCGATTCTAGTAAACAAACAAATAATTCCGGATATCGAGGCGTGACTGGAAATATGGGAAATCGACGAGAAATGTTCGAGTCGTTCGAGAAAATGGATCTAGCGATGCTAGAAAATATCTGGAATATTCGTTTGGTCTATAAAAGAAGAATAAACGGCCGATTTAGTTAGTCTTGTATTACAGTCTTGAATTGGAGTGTTTTGAGCGATTTAGATAGCGATTAAAAGTAAAATAGTGTTTAGTTGACCTGTAATTAGAATTCAGTAGTGTACAGAGTAGTTAATAAAGATAAGTGATTAATTAACGGATTACTTTTTCTGGTACAAGAAAAAGTCGGATTGGAAAATCCGGGACAATATTTTAGGTATAAATTTGCTATAATTTGGTATAAATACTAACACTACCTAAGTTGAACTTTCTAGTGTGCAATGATGTATAATGCTTTTTAGTAACTTTAACAGTGTTTAAAATTCCTAATTATAAAATTACATCGACATTTCATCATTGTGGGCCACAAATATGTCTGCATAGTATAACACTTGAGACGCGTCGGCATCCGTAAGGTCAGTTAGATGCTACAATACGGACCATAAACTGATGATTTTCTATGAAAGACCACGCACACGAAAATGTTCCACCTTATACAATGGTAATACAATACGGCACTTTATCAAAGGCTTGACAAAATTTAAAATTTCTACAGATTGCCCATTGTTTGCACATTCTTTTTTAAATGTCTCAGGAGAAATGAAATCTGTAGTAAACAGTAAGACAAATGTTTTAAGTTAATTTAAAAAAAATAATAAATATTAAATATCATTATTCATTACTTTTACTTATTATTTTTCAAATTAAAACAAGTTAATGTAAAATCAGATGGCACAATTAGTTATCCAACAGGATTTTCGCCGTAACTGTCACGAGCGAATATATATTGTAAACAAAGGAATAAGTAACGTTAACAATACCGTAAGTTCACCACATCACCACTAATAATTATGGCATTACCTACACAGTATTTACACTATGTATCTATGACCCACAAATGCCACAAAAACGCAAAAATACAAGAAAGAAATGCCTGTTTACATCACCAACATCGTAACTTGCACCTGTATCCACGGAAACAAATCGCGCTGAACGGCATGTAACGTCATAATAATGATATCGCGTTTTCGGCTACGTAGTTTTGTTAATTATTATGTGATTATTTCCACCAGACACATGTTTTGCCCTTTCAATATACCCTATAACACGTTTCAAATTAATATAAAATGCATGCAACCTCCCCAACTCTTTTATACCCGTTCTTGCAGAATTTCCAATAATCTCTCAGGTCAGCTTATTTTTTTTCACCAATATAAGGCCTTTTCTCATGAATTAAAACACTGTAATTAGTTTTAGTGTTATCTACTATTGTTTGTGTTGCGGTATCTTGTAAAAATGCATTAATGTCTGTCCACCTTGTGCGGTTTGCGTAGTCTCTGTGATAATTAATATTATTCTTTAATCTTGTTATTGTCATTAAGATTTAGCTTTAATTTTGTAACTCTTTCTTGATTATTGTACCTCTATTTGTAACTAAAATAGGCAGTGTGCAGTCGTATCGAAAAAATTGCTGCAATTCATTATGGAAACCAGTTTATGAATTCCTTGTACAATTTATTGAGTGAAAAATTGTTAAATGTAAACCAAGTTTCATTAATAGTTCTTTTGTAGATTAAATAAAGTCTTTCCATATGTGCTTAATAAGTACTACAACATATCAAACATCAAGATTAATAAATATCCATTTAAATTATTATAATTTCAAAAGTGGATTCAAATCATTAGGCAAACATTCCTATAATTGAGGAGCTAACTACTAAACAAGTCCATCTAAATGCAAAATTGAGATAATACAGCCATTTTACTACAAATGTAAAATCAAACAAGCCGGTCGAGTTTTTGTTGCAAAAAATGACAAGTCTCCTTAAAGAGGACTATATGAAAACCTATTGTTCGAGCAGAATTAAACAAGTGCCGAATACAGTGTATTAAAACGTGGCCTATTAACATCAAGTTAAACAAATACTAAAAAATATTTATAAATGTGGTAATACTTCTACACAGACCAAAACTAAATAATAGGTTTTTGTCTTGGACATCGATAGTCTATGGACTTTTTACAATTTGTGCTATCTACAAAACAATAGAAGAAGTATACATTTTATTCTACATTTCTAGTTCCTTCAGAAAATCCACGAGTTGTGGATCTTACATTTCAGATGGCAATGTAGATGCAAAGTAGTTCAGAAATAACCCTATTTCGAGATGTTTCTCGACTATATATTATTGTAATTTGTGTTAGCCTGTGTTTTTACCTTGTGTGTGTGTATTTGCCATTTCTAATATTTCTTTTAATTCGTACTTATTTGCTTAAGTTTTAATCAAAAGTGAACGAGTCCTTATATTATTGGGGCAAATTTAAACAAGTTCATTCTTATCAAAGCTGAATAAGTCCTGATATTTTTTGTTCATTATTGGTTAATGTGGTTATCAAGATATTATCAACTAATTTTCCAAATATATTTTTTTACAACAAATGGAATTGCCTTGAGAAGGAAATGTTATATTTCGAAAATTTGTAGATCTTGAACTTGTCAGGTTTTGCACGGAAGTTCCTCAATTATTCTTTCTGCTGGCTATTCGAGCGTTACTTACCTACTTTCTATGCCATGTAGGCTGAAGCCGATACTTCGGAATTGAGAACTATTAGGTACCAAGTTATCCATGGAAAATGTCAATGTCATTCTAAATTACGTGATTAAAAATCTCTACTGAACAAACTGCTGCACAATATGGCCAAATACATGAAACCCAAATTCGACTGGAAATTCTTTAAACTGCAGAAGCGATACCTGAGCAACAAGTTGGATGCCATCGCTCTCGCAACTACCACGCATAACGCTGAAGAAGACAGAGGGGAAAATGTGGACGATTCTGGCAGCAATAGGATGAGGTACAGTGTTTGCAAAGACCGAGTGTCAACTGGTCGAAAATTCGTGTTTGAAGACAAAAATGCACAGAACAACAATGCGGCAGAATCTCAAGATCAATTTGAAACTGCTTCGATACAACCAGAAGAAGAGTTAGCCAATACAAATCAATCCGGTAGCGCTAATTCTATGAACGGATACAGAATGTTTGCCGCCTCCACAACTTACAAAAATGTTATTTTGCCCCTGAAGTCGTCAAAACTAGCAAACCCGTTCCCTGAACCCGTCAAAGTGATGCCATCTCATACCGTCTCAGACCAAGAGAAAGCCGAACAAATGCAAGCTGAGTGTAGAATTCCGAGATCTGTTACAAAAACTAAAAGAATAAATTAATACCGTACTTTTTGTTTGTCTATATTCTAATAAAACTGTTGTCTTTATGGTGTACTATTTTGTTACTAAAAATTAACAGCAAAAAAAGTTGGATAGTTGTGTTCTATTCTATTCTATTCTAGGTGTTCCGATGTAAGCGTACAAAATTTTATCGGGCATTCGGCCAAAAATAGTGCTAAATTTCTAATGCAATGTATACGCCTACTGAGATACAGAGTGTCAGGGTTTTTCTAGGAGTCAAAATGATTTTTAGCTGAATTTTAAACAAAAATGGCCCATAAGCAATATGTCAATAATCAAACAAAGATGAATCAATCAAAAGTTAATTTCAGTTTAACATTAGTTGTTAAATATTTTTAAGTTTATATAGACACTGGAAGCGAGAATATGCAGTTTTTATAACATTATTTACATTTTTTTACTGAATTGAAAAGGTATTTTAAGCTAATATAAATCAAATCTCCTACAATTCCCATCAATAAAGTCGTATGTATGCTCTCTGATACCAAACATCATTTACAACAGTTAAGCTAAGATTTGTATAAATACTTTTGAATTCTATAAGAGAGCCAGATAAATTTAAATTATTCTCAAATCTAATCTTCACACATTGTTGGGCATTATTTATTAATTCAGTGTTCAAAAGATCTTCAGGAATATAGCTAATTATATTTTTAACATAAATATTTAGTTTTTTAAGATTTGTCCATAATATTGTAGACTTGTTTTTAAAATTTTTATTTAAAACATATTCAACATATGCCTTTTTTCCCTACGAGTAGAGACAGGACATAGTTTCACATTACTTATAGTAATCCCATTTTACAAAAGATTGATTACGACTAAAGGTCTATTTACACATATCAGTGCCGTGCCAGTTCCGTATCAGTATGAGTAAAAAATAAAAAATTATTGCTTAGATTTTTAATTGGCACATCCGTCTCAGTGTCGTTCAGTGGCTTTTAAACACGCCGACAACGATATTTTTGTAATTGTACTGACGAACTGACCAGATTTTTTATTGCTTTAATAATAATAATAATAATAATAATAATAATTCTAATCACAGGAATTAGCCTAAAGTCGGAGACTTGTGCGGGAGAGGGGGCGGCATATTATTATTAAGCAGACCGCATTTGCGCCTAGGAACGACTTACTAACCACTATTCAGTGCCGGAATGAGGGAAACCTGGAAAAGCTCATTAATTAGGGGGTAGTCAAATATTAACCAATATCAATCTGTCACATTGACCCAAGCCAACATTCTTCCACCCTACCATACCCACAGAGAAGGTGCCAATCCTTTCCACGAATATAGCTTAAGGCGGCTACTCACTACACGGGACTTGCCAAGTACTCGACTTGGAATATACTTATACTATTAAGCAGGCCGCATTTGTGCCCACGAACGACTTACGTTGGTAGGCCCTAACCACTATTCAGTGCAGGAATGAGGAAAACCTGGAAAACCTCATTAATTAGGGGGGTAGTCAAATATCAACCGGTATCAATCTCTCACATTGACCCAAGTCAACATTCTTCCACCCTACCATACCCGCAGAGAGGATGCCAATCCTCTCCACGAATATAGCTTATATACGGTCTACCAGCAGCTGGGCGCGAACCAACACCGATCTAGTCACCTGGATTCAAGTACTGACGCCTTAAACCGCGCCATCACAGGAACTTACGATGCGAATTTCTGCGATACGATTTTGTGCGGCAAACCGCAAATCTACATCATATTCCGCCATTCTATAAACGAAGAAGGCGGCGCAGGCGCCGCGCGTCTTTCTCTAAAGGCGCCTACAGACACACGAACATTTCTTGAGATATGTACGCGCGTACATGTACGTTTTATTCGAATTGCCTACACACGTTTTGATAATTTTCTATTCAATTTGCTAAAAACATGGCGACAGTGAGTAATCACGATTTAAATTTAATAGCAGTGGCGTGTGTGTGCATATTAAAAAATCGATTTTCACATATAAATCTACTGGAAGAACTTCGTTTAGAACTGGATGATTATCGAAATTATCTCCGTAGGTATGGATGAAGATTGAAGATAGCTATGTATTACTTTTAAATTTAGTAACACCACTAATCCAGAAACAAGACACGTGCATGAGGTCTGCCATATTACCACATGAGAGATTATCAGTTACCCTGTGGAAGGAATTATGAAGATTTTAAATTTTCTAGTATCATCGCACCTCAATCGCTAAGTAAAATAATTCCAGAGATCTGCAATGCTATTTCATTAAAAATTCCTTCGAATAATTCGTACTATCAGCTATGATTTAAATTAAAAACAGTTAACACGTGGGTGGACACCACGAACCGCACTGATATTATTCGCGATACGTAAGTCCGTTTTGGCTACACACAGAAAGATATGTACGTGCAACTTGTACGCGCGTACAAAAATTCAAGCAGCGACTGAATACATCTTCGACGGATATTTTAGAGAGATATTGTCTACACACCGACGGATATGTACGCGTGTACTTGTACGCGCGTACATATCCGTCGGTGTGTAGACAATATCTCTCTAAAGGCGCCTACAGACACACGAACATTTCTTGAGATATGTACGCGCGTACATATCTGTCGGTGTGTAGACAATATCTCTCTAAAATATCCGTCGAAGATGTATTCAGTCGCTGCTTGAATTTTTGTACGCGCGTACAAGTTGCACGTACAATGGTCGTCAGCTTAAAGTCACCAGTTCCATGGTCCATTCTTTCTAGTGCCATTTATTATACACGGTGCTAGAAAGGGACAAAACATGGAAGTGGTGACTTTAAGCTGACGACCATTGTACATATCTTTCTGTGTGTTGCCAAAACGGACTTACGTATCGCGAATAATATCAGTGCGGTTCGTGGTGTCCACCCACGTGTTAACTGTTTTTAATTTAAATCATAGCTGATACTACGAATTATTCGAAGGAATTTTTAAGAAAATTTAAAATCTTCATAATTTCTTCCACAGGGTAACTGATAATCTTTCATGTGGTAATATGGCAGACCTCATGCACGTGTCTTGTTTCTGGATTAGTGGTGTTATTAAATTTAAAAGTAATACATAGCTATCTTCATCCATACCTACGAAGATAATTTCGATAATCATCCAGTTCTAAACGAAGTTCTTCCAGTAGATTTATATGCGAAAATCGATTTTTTATTATGCACACACACGCCACTGCTAATAAATTTAAATCGTGATTACTCACTGTCGCCATGTTTTTAGCAAATTGAATAGAAAATTATCAAAACGTGTGTAGGCAATTCGAATAAAACGTACATGTACGCGCGTACATATCTCAAGAAATGTTCGTGTGTCTGTAGGCGCCTTTAAAGTCTTTTAAAAGGGGCGTCACCAAGTATGACGTAATATCGCAGGAATGCGCGATGCGAATGAAATCGGACGTTCTTGCGGTGCATTCGTGCGAGTTCGCAGATATTTGCGATGCGATGTGAGTTCGCAGTTTTGTGTGGGAGCCCTAATTACTTCTATATAAGCGAGAAAAGCTACGGAGGAAAGTTTTGAGAAACTTTTGAAGTTAGTAGGACATTGGATTTACCGGTGTGAAGTTAGCAGCCAATTTACCGAGAATACCCGAACACCCATAGGTGTACGCACAGAACGCAGGTATAGAAATATTAAATAAGGGAACGGGTAACAAAACATCTTAGCATTAAAAACGATAGAGGCAATGTAGCGATATAATGTTCATAAACTTACAAGGTGTTTATCTAAGGGTAGCAACACCCACCCTTAAACAGGAAAAAAATGAAACGTTGGAAGGAAATGAATAGCCACCCTGCAAATCACACCAGGGGAAGATAATATGGTTATGAAATACAGCTAGGCTTCAGCTACCCTTAGACGGCCCCGAAATGGATGTGCTCCTAATATGTGTTTAATAAGGTGGCTATTCATTTCCTTCTAACGTTTCAAATTTTTTTCCTGTTTAATGGTGGACTTTGCTACTCATGGACGGCCCCAAAATGAATGTGCTCCTAATATGTGTTTCATAACCATATTATCTCCCCCTGATGAGATTCCCAAGGTGGCTATTCATTTCCTTGCAACGTTTAAAATTTTTTTCCTGTTTAAGGGTGGGCTTTGCTACTCTTAGACGGTCCCGAATTTGATGTGCTCCTAATATGTGTTTCAGTAGCAGTTATAAATTAAGAGCAGATAATTTGCTTAATTATTATTATCAGCATACGTTCGTACTATAACGACTAACCAAGGTCGTATAAAAAATTATTACTATCTAGCTCAAAGTTTTTTAATAATAATGTTGAGAAGCTGTGACAACTTCGCGCTTACTGGTGTAACCAAGTCATGTCACGTTGCTTCATGTCGTTTCTGTTTAAATTAATGTATTATGTTTAATGATTATAATTCGACTTAGTTATTTCGTGATTTTAGTTTTGTTGTTTTGTTTTGTTACGTATGGCTCCCTCCAGAAATTTTCAAATTTCGGCGCCTATGGTTCGCATATTTTATCGTAGCCAATGTGCGCATAGGACAAGTATACGCAACTGAAAAATAAAACAATTCAAAATTTATCCGTAAATTTTATTGCTGACGATCTCGAAAATCGTCAACTAAAATTCAAATATTTTGTAGTCGAAGTCGCCATCTTATCCTAATTACTTAATTTTTATTAGTCCTAACTAAAGTAATTAAATATAATAAAAGCATATATTTTATATAATTTTTAGTATATTTGCTTTCACTTTTTTTTCTTGGACTAGCCTTTGTCCTATTAACAAGCTTCTGAATGATTTGGTTACAAATTCATCAACATAGATAAACTCATATTTAAAGACAAATACAAAATGTAACTAGAACTAGATATAAATTGACCAATAAATTAAAGCAAGTTGTAAAATCCACAATTTATTGAAATCAATAAATTGTAACCAATTTTTATTTTGTACCATCTAAAATAAATTAAAGACTCAATTTATTTTTCAATAAATTGTTGCATGTAAAATAGCTATTCAAATATTTTGAATCTCTTACAAATTTTATAATTGCTAAATTAATATTATAATTAGCTAAACTAATTTATCTGTGATACCGTATCGCAGATAGCGTATGCGGGATACGAAATCGCATATTTAGAGCAAATACATTGTGAATGAGGATGAATTAAAATAAAAAATGACTTACCTGTTGCAATATTATATTGTTTCGTGTTTTCTCATTTTCTGGCAAAGATATATACTTCTGGTTAATTTTATTTAATACATTTTCCATTTGATTATATTTCTTCTTTTCGTTTTCCATTACCGTTTCTAAATCTGAAAAACAATATTTAATACAATGCACCTCTCCCTCTTTACACGGATAGTGACTGATCACCACCTGATCACTGAACACTTCTCTCAACATGTAGGTATCTCTGGGATTTACCTGATAACGAGGATACAGGGGATTTCCAAACAATCCCAATCTGTTCTTTACCGATTTATACAGCGTGACCCAGTCAATGATATGTATACTTATAAAATCCTTTAATAAATACAGTTACAGTTCTGTCATCCATGATTTTGAGATTATAGGCTGAATAACAGTGGTTAGTTAAAAATTTAATTCCATCTTCATTTGTTGGTTGGTAATAAAATCTGTTTTACACTTCAGTGTAGGGACTCCCGAAATCTCGATTCGATCATTTTTGATCGAGATCGAAATGATATCGATATATTGGTACTCTTGAAAATTTTACTATCGAAATAATCTCGAAAATCTGTCCATTCGAATCGAAATGATTTCGACGAGGCTTGGCTAGCCGAAATGATTTGTTTTCTTCTTCTAACACATGTATTGGATTTGCTGTTTTTTTCTAACATCACCGTAGTGACCGTGCGCGTACGTGTAAAATAATTATTTATTTATTATTTTGACTTAAATAACGTATGTATTATGTAATGTAACCTATAACTGTGAGATGAGGTGTGAACTTATTTGTTTATCCTACAAATAAATTTTAAGTGGTTTTGGAAGAGGAATATAAATGTGTCCCGTAAATTTTTAGTAAAGACTATATAGGAAATGTTTACAAGTATATACCTATTTATTTTATCTTTTCCTGAAGTGGTAAGGTTATATATAATGTGTTAGGTTATTAATGATGTCTTAATTTGTAATAATAATAATAATAATAATAATAATAATAATATCTCTACCCCTCATTCTAATCACAGGGATTAGCCCAGAAGTCGGAGACTTGTGCGGGAGAGGAGGCGGCATATTATTATTAAGCATATATGACTAGAGAAAAATAATATTCAACGATTAACTGATGCCATTATTTTAAATAAACAAGAATGAGCTTTACATGTTTATATTGTAATGTATAGTGTGTATATGAGTGTAATAATAAATATATTTTTATTAAGATAATTTTTTTATTGTTGCAGTTTTTATATATTTATATAAACATTATTTACTAAAATGAATTTACAAAAAGTAAAAAGTGACACTATTAATATTACTTAAAAGATAAATTTTAAAATGATTGTTTCATTATTAAGCCAATAAATTATCAGAAAAAAGTAGGTAAGTATACTATCAGTTAAATTTATCTAAAATAGTGTTGAATAATTCTATTCCGAATGGTTCGGCCTTCATTTAATATCTCAATTGGTTCTGAGATAATTTGTACAGCTTCTCTATCAGGCTCTTCAATGATCAAGTTTTGATCCCATTGTTGTCCACCAGCAATGCAGATATTATGCAAAATAGCACAAACTGTGGTAATTATTATTAATATATCAAATAACAAATATAAAGCAGCTTTTGTTTATTTATTTATTTATTTGTTCATATATATTCATTTTTAAATTTACATAAACAGCGGGACTGGGGCATAGAAAGAGATATATAAAGCAAGCCCGTATGTTAGACAGAGATAAAATTGCCGCTGAGTGAACGCAGTTGGTAACGCTGGTAATTTGTTTCACATTACACTCGATTTGCCGAATATACCCGAGTATCATTTCGATGCGTTTCAAGAGTACCAAATTATATTTCGATACGGATGAATCGAGATCGACATCGAAATAATCTCGATATCGATAACACGACATCGAGATTTCAGGAGTCCCGCTACAGCTCAGACGTCTGTTTCTGTTAAGCTCATTCGAAATCGAGTGATTCACTGCATTATATAAAGTAAGGTTAAGTTTGTATTTAGAGACACTGAAATGATGTAATTTTATATATCGGACATTTCAGTGTTTAGAGGTTTATTAAAATACTTACCTTAAATTATATATTCATAAAAATATATTTAGGCTTCTCTCCAAACATTTAATTGTTAAAAATCTTAAATTTATCGTGATCTAATCTTGCTGCTTTCCTGCTAGTCATAACATTTGCACGTCGCATTCACAACAATATTGAGTTTTGTAAAACATGCCGCACAATATCTCTTCAATTATTTAACATTGTAAATATCATTGCCAAATTTAGATACATAAGTGCAAACCGAAAATTTTAACAAAGGAGGATACTAGGAATTTTAATATTCTGCTAAAAAGTTTGCTCTAAACAGCTGATTACTATTTATTACTTACAAGCAGTACAAGCTATTCGCGATTCGCATTAATCGCTTTTATCGCTATTCGCTTTCGCTATGACATCATTCCTACAGTCAATGGCGGTTCGTTACTACTACCAGCAGTACCAGCTGATAAAATCAATTTCACGAAAAAATTATTCAGAACTGTAAATTATGGAGACGTGCAAAAGATCGGCGAGGTTCGATTTTGAAACCATTTTTCAACAAAACACAAAGATTTTATCAAAGCAGCCCGATCTTCTTGAAATTTTGCACGTCCCCATAATTTACAGTTCTGAACAACTTTTTCAAGTAAAATTTTGCTGTATTTTCAGTAGAAAAGGCACTTTAACTGAAACGATAACAGTTTTCAATGGGTGCACTGAATATTTCAAATATGATTATTTCGAAAACTGTTACTCCTAACGACTAGAAAAAGGTATACCTTTTTTAGATAGAACAGGTAGGAGAATCGATTGTTTCAATAGACAGATGGATACACTAAACAGCAAAAAAGTTCAGCCATTTAAAAGAAACATGCTGTGCCACGAGTGGCGCCCACTACTAGTGACGTCAAAATTAGTTAAAAATTCTTATTTGCCGTGCCAAAAAACATAATTGTGCCAATTTTTTTTTTTAATACTGCGACAAGTTTCAAAGTTATTGAGATATTTCAAAATAAGATTCTAGCATTGAACTGTATTTTTTAAACCAGCAACATTCGGATAAGGCATATTTGGCTCAATCGTCATATTTTGGTGTGTAGTATCTTCAATTCAGAGATTGCCCATTCTTAATGAATCACCCTGTATATTACATACTAAGTTACAAAAAAATATCATGCAATTTGTAGTTTTAAATACTGAATGTGATTTTTTAATATTATTTTAATCAATTAAATCAGGGAAATCCACCCTATCCTTGCTTTTATTTCGATTTTATAAAAAGTTTAATACATATTATTGTGAGTTTGATTTAATTAGAATCAAGTCTGTCTAAATCTATATTTTTAAGTAATGTCACAAAGTTTCTTTTCTTATCTTGGTAATGCCAGAAATTAGGCTAAACTCATAGACCAGTTTATAAGTTTATGGGTTAACTTTAAAACACAGATTACAGAGCATACTGAACTGACTTGGGCAAAAAAGTCACCAAGAACCTCACAAGACCGGTAAAATGAGCGGCAAGAATCTTTTCTGTAATTCTTAAAAGAACATCATTCAGAATATGAAAACATGAGGCTAGTCATCAAAATGTGAGATCTCATGTAAAAACATGAGCGTTGGCAACGCTGGGCCAAGTGGTGCTAAACCCCCTCCCACCCTTGGAACTCGTCTGAGCTGAACATAAATTGTTTTCATTTTACAAAATTTTTGTTCCAGCTAATTTTTAGTTTCCTTAGATAATCTTAGCTATTTTAACTTGCAAAAATAAAACAGGAAAAATATCATGAACTTAGCTTATGTTTTCATTCATTCATTCTATCACAGGTGATAAAATAAAGTTACTAACTTTTTTTTTTGTACATCAAATTAACCTTTCACTCTATGCCGTTCCCGGTTGAGTGTATTTAGCAAAGATTCTTACTTTAAGATCACCGTTTTTACGCAAATTTGCAAGGAACTCCATAGCTGTTTGTTGGGAACAACTAGCTATATTTGGAATATAAAAAATTGGACCCCACGTTCGAAAAGCAATAATCACTAAAATTATTGTTAAATAAAATATATTCACTATACAGAATGAAATGAATAATAATCCACTCAACCAATTTTACCAAGAAAGCGTTAATTAGGTACATATGCATAGTTTTTTTTTTATTTTTTTTCAAAATTATTTTCTAGCAGACTGGAAACAGTTTTATTCTGCACTCTGAAAGTAGGTTCTTTACTTTTTTTCATGTAAGGGTTAATTTTCTAGAAAACATATAAATTGTCTGATCGAAAATTTATGAAACAGAAAAGATGGCTGTGATAATAATTAAAACAAATTGACTGACATAATGTCAGTTGATGGTATGCGTTGCTGATTTTAATCAAACTAGAGTTTTGTAAAATATATATATAATCTGTGTGTAAAATGATTAATCGAAAATGAAGAGAACACTTGTTCATGCATTTTGGAAAATATTTGTCTTGTTTTCATCAACTGGGCGCTACATTTTGTTTAACGGATTTTTCAAAAAAAATTGAAGGAAATAATTTAGTGCCCTCTATGTTACGTGATAAAACTGCCATATCAATCACGGTCAAATAGGCTATTTACAACTAGAAACAAAATTTTAAATAAAAATAGCTAGGGTTTGGGAAATATTTGCAAATAACTAAATTTTAGGCTCATTCCAACAGGCTAGACTAGAGCCCATAAAAATTAGAATTTATGGAAACAAAAAATACATGTCAAACATTTTGTCAAGTCGATTGTATGTGCCCATTTTTCCTAGTATTTCTAATCTCTATGTACAAGAAGGAAACAATTTGTTTTCAAGCCCCATCAAGATTTCATTTAGACCTACCACTCCCCCCCCTTCTTCAAATTTGGCTGGCCACTGCTCTGGCCATTATTATTGTAACAGATTGTACCTAAATTAAGAAAAAAATATTTAATTGACATAACAAATCACAATTTTTAATTGAAAATTATTATTAACTTCAAGTATATTAATTTTATTACTCTATAAGTAGATACAATTTGAGCTAATATTTATTAATTTAGCCTATTACCAATAAGTAAACCATTATTTAAAGAGAAGAAAACAATGTACCACTGAAATGTACGATATGGAATGCGTAAAGTCCATTGCGCATCCAAATAATGGTACTAACCCTAGGAGCAGACAAAAGGAGGCACATGAAACTCAGCAACGATATACTTCATTGGTTATGTACGTGGGTGCGAGAGAGACAACCATCTGCACGTACGATATAAATTGTGTTCTTAATTTCCCATTATTTTGTTTGTAAACACGTCATTGGCGTACAGTACGGTTTCTTCTTTTATCTTGTATTTCGTTAGTGTTATTCTTTGTGTATTTTTGTGGGTGTTATTGTTGGAACATGTCATGCTTTATAAAGGAGTATAAAATTAACCAGCATACAGCACGAAATAATTCTTCATATCCAGAATTCAATTTCATTTCAATTCACAATCAGCTAAGCCCCTACTGCTCCGCCATTGCTAGATGCACAAAACAAAATATGGCGCTGATCACGAATAATCCATTCGCGCAACTTTTAGCGCATACTAGTCATCATTACATTTTAGTGTAATGGACCAGAACGGTGTTTTGTGGTTTGCCTATATGTCGTGTAGAAATTGTAGTGGCTCCATGGGATCGATTTCAGCTGAGGGAATAAAACCATCATTTAAAGAGAAGAAAACAATGAAGGAATAGAACGGTGTTTTGTGGTTTGCCTATATGTCGTGTAGAAATTGTAGTGGCTCCATGGGATCGATTTCAGCTGAACGAAAAGTCAAGATATGTGCCGAAGGTGCAATCATAGTGCAAACATAATTTAAATTTATTTTAAGGATGCATTTAGCACAGCTTTTATTTCACAAAATATTATAGATTGATTTCAATAAAATGAATTTATTATATTATTCTAAACTAGTGCAACATAAATGTTTTATGAGACATTTACTAGTCTTAAACGGGTGAGCCACTAATTTTGGGAGGCATCAATGATTAGGTCGTGTCGATACGTGTCAAAATTGTCGTTGTCTAGGCATATGTGTGACGGACAATTTGTTAAGGTTATCGTAAAATGATCAAATTTGTAGGGGTTTTTAAGTACAGATATCTCGAAAAATAAAACTCTTCAAGCAAAAGTAATATCAAAAATAAAATTATTGATGTTTTGTACAATACCTACGTACAATATAAATTTTTAGCTCCATAAATAATTATAAAATCTTACATATTAAAAAAAATCATCACATACTACGTAATTTAATTGTACTGCTTTCCGCATACTATTTTTTGGATTATTAAAATAAAAAGATGAATCTTAAAAAATGAAAAAATATAGAACATTTCAATATTTTCAAACCGAACTCTATATATTTTACATATTCGGATAGAGCACCTTCTTAGGATGTAGGATATCAAGGATATATATTTATTTCTAACAGTAAGATATGAGATCTGGCCAAAAAAGTATGTTTCAAGACTAAATAGATTTAGTATATAGTTAAATATAACTGATCAAACCTCAACTCTATTGTGTTTCTACTCATTTCTTTTGATAAACTTTCTGAAACTCATTTTACAGCAATAAAGAAACTAAAAAGTAAAGTGACTGCTGAACATGACCAAATTTCTTGCTTTTTGGTTAAAGATTCTTATTGCTCCGCTTTAAATTTTATTTAATATAATACTGTAAACTTGCTTGTCCTGTGCCGTGGCACAGCAAATACTGAAAATTTGGTATCGTGACATCTCAATACTGTCAAGTTTTGGCACCTTGGCAATATTGTTTTATGGCAAAATTCTCCTCAGTAACAATAAGCTTGGCATGTTTTACTCAAACTTTATCAGAAACTTATATAGAAAAGGTAAAAAATATCGATTTCTATAAAGCTTTTGATCGTGTAGACACATGTAATTGGCTTTAGTGGTCTGATTATAAATCTAACGAATTTCATGCATACTCCAGAGTACTTTAAGGATAAAATTTGGGAGCGCTGTTTTATTATATATTTATAAATTATCTCTGACATTCTTACTTGTTATGTTTTTTTTACGGATGATTAAAACCATTTACTGAAATTAATTGTTTAAATAGCCGCCAATTATTACAAACTGAACTAAACAAACTGATAAATTGGTGTTTTATCAACTTATCAACTTCCATGTGGAGTACATAGTTTCACTGACATGGACAATAAATTGTATACACTTAGCCATTCTGAGCTTTCAAGAAATCAGATCTGTAGTTAGCCCTAAGTAATTTATTTGATTATAAAATAATATCCTACTATATTACTGCAACAACTAATAAGTAGTTCTAGATTAAAAAATATATGATCTACAATGAGAAACTGTAAGCTTCTTTCAAATATCGATAGCTTGAAAGCTATTTACTTCTCTTTAATTTTAAAATTAAATATGGCTGCATCATGGTATAGAACCATTTTTGATAAAATATTAAACGTATTAATTAAATAGGTACTCATCGTATAAGAAGAAGCATTTTATCCACCCAAGAATGTTTAAATTTGAGAATGTAGCGTTTAACGACGTAGACAATTAAGCGCAAATTCAATACAACGTTTTATCCATAATCTCATCACAATCATATTTGTGGAGTCAGAATTATTGGTATTTAATAAAACTCGATTTAACTTGATATTTCTTAGTACCTACTAAATGAAACACAAATTTGATATTCCAAGGATAATCCAAGGAAAATATAGCTGTTCCTTACAACGAGACATTCGTAACTTGTGCATATTCTTCACAAACTTCGGCAGATGTTCTGCTTTCTGAAAATGATGGCAACAATGTTACAAAAGTTGTTATTAACGAAAAAATTATTGTATGTGATAAAACAAAAAACGAAGTGTGTATTCCTACTATAAATGTAAAAGTTAATAAGTAAATAAATTAAATTTGATTTATTATAAATTTATTACGTTTTCATTATTCTACTAGTGAAATAAAGTTACTTTATTCCACTAATGGATAAAGTATTATTCATATGTGTGAATAAAAGTCCGATTATAAGGTAACTGTGGATAAAGATAATTGTTATCCTGTAAGAATCCTAATATTTTTTTTTCTTTGATAATGTTATTTCCAATCACAGATCGGTGTGGTTAGAATTAAGCAGTAATTATAATATGCTGCAAAATATACATATTAAAAAGAGACATTTTAATGAAGATAACATAGCTTCATTTTCTGAAAATTTGGCTGAGAAGACTGGCATTGTCTGTACCAATTTACGGAAGTAAATGCTGCTTTTTGTTACTATTTTGAAATTTTTAAGAACTATTTTTGCTTGAATTTTCCTGAGCGCGTCTATTACAGTAATGGTCAACAAAAAATGTGGATCAATGATGAAATTGTTCAATCTAGCTCTAATATTATAAGGATTCATTCTATTTAAAACAAACTTACCCATATTTGTGCTCGGTATATAAAAAGAGGAAAATGAAACATGCTGCTTTGATCAGTAGGACAAACACACTCTATTAATCCAACACGTACAGCTTGGAATATCATATAAGAAGAATCAAATAAAAAAAAGTAATATAATAAAAATAAAAAATGACAATCAATGATAAACCCATTACATATTGTCTTAACCTTTAACGATTATTTCACTAATGTAGCGAAAAACATAGTAGGGAAAATACATTCAGTTAATAAAAGTTGGATTAATCACGATAGTATACCTGGTGCAAAAGTAAACAATTCATTCTTCCTCAATCCGTTTACTGAGAATGAACTTCAAGTATTGTTAGGGCATAAATTAAAGAACAAAAGGTCAGCAGCGCCTGATGATATACCATTATTTCTACTAAATCGCATATTGCCAGTAATAATAGAACCTATGGCGTATTTAGTGAATTTATCTTTTCAGCACGGACATTTCCTGAGGTGCTGAAAATGGGCAAGGTCACCTCTATCTTAAAAAAGGTGATCCGCAGCTTTTTGAAAATTACAGGTCGATAACTATTCCATGTGGTTTTTCAAAACTCTTTGAATATGCATACTTGGGTAGATTAACTTCATTTATTAATAAATTTAACGTTTTATCAGACAACCAGCATGGTTTTCGCTCGGGCTGGTCTACAATAACAGCAATACACTCATTTTATAATGAAGTCATAAGGTGCATTGATGCCAGTGCTCTGTTGGGGTCTTTTGTTACCTCAGCAGGGCATTCAATTGTATAAACCATGACAATCTGCTGGATAAACTTTACAACTATGACATACGTGGTTCTGCAATGAGTTGGTTATCCACTTACCTAAAGCATCGAAAACAGTATGTTTTCTTTAAACATGTAAGTTCAAAAATTAATTCCGAGGCCTGTAATATTAACATCGGCGTACCACAGGGCTCAGTACAAGGACCTGTGCTTTTTATTCTTTATGTTAATTCTTCGGAGGCTGCTATTGGCAACAGTTTTTTTTCAATGTATGCTGACGAATTAACATTGGTCTTTTCAGATAAATCTACAGAAAACTTGACTATTGCTCTACATAAAGTTATAAATAATGTGTTCATAACTGGCAGAAAAATGTGACACTATCACTACAAATGTTAATAATATCGCGATTGCTGGTGTTGGTCCAGATGGTGTCAAGTTCTTGGGTATATTTTTTGACGATAGCCTAACCTGGAAAGTACATTGTAATTCTGTTGTTTCTACAATGAGCTCTGTATAGCTTGTTCATTTAAATGCAGGAAGGAGATATTAACAAGGCAGCAATTACTAAATATGTATTATGCACAGGTCGAGTCAAGATTACGCTATGGAATATGTTTCTGGGGCGACTCCATGTCTGAATCAGTCTTCATTACACGTATTTTAAGAATAATATATGTTGCAAAGGCATGAAACTTGTAGAAAGATTTTTGTAGAACTTAAAGTTCTTACGTTGACTTCTTTATTTGTATTTGAAATGAGTCTCTATGTATTCAGGAATAAACAATCATTTATTGTGAATAGTGGCATTCATTCAAAAGATACCAGACAGAAGAATAATATTCGAATCCCTTTCAGAAAATATTATGTAACAGCTAAGTCGCCAGATAGTCTAGGTATAAAAACATTTAATCGCTTAACCGAGGGACTTCGAATGAAAATGAAACATATAACTCATTTCCGACGAAAATTAAGACGCTTTTTGGTGGAGAGATGCTTCTATTCGTTGTCAGAGTTTTTTAGTTGTTTTGTTAGTTTGTATTTAGTTAAGTTTGTATGACAATTGTTATACAATGTAAATTGTCCAAAACAAAATAAAGAAATTGAAACTGAAATTGCTGTTAGAACTGAGATATTTAATTGCTTCTACAGTGGTTTTGTATCGACTTATTTACACAAGAACGGTCCATTGTTACCATCAAAAATTATTTTCAGAATACCTAGATTGGAATCACGTCTAGATATACAATTTTATTATGAAGAGCGGCGAAATATTTAGCAGTATTGGATGCAACCAATACCGTTGTCTAAGGAGCATTTCCGACCGTAGCAGCCATAACACCAATATGTGTTGATATTAATATATAGTTCACACTATAGGGCTTGATCCGAGAACAACAAGGGCAGGTCAAAGATTTGTAACTAGGAATGTTCACATTAATTCTGTAACTACCAGCGACTTGTTAATTAAGTCACGGCATGACAACCCGAAAAAACAGCAGAATTAGTAAAATGTTAAAATAAATATTTTTATATTTTCTCTGTATTAGAAAGACTGTGAAAGACATGTTATTGTATTTTAATTGTTGAACTTTCAAGCTTTCCGGCAGAGATTTACAGCAGGAATTAAAATATTTCTATATAAATAGTACACCTTAAAGTAGAATTAAGTGGGTGTAGTAACGAAACTGATATGTTCTACCGCAACATAGTGTTAAAATTCAAAAGAAACCATGACAACCAAACAATCTCATTTCACACAATAAAATCGACCTATCAAAGCTTTAACAACTGTAATAAATATTTTATTGCATTTAAAACATTTAATCGCAAGATCTATTAATCGACCTTCGAGAAAGCTTCAAGTTTATGATAAGTACCTGCCGTGACACGCAAAAAATGAATCAAAATTGCAGCCAGCGAAAGTTACAATCAATAAATAAATGAATGTCGGCTGAAATGAAAACATGTGGAGCACGTTTCAGTCAAAGTTTTGTGAGCAGAGGGTAAACAACCATTCTCTGTTCGTGTTCGTGCCACTCTCAAACTTTACCATTTTAAAATGTGAACTACTTTTATATATTTATATTTTTATACAAAGTATACAGAAAAATGTCGAATATAAGAAAATTATCAGCATTTCGTCAACTATCTTTGAACTGCTCTCCAACTCCGGAACAAAGAAGAAAAACTTTAAAAAAACAATTTTCAGAGGATATACCGGATTATAAAGATAAATGGATTGATCCTGGCATAGGAATAAAAATATCACTGAATACGAAAACCAACAGAAATCTTGACCGTCCTCCTCCAATAAGGATAGCTTGGGAAGAGAATACACCACAATTAAGAGCGGAGGACGCGGTAATAATAAAAAAGTGCAAAGAAATAAGGAGGGGTTCTACTGGAAAACTATCCAAGCAGAATTCTTTGGAAAAGAACTCAATTTTGCATTCCAAACACGAACTAACTGAAAGATTCAAACAAAATGTCAAAGAAAAAGAACAAGAAAAAACTAATCTTAAAATATTCTTAGCGCACAATCCCAAAGAGCAAATTGATGAAATTTATAACAGCCAGCAGGATAGAGACACTGAACACTATTTAGAAAAAAACTACGACAGGCCAAAACTTATTCAACCACTAATAACAAATAATGTGAGTAACAACAGTAAAAATTTATTTCAAATTCGTAGAAATTTCAAACCAAAAATTAATCTAGCTGAAATCGCTTATTCTCCAACAAGAACCAATGAAACAGATTCAAGTATTGCAAGAAATGACACTGTAGTTGTAGTACCCATAGTAGAGAAAGAACAGCTTACACCTAAGCAAAGTAGCGCTGAACAAGTATGCAAAGATGACATAAAAGCCATAGATTCTATAATAATAAGACCTGTGACAGCAGCTTCCAAACGCGAAAAATTTCAGAAACGTACAAATTCAGCATTCAACAACACTATTAATGATTCGCCAAATAATAGGTCTCCACTAATCAGATCATCTTCCGCACCTAGTAAATCAGAACGAGGCAGACAAAAGTTTTCAGCTACTAAACGCAAAATAAAAACTATTAAAAGAGTCCAATTAAAAAGCCATATAGTAGGAGATGAAATCGAAAATACTAGTAACAAAGAAAATCCTAAAAACCAAAAAGTATTGAACAGGACAACTGCTGTTATCGGATCAGAAATTGTCACCATGGTTTCTTTGGTTAGTCCAGCTGGAAGTGATGTTGAGGAGGAGACGGAGAAAGAGGAAGTTAAGGAGAAGTGCAAAAACAAATCTACAAATGTTAAAAGCACAGCTCCGAAAGAAGATAGAGAGTCGCCAAAGAATATGTCTCTAAGAAAAATCGTTAAAACAGGTAAAATATGTTAGAGTAAGACTATAAACTGGATACAGAAAAAAATTAAATAAATGTTTATTTACGATAAATTCAGAATATTCATACGTGTTAAGTACATGTTCCCCTAACTAGTACGCTGCCAGTTTGAGGTTATTGATTAAAAATGAATAAATTCAACTTACTATAAAGGCCTTAATGAATTTAATTTGTGCCAAAGATCACACTAATCATAAATTGAATTTAGTCATATATTTTTTTGTGTTGTGTTGGATGAATTTTGATAAATGAAATGTGAAGAAATTTTTATTAAATATCTTTTTAGTTTTTAATAAAACTTAGGAATGGTACTTCATAAAAATCAGAACTATTACAAAAATGTCATCTTCCTCAGTTTTAGAGGGTACTTCTAGTATAGTATAAAGTTTTTAAAGGAATGTATATTCGCACTATTTTGCGTAGAGATATTGAAAATTTACTATAAAATATTATCTTTTTTCCTATTATAGTTTTGGAGGTTTACAAAAAATTATCAAATGAAATTTTTCGTTTATACCTAAAAACTAAGTATCCAGTTCGATTAAACCGTAATAATTAGAATTTCCCTTACTAATTTTTGCATATATATCAAATTAATTTACTTAGCAATTTGTTAAATTTATGTTAAAAAAGTTACTTAATCAAGGATTGGCCCATATTGCGATTAAGTTTCCTGTAATAAATTATTTAACTTATTGTTGAAATGTAAGGTTCTCAAAAATGTTTCATTTCTAAACGTAATGACAGCTATATATATTTTTTTAAAATAAGGTAAGTTTAAAATTGTTTAAGGCTGTAATGTTTGCAATTTTACAAAGCCGTTTTTAGACGTCCACGCGCTTTCATATTTCTCCTCAATGAAAATTCGTATTAAGATGGAGCAAGTTTTAATCAACTAATAAAAGTCTAGTTTACTAGACAGCAGAGCCATATTTTCAAAAAAAAAAAAAAAATTAATTCTGAACAATATTTCGGTCGCAATATTGCCCACATTTAGGACTGCGGTGAGACGTTGTTAGGCACTATTATAAAAAAAGAAAGCTGTAGGCTAGTAAATCAAGTCTTCATATAACAGACAATTGCCTCAGATTTAAATTTTTTGCATTTATATTCATGAAATCTGTCCGCCAAGAAGACATGTTTTGCTAAATTTCTGCATACAATTGCCTAACTTACAGGGGCACAAAGTTAAATTTGCCGTTGAAGGTGCTGATGGGTGGAGCCTGATAAAAGCCACACTATTTGGCCGAACATAAAGAAGCGATAAGTTTAGAAAAAAAAAGTTACATGTATTTACATCATAAGATGGTCATATAAGAGCGCGTTATTTTTTAATCACTGTTCAGCTGTAGAGCTTGAATTATTTTTCATTTTTAAGACCACAAACATAAAATCACATCACTTAATTACAATTACAATTCAATTAACCAACAGATATACTTGGAGTTTTCCCACGCGTACGTTATTGGTAGCCCTGCAGCTGGAATACCTAGATCAGAATTAACGCAGACTAATTGACGTCACGCATTCTGATATGCGCACGCATATTTCCTGCAACAGAAGGAATAACCGGATGCTGAAAAACGAAACCGAAGCTGTGTAATCGGGTATGCTCTGTGAGGTATGCAGAACACACAATTTTATACGAATAATTTACGGCGGTTTGTATTTTGTACATGATGACTGCTATAAATTATGACCAGGTTTATAAAATGAATAACTTTCTATAGATGAATGAAAATGTAAGAAATATTGGTATCCAATTTCAATGAGTCGGCGTCTTGGATGTTTAATGTTATTTTATTAATTTGTATGTGGTACATGTAGCTTAACAATATACAGGATGTTTCATAACTCTACCGACACAGAGCAGATACGTGTAGAGGATCATAAAATATGCGGCTTTCTATGGAATATTTTTTTCTGGAGATATAGGCCTCGGAAGATGATTGTTAAATTTTGAAAAACAATTAATATTTCAGCAATGCCTTAACATAGAGGAACCAAATTTGGTTCATGATTTGCGTTTATTATTATCTTTAATTAGTAAAAATTTAAAATTTTGAAAAAACCCACGACGGTTAAAATGTAATTGAAAAAGGATAAAATAATAAAAAAATCCCCGACTTAAAGAATTTATGTAACTAGAGATAATAAACGTAAAAAGGTTTTATAAGTAGATTTGATCTCTCGCATAGTCGAACATATGAACAACAGAGTATCAGTTTTCATAGCACTTCCCTATGTACCTATTTAGTTCTCGAAGATGTAGATATGGCAACAACATATTCAACTCCCTATGAAATTAATAAAAAACCAAAGAAAATCCGTCGGGGGCTGCCATTAAATGAACTAGTTTGGTAGTTATTGCAAAAAAATCTGGTTCTCTAACGATTCCGGGAGTAGAGTTATTAATTTGTTAATTAGCGAGGTTGCAACAATCGAACAATAAACAATTATATTTGTAAAACTCTTGTGCGGATGGTTCGCCCTAAAAAGCCATAAATTCCGGAAAAAATCCGGTTCTCTAACGATTCCGGGAGTAGAGTTATTAATTTGTTAATTGGCCAGGTTGCAACAATTGGAAAATAAACAATGACCTGCAACAACCTTGTGCCGATGGTTCTCCCCATGATCCCAGAGTTATTGCAAAAAAATTTAGTTCTCTAACGATTCCGGGAGTAGAGTTATTAATTTGTTAATTAGCGAGGTTGCAACAATTGAACAATAAACAATTATATTTGCAAACATTTTTTGCCGATGGTTTGCCTTAATAAGCCAGAAATCCTGAAATTCCGGTTCTCTAGTGATTTCGGGGGTGGAGTATTTAATTTGTGAATTAGCCCAGTTACAACAATTTAGCAATAAATAATAAAGCTAACACCAAAGTGATAAAGAGGGACCTCGACAACCCCCGAGAGAACGTTTTTCAAACATTTTCGTTGAATCGTGTGTGACATTTGCCATATGATCAACAAAAATGGGTCATTTGTTAATTAAACAATTAAAAAGTTGCGAGCGTACAGAGGTTAGATGTACCTTTTGTTATAAATAATTCCCTGAACATTTTGCTGACTTCTCCGCAAAAAGTTGACTATTTTCACATTTTTCATGCTAATTTGACGCGACTAGTTGTTTTTCCGAAAAATGTATAAGAATAAAAAAAGTTGTAAAATCAAATTTCCTGTGATATTGGTAAAACTATTTAATAATTGGCACACTGATAAAAAATCGATATCATTTTAAGAGCACCCTACTTCTAATTCGGCCTTTATTTGGGCTTTCAACAAATTCATCATAGTTTTACAAATTAAAGATAATAAACGCAAATCATGTACCACTCTATGTTAAGGCATTGCTGAAATATTATTGTTCTTCAAAATTTAACACTCATCTCCAGAGACCCATATCTCTTCAATGCTACATATCTGAAAAAAAGGTTACATAACAAAGCGGCATATTTTAAGATCCCCTGCCTGCTCTGTATCGGTAGAGTTATGAAACACCCTGTACATATTGATAATTGAATTATTACAATTTACATATATTGTAATTATAGTACAGGTGCAGTATAAATTTTTGTAAAAAACATTGAATTCATACCTGTAAGAAACTTTATTTAGGTAATACTTTATTAGAAGTTTTTATTTGTAGAAATAGAAAAGTTGAAAATAACATTTGCAAAGATGTTGCTTCTGTTAAGTTTTCTACTTTTCATTTCGGGAACTTGTACTACTTTGTTCAAATTATAGGCACTTAAAGACGTGATTAATTTTCAGACGTGAGAAAACTTAGCAGATAAAGATTTTAGCATGGCTTTTGTATTATTGTGGAAGTAAAAGCTATAAATGAGATGTCAAACGTGGCGTGTTAGGCACACATTTTCTCAAGGAAATAAGATCACGTGTAATATTTCACAAAAAGTTTTTCGGCGCAAAACCCAGCCACTACAATTTTATTCAGTTCAATAGTTATGCAGAAAAAATATTTGCATAGCTGAACAATCAATGATACTTTATAGAATTTTCATTGTGATAAATCAAACCAAAACAACGAAAATATTTTGAAATAAGGAAAAATATAGTTATAGTATAAGTCTTCATTTTCCAAGTAGGTATACTCATAAATATATGAATTAAATTGCAATTTCTAACATTTTTAGCTTAATTCGATCGTCTTCTATAAACTCCTTAGATATAATTTTATTTTGCACTAGGTTCTGTTTTTTAAAGAGAGAAATATGGATAACTAACTTATTTGAATATCAATCTAGATGATTTTGACTTTATTATCGAAATATGTGTACGGGGTGTTCTATTATAATGTATACATCACCTACATCTATTTTTTTTAAAAACGGAAAGAAGTAATATATAAATTTGCTTGAATTTTTACCATGGTTTTGCATAGAGAGTCAATATAAGTATACACATCTATATTTTAAATGGAACACATTCCTTTAGAATGTTTCCTCAGGATTATAATTAAAAGAGATCTGTTTGAAATATTAAGAGAAATATGTCCAAAAAAATATACAATATTCTTGTTTATACAGGGTGTCCCGATTTTTTTAACTTTGGGAAACTATACAGAATGTGTCAGGTATTAGTGGCATCCTTGAAAGGGGTGATTTTACAGACAATATAAATGATATTTACCCAAATATGCCTATATCTAAAAGTTCGTCGTTTCCGAGATACAGGGTTTAAATATTTTGAAATTTTTATTATATTTTGTATTTACTTGGAAATGCTTCATGATAAAACAACACTAATTCTAGTTTGTAATGGAACACATTAGGTCTTATTCAGTATGTTTAAATATTCCCAATGTTATCAGTGCCGTAGAAACTCTGTACCACTCTTCTTTTACTTACAATAAAAATGGTACGCCACTGTGTTAATTATAAAAAACGTAAGCTACTACAAGTTTCGATTATTTTGAACAAATAATTATTTTTTGCAATTTTATTTAAAATGCATTGTTTATTTGAAATATCTGCATTTCGTAATTTGTACATATTTTTATTAAAAGCTAAAATAAACTTGAAAAGACACTTAAAATTTTGCACATGGCCATAATTTATCATTTTGAGTATTCTCAAGTTCATTTTGCTGTATTTTTCCTCGGTGTATTGAATATTTCAAACAGGATTATTTTAAAAACTGTTACTTCTAACAACATTAACAAGGTATACCTTTTTTCACATAAAGAAGGTAGAAGAATCGGTTGTTTCAATAGTCAGATGTATACACTAAGTTGCAAAATAGTTATGCCATTTCAAAGAAGCATGATGTGCCAAATGTGGTACCCTCTACTAGTAGCCGCAAAATTAGAAACATACTTGAATTTCTCGCCCCCAAAAATCCCAGATCTCCAAAATGTATTTGGATTTTTTTTAAAATTATTTACAAATATCGAAAATAATTTTTTTGTTTTTACACTCTGTATATTTTTCACCATCAACTTTTGCCTAAAGTAAGTTTAGCTATATGTATTGCATTATTTTGTCGTTAGGAATCTACTCTTGCCCTATGGTGTATTAATTGCTGGACACCCTCTATTACTGAAGCACAACGAAATGCAGAGAGATTATCAAAGAATAATTACCGAAATATGATCCATTTTAAAGAATAATTGTCTGTTCCAAATAATCAAAATTTAAAGTATCTTACGTTTTTTTTCTAATTAGGACAGTGTCGTACCATTTTTATTTTAAATTAAAGAAGAGGTTGGTTTTCAGTAACATTTGAAACAAATTTAATCATGGGCGCCGGCATGATTACTTCCAGAGAGGTGCATCTGCATCTATACATTGTACTATTAATTAATAAGATATAATTTATATGCATCCTCATACGGGGTGTCCCAATTTTTCGTTTTTAACGAGCAATGATAGGACATGAAAAAATAGTAGGGGTCTTTAATATAACATTTTTCTCTATAACACTCCGTTTTCCTGATACAAAGCGTTTAACTTTAAAACATATATTTTAGTTTCTTTTTTATCTACGAAACAAACACTTTTCCTTCAAACTTAGTATGCAATGATCATAATAAAATGTTAATATTTTGACCTGAATATATTTTTTGAACTAAAGCCAATGACGTAGGTATTAGGTCTTCTTCATTCTTGAATCCCCAAAACTCCTACGGCAATGGTGAATAGTACTTTTTCTGTACAAATATTAAATTAATATTTTACTCTGTTTTCTGAAAAAAGTACTCTAGAAGAAATTCACTAAACAGCTTTGTTTTTCAGATTTTTTGACTTTCTAATCAGTTATCCTATGAAATTTTTAAAATTGCAGTTAATCATTTATTAAACAACGTTTTGTAAACAATTTAATTTAAATGGTGCTTAAAGTGATATACATTTTCATAAATGCAACCATTACATCGATTTTTTAGCACATTTTGTTTGAATTAGCTTGTTATTATTTATTTAACCACAAGCTCTTCAAATACGATGAAGGTTAATAGTTGTTTTTTATTACACCCAAAAGCTGCATACGCTTTTCCCTATAAGAAGCCACAAAAAAATGTATAGGATTTGGTGATCGAGCTGAACCACCTCGACCAATCCACCTTTCCCCGTAAATCGTATTTAACCATTTATATATACAGGGCTCCTAAAATAGAAGGCCATACCATTAACCACATATTCCTTGGACAAAAGTAATTCGATTTCCTTGTGCCATTTTTTATTTGGGCGTCCCTGTTTCAATATACAGGGTGTTAAAGTTACATTTTATAAAATTTAGTATTATCCATTTTGTTTTAATTAGCATTAATAGTTATTCATTCAGTAAGTATTACGATTTGTCAAGGTATTGTAATAATAGGTATATAATAATAATAATATCTCTACCCCTCATTCTAATCACAGGGATTAGCCCAGAAGTCGGAGACTTGTGCGGGAGAGGGGGCGGCATATTATTATTAAGCAGGCCGCATTTGCGCCCAGGAACGACTTACGTTGGTAGGCCCTAACCACTATTCAGTGCAGGAATGAGGAAAACCTGGAAAACCTCATTAATTAGGGGGGTAGTCAAATATCAACCGGCATCAATCTCTCACATTGACCGAAGCTAACATTATTCCACCCTACCATACCCACAGAGAGGGTGCCAATCCTCTCCACGAATATAGCTTATATACGGTCTACCGGCAGCTGGGCTCGAACCAACTCTGTCTAGTCACCTCGATTCAAGTACTAACGCCTTAAACCGCGCGACCACTGACCGATAACCACAAAATTTCAGTTTCACTTGAAAATGATGATACAAATTGCCGTTTTTATCCAAAACGGGGCATTTAAACAAAAAATTACAAACGAAATAAAATGATCAGAAGAAAGTCCATGTTTGATATTTCAAGAAAAAGTTGTATAGGCGCACTTAGAAATAATTGGAGGGGATAAAGGGTACTGCATCCCTTAGTTCAAATTATATGATAAGTATGCCGGAATAAGATAAAAGTACGTGCAAGATTTCAAGTGTGTATCTTACAAAACAATGGGATTATTAACAAAAATAATTTTTTAAATTGTAACTTTAACACCCTGTATATTGAAACAAGAACGCCAGATCTTGTGGGGATATTTAAAAAGCAAAGTATACGTTACTAGACCGGTTAATTTAGAAGATTTTTAAGCAAGAATTCGTCACGATCGTATACATCCTGAAGTTATTAATATTGTCCAAAAAGAATTTATTAATCGTCCTGGGTACTGCCAGGCAGCCAACGGTGCACAATTTGAACATTTAATTTAGTCGAATTTTACATAATCATTATCATTTTCAGTATTGTGAAAATTAAATTTTAAAATCTTCAAACATTATTTTCTTGAAATGTTTGTTATGTAACACCATCATTTTTCATGATGCGTATGTAGAATGACACGCTCTTTCAAATGGCATGGTTAAAATTGGAAATTGCTATTTAAAAAAATGGTCAATGCCGTCATATCTTGAACAACGATGACGTCACAAATATGGGTCGTGTGTCAAAAAGTGCCTTTTTAAAAAACAAAATCGCCGTGGCAGGGGATTTTTTCGAAAACTTCTCAATTTAAAAAATAATTAATTTATTCGTTACTTTTCGAAAGCACTGTATATGGGTATGGTTAATTGTAATATTTTGGGACCCCCTACATGGCTTTGTGTGGGTTCTAATGCGGAACACCCTGTATATCTTAAAAATGATAAGGATCAGGTATTATTACGACTTATTGAAATAACATGGGAAATCTTAAAATTGAATACAAATCATAATATTGTCATTCCGTTGAACATAATGAAGTTGGTGACGACTTCCGTATAATCGGTATAATATTTTCATTGAAAATCTCATATTCGATTATACGGGTAGTCAAATGAATGACGCCGTGAATGACAATATTATATATTTCAATACTTTCACTTTAACGGAAAAACTTAAAAATATTAATTAATGACTGGTACCTACCTAAGTATACCCACTCAGACCTGTTTCCCTAAAACATGCTACCATCGAGTTAGACATATTGTATCTAATGAGATGTCAAACTCCTTATTCATTTCAGCAATCCGACTGAATAAAAAGAACATGGCACGCTTCAGTTTAAAAATTGAACAATGGTATTGGATTCCGTGCCTTTATAGCGATCATTAAAAATCCTTTCATTATCGTCTGTCGTTATCATCATTGCAATTAAGTGCTAAAAGCTTTCACTTCGAACCCATCAATCACTTTCTAAACTTTCGAAAACGAAACTAGAAAAGTTAAATTCTTTAGGTAAGGCACAAATTATATGAAACCCCAAGTTCTGCCTTGTTAATTACAGAACTTAATTGGAGTGGAGAAGTAGTAACATAGTCACGCTATTTCTAGGTAAGCCATTCAACCTTCGGCTAAGAAAATGGGGTTTCCGAAATAATGATTTAGGGGTTGCGAAAGTTCACGTTTCAATCTAGATTGCCATCAGGAATCGCTTTAATGGGATTAATTTATTTTAAAAATTTATCACCGTGAACTTATTTGTTTAATGGCACATCGATTTTTTTTCTTTTAACGACCCTTTCCTACATTAACACTAAACATTTTAAATACATAGGTTCAACTTTTTGGCTGAAATGTTTTAATCTACTTAATATATACGATTTATCTATTTAGGCAGTTTTGTGGTACGCTAATCGAGTACGATTAATTTTATAATAATAATAATATAGTTTTATTTAGCAAATGCTATACATGCAAACTATACAATTACATAAACGCAAGTAACCACAAACCTTAAAAAGAAATCTGTAAAAAGTTTACACTAGTAGTATCCTAATGTAACTAAATTAAATTTTTATACATTCTGGTAGCTTATTGTATTGTATTTAAGACCCTCACAAAACAATGATTTACCAGTTCTTAACAAATTATATTTTTTTATGTAAAAGCAATCTTTTTGGCGAGTGTTATAAACATGTCTATCTCTTACATAAGTTATTCTACTGTGGAAATAGTTAGGCCATAACAAGTTTTTTGTTTTATGTATGAATTGTAAGATTCTTAACAAAATTCTTTGCTTTATATTCATATAGTTTAATTTATTTTGCATTTTCTGTAGGGTATGAATCTCATTGTTATTTAAAAATAATAAAATTGTTGAACAATATTCAAAATGTGGTGCAAATTATCTTTTTATAAATAGTCAGTCTGGCAAAAAATGATAAATCCTGCTAGGCCCGCTACAGACTATGCGTGTATTCGTGATTCGTTATCGGCGATTCGTGATATGCGAGGAGTTTGCGAATAGTCTGTAGGGTCTTGTTCATTAAAAATCCAATCATAAAAACGTGATGCACGAATTCCTTACAAACCACGCATTGCGCATCGCGAATCGCGAATTTACGCATAGTCTGTAGTGTGTTCTTTAAAAATCTATTCATAAAAACATGATACACAAATTCCTTAGGACCGCTATAGACTATGTGTGAATTTGCCATTCGAGATGCGTGATCTGCTAGGAATTCGTGAATAGTGTGTAGGGTCTTGTTCGTTAAAAATCCATTCATAAAAACCCTACACACGATGCACGAATTACTTACAAACCAAGCATCGCGCATCGAAAATTCACGCATAGTCTGTAGCGGGCCTTAGATATTCGCCTTAAAAAAATACTTTTTTTGGCAACTTTTTTAACAATCCACCATCACACCCAAATATTTTATTTGATGGACTCTTTCTAGTTTCTGACTATTTAACTTAATATAGTCCTCTATCAATATTTTATTTAATGTACGTTTTTTGGCTAATACTAACCACTTACATTTATCAATACCATTAACATTTTCACCAAACAAGTAAACTATTGTGTCATCTGCAAATAGATGTATTCTGCAATCAGGTAAACAACAGAGCATGTCATTGATGAAAATAACAAACAACATAAGGCCTAACACTGAGCCTTGAGGTACGCCATATTTAGTTTCCTTTCTTCTAGATCTAGACTCTCTCACCATATCTTGTTGTTTTACCTCTCTTTGTTATGTAAGATGAAAACCACTGCAAAACATTTCTTCCAATTCCAATACTTCATAACTTCGAGAGAAGAAGGCCTCGATCAATAGTATCGAATGCACGTTTAAAGTCTAGAAATACGGCTACTATTATATTATTATCATCAATTCCCCGTACCTAGTCATCCAAAATACACTATAATGCACTTTCACATGAATGTGCCCCTCAGAATCCTGATTGTACTGGTATCTATCAATTCCAATACTTTTTCACAAATTGGCAAGGAATTAATTGATCGATATAGGTCACATAAAACCGTATTAGTTACTTTGGTATAGGCGTAATCAATGAATCAGTTCATGCATCTGAAAAAATGTCCGACTGGAGGGAACAAGTAATCATATCCAGAAATCTGTTGGCGATGATTTCAAATGCGTCTCTAATAACATTTGTGGAAATCCCCTCACATTCTGATTTATTTGGTAATGCCTTAATAACTTTTCTCAATGTATTCATTTCTATGTTTTTAAATTCTTGTAATGTACTATCAACTCCAAAATCATGATTTATGTAGAAATCAAATTTTGGTATATTATGAATAATCTCTCCCACACTCTCTACACTCTCAATAAAAGTCATTAAATTTTTCCGCAATCTCTAATTCATCCGATACTTCTTGTTCATTAAATTTAATACATTTAGAAACATGATGCTTCTCTTTATTCATTTGTTTCAAAGTATTTCACATCTACTTCAGATCACTTTTGCAATAGTCAATCTTGTTTTTATAATACCGGTTTTTCTCTTTTCTTATCATTGTAACTACCTTATTACTTGTTTTTTTTTTATTGAATTCAAGTCCTTCTTCTTTCCTGTAATTCTAGCTATGGGAATTAGTTATGAGCGAGATGTACCAATAGGAACAAGAAGAAAAATAATTTAATTTTACGATTAATTCATTTACTAGTGAAAAATGTATATACAGGGTGTGTAAACTCCATCTAAGGCTAAATATGACCACGAGACCGATAGCAAACAAGTACCGTGAGAGAAAGTTGCAAACCATTTTGAAGAGATTTCCATATAAAACTTTCCACCTGAATATTTTGTTTAATATAAAGTTTTGAAAAAATTCCAAGAACACGTCGATTTTGTATTTGAGGTGAACATGGACTCACATCATAACTTATTTTGTATCGAGGTATTAACTTTGAAATTTCAAATGGCACTATAGGGTGTGTGACACATCGTTTCAAAGCTCTTTTAAAACTGACTCTGAATCAGTTAAAAAAATAAAAAAATCGTTATTCGTTATCAAGAAAATAACATGAAATGTAAATTTTTGGAATTTTGTATTTTTATATTTAAAATTGTTTATAATAGATGCTCAAATTGTGCACCCAGTTGTTCTTGGTAAATATGGAGAAACATCGTCTTACATTTGCAAAAAACTTTAGAGTTAAATTCCGACACTGATTGTATTAAATATTCAACATTTTCGGGTTGATCACTGATTTGAGATGTTCCCAGAAAAAAAGTTGTTTGGACTCAATCGGGAGACCAAGCTGGCCATTCTATAGCCCAACGCCTACTTATCCATCGTTCTGGAAAATTTTGATCCCGAACTTGTCGCTCAAAATTAGGTAGAGCTCCGTCTTGTTGGAACGTCACAAGATTTTCATCCAATTGATCATCATTCTCCAGAATTTCGGAGATCATGGGATCAATATGATCAACAAACGTATATAGCTGGCTGCAGTCAAAGTGCTATTTAGAAAAAATGGACTAACTATGTGATTATCCAATATTTCTGCCCAGATGATCAGCTTTTCTGGATACTAAGTGTGCAATTCCCACACACAATGGCAGTTTTCATCCGACCAATAACGATTATTGCCTATTCACTGTACCATTGAGAAAAAACGTACACTCATCACTGAAACAGATATTGTTAATATTTTGATTTTCTGTTTGTTAGACATGATATCACAAAATTCTATTCTTCGATCTGGATCATCCTCGTTCAAACAATGCACTAAATGTATTTTGTATGGATGTTATTTATGTTTTTGCAAAATTCGATAAACGTTCAACTTAGGGATCCCTGTAGTAACGATCGCACGGATTCATTGTCAGTTCGCCAAAATTTCTACATTCATTAATTCGTTAGCGGGAATGTTTTTCTTAAGATTTGCTACGTATCCAGTTTTTCGAAATTTCTTAACAATTTGGCTCACGTACGTATGACTTGTTTAGTGATCAGGATGCAATTCATTGAAAATTCGAGTAGTTTCTCTAGCACATTCATTTTGTTTTCCATAAAGAAAAATTATTTCAACTTTTTCAGCTAACGAATAAACAATAATGAAAAATTGATAAATGTAAAAGTTACACTTTGATTGTGAGCCAAAGATGAGATTTGATACAGCTGAAAATGGTTTCAACAATAACACATTTCCGATAAAATAATATCAAACGAAAAGGTAAAATGGAATAGAATAGAATAGAATTCATAAATAATTATGATAAGAACCTCAACCTTCCTTATGTTTCGTTTATTATTGTTGTGTTTTCTTTTTCTTTAAAACGAATAATAATTCTTTTATTTTTTTATGGATTCAGAATCAGTATCAAAAAAAGTTTTCAAAGGATGTATCACATATATAGTGCATTTGAAATTTCAAAGTTGATACCTCGATCTACAACTACTAAATAAGTAATGATGTCAGTCAATGGCCCCCTCATATTAAAAATCGACGTGTTTTTGAATTTTTTCAAAGCTTCATAATAAACGAAATATTTAGGTGGAAAGTTTTGTGTGGGACACCCTTTATAAACAATATTTTCAAGTAGGTAGGTATTTATTAAACATAACAAATATATATTATCTATAACGCACATGATTGTATAGACAAGCCGACCATTACCAAGAAGAAGACGAGAACATAGACAACCCAAACCCAAACCCTATCCTTACCTAGCGCTCGCATCTCCCGAACCGTAACAGGCTCGGGAGATGCGAGCATCCTATGGCTACAAGCCACTCACAAAAACCCACTCCCAACAAAGACCACCCCCGGGGGTTTAGGACGGCCGGCGAAGAAAGAACCTAGAAGACACGAAGAGCGCCAGAAGAGGCCCCCCTGCCGGCGGGGGTCAGCCAGGGCAGGAGGAGGTTCCTCGAGCCGCCAGCATCGGCCGCAACAGCGGTCGAGGCTGACTGGAGAAGGGAACCCACCTCTACGAGGCCGCCCAGGTCTACAGAGATGGTGAAGGATAAAGAGCGATAATACCGCTCGATCCTAACCATACAAGGCCACCGTTCGCCAATAAAATAACGGCGCGCCGACCATTACTGGATCGGGACGTTGTAGGCGCATGCGTTGGAATGTGTTTACCATAACTATCTCTGTAATAAACATAATATTGGTAATATTTTATAAAAGTTCATTTCATTCATCAATTAAATTTACAGAACTTGGCACAATTTGCTACTAAAATTGCAAAGCGAAGTAGAACTATTACAATATATTCTCTGAATAACAGAACTATTAAACGCCTTAGGTATTTTTTCAATTAATATTGTAAATTTCCTTAATATTTGTAAAATTACAGGAGATAACTACAGAATTACCATAACTAATTTGGTAGATATTATGCAAAGGCAACTATTTTTTTTCGAATTTGTAAATATTGTTTAGAGTGCTGAGACCGATTGGATCTGTAGTTCTTCGACTGGTAGGTTTTTCAAGTCTCTGGCTGAGACTCACAATTCCTGAATTCCCTTCTTAGTTTTGTGTTCTCCCACCAGACATTCTTCAGTCATGGGGGAAGCAGTGCGGATCTCTGAGACGGGAATGGTGAAATTTCTATTCATAATAAACCTGAGCGTTAAACTAGTTTTACAATAAAATGAAATTAAACAATACTTCGGCATGAATTACAAAGAAGACAATTTGTTAATAAACCTAAAATATTTGTTTTCTTCAATTATACCACCCAACTATCCGCATCTACGCCACTGCTATTGAAAATAGCAATTACACGTTTTTGTCAAGAAACACTTGATGATAAGTGTTCTACAAGTTTTGATATTTTTATTTTTAACCCATTTTAAGATAATTAGGTAACACCCTATATATAGAAAATGCAATGTTAATGAGAATAATGTTATATTAACTAGGTATTCCCACAATTTTTCTAGGAGGAACTTACCTTTCAGTTTTTTGAAGTATAATCGGGACATCTTGTATATTTTTATAAGTAATAATACGTGATAATGAATTAGTTTCACTCACGCATTCGCCAAAATATACCAAAATATACCAATAATGTTTCATTAAATTAATTTGTAATTAACATTCATATTCTGAAATTCTACATATTATTCGTAGCAGTCGTATATAACACGTTTACTGATTAAATTAGAAAGTAATTTCCTGTTTAACAATTGCAATGTCCAATGCACTTAAAAGGTTAATTTTTATTTTAGCGGAATTGCTGAATCTTGAGTACGTCCAGTAGGTATATCAGATTTATTTAAAAATTGTTCTCAACCTAAAATATAGGCAGCATTAATTTCGTTTTTTTTGTAAACATAAAATTAAAGCGCTTCGATTCATTCAAGGCCCGCACAAATACGGGGTGATTCACCACTTCAGTATCTAAAAAAATTGGAAATAGATGCATCATGAAAAATGGAGTCAATATCGTAAAAAAATGTTTCGTAACATCTTTATAGTTTTCGAGTAAACAATTATTGAAGCATTTTCAACATTTACATCGCTGGGCTACTGTAGTAGCCCATTATTATAATCCCATTACTTATAATAGGTATTAACGTTCTTGTGATGCGAGTATTTACATTAGCGTTTCAAAAATGGCATACGTGTATAGCAACTCGGAGTTAATGGATGTCGTTTTAATTTATGGTGATGTGAAAATGCTCTAGCAGAACGATATTTCACTAAAAATGTGCCAAATACAGCTACTTTTACCGCGGTGTGCAGTGAGTACAAGTGTAGTGCAACACTAGCATGACACGGGAAATTTTAAACCCAATCGCGGAAGAGATGAAAGTCCAGGGCGCCCACGGCGTATTGCAATAGTGTACGAAGCTCAATTATATCTGTACCATATACAGCTTGTCAAAGGGATTGGACCACTAAATCATTTAGACTTCTTTTTGTGGGGATATTTAAAAAATGAAGTATATCGCATCGAAACGGACATTATTGATGATTTGCCCAGTAATAATTTACAAGTTCGAAACGAATAAAATGCAGAATACATGGGCGTACCCAGCGAGGGGAAGGAGGGGGGGGGCAGCTGCTGCAGCTGGAACCTAGACGCAAAAAAATAAATCCTTGTAAAGTTCTTGGAATAACTATTTTAATAACCAAAAAATACTTACACTACTGAAAATTATTAAATTAGGGTAATTTATCGTTATTTTATTGTCGATCAAAATTATCGTACCATCGTACTCAATTATTTTTCATAGGAAAACAGAAAAATAATCAAGGCTCAGTGAGACCAGATGGTCTGATAAATACAAGAGCATTAGAAAGTTTTCAGGCAGCCTCCATGAAATCATCAATGCGCTAGAACATCTCTCGATCGAAGGAAACTATGCTACAAGAAAATTTGCCGTTGCACTGTACAGTTACTAAACCAATTTTCATCGTAGGTTTAGTCATGATTGCAAAGTACTTTGCAATTTTGGAACCCGTTGTGAACGTTCTACAAAGTAAAAATATGGATTTGATTATGGTGAGGAAACATATTGGTGCAATCCTTGATGTCGTCAAGAAGGATCGACAAGAAATTGAACATGTTTCTGATGAATTACTTAAAAAATCACATGATATCGCGGAGAAAGTCGGCGTTGAGTTAACAGTCCCACGAATTGTTCAAAAGCAAATACACAGAAGTAATCCTCCATCTGAAACTGCGACTGAATATTGGAGACGGTCGTTGACCATCCCTTATCTTGACTCTTTAACTTTATCATTGAATGTTAGATTCTCACACGAAAATACACCTGCTTTTGCCTTATCCCATTTTCATCCTTCATACATGCTAAAAATGACTTCAAAAGATTTGGAGAAAAATATCAAATTTTTGCATGGAGTTTCAGGAGTTGGGTGATATCTCTGCAGAATTAGATTTGTGGTATAATCTGTGGAAAAAGAAGGATTTAGCAGAAGACAAATTAAAGGATATTGAAGTGGCTGCACTTTTGGAGGAGGCTAATATTTTTTTCCCTGCAACAAGGCATGCACTCCTCATTTTAAGTGCTTTCCATCAACTACGGCTACTGTTGAACGATCTTTCAGTACCCTTCGAAGGGTAAAGACCTGGCTGAGAAGTACAATGGGAGAAGACAGATTGACTGGGTTGTGTTTGATGAGCGTCCATCGGAAATTCTTCAAGGAAAATCAGGACTGGATTGAAACGAGAGTTTTGAACAAGTTTTGTACAAATCCAAGAACTAGAATAATTTTTTTTCAAGCAAATAATTGTAAAAATTTAGTTGATATAGCACTGCTATAATTATACATAATTTTCTTAAAATTTTGGTTTCATTCACCTTTTCCGCGAGAAGATGTTACAACCTGAACGGCCATGACTTGGCCCCCCCTAGTTTTGATCCTGGGTACGCCCCTGTGCAGAAACATTTATATTGTCACATAAGATATGTTAAACTATTTTATTAATGAAAACCTCAAATTAATTCAATTTTTAATAACAATAAAATGTTTTTTATTTCGTTCCTTGGGAACTTCTTTCAATTGCATGCTTTGCCTTCTGGTTTCAGTTTCCAGAGCCGTGCAGAAGTGTGTTTTTAAACCATTTTTGAACTATTCTTTGGGATACAAAATTGTATTTGTTAGAGTCTAATGTACATTCTATTTTTTTAGATAAGTTCTGAATCACCCTGTATTAACTCTTTTTGTCAGAATTAAAATAGTCAGATGATAGGGTGAAAATTGAGAATCCTGTGTTGGAAATTTTGTAGAAAATTTAATTTTTTTGGTTACACATTAGATAAAAATATTTTTATAATTCTCTTATTGGTTATTTATAATTAATTTATTAATTAATCATTATTGAATGGATATATTATCAACTTATTAAAATAATTTACTTAGTATTATCCTGTGCATATGCTATATGCATACATCTATCATGATCACCAACGGTTTCAAAATAATAATTATTAAAATTTATTTTTTTCCCTTAATACGTCAATAAATATGTGGTATTATGAGATATGAGTTATGAATAATTGTCACAATTTCACTTTTGTTTTGTTCTCAATTCTGATTAAATTGTTATTATATGAATTCATCTTTATTCGTGTATCGTATGCTACTAGTTCGTAAATAGACTGCATTGATAAGTAAAAGTTAGAGTTAGAATTAACCTTTAGTAACCAAAGATTAAGTAGCCTTAAACCCTAGGGCAAAATGGTTACTGGCGTCCATAGAAAAAAACGTTCCCCCTTTAAAAAAGGTAAACCTTACGTCTTCCATCTTTGGACCTTTTTAGATTAGGGCATTTAAATCAGTCCGCTGGGGAATCTCTAAAAGGAAGGTAGCAACAATGCAAAACAATTGTACGTTTAATTAATTTAAGTTTTAAATTGAAACAGTCTTATTCAGTACTAAAGTTATTCTCAGCTGGATTTGCTCAAAATAATTTTGTTTAAGTACACCAGGTCTACAGAGATGGTGAAGGATAAAGAGAGATAATACCGCTCGATCCTAATCCATACAAGGCCACCGTTCGCCAATAAAATAACGGCGAGGTACACCTAGAAAAAAACTATTAAATTTATTCAAAAACTGTTAAATTAACAGTTTTCCATGGTTATATATGCCGAATTCAAAAACTACTGGCAGGGGGTGATGTAGCGGTCACCGGTCACCGACCTACATCTGTGATCCCTACAATTACAATTTAATGACATTTGCATTAAAGCAATAAACAAATCAATGCCAATAAAACCATAAAAGTACCCTCTGACCTGAGCCCAATTATAATCAAATAAAGGGATGGTCAGGGATTAACTAGCGTCCCGAGAATTTCCTAGAGAGGTCCGGTTAGAAACACAGTAGTTACTTGTCTCCCGTCTTCCGCGTAACATACGTGCAGACTTCTGTATTGGTGGAACATTCTTTCCCAGTTGTTATATATTTATTAATATATTTAACGTGTTACAAACCGTGGACTTTTTATTTCTAATATAACAACCCCACAACTACTTTACTTAATATTTTAAAAATGTTAACAAATATTTGTTAATTCAATATTCCATTATTATTTTAGTTTGATGTCAGGTTAGAGGAATTTGATTCTATTAACTGACAAAAATTTCATACAACAATTAGAAAACTGTTCTATATTATATAAATATAATAAAGCAATCCAACGTGCTGTCAAATCACTTTAAAAATGGCGTCTGTAGGACAAACAGTGCGGATTTGTGTAACACAACAAAACAAAACCACTATAATAGTTTAAATTATCCATGGTATTACGAAATAGGCATAAAATACAGAGCAAACACATCAGTTTACAGAGTTCTACATAAAAGCATACAAATTTCTACTTATTATCATATGTCAAGTTTCAAGTTGTTTGTCCTACAGCCGCCATTTTTAAAGTGATTTGACAGGTGATTTGATCTCATATCTCACTATTATAGTGGTTTTGTTTTGTTGTGTTACACAAATCCGCACTGTTTGTCCTACAGCCGCCATTTTTAAAGTGATTTGACAGCAAGGTGACAGCAGGTTGGATTGCTCTATATTGTTAATAAAAGTTCAAAAAGGTTAAATTTAGTATTTGCCTTAGCTGGTTTTAAATGTTATAGTGCGCACTGCGCGCCAATATTCTTGACTGGATAAATGACGTCGGATATGCGGGGCCGAAAGGATTACCTCTCACATTATTGCTTGTAGAGATAGGCCTCCGAGCCCTTTCTCCTTTCAACCCCGACTGCGTTTACGGACGATGCCAGCACTTTTACTAGGGGCCTTCATTTGTATCCTATCCTGGCAAACCCCGTCGGTAACGGTTTATCTTCTGGCACTCTATAAGGTACGCGAAATGTATCAAGCTACATCTAGCTATTTCATGTCGGAATCGTTGTTCAACCAATCGTTGAAATAAATAGTAAGTTGTCAACAATTATTTTTTGTTAGTTTAAATAGTCAGCGTAATTTTTTAATCATCTTTGTTTTATTTCAAGAAACATGTTCTTGCGGCATCAATCAAAAAGTTGACTTCGAGAAAGCTGTTATAAGAGTTTACTTTTCTCAGTGTACATAGTAGTAAAATTCAGGCACAAACTCGTAATTTATTAAACAGTGAATAAAGATAAACCATAAACTTTTAGTAGAAATATTGCGAAATATTTCTTAGGAGTGTAGCAAATTTAGCAAATTTTTTTATATTGTTTGCCATTCTAAACTACGCTAATTAAGGGCGCCGTATTCCTGAAATAGTATTTTTTTACAAATACAAGTAATATTACACATTTAAGAACTGAATAATATAGAGTTTAGCAAATAGCAGCTATGTTATCTCATATCACCTGTGAATATTCAAAGGTATACCAAAGTAAAACGGACATTTAATGGCTGAAAGCTGAAACAAATTTGTAGGTAAAGAAATCTTTCAAAATAAAATGTAGGGTTAGAATAGCAAAATAATGTGTGTCGTACAAATGCATTTTAAAAATTATATTATTTGAGGTGAATTAAACTAGTAAAAATGGATAAATAGAACATCAATAATTTTTTTTCGATATTACTTTTGCTCTATGTGTTTAAATTTTCGAGACTTCTGTACCTAAAGAACACCATAAATTTGATTATCTTACGGCAAAAAATAAGACGACATTAAAGATCTATTTCACTAGACTTCCTGTATGCATGTTCATTAAAATTTTAATGGTTACATAAAGACAGACATAAAAAGATTCAATCGTACGTGTTCATGGCACACTATTGGTTGAACTTCGACAATAACTTAGATTTTCATTTTGCTTAAAGCATGCGATGTGTTCAATAAATTCTGGTGTTTTTATAGAAACCATACTTATCTTAAAAATAACTAAACGGTAAAATTGAACGAAAAGTACTGTGAAAGTACAATTTCTCAATTTTGTTCAGGATATCTCTATAAATAATGTCTCTTATAAATCACGATTACATTACAGCAACCAATAAAACAAATTGAAACGTCCCTCTAAAGCGAATCACGAACTGGCTCTGGCATTTCATCGATTCGCTCAACCAATAAGTCGTAAAAACATATACTCCACTTTTTGTTTCAGTGTCCTTTCAGCAGTCAAGTATACATGCTATCAGGAGTTTTTCTGCGAGCTTTCCTGCGAGACGCGGTTCTGTGGCGACTGCCCTTATGTTGAGCAATAATTCCAAGACTAATTTGCACAGTACAAAAGCACAAGAAAAACGAAGTACAAATTCAAACACGCCAGATGACGATGAAAGAGTGCCAAAGCGACGCCTGCTCAGAAGCGCGACCCAGGAAGAACAGAATACCATTAGGTAAGACAATAGAATAAGATATACAATAAAAGTTCGTTGTTCCGTATTGACTCCGAATATACCCATATAGTAGGGCAAAGCGAACTTAAGCGACTCGTATCCAATTGACATTATGAGGTATATTTTCACACAATAAACTCAAGCGTTTATTAAAATGAACTGAATTAGTGAATTGATGTCATCTCAGTATTATGAACATAAATTGGTATCTTTTAAATTTAATATTACCATAAAATGGGACGACTTTAATCAATTAAAAAATTATTTTTAAGATTATTAAAAAATATATTTTTCATTAGTTAAAAGTCAATATCTACAGCATGATACCAAAGTTTACTGAATAAATATAAGTTATACCACTCTCTGTCGGTACTTCGATGCTTTGAGATCAAAACCGTACCACCGCGCGTAAATACTACCGCAAAAAATGGCCATTTACGAGGTATTTAAAAAAGTAGTTTTATTGAAATTGGGATATATTTATATACGAGGGATATCCCAAAAGTGTGATGTAAGGCTGCTTATTGGAAGTCTTGATCTGAAATACGAGGTGTGACAATTAAGTTCCGGGAATTTAGTTATAACTCGGAAGCTGGCAACACTGCATCGTTCGTCAACGTTTTTCTTGAGGGGGGGACCTTCCTTTTAGTTTCAGTCCAAGGTTGAAGTTGATAGTAAGTTTGGTTTGTGTTTTATGTGTATTTTTTGGAAGTAACTTTTTTAGTGGCGTCGTGAAAATAAATGACTCAAATTACAAGCAACGTGTTGTGATTCAATTTAGCGACGGTAGAGACTGGACGAGGCGGGTAGTCAGTGGAGATGAGACTTGGATATTTGAGTAAGACCCCGAGACCCGTAAACAAAGTCAGCAGTGGGTGGAAAAGGGTGTAGAGTGACCAACGAAAGCGAAGATGTCCAAGTCACGACTGAAGGCAATGTTGATCGGTTTTGTCGATATCCACGGCATCATTTATCGTGAATATGTTCCTGCCGGCCAGACAGTGACTGGACAGTTGGCGTCCTGGAACGGCTGCGGGCCCGAGTTTTCCGTGTGCGACCCGAACTCGCCGAGAACGGCTGGATCTTGCACCACGACAACGCGCCAGCCTATCCCTTGTTCATTGTGCAAGAGTTTTTGGCAAAAAAGGCATTCCAACGTTGCCGCATCCACCCTATAGCCCCGATATTGCCCCCTGCGATTTTTTTTATTCCCCAAGATGAAGTCGCACCTCAAGTGAACTCATCATGGCGGCGTACAGGAGGTCAAAGAAGCTGTAACCGTGGTGCTGAACGGGTTAACTGCGGAGAATTACCAGGGGTGCTCCCAATCAGAGGAAGACTATTGTGAGGGTCGACAATAAAATTTTGGCGAAATTTAATTTACTTGTTTTTTCATTGACAAATTCCCGCAACTTAATTGCCACACCTGATATAATAAAAATGCATTGTTTTGTAATTTAATAATTTATATTTTCTTTTCAGTAAAAAAATTTCTCAAATGAAAACCCAATATATAAGTATGTTCAGGTTATTTTTTAGTACTTAATATTATTTAAGTGATTTGGGTATTTCTATACGTATATTAACTAATTTGAGACAAATTATTTTAATTTATTTAAATATGTTACTATACATACCATTTTTATTATAAACTGTTTGTGCACAGGTATCACCTAGAAACGGTGTATCAGTTTGAACTTCAGTATCTTGAAATTTTGATGTCAACATAGTTTTGGTATTATTGTTATCAGAAATTTTGCTTGAACCAAAAATGTACCTACTTACATAATTATTACACATTACACTTTTTTAATAAATATCAGTACAAAGAACTTGGCTGGTTTATAAAAAAACAATGTTTGATGTTTCATTTGAAAAATGTTTGCATCAAATTCTAATTTTTTTCAAAGCATTGATCAGGAGGAATATTTGCTTCCAGTCCAGTTAAACCAAGAATAAATCTTTAATTTATAATTTTAAATAACGCCCAAATGAAGATTCTAATTTTTATCGGCGTACCTCGTAAAATTTTATATCTTCACCTATTTCTTTATATTAGTTGATTACATAAAATACAGACCTTGCTTTATCCATTGTACAATAGAAAAAGAAAAGAAAACATGTCTTGAGGGACAATTATTCACAGTATAATATATCACGGGAATTTTTAGAAGAAAAATAAAATAAACACTAACAGATATTCAATGATTTTTGTCTCACACTATATCGATCGCACACAACACGTTCAGTTCTAGCTTCGGCCACTGTGTAGGTGCCGGACGGTCCCCGAGACGGGTAAGGAGAGCGGAATTGGTAGGGCGGGGCGTGTTCGAGAGTGATACAACTTATATATTTATTCTGTAAACTTTGATGATGCTATGCTTAAACATGTAGTATACCCAAGTAATAATTTAAATGCTGTTCAATCTTGCTCTTGATTTATAAATATAAAGGGGGGTATCAAAATTTTAGAGGTAGTTTAATATATTATTTAAATAGTTTTTTGGCAAGGTATTGGTAACATAATAATTTTATTGACATGATGATCTGTAGTCTTCTCGTATAGGTGTAAAATAGTTTTATTTATTGTAAACAGCAATAAATTAATATATTCTTGAAATATGTAAATTTACCTTTTAAAGGAGACTAAAAAAGTCGTACATATTTTATGAGCAGTGCCGTAGGAACGTTGGGAAAACCTATGGAATTAAATTAAATGTGGTCACGTGGTCACTGCCATTGTGATGCCAATTTTACCTTACTGAGCAGTAATCTGGTGGTCGAAAGATAAACAAAAGCTCAGCCAGGTACAAATAATTTCCTGTCTGAGCGTACCTAGAGCTATGCTCTGGATATCTATCTGAAAGAAGTGGTCGCGACAATTATGCTTCGTCTTAAAAATACTAACATTAAACCAGTTGTAGAATGTGGAGGAGTCAGGAGTCGTCTGTGGAACGAGACCGATAGGAATATGCCCTTTCTGCGGGTAGACAGTGTAGACACTGACATCATTTCTTCCAAGTTTGCGTTTAACAGACCCTACACGGTATTCATCAGGAATGAGGAGGATGTAATCAATGGGCGGGCATACTAATGTAGTACAAACGGAATTAGCAGGTATAACGAAAGCCGCCAAAGAAATTGGCCGTAGGCACACAACGGGCAAAACCATAATAATCTATACATATAGTAAATAGTAATCACTACTGATCTTACGATCATAAGATAATGACTATATCAGCATGGGAATGCTACCAGGCAATGGTAGTGGCCTCAGCTGATAATAGCATAGCTGAATGCTGGATTAAGAGACACAATATTGTGCTTCGGTTATAAGCTTTTGTTATCAAGGAAGACACTCACAAAGAATTTAGAAAACGGCGGCATGAGCTATCAATTTGCTAAGGACTTCTTAGACTACCCCTGCAAAGATACAGCCAAAAAGTATCTGGTAATGTCTAAGAAAAATCTTCGCCTGGTTACAGGTATTCAAACTGTTGACTGAGGAAACACCTTTGTTATATACAGTGATGAAATACAATCAAGAGGAAGTGAAGAACAGTTTAGAGAAAATGGAATGTAGTCAAGAAGAATTGAGAAACGAAATAAAAACCAATTTGCAAGAAAACAATAAGAAGTTGGAAGAAACAATTAAGATTAAACTTAATGAATTTGAGGAAACTGTTGAAGATGAAATCAGTTAAATGAGAAGTGAGGTACAAGATAAAGTCCAAGTAGTAGAAGAAAGTGTTAGTAAGTTACAGAATGAAGTCACCAAAATCGTAGAAGAAAGTATAGTAAAATTAGAACGCGAGGTTACAAATCTAAAATCCCAGTTTTCTGCGAGGAAAGTCATTATGACTGAAAGCAGTTTTCTTCCATCGTCAAGGGTGAAACCACCAACATTTGGTAAGCAAATGTAAACAAAAAACACACATTTTTCGTACGATCGGACGTCATCGACGAAAGTATTCTGAAAATTTGCATAAATTAGTTGGGCAATATTGTATAATATTTGTATTTACATAAATATTGAAAAGGGGAGACTTTCAACATTAAATACTGAGTAAACTATCACTTTTATATACAGAGTAAAAAAAGTGTGACATTTTTATGCATGTTATATCCCGTTGCCGTTGTGTCTCTTTGGGTATACGCGAGTATATTCTGTCCTTGTCAATTAGTATTATTGGTGGTTCTTTAATTAGATGTTGGCTACAAATTAAAGTAATATATTACATTGACAAAGCTCCTTCTATAGGTTAAAATTCGTTGATCAGATCTTTGCTAATCCATTTCGTCTCAAAACAGTTATACCAATTCATTGTTATAAATTCTAAAGCACGAGTCGCCAACCTCTTCAATATGTTGAGCTAACTGGTCAGTGGTCGAGCAGTTTAAGGCGTCATGCGTCAGCACTTGAATCGGCCGGTAGACCGTAGATCAGCTGTATTCGTGGAGAGGATTGGCGCCCTCTCTGCGGGTATGATAGAGTGGAAGAATGATGGCTTGGGTCAATGTGAGAGATTGATACCGGTTGACCACCTCCCTAATTAATGAGGTTTTCCAGGTTTCCCTCATTCCTGCACTGAATGGCGGTTGGGGCTTACTAACGTAAGTCGTTCCTAGGCGCAAATGTGGCCGGGTTAATAATAATATGCCGTTCCCTCACTCGCACAAGTCTCCGACTTCTGGGATAATCGTTGTGATTAGAATGAGAGAATAGAGATATTATTAATTTGATAATTTTCGAATAGAGAGTGAATTGCTTAAATCTGTAATAGTGTTTGTCTGTTGTCTAAAAAAACATGTTGGGAATTTATGGACATTTTTCTTAATTTATACAAGGTGTCTCTTAATTTATACAGGATGTCTGAAAACACTGGCACAAATTCCTGAGAAATATGAGGATCTAGCCCATTTACATTAGTCCAAAAGTTGATAGTTTCCGAAATACAGAGTGTTAAAGCTATTGCTTTTTTATACTTTTTTGTAAATATTTATCTTAATAGCATTACTTGCACGATATTTGGTGCTTAGGGATTTCTTGGAATGAGAAATCGAGATCTGATTACAGTTTATGTGTATATTGCAGAGGGCACCACCAGCAGCACTACGCCTACATCTAATGCATCGTAACTATATTGTGCCACGCTATATTAAATTTCTAGTTCTTGTTCCTTGCCATCTTTTGTCCAAAAAATATATACCTAGTTGATGTCACTTCGAGCAGCCGTTTCTGAAATAATCGAATTTTAATTATTTATTGCATACTGAAACTCCGCATGTAAATGAGTTAACAATTATAACTAAAGTTGCATCCAGAATTCAGGCGACTTACATCAAAAGAACAAATAATAATATATTTACCTCTCATTCTAATCACGACAATTGGTCCAGAAGTCGAAGACTTGTGCGAGAGAGGGGGCGGCATATTATTTTAAGCAGGCCGCAGTTGATATCAAGTATTGATGCCCGTGCGACCACTGACCGACCGAGTGAAATAAAAAATTCGTTATATATAATATATATTTTATCAACATATTTAAAAGACTACAATTGAAAGTAATAAAACTATATGCTATACTAAATGTTTGCATTATACAGGGTGTTAAAAAAAGAGTGTAAAATATAAGGAGGTAATAGTATGAACCAAAATAAGCAGAAAAGTCTCAATAAACATGGGTCCGCAAAGTAATGGTTGCGGAGATATGAAATGTTTTATGTTTTTTAGCCCCTTTTCTTATTTTGCAAAAACGTTGTGTATTTTCTTATAATAGTTGGTTGATGTTTAGTGAAATAAACAGTACGTATTTGACAGTTGTTCCCAGTACACAAGTTTTCTTTCGATATGGCTGGTTACTCTAACTCAGAATTAACAGACATGCATTTCATGTATGTCTTTATATTGACGCTTATTCAAATCGCCAGATTCCTTCACAACACATGTTTGGAAGAATTCACCAAAGATTGCGTGATACCAGTTTCTTGAGCAAACAGTGCCATTTATCCGGAAGACCAAGGTCGGTATCCACTCCTAGAGCAGAAGAAGAAATTCTAGCACTGGTAGAGCAGAATTCAGTTACGAGTGTGCGGAGAATATCAGCCGAGGTAGGAATTAGTGGTCCTCTTGTTTGGAGAATCCTTCACGAGCAACTGCTTTATCCATACCATGTGCAACGAGTACAGGCCTTAAATCCAATAAATGGTCATCAAACACGTTTGGTTTTTTGCCGCTGGTTTCTACGTCATGATGCTGAAGACCCTCGTTTTCTTGCAAAAATTCTTTTTACTGATGAGGCCGGGTTCACAAGAAATGGAGTGTTTAATTTTCACAATACGCATATTTGGGCCGACGAAAATCCTCATGCTCTAATAGAATATGGACATCAGGCACGTTTTTCATTAAACATTTGGATGGGTATTGTAGGTGACAGGTTTCTAAGTCCTGTTGTTTTACCAAACCGATTAACCAGCGCCTGCTTACCTCAACTTTCTGCAGAACACACTGTATGAGTTTTTGGAAGACATTCCTTTGAATCAGAAGCAACAAATGTGGTTCCATCATGATGGTGGTCCAGCTCATTTTTCCATGGCCATTAGAGAGTTAGTTAGTTAGAGAGCTTTATGGCCTCCAAGATCGCCTGATCTGAACCCTCTAGATTTCTTTGTTTGGAAGATATTCTGAAAGAGATGCAGCTACAGATTAATCAAAAGTGTCAAGAAATCCAAACCAATAAGGGTGTTTTCGAAAGAGTTCGAATATCGTTGAGACGAAGATGTCGTGCCTGCTTGGAAATGGACGGAGGGCACTTTGAACATCTTCTGTAACTTTGTTTTTTGTTTGTTAAAAGCTTCCTAAATAAAATAAAATGTTTGAAAACGAATAGTGGTCCATATCTCCGCAACCGTTACTTTGCGGACCCATGTTTATTGAGACTTTTCTGCTTATTTTGGTTCATACTATTACCTCCTAAAATAGTTTACACTCTTTTTTTAACACCCTGTATATTACACTACAGCAAGAATTTTTAACTAGAAATTTAATATACCGCGACACAAAAAAGCTATGAAGGTTTAGATGTACGCGAAGTCCTATTGGTGGCACTCTCTGCAATATACACCAAAATTGTGATCAGATCTCGATTTCCCTAAAAAACCCCGGAGTATCAAATTTCGTGTGAATCAAACTACTACTAAGATAAATATTTACAAAAAAGTTTAAAAAATAACAACTTTGACACCTTGCATTTTGGAAACTATCAACTTTTGGACTAAGGTAAATTAAATTAGACTAGACTCCTCATATTTTAGCCTCAGGAATTTGTGCTAGTGTTTTGTACAAACATTTTTGGAGAGAACCTGTAGATTATTTAGATATAACTAACTACCTGTGAGTTATTGGAACTGTCCACGCGACTCCTGTATTTTTTTCAATATTTTTTTCATCATGATAACTTAAATGTTAGTGAATGAATTTCCGGAAAAATTATTATCAGTGTATATTTTTAAAAAGATGTTAAAAAGACCATATTTAAAAATAATCAGGAATATATGCTCGTCAGGTATATGATTTATTTGAAAAATTGGAAAATGAAATTGTTATATTAAAACACCTTTTTCATTAAGAAACATTCCGCCTAATTTTTTTTTAACTTATCTAATCTGAAGCAGGGCGCCCTTGCTCTATTTCCAAACTTTTTGCTCCTTTCTAGTTTTACATTAGCATTTAATTAAAATATGAGTTGAATATCAGCTTTAAATTTCGTTCCGATCCCTCGTTATTCCCATGATATCGATTATTAATCACATTAAAAAAATAGATAGAATTTTGAATGATCTACCAGCATGTCGGTACCATTCACGAGTAATGCATACAATGAGGTAAAACAAAGTAGAAGTATATGAAACGGATATTCCTTATGTGCACAATTCTGTAAAATATTGAACTAGAGCTATAGTCTGTTTGGAATTGAAAGAGAGTAATAAAACCCCGAGATAAGAACCGGCCATGGGCGTGGTAATATTTCATTTCAGGTAATTACCGGGTAACACTAATGCTAACAGGTAATGGGTGTACATTAGTACCAGTATATTTTACTGGATACATCCAAGGACAGGAACCAGTGTATTGTGACAGATCAATCCAGTCTTAGAGCTGAATATACGAAGACGTGCTAGTGCAGTAGAGTAAAATTCGACTTGTGTTTAGTGACTATTGTGCCAGTGGATATAATATTGTTTAGAGCTTATCAGATTACGTACCTGCTAAACGCGTGAAAAGATGTGCGCTGTACACTCATTTTATTTTAAAAAAGAACGCTAAACACAATTTTAAGTGAACTTTCAGAGGACAACGATTTGCCAAAAATCAGTAGAGTAGAAGCAAATTATGGGCCGTCTTACGAGAGTTGAATTTTTGCTGGGAAAAGCAGAACAAGAAGTCAGTTCTTATCGATAAAGATGAAATTATTTGTTGGCGAAGATCCTTAAGATCAATTAGAAAATTCCGTGACGAAGGGAGGAATATTTATTATCTAGACAAAACTTGGATCAACGAGGGATATACTGTAACAAAAGTATGGCAAGACAGTGGGCAAGGTACCTTCAGGTAAAGGGCGAAGATTAATAATGACACACATAGGTTTTGTAGATGGCAATATTCGTAAATATAGCAATGGGTAAATTGCATGATTTTTCCAAATACGTGCAGAAGGAAGAATGTATTGTTTTAATCGAAATGTCGTTTGTTCTAGACAATTTCATGGAAAAATAAGCCTAAAAACGGTATTTAAAAATTTAGTCCGGCCACGCGCCCACAAAATGATCGCCGCCACGGCGTAGACCTGTGACGTCAGACGCCGTTCGCAAGTGTATACCTAAATGCAGCAGTGTGGTTTAATTCATATCTGTATACGATTTCTCTGCTTTTGGACAACGTAATACATACGTTAGAAGAGTTAATTTGTCATTTGTGGTATTATTAGGTGTTATTGTGTTAAATAGACATTGAATAAAGTTGCGAAATAGAGTCGTAAAATGGGTACAGAAAGTGCATCTCATCGGGCAAATGGAAGAAGTATTGCATTATGCCATTATGTACGAATACAGCATACTTCCCTTCAATGTTTTTCTACTTGTATTTGATCTGTCAAAGTCGTGTAAAACAGCTATAGTACTTTTCCATGTTTGTCACTTTTTTTTTGTGATTTTATTATTTTCTGTTGGCATTATTAACTTTGACATTTCGATTAGAGAAGCGAAACTTGTAAAGATTCCTGCACACAAAAATGCAAAAATACAAGAAACAAACGCCTGTTAACATCATCAACACCGTAATATGCACCTGTATCCACGGAAATATATTTGACCGTGCAACAAAATTAAAAGAAAAATGTGGTGTACGGTGATGAAACATGCCACAAAAATGCAAAAATACAAGAAACAAACGCCTGTTCAACATCATCAACACCGTAATAATATTTTAGTTATTGCTGACAGAAACATATTCTGATACCAATATAAAATTCATGCAAATTCCCCATTATCATGTGTAGCAGTATATGTAGACGCTAAATACACGTAGTAGTCATAATTTAGTAGAAAATTTTCATGTGGACGCATAGCGTACATAAACCATAGTTGTAGGATAATATGCGCTGCCTGAACCTATCTGTTCCGCGGGAAAATTTGAGACAAATAAAAACGTTCCATCTGCCAGTAATAGAAACAAATTTGCTGTAAAATACTCCTATAAATTTTATGTGTAGGTACCTACAATAAAAACTTCAAGACCATAGATATGTTTAATGATCCTTAAGCCTTAATGATCTTAAATCCTATTATACACAATTTAAATAGTTTTTGTTAAATAATTTTTGTTTTTTTATAGTGTTTCTTCAACACAGATTTAATTATTATTTTTACATTCTGCACCCTCTTGTCTGCAGTTGGGTGAAAATGAAAACCAGTAGAACAGTATTGTACACATATTTAATAATTTGAAATTAGTGGCGTCGATTTTATTTGGTTTATCGAAAGAACTGTAGCTTAACTGTGCAATATTAACGTCTGCTAAACTGCGTACACGAAATGTAGCAAAGCTACATCTAGTGGCCATTAGCTACTCCATTCTGAACCTAAGAGGCACAAAGCAACGTCTACTAAACTGGTTGTTACTGCTGCTACATAATATTACTCATTAGTACCTGTAAATCATTAAGCCGGTTACTCATATGCGCTCCGTATCTGTATCATGTATTGTAACACAAATTTATAGTGTGTACGTCTTGCGGTCCGTGTTTGCGAACACTCTGCGCTCCAGTTTGGCGATCCGAGTGCTTGTCGGTAAACCCGCGAACACAAAGAGGAGCAGTAGCAGTCTAGTAGCATATTTTTATCTAAAACACGCTTTTTGTTGTTTGTCATATTCATTATTAGTAACTATTTTGGAAAAAATGTCACTTGTTAAGAAGATATCCTAATGCTTACCATGTCCCAAAGTTTGTAATCATTTTTTTAAACACTCTATACAGGCTGATTCAGAATTTAAATAAAACAATTGAGAATAGATCCGTCATGAAAAATGGAGTCAGTATCGTAATTTCCAAGAAAAAAATGATTGTTCTAGTAGTTTCAACCTTTACATCGCTGGACTACTGTAGTTTCTAGCCAGGCGATTTCAAATATCCGATTACTTATGGTATTAACTTTTTTGTGATGCAAGTATTTACATCGTTTTTCAAATATCAAAAATGGCTTACGTATAGCAACTCGCAGTTGATAGGTATCGTTTTAATTTATGGTGAAGTGAATATACTTTAGCAGAACGATTTCCCGGTAAACATGTCCCAAATGCAGTTACTTTTACAACGGTGTGCAGTGAATGAAAATTTAGTGCAAATGCAGGCGTGACGTGGGAAATTTGCAAACTAATCGTAGAAGAAATGGAAGTCCAGGAGTATTGCAGCAGTGTGGTGTATCATACACTCAATTATATCCGTACTATGTATAGCGTGTTCAAGAATTAATACCAGGGGATTAGGAGGACTGGTACCATGACCACCACGATCTCCTGACTTTAAAATATTTGGGCTTATTTTTGCGGTGGTATTTAAAAAATAAAGTATATTGCACCGCACTGGACACTATTGATGATTTTCGCAAACGTATCAAAACGGACAAACATTTGTGTTAATTTGTAGAAACTTCGTAAAACGTGCCCAAAATTTGTCAAATGTCAAATTATTTTACCAATTAAAACCACAAATTATTTCTATTAATAATTAATAACAGTAGCGGCAAAAGCAGTTGAATTTGCTGCATTAAAATAGGTGTAGTGCAATTTATTTCTTTCCTTGGGAATTTCTTTTATTTTTTTGTTCGGTCGCCGATTATACGCCTTATCACGTTTTTACACTGGACCGGTAGTTTCCAGTGCCGCACGGACGTGTATTTTTAAATCTTTTTTAACCTTTCCTTTTGATTTTATTTTTACAAAATTGTATTTGTAAGAGTTCTCTGCACATTAAATTTTTTATTAGATTAGTTTTAAATCACCCTGTAAAGGGTACCATTGTTTTTGCTTCCTCTATGGATATTTAAGTTTTCGTGGCTAAATTTGGGGCACCTAAAAAAGTAATTTATTTGATACAACAATTTGAAATCTAAATCTCTAAAACGACCATGACAATAATGCCGGAAATAAACACGTAAAGGGTGTAGAGGTAAGTAGAACAGGTCGTTTAAAAGGGCTGTTCTATTTCCCATGAATTCGATAAAACATGATTTATATACAATGCATAGCCATTAACATTTGCACACAAGCAATACCAAAAACTGAGTATGATTGCATTCCATCTAGATATCAATTGTTTCTCATGTATGTTCGCATTATTGATATATGGAGAGCATCGAGAAAATAGTATTAAAAGTTAATATTATTTTATGAAGAAATTGTAATTCTTTGGTTTCTTGAGAATTTAACTAGTTTATATGAAAGAAGCTTTTACGTATAAATCAAGATTTTATTAACGAAATTCAATGAGTGTTTGGATACATTATTAAAAGCATGACCTTAATATATATATGATGATGATTTGAGACTCTAATTGCTCACTACTAATTATTTATCTATAATAATCCTTTTCCTTCGATTTTGATTTATAACTCTATTTAAATCAGCATAAACTATACAGGGTGCCTCAAACAAGCGCATCCCTTCATGATTTAAAATGTTATATTTTCAAAATTAAAAATAGAAATTTTTTAGAGACTCTCAGAAAGTGTGTGAAATCCGAGGTGAAATCATAGAAATCAACTAATTTTGTGCTTCGCATAATACACAAATTAGTTTCCAATCGTCCGGAGCATGCGCATTCCAACTAAAACAATGGATTTTCAACCTTTGGAGGCATAATAAATAAACAATAAACTGCTCGTGCGTCGGACGGTTGGAAACGGTTTCCAACTGTTGTGCGAACAGGGCTAATTAGTCAACACATTTCGCATACAATAAATAGTAGGTGCATATATGAGACACCAATTTTACGTGCAATACTGCGGGTCCTGCAGCTAGAGTTTTTCCTGGCAAAGAATAAAATGTCTTAATTTCTAATGACACACGTTAGTTTTCTCTTGCCCACGGCCTTCATTCTTTGAATAATATTTTGCATTGTATTTGAAAGTAATGAATGGCAAAATTGCATAAATTTTGTATTGGTTTGAAATGTATTAATCTTTCAAACATATTGAAAGGCGAGAACATTTGTCTGGCGGCAGTAATCACGTACCTAATGATTAACATAATAACATTAATATATTGCCAAGGAGTGTAAATAAAACCACGTGGCCGAAAACGTAATATTATTGGTGTGATCACATGCCGCTTAGCACGGCCATCTTGCTTATGTTTCCATAGATATGAGTGCAGTGTTTGTGATGTAATGTGATAAATGTAGGTATTTGTTTCTTGTGTTTTTTTCTGACATTTTTGGGTCATAGATGGTGTAAATACTGTGTAAAGTAGTGCCGCGCAAACGATGACGGAAGCGGGTTTTGTGCAAGCACAATCCAAGAATTTGCCACGGGTGGATCCATATTATGCTTATAAACTTCATTGGTACTAATTAATTTCATTAATGTAGAAATACGGAGAGTCACAGCAAGCAGGTGTGTCTATCTTCCGTTTTTAACATTACAATAATTATTAGTGGTGATGTGGCGAATTTACGGTTAGGCATTGTTAAATGTAATTTATTTATTTGTTTGCAATGTAGATCCGCTCGTGAAAATTACGGCAACAATCCTGTTGATTACGCTCAGGTTAAAAGAGATGGCAAGCTTTGGACAGTAAAGGGGAAAATTTAGAACATAGCGTTTATTCATTGTTACTATTTAAATTTTCCTAACAGAAAATAATAACTCTTAAAAAGCATTTGTAAGACCCACCTGATTTTGTTATTTTATCCATATATTTTATCAATTATTTTCACATATTTTATAAATAAAAGTGAACATCTTATATGGACACTAAGTAAGTAAGTTTATGTTATAACAATATTTACATATAGAGTTAAATTTAAGAAAATGCATATTCAAAGAATCGGTTTACTTCAGTGTCTCTATATATTTGCAAGTGATATAACATTCCCGTTTTTTGCTAAGCCCTAGACTACTTAGTTATTAAATGTTTAAAATTATTTGCATTTGAAGAAAACACTATTTCAAGAATATATACGGCCTTTAATAAAAATATTTGATTTTTTACAACTTCCACATTTTAATTTTTTCGATAAACTTAAATCTACTTATGTATTTCCAATTAAACTTACATTAACATGGTATTTGCAAATAAACAAATGGAATTCTGGAGAGCTTTACATTTTACAAAAAATGATGTGTGTTTTTAATGCGACAAATTATCGAAAATTTTGTTGACAAAACAATTGCGTAACGTCAGTCGTGACGTAAGTCGGCTGAATTATTGCCGCAACTAAACGTATAAAGATTTATGGGGAATTACTTAAAGAAATGGGAATTAGGGGGATTTCTAAGCAATTACTAGAATATACTACAGAGTTAGCAAGTTAAACAAAATGTTCTAAACCTAAGTTTTCTATTTGTTTAAAACGTGGATTGCTATTTAATATGCATTCGTATTAAATATTGTTATATTTAAATATGTTAAAAATAATAATAGTTTAAAACATAATTTAATAATTCAGTCATACCAAACAACAGTTACCTGTGTATTTTAATAAATTGAGATATTGTAACCCGATTTAATGAATTTTAATTCATAATAATTTTTTATGAGAAAATAGCTACTAATTAAGCATGTAATAATAATACAAAAATATCTGTATTAAAGTGGAAAGGCAGATACTTTTTTATTCTCTGGAAAAAAACGTTCCCCACAAATAAATGCTGAAGATTATCGTGAAGCATTTTAAATTTGCATATACCTGGTACGTAGAAACTGAAAAATATCTTCTGTATTAAAGTGGAAAGGCAGATACTTTTTTATTCTCTGGAAAAAAAAACGTTCCCCACAAATAAATGCTGAAGATTATCGTGAAGCATTTTAAATTTGCATATACCTGGTACTTAGAAAATGAAAAATATCTTAAAACCAAAATCACTGCAAATGTGCTCATTAGGCACAGACCAAAACAGGACATCTTGAACATCTTTATTGGAACACCCTTTATATAACCATCGTCTGCTAAATCGCAGCGATCGCGCTTTTCTAGTCTGTTTCTTTACCAAAACAAATAAAATCTTTGCATGTATTTTTCTGCATAAATTAATGCAGTAGGTACTTTGGACTCAATTTACTTGAAAATGGTTGATTTTAGAGCTGTGTAACAAGAGAACCTTTTTTGTTCAGAAATGGTCACTGATTAAGAAGAACTTAGTTAATTCACGTAAAAATAGGATATTCAAGAGTTTTGAAGACAACATCATAAGGAATAGTAGGCCTAGGCCACCACTGGTGTCAGAGTTTTTTTTGTAAGAATTTTATTCTAATTTTGGTCTGGTCTACCCCCTGCTAAATTTTTGTACGCTCGCACTGGGACACCCTGTATAGCACGTGTCGTAGTTGTCAACTGTTTCTATCAATAATTTGACGTTTCTTAAAAATTATGACAGATCTCAAATATCTGTTGAGTGTACATTTCTGTTAACGTGTTATTTTTAAATTTATAAATTTTGATACAACTTAAAATAATGAAGTATTGTGTTTTTCATGTTGAAAGTGAAGTAACAGTCTATTATTGTGTATGTATTTTATAACAATCTACAGTATTAGAACAGAAATACGTTGTGTGGAATACAGAAATGGTAATAATGTTGCATATATTAAAGTAGCATATAGATATAAAATACATAAATTTTTACAAACCATATTAATTAAGTAACTTCTATTAAATGATAAGTTATTACAGTCTTAATATCAAATGTCAAATTCTGATATTTACGGTCTGATCTGTATGTGTTTCCAAATACTAACATAGGTGTCGACACACTACAGCACATTGCAGATTTCTAGATTGAAATTGAGGTGATTCAACAGACAAGTATTACAAAGCCGACGCGATTTAGCAGACGATGATATAACTGAATATTGTTTTGGTTTATGATTTTACTTGTGTTATGTTTTTGTAAAAAATAATATCGTTATTATAACAAAATATTTTTTTAGAATTGGTCTTGATATATTTTTTTATTCACTTAATTTTATTAAATATTTATTTGTTTGGCCTTCTGTATTTTGTGTTATATGTGTTTATATTTTATTAGTTATTTATTGTGTTCTATCCTTATCCTGTAACTGGGATCTGTCTCGTAAGACAAGTAACAAACCTATTTAAAATAATTGAAAATCAATAATTTTGACTTCTGATACTTAAAAATGCATATAGTTTTAATACTGATGTTATAAGTACACGTTTTTCTTACTTGAGGTTGGCAGACTTTATTGTAAGCATAACATTTATTTATTTTTCAGAATTATGTACTATATTTTTCATTTTGAGTTGATAATAAGATTGACTGTAATGCATTATTTTTATAATATACGGAATATTAACATGTTCAAGTATGTGCTTTGCCAACACTAACACATTATTCATTAGCCATCATTACTGTAACGTTTTCGTAGAACAATCTAATAGTAAATTAATTTAGCGCGTGAAGATGGTAATCGGCACGAGCAAACAATAAACACGAAGTGTGTGTTCCCAATTTTCTAATACAATTACATATTAAAGAAAAGTGCAAGAAGATATTTAAGAACCACCTAGAGATATCTCTACAGAACCTTACCCATCACGAAAATGTTGAGAAACCTTGATGATTTATTGTTTTACACGCCCCACTTCCTGATCATTTCGAACTTCAGAACGTCAATAATTTAAAAGAACACCACGCCACCAAATCCGTGGGGGAGTGTCGGCCTCTTTTTTATTAAAATTTCTTACCTACATAATCTGGCTCAAAAATTTTCTTTAGAAAGTTAAATAAATATCTAGATTAAATCATTAATAATTTTGTAATTAATATACACCTCATATTATACCTCATAGGGCGTTATAAAATTTAATGACACGGAATGTAGACTCATCTTACACTAAATAAAATAAACAAGTGTCTACAAGATTTTTCAATAAGACCAGTACTTTTCGATACCAGACAGCAATTTCAAATATCACAAAGTAATAAAAGCGTATGCACACAGAGAAAAATGATTGATCAAGCCATAGAATTCCATTAACCAAATAATTTGCAAAATGCATAACAAAATATTTCAGTCATAATGTTATTAATTTTAAGATAGGGAAAAATTAGTATAATACGAATACGCGATTAAAGAAAAAAATATTTAATATTGAAATCACAAAACTAAAACTGACCATTTCCATCAAATAATAACACAAACAAACAATTAAATTCCATTGTTTTAACTTGCACCGATATAAATGAAGTAAAAATAATAGTTCAGAATTTGAGGAATAATAAATCGGTTGGTGCATATAATATAAAAGCTGAAGTACTAAAAGCAATTTCACATTGTATTCTAGTCTTTAGTATATTTAATAAACAAATGTATGGATACTGGAATTTGGCCTTCAGCCTTTAAACAAACTACAGTCATTCCAATTATAAAAATGGCCCAAAGAATTGTACAACAAATTATCGTCATATATCGTTAAAACGCATTGAAGCAAAATCTTTGGAGGATGTTGTAAAAAGTCGATTAGTGTTATACTTAGACAATTATAATATAATCACTGATAATCAATTTGGCTTCTAGTCTAAGATGCAATATCTAAGTTAACATTAAAAATGTATACTGCACTTAACGAAAGCAAGCCATGCGTATGCATATTTATAGATTTATTGATACCATAAGTCATGATCTATTACTGAAATGTATTGGTATTAGAGCAAATTGCCTTAAACTTTTTCTAAACTCTTTATTGAACAGAATTCAGAGTGTAAGAATAGAACATGTACTGAGCAAACCTCAAATTATTGACTTGTTTTTCCTTGCGTGTAGTGGAGATGTATTGGGCTTCGCTGACGACACTGCAATTTTTATAAAAGGTGAATCTTGGGAAGGAGGAAAATTAACTATCCAAAATGACTTTAATAAATTGGTGTCAAAAAAGTAAACTTTCCCTTTCAAAGAAATTAAAATTAACCATGGCGAATCCGAATATACAATTTCTTCACTAACACATATAAAGTATTTAGGAGTCAATATTGATTGTAATTTTTAAAATGGGATATGCATATATATTATATAGTAAAAAGTTGCAATGTTTTTTTATATAGATTTAAACACTTAAAAAATATTTTTACTGGATTATAAAGGTATTTTAAGCTAATATATATCAAATCTCCTACACTTCCTATCAATGAAGTCATATGTATGTTCTCTGATACTAAACATCTAGGTATGCTAATGAACAATTCCACAGACAAAGCTCTATTCAATAATTATCTAAGGAAATTAATCTATCTAAATTTACTAACCTACTTCAATGAAAACACTCTATAAATATCTAACTTCACTTTTGGCAGTGGGAACGCGATAATTCAACCACAATAGATGAGATCTGACCTATTTCTGCACTTTTAGGATTGCTTCTTCAGGTGGCCTCCTTTAAATTGAGTCAAATATCTAACTATAAAAATTATTATATAAATTAAAATTATTTGAAATTAAATATCGACAATGACAAAAGTGACATTAGTCTGTCAATGAATTAAATATGACATATCTACTTGAATAATGTTTACCTTTTATGTAAAAGTTTTTATATATTTTTTGGTATTAATAATATTGTTTGAAACTAACTACTCTGTGGACAAAAGCCCCAACCAGTGAATTACACCCACAATATCTACCCATATATTCCTTATTATTAGCTTTTGTAACATTTTTTACTGGATTAGAAAAATATACTACACCTTCAACAGCTTATAATACTGTACAAGTCATTAGTGAAATCTCACCTAAGATATGGTATTGTAGCCTGGTGATCTTCTTTAAAGACTCATTTAGCACCACTGCAAATCCTACAAAAAAGAATTTTGAAAATTATATTTTCGAAGGATATAATATATCCCAGTGATCTCTTGTTTTCCGGAGCTAATGTGTTCGATATAAGACAAATATATTAGTTTAGCATAAATGTAAAATACCACTTATGCAAAAAACAATTTCTCATTACAATCATTCATCACATGGTAGTACGCGTCAGTTACTTACAACCCCACAGAGCCCTCCGAGCGCCCCGGGGAAATCTAATGCTAGAATTGAATTCGGCATCCCCGAAAACCCCGAGGAACGAGTTTGGAGCGCTTACCATGGAGTATGCAATTCCCCCCCAAATGACCCCCCGGAGACCCCCGCAGAGCCCCTCCGAGCGTCCCCGGGTACTTCCAATGCCAGAATTGAATTCGGCATGCCCGAAAATTCCCGAGTAACGATTTCCGAGCGATTTTTCCGAGTTTCCAATCGTTCCTATAATGGTGCAAGTAATGATGCAATAATTGGAAAATGCATTTTCCGACCCTGAAGGCATTTTTAAAAAAATGGCTAAACCAGACGATATAGACTTTTTTCCTGGGACCTTCCTGAACACAATGCAGAAACCCGCATCTCGATATCTGCTGTGCCTTATTATTGTAATTCAAAACAAGTGTGTCAGCACTTATTGAACATGTTTATTTAGGTACATATTATTGTATGTTATTTACATTGTTTTATGTGTTTGTTGCATTATTAATATACTGTTTCACTTTTTACAAAGGTGTAATGAGTATGAAATCACAGATTGGTCATTACTCGATAATAAATGCTCAACCGTAGTAATCATTTGACATCCCGTTACCTGTAATATGGAATACGCCGAAATTGGGTCCGTTTTCCTATGCCAACTGTCAAATTGTATCTCAATCAGCGTGGCGTGGGCGTGGCCTTTCCATTCAGTTGGTCTCTTCTCCCATTTGTCCCATCAGTTACAATGTTCGCGTAGAATGGTGCGTTCCGTGTTTGTGTCGCCAGTGTAGTATACAATTATTAATTAAATTTACTTAGATACTTAAATAAAAATCGAATTCAAATTTGGTGAAAGTAAATTTTACAAAAATTTTTTCCAGGAACAATAATTAATAATGAAAGAGCGCGGTCATCCCCATAAAGATATCTTTTGGTGTGTGCTAAGTTGGTACTAATTACGACGTACCGGATGGAAACACGAATAAGGATTCTGATTCCTGATGAACTTAAACAAGAAAATAAAAAAAAACATGAAATGGATCAAACTCATATTCATAATAAAATGCTATTTGCATTATTTAAGAATATCAACGTACAAGGCTAACTTAATAAAAAAGTGACAAAAAATACATATATTTTATACGAACTCTATTACCTACTGTATAAAATGTTGTGGAACTTTTGAACTTCCACTACAAGGGCATGATGAATTCGAAAATTCTCGAAATCCTGGTATATTTGGCGAATACTAAATACTTACCTTATGCAACAATTTTCAAAACCACTTCAAAAAATAGATAAAATGATAGTTTAGATTGCATACTAGAAGTTTGGCATTATAAATAAAATATATCATTTCAGTACTCAACATGCTGTTGTTATGTATGTAGTCTTGACGACGACATGGCAACGTGATTTCGCTTCAACACTCGAAGGCGTCATCAGAAAATTTATAGTGTGCCAAGAGCGCCGTGTTACCGATTGTTATGAGTTGATTTGCTGATTTGACAGGGGCGAAAAAATTTTTTTCGGATTATCTGTTTTTATTCCTTCTGAATGCGTGGTTAAAATGAATCACGTTATGAATGAATCACCCTGTATGTTTTAGCCAATTAATTATATCTAAATATAAATTTGGTTAGACAGATATCTACTTATACATTGGGTTTTCACTTGAGTAATTTTTTTACTGCAAATAATATACAGTGTGGAAGAGAGGTATGGAATAAATTCATTATTTCTAAAACTACGAAGTTTCATGAAATTTCCTCGGACAGGTCGATTTTGCTTTTTAAAAATACTCTTTTTTCTATACCAACGCATTTCCGACGTTCATTTGTTTTCGCGTGATGACTTCATCGGATATTTTTTTAAATAGAACCCCTATATTTTCATCGGATTCTTGTAGAGCTTAACTTGCTGAATTCAAAATGTATAATTTCAACACTTTATTCCTTCAACTTTAGCAATAGTGCAGCTATTGAAAACTGTTATCGTTTCAGGTAAAGTGCCTTTTCTACTGAAAATACAGCAAAATGTTACTTGAAAAAGTTGTTCAGAACTGTAAATTATGAGGACGTGCAAAATTTTAAGAATATCGGCGAGGTTTGATGTTGGAACCATTTTTCAACAAAGCACAAAGATTTTATCAAAGCAGGCCGATCATATTAAAATTTCGCACGTCTCCATAATTTACCATCTTGAACAACTTTTTCAAGTAAAATTTTGCTGTATTTTTAGAAGAAAAGGCACTTTACCTGAAACGATAACAGTTTTCAATAGCTGCACTATTGCTAAAGTTGAAGGAATAAAGTGTTGAAATTATACATTTTTGAATTCAGCAAGTTAAGCTCTACAAGAATCCGATGAAATAATATAGGGGATCTATTTAAAAAAATATCCGATAACGTCATCAGGCGAAAACAAATGAACATCGGAAATGCGTTGGTATAGAAAAAAGAGTATTTTTAAAAAGCAAAATCGACCTGTCCGAGGAAATTTCATGAAACTTCGTAGTTTTAGAAATAATGAATTTAGTCCATACCTTTCTTCCACACTGTATAGTTTATTAAATTGCAAAGCAAGAATTTTATTATATTCAAAAAAGGCAATAAGGTCTTTATGCCTCTTAGAACCTTGAGAATCATGTAGAGAACATTTCAGGAACCTACAAATAATGACCTTATATAACCTATACATTTATCGGGCGGCAATAATTACATTCAAGAATAAAAATAAATTAATCAAACACTCAGATATACATAAATATGAAACACGACAAAATTATATGTACTGCTTACCCTCCTATAACTATAATACTACAAGACGTAGTCCACAGTTTAATGGAGTAAGGATTTTTAACCACTTACCCTCCAGAATAAAATGTAGCACCAATATAAATATTTTTAAAAACATTTAAGTCGTGGCCACGGTATTTTACTCTGTATATGAATATTTTAAATTTTGTTCCTAAGTTATATAATATTGTTTATTATGCGGGGCGTTTCTGGGTTATGGTGTCGCCTGTGTCGGTGTGGCGCCGTGCTTTAGGGACGCCCCGTATATTGTTCGTATATTATTTGTTACATAGTTTATTTTATGTGTTGTTTATTATTGTTTATTGTTATCGTATTAGTGTATCTTGTCTGATGTTGATATACATTTTTTCCTGTACACATGTATCACATGTTTATTCTGGAAATAAAATTACTTACTTACTTACTTACTATTTGAACGTAAGCGGTTCCTTTAGCAGGCAATGCTTTAACTTAAAATGTAATTTCTTAGTTTTTAGTTTTCCAAATTTATAAGGTTATTATCAATTATTTTCAGAAACAAAGTCTATATAAATTAATAAAATAATTCATACACATAAATTTTAGATAATCTAAATAGACGGATCCCACTACACTATTATTTATTATGAGCCTTGCATGCCCAAATCTATCAACCTTTTGTTGATGTTAGGTGTGTGTGTTAATAACTGGAAGCATGGACAACACTTTGAACAGTTGTTACATTAAATAAAATTTATTCTACCGTTTGTGTTAATATTATTCTTTTTTTAAAGCCCTGATGTCTTAAGAAATAAATAAACAATTTTTAACAATTTTTTCATTTGTTTTCATTATAATATACCTACCTAATTACTTATGAAATCGTTTCCTCGAATAATCATTGTTTTTTTTTGCGAACATATTTTTCCTAAAATAATAATTCAAAACAGCATTTATTTTTGTTCATGAAATTTTAAAATTATTAAAATTTGTTTTTGTGCAATAATTAATATGTTATACCTAACAATAAGTAAATAATATTGACGCAACTTGTAAAATAGTACATTATACTATAAGAGAGAGAAATGCGTTATTTTGGCAGAGGTGCAATTTGAATGCACCGAGGACAAAATAGAATCTCTCCGGAATGGTATATACTATTTTTTCCACGGTCTCATTAACTTAAAAACACATATTTTGTCATTATGAAGTAAGTAGCACCAGAATTATTGTATTCGGATTTGAGCATTTATTTAGTAGTCGTTGAGTTATTGTCATAACTACAAAATAACAAAAAAAAAGAATTGTCAAATTAAGGTGCTAGTTTGGTTTAGTTTAAAGTTTGTTTAGTGCACAATGAATAATTGTGAGTCGGAAGAGATTGTGGAGGCTGCAAATATTGCAATAAGCAATTTGCTGCCTACGAAGTCAAGATCTTTATACGATATAGCCTACAATCGGTTCAAAAAGTGGTGCGCCGAGAAAAATGTTCAAGTATACAGCGAGAATGTTTTGTTGGCATACTTCATTGAAAATACAAAGAATTACAAGTCTTCCACATTATGGGCGCAATATTCTATGGTTAAGTCATGCTTGATAATTTACGACAACATAGATATAAGAAGCAAATTCCCCAAGCTGATCGCATTTTTGAAAAGAACCGGTGACGGATATCAAGCGAAAAAATCGAAAATATTGACAAAGGGTGAAATCGACCGTTTTCTATCAAGTGCAGATGACAAAGAATTCTTAATAATTAAGGTAAGATTACTTTTGTTGTTAGGTATTTCAATTATTAAATATTTTGATTTTTTATAGGTTGGATTAATTCTGGGGATTGCCGGAGCTTGTCGAACTGATGAACTAGTCAATTTAACTGTAGATGATATTGAGGATGTAGGTTCTTCCTTGATTGTAAAAATTCCAAACACAAAGATTCCACGAATCTTTCTGGTTACCGATGTGGGAAATATGCTTGAATTGTTTCGAAAATATCTGTCTCTTCGTCCTCCCCACGTCAAGCATAAGCGCCTTTTTTTGTACTACAAAGCAGGAAAATGTAGTTCGCAGCCAGTTGGCAAGAATACCATGGGAAAAATTCCGAGTGTAGTAGCTTCGTATTTAAAATTACCTGATGCTGCATGTTATACTGATCACTGCTTACGAAGATCTTCAGCGACATTACTGGCAGATGCTGGTGTGGATATCACGACAATAAAGCGTCATGCTGGTTGGAAATCAACGACAGTCGCTGAGGGTTATGTCGAGAACTCCATTGAAAATAAGACCAAAATTGCTAATCAGGTTTTAGTAGGTACCACTACTAGCGCAATCACAAAAACTGTAAATGTAAGCGAAAGTAATATTCCTTCTAATATTAATTTTGAAAATTGTACAAATGTAACATTTAATTTAAATGTCAATAAATAATTTAAATGTTATCTTTTTTTTTGCATGAAAAACGTTCTTCATAATGTAAACTCCCTTGGGAGCATTATACTCCCTTGGGAATAATCGACTACTTCTGTTTTAATTTTGATGTCATAGAAACTGATTTCTACTCCCGACCGTGGAAAAAATTATTTACCTAATATTTAGCACTAAATTTTTAACACTTTTATAAGGTCATGAGCAAATTTAGATATGGGGTTTCCATGTCATTGATATAAAATAATAAATCATGCATATGATATTTCACTTTATCTTGGATTCCTGTGCCTAAAAAATGTTTGGTTCTGGTAGGACATCCTATTTATATCTAATTAATCATGGAGCTGGATTTTTACTTTTATTTTTTGAACATGATTGCTTAAACTCAATTTGCTTTTGATAATTCCATTTTTTTATTGAATTTTAAGAACGAACCGGCGCATCCGGCAAATTATAGAAACAATCGAAAAATATTTTTCCATTTTATAAAAGAATTACCTAGTGCTGACTGTGTATATGGAAGATTAGTAATTTCCAATTTTTATATATTTCTATTTGTATATTTAAGGGTACGTACCTATAATAAATTCTATCGTATAGAAAGACATCAAGTACTTATAGGTATGAGAAATTTGGACATATACGATATTTTTTGTGTATTTATATGGAAAATTTTGGCAAACTTGTATCAGGAATTTCTTTTTAATATTATATTATGCTATTTCGAAAATAAAAATTATCCAAAAAAATAAAAATACAAATATTTTGTAATATTAATAATCCGTAACACTTTTTGAAGGAATTATCTAATCGCTAAATGGTCTGCCCCATGTTGGCTTAGAAATTTTGCAAAATTTTAAAAAGTATTGTCTTGTCTTACAAAATAAGGCAAAAGTTTCTTTAAAGTCTTCTTCTTGTTCGATCTTGCAAGATCATGTCTTGTATTACCTTACGATAGTCTTGCAAATTTCTTGTCCCACAATTTGCATGCAAATGAAAAACATGGACATTTATTACGAATTTCATAACAGTGGTGGTTTAGAATCAGAACGGAGCTTTTTCAGTCAAATGACAGCGAATTTATAATTAGTTATATAACCACCAATACATGATTTGAGAGGTTAAATACAGGGATCTTAGTGATACACCACATTATTTATTGAACAACAACTACGTAATTATAACAATTTATCAGTGAACCGAGTATTATAATATTTGGACTGCAAATAAATTTTATACCGTCATTTTGCTCACGCATCGTCATCTAATTCTAACCAGCAATAGTTGTTAATCATAACAATCAAAACACCACATCAACTCCCGTTTAAATTTTTGTCAACTACTGAAAAAAATGCGTACCTACTCTTAAGGCATACTTAATATTATGACACCGTTAGTAATAACGTATGGTCTGATATTCTGCTTCTTGCCTAGACATATGAGCATATTATTATGATCTGTGCTTACCTATCTCGAAAACGGTGCATCCGGACAACACGTAACAAGAAATAATTTCTGTAAAAACTTTTTTCCTGTATTATAATTTAAAATAGGTAATAGAAACAAAAATATCTGAAGTAGAAAAGGTTATAATTCCTTCCGCTTTGTATTTAAAAAATTACATATAGGTATGTTATATATTGTTTGTTTTTGTTAAGTCGCGTACTTAAAAAAGTACTATGTGACTAGATACATGGAACAGTGGAACAGTCTTTAACTGTTTAATATGATAAATGATATTGATATACGGGGTGTTAGGTAAACATGCGGCAAAAATTTAAGGGGTTATTCCTTGGCCTATTCTAGGAATATTTTGTCCTATGATGATTTCTGAAAAACCCCTTTGCTTCGAAGATACAGGGTGAACAAAATTTGCGACAACCATATTCGATGAAGCCAGTTTCTCAAGAGATGCAATAAGGAATTTGTATAACAACCACGTGTGGGCAGATGAAAATCCGCATGAGGTATGTGAAGATCGATTTCAACATCATTTCAATATCAGTTCAATATTTGGGATGGAATTGTGGTGACTATCTATTTAGACCGGTATTTCTACCAGCAAGACTTACGTCAAAGTAAAGCATTTGACAGTTGTGAATTTGTTGGAGCAGATTTCTTGTATAATCAAGAGTGACAATAAAGTTGTTTGTCTACGTGACGTGTTTCAACGATAACCTAATTTAGAGGTCACAATATTATTAGTTCCTAACTTTCTCAATGCAAATTGATAGTGCTAATTAATTATTAAATATCTTGCTCTTAAATTATGCTTTTTATTTTTCTATACCTAGTGTCACCTAAATAAAACATTTTTTGGTTTTTGCATGAACGTACACAAAATATTGATGCAACTCGTACAAAAAGTGTTTATTGCACTCGACGTGTTTTCCAACTCGGCCTGACGGCCATTTACTTTTTGCACTTGTTGCATAAATAACTATTACGTTAATTGCAATCGCCGTTCAATAAAACTGTTGTTAATGACGTCTCATAATAACATGTGAATTGACCATTATATTCATTATTTATGCTAAATGATCTAAATAACTTAAATTTCCATTTATTTAAAAGCACATATTTGCAGGGCCGTAGCCAGCCAGCTTTGCCAGGAGGGGTGCAAAGTAAAATCTTGAGGAAACTTCTAAAAATATATATATATATAAATATAACATTTTTGCAGTCCATCTCTACTGACATGATTTTTTTACTTTTGGCAAGTCTACGTTACGAATAATGAGATTATTTTGAACATTGCTTCCAAAATATGTTATATTTTTTATTCCCCATTTTATATAAGTAATTGTATTTTACACAAAAAACTTTTTTATATAATCCTGAAGAAGACTTAAATACAGCTGAAACGTGTAGACTTGGCAATAAATTGGTTTTCTTTAACTTTGATCCCATTCCCAATCATATTTTTGAAGATTAAATAAACTATTGGATTATAAATACTTGCTAACAATTTTTTTATATAACATTTTTCTCAAGGGACGGGAGGGTTCGCACCACCTCCGAGGGGGGCGAACCCCCTCTGGCATCCCCTGGCTACAACCATGCGAATTTGCTTGAAATAATAGTAAGTACTTATACCTAATTCTATTTTAGTTCTGAAGAGCCTAAATACGATGAACAGAATGAATCTGCCGATATTGAGGAAAAATCGGCAAACAAACCTAATTTTAGAGTCGCTATAAAAACTAAACCCATTACCGAGGTTGACGATTCAATCACAGTGGCCAAGGGGAATGAAAATCAAACAGAACCACCATTGGAAACCCATCCAGAAGAAGTAGAAAAAGTCAAAGAGGAAGCAAAATACGAATCCCAAAAAGAAAAGCAATGTTGGGATCTATATTGCAAAATGACCGAAAAAGGCATTAACGTATCTTTCGACACGATACTTAGAGGGATGCTGACGCCTACTGAATATAGAATAAGCAGAAAGAATACCTTTGTAGCAGAGCCCGAAGAACCAAATGCTTGCTGATTTGTTTTCTGCCAGTAAAAATTATAGCCTGAAAATTGTAGACCTACCTATTGTAAACCAACTGTAGGCCAAGAAATAATAAAAGCTATCATTTAGAGATCATTTATTTAGGAGTTTATTTTATTCTAATTAAATAAAGAAAAATATGTATTTGTAAGTAGGATCACGTAATACAATTTATTAATCTATACGTTAGGTGTCTTTATATGACTACATTTTTCACACCAATTTAGAAGTTGTCTCTCTATTCGTATTTTCGTTAATATTCATTTCATTAATCTGTGCTAATTATAACACACACAAAAAACAGAAATTAAATTATTTAATTAATTAATTACTTAATTTAAATTAGTATAATAGTTTTATTATCTCAAATTTTTTATTTTTAGTTACTAACCTGATTTAAATATATGAAATTTTTATGTAATCAACAAACGCATGATCATACCAGACAAACAAATACGATGTTAATATCCCAAAGAACTAAAAACTAAACTAGTTTATCATTCTTATTGCGTTACTCCTACTTTTCCATTTTACTTTGCAAAAAGTATATAAAGACGACAGATCACATTTTTGTAGAAATATTACGGGAAAAGTGTATACATATAGTGGCAAATATTCATAAACATGAGTTGCAATACTTTTATAGGAATTTTTATCATACGCAGTGGCAAAGCATACGGATAGACAAGGTATACATTGTCTGCCCAAAATATTGTATTGTATTGGCAGCCAAAAAAAAACGTCAAGTCGAATTAATTACCTGACCGGCTGATAAAAGATAATTTGAATAAATTAAGTAAGCATATATTAAAGACCGACGGGAGTGATGCGACTGTAATAACTGGGTAAACATTTTCGAATTTGGTTTTCCCGTGGTCAGCTGCAGGCGGCGGCACCACGAATCACCACCATGTAAGAAACTCAGTGTTGTAGGTTATAGGTATATACGGGTGAAAAAGACAACTGTTCATTTGTCTATTGTAGTCGATGAGCGAAGAATTGCCCTAAATCTGCGGATTTAAACTATGCGATACATGTGGTCAGCTGGAATAGCCGCAATACTCCCCGTGCTTCATGTTTTATTTTTTATTTAATCCGGATTTAGTACATACGTGATTTTTTAAATTGTTCGTTACATTTTGTTTGTATAATATACAAATGAAACATAATAAGGTGACAGATATAGAGGATCCAGTGGTTTATACAGGGTGTTAAAAAAATAGTGTAAAATGTTTCAGAAGGTAATAGTATGAACCAAAATAAGCAGAAAAGTCTTAATAAACATGGGTCCGCAAAGTAACGGTTGGTTGCGGAGATATGGACCACTATTCGTTTTTCAAACATTTTATTTTATTAGGAATAAACCGACAAAGGAAGCTTTTAATAAACAAAAAACAAAGTTACAGAAAATGTTCAAAGTGCCCTCCGTCTTGATTAATCCGTAGCTGCAGCTCTTCCAGGCTATTTACAGGAGTATCATACCCTTGTGTATTCAAATATCCCCAAACAAAGAAATCTAGAGGGTTCAGATCAGGCGACCTTGGAGTCCATAAAACAGGTCCGGCCCTACCCATCTATGTGGAAAAGTTTGGTGTAAATGCTCTCTAATGGCCACGGTGAACGGTGGACATTTTGAAAATATTAATTGCATTTTTTCCAATTTAATAACGTGTTTATTCATAATGAGGTGCATTTAATAAGTACTTAAATCCAAATATATTTTAACGCCTACAATTAAACTTTGCTTTTTGGCGCATTTTTTTATGTAGGTAGTAGGTACTCCTATTTAGTATGTCATGAATTAGGTTTAGAAAACGTTTGGACACGAATATCTCGAAAACAGCTCGTTCTATCGGGTTCAAATATGTATACCTTTTTTTCGTAGAAATAATCGGTATATTGAATGCGTTACTCTAAATTCTGCTACAACGTTCCATAAAAAAGTTTTAGCTCAAAATAACGCCCGATTCACGCCTAATTAGCGCCCTCTAGCAGCTGTCGCAGAAACGACATCAGATTCGAATTTCTCGCCACCCAAAACCCCCAGTACCAAAATTTCATATATTTTCGATGATAATTACAGTAATTATTAAATAAATTTTAAAAATAAAAATAAAATTTGACACCCTGTATATCGAAGAGGAGCGACATTTTATTAAAGCATGTTTGGTGAAATCCTGAACACCCTGTATGTAATAACAGGAAACTTCCAAATCAGGTTTATGAAATTAATAGACAATACAGAAATAGCTGGCTAATTTTATATAGGTACTATCCAAAGAATTGGTTATTTTGTGTTACTAGAATGTTTATTTTCATTCTAGCTAGACCAAACTGGATAGTTTATAAACTAACTAAAGAAATAAAGCTATTTAAATGTATTTGACTATTTCAAAAATCGTCGGCTAAATCGTAGCAGCCGGCGATTTAGCCAACAACGTTTTATCTAAATTAACCAAGCGAGTTAGTTTAGGTAATTCCGGGAGATATGGCCCATTGGGTGAGACGACTCACAGCGATAACTTTTGCACACCGTACTTTTACTACTTTTCGTTAGTCTTCCCGCGGTCATCTAGTAAGCACGTATCTCTTTACGCGCTCCATAATTTTTGTTGTTCTTTTACCGAAAACTAGTGAAATTTTGAAGTTTTTCAATTTCGGTGTGTCTCAATATTTTATTCACAGTAAGTATTTATGTTACCAGTCCTTTTTTACAGTTTGTTTCATAACGTTTATTGATATATATTGCTGCATTGGTGTCTGGAGATGACTGATGCGTGTTTGTCAGATTTCTTAGCCTCATCGTGTTCGCGTAGTCAAGCGAGTCATCTCACCCAGAATATTTGGGTGAGTTGACCCGACTATTTCTGGGAGAGATAACCCAGCATATTTTTTATTATTTTCCTTCCTAATTAATAATATATATTTTTTTAGTCATGCCAACCGTTTATAAGAGAAAAGATAATTGTGACCGGGCTTCATGGACCGAAGAACAACTTCAGGTAGCTGTGAATGCTATAAAAAATCAAGGGATGGGTGTTAACGAGGCTGCTAGACAATTTGGTGTGTTTGACAAACTCTGAAGCCACGACTACCACAGAAAATGAAACACCTTCCAAGCTTCTACAATATATTTCCCCGATTCCATCTACATCTGGAATTCAGCAAGCAAGAAAACGGTCCAAGCAATTAACAGCAATTTTGACAAGTCCCGAAAATATAGAGAAGCGCAAGATAGTGGAAGCAAGGAATAAAGGCAAAAATATTAAGAAAAAAGGGACCAAAAGTTACTAAACCAAAAGCCCGTAAACTTAAAACCAAAAACAAAAACTTGATTTCACTTCTTCTTATAAAGATTCCAGTATTGAAATGGACAGTAATGGCTCCAGTGACGACCTATAGCAAGAAGATGACACTGAATGTACTGGGTGCGGTGAGAAATATTACTGTACCTCGAAAAACGAAGACTGGATTCAATGTGTACATTGTTCTTTTTGGTTTCATGAGCACTACTCAAAATATATAAATTTGTGTGATAGATGTGGAAAAGTTTTGTCCAAAAAACGTTAAAATAAGTATAGGCCATCTCACCCGTCACTCAGAGTCATCTCACCCTTACACTTGGGGTGAGATGGCCCATTCCATAATTTTTTATTTGATTTATTATTTATTTTCGAGGTTATTATTTAAGTTTGCATGTTACTGTTTCAGTTATATTAATAAACAAGCAGTTATATCCTATATAGTTTTATTTTTCTCTAGTACAATGTCCCTAATATTTTAGATTTAAAAAAGGTGGGTCATCTCTGAATTACCCTATAAAGTATTCGCTAATATTGTGGAATATACGTTTTCTATCAAAATAACCAATGGCCAGCCAGCAAACTGATCAAGTTTACATTTTAACCGCAACAGAAATTTTACTATTATTGTTATTTCACAGTAGTGCTGTTCATGGGCGTCGTTACAAAATTTTACAAGGAGGGGCAAATGCCGAAAAATATTAAACCCGAAACAACAAAATATGCATTTTAAAAATATATATAAGGTCCATATAATTCTTAAGCATCACATCTTCAAAAACGTAACAACAAAATGTTATATATAGGTACTATAAAATAATAAAGTAAAATATAATAAAAAACTAAAACACACATATGATGTCAAAAGTTCTGTTTCTGCTCTAAATAGAGTCAGTTTGAAGAGTAATGCTGCGGGCATACTACATCACACAACGTCAAAAGTCTTGGACCCCCCCTCATTTTTGTTAAATAACCCAGCAGAACCAGCAAATGAGTAACATTTTTGACAAAACTTATTAAATAAAAAAAAGTAACAAAGCAAGTTCTCTACTTGAGCAATATTCGGTATGACCTCCACTACGTTCCAATAGCATATTGACACGTCTGTGCATTGAGATAATCAAGCGGTTAACGATCTCTTGCGGAATATTGTTCCATTCCTCTTCTGCCGCCACGACTAACTCATCTGCAGTCTGATCTGGAAGAATGTGATTATGAATGGCTCTAGCAACGAAATACCACATGTTTTCAATAGGATTCATGTCAGGAGAGTTGGCTGGCCAATCTAATATATTGATATGTCGTGCTTCGAGTGTATTTTCAACTCTTCTTGTGCGATTTGATCGAGCGTTGTCGTCCATAAACACAAAATTTTCACCTAATTCATTGCGTAGGGGGTAGATAATGGGCGTAATAACTTGTTCGATGTAAATTTGACTGGTCATTCCACCCCAAAACATTACGGTACCCCCTTGAGTAGCTGAACCTGAAGTTGTGGAGTGTCTACGGGCATATTGCACCAAATACCGATCCTCTCTTTCATTAGATACCCGAGGACGTCCACTACGTGGTCTGTTTTCCACTGTATCAAATTCGTCATATCTGTGTACTATTTATACCACACATGATCTGGCCAACATGTTCTATATCTGAATAATATAATGTCCTGCATCATGTAAAGCAGGTATTCTTGCTCGAGTAAACGGATAAATTTCACGTCCAGGTTTTATAATCCCTAATAGCACAAGGACGTCCTATGAACATCTTCCAAAGTCGGAAGTCCGGTTCGATGGACCATTGGAAGTTCTACGGACGCACAGATGTCACAACCTCGTGCAACCCAGGGACGTCCACTACTGTGCCACTTTCGGATCCACAAATGTCTGCCTCTCTACCAAATTTGTGCTACCCATGGATGTCCTGTTTTGGACATTTAATTGAGGTCTGCATTGGAATTATAAAAATACTTTTTAATAATATGTATTTATTGTTTTTCTAATTATTACATGAATAACAAATACATACATAAGAGATACAAATAAAACAACTATATAACACGTAACAACTAACAAGAACAAAACCATATATAATTCTTTAACAAAACCATGTAATTACATTACTCAACTTAACATAGAATAACTAAAGACGAGAAAACTCGACAACTAGAGTGAAAATTAAAACTTCTTTATCTAAAAACGAAAACGACTGTTGTCGGTTGTTAGTACATAATTATACTGTGGCATAATAATTGTCTATATAAAGATGTTATGAATTTAGCCTAGCCAACAAATAATTAAATTGTTTATAAATAGAGTAAAAGTAGAAAATACAAATTTACTTACTTACAAAATGTGATTTTTATTGCTTCGGTTTCCTAATTTATTCTTTTATAGGGTTTACTCATCAACGTTTATCACTTCTTCAGCGTTACCAAAGAAAACAGAACAGTTTGTTTAAATTTTTAGCGTTACATCTGGATTCTGAACCCATGTTTTTTTTTCAATACACATGCGCTGCACGAATGGTAGCGGCAAATTCAAATTATAACAGAACATGTACAATACTATAAGATCTAAACTTAAAAAGAACATTTGTAATGCGCATAAAAGCTATATGAAAATGATTGAAGAAAATTTAAAAAAAGACCCAAAAAAATTCTGGTCTTATATTAATAATAAACGTGAAAATGGATCTAGTTCTTCAGATATGATTTTTCAAAATGAAGTGTTAACAGATGGGGGATGTATAGCTGAAGCTTTTGCTACGTTTTTTAAATCCGCATACGATTCTGATGCCATTGTAGCTGGCAGTGATTCTCATGGTATACAATCTCCTAGAAATTATTATGCTAGTAATGTTTTGCATAGTAATCCCGTGGCTGAAGTAGATATCTCAAAGTATATAAAAAAATTAAAATCTAATTGTACAATGGGACCCGATAAAATACCGGCATTTTTGGTTCGTGACTGTGCATGTCTATTACTTGAACCTCTTTTAATCTTGTTATATCTACGAATACAATTCCTGAAATATGGAAAACCTCGCATATACATCCTGTATATAAGTCTGGAAATAAAGATAATGTTTCTGATTATCGCCCTATTACAATCATTAATAACTTTAGCAAAGTTTTTGAGTTATATGTTCATGATGCGCTGTATAATCATGTAAAGAATATTATAACATGCAATCAACATGATTTTGTTAAGGGTCGCTCCACAACTTCCAACTTGGTGTGTATTACGCAATATATATCCGAAGCCTTGGATGACCATGGACAGGTTGACGTAATATATACGGATTTCTCTAAAGCCTTTGATCGACTGCCGCATAATATTTTACTTCGTGAATTAGACAACTGTGGACTTTCACCGAGCGTGCTGATGCTGTTTCAATCTTATTTAATCAATCGATTACAATATGTATGTTATAAAGGCTTTAATTCGGTAACTTTTCCTGTTTTATCAGGTGTTCCCCAGGGGACAGTTTTGGGACCTCTCCTATTTAATATATTTATTAATACTGTTGTTGATTGCTTGGATGTGCCCCATTTGTTGTATGCTGATGACATGAAAATATATTTAAGAATTGAGAGTATTCAGGATTGTATTGATTTGCAGAGAAATGTTGACAGACTTAATTTATGGTGTTTAGAACACAGATTACCTTTGAATGTTACCAAGTGTAGTGTTTTAAGCTATACCTTAAAGAAGAATATTTTAAATTTCTCTTATAATATTAACAACGTCCCACTTGCCAGACCCGAATATGTTAAAGATTTGGGTGTATATTTTGACCAGAAATTAAGTTCTTCACATCATATTACTGAAATGGTTTCAGCTGCATGTAGGAACCTTGGATTTGTTGTTCGAAACTCCTTGTTGTTAGCCTTGACACTGTGAAATTATTGTACAATTCATTTGTAAGATCCAAATTGGAATACTGCTCAATCGTGTGGTCACCTAATCATGTAAAATGTATTGAATGTTTGGAAAGAGTTCAGCGTAGATTCTTAAGATTTTTGTATTTGAAAAAGAACAAAATATATCCTCCAATTGGGTACCCAAGCAATTTATTACTGCGTGATCATCACTACAATTCATTGGCTATCCGTCGTCATATGCAATCTGTTATTTTCTTGCATAACGTTATTAACTTTAGATGTGACACCCGAATTACTACACAAAATTAATCTAAATGTGCCCACAAACAATATACGTCGTAGTGAAACATTCTTTGTGAAAACTGCTAGAACCAATATATTGTATTATTCACCATTGTATGCAATGTTACGTTATTATAAAACTGTGCAAGACAGCGTTGATATATTTCATTCTAGTATTAAGCACATAAAAATGTATTTTATCTTGATTATTGTTTTGTATGTTCCTTTTCCGTTTACATTTTTTTAAGTCTTAGGTATCTGAATTGTTTGTTTGTATATACATGTATTATTGTTTTTGTTATTTTTATACTGATTAACTTTCGTATGTTTATTTGTTTGCTATTTTGCTATGTGTAATTTTTTTGTTGTTGTTTTTCTTTTTATTGTAAGCTATTTCCCGTCCTGTAATTGGGATTAATTTCCAAGTTAATCCCGTTGGATAGTGGAACGATAAATAAATAAATAAATAAATAAATACTGGACATCCATCGGATGTCCACATATGTACTATCAAAATATGTCCCATACAGGATATTCGTCGGATATTGAATATATTGTAACCTCGCGGACCATTATGACTGTAAATTTGTGACTTTATGCTCTAACTTAATTAGGCTTTCTTATATGATTTGGACTTTGACCACTTCACTCTGTAATATATTAACACTTTCTTCTACGACCTGGACTTTATCTTGCACTTCATTCCTCAATAGATTAATTTATTCTTCAACGGTTTCCTCAAACTCTTTGAGATTGATCTTAATTACTTCTTCTAACTTTTTATTATTTACTTCTTGATAATTTTTCATTTCTTCTAAACTGCTCATTTCCTCTTGACTGTTCTTCATTTCCTCTTGACTATTTTTCATTTCTCTTTCCAAGTCTTCCCTCATTTCGTTCTGGCTGCTTTTTATTTCATCCTTCATATCTTCTTGGCTCCTTTTCATATCTTTCATCATCTCCATTAACTGTTTGAATATTTCCTCCATTTCCGTCGCTCTTGATCTCGTCACTGGCATTCACTTGTCTACTCCAAACGTCTTCTTTGTTGAACGTCTCACTTCTGACATCAATGCAACCTCGAAATTGGGTTAGCGTGGAAACACTTGACGTAGACAAACAAACTTTATTGTCACTCTTGATTATACAAGAAATATCCTGCGAACAAATTTCACATAACTCTTACAAATTTCACAACTGTCAACGCTTTACTTTGACGTTTGTCAGTCGCCTTTGACTGCTCACTACAAACTGACTGTGACGGCGGAATTGATATGCTTATATAGATTTTTAGAGCTCTCGAAGTTTCTGCGATCCCGAGAACATGTCGAAAAATAAATAGAATATAGTCTGGAATATTCCGGAAAATGTCAAAATAAAGATATTAAAAAAATTATAAATTCTAACGCAAACATAATTAACAAACTAAAAGGTAGGTGAGCTTTCGTAACAATATCTACTATCAAAATATGTCCCATAAAGGACATCCATCGGATGTCCAATGTATATACAGGGTGTTCCTAAATAAGTGTCGCAACGGAAAACGGTAAATTCATCTTGAAAAAAGAAACATTTTTTTCCTATTCCATTTTTCTCTTTTTCGTTTTCGTTTTGGAGATACACGGTGTCAAAACTTTAATTTTTTTTTCAGATTTTTTTCAATATCTTAGGAACCGTTTGAACTAGAGGAATGAGCTTTTGTAAACACATTACCACTATTAATACTCGCGTCAAGAATTCAGACGTCTTACGTCACGGCTGACGTTACACATTTGTTTTTATTGTAAACATAATTTTCGATATTTGGTCGCGTTGAAAACAATCATTTTTTGCAATTTAGTGCAATATATAATGCAAACTTTTAGTGTAGTATATAGTTTTATTACTATCAGTTACAGTTTCTTAAATATTTTGATGAAAATATAATGAATTATTCATTTGTTAGTATGACGTAGGGACGTAGGTCGTCTGAATTCTTGTCGCGAGTATAGCTACTTTTTCGCACCCTTCTCGAATTTATTGGACGTGCCAGTGGTGGAGATTTTAAGGTATCGGAAGGGTTTTTTCCCTATAACTTTTTCGCCACTGGAAAAATTGACAGTTGACAGCAAATTCTGAAGCGCCAATAGTTCTCTTGGTTCATTGCTCTAAAGTCAACCGTTTTCAATAGAAATGACTTTCTATGACGACGCTCACTCATAATGCGTATCACGATACGTATTAGAAAAAAAGAAAACAAAACGCACAGCGCACGAGTGTTGTTTACCTAAGCTATAAGTCTGAAAATTACTTAATTTTATTTTTTTGCAGTTGCCCCCTCTTGACACCCCCCCCCCCCTAAACGACGCCCATGGTGCTGTTCTAATGTTGGAACTGTGTGTTGGAAGTTGGAGTGTACATTTTTATTGTGATGACATGAACATGACTGATAATATAAAAAGCTTACAGCGACGGTCTCTTAGGGTGGAATTCATAGATCACACTTATGGTTAAGTGCAGGGCCGTAGCCAGGGGGGGTGTTTAGGGTGTTCAAACACCTCTCGAAATGAGAAGCAAAAACTTGGTCGTTCACAGCATATCGTCAAAAAAAAGTAACGGCACCAACCCCGTCGCCTACGCTACGCCTATGAATCTGTGGGGATAACCCAGTTTCTAGTACACCACTCCGTTATTAACAAAATGCGTCAGAACATGGCTGCACATTTTTCAACAATTTATGAGGAGTCTTTGACTATTTTAAATTCTGCTAAAAGTGAAATGAAATTGCCACGACTGGCTTCTAAACAAAAAAATTGCTGCAATGTTAAGACTCCTCTCCTGAAGATTATTATAGAATAGCAGTAGCAGTTCCATTCTTTGATGAATTTTTAGTACAAGTTTAATCAAGATTCACAACTCACAAAACTACTATTTCCGCCTTGCAAAAGCTTCTGACTAATAACTGTAATCAGTTGTAATTTACAGATGATGACGGACTAGCAAAGACAATTATTACAATCATATCGGATCGGTCAGTGGTCGCGCGGTTTAAGGCATCAGTACTTGAATCGAGGTGACTGGATCGCTGTGGGTTCGACCCCCGCAGCCGGTAGACCGTATATAAGCTATATTTGTGGAGAGATTGGCACCCTCTCTGCGGGTATGGTAGGGTGGAAGAATGTTGGCTTGGGTCAATGTGAGAGATTGATACCGGTTGACATTTGACTACCCCCCTAATTAATAAAAAAGGTGAGCCACAGAGTACGCCACGGGACGTCAATCTAAATAATAAACATACAAAAATTAGTCAACAGCAAGTTTCAACAGCTATCCTCGAAGCACAGTCTAGCATTAAATGCAATGAGCTGACAACTGCTGAAAAATAAAAGAAAAAAAAAAAAAAAAAAAAAAAAAAAGAAAAAAAAAAAAAAAAAAAAAAAAAAAGATGCTAGAGAAGTGGTCACTTTCTGCAGGTGCAAGCAGAAGGAAGAGACCGATAATTATTGGTACGGCCTCCGAGGCTTGTCCTTTGAGGGCAGCTCAGGAGATTAGTTATCTACATACTTATAAACTGGATCCGAAAACGGTGGCTGAGGATATAATAAATTATCTAAAACCAAGTTATCCGGAAGTTGTATGTACTACGCTAGATGCTAAGTTTCCCGAAGACTACTCATCTTTTAAAGTTGGTGTATATAAAAGAAATATAGACTGCTTAATGCAACCTACAATGTGGCCCATTGGAACAAGAGTGAATAAGTTTTTTTCGATTTGAAAGGATACACTAAATCCGATACTATGACTACATCCCTGAATATTTTCATTTGAATATTCAGAGTGCATCAAAACATATGAACTATCAATTTATTTAAATGATAATGATTTTAATGTTGTATGCATTAGTGAACATTGGTTTACTGACGAATCTATCAGATTAAATAATTTAGTAAATTTTAAATTAGTATCTTATTATACTAGATCTAATCATATCCATGGTGGGGTATGCATGTATATTTCTACTAGTCTGGAATGCAAATCTTTAGATTTGCAGCCTTATTGTGTTGAATTACATGCTGAATTCTGTGCAATAGTTATAAAAGATATTTTAATTCTTACTGTTTATAGAACTTCGGGAGTAATATTTCAGTATTTATTGCCCAGTTCGAAAATTTATTATATAACCTAAGTGAAAATTTTAAAATTATAGTATTTGGTTATTTTAATTTATATTTTGATAAACCCTCAGATAGTGATCTATCAGAATTTATTTGTGTTGCGGATAGTTTTGGGTTAACGGCAACAATAACAGAATACACTAGGATCACCACTTCTAATTCTAGAAGTTGCACTGATAATGTTTTGACTAATATGAATGAAGAACTGTACACTGTCGGAGTAGTAGATCCTGTAGTAAAATCAGATCACCGGGATCAATTTATAAAGATGAATACAAAAATTGAGAAAAATGTTTGTAAAAGAACTACATAGAATACAAAAACTGGTGTAGATAAATTTAAAGATGCGATATGTACTATTAACTGGGAAAAGTATTATGAAACGGACGATAGCGAGTACTTAGCGACGTCTTTGGTGACTTCATTGCAAACTGCAATATTTGAAAATATTCCTGAGAAACAGATAAATATTAATTCACCTCGAAAATTACGTTGGTTTGACGCAAATTTACGGAAGAAAAAAGAAACGATATCAATTATAAATACAATTAATATTACACAAGGAATGCATTATAATAATTTGTATAACACATTATGTAAAGAATACAAGAGGGACATTAAAACTGCTAAAAAAACGCTAATCAACATTTTATCGATAACTCTAATAATAAAGTAATAGGAGCGTGGAAAATAGTAAATTCCGAACGTAATGCAAACTTAACAGTAAATAAAGGTTTAAATCTTGATGCAGAAAAGTTTAATAATTTTTTTGCCAATGTAGCTAACGAAATTATCAATAATTTATCAGTTGATATCAACATTCAAAGTGACTTAATTCGCAATATTGAAATGAGTAGAAATTCTTTCTATCTGCTACCCATCACAGAAGATGACATAAGGATTGCAATTATGTCACTAAAAAGATCTTACTGTATGGATCTATTTTCTATAAATAGTTAAATACTAAAAGAAGTCTTCTCGGTGTTACTTAAACCACAATTTTTCCTAATATTTTAAAATTAACACGCATCACACCAATCTTCAAGAAAGGTGATATTAATTTACCTCATAACTATCGACCAATTTCCATTATACCCATCGTGGGTAAGATATTTGAGATTATACTTAAGAAAAATGTACAGGACTACTTCGAAAATAATCAACTTTTAAATTCGGTTCAGTATGGGTTTCGAAAAAATAGCTCGGCAGTTTCCGCGGTAGCCAAAGTAGTAAGTGACATAGTTCAAGGTCTGGAAACTGGGGAACATGTTGGTATTACGTTGTGCGACCTCTCAAAGGCGTTCGACTGTGTTTGCCATAATATATTATTGGAAAAATGTTTCGATATGGAATACGTGGTAAACCGCTTGAGTTGATCCAATCTTACCTGCAAAACAGGAAGCAGTGCATCATTACTGAAAAGCAAATTTCGAGCTTTGTGGGGGTGGAAAGTGGAGTCCCTCAGGGCTCTGTCCTGGGACCTCTGCTTTTCATTATATATATTAATGACTTGTATTTATATCTATTGCCAGAGAAAAGCGTGTACTATGCGGATGACACCTCTCTGATTGTTACTGGTAATGATTCTTGTGCTGTTGTAAAAAATCAAAACCAGCTAATTGAAAGAGCCAATGTATGGTTTTCAAACAACTATCTCAAACTAGATCAGGATAAGACACAGAAATTATCTAGTAATACCAGTATATCAGGGAGAGATGCGGTGCTTCTTGGTGTAACAATAAACTGTGGTTTAAACTGGTCTTCTCATATTGAAAAACTGAAAAGAAACTGTCTCCTACCATATACCTTATTCGGAACTTGAAAGAATATACGAACAGCAGTACATTGTTGACAGTGTATTTTTATTTGTTTCATTCTCATTTGAGTTACGGTCTTTTGTTGTGGGGTGGGGATTGTAGGCATGTGGACATATTTCGCATGCAGAAAAAGAACACTGCAAACCACTTTTTATTAATTATAAAATCATTACATTACCATGTTTTTTTATATTACTACAACTATGTGAAATCCATAATAATAAAGATAACTATAAAATAAACTCCGATTTTCACAGTTATAACACAAGAGGTGGTAACTTAATAAGACAACCCAAATACCGCGTCTGAACAAATCAGTTAAAAATTCATTGAATACTGCCCTTTACAACGTCTTACCACAGGAAATAAGACAATTAAATACAATGAAATTCAAAGTAAGGGTAAAAAGCTATTTAATTTCACGTGCTTTTTATTCAACACGAGAATACATGGATGCCCTTGAACATGGAGATAGATTTCTTTAGACATGTGATAATTTTATTATTGTTTTAAATTGTTTGTTGTTTTCGTGTACTTTGTTTGTTTGCAATATTTATTATTTTATTGTATACTGTGTTGACATGTGATAATTTTATTACTGTTTTAAATTGTTTGTTTTCATGTACTTTGTTTGTTTGCAATATTTATTATTTTGTTGTATACTGTGTTATGAAGTATGAACTTAATTGTTGTTACTTTTGCTATTGTGTATATGTTTGACTTGCCACAAATATTTGTATATATCGTGGTCAATAAAACTAAAACTAAAACTAAACTAAACTAAACTAACTAAGGTTTTCCAGGTTTTCCTCATTCCTGCACTGAAAGGTGGTTAGGGCCTACCAACGTAAGTCGTTCCTGGGCGCAAATGCGGCCTGCTTCATAATAATATGCCGCCCACTCTCCCGCACAAGTCTTCGACTTCTGGGCTAATCCTCATGATTAGAATGAGGGGTAGAGATATTATTATTATTATATAAACGGTGACAGTTTTGCAGCTGAAATTAGTCTTTGGCAGAACAAGTGGAAAACATATCCCCCTCATGATATGCCAAAAAATGCTATTGATGCACTAAATAATTGTAACAAAGAAATATTTCCCAGTGTATTATTTCTAATTAAAGTCTTATAGCGACTTTACCAGTAACTACACCAGAACGATCCTTTTCATCACTAAGGAGATTAAAAAATTACCTACGGAATTCAACTGAACAAAATCGTCTAAATGGTCTAGCACTTATGAGTATTCACAGGAACATTACGATAGATAATCATCGTGTTTTAGAAATATTTTCTAATAAATCAAGACGGTCCGATTTTGTAATATAAATTATATTTTGTGTTCCTGTACTATATCCACCTACTGCTTGTTTTTAAAATGAATTATTTAGATTTGTAAGATTGCCATGTCCTATTGTACCATAAATAACAATCATTACAATATATTATGTTTGTTATAAAAAAAATTAAATCAGAGTTGCTGTTCCTTTTTATTTGGAAATCAGTACCATTGTAAGAGTCTTATGTTGTTAGTTTGCCTGAAAAAGAATTCTACAGTAAACACCCCCCGAAAAGAAATCCTGGCTACGGCCCTGGTTAAGTGTGCACTTATCTTTGTACCTATACCTTAATGAAGTCACACTTGAGTGATGCGCTGATCGTGCTAACTATGAATTCCACCCTTAGGCGACTGTCGACTTAACGGTGGCTGTGAACCGCTAATGCTAAAGCACAGTAAGAAGAAGAAGAGTTGTTATTGTTTTTTCTCAGATGACGGAATGGAAATTCCATTGTGGAATACTCGGAATAGACATTGACAGTGATAGACGTCAAATTTTGTCAATTTTAATTAAAAACGTGATAGTTTGGTTTAACAACTGAATTTATAATGTGCAGTTTAAATTAATAGTTTTTTTTATTTATATATACTGTGCCGCACTGTGGTCAAATGATTTCTTGACCATTTCTCCTGATAAATGTAATCTATGTGCCTTTTTACGATGTGATATTTAGTTTGAAAATAATCATGTTTCGACGAAGTAAACGGGTTGATAAAGCTAAATTAGAGCACAAATTGTATCTAGCTCGTGAAAATCCAGAACCAGTTTTTGATTTAACTGAATGCTGTCTTCGTGATGTTCCTACTGGTATCTATTCCTTATGTAGAGTATTTTTAAAGGAGTCTCTGCAGCTACAACATAATTGTTTAACATCACTCTCAGGAGGAGGTCAACTTAAAGATTTATATTTGATAAAGGTGCTAAATATAAGTTACAACTCATTCAGTTCTATTCCAGATGAAATATATTTATTGAAAAATATGCAGGTAAGTTATCCTTCCTTTTTATGAGAAAACATAATTATTGAGTGTTTTATGATGTCTACAGAAAGTTTATAATTATTCTTTTAAGTAATAAAAGTAAATTTCAAAACTTGAGCAAACAAATTTTTAGTTAGTGATTTCCAAGGTGACTTCAAAATAAATAGGTTATCTTATTTGTTGGTAAATATGCATTCAGAAAGAAGTAAGTACAATAAAAACAGTTAGATGATTTTTTGAAACATGAAAAATTGATTTTATTGCATGCTGACACTAGAATATAGTAAATATCCTGGTTGGAAAGGTAAATCTGTAGGTGAAGTTGTACGTTTGGGTATAACCATTATGTTCAACTATTTTGGGATTATTCAGTTAACAACTGACAAGTTAGTAAACTTGTTGTAGATACCTATATATTAAAGTAATAAATATATTTTTTCTACGTTCATGCAAAAAACAATACTTTATTGAACTATATTTAGTAGAAAAAGTGGTTCTTTATTGCTGTAGAGCAGGGCTTCTTAAACTTTTTTCATTCACGACCCCATTTATGATTGCGAGTTTCCTGGCGACCCCATATAAATATAAAAGAAAGATAAATAAATATTTTTTGATGATTTATTTATTAGGTAACAATATACAAATATACATATACATATGAAAATATATAGTTTTAGAATTCGTTTAGAAACATACAAAAATCTAAAATTAAAAATTGCACAAAAAGTTGTAAAATTGTATTTATTATAGTTACAAAAAGTATATGCCCTATTTTTCATCAAAATTGCATTTTTTGCAATAACATAAATAAAAGGGATATCTGACCGTCTTAGTTCGCTTGAATATATTCGAGCATGATCGTTGAGTAGTAAGTATTAAATTAAAATTAAAGGAAAAAATTTAATGAGATGGATGTGCCTGTTTTTTATTGCATAACAAATTAAATCTTGGTGGAATGTTTGACACTGCTGGACGTAAGACCTCTTCAACATTTTTTAGCGATGAACGATATTGGGATTTAATATGTGTTAAAGCTGAGAAAGTAACTTCACATAAATATGTGGTGTTGAATAGCAGAAAAACATTTAACGCCATATCAGCGATTGTGGGAAATTCAGTTCTAGTTCCGATCCAGAATTCAGTCAAGGGCTTTTTTGGAAATTGTAGTTTTAAGTTTGAGTCACCCGAAAGCTCAGCAAATTCCTCTTGAGCTTTAAGTGACAGGTGATCAATCCCACTTAAGCCAATCCAAAACGGCTTTTGAATCCAAGCTATCTTTTTGAAATCAATATTTAATATAAAATATTTACGGAACTGTGTTTCTAGCGCTTTTAAGTGATCTACAATAATTTTTGCAATAAAAGTTTTACAATGATTTTTCTCGATTATAAAATTGTCGACAGTGGAAAACATTTAGAACGAATTTTTTTCTACCCTACTTTTCCAAATGTTGATCTTTTTAATAAAACTTTCAATTTTATCATTCAAAGTAAATATATCGCAATTTTTTCCTTGAAGAGACAAGTTGAGATCGTTTAATTTCGCAAAGATATCTGACAAATAACACATTCACATACACATTTTCGTTCAGTTAAAAATATTTCGATTTCGTCCTTTAATAAAAATAATCTTAAACTGTGACCTCTCGACAACCATCTTACTTCTGCATGTAATAATAAAGTTGTGTAGTTGGAATCCGTATCCTTACAGAGATTTGAAAATAAGCGGCTGTTAAGGGCATGGCTCTTAATAAAATTTATATTCTTAACAGCATCCTGAAGCACATCGTTCAATTCTGGTGCTAATTTTTTTGCTGCAAGGGCCTCTCTGTGAATAAGGCAGTGAGTAAAAGTTATATGATCATAATGAACAGCAAATCTCTCTCGCGACCCCAGAATTTTGCTACGCGACCCCATTTGGGATCGCGACCCATAGTTTAAGAAGGCCTGCTCTAGAGCAATAAACATTTTATTGCACTCATCTGTCATTCTACGACAGCGTTTTGTCATCATGACAAACATAAACCTTCAAATTGACGTCACATTTTTCTAGACTTAGTGTCATCTAAATAACATTTTTTGGTTTTTGCATGAACGTAGAAAAAATATTGTATGCAACTCGTACAAAAAGTGCTTATTGCACTCGACGTGCATTAAACGCTTACTTTTTGCACTTGTTGCATAAATAACTATATAAGTAAAATTTTTATGTTATTCAGTGTTCTTTTGAAACTGTGTATCATAAAAAAATTTAATTTTTTTTTGTCTTATGTAGGAATTGTAAATAAAAATATTTATTGCATAAATACGTTGTATATTATGCAGTTTCTTTTTCGAAAACCAAAAGTGAAACAAAAAAATATATAGTTCAAACATTTGCCATACCCATGTTTATTTTGATTTTCTATTTTTATTTTAGGAGTTTCATGTGAATAATAATGAAATAAAAAAATTGCCTGAAAATATGTGCAAATTATTGAATCTTAGAGTATTTGATGTTTCCAATAACATTTTAAAATTTTTGCCTGAAAATATGGGAAGTTTAGTTAATTTAAGTTATTTAAATATATGTGGAAATAAACATTTGACATCACTACCAAAAAGTCTGAGTAATTGTCAAAGAATACAAATATTAGAATTAGATTCCAAAGGTTTCATATATCCGCCCAGTATTGTAGTAGAAAATGGAACTGAAGCTATATTAAGATACCTTTGTGACGGTAAGAATTTTTTTTTTATTACATTCAAATTTGACATATTTGTATTTATAAGATATTGCTTAAAAACTATTATAAGTAAATTTGAACACAGTTAACTGACTGACTGCATGCTGAATTTCACTGACCTGCATGAGAAAAAAGAACCTATTTGTTACTGAACATTATTTTTAAATACCTATATTTTTCTTTTGTATATCATATAAATATAAATAGAAAACCATCTCTTATTTAATTTCTAATTGCAAAGTTTAAAATATATTTATTTAATAATAATTCCACGATTTATTATTAAAATCCATCTTGATATAGATAAAATGTGAAATATTTATTTGATTTATAAACATATTTTTTGCAGATGTAGGGATACCTTATTCACCTTCTAAATTTGAGGAAAGTCTTGCACAAGATAAGGCAAACTCGCAAGAATATAATGATAACTTTGAGGTATATGCCCAATTTTAACATTTCTCTTTTTTATCTATTCTATCCATGTAATAATAAACATAACAATAATTGAAGTTACAGTTCATTTTTGAAATACAGTAAAATATATAAATGATTTATTAACTGAAGAACAACAAAATATGTTGCTATAAGTTATTATTTGAAATTACCATGTATCTATCTATTATGGATCTATGGATGTATTATGTTTATTGTTAGAATAAATTAGTTCCATTAATATCATTCAAATTCAAAACATTGGTACGTTATATGTAGTTATATTTGTAACAACTTTTAGTAACACATAAATGTGCTAATATAATTTTCATTACTAATTTATTTTTATTTATTTTTAGGCAAGAATATGGGAGCTAGAAAAGATTAAGGCATGTTTATTTTTATCGCTGCTTTGTTAAATTATTAGTGAGTGCTTTGAAGAATTGCTTTTTATTTTTATTTTTACTGTTGCTTTTAGTTGTATTTCAATGCCTTTCTTATAGAGATCTAGTAATATATTAACCATAGTAAAATACAGTGGCGTGGATTATGAATTTCTGGGGCCCCAGCCTGATCTGGAGGCCCCCTATTGACCATTATGTCTAAGACAACTAAGATTATGATGGTTCATTAAAGTGAACAATGCAGAATATCACAATGTTTAATTTAATGTTTATTTTTGCAATCAACAAAAACATAAACAAATAAAAATAAGATATGGAAATAAAATAATATTGTCATGTACAGTGCGTTTCAATAACTTTGATAACATTTTGATCAGCTGTAACTTTTCTGTTTTTAAAGATATCGGAATGAAGCAAAAACCATAATGCATAGTGGACTAGCAACTTTTTTCTTATTTAAAAAAAAAAAACAAAAGACCAACGATTTTGAGAGATCTTAACCTAACTTATATTTTTTTAAATGGAACGTCCTGTATATTATTGGATATTTGGATTCTACTCAAAATTCCAAGCATATTTTAAAAAGCATATCCTATACCTATCTTCAACTGTTTCTGAGAAATAGTTTTACAAACATGTCAAATTATCATAAAAATTGCTCTACTTGTTCATGGCACACTTTGCACTGAGCTAAAGCTGATGTTCAGCATTGCTTGAGACGTGCTGGTAGCAATCGAACCTTAGTGTTTTGTTCTGTTGAGGAAAATGGCAGACAATAAGTTGCTCTACTTGTTCATGGCACACTTTGCACTGAGCTAAAGCTGATGTTCAGCATTGCTTGAGACGTGCTGGTAGCAATCGAACCTTAGTGTTTTGTTCTGTTGAGGAAAATGGCAGACAATAAGTAGAGCGATTTTTATGATAATTTGACATGTTTGTAAAACTATTTCTCAGAAACAGTTGAAGATAGGTATAGGATATGCTTATTTAAATATGCTTGGAATTTTGAGTAGAATCCAAATATCCAATAATATACAGGGCGTTCCATTTAAAAAAATATAAGTTAGGTTAAGATCTCTCAAAATCGTTGGTCTTTTGTTTTTGTTTTTTCTTTTCAAATAAGAAAAAAGTTGCTAGTCCACTATGCAATATGGTTTTTGCTTCATTCCGATATCTTAAAAAACAGAAAAGTTACAGCTGATCAAAATGTTATCAAAGTTATTGAAACGCACTGTACAAGAAAAAAAATTATATTTCCATTTAAAAGAAAAAATTCACATTCTCAGGTAAAAAAATCAAAGTAAAATGCTAAACCATAATTTTAGTAATTTAGTATGTATTACTAATTAATAAAGAAAATCGTTCGAGATATTGAAAATCTGAGAGAATTAAGTAGAAAACTTTTATGTACATTTTCTGAGAATAGTGTGGTGTTGCAAATTGTAATTTTCTACTATCTATCCTAATTTGCATGTAAAGTTTACCAACCTGATACAAGAAATTACAAGGCACTGTACCCAAATTGTGCAGATTTAATTTTACCTATTCATTTAAATGATGGTATATTATAATAATAATGGCAGTTAAATGCCTACAATTATTATTTAATAATTCACATATTGACAGACAATTTGCAAGATTTTTAATTTTGGTTTTTGAGGATAAGACATCTATAACAATTCTGAGATACTGTCTTGCTGAGGCGCAGGCACGCGCCTGTGCAGTAATCCGCCACTGATGAAATATGTTAATTTATGAAAAAAGTAGTTGGTAGGGAAAGGATTGAAATTATCATAACATGTATTTAATTTTTTTTTCTACAATATATCACCTTGTTAAATTTACATTATTACTACACTGCAATTTGAATATATAGATAATAATTTAAAAAATAATGTAAAACAGCAGCAAAATCATTAAGCCATTACGTTGGTGGTAATGTTACTTTGTGGACAATATTTGAATATCTTCTTCCATTACTGTCAAAAAATGATAAAAAATAATATTAGAAACGTTGAAATTAAGGTGGAATTTGTGCCAGAGTGGTACAATTTGTAAGATACGATATGACGATTTACAATAAATATTTTATGATCAAAATTTTTTTGTACATATGAAATGTACAGTTTACTTTAAATCACTGTACACCTAAAGTACGGCGAATTCTGTTTTAAAACTTTTGTTGTGTAAAAAACGCAGTTATAATATTAACAATATGCAAACACTTTTGTGTATTTAGCATGAATTTGGAATAAATAAATAAATAAATTAGTATCTATCGTATGATAAGTCACAAATGAAACTGTTTACAAATTTGCCTTAATGAAAAACTAATATTAATTTTTTATTATCATCGACTTTTGTTTTTCTTATTTTACAAATTCTTAAATGAAATGGTATAAAAAATATTGTGGAGTCCTGTAAGATTTTTTATTTTTTTTTGTATATAGGGCAAGTTTTTTGGAACTAATAGGAGGATTTAAAATGCTGATTTTCATAAATGTAGAAGTGCACCCAATATTATCTTCTGTCTTTTGGCTATAGTCGACAACAATTAAAATAAATTGTATCTTGCTATCATCTTTATGTGCAAGACAAACTGATAAGATATATATCATATATCATTATTGTATCTGATGATTCCTATCCCTCTGGTGTGAAGTGAAAGCTCATATATCAAATTTAAGCTTTGTTGAAACAACAAGTTTTACTTTTTTACATATTAAGTCATACATTTTTTAGTTGTGTGAACATATTTTTATGTCTGTTCCAACAGCCGTTGAGAACTGGTTCAGAACTGTCAGAAATGTTTGACCAACAGCGTTTTACGTCGTAATCGCCGATAGTACATTAACAACTGAACTGACTGACTAGTTCTGGACGGTTCAGAATCGATTCTTGCTGTTGTTGGAACAAACCTTTTATGTAATATAACCATTAAATATAACAATTCACAAATCCTGATTTGATTTATGTATTTGTTAAATTATAAGAAAAAAATATATATATTTTTCCAAACGATATGTCGTTATTGTTAATAAAATATTTATTGCAGCAAAAAAAGGCTCAAGAATTCTTGGAAATTGAAAAGCATAATGAAGCCTTGCAAAGTCAGCAAATAGAGTTAGCAAATACGTCAAAAGCAAATAAAGAAAAGGTACTCATTATCAATTCTTATAGATACATTATTTTTTCACAAAATATAAAATCTCAAATGCTCAGTTTCAATGATAAGTTTTTCCTAAAAATGAGTGTCTTCTGAATTCTAGTTAATGGCAGCTTTAGCTGCAGAACGAACCCACTTTGATTTGGAATTGAACAGGATACAACAGCAAAAAGAAATTGAACGGTTTCAGTTAATTGAACAGTTGCAGGAAGGTAATTAAGCATGTAGTTTTCAATTATTTAATTTATGCTAATCACTGGAAATTCTAGCTGAAAATAATGCTGATGTTGTCATAAAGCAGTTGCTAACATTAAACAATAAACCTATTGAGGAATTATTGAATCAAGAAAAGCAAGATGAGGAAAGATTGCTGGCAGCTGTTAATCGTTATAATGAAACTTTAAGAAAAGATGACATTTTAGCAGCTATGCAAGATATTTTAGGGCAAGAAGCTAAGAAGTTTAAGGAGTTCAGTGAAAACCGAATTGAAACTTCAGTGACTATTTTAGAACAGTAAGTAAAAAAAGTATCACATATCTCTCTCTCTCTATCTCTTTAATAAAAGTAAAGAAAATAATTAGTGATAGCAGCACATTAAAAATTTATCATTATACAGGGTGTTTCAGGAGGAGATGTACATACTTCAATATATTATTCAGCGTTCAATTTTAAGCAAAAAATTTCCTATGAAACTAGGTCTTGAAAACGCTTCGCTTAGAATATACAGGATGTCAAATTTAAAAAAAATAGTTACATTTTCTTTAATAACACTTGACTACTTTGAGTTAAATTCATGAAATTTTGTATGCGGAGGTTTCTTGGGATGGAAAATTCAAATTTTATGCACAATTGGCTGTATCTCCAAGAGGGCGCCACAAGCGGCCATTGGGATCCTTTTAAATCGCTTCAACTTTTTTGTGCTACGGTGTATATCATTTTGGAATAGAAAAACATTTTCCCCTACCTTTTCTACTTAAAAAATGTACTCCTTATTGAAGTCTCGAGGAACAGCCATTTCCGTTAAAAACTCATCTAAAGATGGTGATGAATGCAAACTATGTATTAGAGTGAACCGAAAGTAATTGTTAGGTTTTGTACATTTTGTTTAGAAATTTTATTTTTGCAATTCTCAAGAAAAATTCAAGCTGTTTTGATTAAAAACTAATAGTTCTTAGTTTTTAAAAGGTTCCCAGCTAGCAAAGTAGTTCTATAAATTTAGAGTAATAGGAGTTTAATATTCTGTTAATATTTTATATTTGTATTTAGAATACTAAATTGTTGCATTAATGTGGCACATGAGACTATTTTGCCTTCAGAAACTGAATTGTTTTTTAAATTTGTTGCAAGAATCTTCTTAGAGCATAATTTTTAGAGCACTTATAAGATAACTGCTAATGTAGCCCTATAAGTGTGTACAATAACACAATTTTACAGCAACGGTGCTTATAGAATCAAATTACTGTAAAACCGATGCAAAATACTGCTTTATAGAATTATACCATCTCCTGTGACACTTTTATAAAATTATTCCGTAATGTCGCGTTTAGTTTAATTATATAACTATCGTGTAAGGGGTTATTATGTTACTATTCTGCTGCTGAAAACAAATGACAAATATGGAAGCTGTTTAGGATTCATATATTTTTTTTGCACTTTTTGTTTCATTTTTTGTTGGTCAATTTTAAAATAACACGCGGTATGAGAGGGCACTACATACGCGACGGCGAGAGCGAGTAGTGCGAGAGAACCAGTAAAAGAGTGAATGTGTACACGCAGCGTCGCAAAGGCACGAAAAGTTATCCACAAGCTGCAACATCAAAATTCCCAAAGGGTTTAGGTAAGTGCTCCTCATCCGCATATTTCATATTTGATATTTGATTCCGCTCATAATTGAACCAGTGCATATTTGAATACTAAACATATTTTTTGGACCTTGCGATCCGGATTGAAAACCGCTTGTGAGCGGTGTCATAACAAATTGTCAAAATTTCATTTTGCATATAATTTTCTTGGCTTTTCATTTCAATTATTCAGTACACATAATATAAATTTAAACGCTTAAAATTACCAAGGTAACGCTACAATAATTTGTCCTTATCAAGTATTTGCCTTTTTTGCCACCTTCTATACATGTTCTTTGAAAAACAATTTTTTGTTCCTACAGCTGACTTCTAGGCTTTATCTATACTTGTGATTATCTTATTTACATTTTACAGTAATTTTCATAAAATTGCTTTACAATAAGATGTCTTCCGCTAATAAAATAAAACAATACAAGGCTTTGCGACAAATATGTATAAATCAAGTCAACGAGATGAAGGCGTTTGCGCAAAAACCGAAACTGATAGAAAATGTTTACTTCAGTTTAAAATGTTAACATGTAACCTTGATCAAATATTTCTTGAATTTAAAAACATCATGAAAATGTTATTGTCTTAGGTGCTATACAGGACGAGGCGTTTGAAGACGAAGAAATTTTGCGTCGTAATTTTGAATTTGATGTGTCATACATTAAAGCTATTTTAACTTCGTTTAACGAAAACGATAGTCGCGAATCCTTAGCCGATTCTAATAGTTCTCGTCAAAATACTAAAAGTAAAAATTTGAAATTATCTCGGATTGAACTTTCAATTTTCGGGAGAAGATATTACAAAATTTAAAGGTTTTTAGATCTTTATAATTCACTTGTGCATGAAGACAGAGATTTATCAATATCGAGAAATTTAAATATTTAGTTTCACATCTTGAAGGACAGGCTTTAAAACATATCGAACAAACACCTTTATCGGAGGATAATTATGAAATCGCTTACAAATCATTAGTAGACAAATTTTATGATAGAAAAATTCTAGCTTTTACACATTTACAAGCTATAGAGGATGCACCTTATATCACATCTAACAAGCAACATGCTGAATTGAATAATATCTTAACAACATTTAACTTAAACATTTCAGCATTAAAAATATGGGGTTTAATACTGATGATTGGATTTTTGCTCTTTTTCTTATTATCTAAACACTTAAACGATGAATTACTCGTTAAATTTGAAGTTCAACGCTAACCAAAAAAAGAATTACCTACCTATCAAGCATTGTATCAATTTGCCTATTGTCAGAGTAACGCTCAAGAATCAGTCGATACCTTAAATAATAGATTAGGTACGCGAAATAAAACTATGAAAATTAATATTAAGGAACAAAACGCTGTAGGTAAAAAACGCTGCGCTACTTTCTTTTCAGAAGGTAATAAATTTACGGAGTGTATGCTCTGTAATCTTTCACATCATCTTTACGCTTGTGCCAGTTTTCACAAAAAAACTCCTCAGGAGAGACATAATTTCGCTAAACAAAAAAATTTATGCTTAAATTGCTTAAGCCCACATCATACAACACGTTTCTGTAAATCTACTAGTGTTTGTAAAACGTGCGTAAGAGACACCATTCGCTTTTACATTTACGGTTTGATCAAAATCGTGAATCCTCTGATCAAAATGATCTCGCAACGCAACATACGCAACCTAGTACTTCTAAAAATCGTTCTATTTTCTAGATTCATCGCATGATTCAATACAGTCCACCGCTACCACTCAGAATACTTCTGCATTTACCTCACCTAACCAAACACATTTTTGCGGTACTTCTTTTGCACCAAGAGGTGCTATTTTAGGAACTGCTATAGTTAATATTATAGATGGGACAGGATGTTTTCAGAAGGTTAGAGTCTTAATCGATTGCGGTTCGGAAATTAATTATATTTCTGAAAAATGTGTTAAACGCTTGCGTCTACGCAAATATAATTGTAATCTTGCAATAGATGGGCTTTGTACCATGCAATATTTCGCATCTAAGGGTGCTGTATCATGTACTTTAAAACCAACTAATGCATCCGTACCTCTTTTAGAAATTGAAGCTGTTATTTTGCCGAAAATATGCGAAGACAGACCCACTTTTCGCCTTACCAACTATGAAAATTGGTCACATATAAAAATATCCCTTTGGCCGATATTAATTTTTACAAACCCCTACCTATTGACATTTTGATAGGCGCTGAAGTTTTTCCTGAGCTTTTATTAGATGGAAAACGTATGGGAAACGCGAATGAGCCGGCTGCTCTAAATACAATTTGTGGATGGATAATAATGGGAAAATTATCAAAAAATGGTCCTGTAACATTATCTACTTCACTATTTTCAAATAGCTCCCAACTTAATGATTCTCTAAAGTTATTTTGGGAAACTGAGGAAATACCTCAAACGCATAAAATATCACCCGATGATGAACGCGCCGAAAATCATTTCAAAGCAACGCATAGTCGAACGCACGACGGTCGGTACGTTGTAGAACTGCCATTTAAATCTGCAGATCCTATCTTTGATTTTGAAAATACTCGGACGTTAGCCGTCCGACGATTTCTTTCACTTGAAAAGCGCTTATTAAATAATCCTCAACTTTATAAACAATATTCGGATATTATCAAAGAATATCTGGTATGTAAGTACCTCGAACCGGTTGATAATATAAAAATTAATAACGCCTTTTACATACCTCACCATTGCGTCTTAAAATTAGATAAACTCAACACTATTCGCATTGTATTTGACGCTTCAGCACAAACTAATTTGGGATCATTGAACGATCAATTACTTTGTGGTCCTAAGCTACAAAAGGATATAGTTTCAATTCTATTAAATTTCCGACTACACCCTGTAGTATTTACCAGCGATATAAAAGGTATGTTTTTGCAAATATTAGTAGCAGCAAACCATAGAAATTACCAACGGTTAGTTTGGAGATTTTCTCCTCAGGAAGAAATAAAAGACTTTCGTCTTACTCGAGTTACTTTTGGTTTAACCTCATCACCATTTTTAGCTAATCGCGCGTTAATTCAATTAATTAAAGATGAAGGTGCATGCTTTCCCATAGCAAGTCAGATTTTAGAAAACGACGTTTTCGTAGATGATGTTTGTTCTGGATCAGATACTTTTGATAACGCTATTATCGCTCGGAATGAACTCATAGAGTTATGTAAGAAGGGAGGCTTTGAGTTGCGCAAATGGACTTCTAATTTTTCAAATTTTCTAGATGATATTCATGAATCACAAATTCATTCAGAGTCGTTTGCATTTAGTCAAGATAACGGTACTGTTCTAAAAATACTGGGACTGCAGTGGCGGCCGTCCACAGACGAATTCGCATATAAAATTGAATTAAAATATACTCAAGATGATACATGTACAAAACGATCTATTTTATCACGCATCGCACGCATTTACGATCCGATAGGATTTCTATGTCCGATAACTTTTTTCGCTAAACAGTTCTTGCAGAGACTTTGGTGTCTTGGTTTAGACTGGGACGAGACGCCACCAGTACGTCTTTGTGAGAATTGGAAAGAATTTATTCTCGATTTATCCGCGTGTTATCTTTTTCATTACCGAGACTCATGACGATAAAAAATTATGAACTATGTGAAATACATGGATTTTCGGACGCATCCGAGAAAGGATACGCTTGTGTAACTTATTTCCGCTTTTTACGCGATAACAAATATTCTATATTCTTTATAATGGCAAAATCTAAAGTCGCACCATTAAAAACCGTTTCTATACCGCGCTTAGAATTATTAGGTGCCGTTTTACTCGCGAAATTATTAACTGTTATTCACGAAAATTTCAAACGCAAAATTAACATTTCACGCATTTTCGCTTGGACAGATTCTTCGATCGCATTAACGTGGATAAAATCGCCGCCATATAAATACAAAACATTTATCGCTAATAGAATTTCTTACATTCAAGAAAAAATTGCACCTGAATTATGGCATTATGTTAGTACTGATAACAATCCCGCAGATGTAGCTTCCCGTGGATTGTTGCCATCAGAACTCATAAATAATAAGATGTGGTTTTCCGGACCAATTTGGCTACAACTACATAAAAAGAATTGGCCTCAAAGTGTTCTAAAATTTTCTGATAATTTTAATGCAGACCTTGAGGAAAAATCACAAACTTTTCTTGCTTCCGTGGAAGAAAATCTATTGAATAATTTAATTGTAAGTTATTCTTCTCTTTCAAAATTAAAATCGGTGCTTGCTTATATTCTTAGATTCTTACATAACTTAAGATCACCCACTGACAAAAACGTGGACCGCTTTCCAATTTAGAGAAACACGAAGCCTTAATGACACTTGTAAAATATATTCAAGAGCTCAATTTTTCTCAAGATATTTCTTTAATATCAAAGAAAAATTACCCTCAAAACTATTACGCAAATTAAACGTTTTCTTAGATAAGCAAGGAATTTTAAGAGTCGGTGGTCGTCTAAAAGAATCAACGCTTTCATATAACGCTAAATTTCCGCACTTCTTCCCAGAAATTCGATATTAACTAACTTAATAATTCAATACTTTCATCGCATTTATTTGCATCCAGGTGCACAAACGTTACAATATTTAATTATGCAACAGTTTTGGATTCAGTCAATTCGTCGAGCAATTAGAAAATGTACATCTAATTGTAAAAATTGTTGGCGTTTATCCCTAAACCTTTTCAACCGCCTATGGGGAATCTACCTCTTGAACGCATTAGTCAGATAAAGCCCTTCTCACACGTTGCTGTTGACTACGCCGGACCTTTTACAACTTCGTTAGGAAAGGTTCGTGGTGCCAAGACTTTCAAATCATATATCTGCGTCTTTGTATGCTTTAGCACTAAAGCTATACATTTAGAATTAGCATCGGATCTGAGTAGCGAAGCCTTTCTAGCCTGTTTTAGACGGTTTATTGCACGTAGAGGTAGAGTTGATAAATTATATAGTGATTGCGGCACGAATTTTCAGGGTGCTAATAAACAAATCCAAACACTCTTACGTGATTGTGCAGAAGCAAATAAAATAGATTGGCACTTTAATCCGCCATATGCTCCTCATTTTCTGGTCTCGAGCTGGAGTAAAATCCACTAAAACGCATTTATATCGCATTATAGGAGACCAAGTGTTAACGTGAGGAATTCTATACACTTCTCTGTCAAATAGAATCTATTTTAAATTCTAGACCGCTTTATCCGCTTAGTGACGATCCTAATGACTTGTCGGTTTTAACACCCGGCCACTTTCTTACTCTTCAACCGCTTTCGTCACTACCTGATTACAATTACACTGAGAAACGGCTAAACACTTTGTCTCGTTGGCAACTGCTACAAAGATTTCAGCAGGAATTTTGGCGTCGCTGGCACACAGAATACCTGCATACATTGCAACAAAGATCAAAGTGGCTAGAACCTAATTCGAAGTCAGCTGCAATAGGTCAGCTTGTTGTTATAAAAAGTGACCTCACACCACCTTTGAGATGGAGTATGGGCAAAATTGTAGCGTTACATCCAGGCAAAGATAATGTAGCACGTGTAGCTACAGTTCGTACACAGGGTATTTTCAAGAGACCTTTGGTCAAACTATGTCCTCTTCAGGACATAATAATTAAAAGGCATATTTCTTTTATATATGCCTTTGGGAATATGTTTAGGATTCATATATTTTTTTTGCACTTTTTGTTTCATTTTTTGTTGGTCAATTTTAAAATAACACGCGGTATGAGAGGGCACTACATACGCGACGGCGAGAACAGTAGTGCGAGAGAACCAGTAAAAGAGTGAATGTGTACACGCGTCGCAAAGGCACGAGAAAAGTTATCCACAAGCTGCAACATCAAAATTCCCAAAGGGTTTAGGTAAGTGCTCCTCATCCGCATATTTCATATTTGATATTTGATTCCGCTCATAATTGAACCAGTGCATATTTGAATACTAAACAGAAGCTGCTATCGAACTTAAGAGAAAAAGCTCTTTAAAGCAGTTGTAGAGAATAATAATACAGTTGTTATAAGATCATTATAGAGTAAATAAGTAACAAAAGCCTTTTGTTCCATAAAGAGACTCTATAGAAATATCATTTTTTATATATGTAGGTTTCCCATAGCCCCATCTGACGAGACCTGCCTGTAACAGTACGAAATATTTTGATCAAAGTATAATGGGGAAATAGTCGTGGCTTGTAAAAACTGAACTGACTTCAGAAAGAAAATTTCATTACGATAGATAAGATTTATTTGATTGCTAAGAGAAATTGATTTTCTTATAGAAATTTAGTAACATATTTAATTTAGACCATTCCAAACCTTAAACATTTTCACTTTTAGATGTTGAAGTTAAAGAATTTTAATAGATTTATTAAATAAGATTGAAATAAGTGAAATTACCACAATAAAATATGACAACATTGTGAATATTAAGTAGTTGCTTACGAAGCATATTTGCTCTATAATCATTGCAATCGACACAAAAATGTCATATTAGTGAGAATCCATTGGAAGTACAAGATGGAGCCTTTCTTTCTGCCGTCATATTGTGAAGAAGGAAAAAATCTGAATTAAAAATATGTACAATATAAATAGGTGAAATGATATCAATAATATGGATATACTTACTTTCTGACTATTTTATGTAAAGTGTTCATCAATTTAGAAAAAAAAAAAAAAATTATTAAATTTCCAGCATCATAGGAAATATATGGTTAACTGAGGGCGCATCAAAAAATTACCATTATGTACCACATATTTCACGATAAAACTTTTTCCGCATTAAAATGTACTGCTCCCTGATGGACAAACAAACTAAGCAATTCATAATAATGTAAGTAGGTACTCCTATGCAGGCTGATTAGGCCCATCTGATTGGTTCTTATTGGCCCGTCCATATTATTTCTAACATGTGTGATACAGAAACATTTTGTTTTTAAAAGATACAATTAAACGATTTTAAAGTTCTTTAAATATAACACCATGCAACACAAAAATTGTATAGCAAAGTGCTATAGAATTTTTATGAGATTGTTTTGTAACTGTGTTATAAAAATTCTTTAAGACTTCTATAATTATTTCCTGCAAGCTTTACAGAACCGCTTAAAGAACTAAAAGGTTCTATAGAACGGTGCCCATTTTTATGGTATAAGTGTTGTAAGAACGTTTTGAAAATGTTCTTAGAACAAACATTGCTCTATAAAATTTGCTCTGGAAACGTTCTTACAATTTTTACAGAACAAGAAATTATTAGCTGGGTTATGCCTTGATTTTTAGATAAAGGTAAGGTAGCACTCTAATACATAATTTGCATGCATCACCATCTTTAGATGAGTTTTTAACAGAAATGGCAGTTCCTAGAGACTTCAATAAGGAGTACATTTTTTAAGTACAAAAGGTAGGGGAAAACGTATTTCTATTCTGAAATGATATACACCGCGGCATAATAAAGTTAAAGCGATTTAAAAGGATCCTAATAGCCGCTTGTGGCGCCCTCTTGGAGATACAGCCAATTGTGCATAAACTTTGAATTTCCCGTCCCAAGAAACCTCCGCATACAAAATTTCATGAATTTAACTCAAAGGAATCGAAAGTTATTAAAGAAAATGTAATTCATATTTTTTAAATTTGAAATTCTGTATATCCTAAACTAAGCGTTTCCAGAACTAAGTTCATAGGAAATTTTTTGCTTAAAATTGAACGTAGAATAACATACTGAAGTATGTACATCTCCTCCTGAAACACCCTGTATAAGTAAATTGACCAATTTTTCAATAATTACTTTAACCTGAATATTTTTAGTTGTCAATAGTCTACTTATCAGTTAATGAATTTTTATTATTTTTCTCTTAAATGTGAGCAAAAAAAAACAATTTAGTGCACAGGTACTTTAAGAATTTTTGCATTTGCAGCATAAATATCGATAAATTCTTTATGAAACAGTTTTAGCGATTTTCAATTTATTGAACTGAGCAATAACTAAATTTTAGATTAAAAAAATTGATAATTTCAAAATGATTTTGATGATTTTTTTTAATAAAATATTTAGTTTTTTTTTTAATTAAAAATTTTCAAATGGTAACGTTAAAATTCTAGAGATTTTAGTGTCCCAAAAGTGATTATGCTTTGATGAAAAATTCAAGTACAGGGATGATAAAACAAACAATATATATTTAGCGATTTTTTTAGGGAAGCTGAAACTGATTTTAGATTATTAGAGGTATTGAAAAATCAGGACGAACATAAGGCTGAACTAGTATGTAAACTAAAAGAAGATAACGACTTGCAAAAAGTGGCAGTTGGTACTTTGCTGGAAAGAGGAGATGCCAGAAGTTGGAGTCTTGTGCAGGAAGTTAAACTTGTGGAAGCTCAGCTGGCGGCTTTAACTCATATAGAAATGGACCGGAAAAAACTTAAATTAGACCAGCAAATGGTAGGACTAAAATAAAATAACTGTTTATTAAATATTAAATATAAATTTAATTTCAGTGTGACTTAGCAGAAAAAAGAATAAATCTTTCAATCCTACTGTTAGATTTACTAGAACAACAAAAAGAAAGGCGTCGTCAACTATTATCTACTTTGCAGACGATGGAAGAAAATACAGATAATACAGATGATTTTTGGCTGAAGCAGTACCAGATATTACTGGACAAGTAATGATTTTTTGAATCATTTCACCTGACCTTTTTTAATATGTACAGTGGCTGCAACATAAAGGTTTCCAACCTAACACCTATAATACTTTTAAAGGGCTGTCCACTAGCATTAATAGGAATTGTGAAGGCATTATGATTAGGTCTTGTCAATACGTGTAAATAATTATTTTTGTCTAGACACACATGTTAAGCCATCATGATTTAAACAAAATACACTGATTCAGGCTGGAAACCTTTATGTTGCGGCAAGTGTACATGCAAGAATTATTATATTACATAACATTTATATTTTTCAGGTTGCCAAAAGATTTATCTTTGGCGCAAAGAAGTGTAGACCCGAATTTAGCCCAAGCTTTGCTTGCGAAAGGAGCAATTCATTGTTTACCGTTTTTAGCAAAACTCACACAATATCAATGTAAATATGAAATCATTAATTATTTCTGTGTTTAATTTCATTTTTGTTGCAGATGATAATGTAAAAATAACAGATTCAGATCTGTTAGAAGCAGGGGTAACTAATAAAATCGATCGTATGAATATTCTTGATGCATTTCAAGTATATGAAAAGGAAAAAATATTTCTCTGTGATAATTCTGCTCCTTCAGCCCCGGTGGCATATGAGGAAGAAGCTAGTGCTCCATTACCAGATGACTTCAAAACTATAACCACCTCAGAGTGTGTTGTTTGTTTCGACATAGAGGTATGTAATTAGTCTTGAATTTGAAAAATTCGTTGCCATTAAATCTGTTTCGAAAATTCAACAGAGCTTTTTTAACTGTAATCAAATGATTTTTTTTTAATTTAGTATTTACTATTGGAAACTCCAAAGAGAAATCATGAAAACTAGTCGTAAAGAGCTTAATCACCCCTTACTTCCAACAGAAACAGTTAAAATATACAGGGTGTCTGGGAAAATGTGGGAAATCTCTCGGGTGCAGATAGAACATGACAAAATAAAATGACAAGTTTCTATAAAAATTTTTCCTACAGGCCCTCCCTGCGGAGATATGTGTCCCTGAAGGACGCCACTGGAAATCTTATTTTTTCATGTTCTATCTGTATCCGAGAGATTTACCACATTTTCCCGGACACTCTGTATACCTACCTGGTTTACAGTATAAGGAATATTTGAATGCAAAAGAAACTTGTTTTGTACAATTATAAGCATACAATTAAACATTTGTTAAACGTTTAATTGTATTAATAAATTTATGAAATTCAATCTATTATCTATACAAACATTATACTTTTAATTGTCAATGTTATGCATTTAGGGCAAGTAGAAATGTTCAAGTTTAACTCTTAATTTAATAAATCTTATATTAGAACCGAGGTTAGGCAAAATTTATTTTAATGTTCTATGTACATGATCTATTAAACAATATTTTTTAATAAGTGTGGTAGGTAATTGAATAAAAAAAGAAAATAGTAGGTGCACCTTGTTTATTTTATTTCGAGTAGTTATATAGTCACGATGTTCTATATCTAGGATTTATGGTACATTATTCTGAAATATCCTGAATATTTGTGATGGTTCTTTGTCTTAATTGTAATATTTGTTTCAGTGCACCGTTATCTTTGTGCCATGTGGGCATTTATGTTGCTGTTGCCATTGCTCTACATTAGTATCGGATTGCCCCTTATGTCGAACAAATATAGAACGTAAAATAACTGTATCATGAGTCAAAAACATCCTTATATTTCAAGTTCACAGTGTGATATTTTATTGTTCTTATGTTAAACATTTTAGATTGCGTAATACTAGTTGAAAATTAAATTATTAAATTTTCAGTAAGTCACTATTCCCTAGTAGCAAATATTTTGTTACATTAGAACATGATAGTGTATAAGAAATAATATTCCACTCACAATTTAAATTACTAAATATTTGTATAGTCATTTGATAGGTATAATCTATATATTATATATGCTTTTTACCCTACATTCTCATCCCCAGCTTTAACAAAACAAATTACACAAAGGTAATTTTACATTTCAACTGGTTATTTAGAAACTAAGAGGCATGTTTTAAATCGGGGCCATAGGCTGAATACTGTAAATAAGGTCCAATTTGGCATAAAAATATTTCCTGCATATTTATATTTGTTAAGTGGCATTTTTGTGCGGAGATTTTTCAATTCTTGAAACAAACAAATTTGATGCGTGTTATAGAAAATTAAATTTTAGACAGTTTTTTTTCCTTATTCATTTATGTAAAATTAATCAATTGTCAACATTTTCTTAATAATTCAACAGCTTTAACATCTGCACAGATTAAAAAAACTAAATAGTAATACAAAAATCTCTCATGCTGACAATAAATAACAGTCCGAGACGTGCATATTCGGTGATAAACAATCCGGCAATCTGAATCTTAATAATTTGGTATTTAGGTCAGTAACCTTGTTTTCAATGCCTACTCAATCACAAGCGCTGCAGATCGCCGAATAATAGCAGAAACAAACAAATTCACATTCTTATAAACATCCCGTGTAATGAATATGAAATCATGAGTATTTAACAGACAAGTCCCATAATGTCAGCTGTAATTGGCACTCTCGGCACAGGTAAAAGTTGACAGTTCAAAGCCAAAGACCGTTTGGGTTCGTTTTCATGTACTGCTGAAAGTTTCTCTTCATCAGTTACTATTTTGTTTAGAACTGTAGTTTATAATTATTTAAATTTACTATTTACCTAAATGAAAATGCAATTCAGATGGGTGAAACTAAATTTCACAACTTTTAGCAATTTTAACAATTAGTAACGAAAGAGCGTGGTCGTCCCCTGCCTGATTTAAACATTGTAAAGTAGCCGAATAGAGCCACAGAAAAATTTAAAAGACCTATTTAAGAAACGATTGGATATGTGACTGTTCAGGGAAAAATACTTCTTTTTTCCCCATGTGTGTAGGGAAACACAAGAAAGGGATCTGATTATGCACTTAAGTGAGAAAAAAATGAAAATTGTGAAACTCATTCATAATTAAATGCGATTTGCATTATTTGAGAATATCAAGGTTACGGGGCTTTTGAACTTGCACTACGAGGGCATGGTGATTCTCAAAATCTTCGTATTTCTCATTAATTAGGTAGTGAATTTTATGTCAGAATTTGACAAAACGCTTAATGAATACTTTAAAAATGCAACAATTTTTGAAGGCACCTCAAAAAATACACAAATTGACATTTTAGATTGTATACTAGAAAATTTATCATTAGAAAAAAAATAATATCATCTCAGTACTGGACTTCAATGAACATAATGTTATTATGTATATGGTCCTGATGTGGCAATGTGGTTTCGCTTCAACACTCGGACACGCCATCAGAAAATTTGTACTGTACAAGGAACACAGTGTTATCGATAGTTATGGGTCAAGTAAAATTTTTTTTTCCGATTTTCTGTCTATTAGACCTTCCAGATACATGGTTAAAATTAATGACTTTATGACGGAATCACCCTATGTATCCAACTGCAAACAAACTGATATTCTGGACAGTGTTATAACATAACTGTCCTCCGCCTATGGCTAACATCGATTTAAACTGTCTTTTAGTGTTTCCACACCAATGGAAATGTTAACTGACTGTATATTATTTTATATAATTATTTTATAAAATATAAATTCATTATATACCTACATATAATATAAAATTACATAACTTCTTTAATATTACTCCTTTTCTTATTTCATGGTGCCATATTTTCTATCGGCTTTCAATAATATAGTGTAAAGCGGAATATTTTGAAAATATTTTTACAAAGATTTTATTATGTAAGACTGTATATGTTGTAAATTGCTTTAGAAATATAAGCTAACTCTCATAAATGATTATTAACTTATAATAGTGATACTTAAAATCATACAATTACAATGTACCATTAGATAGTATTAATAATTATTGTATGGCTCAAATTCAGAGGAAAAATTTCAGAAAAATGTTAATTTAATATTATTTTGCCTCAAATTATTACAAATCCATATTTTCTAATGTGGGAGAAATTATGAGCAAGACATTCAGTAATTATTTTTTTCTGCCTTTTAAATAAAAAATTGTTATCTCTTCTGGTTCCGTGAAATGTTTGATCAACAAATCTTTTGTACATGATATAGCACAAACAATATTTGCAGATCTTTTTCTGTGTTAAATTATATGTCTGTTCTCACAAGAGTCAAAGACTAGTTTGCAACTGTCAGAAATGTTTGTCCAACTACTTTAATCACATGCACCGAAAACACATTCATATCTTTTGTAAGAACAGATCTTATAATAACTGTGATTAAAACAATGTAATAACTTTCACGATACATCAGATATTTTTGTTAATTCCAATTATTTTGGAATAAAGTTGTGTTATTTTCTGTTTTTGGTGCAGTTTGTATGTCAAATTGAGCACAAATTGTGGCCTTTAAGAAAGTAATAATTTAGTTATTAAATATCTATATAATCTTGACTAGTCACATGCTATTGCAGCAAGCTTTCTCTATTGTTATTTTATGATCAAATTAAGCATTGTTTTAATAAAAACATTTTTTATATTCTAGTTTTATTGAAAATGTAGGTAACAAATAAATTATTAAACTTATACCTAATTAATATAAACTGTCATTAAATTTATACATCTTCTATTGTCTCATCGACTTCATCCTCTTCCTCCCCTTCTTCAACTGTCCCATTTTCTTCATTTGATTTTTTTGATTTGCTAGTTCTGTCTTTTTTAGTTTTTGAATTTTTAAATTCTAAAAAGTAGTGTTTTTAGTTTTATAAAACAACTTTGTTCTACACTTGAAACACATAAAATTGTAAAAATATCGAGAAATCAGTTTGAACAGAAAACTATTCAAAGAAAAAACAAATAAGCATTTCAAACAATTTGACTTTTTCAATTTACAATAAATATATACCTACATATACTGCACGTGATGTTTTTGATTTATAGTAACAACGTAAATTTTATATATTCATATAATAATTTGGCATTCATGTGTGAAGTTGATCAGTGGCGTAGCTTTAGATTTTGGGCCCATCCGCCAAATATGATAAAAAAAAAGTTGCTTCCTTCAGGACTTAGTTTCCACAAAAACTCTATACTAAGCAATGCCAAATTACATAATCGATTTTGGGAGCAACAATTTCTCAAATAGTTTCTTACTATCTTTAATTTAGAAAATTAGCGTTCTGATGACACAACAGTTACAGGAAGCGTCAAAAATAATATTAAAGCGATATATACCTCTGCAAAATTTGATGCTAGGGTATAATTTTCTACAATTAAAATATGTGCAAACATATATTTAAGGGAGCTTATTTTGTCATTTAGTAGCTGAGTGAGATAAGGCAACAATTTGCTGAGGAAATATCGCGAGGATAAGATTGTTGCAAAGCTTCATCCAAAATAATTATTCCCCCATTGATACAAGAATGGATGGAGTTAAGAAACTAAATTTGTTAACAGTCTTCTCTATCTCTTCAAAGCGGTTGTTTGATTGACTGATAACGATGTCAAAAACTTTGTATTTAATATTTGATTACACAATAGAAAATTTGTATCACATCATATTGTTTCTTTGGCTTATGCTGCCTTCTTTCTGTAAATAATGAATAAATATTTCATCTTTTAGCAATACTAAATGTTTTCAAATGTGTAATTAATTCGATAATTTTTTATATTTTCTAGAGACAAATTTGCCTTCATTCAATCAGAAGTTTGGAAGAGCGGCAAAACATGAAAACAATACACGGTTTGATTACGTAGAGCGCCGACGCACGACTACATGGCAAAGTAATATTTGAATAGAGGCGGGTTAATTATTACTGAGTTATATATGCATGTATTTTTTGATCAGGCTAATATTGATATTTGTTGGGCCTCCTTGCCATCAGGGCCCCCTGCAGTCGCGGGGTTTGGCCGTATGGTAGCTACGCCACTGAAGTTGATCATTTAAGTCTACGGTTTTTTTTTAAGTATGAATCAGAAAATTTGCTGTAAGTTGACATGGCTATATATTCGTTTACAAATTGATCTAGGTTTGGACATTAACGCCTATTTGGCATATAATCAGCTGATAATCTAATTTATATGTATTTATTTAAGCCTTTCTGTTTATTTCCTAGACGATATAAACTGAATATAAATAATTTTAAGTTAACATAAGTTCTCATGTTAAAAAATCTAATAGCATACCTTTTAGAACATTTTGCAATGGTTCGATGAAATTTTCAAATTCTAATTCTTCTAAAGCTGTAATAACATCTTGACCAATTAGTGTCTTCCTATTAGCTTTTTGTGCTTCATTGGAAGCTTGAGACGTTATATAAAGAACAAATACTGAAGCTGCTCTAGACAAAGCGGACTTGGCATCTTTTCCAACAATTACGTTATCAGGTAATGCTTCTTTAATAATTTTTTGAACAGAAGCATTTGGTAGATTCAAGTCTTCTAATTTTTCAGCCATATTTTTACTATTGAGATGAAGTAAATTAATAAAATAATAACGCACGTTCAAAATTTGAAAACTTCTTAATTTTATTGGTTATGTCACGTTATATTTATTTATATTTTCCCTCGTTACCACAAAACACAGACTAAAAACAAAAGGCACAAACGCCCACAAACCTAGAAAAAATATAGACGTGTCGGTTAATGATATAGGTCACGTGACAGGTGCCGCGTCTTCTAGGGACCTAAGGTCCAGAAAATGGATATTTTATTTACTTTATGTTGGCAGTTGTGCAAATATGATGGCTACATTGCAATCTGAAATTAACTAACTTGCTGTCATTTTAAATGTCACTAAAGAATGTGACATGAATGCGACCAATCACATATATATTTTGTGAATCACAGTCATAGAAATCATAAAATATATAGAACGCCAAAAGAGGTATCGAAAATAGTCAACCTATGGAGAAAACGCGAGTCTGGTAATATTGCAGTAACTTAGCTTTCATGAGTTGGTTACACTACCGAGGCAGCTTCACACTAATAGGCGGGAATTTTAAAATATGACAATTTTACGTCCAATTTGTGATTTCTATGGTCCTTCCGTTTCGAATTCAATTGTATGCTAGGCTTAAAATGCAGTGCAACCAACTGCTTCCATTAAGTTTTCCTAGATGGCTGATTTCTAAGCCCCTCCATAGTCTGACTATTTTTGAGTGCCTAATGTAACGGCTTCTGGCGTTCTATATATTTTATGATTTCTATGATCACAGTTCACAGTAAACAAATGAGTTCATGCTACAATACAACCAACGTAAATTGGTATAAAAACCAAGATTTAGCAATTCTAGACCTTTTAGGGCAGCCATGAATTTGCGGTCGCCGGCAATATGACACTGACACAGGACACAGTCTATAGTACAGTTTTTCTAGGTTTGTGCCTAGAAAAAATATAGATAGTGCCGTTCCATGATATAGGTCACGTGGAGTGTTGCCAACCGTCACATTTTTTAAGTACTAAAAAAAATTGAAATGTGTGTGTCCGAGTAATAAATTTCTTCTTTAAATATATATATTGAGTACTATCTAGGTAGTAGTTAAAAAGTGTATGTATGAAACAAAAACTCCAACTACCTATTTCCGAAGGTGCTGAACACATATATACAATCGTTTGCAATAATGACACTTTTTAAAGTGCATTTTTTTTGTACGGTTGGCATATTTGTAATGAAATCTACTTTAAATTTGTAACATTAGTTATTTATTACACACCAATACAGATTTAATGAAATTTCACTCAGAACTTTCAGAAGTTCTAACACTGTTTTGAGATAATTTCATTACTATTGCAAAAGCATGTACATACATACATACTTATATTTCTGTGTTACTTTAAATTAAGGTTGAAGTTGCAACATAACGCCTCTACCACAAACCTAGAAAAAATATAGACTGTGCCAGTGTCATATTGCCGGCGACCGCTAATTCATGGCTGCCCTTATGGTCATTTCCCCCGCATTGCCTTTTAAGTGTAGTTAACTAAGGGCGGTTAAAATTTTAGGCCTACCTACCTAAAAAGCCAATATTCAGAACATTTCGGTTTTTTACACGCGTTGTTAGCTTCATGACTATATCTTAACCAAACCGTTGATCGTCCGAAATGCAAACTGCGCTTGCGCTCATCCGTAAATTAATCACTAGTTACGAATCGCTACCGCGAACATGATTATTGTTGTTCTGCTAAGTTCTGTTTTCGAATTGGTAGGATTTATAATGGAAATAATTCCTAAAAAAAAACACGATTGGTAAATTTTAGCAATGAAGAAAAAGTATTACATAATAGCAAAATATAAAAGTACGGTGGAGAATAAAAAAACCGATAATGTCTCTGTACACAGTATACTAAGCAATCAGTACGGAATCTTAGACAATTTATGAATGAAATACGTCTGGCAGTTTTTAAAAAACCCCACTCTAGAAAAAGTCGCCCAGAATATGGCGGATTTCACAGAACATACGAAAAATAGCTAATAATTTGGTGTAAACATAACCAAAGTTGTTTCGTAGTTATAATACTTTGCATTAATACTTAATTAACTGTTGTAATCCAGTGTAGTTTCATATAAATTGAAGTATTGATTGAGAAATTATAGCAATAACTGTCAGTCGCCAACAACATAGCGGATTTTTGGAAGACGCGGGAAAGCTGAGTTTCCTACTGATTGCTTAGTATACTGTGTCTCTGTACAAGAAAAAGACAAATGCATGGAATATGACAGCAGGTGAATTTAACTCACTGTCGCCAAATAATATTCACAAAACAGCAGAATCATTAAAAAGTTTTTGAAAACAAAAAGGAAGTCCGTTTTATTGGCGATACAGAATTTTTACTAAAGATTAAAAATAAATGTATTTTTGTAATTTTATCAGTTATTCTTTTAAGAGCTTACATATTACGGAAATTCAAGATCGTCTTCGATTAAGGTCAAAATGTGCAGCTGTTTCTTTATACAGCCTATATATCTTCTAAAAAAGTTAAATTATCCATCGTATGAAAGTGATCACTTTTCGAGAAACCCCATACTCCCCATATTAGTTCTAATATATCTAAATCATTATTTTCAGAGGAAATAATAAAACCAAATTATTGAATTAGGTTATGTAGAACCTTTAAGTATCGTTAAAAGTGATAAGCCTTGAATTTCGAGGGCTTATATTTAAGAAGGTTTAAGACATGTTATGTCGGGGTAGCAAACGGTGGAAGACAAATTGTATTTTTAAGGTTCCTTAAAGCGTGAGCGTAGCTTAAAACAAACGGTGGAAATGGCCATTAAAGGTCCAGAATCACTTAAGCTTGGTTTTTATGCCAATTTACGTTGGTTGTATTGTAGCGTGAAGCTCTTTTGTTTATTGTGATCACTGAAATGTACGATATGGAATGCCATTAGTTCATTGCGCTTCCAAATAAAGGTACCAAACCTAGGAGCAGTCAAAAGGATGCACATGAAACTCAAGGTTAGTATAACTTAACTAACCTTGCATGACACTCAGCAAAGAAATACTTCATTGGTTATGTATGTGGATGCGAGAGAAACAATCATTTGCAAGTACGATATGAATTGTATTCTTAATTTCCCATTAATTTGTTTATAAACACGTCATTGTCGTACATTCTTTTATCTTGTATCTCTTTAGTGTTATTCTTTGAGTATTTTTGTGGGTGTTATTGTTGGAGTATGTCATGTTTTATAAGGGACTGAAAAATTAACCAGCATATAGCACGAAATAATTTTTATATCTAGAATTCAATTTCATTTCAATTCACAATCAGCTAAGCCCTATACTGCTCCGCCATTGCTAGAAGCACAAAAACAAATATGGCGCTGATCATCAGTAATCCATTCGCGCAGCTTTTAGCGCATTCCAGTCATCATAATAGCTTTGTTTGTAAACCCTACACTGCGTGTCGTGTAGTGTAGTGGAATTCAGTGTTACACTCTAATAATAATTTTACACCACTTTCAGATAAAAATTTGGCTGTTTGTAAATTTAAGTTAGCTAAACTGGCATGACCTAATTTCCAATCCTGTTTTGTTTTTCTTAATAAAGTGTCAATTTCTGACTGGGGCATGAAGATCTCATTTTCAGGATCATCTATACCGAATAAAGTAATACATAATAAATTTGTACATATTTTAAACTTAAATTAACGTAGGTACTGTAACCTCGAATGTCGCGTATCCGGAGTCGTGACAACACTTCCCACATATTCGGATCCTGTGCCTGCTTCCGGTATTTCTTCCCGTATCGAATTCCGGATCCTTTCCTCCGTCCCGGTAGATCCCTCAGCCTTCGGAAATCCCTGAAAACCTCTTCCAGTGGTACCGTGTCGGAAACATAGAAATCATAAAATATATAGAACGCCGAGGTATCGAAAATAGTCAACCTATGGAGAAAACGCGAGTCTGGTAATATTGCAGTAACTTAGCTTTCATGAGTTGGTTACACTACCGAGGCAGCTTCACACTAATAGGCGGGAATTTTAAAATATGACAATTTTACGTCCAATTTGTGATTTCTATGGTCCTTCCGTTTTGAATTCAATTGTATGCTAGACTTAAAATGCAGTGCAACCAACTGCTTCCATTAAGTTTTCCTAGATGGCTGATTTCTAAGCCCTCCATAGTCTGACTATTTTTGAGTGCCTAATGTAACGGCTTCTGGCGTTCTATATTTTATGATTTCTATGGTCGGAAAGCGATTCGATCCTGCGTACTAACTCATTAAGCTTAGCGTCGACTAGACTCGCCGAGTCGAATCGAATCGAATCGCAAAAATTCGCCTCCTATATAATTAGATGAATCTGCGTCGACCAGTGAAGAGCCGCAACGCACCTAGCCGACTTTCTCGGGCGCATTGCTCGTTGAGCGAATTTTTGCGGCCACGCGTTTCGACTCGATTCGGCGCACCTCAGTCAACGCGGAGAAGCGATTGATGCACAGACGTGAAACGACGCGATAGACACGTGTTTTATAATTTCTTCGTATTCTTTGATTTTTTCCTCTTTACTTTATTCGAAATGAATGAGGAACTGTTAATATCTCTGGTTATAAGCTCTACAATCTTGAAGATTTTAAATAAGTCAGAAAATAACATAACATATTTACATACCTAAGGCAAACAGCGAGCCGTTCTTCTGGTTGAATTGGGGCATCTATATATTGTAGTTTGTTTTTTTAGATCAAGTATATTTAGTAATTCTTTAAATTTTTCGAAACTCATTCGAAAATATTGAAAAAATCTGATAGGATCCTTTTTTAAATCTGGAAACAAATGGTGAAATTCGCCGTAGATATGCCTTTTTTTGTTTATATCGTGTATCCAGTATTTTGCCCTTCGTCGCGTTTTTCTGCTATACTCTTCATCAAATAGGATTTGAAATAAGAACATTTCTTCATCTGAGCTGTCCATCACACAATACGACCTAGACCAACCATATGACTATTGACTGACCGATTCGACTCTCCTCGATTCTTCTCGATCAACGCACTTTTAAAAAATGCTACTCTATTCGACGCGCCTCGATTCGATTCGTTTCGGCTGTAGTCGACGCCGACCTTTAGTAGGCATCGCTAGAGCTCGCGCTAACGATCGCTGATCTGCATCCATGATGCAGGTTATTTACTGGGTATTCTACTCTGCGTCACCCAGTATATAGTCTTGGTAGGATTATTATCAATTAATGCCTGTTCTTCACAGGAATGAGACAACACAACTGAGATGACACTTTTTATTTTCGTAAACTGTCAATTACTGTCACTTCCTATTTATTTTCTCTCCTGTCACTAAACTTACGCTGTGATTCAATTTTTTGAAACAAAAATAACAGGTGAATTCACAGCAGATTTTCTTTTCAGAAAATCCGAATCGGTGACAGTATACCTATCATCGATAATTACCACTAAAAACAAATTTGTATCCCTGCAATTCCAGACAAGGTTGTCCGTTATTATACTGTAAATATGCCTCTTTGCATAGTTCGGATTGTTCGGAATGAACCATTTCTGCGACAAAACAGAAAACCCATGTCCAAGTTTCATATTCGCGCCACAAATATACTACAGTACACTTTTACACTAGCTTGTTAGCCAGTGTAGTAGTGTCTGCACCATTGCACTACACTGGAATTTTCGAACGCCTGAATTATACATGCACTTAGCTACACTGTAATAAACGAACGACGTATTATTACACAAGTGTAGCAGTGGATGGTTTACGAACAAAGCTAAATAATATTAAAATTACATTTCAGTGACTGTGATTGGTCACATTGTTTAATGACATTTAAAATGACAGCAAGTTAGTTAATTTCATATTGCAATGCAGCCATCATATTTGCACAACCGCCAACATAAAACAAATAAAATATATTGAAAAGTAATAAATGACAGAACAAAACCACGTGAAAATTAAGGTTAAGAAAAACAATCTGCTGTTTCTTACAGATAAATTCGTTTGATCTATAGTCACGTGACAAAAATTCACTACCACTGGGAGCAGATTGCCGAACGCAGTAATAGTTGCTGGCAACATCCCCACTACCAGTTTAATTTTTATGAAATAAATATTTATTATAGTTGATTTTATTATTGCTGGTTATGTTACGTATAAATATTGTTCTGTTAAATAGTTGAAGTTGGAAATTTTTAACTTCAACAGATTTCAACTGCGAAAAAAGAGAAATACGGTTTTCATTTGTCATAATAATATATACTATCGTAATCGTAAAAAATTTATTACTTTCGTCGTTGTTTTTGCCGTGTTACTTACTTGTAGTGTTGGGCGATATCACTACGAAAAGTATCGATCTGTTTGCTTTAAAAATTATTGATACGTGTATCGATAATCTTTATTATATTTATTTTTTCTGTACAACACATTATAGTAGGTAGCAGCAAAAATTGCTTATGTTGGACGAGTTAAGCCGGGCCGGCTAGCTATATATTTCGTGCTAATAACCAAGAATTATAGATAGGATTTCTCAAGCAAAATTTTCCGGCGCGGTGCTATGTTGTGACGTAGTCAGGATGCCTCAACTGACCCGAATAAAAGAGGGTGTAATTAAAATATAGTAATATATTTAAATTCGTTGGATCAACTTTAATAGTGAATAGAATTATTATAAAAATATTTAAAAATTCTTTCATCACACAATAAACATTTTTTCTAGTTAGAAAATATTTATTCTTTACTGCAAAAAATAATAATAGACAATAAGTAATTTTTCAAATGATTAGTACAAGGTAAAAATAAAATATCTTCAGTTATTCTTCATTTATACATACTTATTAATAAAATACAAAATAATTTACAAAATTAATTTAAAGACAAAATGTTGCAGAGTTAGATGTTATAGCATCATAAAAGAAAGCATTATTCAATGGCTTATACTGATGTGTAATTAACTTAATAACTTCATGTGCAGCACAACCACCCAGAACTGCAGAAACTGAATGCAGTTCTGCACCTCCATATCTGCACACCTCGTGCACCCTTTCATCCCTTAAAACATGAGAACAACTCCACTCCGATAACAGTTTGCTTATGATTCCCTTTAGTTTTAATACATCTGGTTCAACTTGATCATCGAATTGTCCAGGGTAAGTATTAAACTCACTTATAAAACGTTCTAGACCTCGCAATGTGATGTAGTAAAACATGAGACTATCGGGATCCTCGAGGTAAGAAGACAAATCTAAACTAGTCCGCTCGTACTCATCTGCTATGCAGCTTCCTCTTATAACATGTAGTTCACTTGCATGTTTACAGAACAGTTTGACCTGAAAAAAGTAGTACGTAATATGTTTCGAAAATATGCAGTGTTACACCATTATATGTCACAAACACGTGAGTATGTTCTAGGTTTTAGGAATAAAAAAAGTCCTCTTAACTTTTGTTCAAATTTTTCGAGGAGTAAATATTTTATAACTTATTAATGGATAAAGATGTCAATGTAAAATTTGTTGTACTACATGAATTAACCCTTTCGCGACGGGCACCTGTTATATCCGCAAAAAATGGTCGTGTTTGACATACGGGAAACCGATATTTACGCAATGCCTGAGGAACCTCTTCGAGACGGGCAACGTATTGATCAGCAATTACACGTGTTTATTATTACCATAAAGATCATAAGAGAGAGATATTGGTGTGACTTTTTCGCGCCATAGTTGAGCATGTCATGCGGTGCGGTAGTGAGTAGTGTGAGTTGAATTGTATATTATAATGACACGTAAAAAGTTTTATATAGTTCCAGATTTTTTTTCAGCATAAAACATATAGAAGCATAATATTTTACCACAAAAATACTCTTCGGAACGGGAAGCGGTTAGATCAGCGTACATATATCATTGATTCGTAACGGGAATCGTATAAATCAGCAAGCACTGACGGCATCCGTACAGGCGGCCGAATTAAATGAAAAGTTCCCTGTCGGGTTAAGGGTTAAGGATATAAAAAAATAGCAGTTACAGTTGAATTGCAAAATTTTTGTCAATATGTTCTGTTTGTTATATATTTTTACGTACTTATTATTAGCTTTTGTACCATATTTTACTGGATTAGAAAGGTATTTTAAGCTAATATAAATCAAATCTCCTACAATTCTTATCAATGAAGTCATGTATGTTAGATATTTGACTCAACTTAAAGGAGGCCACCTGAAGAAGCAATCCTAAAAATGCAGAAATAGGTCAGATCTCATCTATTGTGATTGAATTATCGTGTTCCCACTGCCAAAAGTGAAGTTAAATAATTATAGTGTTTTCATTAAAGCAGGTTAGTAAATTTAGGTAGATTAATTTCTTTAGATAATTATTGAATAGAGCTCTGTGGAATTGTTCATTAGCATACCTAGAAGTTTGGTATCAGAGAACATACATATGACTTCTAATCCAGTAAAAAATGTTCTGTTTGTGCTTAAAAAAAAAAATAAATTCATTTTTTTTCTAATTTAATCAGTGGTGCACCTATGACATTGATTGAATACCATATTTCGGTAATAATGAATTAACTATTTTTAAGCACAAACTGAAACGTTTATATTGACAAAAATTGTGCAATTCAACAGTAACTGCAATTTTTTTTCTACCTCTCATTATAATTGTGAACGTCGTCTAGAGGTTGGAGAAAATTTTCATATTTTCAAATTCCCGCCCATTAGTGTGAAGCTAACGTGTTAGTGGATCAATCAGACTTCCGTTTTCTCCATAGGTTGGTTATTTTCGGTACCTCTTTTGTAGTTTTATATATTTTATGATTTCTATGAAAAAACCTTATTAATAAAAAGGACAGTCAAACAATTGAAGGACTTTTTCTTTGTTTTTAATCCTAGAACATGTTCATGTGTTCCAGACATATGAATGTAATACCCTGAACAATTAGTCAAAATATATATAATTTAATACATGTCATTTTCTATACGTACTCAATCTTCAAAAATCTGGAGAGTGACTGATATAATGCAGAACCACTATTACTATAATGGGTATGAAATACAAAATAATGTTTATAAGAGCTTAAACGTTATTTATCTCATAATTACTGTGCTGCTCTGTATGCACAGTGATACGATACTGTGGATACACTAAAAGCTCAATCAAAACTGAAATTTGATGTATTCTCTATCTTTGTCCATAGCATTAAGAAAATACTTTTTTAGTTTTAGTGCCTGTAAACTGTGTATATTATTACTTGAATTAGCCGATGTTAGAATAAGCAACTCAAGTGCTGCTCAAAATTCCTATAGCTATATTTAACTAAAAAATAAATTGAAACAATCATATAGTTTTGATTTGATACACAATAATTAAAAATTGATCAAAATGTTGATTCTAGTAAACGATCTGTCGGAAACAACCTATAACCTAAGTGATGGACAACTGATAATGACAGAATTTGAAAAGAAACCATTAGTAGTGTAAGTGAAGCTGTTGATATGTAGATCGCCATAAATGTCAGTGTACAGTGTAGTACATTGTGCTATAAAAAAGTATAGAAGTAAATTCAAATTCAAAGTCGATGATGCTATAAAATAAGTGCTTTATAGGAAATGTTTGGGTTCTTCTTCAGAAACAAAATACTCTCAAAATCTAAACTGTAATAACTAAAAATGAGGACATGCATAAATTATCTGATACAGTTTTTAGAACAATGCATGACATGAATTTTCGGTATTTGATACAAAAGGGCAAAGGCAAAGAGAATACTAAACCTAAGAGAATTTTGTACATCTGGCAAAAAACTACCTATTAAATATTATTAAATAAATAAAACATAGCTAAACGAAGGCCATACTATATCAAAAGTTTGGAAGAATGATAACGTTTGGAGTTAAAGAGAAGCATTTTTAGATTCATTTTCTACAGGATTAAAGGCAGCTTCTAGATAAGGACGAAGATTAACAAAATACATATTGGCAGTTTTAGAAAATGGTTTGCATGTTTCTGAACCATAAAGGGCAAGAGATTACCATGAAGATATGAACGTTGATGGTTTTTGAAAATGGTTTGAATCTGTTTTATCGTATGTAGAATTAGGAGCAGCTGTTCTGATGGATAATGCATCTTATCTTAGCAGAAGTGTCGAAAAGCTAGCAACATTAGCATAGAGGAAAGCTATGGACCGTTGATCTTTGCACATTTTGCTAGTTGTGCTAATCAACAAGCGAGTGATTCTCTTGACTTTCTAAAACTAGTTATAATATAATTAACAAATCTTAAAATGTTTAACCTCGTTTTCAGTAATCATATCTTGAGGGAGTCCTAAATTTCTTGCAATCTGTGACGCTCTTCGATACACTGCTTCTGCCTGTGACTGCGCTTGCTTATGGTAAAGCTGTTGCAAAGTAATATAACTATTTGTGTCCGCTGCCATATCTGGCAAACTTCCTCTAACTGGCAAGGTACCCTCAGCTTGCACCAATTCTCTTAATGCGGCACACATAACCCAGAAGGGTGAACTATTCTGTGTCAGGTTAATGCAACTGTCATCATTTAAAATCGACTGTATATTACTGGGGATTGTTTGCGGATGTATACAAGTATTCACAAAATGAATCGCCTCTTCAAAATTTTCCTCTAAGATCTTGAAACCGTTTTCATCTGGAATAGGGCTATCACGGATCATTTTTTTCAAAATATTTTTTTGTTCTCTAGTCTTTGGTAAATTCCCTACAAAACATATATCTTTGACATCTCATAGTATTAATATGTAACTAACTGATCCTGCCGACTGATCAATGAAATGTTAATAGATAAAAAATAAAATGCTTTAAGTTTCAGGTAAAAGGGTTTCAACAATTTTAACACTCTAAACCTAGTTTACCCAGCATCCTTTAGGAGCTAGATCAAACTGAAGGTGTATTAAGTTTTTCATCAATAATAAACCCCACCCACCAACTTCTAAAAACTTGTTAAACGATAAAAGAAACTATATATCTATGGTGTTTCAGTTCTACTGATCAGTATTCTGGCATTTTATGAAGAATTTCATTTTCATACAAAAAGTTTATATAAATACAGGTTCTAAAGGTCTTTGCTCTTTAAACAGAGGATGTTAAAGATAAATAGTGGTAATATGTCTTAAAAGAGAAAGTGATAAATCATAAGTCGTAAATGTAGGTAAATTTGAAAAAGTGACTAAAAATTTCATGCAGAAAATAATGACAGTATTGAAAATATATCTGAAAAACTTATAAACTACTTAAATTGGAAAATCAGATACTAAAAAATTTCAAGATACAATGTTTGTTTCAAATTGAATACTCTACAGAGAAATTAATAAAATATTTACTATATCCATGGCTTTACAATTTTTTGTACAAGATAGTGATACTGTTCATCCATATCCCTGTTTTTCTGTTAATTTGGTTTGATTATTATCTTTTGACAATTTAGGAAATTATATAATTAGTTATGAATCACCTTTTACGGGAGATATAGCTGCACTTTTTTAACCATCGTCATGTTTTTCAGTAAAAATTTTACAAAAGTTAAATTTAGATCTGTAGTAAAGGTTCAAATGTGTTTTAGTATTTTTAACGAATGGTAGTAGGTGTTTCATCATAAATATCAAAGTTGATCTTTGAACTTTTTTGAAATAGCATACTTTCAAGTTACAGTTAACATTGTAAACAAGTTAGTTACACAGAAACAATGGTTCACTAAAATAAAAATTTTTTCAAATGTTATATACATAATGTGAAAATACCTTCGTGGAATTCCTTATACTTATTTAAGTAATAATATAAAATAACAACAGCTGGAACTTGGCTGCGTGCCTTTTGATCCAAAGTAGCAACATTGATGCTGTCTAAATATTCTTTCAATGCTGACCACGGTTTGTCCAATCGCAAATCAGGGTTTTCACTGTCAGGGTGGGATTCTATTACTGTATGCTCTTTTACTTGCAACCTAATGTACCCCAAGAATCCAATGCTACGGCACACCAACAATGGAACTTGAGCATCCCATAAATGTCGTGATAGGGGTACCAATACTCTATAAACAAAAACATTATGAGTTGCCTTCATAGTATATTTCCTATTTTTTTTTTTTTAATTTTACATCACTATTCCTTATTACGACTTTATTCTTCGTCCAATGACTTTTTTTGATCTAATTGTTTGCATACCTTATTATATTCAAGTTCCCATACTTAGAAATAACAGTAAGTGAAAATATTGATTTCTCTTTAAGGAATACTATTTGTTACAAAATAACTTATTCATAATAGACATTTTTCAATATATAATATATAGGGGGGAATGGGGAATATCGCGTACAGAGTAACATCGCGTATTGAGGTTTTGTCTGTGCAATAAATAATTATTCAAAGTAAATATTGCTGACATCTAGCGGTTGATTAGTTAAATACTGTACAGCAGTGAATGATTCGTTAAACTTTTATAGGTGACGTCAATTGAGTTTTGTTTAGAATGCTAGTATATCTTATAATATTTGTGTTCTCTTTAATGAAGCAAGGTAAGTCTTAATTTAGTACTTGGATTTTGTTTTGTAGAAATTTGTCATATCTTTCTAAATCATTTAAGTCTCAACGTTAAAATTAATCCATTATTTTTTTTTCTGTAAACCAGTTTTGTACACAGAAGCACCTTGGGATAATACCGCACAATCCCAACATCCCAGAATCAACGTTAGAAATAAATTAATAAATGTGAAGCCACTCAGCGATGTACCTTTAGGTAGAAAATCCATATTTACTCCCCAACAAGAAAAGAAACTAGTCAAATATACAAACACCTTAATAATAATAGTTTATTGATGTTAATTACATAATAAAATGCTTACACAAGTCATTAAAATTACACCACAATACACATTATAGACAAGATTAAAACAAGTCATTAAAATTATGTCCTAAAAACTCATCTATGCTGTAAAAAACAGCATTAATTAAATATTTTATAATTTTATTTTTAAAAACAGCATCATCACAATAAAAAAATTGAAGTGGTAATAAATTGTAAAATTTTATGCTGTAATAATTAATCCCATCTCTGGTCTTTGAAAGTCTCAAGTGAGGTAGTTTAAGGTTATTTCTATGGCGAATATTATGTTGATGGTCATGACTGTGGGTTAGATAACTAGTCAAGTTGCCTTTAATATGCAACAACCACTGCATTATGTAAACACAAGTTGTTAAAATATTTAATTCAACAAATTTAGTTCTACGGCAGTATCTGTAGTTGAAATTTGCCAAAGTTAGCCAAACTGTTATGAAGTGACACCCCTTACTTAATCTCAACTTAGTCTCAGAAAAACTGTCTATGATTTTGCAACAAAAATCAAATAAAACATGTTTTTATTCATGAAAAACAATTTGTCGAGGGAAAACATTGGTTACATCTTTTTCACATTGAATGTGAAATGGGACCTACAGCAGCATCAGCAGATCCAGCAGGTTCAGTAACCCCTCAGTTGTTGAAAACATGGTTTCCATTCCAAAAAAAGGATTTCGTAAAATAATAAAAAGAGGAACTAGAAAGCAACTCGCAGATTTTAACAAGCGCACCTTCAATTAACTTAGAAGAAAAAGAAGTGTTGAAAGCACTGAAGATAGCTGCAAAATATGATTTATATCACTTAGTTTCTATTCAATTACTTTTTTAAGCATTTCAGAAAAAAATTCTCACTTTAAACTACAATTCTGAATATGCGCGATATTACCTTACAGTATGTGCATCATTACCCTGCAGGGTGGGAAATATCGCTCATTTGCATTATCTCCCAACTAACAAAATTTCTCAGAATCTAATAGTTATAAATGAACTAAAATAATATTACGTACTCCTTAATGAATGCTAATTATGATGTATCAGTTTTAATTTTTCAAATCAGTTTCATGATCTATATAGTAATGAATTATTTTCTTTAGGTGCGCGGTATTCCCCCACTCTCCCCTATTTATTTATCATTATAATTTTGACCTTTAAAATTAATATTCAAATCGACTGTTCTACGACTTAAATTTGCTTTCAATTTTAGTTTATAAGATCTATATATAGTTTTAAAAAACCTTTATAGGTGTATAGAGGTCTTTATATAGGTACCTATTACCTACCTATATTTTTACATGAACATTATTTTAATGTGTAGTTCAGAAATTATAAGTTATATTAATTTTTATCTTTTTTATTTAGGATATAATTATTTAAACTGTATGCATACCTTTGTACAATATTTTGAATAAACAATAAATCAGAAGAAAAATATACTTACATGATTATTTTGCTGCAATACAGTTTAAACAAATACCTATTTATTTGACACGTTATTATTTTTATAAAGATATTCAATATAGTACATATCAAATCCTGTGAAAATAAAAAGTTCTAAATTATTACACTTGTGGACAAAATTTGTTCCAATTTAATTCTTTATTACAATTAAGATTACTAGAAATTTAAAAAATTATAACTATTTATAACATTTATTACTTAGTATATTCCTTTGTATAAAATGTTACATTTAAATAAAATAATTAGAAAAATAAAACACTAAAGCATAAAAATACTTGCACACTAAAGAAAATCATTATACAGTACAACTTTGGTAATCTGAATGCTACTCGTTAAATAAAATAGCGGTAATCTGAATTGTTCTTATTTCTTGATAATCCGAAATAATTGGATCATATCTCAAAAATTCTGAAAAACATGCACAAATCTTTTCAAAATATAACAGAACCGGGAAAAAGCTTAAATGTACATTGCTTACTGTTAAATTTATGATCCAGAGAAAGTTATATTTTGTCAGTTTCTTGATAATCTGACAAATTAATATATGAATATGCTGTGGTCCAAAACTATACGGATTAACGAAATTATACTGTATACGTGTATGTATCTACTTAAATGCTATTAACATTTTACATTTGAACTAACTTATATTTTCAAAATTATTTTACTACTACTACAGATAAAACAAAAAAATCATTCATTTAACAGATATATTTTTAATAACTTGTCAAGTTCTTATTAAGACACTAGTTTTTGGATGATTTTGTTTTCAATAATTCCATATATTTTTCCAAGTAGTTCTGTACTTTAGGATTCTGAGTGTATTGCACAAAGTAATTTAAGTCATTTTCACGATCCTTAATCATATCTTTAATTGTATATTCTCTTACATATTGCTTTGTAAGACCTCTTACTTCTGGTGAAATATTTCTAAAATTATTTAAGAACTTTTCAGCTACTGCAATGCCTTCGGCTTTGTTATCCACAAGTTCATCAATTAATCCAATTTTTAGTGCTTCATCAGTTTTGAATAGGCGTCCCAATGTTAAAGCCAATTCAGTTTGTCTGTGGCCAATAACATTTCTCATTGAAGAAATAAACCATTGTGGGGCGATGAGTCCCAGCTGAGTCTCGTTTAAGCCAATCGTATAGTTCTTAACCATAATTCTGTACTCACAAGATACCGCTAATAAGCAGCCACCTGCAGGAGCATGGCCATTAATAACTGCCACAGTAGGAAATGAAGAGCCATACAATTTAATCCACATGTCTTGTAAGGTTTTCCAAAAGTCTGTAAGCCTGTCTAGACTGGGTTTATACACTTCCAAGATATCTAATCCCGCAGAAAACACTGTGTTTGCGTTTGATGTGACAATTAGGCCCCTACATTTAGATTTCTCCAATTCAGTTAAAGATGATGAAATCTCCTTCAGAACATCTAGATTTAGGCTATTTACAGGAGGACGTTGAAGGGTTAGCGTTGCCACTCCAGATTTATCGTCTATATCAACAGCAACAAACTTTGCTTCACTACTAAATCTTCTTATAAAATTATTAATTTTTATTTTGTTTAAAATATTTACCGCCATTTTTCCAATTAATTTCGTGACAGTGTAACAAATTAGATCAATTACTTTGAAATGAGGTCAAAGTCAAAAGTCCATAAACCAGAATAACTTAACCTATAAAATAAACCTAACACTTCATCTGTGATTTGATTTGTCAAATTAGGTTTTGTCTAATGATTTGTATGAAATAAGATCAGATAAGATGTCATTAGAAAATTGATGAAATAGTTTTCAATATGAATACAGTGCTACATATGACTATTCATATCTCTCTTTAGCTGTATTATACCATTATACAATTTTTTTTTTTACCTTGAGCATAATTGTAGAATAATAGTTTATTTTTGAAGATAATAACCCAAGATTAGATAGATGGCTATTATTGGCTGATTCAGCTTCAAATAGAGATGATTCAACTTTAGATTAGGAAGGACATGATCTGAAAGTACCGATTAAAGGGATCTGTTTCCGAAAACCTCTCATATCTACATTGACATTATTTTTTTTATATATTTTTAGGTATTAATAATATTGTGTGAAACTAACTAACTCAGTGGACAAAAGCCCCAACCTGTGTTGAATTACACCCACAATATCTACCCATATATTCCTTATTATTAGCTTTTGTAACATTTTTTACTGTATTATAAAGGTATTTTAAGCTAATATAAATCAAATCTCCTACAATTCCTATCAATGAAGTCATATGTATGTTCTCTGATACCAAACATCTAGGTATGCTAATGAACAATTCCACAGCTCTATTCTATAATTATATAAATTTACTAACCTCTAAATATCTAACTTCACTTTTTGGCATAATTTTTATAGTTAGATATTTGATTCAATTCAAAGGAGGCCACCTGAAGAAGCAATCCTAAAAATGTAGAAATACGTCAGATCTCATCTATTGTGGTTGAATTTGTCGTGTTCCCACTGCCAAAAAGTGAAGTTAGATATTTATAGACGTTAGTAAATTTATATAAATTATTTTCTTTAGATAATTATTGAATAGAGCTTTGTCTGTGGAATTGTTCATTAGCATAGCATAGATGTTTGGTATCAGAGAACATACATATGACTTCATTGATAGGAATTGTAGATTTGATTTATATTAGCTTAAAATACCTTTATAATACAGTAAAAAATACATTGACATTAACTATCACAATGTAAGGAAATGATTGTTATATCATTGATTTCTTCTGTTCACTATATAGGGGTTACCTACAGCAGAATATCGAACCTTGGGCCAGTTTACACAATAACTGAACCCCTATTTAGTCAATGAGTTATTCTTTATTGAATTATACGTATTTTATACTGGTTAACAGCAATAGGTATTACGCACATACATACCTAACGTTACATAATCTGCTCCATGAGCAGAAAAAATTTAGGTAATTATTTACTCGAGCGTAAAAATCTCAAATTAAATAAAAAAATTCTTACTCTCTATTTCCGAGTGCTAAACACGGATTTACATTTAGTTAATAGGGGTTACAATTTTGAACATTTTTTTTAAAACTAGATTCAACAGCACAAAACAAATTTTGTAGTCATGTTTAGCACCCTCAAAAATATGGGGTAAGAATATTTGAAGATTGGAGAGTTTTACGCTACAGGAAATAATGACCAAAAATGATTTGGGGTTTAGTTCAAATATATTAAAAGTTATATTTATTTATATTTTAAGAAGCAACAATTGATAAAAAACTCACTTTTCGGGAAGAGCTGTGGCAATTACAACAGTGAAGTTATTAAAAAAATCCTGAGTATGTGACATAATATGGTCTGGGGATTCATCTATATAATCTCCCCTTACGTCAGGATTTAACTCGAGTAAACATTGTGTAGCAACTTGTGCTCTTGACAATCCTACACTATCATTTTCTAAAAAGAAACTGAAACAATAAAATGCAATTCAGCGATAATGCCAAATTAAGACAAAAAATTTACTTGGATCCAATGTCTTCTTCAGATACTTTTTCTCCATCGATTATGGTGAATGAACCGATACCTGGTAAAACAAGACTTTTCAAAATTTCTGTACCTAGAGCTGTAGCATTAATCAGGCAAACCTTAGAATTTTCTAAGAGTTTTTGTCCATGGTCGCCCCATAATCTATAATAATTATAAAATTAGAATATTTGAATTGTCTCAATATTTGTATTACCGTAGTTGTCTATCATATTTTTTGCTTTTATCACTTTGTTCAGGTGATTTTGGAGATGGAGAAGACATTTTAATACTAAAATTGAATTTCAAACGATTATTAATCAACTTATTAATGAAATTGGAACTTGTTTATTTTTCTCTTTCAAATTATTGTGAAACTACAATACAAAACACAATTTAGGTTATAAAATAGAAATAGCCACTTCTTCTTCTTCCATTGAGGACAAACCACAGATGGACAAACCAGAAATATTCTAATGAAGAAGAAGTATTCAAGGCAACGATTTTTTTTATCTACTATTCTAAACACAGTATAATAATCAATCAGTAGGGAAACTCAGCTTTCCCACGTCTTCCAAATTCCGCCATCTTGTTGGCGACTGACAGTTATTACTAATAGTGCAGCGTAGTACATTAAATGATTTATTAATTATAAGATGATCTCAACCATAGATATATTAGTAAAGCGTCTATGGACAGAAATCAGTCCAACCACTGAAATATACGATATGGAATGCGTTAAGTCCCATTGCGCATCCAAATAAAGTTACAATGGTCGTCAGCTTAAAGTCACCACTTCCATGTTTTGTCCCTTTCTAGCACTGTGTATAATAAATGGCACTAGAAAAGAATGGACCATGGAACTGGTGACTTTAAGCTGACGACCATTGTACCAACCCTAGGAGCAGACAAAAGGAGGCACATAAAACTCAGCAAAGACATACTTCATTTGTTATGTACGTGGGTGCGAGAGAGACAACCATCTGCACGTACGATATGAATTGTGTTCTTAATTTCCCATTATTTTGTTTGTAAACACGTCATTGGCGTACAGTGTGGCTTCTTCTTTTATTTTGTATCTCAGTGTTATTCTTTGTGTATTTTTGTGGGTGTTATTGTTGGAACATGTCATCTTTTATAAGAGACTGTAAAATTAACCAGCATATAGCACGAAATAATTCTTCATATTCAGAATTCAATTCCATTTCAATTCACAATCAGCTAAGCCCCTATTGCTCCGCCATTGCTAGAGGCACAAAACAAAATATGGCACTGATCATAAATAATCCATTCGCGCAGTTTTTAGCGCATTCCAGTCATCATAATATAAAATTACATTTCAGTGACTCCAACCAACAATTTTTAGGTACAGAAATCTATCAAAATTCAAAACACGTATTTTAAAATTTAACTGTAGATGTAAATATTATTATAACATAAACCTATATAGTTCTGCATATAAGATGGTTCACTTTTGTTTATTTATATGTGAAAATAATTGTTAAAATGTGGGGTTACAATAGTAAAATAATGTATGTCTTACAAACGCTATTTAAAAGTTATTATTTTACTTGAGAAGAATTTAAATAGTAAAAGTGGATAAACAAAATATCAAGAATTTATGTGTTTTATTTTTCGAGATTTCTATACCTACCTAAGAACACCACAAATTTTATCATTTTACGGCATTGTACTACATTGTATAATGATTTTTTGATGGTGTGTGTAGATCAACAGTATATATGTGTTTCTAATGATTTTTCTTGTAATGTTTCTAAGTATATATAACATAAGACATTTTAACAATCAATTTCAACAGATTATTTAGAACTGTTTGATATCATTTATAAATTTAATTAAATTCATGGAAAGCATTAAATAAAAAAAGAAGTAGAAAATTCATATTTATTTGATCTCATAAAAAATCTACATTATGTATACATAATACTTATAATAAACAATATTCAATATAACCTTAAACCTAGTAATACAAGTGTTAATTAAATAACTAATCACTAACTTATTAAATTCACGCAATATAAGTCAGTAATACTACACAAAAATACATAAAAAAGAATATTAAAATTAAAGTCCAATAAAATAGTCAAAAAGGTGCCGACCAGCAGTCACCAATCGATCTAGTTCGAAGTGAGCTACCCAAAACTTGCTTAACATCTACAACCGCCTCTGCTTCTGCGGTGGCATCTGTCATCGCTACTGTAGCTGTCATCGCTGTAGGAGTCTGTAGAGTCATATCCATCGGACCAACAATCAGAACAGCTACAACTACTAGAGTCAGAATAGTCATCGCATCTTCGATGACAGCTACTTCTAGGTTTTGAGGGAAGCTGTAAAAAAATCTTAACTATTACGCCTTCCGTTATTGGTTATACAGAGTATTCTGAAAGTCTGCCAAGAAATTCCGGGAGGTGATTCTACGTATTAAAATAATAGCAGTAGGTAATGAAAATTGTTCAATGCCGAATTGTCAATTATTTGCAAGAAAAAGTTTGTCAAAGTTCAATTTTTTTTATTTTTCTATTTAAATAACTTATTTAATTCAAGTTTGATTACTTAAATAGATCAAGCTCAATCAGTGTGAACCAGTCTTAGTTGTGGACCATGTCGGCTAGATGACGGGACTATAATATGTGCAAAATCTCTTAATCTACCCCTAGAGAAGTCAGTAAACAGGACCAGACTGCCTTTATTTTAAAAACAAAGTCAGGCTGATTCTGTTTACTGACTTGCCTACGGCTCGTTTAAGAGATTTAGCACATATTATAATCACGCCATCTAGACGACATGGTCCACAACTAAGGCCGGTTGACTAACTATACTTTATACAGAGTGTCTCGTTTTTTCGTTCTTAACTTTGGGAAATGATAGAGCGTGAAAAAATAATAGGAATCTTTCCTATAATATTTTTCCCTATAACGCTCCGCTCAGAAAATAGGCTATTTTCTTTATTATCTACTAAACAAATAAATATTTTTTGTTGAAACTTGGTATACAGTAATCATAATAAAAGGTTAATATTTTGATGTTAATAACTTTTTCCGGCTATGGCCAGTGGCGTAGATATGGGATTTTGTTCTGTTTTGAACCCCCTAAACTTCAACGCCAGTGGTGAAAATTATTTTTTCAATACAAATATTAACAACTTATTTTAATTTTATGAAAAAATAGTTCTTGATAAAATTCGCTACGAAGCTTCGTTCTTGAGATATTAGTCGAGGTGGTCCAGTTGCTTCGCCAGCTTGATCACCCGACCTTCACTCACTAGATTTTTCCTTTGGGGCTTCTTAAAGGAAAAAGTGTATGAACAATAGAGAAAATTTATTAAATCGTATTCGAAGAGCTTGTACTGAAATAAGTAATGACATGTTAATTCTAATTTTTATTTGTTTAATAAATTATTGATTAAGATTTTTTAAATTTCGCAAGATAACCCTGATTAGAAAAAGACTAAATATCTCAAGAACGAAGATTCTCAGCCAATTTTATCAAGAGCAGTTTTTTCATAAAATTAAAATAAGTTATTAATATTTGTATTGAAAAAATACTTTTCACCACTGGCGTTGAAGTTTAGGGGGTTCAATACAGAACAAAATCCCATATCTACGCTACTGGCCATAGCCGGAAAAAGTTATTCACGTCAAAATGTTAACCTTTTATTATGATTACTGTATACCAAGTTTCAACAAAATATATTTATTTGTTTAGTAGATAATAAAGAAAATAACATATTTTGTTGAGAGTTGAACGTCCTGCCCTGTATCACGAAAACGGAGCGCTATAGGGAAAAATGTTATAGGAAAGATTCCTATTATTTCTTCACGCTCTCTTATTTCCCAAAGTTAAGAACGAAAAAACGAAGACACCCTGTATAAACATATGGACCAGTCAGAGAAAAGTTTTATTATTCGTCGCTAGAGGGCACTTTATCTTAGATTTAGTTTTAAATTTTTGATAATTCTTTCCGAAATTAATCAAGTTTTTCTTTCAAATAAATGTCATTAGCAATTTTGGTGTTACAAATTGTAACGAGAATTGTTTAAAGCAGGCATAAATTTTATCTGTCTACCAATCTATTTTTCTATTAGGGTGCATTACCATTTGTTTGTTCGTAACAGAAACGCTTATCACGGTATTCAATACTTGAGGATTGCTGAGCCATTTCTCAAATTATTGTGGTGAAAAATCAAATTTATTCTTGCATTAAACAATTTTTGTTACAATTTGTAACACCAAAATTACTAATTACATTTATTTGAAGAATAGCAACTTGATTAATTACAGAAAGAATTAAAAAAAATTGGTAAAACTTTAATAATGCTTTCCTGCTAAACGGTTACATTTATCGACTTGAATAGGGTACATATTTTTTTCTGATATTGTTTCTCTTTTCAATAATGTTGAAATTTTTGTGATATCGAGCAAGAGAAAAAAAAATATGAATAAAACTAATTCTGAGTTTTAGGTCAAGTGCCGCCAGCGGTGCATATTTCTTTGACTAGTCCAATAGAACTTGATCTACTTAGTGGGTGTGCCAAATGAGAGAATAATCGAACTTGAATTAAATGAGTTATTTAAAAAGAAAAATAAAATATTGAACTTTGACAAGCTGTACCTTGCAAAGAATTGACAATTCGAAACAAATTTTCATTACATACTGCTATTGTTTTAATCCGTAGAATCACCTCCCGGAGTTTTCTGACGGACTTCTAGAACACCCGTATAAGCTTCGCTATCAATTAACGTTCCACTAGGTATTTTTTCTAATGTATCTAACCTCTACGTATTCTAAGCAGTTACATCTTTTTTAAAACGATATCATTCGATATACAGGGTATCTTGCAAGTTGTTACAATAATTTTAGAAGGTGAATACTTGATTTTGAGTCGGTTGAAACAAACACACCTACAAGGTGTAACAGTAGTAAGTATTCAAAACTTGTGAGCTTGTAAAACTAGTCGAAAAATTACGAAAACCTTAGTACAACTTTTGTCAGTGGCGGCTCTTAAGAGAGATACACTCACTTAAAGGGGTAACCTCAGAAACAGTTTTTAATGCGTGACATCAAAACTGTTCAATATTAAGTCACGAAATTTTTGTGAGATATTATCCTTGACGTGCTTGATAAATTTCATAAACTACATTTCAAAATTTTCTACAGGGGCGTGAGAAAATGCAAGGCTCTGGTACAAATTTAGTGATATCTTTTTTGTAGTTATATTTTTCTAGTTTCTGACTCCAAAATATTAAAATATTAAGTATTTAACATAAAAAATGTACTCTTGTTAAATGTCAGTAGGATGTACCGTTTTTTAGTAAAATCGATTTCAATCATTCCTAACGTGACCCACATTTAACATCCAATACATAGCCAAAAAATTAATTGCTGTGTGCCATGGAGAAAACAACAGTTAACAGAAATGTATTTTCAGTTTGAAAATTGTGTTATTTGAATCTAAGCAGTGCTATTTTATAGTGAACAAAAATAGATAAAAATTATTTAAAAATGCATCAGTATACATATTCTGAGTATGAAGATTTGCTTTTGACGTTAGGTGGAGTGTCATGGTAGTGCAAGAGCAGCCGCACACCGATATGGTATAAAGTTTCCCAATATAAATGTACCCAATTATAAAATATCTCTTTTCACCTAAAGGCGTTGTTTTTCTGTTATTTATATCACGGTATTTTTATTTGTATTATTGTTTTTAATTGTTACTGTTAAGAGTGTTAAACATACTTGACATTTTTATTAACTGTCAGATTAGTTGTTTTCTTCATGGCACACTGCAATTAATTTATTTGGCTATGGATGTTGAATGTGGGGCACGTTAAGAATGATTGAAATCGATTTTACTGAAAAACGGTATATCCTATTGAAATATAACAAGAATACCTTTTTTATGTTAAATACTTCCAATTTCAATATTTTCGAGTCAGAAACTAGAAAAAATTAACTACTGAAAATTATATGATTAAATTTGTCCTTGAGTCTTGCATTTTCTCACGCCCCTGTAGAAAATTTTGAAATGTATTTTATGAGACTATTAAACACGTCAAGGTTAATCTCACCAAATTTCGAGACTTAATGTTGAGCCGTTTTAATGTTACGCATTAAAAACTGTTTCTGAGGTTACCCCTTTAAATGAGCGTATATCCCTTAGGAGCCGCCACTACCAAAGTTGTACTAAGGTTTTCGTAACTTTTCGACTTGTTTTACAAGCTCATAAGTTTTGAATACTTACTACTGGTACACCTGTATATAATAGCAGTGTTACAATAATATTTGTGATAATTAATTTTTTAATATTTTTTAATTTAACCGTGATTTTCTACAATTATTGAAGTGTACAAGAAAAACAAACTTTTTTTACAACAAATATTTCTATACTTTTTTTTTATTAGGAATGAATGGATTATTTAAATGACTTAACCAATAAAATCCAAAGTGGCTTCGTTACTTATCTAGAACTTCATGAACATAGTTTTTCTACTTCGTAAAAGGAAAGAGTCAAATTTAAACGTGGATGTTATTTGTGTGTAGGTTTATTTAGATATTATTAAAAATTTACCTAAGCGATGCTCTTTCAGTTCTTAGGAAAAGTTTCTTGATAAACATTCTAAAAATTAGGGAAGTTAATTAGCGCGTTCAGGTACGTAACGAAACCACTTTGGATTTTATTGGTTAAATTTAAATAATTCATTCATTCCTAATAAAAAAGTATAGAAGTATTTGTTATTGTTTGTTTGTTTGTTTTTCTTCTACACTTCAGTAATTGTAGAAAAGCACGGTTAAATCAAACAATATTAAAAAATTATCACAAATATTGTAACACTTGATATATAAATATGTTTCATTCAATCGACTCAAAATCACGTATTCTACCACTCCCTAAAATTATTGTAACGATTTGCAAGACACCCTGTATTTAGAAATAAGCATTAACATTGGTTACCTAGAATAATAAATTTCTTTGATTTCTAAAAAGAGTAAGCTGCTGACGTTTCAATCGCCACCATGAGGACTAAGAACCCGACCGTAGAAATGGGTAATGGTAATGGGCGCCGTTTTATAGGCAAATTTTCAACGAATTTCATAGCTGTTTGTTGAGACAGTCTAAAAAAAATCTGAGTAAGTTAGAAAGAATATCTCTTCACTATGTCAATTATACAAGTTTTCTCCGGGATATAAAACAATTTTCAGGCTGACAAGTCATTTAGAATAAGAAAAAAGAGCATCATTTTCACCTAATACGTTTTATCATAAAATCTACTGAATTTTACAAGTCAACTGCACATTGAGAAAATTGTATACAACATTATAAACATTATCACATCCCGCAGAATTCTTTTAAAAAACTAGTAAGACTTGAATTTATGTAAATTATCAAGTATTTTTTACGGTGTATAGAACACAGTAATAAGGTACTAATTCACAGTTTTTTATGTTCTCTAGCACATTTTTTCTTCAAAAGTTAAAGAAAATGATTCAATTTTAGCATTATATTTTAGTACTACATTAAGAAGGACCTACACCTACTGTGTATATTTTTTGTGTGCATATTTAGATATGATTATTTGTCATTGAAACGCCAGCCTTAAGGGATACTTCAAAGTTGCATACAATATTTTTTTTTACGTTCATGCAAAAACCGAAAAATGTTTTATTTAGATGACACTGGGTCTAGGAAAATATGACGTCGATTTGAACATTTATGTTTGTCATGATGACAAAACGCTATAGTAGAATGATAGAGGAATGCAATAAACATTTTATTGCACTAGTGCAATAAAGAACCACTTTTTCCACTAAATATAGTTCAATATAGTTTTGTTTTTTTTGCATGAACGAAAAAATTAATTAAAGTAACAATTCTAAATGCAATACATGACAATGACAAATGTGTTTTCAAACTTGGAGGGATTGCAATGCCCTTTAGATCCTGACGAGCTGTAAACGTCAGCATGTGGGTACAAATCAGCTTTAGTTTAACCACAAATGATGTGCGACACATTTTACGGCGAATCTTGTACAGGGCGTTTTCTAACTTTTCTGATAAAATGAGGGAGGGAATCCTCACCTAATTTTAAGACAAAAATGTGGTGTCAAATTTTTTGAATGTTGCTTCGTTTTCGAAATACAGGATGTTAAAAAAACTTTTTTTTATCTAGTATTACTTTATTATTTTTGATATTTTATCTAGTAATATTTGCTAGACATTTCTATGGAAACTAGGTTTGTCTTCTTCATAGAAAAGAAAAAAATACAAAAAACACAGTTTTTTAACACCTTGTATTTCAAAAACGAAGCATTCGAAAAACTTTTATACCACATTTTCGTCTAAAAATTAGATAAGAATTTACCAGAAAGGTTAGGGAACACCTTGTAGGAATAATGTGCTTAATTATGTATAATATACATTTATATATATTATAGGTACATGCTTTTGCAATAATAATGACACTCTCTCAACAGTTTTTGAAATTCTGGAAAATCTAAGTAGAAATTGGTGAGTGAAACAACTAATGTTAAAAATTTAAACTCAATTTTATTATAAATACGTCAGCAGTTCATAATAAATCGCAAAATCCATTTTAATGAGTGTCATTATTATAGCAAACGATTGTACAATGGTCGTCAGCTTAAAGTCACCACTTCCATGTTTTGTCCCTTTCTAACACCGTGTATAATAAATGGCACTAGAAAAGAATGGACCATGGAACTGGTGACTTTAAGCTGACGACCATTGTACATATTACTGCATAGCTACAAACTACAAATTCATTAAATATGTATTAAAACTACAGTGCAAAAGTATTTACACTTGTAATAGAAGTTTATTTTGCGAATATGCGTTAAAATGTAGCTATTAATTATACTTTAAACCAGTACATAGTCATAGGCAAAAAATAGTAAAGGATTGGGTTAAAATATTTTTTCATCGCTATACTTATAAATGCTGTAGCAACAATTTTTTTCACTTTAGGAACAGACAGATTGTTTGTGTATTTTTATAAATTAATTTTCCTGTTAGGTTATTTTGTTTAATATTGCAAACAAAACTTATTGAAACAAAAAAATTTCTCATTGCAATAAAAAAAAACAAATAATACAACAAATCATGGTCTTACTAATCATGACATTTGCATGAAATTAATTATTAGTTGTTTGAAATTGCATTATTTTTAAAACGACCACAATTAAATACAATTTTACTTAAAATCGATGATATTCATTCACTCTAGGTTAAAAAAATGTATCAAAAACTTGTAGATATTCAAACAGTGATAAAGTATTTTTTGTCAAGCAACAGTGAAAGTATACACACGGTAGTAGAAGGAACGAAATTATCTAAAATTTAATTGTTACACGGTGTACTGAATTATTTTGTCTCTGGGATTTGAAAATTTCTCTGCACATCAATTTTATCTACAAATATGAAGAGCACAAAAATATTTAAATGTCGAGTTTAGTCTACTATGTCTATGACTAGCCCCGATTTAAAGTATTTTAAAGTTTATAGGGAAAAGCCAGTGGGATGTTAAGTACACTCAGTAAATGTGGCGGCTATTTGAATACGTTGGAATCAATTTAAGAATGTGATATTAACCTTTATCCGCGTACCTTCTTTTTAGGCTCTAAACTGGGCCTGCAGCAGCAACCGCCTCCAACTGTATTGGCTGTTGTTTTTGGCTTCGGTTTCGCAGGTTTCCTAGCTACCGTTTTCTTAGGGGCTGGCTTCTTCGCAGGGGCTTTGTAGGAAGATCCACATCCACAACCAGGCATGTTAAAATTTAGTTCCTTAAAGAAAGGAAAAAGAAACCAATAAAAAAAATTAATGTGTAAAGTAGTGGGTAGTAAATTATACGCGACAAACGTTTTACAGTTTCACATTTTAAAGTCAGCTCAAAAATATTTTTTGCCAAGGTTATACTTCTATGTAAAGACATAAAGCTTTTAGCAGGAATATTGTAAAATCAAAAATATTTTAATAATAATTAAATATATTCCTTGAGATCATGAAAAGATCACCCGATTAATAACATTTGTGTAATTTATACCTATTTAATTTTTATAAAATTAACTTAATTAATTAGGTACTGGAAAAAATTAAATTAGAGAAAAATAATTAGTTCAGTTGGATGAGAGAATTTCTACATTTTCTACCGAATAGTGGAAAAATATGTTCTTTTTAAAGATTAAGGTGAAAATATGAAAACTTACTTTAACAATGTTTTTGTCACAAATAGTTCTACAGACTCGACTACGAACGCGTGGAACATGTCTTTTTATAAATTCATTTGAAGCAAAAAATTTAGTGATAGTGGAAAGGAATTTATTTTTACTTCTTACTTTTGTACATGTTTTGCTTAATGTATCTATTAAAATAAACAATATAAAGTTTTGGTACCGTATATTATTTTAGCAAAATGATCTTAATGTATAATGGATGACATACTGGTAGTAATTAAATATGTTACAATAATGAAAACTAATTTAAAGTGTTAGAAAAATACTATACAGGGTGTTTCTTAAGTAGAGGTCATTCTGTAGCCAAAAATAAGGGCACACATTGTCCAGCTATAGCGTATCAAAAATTAAAAAAAATACAGGTTTTAATTTCTGAACCTCGTGAGAGATAATTTAACAAAATTCGGTGTGCATATTTAGTATAACAGTAGGTATGAAACAAAAAATTATCAGCTTTAGAAACTTACCACTGGCGGATGTGTGGGTATCATCGAACATTATTTAAAAAAATATATATCAGCCTGTATAATATTACAAATAAAATAGAATTAATGCAAACCATATTGACCATTTCATTTTGTTTCACCAATATGCATAAACAATTATTAAAACTTAATCTTTTTTAAAAATAAGCTTAATTTGAAAATACATTACATTAAATAAGACGACTTCTTATTATTATTATTATTGTTTAGCATGACCTCCCTAAGATATGTTTAAGTAATTTAAATAACTGTGCAAAAATACACTTGATCAATATTGCTACTAATCGGTTTGGAATACAAAAAGTGTGAAGAACTAAAAAGTGAAGATAATACAATGTCGCATATGATTACCTATTTTATTTGTAATATTATACAGGGTGATGTATATATTTTTTTGGCAAATAATAATCGATGATAGCCATACCTCCGCCACTGGTAAGTTTCTAAAGCTGGTAATTTTTTGTTTCATACCTACTGTTATGCTGAATATGTACACCGAATTTGGTTAACTAAACTTTTTTAAATTTTTTACACGCTAATAAAGCTATAACAAAAAAATTCTTATTTTTGGCCACAGATTAGCTTAGGTATCCGTATATATTATGCAGTGATTTAATAAAATTAGGTGTGAAATAATATACTTTTAACTGTATTACTTAAGAAATATGAACATAGAAAATGCTTTATTGAGACTTGTGAACTTATACAAAATGATATAAAAATGAAAACCCCCCCGAAATAAGCAAAATATTATCTAATATTATAGCGAAAAATACGAGGAGTGAAAGAGAGTTAAATTATTACATTTGAATATATATATATATATAATATATATATATATATATATAGTAGCGCCTAGCGCCATTTTTTGACGAGAGACAGACGCAGTTGCAGCCGAACTATAACCGGACTACAAACAACTGCATTCAACTTGAAGTATGGAAAACAGTGATGACAAGTATCTCGCCTACCCCAAAATCTAGTTTGGAATGCCTAGATATGTGCGATAAAAACCTTTATCCTAATATTTACACATGTATGTATGTATCCACTGCTACCCCAGAAAGGTCTTTCTCCAGCCTAAGGAGACTGAAAAACTATCTACGAAACACTACAAGTGAAAACAGACTTAATGGTTTGGCTCTCATGAACATTCACTATGGAACAGAAATTCATGCAGATGAAGTAGTGGATATATTTTAAAAAAAGCCGAAGATTTCTTCTTTAATGGTTTTAGATTTAGCGCAGAGGAACGAAATTAATTTAAACATTTCATTTAAAGTTAAGAACTTTCTTTATAAATACCTATGTCGTAATTTTTCCGATGAATATATAGATATTAAATTTCATGTAAGTATATTTTTGTTGTCTTATTTATATCTCTAGTAGGCTGTGATAAAATACTGTCAGCTTATTATATATTATATTATTGAAGATGTAGTTCAAAAGTTCTGAAGTATTAAAATATTAAAGTACATATTAGTAATGTAATTATTTGTATTTTTTTATAGCCTATTAATACTTCAATTTTTTTTTAAAAGATCTGTAATATGTATACTGATAAATATCGTCTCCAAGTTCACTACAGACAATTTGATCGCTTGCATATCATATCTAATATTTTTGTGGTATGTCACAACATTTTTAAATTAATTTTATTTAAAAACAGAACAATTTATCCAAGTAACACGGGAGCACCTTTTTTGAAAAATTGTTGAAAATTTTAAATTTTTTGATCTGATGGTGAAAGTCGCGAGATATGAAAAAGCAATATTTACTCAATGATCCCTAATTGTGATGCTTAATTTCGGATTTGATTATTTTGACCGTTTTGGAAATATTTGAAAAAAAATATAATTTTTATGGTCCCCTTTGAGAGGCTATCGCTCCATTAGAGGGTTTTTACCTAAGTTTATATAAAGTTTTCCTTATTTTGGTATCTAGGAAGAAAATTCAGTAATGAATGAACTAGAATGCACATAAATAGATAGTGGGTATATACACCATTTTTGTTATAATAAAAAACATACAATTTTGTAGATTATTCACTCTAGAAAACACAGATAAATAAAAACTATTTAAGTTTTATAATAATTTTAGACAGTGGTATATTATAAAAAGTAAAGAAAGAGCAATGGAATGTTAATATGTTATTTATTGAGTGCCGAATTAGATTTGTTATTGAACACATCTAAGGGTTGTGTTTATTCCCAAAACAGGTAGGTTGGACTACACCATCCCAAAGGCGTATCGGCCTATCAGCCTGTCCTCGTTTCTGTTTAAAACGATGGAGAAGGTGTGTGAACGATACAAAAGGGACAGTGTACTGATGGGTAGACAGTCACACCCAAATCAAAGTGCATACACTCCAGGGCGATCCACCGATACTGCCCTTTACCAAGTAGTGGACAGGATCGAAAAATCACTGGACAATAAAGAGTCCACCCTGGGAGTATTCATAGATATAGAGGGAGCATTTGATAAAACAACCTTCCCCAAAACTAATTCAGCCCTTTTGGAAAGGGGAGTTTCTCCTACCATCTGTGGTTGGATATTTGATCGGTCAGTGGTCGCGCGGTTTAAGGCGTTAGTACTTGAATCGAGGTGACTAGACGGAGTTGGTTCGAGCCCAGCTGCCGGTAGACCGTATATAAGCTATATTCGTGGAGAGTATTGGCACCCTCTCTGTGGGTATGGTAGGGTGGAATAATGTTAGCTTGGGTCAATATGAGAGATTGACCCCCCCTAATTAATGAGATTTTCCAGGTTTCCCTCATTCTTGCACTGAATAGTGGTTAGGGCCTACCAACATAAGTCGTTCCTGGGCACAAATGTGGCCTGCTTAATAATAATATGCCGTCCCCTCCCCCGCACAAGTCTTTGACTTCTGGGCTGATCCCTGTGATTAGAATGAGGGGTAGAGATATTATTATTATTATTATTATTATTATATCAAATATGCTCACTAAAAGAGCCATACAAATCAGTGTGGCGGATCCCTCCGTAAGAGGCATTGTTACAAGGACTGCCCGCAGGAGGTGTTTTATCACCACTGCTATGGAACTTGGTTCTAGACAGTCTCCTGCATCATCTCAACTCGGAAATTGGCATCGATACCATCGCTTATGCCGATGATCTGAAGAGAAAAGACCTAAGAGCCGTTGAAGAGTGGTGTGAGGACCATGCTCTGTCTGTCAACCCCAGGAAGACAGAAATGGTTCTCTCCACGAGGAAGAGGAAAATGGGGCCCATAAAGGCACCAACTCTCCTAAACACTACGTTCAGCTTCGAATCGGACGTGAAATACCTTGGAATCACGCATGATTCGAAGTTAACATGGAATTTTCATTTGGAGAGAAGACTAAAAAAGGCGCACATATTCTATGAGCAGTGCCGCAGAACCGTTGGTAAAACTTGGGGAATGAAACCAAAGGTGGTCATGTGGATATACACTGCCATTGTGAGACCAATGTTAGCCTATGAAGCTGCCGTCTGGTGGCCGAAAGTCCAACAGATGACAGCTAAACAAAAGCTCAGCCAGGTACAAAGGATTGCCTGCCTAAGCATAACTGGAGCTATGCGTACGACATCTACCATAGCAATGGGGGTGATGCTATGTCTACCACCTTTGGATATTTATCTAAGAGAAGTAGTTGCGACAGCTATGATTCACCTCAAAAATACTGGTATTATACTTGATGGAGGATGTGCAGAAGTTAGCAGAAGCCTGTGGAATGGGGCCGCCAGAAAGATGCTCCTTTTGCAGGCAGACACTGACAGTATTTTTTCCAAGTTTGTGTTTGACAGACCCTACACGGTACTTATCAGGAATAAGGAGACCGCCAGTGAAGATGTTATCAACATCTACACAGACGGGTCAAAAAAGAAGGAAGGTGCAGGATGTGGGATTTATTCCAGATCCTTGCATATTCGTTATCAGTGGGCAATGGATAGGCATGCTACCATAGTACAAACGGAATTAGCGGGTGTAATCATAGCCGCCAAAGAAATTGCCCGTAGAGATACAACGGGCAAAACCATTAGAATCTACACAGATTAGAGTAGATAATCATTACTGATCTTACGTAATCATAAGATAACAACTAGATCAGCATGGGAATGCCATCAGCCACTAGCTGTCAGTAGCTGACAAACTGGCTAGGAGTGCATCGGGTCTGAATATTTTGGACCCGGTCCCTCCAGTATGCTTCCGTTGTCAGCAATTATCAAAGGAGACACCCACAAAGAATTTAGGAAACTATGGGATGAAACAAATAGCTGGAATTTGGCTAAGGAGTCCTAGAGTACCCCGCAAGGATACAGCCAAAAGTACCTGGCTATGTATAGGACAAACCTTCGTCTAGTGACAGGTATTCAAACTGGACACTGCTGGTTAAGAAAGCACCTCTATAACATGAGGAAGTGTGATACACCTCTTTGTAGGGGTTGCGAACAGGAAGACGAGACAGTACTCCATGCACTCTGTGAGTGCACTGCCATCTCGTCAATAAGATAATCCGTGTTGGGAGAGCGATGGCCTTCTATGGCATACATTAGAGAGATCCCCCTGAGCAACGTCACCACCTTTTTCTCCTTATTAGGTTGGCTGACGGCTTAGGTGGATTGATCTCCTAATGGGAGGAGGTACAAGAGGCCCAATGGGGCCTAAGTGCTGTAGCCTTTCTGCTACCATCCCCTTAATTCCAGAATTGAACACATCTACTTTTCATCATATGCTATCACGCTTTGTGATTGATAAGTAGTCGCCTATACAGGGTGAGTCTGTCATAATGTCATTAATTTTAAGAGGAGATAGGCAATAATGAGTAAAAAATCTAAATGCATATTTACGCCGAAAAAAATATTTTCAAATCATTATTTATTTAAACCCCCTTTTCAGATTGTCATTGACCGCTCACAGCCTTGGTCGTTTACAGCTGACAGTTCAACTCGATGTAGACCTGATGCAATGTTGCCAAGTTGAAATATTTTTCTAGTACCTACCTACCTAGGTTTTAGACATCACAAATAAACGATTGTACTGACTATTTTAGTATATCATTTTTTCTTGCTCAGTTCAACTTTAGCCAATAATAATTTAAAATGTTAATATCCAATGAAATCATATAATAATAATAATCAAATAATTCTATTAAAAATTGCAAGTAACGCGGTTCCCTCAGGTTTTTCGGTAGAAAATACGGTCCAATCAAACGATACCCGTACACTGCTGTCCATACGTTGACAGAAAATCGCCTCTGAAAGCTAAACCGACAAGTAGCGTGTTGATTTCCCTCTGAGCAAATGTAGCTGTTATGACTGCAAATAAATTAGCTTAGTTACATTGAAATCACAAAACTCCAAGGTATCTAATAATAAACCGAGTAATAAATCATTAACGTACATTACATACAAAACCTATACCCAAAGGGTAAATTATTAAGAGAAGCTGAAAAGTGTTTCGTGGTTAAATACTAATAAAAAACCATCGTGTTGTCGACAGAACACTGTTCAAGACCGAAATGACTCGCCTCTGATCTGATGCTCATAAGTTATCGAGAGTGAATCTTGACCTACCATATTATTAGGTCAATAACCTAGTTACCTAGTTTTTGTACTGATATTTAACGACAAGGAGTAAAACTATTTTTTTTTTATCTAGATACATGAATGAAATTTCCTTAAATATTGATTTATTTGCTAATAAAAACAAATGTAGATAATAAATAAATGTTTTCGAATGTTAGATTATTACAGTTTAATAATTTTGATATTACGTTTTCACTATGTTTTACAAATAAATATGAATTTTTAGTATTACTCGTACAACACATTACAGTATAATTAATTATTCAGTTTGCAGTTACGTACAGATGTACGATTAGAATTTTTTTTTAAGTAGTATGGTACTAACCTGTTTAAAATGCCAGTTCGAGTAAAACTGCACTTATCCGTTCATAGCACTTTATTAATAAAATTAGAGCCAGCCGCAATTTGATTCACCCGACGCAGTTTCACAGAACCCGTACCGCGAAGGCACTTACATAAAGTTCCCGCACCTGGAAAATGTCTTGTTAGGTAGACATCTTCAATATTCCGTAACAGAGGCATTCGCATTTCGTAAACATTCTGCGTATAACACTACCAATTCTTTCCATCCCCCCTCCAAATGTGTGGCGTGATCTACAAATTTGGGGGGGAAAGAAATGCAAGAAATGCAAAAAGTGCTAAATGGGGGTAAATTTGAATAACACGCTGAAGTGTGAGACGATATTATGTATGTAAACATGATGTGGCAACGATGTTTAATCCGGCATTCGATTGTCGTATGGGTGCGTCATCAGAAAGTTCGTAGCGCACCAGGAGCGTCGTGTTACCGATTTTTATGGGGTGATTTGTTTATTTTTTTAATGGTCGAGTAAAAATTTTTTTTCCGATTTTCTGCCTTTATTAGGCCTCCCGAATACGTGGTTAAAATTAATGACATTATGACTGACTCACCCTGTATATTCAAAAAATTTTGATATTAATGTTGTATTGGGCGCAAAAAAATTTGGAAAATTTCTCAAAAGTCTATTGAGTTGCGTCACCCACAAATTTAGCAAAAATTCCAAAAAATAGCTGGAAAAGACGAAAAATTGTGAAAATAATATAAGCAAGCGTGTGAAAATTCGGTAAAATTGTTTCTGATCTCGATCAAGTAAGTTTTAATGTATTTGTATACGCTTAATCAAAATTTTGGGTGTGTTCAACTTCATCATCATTGATTTTGTAAAAATCGCAAAAAGAATAGATGAAAATAGCAAAAAATCGTATTAATAAGTGAGATTTTAGAAAAATGTTTTCTAGATTGAAGGTTTATTGAGCACCATCATCCAAAAATGTTGCAAAAATCGCAAAAAAACTGGCTACTAAAGCCACTTCACTTCACACTTCATACGCAAATGTTTCTTCAGGTGTAAGACCAGTAAAAATAGTCGTGGTTCCCGAACATATAAATGTGGATCATTACTCTAATTTAAACTGAGCATTACCATTAAATTACAAATTTAAATACATGTTTTGGTTTCCTCAACAAACTGTTCCACAACAATTCAAAATAACTGACTGAGCATTATTGCATTTCATTAATGAGAACTATTAAATGATGACAAGCTGAGAATGATTGGATGATTATTTAAAACTGTTGTAGGATAATTCAAATTCCAAATCAAAATACAATTGAATAAATAATCTTAGAAACACCTGAAATAATGTAGCAAATAAATTGATGTGAATATTGTGAATATTTTTTTTCAGTCTACTTCGGTTGACTTATTTTATATGCCTTTGACTATGACTGATTAGTGTGAAATTTTATTTTGATTAGGAGGCTGTTTTTCGGCCTGCGTTTATATAAACAGTTTTTCTTATTTTTAGTCATACAATGCAGAGATAAATTATTGCAGACTAAGTTTCGGACATCCTGTATAAGCAAACATGTTATGTTATTGATTAATGAAACAAAAATACTAATCCACTTTATAAATTACGAATTAAGTAATTTCTGCCACTGATCATAGATAACCTACTTAATATATCGTGTTATAATGTTTTTTCTAATCCTTCAATAAAAATATCAAATGGTTTCATAAGACCTGGATTAGCATTTCATTTCAGTTTGAATTTTGAAATCTGATATAAAAATGGGCCTCAATAGCAAAATGCTTTAGTATTAGTGGAAGCTTCATTTAACAAATAATTGTATAGTATTTTTTTTACATTATCTGTATATCTTATCTTATTCTGATTTGTGAAATTTCTCATTTATTTAACTGTTTCAGAAAATGAAGTTTCTATTTACTTTAGTTACTTTAGCTGTAAGCATTAGCTTGGCTGAAAAAATCAGATATGATAATTACAAAGTCTACAGACTGGTTCCCAATGATGAGGAAACTTTCAAAATTCTTAAACAAATAGAAGTTGGGGGGGAACTTTCCAATTACAACTTTTTTAGTCCTCTGGTTAAAGTAGGAGACCCGGTGGATCTAATGGTACCGCCCTACCAGGTTGATTATATAGAGAATTTGGCCAAATCCAGAGGAATGAATGCCAGTGTTTTGATGGAAAACGTACAAAAGTACATCGATAATGAAGGTCTCAGACCCGAATCAAGGGCAGGGAGTTTTGACTGGACTAGCTATCATACATACGATGAGGTATAATGAATACTAAACAGATTATTACTACATACCTAAAATATTATTACATTTTCCATAACGCCTGTATAAGATTTTTCAAATATGAATTTTTTCGAGAAAATTAAGTTTCTCTAAATTGTAGATAGATAATAATTTACTGTTTGAAATTATTTACTTATTGAATTTTTGAATTATTTCTCTGTTTCTATTATCATATGCTTTAATGTTCAAAACTTGTTTGATATTGTCTACAATTGCTTAATGAATTGGACATTTAGACTGTGTTAGGCCAGGACATGAATGAATTGAAGGAAACGAAAAAGCAATTGAGATTGCAAAAAGAAAAATATATTTTCTTTGAACATACCCACTTTTTGATAGTCCTTACAGTGCCGTAGGTACTTGGGTTGGTTTAACAAGAATACTGTGAAAACTAGGGTTCGAAATTTAAGCGAAGAACATCTTGAATCCAACAATATAATTACTGTTGTATTTCCGTTAGTAGAAACATGTTGGATTTAAATTTTATTTATCTATATATCCTTTTATTTAATAGATTTTTGACAATAGAAACCAAAAACCAACTTGCCCTGAGGAAGGCAAATATCGGCAGTAAATAGCCGAAGCATTGATAATTTTGAAAATTGTGTTTTCTATAACAATTTGACCTGAAACCAACTATACCCCCCACTACAAAATTTTGAATTTTCCTTCAACGAAATGATGTGCAAAGTATCAGTAAGATGAGGCCTAGAAAAACCACGGTAGGTTTAACAAAATACTGTGGTCTGAAGAAACATGAAATTAGTAGAGAATCTTATATACCGGAGTTACAACTGGAAGGAAGAGATCGCGTTGCATCTACTGGATAAATGTGAGAGCTTGGAACGCCTGATAGCTAATAAACTGGATTTTATGCGAATAACAAATCTGATAAACGAATAAATAATCATTGGGAAATACAGTAGGTCTAAATTGCTCAAAGCTTTTCTTCTAGTGGTAGGAATACCAAATTAGCTAAGAAGGAATAATTTATACAGAGTGTTTGAATTACTCATCCCTAGAAATCCTCCATGTCCAAATTGTATGAAAATATTTGGATTTGGAAAGTTACACTTTGTGACCAATGTAAGATTGGCTGCATTGCATTATTACCACTGTTTGTTTCAATAATATTTATTGACTGTAGCTTATCCATAAAATATGCAGAAATTTACAAAAACCTGAGTCAAATGTAGGTACACCATAAAACCTCCGAAATTATAAAAATAATGGGTCATTGCCCGTGGGAATTTCTTATAAAAAAATTAGATGTATGGTTTTTATCAACATGTACTGGGCATAGGGTGTAAAACTTTTTTATTGCTCCAATTTCTTCAAAAAGTATTCTAAAATTACTAAAACTAGTAAATAGCGCATGTTTTAGTATGAAATAAACAGCTTTTATTTTCTCATGAGGAAAAGTATATATTTTTTTTGGAAACTTTTATATATTTTTTCTTGGTATCTTAATGAGAGAGTTTCATAAAAAAGATAAGAGAGATAATAACATAAAGTCTCCTACATTTATCATCACAAACACGTGTTCGTGTTCTAGAACACAACCAAGATAATTTCTTTATATTCACTTAATTCATTTTTAAGTTACATACTCGTACATACTATAGTGTAGTATATAGATATTAAGATACAAACTATTTTATATAAAGGCATTTAATTTATGTCCTTATAAGTATTTGTATAAACATTTTTATGATCATTTCAGTACAACACTTACCTCAGATCGTTAGCCTCAAGTTACCCTGATACAGTGACTCTTCTTCGTGGTGGCAGCACCTACGAAGGTCGTGAAATTCTTGGAGTTCTGGTGTCATTCAGTTCAGCTAACCAAAATAATGGTGTCTTTTTAGAATCTTTAATCCACCCAAGAGAATGGTAAGTTTCAGTAAAATATTAATGGGAAACCACGTTAAGTTAATATGAAAAGTAATAATAACAAATAATAAAGGTTTCAAAATTTAGTAAGTACGAGGCGTATTCGAAATGCAAGGGCCATTTGATCATAATAAACCATATATTTGTTACAAAAAACTTTTATTGGCTTATAATTTCAAACAATCGTCGTTTACTTCTAAGCACGTTTGGTAACGTTGTATTAGCTTCTTCAACTCCTTTGTATAGAAGTTATCCGCCTGAGAACTAAACCAGTTGGCAACGGCGATCTAGAGTTCTTCATCATCTTCAAACCGTTGTCCACCAAGCCGGTCGTTTTAGGATAGGTGGTTATTGTTCTTGTTTGGATGCGACGCGAATAACCCACAGTACTCAGGTCTGTAGGACTGTAGGGTTCAAAACTTCAAAGTCCATTTTGCGCACAAAAGCCGCCCCAAGATACATGTGTCTTTTTAGTATTAAACATTGCAAAGAATGTGAATCGATTCGACTGCGTTGTCGCAAAGCCTGAACCTAGCGACACTGTTTAAGTCAATCCTATATGGATGGTGCAGGTTGAGATGTCCGTGACCCGTGAGGAAACCCGTGACCCTAATGTTTCTTCTGTTAAGGATAATAAAATTTCCGTTTGCGTCAGCCCATGGACGGTCTATAAGAAGCCTGACCTGACGCAGACTGGACCCACCCGACTGATCTTCCTTTGATCGCTTTTTGACCCAGTCATCGATGGACCTTGCGAGATAACATTGTGGCAAAACTTTGTCGCCGAGACAAGAGGGCCCTGTCACCTTCTCTACAACCACGAGATGCAGTTTACAGAAGAAACAGGAAAGCCTCTAAGGCCCCTGTGAGAGCTATGCGTATCTCCCAGTTGCGCTGACATACGCAAGTCGATAGAATTTGCTTGAGGGTAAGTGGTTGAAAAGTTCCCAAGGGAAATCCTGAATTTTATGCTCTATGCACGTTGTCATGCCCATTTGCGAATATTAAAGTCTTGACACCATTGTGTAACCTTTCCCTCACACATTACTGTAAAACCATAAATTAGACACAACTTCTGATGAATTTGAGCAGCTGTAGATCCTTTTTCTTTCAAAAATCGAATTAAAGTATGCACTTCGCAACTGGCGGGAGCAGTGATGTTTGAAGCTATTGTTGACTTCTTTCCCCGACAATCAAATGAGTAACTGCAGTGGTTTTGTAAACAATTAATATTGAAATATCAGCAAACGACCCTTACTTTTCGAATACGCCTTGTACTTATACTATAATTTTCAGGATAGCAGGGGCTGTTACTACGTACATGCTAAACGAAATTTTAACGAGTACCGATTCTGAGTTCCGCAGTTTTGTTGAAGGTTATGATTGGTATGTTTTCCCTGTTTACAACCCTGATGGATATGCTTACACCCACACAAGTGTGAGTTTTGAAAAATTTATTATTTGAGAATTCACTACAAAATAATTTCTTTTTGTTTCGTGGGATTCAAAGTCGCATAGTTTAGAAAAATAGAAAATAATTTTAATTAGCTTCAATTTTAACGTTCTTTCGACGCAACTTCATGAAAATATAGAGGTTGCAGATTATACCTAAAAAAAAATACTGGGGTGTAAGTTGGCATAGAAAAAGCAGTGAAGGTATGATGCACGAGCAAATATCAACCGTATACTTATTAAGAAAAATGCAAAAATTGTTTTATTATAAAAATCAAGCAAGTCATTATTTTTTTATGTAAATATGCCAACTTTTTATAAGTTTGGTTGTACATATAAATGTATACCTAAATGAGGCTCTCAATGGTATACAGCGTATAGAACGCTTTATTGCTTTGTTGCCTTTCAGGTCCAGTATGGAGTAGCTAACGGCCACTGAAATCTGTATCATATGATAGAAGCCTTATCCCTTTAATTGCAACATATTTGACATGAATCGATTGTACATACATATTTATTTATTTATTTATCCATTTATTCATATAAGCCATATACAGGTTGTGAACGTCATATAATAAATGATACATATAGATTAAAAAAAAACATAATAAAAAGTAAGTAACACATAATATAAATAACAGTTTAACCAAGCACTGAACAAATTTCTTTACAAAATTACTTAAGTTAACTATATAACTAACTTACAAAAATACGATATTAGTTTACAAAATCAAAGTATTCTTTTATACTATAAAAACCGTAGAGAGAAACAGGTGAAGTGATATCCTAAAAGACTTATAACTTTCAATTTCTTTAATGTGTTTAGACAAACTATTAAATACCCCACTAGAAAAAATGTGAGCTTTTTTCAGACAAAGCTAAATTTAAATTACTTCTATAAATATTCATTGCCGAATGTGTATTGTAATAATGAACATTACAGTTACGTATGATTTTATTAATATATGTTTTTTATAAACAATGCTGATTCGAAAATTAGCAAGGAGTAAAAAGATAATATTTTGTTCTATTTAAACGTTGGCCTACACGAATCGAGGGGACCCAAAGAAAATATTAGTCTGATTAAACGTTTCTGCAAAATAAATACTCTATAAGAATTGGTAGCGTGGGCCCAAAAAATGATTAAGAATTTTAAGTGGGAATGCATAATATACATTTAATAAATATTTGTGAGACATTATATGATTAAGGTTTCTCAGAGCATAATATGCAGAATTCAGTTTTGATACGACATGGTCAATATGGTTATTCCAATTCAAATTTTCGTCCAGATGTAAACCCAAGAATTTAATATGTTCTGTTTTTTGCAGAATACAATCTCTCATTACTATATTAATGTCATCTGGTTCGCGTTTTTTGTAAAACATCATATACTTGGTTTTTTTCCGTATTTATCACCAGCTTATTAGTATGACACCATTCATAAAAAAGTGTTAATATACTGTTAGTTTTCGTTTCAAGCTCGTCCAAAGACTTAATTGCAATACTAATATAGTGGTATCGTCTGCATACATAATTATACGTATGTTGGGATCAGTAATTATATTAAGAGAGATAATATACTTTCCTGAGGGACGCCCAGATCAACAAAACATGTTTCAGATAAGTGTTGCGCTAATTTAACAGTTATTTTCCGATTCGACAAAAACGAGTGTATAAAATTGTTTAAAGGTTCCCTTACACCCAAGGATTGAAACTTTTTACCTAGCAGAACTTTATCTACGCAGTCGCATAGACAAGCTATACCTAGTTGTGGCAAGAATTCAGACGACTTACGTCAAGACTGTCGTCACGCAATTGTTCTTATTGCCAACATAATTTTCAATACGTCAATTCGTTGCTTTAAAAACAATCGTTTTTTGTAATTTAGTGTAATATATAGTTTTATTATTCGCAGTTGCAGTTTCGCAATATTTTGATCAAAATATAATAAATTACTAATTTGTTCGTATGATTTAAGTCCTCTGAATTCTTGTCGTAACTATAGCGCGTGAGCAAGCCTTTGAAAAATCAAGCTGGTTCAGATTTCATCATGCTCCCCTAGATCTGACAGAACCATCAATTTTGCTAAATAGACGATAGCGTTTCTTTGCGCACTTTGGCATTACATTATGCAAATGTAACAGTATTACAGATAGCAGGTCACACGTAGCATGCATCTTTGGTCTGAAAGCCCACTTAGTACTTTAAGTAGATACTTTTGTTGTTTTTGAAGTGAATTATAAGTGAATGCCCTAATAAAATCTTATATTATTCTAAATCCTGCCTTCTTAGGATCGTTTGTGGCGGAAAACTAGAACACCATACGGCTCATGCTTTGGTGTCGATGCAAACCGCAACTGGGGATATTACTGGAACACCGGCGGTACTAGCGATGATCCTTGCTCGGAAGTCTACTGTGGTCCTACATCCTTTTCTGAAACAAGCACTAAAACCTTATCCGAATTCCTCACAGCTATTGGTAGTAGGCTTGTAGCATACATAACCTTCCACTCATATGCTCAGTTGCTGTTAATGCCTTATGGGTATACTGCCGACCACCTGGACAATTACGATGTAACAGTGAGTAAATAAAGTCACTATTTGTTAATTATAATGGACCGCATTAGTGTGACGTCACAGTAGTATGCAATCCGTGGTACTTTGTGTCATAAGAAATTTCATTTCAATCAAGTGTTGTTATAATGACTCTTACGGATCCTGTATTTAAGGGTTAAATTATCTGATTGAAAACAAAACATTGGAGTTTGATTTGTTTCTTTGTTAATAGAAGTATTTAAGAAATTTATTCACTTGAATTCGATAGAAGAATGTTATCTGCTAATTTTGGACTAACTACTAAAACTACTAAAAAAATCAATAGTAATTTATTTACATAACATTTTATGCATAACATCTGCCGAAGTTTGTAAATAATTTTGACGGTTGTCTATTTTTGTAAGAAAGTTTGTATTTCATTCAGTACTAAGAAATATCAAGTCTTGAAAATATATATTTTTTCAAATTCTAATACTTCTAACTCCACAAATATGATTGTGGAGTTATATTGCATTCGTGTTTTAATTGCCTGGTATTCACTTATAAATATTAAACATTCTTGCGTGGATAAAATGCTACTTAAAACACCTATAACTATTAAAATATGTTCTTTCTCCATCAACACCAATACAGAATTAAACTCAATTGAGCAACTAATTTCATTCGGTTTATCTGTCAGAAAACTTCAACTTACAAATTTGTATATTGAGATTACGTTGATTTTGTGTGGTTTTTATATGCTTTATGGTATTAAATATATGGCTGCAATCGTCAGTGTTATGTGTTTAGTGCAAATAAAATTAACGGTATATTCACATTCAAATTAGTAGAACTGTTTATTTATTTATTTTATGCAAGGCAACCCAACATAATGCTATCAAGCATTACAATTATAGGGTGCACAATAACTAAAAAATAACAGAATATAGAATACAGAATACAGGGACGTACAATGACGTGTAATGACAATAAAAATATAACTAATTCTTAAGCTAAATTATACTACAACTAAGCTAAAAAAGAGAAATGTAAAAAAAATGAGAATAATACATAACATTCTACATATTGTGCTTTGTAAAAGCAAATACCTATATAAATATCAAATATTATTGAAGACTTGAATAGCTTGGCGTTTTACACAATTTAGTGACAGATGGAGTATATCTATGTGATTAAAGAACATGTTGTATTGTTTTTGTAACAAACTAATAGGTGAGTGAGTTGAGGCGCTGGTATTATATATTTTATGATAAAATAAATTCCATGATCGAGTAGAACGTAGTTTTATATTGAAAGACAAACGACAATATATAACTGCAGTTAATTTTACCAGTTAACAAATTAAACAAAAATAATATATACGCAATATTTCTCCTAGAACTTAATTTTAACATATTATAATGATTAAGTCTTACGAGTATATCAAAACTTTCTAGTTTTTCTAGATAGAAAAGTTCTATCTAATTTAATTAAACTTATATTACAATCCAGACTGGTCAAAATGCAACTTAATCTTCTATATATACAAGATCTAAAAGATGATATTTCGTTAATATGTGTGGCAATTGAACAAGAAAAAGAAATCGTAGATGTTATTTTGTTAATTTTATTTTGAATTTTAAGTCACTCTTCCTTAAGACCCCTTTTATGCACGCGTTTTTCTCCTCTCAACGCGGTGTTGACAAAAACGCCGCGTTTCAAGATACTCTGAGCAGAGTTACTACGTTTATGCATTTTACGCGCGTTTATTTGCTCTCGCGTTTTTAATTCTGTCGCGATGGCTTTAGACCCTTTTATACACGCGTTTTTCTCCTCTCAACGCGGAGTTGACAAAAACGCCGCGTTTCAAGATACCATGAACAGAGTTACTACGTTTATGCATTTTACGCTCGTTTATTTGCTCTCGCGTTTTCAATTCTGTCGCGATGGCTTTTCAGAACGCTTGGTGTACGCGCTCCGAAAAAACACGAAAGTATATCGGCGTTTTTATGCAAAGCGCTCTTTGTAGCAAGTCCAGTAGCTCTGTTTGTCAAGATTAGTTTTAGCACAATTTGTTTTAGTGTTAGTTTAGCTGTTCATCAAGCGGGACATGGATGCAATGGACGCAATTGATATTGAAATATTTACTGATACCATCAGACCAAATCCTGTTATATGTTATAAATTTAATTCAGCAAAAGATGATTGTGACATACGAAAGTAAGGGGTCATCCATAAATTTCGTCACATGTTAATCGGGGGAGGGTATCACCGGAATGCGACATAGTGTGACAAGGGGCAGGGAGGGTCAAAAAATCTGTGACATCACATGTTAAAATTCAAATAACGCTAAATTTATATGTGAATAAAAAACTTTAAAAATTTACAATGTCTAAAATCCTTGGACACAAGATGATTAAGTTTTGTATCTTTAATTAACAATAAGTACCTAGTCGTTTATTGCTTTCTAACTAGTCGTTTTTTTGTGTTATCTAATATATTTGACTTTATTAAAGATTATATAATAAAAGTAAGAAAAATATAAAAATAACTGTTTTCTTTTGATTATTTTTAAATGTGATGTCACATTAGGGGAGAGGGGGTTCTGAAAATGTGATAACCTGTGACAAGGACTAGGGGAAGGGTAAAAAAATCCTAAAATTCGTGTGACGTAATTTATGGATGGCCCCTAATTAAAAAACTTGTCTCCATCTTTTTGTAAATCTCCATATAAAATGCACTTTGTTGAATTCTATTTCTATTAATTGGATGTACAAATACAATATACATGGATCCATTTTCATGTACTTCACTGACTACTGTGTGGCATGAAACTGGCGACAACTGATAGAATACGCGTGCATAAAATGGAGCAGAAATATGCCGCGTTTTTCTCAATTTCGCGTTGAGTGGAGAAAAAACGCGTGCATAAAAGGGGTCTAAGGTCGAACTTTACAGGTAAGTTTTTGCGTCAATTTTCTTATGACATGACACTTGTAATGCTGGTTACCTAATTTGTGACGTCACCACTAATGCGGTCTACGTATTTCAGTATCCAATTGGACTCAAAGCAGCTGATTCACTGGCAACGCGTTATGGAACAAAATACAATGTTGGAAACGTCGCCGAAACTATTTGTAAGTATTAAGCCAACCGCACAGCAAATGCTGTTCTGTACAGTGCCGTGCTAAGTTGGATAAAGATGAGATGATGATGTTAAGTAAACTTTTTCTATAAACGTAGGTTAAAAACGCTTGGTAAAAAAGATATTTATAAATGTGCGTTTTCAGAAACGCTGGTTTTGTAAGAAGATCCAAGTCGGATTGCTAGATACAAATAAAACTTGATTCAGGTCCGGAAACAAAATAAAAATAAATAAACTGTATGATGGAAAGTCTAGAAATTGAAATACAATTATATGTCAAAAGGGTGTCCGGAAAATATGTGCACAAACTTCGGGAGCCTAATCTACTGATAAAAATAGTCGTATAAGCTTTTTCGAAACCTCAATAATAACAAATTATGGCATATCAACAAAAATATTTAATTTTTAATTCGGACATAAGTTTTTTTTGTAGTAAACCGATTTTCTTCAAATTCGGTACAGTTGTTACACGCATTAAGGTGAACCGTAAACATGAAAAAGAATTCAAAATAAAAAACCACAACACCGTTAAACCTCCAATCCATGTAAGAAATCTGTTAATTATTTTTTTATCTAAAATTATTTTCTAATTTTGATATGCCAAAGTAAAATCCCATTAAATATCCTATAAAAAAGGTACTCTTGTTTCAATTCACTGAAAGTAACCGTTTTCGAAAAAAATGTTATTGAAGTTTTCATGAGATCACGTAGTCCTCAGTAATAATAAATACAAAGCGTGTTTTGGAATCGAAAACATGATTTATTTAATACTTAACAAATAAAAAAATATTTACAAAAACCTTTCAAAGTGGTTCCCTGCTACTTCTATACATAAATTAATTCTTCGTAAAAGTGACTGGCGGGTTTGAAAAAATATTCCGGGCTTCTGTCTAATAATATTAAAATATTCAATTGTTCTTTCTCTTAATTCTGCAATGTTGTTTATTAGCCCGTTATAAACACCAGACTCACGGTTTTTGTCTCTAAAGCAGATACTTAAACTGCTATTGCAAGATGTACTTACTCATTCCTCGATATCAATTCATAATTTTACTTTAATCCACCTCCGTATAAATGATGCTTGCACGCCAGCGTTTGAGACAAACTGACGGGTAGCGGAAGTCTGTGCAGCTTGAAATGGATGCGTGACTTATTATTTCAACTCAAGTGATTCTGCTGATCTATCTATAGAATTACTATATTGAGCTTCAAAATTTGAACGCATATGTCACATTTAAATTTTATGAACAAATTTGTAATTATTTTTTTTACAGATGTTGCCAGTGGCGGCAGTCCGGACTGGGTGAAAGGTACGTTTGGAACTCCTCTCGTTTACACCTATGAACTCCGTGATCTTGGAGAATATGGTTTCCTTCTTCCTGCCGAACAAATCATTCCAACTGCACTAGAAACAATCGACTCCTTAATTACGGTGCTTAAAGAATACGAAAGTACTAAATAATAATTGTTTTATCTCTTTTATTATACAAAATTACATTATTAAATTAATTTTTGCGTATTTTTTACATAATTTGAACTAAAAATTGATATGCAGTTATGAGATACATAAATCACAAGTAACTGCATGTTTTTTGTTTGAAGATTTTAAGCTGAAATATTTACTATAGATAATATACTGACCAAAATAAATCAAATTTCGAGGTGATTTTTGTCATTTGAGATTGAAAATGGCATTTGGTCTTATTTGTTATAATATTTTTTCATCATATAAATTATTCTATCTAGATCTTTGTCACTTTTTTACCGTCAGGATCCTTTAGATTCTTAAAGTTTTGTTCTGTTTAACAATTTCAAAGAACAAGCACTATTGCTTCATGGCTGATTGAATTCTAATTATAATAACTCGTTACCTGAAATTAATTTAGGTACCGAAAACTAGGGTTATTACCTGTCTTTACCACAGTCTATTATACAGTCCGGCGTCTTCACGTCGGCTCCTTTGATGTCGAGGTCCCAGATTTCGTTTTTTTAGAGGACCATATGACGACTGCGCATTTAGCCGCGCACATTCGCGCGCTCAAGGAGCACGGTGATTTGTCAAGAAATACAATTTCTTCCACTTCGCCGTGTACATATAAATTTCATTGGTGTTCATTGCGCATTTAGCCGCGATTTAGCCACACCCTCTGGAACCTTCACTCGACGAACTGTATAATAAACTGTGTCTTTACTTGGGAAGGCTAGTTGTTAGGTACTTCAGCCTCTGTGTCGTTCCGTCCTTATTTCAACTAAAAACGTCCTTACTTGGCGAAAATTCATATTAAAATTGAATTATATGGAAAGGTGGAAACCCTACCGAAAACTTCATCCAAGTGCACCAAACTACATATAGTGAATAATATACTAATGCTAAAATGTTATTTTCTAATAAACTTGAGGTTAATTTGACAGAACCTTCGATATTGCTTCGCTGTAATCAATCCAAGTGTAAATCCATTAAAAGATAAATAAAACTAATTTGTAATAATTGATTTTGCATATACAGAGTGGTCCGTTTTCGTGGCTCACCATTGGTATCTTGCAAAACCGTACAATATACAGAGTTGCTGAAATTAGAAATAAATTACGCCGTTTGATGGCCATTATAATTAAACAGCTGTAATTTGATACAGAGGGATAAGAATATAGGAGAAATTGATTTTTGTCGAAAGAAAATTTACGACCACTAGTTTCGGTTATGCAATATTCAATTATTTTTTTTATATATAATTTTAAGTCGAGTGTATCATATCGCCCTAAACACTCATACACATTCATATCATTTTTACAAACATTAAGCGTAACATTCCGTCGCCTCTCATTGTAGCTAGCTTAATCTGTCCATAAAGAAAATAATATACAGAATATGAGTGCCGCAATTTTAAGAGCTTACATATCTGATCAGAGAGAAAAAAAAAAGTCAAATATGTTTTGTTTAGTACAACTTATATGGCAAAATTAAGGCACTCATATTTCGGACACCTTGTATAAAAAATTGTTCTTTAAACCCATTATAAACAAAATATGAAGTTTATTTGGGAATAAAGTTAATAATTGGAAATAGTAGTAACCCGAAAAATTGTTTGCTCCGTTTGAATGAGATAAACGCTCGCTCACTGGCTTGACGTCATATGCTCGCTGGCCTGCCTTGTGTCTAGAGTGTACGCGCGATTTACGTGAGGCTCTAAAGAACAAAAGTTATAGTTCAGTATTATTGAGTAATGTATATTCCAAATAACTTTCCATATCCTTATTCTGGCTATAAGAATGTAAATTGCATTAGGTATTATTTATTTTTAATAATACAACAGCTGGAGCAAAAGTTCAGATATATTTACATTAAAATGATCTTCACAACAGTAAAGAGTAGATGAATAAATTAGAGACTTTTTAATATCTTGCTGTACGGCTGCAAACCATTTTCTCCTATTTATTATTTGCTTTGGAACGTTTACAAAATATATCTTAGTTGAACTCTTTGTTGTTGTGTTTCTGCATCCCGGTATAAAACTCCATCTTTTTGCTACTGTTACTATTTGAATACACTTTTATTTTATGCCTATCATAAATTTTGTTACTAATATAATCAATCTGTAACTTATAATACACTACAAAGTTAACGCGTTTACTACTACAATTTTGCAAACTAAAACGTAGTGTCCGTAGCCACCTCAGCCAGCATATAACGTCACAGGGCTGACCTTATTGTCCTAGTACTTTAAAGTTCTATTTTTCGTCCTAAAAATGTTCCATAATGACCAAACTGGTAATTAATAGAGAACAGCACAAATTGGACAAACGAACAACAAGCAAATTAATATAAGTTTTATAAATTTGGTTTGAGGTCTACTTCTTTTTTTTGTACCAGTTGCTGATTGTTTCTCTTCCAATTTAATATTTTAGTAAGCTCATGAAGAATAAAAAATAGTAGTAAACAGTTGTTGTTTTATTATTTGAACCTATACCAGAAGAAGGTCACTATACCTACACTCAGTGTTGTACATCCCTGATGTCATATCTACACCACCACCAGTTATAATTTGATTTCGGTTTTTAATTCATGAGATGATTCACCCTAAGTAATAAGTACACACAAAATTTGAAGAATGTGACTGTCGTCATTTTCAAGTGACTGAGTAAATTTAATTGTTTTTCTCTGAACTTGATCCGTAGCTCTATTGGAGATCGAGATAAAAAATATGTTGTATTTACATTTTTCATTCCTAAAATTTCGTAAGGAATCTATTCTTGCTGGTTGACTATTTAAGTTTGACACGCCCTGCATATATAATATTAGTTCTATGAATTTGAAAATTACGCTAAACAAAGTTACGTTTTATTTAAAAATAAATTAATGATATCTATATATACATATATTAAACGTAGGTATTCCGCAGTCATCTGAAAAGTGGGGTAATCGGATATAACACATCACAATTACTTTTTTTCAACAATTTACGTTTAAAGAATATTGTTAGCTTAGTTACCGATATTGAATTAAATTTGATAAATCACTTTTAAATCCACATAAACCTATCTTGATAAATAGTTATAAGTCATTGTTTGCTATCACTTATGTGTTCTTTGACACAGATACATGATTAGCACTTGTTTATTTAATTATAATATAGAAGTATTTAAGAAATTAAAAAAATAAATAGTTCTGGTTTCAGGTTTGATTTGATAATTTTATATTTTTTAGTTATTTCTAATTGAAAAATATTTTCAATACACTTTAGAAATGTGCTTACAAAATTCTACTACTTGTTCTTTCTATCAGAATAAGCTGTTTTAATAACTTAGTTCAAATACACTTAGTTTGAGCTTTAGACGATCCTAAAGTGTCAATTTTTAAAATGATCCTTTGTTATAAATTAAAACGACTCATAGCCTGCATGGAACAAAACGACAAAACATTTTTATAACTAAATTTAAATGACATAGAACGAAAAAGATTATAAGTATTAGGCATCTTATTTAATACTGGGTGCTCAATATATATCGAATAATGAATGTTTCCAGTTTTTAAAAACACCTTGTAAAAAATGTTGTCCAAATAAAAGTTAAGTGTTTTGTACCCTATAGAGAACAACAAGGGCAAGTCAAAGAATCCCAGCTAAAGTTAGGGATGTGCTTAATTCTGTTACTGGTAGCGACGAGTTACCGAAGTCATAACTTAACGGCATAACAACCGGAAAATCACTATTTATCAAATAATAGCACCGGCCTTGAAAGCTTAAAAACCACTATTGTATGTGTTCTTTCTATGGCACTGGTTCTAAACCAAATAGCCAGCCATTGTATTGATACGAATCACAATTAGGCATTGATGCGAAAATGGAGCATACAAAAAAGCACAAAACAAAAAAAACACTATTGCAAAGACATTTTAGATACTGTATATTCTCGCTATTAGTTTTATATAATTTTGGGTAAAGTTTGCTCGATATACTTACTGCTTACTGGTAACCAATAATCAAGTTAATTTGAAATTAGGTTTATAAATTATTTATATTTTATTGTTTATCGCTAACTATCTGGTTTTATAGATATAATACTTCCTGTTAATAAAAAGCTTTGTACATACAGGGTGTCTCAAACTATATAGGTAAAACTTTAATCGGTGATATAATTTTGGGCAGAATAGGTAGAATATATTAACAAAAAAAATCCATAAATATAATTTGCAAATGCTTAGAAGGAGTGCTGTTTTATTGTTATTGTTTCAAATAAACAATATCAATCAAATTAAAATTTTGTAAAATTGCTTTGAATATGTGTAAATCTTAATTTATTTACCTTAAGACAAAATGACAATTGTAAATTATAATTATCTAGAAACTGCTAAAGTTGGGGGAAGCAGGTAAAACATTGCTCCACTTATCCTTCTGTAAGTTTTTATTTGAGAGTAGAACAAAATATGTATTTTTTATATAAACATTTTAATTTGCGCTAATTGCTGTCCAATAAAAATATTATTGAAATTTATTTTATATTTTAATAAAAAAATTAATAAAGTTAGCCATTTGTACTCAGAAATGTGTATCTTTAAATAAAAAAAGTTCCACATTATAATGTTGAGATGATCATGTAAAATTTGACTTATACAATTCGATACACCCTGTACATCTATAAGGAATTTCTTTGGTAGAACTTATGTTGTACTTAAAGATTAAAACAGTGGAAACGTTAATCTACATTATAAATTATGAATCGAGGGTTTTATAGATAAATTGCTAAATATTTTTGTTCTAATCTTTTAGTATTCTTCTAATCCTTGAATGAAAATATTAAATTAATTGGTAAGACCTGGATTAGCTTAAGATTAGTTTCAGATCTAAACTCTGATATATAAATGTATTGCAATAGTTACAGCCGGAGTCATAGTGGAAATAACTGTAAGTGTTTATATTTTGTTAAGTATGTATTTTATTCCACTCTTACATTTTGTTCCAGGAAAATGAAGTTCCTTTTTGCTTTCCTTGCTTTGACTGTAAGCCTTTGCTTGGCTGAAAAACTCAGGTTTGATAATTTCAAACTCTATAGATTGATTCCTAACGATGAGGAAACTCTCGATATCCTTAAACAAATAGAAAGCGCAGGGGAACTTTCAGAGTATAATTTTTGGAGTCCTGTAGTCAAGGTAGGAGCTCCAGTGGATCTCATGGTACCACCATATCGCGTTGATTACATCGAAGATATAGCAAAATCGAGAGGAATGAATGCTAGCGTGCTTATGGAAAATGTACAGAAGTACATCGATAATGAAGGCGTCAGACCACAATCCAGAGCAGGCAGTTTTGGCTGGACTAGCTATCATACATATGATGAGGTAACATAAAAATAGTTAATTATTAAATTTGTTTGTAGTTGCACCTAACAACAATTTACATATTATTATTATCAATTGATATCATATACATATAAATGCAACAGAGGAAAAACACTATCTGTTCATAAATTAAAATTCAATAGATGTTTCATATGACAATAAGAAACTGTTGTTGGTTATTTCATTTATGGCATGCTTTAAGAGCACGAAACCGGTATTTGTGTTAACTGTTTGCCATAGGGTTTTCAGGTGTAATTCAATGCTGGTCGGAGTATTAGCTAGTAGTTGTTTCCTAAAATTCAACTTTTTGCAAATATCACAATCGCCGTTCGTGATACAGGTAAGTGTTTCAATGGCAACCACAGTGTCGTCGCTCTAGCTCTATGAGTACGCAGTGCACCTAACCTACATCTAACAGCCATTCGCTACTCCATGCCGGGTTGAAAAGCCACAGACACGAAAAGTTCTACATCACAGTAGACACCATTGAAAGCTATCGACCTCTATTACAATTCGGCGATAACGATATTTTGCAAATATGGAATAACAGGAAACAACCACTCTAGCATTGAATTACACCAGGAAAATAAATATCGTGGTCTCTTCTGTCGGGTTAGACAGACTTAAAACAGCTAGGGTTATTCGGTTTCCTAATCTACGGCATACTGATCAGAGCTAATAAACTCGAAATCGGTATATGTCTAGTGGGCTGCTGACCAGCGACTTTAGCCGTTTGCTATAGATTTTCCTATTAAATTAAAAATTGTAAAATATTTATATTACAATTTTTAACCCTCTCTTTAAATTTATGTTTACATGTGTGTAGATTTATTAAGGTTAAATAGCCAATGGCTAGACTTCGCCTTATGGATGTGAAATTGAATTTTCTTCTTCTATATATTTTTTTAAATAAGACATTATTACTATAATTATAATACCTTTTAATTTTTTTTTATTTATATAAATTTGGAGACTTCTAGAAAAACATTGCGGTCCATAATAATAATAATACGTCTTTATTGTAAAAGAGAATACAACGGCTAAGTTATAGCCTTGGGCTACTCTTCCACTTCCACACAATAAACGATATATTTTCCAACATTTCGAGTTCTTTTAAAGTTACATTATAACTATTTAATAGCTTAGAATATATGTCGTGAATTTTTGTGGATACATATAATATTACATACATAGATATAATATTTTCTATGATTTTAGTACAACAGTTTTCTCAGATCCTTGGCCTTGAGCTATCCTGATATTGTGACCCTTATTCGTGGAGGATATTCCTTCGAAGGACGAGAAATTCTTGGAGTTTTAGTGTCCTTTAGTCCAATTAACCAAAATAATGCTGTCTTCTTGGAATCATTAATTCATTCAAGAGAATGGTAAGTAAATGTTTTAAACTTTTTAGGAATCTTATTTAGGTTTCTTTTCATTTAGTTATTTTAAAAACGTATTAATGAAAATCGACTCGATCAATGCATTTTGCATCAAAAATATGTCAAGATTCTAAGTGATGCACTTCCATTTTAGCAGAATACTTTACTCAGAAGACTTATTTTTTTCAGGATTACTGGTGCAGTTTCTACGTATATCCTTAATGAAATATTGACAAGTACGGATCCTGATTTTCGAAGATTTGCTGAAAGCTACGACTGGTATGTTTTCCCTGTTTTCAACCCTGATGGATATGTTTTCACCCACACAACTGTAAGTGTATAAAAGTTTCTTATTAAATAAAAACATGTAATCTGTTGTCGGAATTTAGTAATGATATTTAATTTTCTACTTTCTACTGATAAAATTGTTTTACTATTTAAATTCTAGAATAAATCTACATCTTAAACCTGCGATTGGAATTACATTTTGAGTTTTAACAAATTTTTTTGTTCTCTCCTTATTTAGCGTTTCGTATGTGTTTTTAAAAATTAAATTTGAAACTGTTGAGTGCCGATGTATCCAAGAAAGACTTCCATTTGTGACACAGTGTGCTACAGATGGAAGAATGGAGAATACTTATAACATAATATGTATATAGATAAAAATTAAATTAAATTTGTCATGCTATGCAATTTTGAAGATGTAGGGCAGTTTTTATAAATACAACTTTAATTGACAATACTTTAAGGTATGCTAAAAATTTGAAGTATTGAAATTTTCAAATAAAATATGAACATCTTAGTATAGTTATCAACGTAGTGGATATAATTCGCGTCAAGAATTCAGAAGACTTACGTCGTACGAATAAATGAATAATGCATTATATATTCATCAAAAAGTTAAAGAAATTGCAACTCATAGTAATAAAACTATATACAACACTAAAAATTTGCATTATATATTAGACTAAATTGCAAAACATTATTGTTTTTAACGCGACCAAATATCGAAAATTACGATGACAATAAAAACAAATGTGTAACGTCAGTCGTGACGTAAGACGTCTGAATTCTTGACGCGAGTTATAGTTATGGTGAATAAAATGTGGCGGAGGTATGGGCACTTAGTATCATTAATTTAAAGAAATTAATATAACAAAGACCTCATCATTGAGTAGTGACTCCACATGAAGAAGCTCTTCATTTTCTGAATAACATTACGTTCACAAACCATTAATTAACTATGCTTTATCGGAAGCCCCAACCAAAATATCCTCAATAGTGCTTTTTTCAATACTGCAGCTGTTGCTTGTGTTATCTCGATTCACTCTTCAAATAATCTATATTTTTGTAGACCTTCTACATCCAATACTTCGACCACATAGATGATATTGCATATTTTTTCCTCAAATTTAAAAAAAACGATAGCATGACTTATTCATTTATTGTCATTACTCTCCAGTTTTTCCTCCATTCGTTAAATTCGGCAAACACTATTTCGTAATGTTCTCTAGATTTCGCTGGCAATAAATGCAAAATTGCTTCTTGAGCTTCTTCGAAAACAGCCACAGCAACACAATTGCTTTCTTGCAATTTTACCAAATTCCGAATTGTTTATTAAATAATTGATAATAAACAAAGCATGACATGGATACAAACCAATGCAAGTATATTTTCCGCCATTTAAGTATACAAATTAGCATTATGAAGGCATTGGTTTTTTATTGCGATTGATTGCTTATTTACATGTTTTGAATTATATGTAAACATATAAATTATTTGAAAATAAAATATTGTGTTTAAGTTACTGTATGTAACTCACATGAATTTAATTTGCTTCGCTGTGCTTGGCGTTAAAAGTTTCATACTCAGTCACCTAAAGTATAACTTATACTTCTAATAAAATAAATATATAATATATTAGTTTTGACCTCTCTGAGAATTTTGGCTGTCAGATTTAGAATTTTTTTACTCCTACTGCTTTTTGAACACATGAAAAAAAATACTGTTATACAAATCTGGCTTTATCTTGTAGAACCGTATGTGGCGTAAAACCAGGGTGCCATATTCAGCCTTATGCTATGGTGCTGACCCCAACCGTAATTGGGGATACGCCTGGAACAGTGGCGGTGCCAGTGCCGAACCTTGCTCAGAAACTTACCGTGGACCAACAGCCTTTTCGGAAACAAGCACCAAAACGTTATCCGAATTCATTGCTACCATTGCTGATAGATTGGTGGCATATATCAGCTTCCATTCATACTCTCAATTGTTGCTTCTTCCATACGGCTACACTGCCGCCCACTTGGACAATTACGATGTGACAGTAAGTAAACGAAAAATGAAATAATGTATTTAATAGATACAATTTTGTACCGATAATTATTTCAGTATCCAATTGGACTCAAAGCAGCTGAGTCCCTGGCTAGACGTTATGGAACTCAATACGTTGTTGGAAACATTGTGGAAGCTATTTGTAAGTTTGTAACACATAAAAAATACATATATACAAATGAATTTTTATATTAAGGAATACGGATATACAGTGTTTCTTAAGTAGAGATCAAAAATCCAGGAGCGAATTCTATGGTCAAAAATAAGGGTGGCTTGTTATATAAGCGTGGAGTCTTAGGACAACCATTTGAAAACCAAATTGAAAAAACAAATGAATGTTTAATCTTTAAATTGCTTGTGATAATTTCGGTGTGCATATTTACTATGACAGTAGGTATATAACCCTGTATAATATTATAAATAAAATAGGTCATCATATGAGTCATTTACTTGCCATCTTTACTTTTTATTTATTTTCAATTTTTTGTATTCCAAACGGATTAACAACAAAATTGATTTATTTGATTAAATGCATTTTTACACGGTTACTTAAATTACTTAAACATATCTTATGGAGACCATGCAAAACAATAATAATAAAAGACTGTCATTTTATTTAATATTGTAGGTATATTGCCAAATTAACCTTTTTTTAGACGACTCAGTTTTAATAATCGCTTATGCATATTCAAACTCTGAAATAGCCAATATGGTTTACATTTGTGGCATTGTAGATGGAAATGGTCCCGAGCCTAGTCGAATTTATATGAAAAAAATTCCACAGCATCCAACTCCAAAACGAAGAATATTCAGACATTTTTAACGTCTTTTGGACTTATTTCAGAAAGATCCAATTCCTGGAAGACCTTTGAGTTTTAGAACGTCTGAGTTTTGAAGAAGCTAGTATAGAAATACGAAATTAAAGAAAACCCAAATACTAGTACTAGGAAGATAGCTGTAAATCTTAATATGAATTATAAATTAGATTGGTCCATTCTGCAGCATCATTAGTTATACCCGTATCATATACAAAGGGCTCAAGCCTTACTGCCGCAACACTATCCAACTCGCCTACAATTTTGCCACTGGATTATGCAAAAAACTGAAAAAATGTAGACTACCGCTGACATATTGATTTTTCTTGTTTGAAGACATATCAAGACAAAACTTCAAGGTTCACATTGAATATGAGGATCTGAGGAGCACTTACGTCAACAAATATTGAATTTATTAAATAAATAAATAAATATTGTTTACCGACGAAGCTAATTTTTCCAGAGATGCTATAATTAACTTCCACAATATACATGTTTGGTCTAATTAAAACCCTAATGCTATTAGGTATGGAATCTCGATTCCAACATCAGTTTATTTTGAATGTATGGATATTGGTGCCTCCTACAGTCATTTTCTTGAAAACGTTTTACCTGAACTACTTGGCATTGTTCCTCTCCTAAGCGCTAAGACAAAGAATGTGGTTTATGCACAACGGGGCTCTCTCACATTTTAGTTTGACTGCTGAATTTCAAAATGAAAAATTCGATAATAACGAGATTGGACGAGACACTCAAGAACCAGGTCAACCTTGGCCACCCAGATCACCCGATATGAATCCTATTGATTTTTTTTGTTTGGAGAAATAAAAAGACATTAGTTTACAAGATTCACATTGACGTGTTCGAATTGCAATTTCAAGAAGACCTGAAGCATATATTTTGGCTAAAGGGGGCCATTTCCAACATTTGCTATAATATATCATGGTAAAGTAATTCTATAGCTAATTAATTATTTTGGTATTATTTTTGTAAGTTAATCGGTTTGGAAAACAAAAAAGTGTAAATAAAGAAAAAGTGAATAAAATACAATGGCGCATGTGATGGCCTATTTTATTTGTAATATTATACAGGGTGATTTTTTTTTTGGCAAATTATGATCGATTATACCCACACCTCCAGCACTGGTAAGTTTATAAAGCTGGTAATTTTTTATTTCATTGTCATTCTAAATATGCACACCGAATTTGGTTACATTATCTTAAGCGGTTTAGAAATTAAAAACTGATTTTTTTTTTGACAATGGCTGTCTTAGGACTTCATATTTATATAACAAAGACCCTTATTTTTAGCCACAATATACGCCCGTGGATTATTGACATCTACTTAAGAAACACCCTGTACAAAAAATTTGTAAAAATGTCGAAAGAAGAATTAAATGAATACTGTCAAGATATTAAGATATCAAAGTGTTAAGATAATTTAAATTATTTTCCAATATTCATTAAAATAGCTTCAGTTAGTGAGATAAAGTAAATTTAAAAATTAATTTTTACTTGGCCACAGTAGTTATCGTTTTCTTGAAATTCGATGATCTTGAAATAAAATTCATAAATGATTGCAAATATTTTGAATTAAATGTATAAACTAAGATCAAAATTAGCAATAGTATTTGCAAGGAGGACACGGTTCTACAATTAAGGTAAACATTTGCATATAAGACACGTTACTTATATTTTATCGTTGAACAAAAGAAACTTAAAATTAATATCGTACATGTTTTATCCATTTATATAAATTATTTAAAAAATGTTTCACACTGATAGTTAAAAAAAAACAATGATTAGTTTTGCTATACCATTATTTTTTAAGTTACTACTTCGTATAAGATCTTATCCTAATTATTTGTTAACAAATAAATATTTTAACTCCAAATTTTTGTAAATATAAATATTTTGTTACCATATATTTTTTTCATAATAATGTATCTGCCACGCAGATATTATTTTACATTTTGATTGATTGTGTGAAGCTGAGAACACCAGCGTATGAAAATTTAGCATTAGTTACTTATTTATTTTATCATACTAATAATTAACGATTATATTGTAGATGTTGCTAGCGGGGGCAGTATGGACTGGGTGAAAGGAACTTTCGGAACTCCCCTAGCTTACACCTATGAACTTCGAGACAGAGGGGAATTTGGTTTTCTTCTTCCTGCTTCACAGATTATACCCACTGCACTGGAAACACTCGATTCTTTGATTACTATCCTCCAAGAATACGAAAATACTAAACGATGAAAGTTGTTACAATAAATGCTTTTCCTAAATTCATTTGTCAATAATTTTTTCGTTTTTAATGTTCAAAACTAATTATACATAATAGGTCAGCTGAATATTTTATTGGAAGCAATTCACCATATTATAAAAGATTAATAAAACAGCCAGAAACAAGTTATTTCTAACATACTGATTACAGTTGAACATTTTAATTGAATTAATTAATGTAACTACATTTTTTATAAAGTATTGATATTGTGCGAAACAAATATTAATGTCCCCGACCAGCATTAATTATACAAGCATTATTTTGTGGATGTATTTTTTTTAAGAACTTCTAGTGTTTTACTTTATTAAAATGAAATAAAATTAAGTTAAAAATTACTATCTTAAGCATATAAGTATCTGATGAAATTTTTTAGTGATTTTCAAAATTCAATAATAAGTTTAAAATAAAGTAAATGATTGTTTCTAGTTAGATTGACCTTCACAATCTCAGACTCCCCAAACAAACTACGTTAAAAAGTTATTGAATATTTCTTATATCTTTAATTCTTTATCCATTCGTAAAGTACACAAATCTAAATTAATTTTTGCGGAATTTTTAAATTTTTATTCTGATGTGTTAATTCACTTTTTTATACAAGATATTCTCTTTGTTAATGTAGTGAGTTTTTTACTACTTAATTAAAACAGGGTTACTATAATACGAAATATTTCCTTTATTATTTTGTTACGTATCTTATATATTTATGAGTAAAAAATGTATGTAATAAATAGAATAACTCAAGAATAATTTATTTTGTCTACGTTCATGCAAAAAACAAAACTTTATTGAACTGTAAATTGCATTCATCTGTCATTCTACTACAGCGTTTTGTCATCATGACAAACATAAACGTTCAAATCGACGTCACATTTTCCCAGACTTAGTGTCATCTAAATATGATTTTTTGGTTTTTGCATGAACGTAGAAAAGCTATTGTATGCAACTCGTACAAAAAGTGCTTATTATATATTAAACACTTACTTTTTGTACTTGTTGCATATAACTATTACGTTTTGGGTAAAATAATCTATAAATAAATAGTATTATATTATTTAGAATAGAAATGTCTATTACCCTGGCAAACCAATTTCAGTATCCTCCACAATTGGTGGTTATTTTGTTGCTAATTTGTAAAACCTGTTTTACTTTTGTAGCTTGTGCCAATTTCGAGAAAAATGGCGGCTTGCTAGCGTAGTATTACGTTATATAGTAGACCATATAATTGCTACGTAACTGAGAACTATAGCGAAACGATTTATGCGTCATATTTAGTTGCTATTCGAGTACTTTCAGAAGGTGTATAATTTTCTCAAAAATAAAAAATGGCAATTCAACTCATAGTGAGTTAAAAAATTGTTGCTGTCTTATACGTTTGTCTAAAAACGAAAAATCAGATACGGCCAGCAAAAACAAGTCTGAATATTTCTCTGCTCTTCAAGAACTTTCAGAGGTGTACAGTTTGCTCAGAAATAAGAAAAATTGGTAATTTAACTAGTTAAAAATTTGTAACTAATTTTTAGCGTAGTTACTTTGTTACTGAAACGAAAAATTAAATACGGCCGCCAAAACCAATTCTGGAAATTTTTTTTTGCTACCACCAATTCCAATTTTGTAGCTTGTGGCGTTTTCTAGAAAAATAGTGACTGCTAGCCTAGTAATATTACGCTAGCATATCATTGAATTGCTCTACAAGATGAAAATACAAAAATTTAATTTCTGTTTTTGTCGAGAATAGTTTCCGCATTTATTTTTATGATGAAATAAAATGACTAATATTATTGTAGTTTGACTAATGACTACTAGATTTTTAATTTTTAGACTAACGGAAGGCAGCAACACTTTTTTAACTGAGTTGAATAGCCACATTATTTATAAAAAAACTTCTCACACACTTCCTGAAGATACTCGTTGAATAACAAAATACAGTGCTATCATTCTTATGTCGGCTGTAGACTATGCGTGAATTTGCGATTCGCGATGCGCGGTTTGTAAGCAATTCGTGCATCGTGTGTAGGGTTTTTATGAATGGATTTTTAACGAACAACACCCTACACACTATTTGCATATCCCGAATCGCGTATTCACGCATAGTCTGTAGCGGGCCTTACTTGCCGAGCAATCCAATAGTCTGCCAGCGTAATATTACGCTAGCAGCCACAATTTTTCTTGAAAACGGCACAAGCAATATATATTTCATATATGTATATTCAATACAGCAATAAGCTAACGTAATATAGGGACTTATTACGTCACTAACGTTTGCCCCCCAGCAATTTTCAAGTTTCGGCGCCTATGGGTGCTAGATGTGATAATTGCAGAATTATTTCAATATAATCTCTAATTAAAATTGAAAAAAATAAATGCAAAATGATTTTTAAAGGCTCTATAATCCTATAAAGCTTAGAAGTGAAGTACACATTTTTATTAACTACAGCCTCAAAAATAATGAAATTATTGATACCTAGGAATTCAGAGGGATCTGTGGGGTTTCATCAAAAAAAGTTATGCTAATATTCATAAATGTGATTTTGAGAACATTGTTTAGTTACCTATTTACTCTTCAATATTATTATATTTTTGTATTACTAATCATTTTTATGGAAAATTCTAGATGAACAATAGTTGTCATTGGAAATAATCCATTCAAATCTGTTTCATTTTTTAACTTAATAGTTGAACCACAAATTAAAATTCCATCTATATGGCATTGCTTTTCCCCTGCCCTACCATTTAAGATAAACCACTTTCAATGAGATTACCAAGAAAGCCCCTAAAGCCTAGTTTTTTCTTCACTGCTGTGGTATCTCGACGGTATTTACAGTTCTATGTTTATACGTAACTAGGTACAAAAAAACCAGTGCGTCATTTGGATTTGCAGCCAGCTTTCTACAAAAATCTTAGGATTTAATTTTAAATCTGCCTTCAAGCTTCACACAGCTGTGATCAGGTGCGTCTTCGCTTATGCAGCTATTTCACTCTATTGAAGTGGAATAATCCCTTGGACGGATCTGGTTTGAGGCAGACCAGGCTTCTGACTAAGGGTCTATTGATTGACTTAAATAATCGTATGCTACGTAAAACCATTAGTATTGATACAAAGCTCCTAATTGGCCGTGAATATATCAACAAATTAGGCATTACAGACTAGTGCTAGCCTTTGTATAAATAACTGAGAACAGCATTTTTGTTGCCTCAAGATGTAGCACAGAATCTACCAGGGCTCATACTATCTTTGCATGAAGTACGGACTTGTTTTAGAATCTACTACTAGCAGCATGTACAATTGATCACAAGACCTGAGTACTACATATTTTCGTGCAAATGTTCATCTCCTATAGGTAAAATGGCAGTTATATTCTTTGTATGATCAAATAACCCTCGCGTATAATTTTAGGAATAGATACTGTTCTCGTTTTTTCTTTTGTTTCTTTTAATTCCGAAATCAGACCTGTAACGTCATATCTTACTCTCTGTTTATTATTTACGGTAAGATATATTTGTCAGATAATTCAAATTGATGCATTTGATTGATTTATGGAGGAATTATGGGACAGTGCTGTGTACATTTTTTTCTTGTAAATTTTTAATAACAAAGTGATAAGAAATTATTTTCTTCTCTCTAAGGCTTGTTTAAGATAAAACTCAAATACTGTCTTATTCAGAATTATTAAGGTTGAAATAGTTTATACCTAGTCAATCTGCAAGCAAAATGGCTATAGAAAATTACGAACATTTCCTTAATAAATTTACGGAGGTACGACCCTGCAAAGTTCTAAATAAAATTAGAATTTTTTTAATAACTGCGAAACGGGTGATATAAAAATTAGACACCTACAGCACTGGTATATGTCGTTAGAGAGTGGCGGAGATATGGGGGTAGATGTATAATTTTTATTTTTAAAAACAAAAGAAATCGACGTTTTTTAAAGCGTCTTGTATTATTTTGGTAATATGGTCCATTATTTACAAAAGTTGTCTTCTGTAAAATTTTAATAGGAGGTTGGGTTTTCGATAATTGCAGTTTTAAATATCTTTACGATAAAACAGCGAAAATAAAATTTAACAATGAGCTTTCATTTTAATATTAAAGATAAATAATATTATTTGAACAAAAACGTATCCATTCAAATGTCTATGTAAATATATATGTTGTTCCTCCGTACGTTCAGCTAAAAGTAAAAGTTCAGTTTCAAATCTGCCATTGCGACGTATAATGATCGATTACGTGTTCATCCTAATTCTTGTAGCAATTTGATTAGCATCATTAATTTTAAGCAACTAGAAGCTGAATCTGCGATAAAGCAAATTAAGCCTGATTTAACAATGGGAACAGATTTCATACCAGCACTTCTTGTTAGAGATTGTGCTTCTGCTATTGCGAGTCCACTAATAACTACTTTTAACCTGATACTTAGAACAACAAGCTTCCCTGATATGTGGAAAATTTGGAGGACATCTCTTGTGCATAAAAAAATAGTAAAGCCGAAATACGAACTATAGACCTATTTCCATTATCTCCAATTTATCTAAAATCTTGGAAATACTTCTTCACAATTCATTATATAGTAAGTTTATTCAGGTGTAAGTAACAAGTAAAATATTAATACATGAATAGATTTCATTATAAAAAACAAAGTAAATACACATATAGTAGCATGAATCGCACCTAAGTGAAACTTGTGTTGTGCGATTCACTCCACTATACAACATGAAAGAAAAATAAAAGAAAAAACAAAAATCTCAATGTTTTGATTACAAGAACAGTAGAAAAATTATATTTTACACGTAAAATATAAGGGGACGCAGAAGTGTGCCCTTAAAGCCTATACTAACCGAAAATGGGTTCAATCAAAGCATAATTTTCAAATATAAATGACTTTAGTTCTCTCTTTAAAACTGACTTTTTTGCAATACTTTTTATTCTTTTAGGCAATATATTAAATAGTTTAGGACCCAAATAATATGAGAATTTTTGAGAGTGACTCTTTTTACAACGGGGGATGACTGTATTAATATTGGCCAAAGAACGAGTGTTATGGGAATGGGAGATATAAGGAATATCAATACTAAATACTGGTATTAAACATTGATAAACAAACAATTCTCTAAGTTTAACGACCTTGGCTTCTTTATACAGAGTTTCCGTTGAATAAATCTTATCTTTTTTTAACATAATTTTCAATATACTATTTTGTACAACATTTAAACTATGGATCAATGACTTACCTAAACCACCCCATACAGTTATACAATATCTTAAAACAGACACTGCTAGCGCCTCATAAACAATAAACATATGTTTTCTATCCAAAATGTCCCTTAATTGGTAAAATTTATAAATGAGTTTTCAATTTTTTACAGTGTATTCAACATGCTCAGCCCATCGCAGAAATTGATCTATCATTATTCCTAAATATTTTAGAGAATTTACTTTTTTAATATTAGGACATGGACAATTTAAGTGGTTTGTACAAGAATGTTTGTGAATTCTAATAATATCAATTGAAGGCTGCTCAGTTATTAATGAAGTAAAAGCAATAAATCTAGTATTCTCAACGTTAAGACTAAGGAGGCTGCAACTCAACCAATTAGAAAATATTTTAAGTTCTGTTTCAGCTTTGTGGTATACCTCAGGCCAATAATCACCAGTAAACAATATAGCAGTGTCGTCTGCATATGAAATAACTGTAGCAGTGGTATCTGATAATTTGGAGATATTATTTATATAAACTAGAAACAAAATAGGTCCCAAGACTGTCCCCTGAGGTACGCCCATGGTTATCGGTAATGAGTTACTACATACTTGATTTACTCTTACAACCTGATGTCTATCTGTTAAATAGTTTTTAAATAATTCTAAGGATACACCCCTAATACCAGCATCCTCCAAACGTTTGAACAAAATAGCATGATTAACTGTATCGAATGCTTTGGCGAGGTCAAGAAAACAGTTAAACATTTTTTTTGCTTGTCTAATTTTTCAACAATATCACATACAAGTTGATGAACAGCGTCTTCGGTTGACATTTGTTCTCTAAAACCATACTGACCACTAGCTAAAATTTTATTCTCCTCTAAAAAATATTGCAACTTATTTTTCAATGCTTTCTCAAACACCTTAGCGAAATTGTTTATAAGGGTGATTGGCCGATAATTAGTTACAAGTTTTTTATCGCCAGATTTAAAAATAGGAACAGTTACAGACTCCTTAAATGCTTTAGGAACAAGCCCTGTAGAGAAAGTTAAATTTATTATATACACCAATGGGTCAATGAAATACATATGAAATTTTTTTACGATATAAACAGGTACTCCATCAGGGCCTGGACAGGAATTATTTTTAAATTTGAAATTATTGAAACAATATTATTTCTATTAATAGGCGGTAAAATGGGACTCGTTTTTATTAAGTTTGTTTCTGACTGAGATATCAGAAGGAATCTTATCAATCCCACTCGCCATTTTCGTACCAATATTTGCAAAAAAATTATTAAAGAAATTAGCTTTTTCTGCATCAGTTAAAATTTCATGATTGTCGTTATTTATGATACAAAAAGATGATTTACTCCTAAAATTAGAATCAGAGTTAGTTATAGTATTAATCTCACGCCATATTTTCCTATAATTATTTTGTGCCTCTGAAATCTTATTATGATAATATGAGGATTTAGTTTGTTTAAGTAAACTGTTGAGAAAATTTCTATAGGTTTTGTATGCAGATTTTGAAGTCTCTGTACCTGTCCTATTAAACTCTCATTTTAGACAATCCCTATGGTGAATGGAATTAAGAAGTCCCTGCGTCATCCAAGGTTTTAATTTAATATTTTCTTTTGTAAAGTGTTTTATAGTGGTACTTCTGTTGATATAATCAAGGACTTTATTGATAAATACATTATAGGCGACGTTTGGATCATTTTGATTAAGAACTTCTGTCCAATTTTCATGTTTAAAATAATTTTCAAGACTAAAATAGTTGGTAAATTTTGTTTCTTCGTGAGAAACATTCTTAGAGTTATTTTTTACATCAGTTTTCAAATTTATGCATAACAAAACCGTGTAGTGATCGGTCAAATTTGTTTTAATTATATATGATTGCAATTTAACTTTTGTTAAACAATTGATTTTGGGAATCCCAACAAATATATGATCAATTAACGTGGAAGAATCGTCTGTAACTCTGGTAGGTTTATTAATAATATATGGAAATAGATCAAATTCAGCCAGGGCACATATATAACTGTTCACGTAAGAATCAGCTGTATTCAACAAATCAATATTAATATCACCTATAAAAATTTTGACATCACATTTTCTCTGATTCGAAAAATAGGTCTGCAAATCCCCTATATATGTATTTAAGTCAGATTTCGGTGGCCTATAAGAAGCTATCAATATAAATTTTAGATCATTCAATGTAAAAGAGATTTCCAGTAATTTCAACTCAGACAATTGAACAATATCAGAGGTAGACCGAATATGACTCTTAACAAAAACAACTACGCCATCCGATTTATTATATGTATATTGATTATAATAGCCAATAAAGTTTGGAATTGCAAAATATTCTACATTATATAGCTCTGTGTCTGAAATTATATCGCCTCGACAGCACGAATTCATAAAAGGGAGGTCCACTGTGACGAACTTTGTGTGTAAGACTCAAGCCTTTAGTCCTTGGACCAATGTGGTCAAGTTGATGTAGTATACTCTAACTTTACTAAAGCATTTGACAGACAGACTACACAAGCTGGATATGTTTGGCCTTTCTAATTCGTTATTGCAGTTGTTCCAATCTTACCTGTAAAACAGATATCAGTTCGTACAGTATCGTTGTTATTGTCCTGAAAAAATCCTACATGTGTCTAGCGTCCGTCAAGGTTCGACGCTTGGTTGCCTCTTATTTGTTATGTTCCTAAATGATATTGCAGTTATATGTGCACTAGTTGGCTGGTGTTCTTCCAATAATTTATCCTTAAATGCATCGAAATGTATAATGTTATGACATTTAGTAGGAAAACAAACTCTTTCACGTTTGCATATAAATTAGGTGACTCTATTCTTTGCAGGCCTAGTTAAGTAAAGGATCTTGGGGTTATTTTCGATCCTAAACTATCGTTTACGAAACATATAATTGAACTGGCTGTTCCTTCATATGTATGTTCACATATAAATTGAGTGCAGGTGAGATATAAGTGGTACGCTTACTTCCTGCTCGGCCTAAGCGGTTATTGTCGGTCATCTCATCTATGGCACACTGATGAGAGCTAACAAGCCCGAAACTGGTCTATGTCTGGTGGTGTGTCCGACAAGAGTTCTTGGCTGTTCACACAGATGCTGCAGGAGTAATTCAATGCCGGTCGGGGCATTAGTCCGCGGAGTAGTTGTTTCCTGCAGTATCATTTACAGATTTAATAGCTCGGCGCCCACGGCGAGACGTCTGCGTTAAGTACCTGCTGCAATGTAGGTCACTTCCTGTAAGTCGAGCCGCTTAGGCTGAGCAGGAAGTAAGCAGACCACTTATATCTCACCTAAAACCCTATTTGTTATTACATTTTTGAATTCTCTACATTTTCCTGATTGTAGTTATATAAACATGGACAGTCATGGATTATCTTTTACTGTTTGTGAGATTTTGGTGATTAAATATTTGCATAATTATAACTTTATTTTTAATTATGAAGATTACGAAAAAATATAGTGCGATGCTCGATTATTAATATCTTTTAACTTGTGAAAAATTAATCAAAAAATACACATTTCAGTTTTTCGATATCGCTTAAGGTAGGAAAATTACAGCCAAATACTTTTAAAGGGGTGAGTTGGCGGACTATTAACAGGAATTTTGGGAAGCATCAATGACTAGGTGTAATATAGGTGTCAATAATTGGTTTCGTTTTAGCTCATAATTTAAACAAAATATCAGCACGAATCAGTATGATGAACGTTTATGTTGTGGCGAATGTACATGTCGTTCAAACTTTTTGCTCGGAGTACACAGTTAGATGTTGTCAATAATCGAGACAACATTTGTTAATATTTTGGATTAACGTGCTGAAAATTATAATCCATAATATATTGCTTCACTTATAATAAATAATGAATTAAGTAGTTCTGTTGACTATTGATAAATAGTGTACTTTTATTTTATGCCGTAATCGCATTTGTAATCCTTGAATGTATATATCAAATAATCTGATAATGCATTAATACAGGCTAGCTCTGGATCTAGATTCTAATATATAAACGTGTAATACAGTAAGTTCAGGTTACACCGCTAGTGGAAACTTCATTACATAGTGAGTATTTACCTTTTCTGAATTCTGATATTTAATCTCAATATTATTGTTTCAGGAAAGATGAAGTTTCTTTTTGCTGTACTTTGTCTGGCTGTAAGCCTTTCTTTGGCCGAAAAACTACGATTTGACAATTTTAGAGTCTACAGATTGATTCCCAACGATGAAGAAACTCTTAACATCCTTAAACAACTTGAAGACACAGAAGAACTGTCTGAATATAATTTCTGGAGTCCTCCTCTCAAAGTAGGAGGAGAAGTAGATCTTATGGTACCTCCTTATCGGTTTGATGAAATAGAAAACATGGCTAAGACCAGAGGGATGAATGCTAGCGTGTTCATAGAAAATGTACAAGAACTCATTGATAATGAAGGTCTCAGACCAGAATCAAGAGCAGGAAGCTTTGGTTGGACTAGCTACCACACACTTGCAGAGGTAATGTCGAAATTTAAACAAACAATAAACTAATTTAATGCAAATTTGGATGAAATTGACAAATATAAATATAATGTAAAATATCTGTTTATCCGTGCGGACTGGAATGTTTGATCAAATTTTAATAGTATTTCATTTAAGAATAAATTAATTCAAACGTGTTCCACATCGTTTCGGTTTTGAGGTGTGGGACCAACGTAGAAAATTTAAATAAGAAAGGGGATGGTCAAAGACCAACTAGAATTAAACATCTAGGTTTTTAAAATACGCAGACTCTGGACATTCAGTGTCGACACAAATGTATACTTATAACTGTGTCTTCATATAAATATAAGAAGTGTACAGATCTATGTTTCAAAAGCAATCTAGCAACGTAGTATCGGGAGTGTCCACACATACACTATGATATATAGGGTGTTAAAAAAGAGTGTAAAATATTTTAGGAGGTAATAGTATGAACCAAAATAAGCAAAAAAGTCTTAATAAGCATGTGTCTGAAAAGTAACGGTTATGGAGATATGGACCAGTATTCATTTTTCAAACATTTCATTTTATTAGGAATAAACCGACAAAGAAAGCTTTTAACAAACAAAAAACAATTACAAAAGATGTTCAAAGTGCCCTCCATCCATTTTCAAGCAGGCACGACATCTTCGTCTCAACGATATTCGAACTCTTTCGGAAACATCCTCCTTGGTTTGGATTTCTTGACACTTTTGATTAATCCGTAGCTGCAGCTCTTCCAGGGTATTTACAGGAGTACCATACACTAATGTCTTCAAATAACCCCAAACAAAGACATCTAGAGGGCTCAGATCAGGCGATCTTGGAGGCCATAAAACAGGTCTGGCCCTTCCTACCCACCTATCTTGAAAAGTTTGGTGTAAATGCTCTCTAACGGCCATGGAAAAATGAGCTGGAGCACTATCATGCTGGAGCCACATTTGTATGAGTTTTTGGAAGTCATTCCTTTGAATCAGAGGCAACAAGTGTATGGTACTCCTGTAAATAGCCTGGAAGAGCTGCTGCTACGGATTAATCAAAAGTGTCAAAGAAGGTTGTTTTCGAATGAGTTCGAATATCGTTGAGACAAAGATGTCGTACCTGCTTGGAAATGGACGGAGGGCACTTTGAACATCTTCTGTAACTTTGTTTTTTGTTTGGTAAAAGCTTCCTTTGTCGGTTTATTCCTAATAAAATAAAATGTTTGAAAAACGAATAGTGGTCCATATCTCCTCAACCGTTACTTTGCGGACCCATGTTTATTAAGACTTCTCTGCTTATTTTGGTTCATATATAGCTTCTGAAATATTTTACACTCTTTTTGAACACCCTGTTACTTTAATTGCTACACTATCACGTTTCAGTCAGTACGTTAGGCTCCGTCAATCATTTTGTATTTTGAATAAACGACATCGACGCAGAAACAGAAATATTTAGAAAAAAATTTAGTATATCAAAAGCAAGGTGCATATAATCGATTGATGGTGGATTTGAAAAATGAAGATCAATTAATATACGTAAACTTCCTTTACACATCAAGTACTGATTTTGATTAGTTGTTAGAAAAGGTATCTTCTTTGATTAAAAAACCAAATTTAGAATGGCTATATCTCAAAACGAACGGTTAGATTCAATCTTGAACATTATCATACTTCATTATTTAATAAAAAATAACATTTTGGTTTCTTGTTTGGATTACGTGAGAGATATGTTGAATTATTGATATCATTCAAGCTGTTCAAGAGTTCTCTTGGACGTGTACCGTTCAGTTGGAAGTAGTAGAAGCACTTTAAGGTAAAAAGCTGCCCCAAATTGTTATTTAAAATCGCACTGGGAGGTTTTTTCTTATAAAGATTGTTCTAACAAATGACAAATTAATAATTTGTGTTTTTTAAGAAATACATCACTATATCTTGGAAATTATTTTTGCTATTGATCTGAATTTTTGAAGCAACATACAAAATACTACATCGTTTCCGACAGTTCTTGATTTTAACAAAAAATGTCTATTAATTAAATAGACACCACTGCAGATTTTTTGTACAGTTCTGCAAAATAATTAAATAAATAGCTCATGTAGTTTTCGAGATATTGTGATGTATATCTGAAAAAACAAAATTGTTAATATCTATTTGAGTAAAAGCCCTATATCTACTACCGTTCCGGGATGATTTTTGTACGACTGGTGAATAATTATGTCTCAGTGTGTCAGTAATTATTTAATGGGTTGTAGTTTTTTACCAAGTGACTTCATACAACCTAACGAGCAGAAGAGACGAAACAAAAAATTACTATCTCGCGAATAGTTAACGATGTGTTTGTCTTTTTTTTATAAACCGTTCTAATCTGATACCTAAATGTCTTTCGATGTATGTATATAAGAAAAAATAATATTTTATATAGTTACCCGCATGTCAAACTTTTCAATACATATTTTATGGGTTTTAAATTTAGAATTAATTTTTGGAAAAATGATATTTTTTTGACCTAGTATGCACTGTCGGAAGCGTTGTAGTATTTTGTAGTATGTTAACGCAAAAATTCAGATCAATAACGAAAATAGTTTCCAAGATATAGTGATGTATATCTTAAAAACACAAGTTATTAATTTGCCATTTTTTTAGAATAACCCTTATAAAAAAAACTCTCCCAGTGCTATTTTTGTACTATCGGTGGAAATTGGTACTCCAAAGGGTAAATAATAATTTGGGAGCTTTAAAGTAACATTGAAATTTACTTCTAGAGGGTTTTTGGGCTGGTAGGAACTATATTAACTGTCGAGTAGACTTACATCGGCACAGACATCTAAAATAGCTATCCTCCCTATAAAATTTCGCAGTTTTGCTAGATCGTAACGGCACTGATCTATGGAATGTATACAGGGTATTGGGAAATGATGCGCCAAGATGCGTCACGAAAAGTTAATGCCACAAAGTCCTAACAAAGTCAAACATTTTTTGGAAAATACAGGGTGCCAAAAACTTTTTTTTTTAAGAGTTTGTTAAAACTTTTTATGAGTATAATCATCGTCTGTTAAATCGTGTCGCCTTTGTAATGCTTGTCAGTCGAATCACTTGAATTTCAATCTAGAATTCTGTAATGTGCTGTAGTGTGACGACACCAATGTTAGTATTTACACATCAGGTCATAAATGTCAGAATTTGACATTTGATATTGAAACTGCAATAACTTCTTTTAATAAAACCTACCTATTTAATTTGGTTTGCAAAATGTACGTATTTTTTATCTACTATTTTAAAACATTAAAATATGCGGCACTGATACCATTTCAATACTTCAGACAAAGCTTTTGTGTCTAAATATTTTACATTTTTCATAAAACTGGGTACATACCTACGTATTAATAATGAACTGCACCTGCAACTGCAAATAATTACATTTTCACCATGAAAACATAATACTTATTTTAGGTTGTATCAACTTATACATTTAAAAATGATACGTAAACAAAAACGTACACCTTAACAGATATTTGACATTTATCATAATTTCTATGGAAACAATTAACAACTATGTTATTTGTGCTGTAGTGTGCTGCCACGCACGGTGAGTCACTGCAAACGGGCAATGGAACAGACTAGAAAAAGCACAGCTGCTGCGACGATGTTCTAATATTTTTTTTTCTATTTTTATATACGTATCACTAGTATCTCTTTGTAACCATATTATTGTTTTCAAGATGTGCTTTGTTAATTTTGAAAATTAGTTCGAATAAGCGGCTGTTAATTTAATATACGGGAATGTTTAAAGTTGTTTGTCTTCTTTTCTTATACAAATTTAAAAAAAATGTTCAAGCAAAAAGTTCTACGTTATTATTGGAAGGCCAACGACAGTTTAGGTCCTTTGGCGTTGGAGGATATGCATCAAATTAAGAACGTAGGTACAAAGCGGCACTAGTATTACCTACGTGTACAAAATTAAAAAATGATCGGTACACTTACGAAAAAGTTATTAGAAGAACTGTAACTCCGATAATTTTGAATTTTCGAAAAAATATTATAGGGCTGTGTGGCATTAATTAGAATATCACTTTTGGACGCCCTGTATATTATATATACATTTGATGTACACATTCGGTGTCTACATTAAAATGTCTAGTGTGTACTATTATTTCAATAGGTGTATACATTTGTGTCAACACTAAGTATCCAGATGCATACGAACCTTTGCATTCTGTTAAGGTGCGGGTTCACTGAATACTTTTGTAGCGCAACACTGTATCGCAACATAGTCGCAACAGGTGATTTATGTGTACTTAACCTTGCATCTTAACGTGCAACATAAACGCCGTGTTGCGTCGATACAGATGCTGTTGAGATACAACATTCAGTCGACACAGGAGTTTATAGGTAGCGCCACATGTTTCGTACGAAACAAAACAGGTTTGTTTCGCGCGAGTGTTGCATTGAACAATATCTAGTGAATTTGAAAATGGATTGCTTTTCTCATTCGTGTATCTTGCTTTTTTATCTTTACCGATATTAATTGCAATAAATACTCAAAATCTGTTGCATCCATACGCATTTTTTTTTATAAAAATCTGGAACTCCAATTCGCAATTCTGTCATCAATTGATTATAGGCCCCTTGTTCATTCCTTTTTGCTATCCAGTCCCGCACCCATATTTTTCGTTTGGGTTTTCGTTTTGCACATCTTTGTTTTAAATTTGCGAGAACAATGACAGCAGCTGCGATTCTATTTTTTGACATCACTGACAGCAAAACAACAACCACATAAATGCTTTAAAATTAGTGTATCGTATCTAATGCTCAGAGAGAAAGATCGCAACTGGTGGACATACCTGGCAAAACAATTGTAGCATGTATCCTCCATAACCATGTTGCATATACATATGTATCGAGCAACTCGCTGCTAAGTGGACACATCACGGCAACATTTGTAGCGCAACAACATTTTTGTTGCGCTACAAAAGTATCCAGTGGACCCGCACCTTTACAGCTGTGGAGAGAATATATTTCCTATTTATGAGCCGAAGGGATCTCCATTCAAAGGCTCATGTCTTAAATCTGTAAACTGCCACTGATTATCTGAACTATATTTTCATGAATAGCTTGATATTATGATACTTTGAGTAATAATTATTATCAATAATCCAGTATAAGTATATAACTAATTCATAATTGTGTCAATTTTCAGTACAACGAATTCCTCAGATCTTTAGCTGCAAGGTTTCCCAACGTTGTGACTCTTCTCCGAGGCGGTGTTTCCCACGAAGGACGTGAAATTCTTGGAGTTCTAGTATCTTTTAGCCCTGCTAACCAAAATAACGCTGTCTTTTTGGAATCATTAATTCATGCAAGAGAATGGTAATATGGGAAACACTGAATTATAGAATAAGAAATATTAAAATAAGATAAGATTTATATTTTTGAATGATTTAAATTCATTATCTACAATAACTATTTTCTTTTCAGGATTGCTGGTGCCGTCAATACTTATATCCTTAATGAAATACTAACAAGCACCGATCCTGCTTTCCGTAGATTTGCTGAAAGATACGACTGGTACATTTTCCCTGTCTTCAACCCTGACGGATTTGCCTTCTCTCATACCAATGTAAGTTTTGAAAAATAATTATTCTATTTATTTTACTAAGTGATAAAACAAAACAATTTACGTACTACAAAAATGCATTCAATAATTTCCCTATATGTATTTTTTTTTAATTAGCGCTTAAAGTGTACGAGTACTCAAATAAAATTTCTCCTAAATTGATATTTAAATAATTAGATAAAATTTATTACAAACAAACCAGAATGTAAAGTAGGTAGCTAGATAATTAGGCGCTCATAAGCGTGCATCAGAAGCAATGGAGATAATTTCGAGTAACTTTTTAATTATAAAATATTTACTATAACAATTTTTCCGAATTCTTGTTCTTCCAAAAGTTGCTCTCTTATAGCTACCGTCACCTGCAAATATTTTTGTTTGATTTATTAACAGTAGTCCATAATACTTCGTTATGGAACCACTTTATTGATTGTATTATTCTGTGCATTAAAACAATGCATTTTTTACTCGATTTACACAATGGGCTGTACCATATAACCTTGATGGAGCTATTTTCACCATAATTGAACAGGAAATTTAAAAAAGAGAATATTTTAACACATGCCAGCGGCTTACCATGTGTATTCGTCAAAAATATTCAGTGACGTTGCGCTACGTGAGTTTTGGACTTGATTTGAAAAAAACACTTTTTAGGAGCACACAACGTTTAATGAGAAAACCAAGTACAATATTATTCTATTCTAGTATTTGCGAATATATTTATTAGATTAAAAATATCGAAGCTTTGTTTTAATTAACACGTGCTTATCTAAGCTGACTCTGATAGTTTTATTACTTAATGTTATTATTATGAAACGAAGCGGAAACGATAAGAAGATATATATATATACAGTGTGTTCGCATAACTCCTCCCTCTTTAAAATGGAACCGACGGAGTGGAACGTAGCTCGGTTACATTGAGTTGTAGGAATCTCGAATTCTTCTTCCAGAATGGAACCACGGGAACAAAGTTTCATGATGGGTTTCCAGAATGGAACAACGGGAACACAGTTTCATGATGGGTTTCCACAAGATTATCATCAGGGCACAGGAACAAACGATAATAATTATTGTCAGGTAATATTTGATATTAGAATGTGAATTGATGTCATCAATCGAAAGAACAGGAACATGGCTCCCTTTCATCTGGACGTCATGGATTTCGTCTAATGGGACTTATTGCAACATTAGTGGTTTATTGGTTGCAGTCAACAGTCGAAGCAGACTATGGGCACACAAAATTGCCTATTTTTTCGTCTTTCATGCAATATACTACATGTCGCCCTTATATTTTGTATTAATTACAGTTTTTTCAATTTTAGTATAAAAATGTGCCTAAATATTATCGTGTTGCTCAAGCTATGTAGTACCTGTTTTAAATACGCCAACTGCAAAAAAATAATAAAAAGAATGCACATTTTTATGCAAAATATAGATTTTCTTATAATATTATTATTTTATTGGCTTTCACATTAGAAGCAATTGGGTTTTTAAAATTGTTCTAACACCGACAATGTAGCTTACGCTAAATGTTGTAAGCTATGACAATAAATGTATTGACTCAGTAAAATAACCATTTGATAAACTGTTTGTTCTTGTCATAGTATTTATACTCGATAGTCATAATTTATACATAACCGTTAGTTTGAAATTTGTTAAAGTTCATTGTGGTTTGAGAAACTATAATTTTGAATTTGTTATCACTTGAGGGAGAGGATTACATATTGAAATTCTCCATAGCGATTTTACGTTTGAGTTGAGATGTTCTTAATTCTCGAAATATTAATTTAATCGATTCAGTTATTTAAATTTAAACAGAAAAGGCAAACTTAAAATTAGAAAATCCGTAAATATTAATAACATCAGCTAATACTAGTACCTATAACTGATATAGACAAGTAATAATGAATTAAGTGAGATGCTCAAATTGAAAACCACGAATTTGACGCATAATTGGTCCTCGGTACAGCATTTTTTACATTCCTTAGGGTTTCACGAGGCACAAACCCACAAGCTTATCCTATTTTTAACTTTAGATCCTCTATATTTTCTGATATCGTCTGGAAAACTTTATCTCTTACATAACCCCAAAAAAATCAAGAGGTGATAAATCAGGTGAACGGTTTGGCCATTCAATGGAACCATGCGATGTGAAAATTGCTGATTAAGGTAATTCTGAATAGTTCCGAATTGTGTGGAATAGATGAAGTCTCGTCTATTTTCTAGTGGCAAGTCATCTATCAGCTCGCTAAATTCATTATCTAAAAATCTGCCATATCTGGCACCCGTCAGTCATTATAGAAGTGAGACCCTATGATTTTGGTATCAAGAATTCCCACACACATTTATTGAAAATCTCTGTTGAAATGCAGTTTCTCTGTACCCGTGTACCCCCATATAAAAGGATCTTCCCTCTTTCTCTTTAACATTAAGTACGTTATTAACAACTGTGGCTGTTCTTGTTGCCCTTTCCTTCTTAACAGATCCATATATTCAAAGGTTTTCTCCTAATTTTAAAAAAGTTCTTCTGTGAAGATTCCCAAGGCACTTGGAGTCTATTTCTATATTCTGCCAGTGCTTGAACAAAATTGAAATTACAATGACAGTACAACACAAACATATTAAACTTTTCAATATTTGAAAACAACATTGTTATTCAAAATTACATATATTTTTTTAAATAACAATAAACTGTAAGAATTTTCAAACCAGCAAAATCTACATAAGACTGTATCACAAGAATAATCAAATTGTCAAATGATGACATTATGGGGTAAAACATTTGTTTTTATAGCTTACTGCATTTAGTGTCTCCGCAAAAACATTGTTGAAGGTTCTATTCTCTCTAATGTAAAGTGCGACAAGAGAATATGTATTTTGCATAAAAAGTATATTCTGTTTAATAATTGTTTGCAGTTGACGTCTTTAAAACAGGTCTACATTATCTTGAGCAACACGAAAATATTTAGGTACATTTTTTATACTAAAATTGAAAAAACTGTAATAATACAATAATACAAAAGATAAGGGCGACATGTAGTATATTGAATGAAAGACGAAAAGACAGGCAATATTTTGTGGCCATAGCCTGCTTTGACAGATTTTTTTTTTGTTCGCCTAGAAGGTGCAGCGAACCACATACGATATTTCAAAAAACTATTTATATCAGGAGAAAGTATCAGTTTTGCAATCAAAATTTATTACTAATAAGTTTTCTCTATCTCTTAAAATAAAAAGTTAGATAGCCTTAACATTTGGGTACTTTACAGGTTTTATGACTCATAAAGTTGGCCATAGATCTCAAATTTGTTTTTACGAACTTAAAGGCCTCCAAAAATGCAACAAAAACATTTAAAGATTTTTGACGTGTCTTGCATATTAACCATCTTATGAGAGAAAGAGAGAGAGCCTATATCATTTTGAAGGAAAAATAATGTAATTGAATTGCATAAGAGCATAGGGTCTTCCATTTAAAAATTTGTGTGCTTGAGCCATATTTTAAAAGAAATACCCTGTAGAGAAATTACAAGTACGCCATTCTACCTAAAAAACTCCACAAAAGCAATTATTGCCATTTTGATATCTCAGCTGTTATCTGAGATACGAAGAATCCCTTAAAAGTAGACATTTTTAAAAAGGTATCGTAAGTTCCTCGAAAATGTAACCTATTGCTATGAAAGCTGCATCCTTCTATCAATTGTAGTTTCCGAGATACCATCCAGGTACAACGAAATTTGAACAACCTGTATAATTGCTTCAGTCATTGGAGTCGACAATCACATCAATTAAAGCTGTACAGCAGCTGTGCCCTAGATCAAAGTCCGACTGAGAGTTAAGATGTTATATTTCCCTAAGTGCTCAATAATTTGCATTTCGATTACATTTTCTGTAATCTTTGACAATCGTGGTAGAATGATAATAGGAAATAAATTAGATAAGGGTTTGAGGTTATCTTTATTATTAGAACAATTTTCCAGGAAGAACAGTCTATTAGCAAACTGTTAATTATACAACAAAGCTTTAAAAAAAAATTACTAAGCAAATGTACTGGTTGATGATTTTAAGTTATGAAATATTTCTTCCATTAAAGCCTCCCGTATTGTCCCTATTACACTTTTCTTCTCTTTAGAACCGCATGTGGCGTAAAACTAGGGTACCATATGTACTATGCTTCGGTGCTGATCCAAACCGTAACTGGGCATATTTCTGGAACAGTGGCGGCGCTAGTGCCTTACCATGCTCTGAAACGTACCGCGGTCCAACAGCTTTTTCGGAACCCAGTACCAGAACTTTGTCTGAATTCATTGGCAGCATTGCCAACAGACTTGTAGCGTACATCAGCTTCCACTCATTCTCTCAGATGCTGTTAATTCCATATGGACACACTACAGCTCATTTGGACAACTACGACTTGACAGTATGTAATGGAAGTTATGCTTTGTCGACTGTGTTTTAAACTATCCTTTATTTCAGCGCGCAATTGGACTCAGGGCTGCTGCGTCTTTGGCGAGACGATATGGAACACAATATGTCGTTGGAAACATCGCTGAAACTATCTGTAAGTTTCCTCACTTTCTAAGCAAACATGTGCATGCCTATTGCATATTGACTTCATGATTAATACTAAGAAATTGCTGTTTTATGACGTTAGATGGCAACATCTGTGATAAAATAATTCATATAATTAGTAATAACAAAACTGTTATAACAAAATGGCATATAAATGCGTGGATACTAAAATAGTAAATTACACAAGTGTGTTAATGCTCTCTCTAGCGTGTTGTGTTATGTTTTCCATAATTAACAACGTAACAAAAAAGAAAAACATTACTAAATACTTTATTTTTCTAAACAGAAAATATTTTCGTCATTAAAAATGTGTATAGTAATTGTATTGTTGTTATGATTAGAAAAATATACAGGATGAAACAATGTATGTGTATAGGATAACGATTGTTTTTGAACCAACTGTACACTTTCTGCTTCACTTGGAATGCACCATACTGTTTTTGAAGTATCGGAAGTTGATGGTGTAATTTTGAAATTCCCACTTTATTTGTTATAGATTCATCAATGTAGGTTTTTGTCACAGCGATCGATTTCAAACCTCCATGTCGCATAAGTGTCGTTATATCACCACCTGCGCCCACAAGAATTTTAGCTGACGATTCTGAAAGCAATGACCGGTAAATAATTCAGGATCTTGTAAATTTAAATAACTGATTGTTAATTTTGGTATATTCCCAAATTTGTTGACATCTATCGGTTGCTTGGTTCCTTTCTGAGAAAAAATAGAATTCTTCAATATTAGTTGGACTAAGATTAGCATATTTTTTAAAAATTTGAGGAATTCGTCAGTTAACGTGAATACTGTGGTTGCCTTGTTTTAGTGGCCAGTATCTTAATAAGTTGCAGAAGCTAGGTTTTCTATGTTTTGTACTTTGTAGTTCACGAAATACCAACAATTAAAACCTCTTTAGTAAACAAAAACTGAAGTGACTGTCGAAAAATTTGTCAATTTGCTCAGAGCTCAAAGTTATTGACAATTGGGCATGTAGCCGTCACATTTGCATTTCAGCAGTGCTTTCAGTTTAAAATATTTGGCTATATCGACGTCATGATAAATGCTAAGAAGCTAAAAGTACTTCATAGCAGAGAATGTTGAGTACATAAACTGTTTGGTTTAATTTTTTCAGAGAACCTATATAAGCCATTAAAACATTTTCAGAAAATGAAAAATATATCTTTTTGTCCGCTCTCCATTCTCTAACATTCTTGTAACATGTAACATGTAACATTGTATCTAGCACGGGATTTTTTGCGTGATGAATTTTTAGCTTTTACTTTTTTTCAAAACTTCATTGGCTGTGGTCAACTTATACATAGAAAATATCATGAAATAATTTAATGAGAAAATCTTTGAACAACTGATCTGAAAAATTATTATTACATCAAAGTAAGGCTCCGTTAAATTCTGCTACTAGCGTCCCCTTGACGCACAAATACCAGTAGAAGGAAGCTGGTAGGCACTGTCATCATCATCGTTCAAAAAATTAGAATATATTGACTATGCCGTCAGAACTTCAGAATTACACTATTTTGAAAAATAGATAAGTAATTCCTAAACAACAACACCTCTAGAAATGTGAGACACCTGTGGAATTTCCGCAAGCCATTTTTTTACAATTAGGTACATTGGCTTCTAATATTTCCAGAGGTGTTAATCTGAAAAACGTGATACACTGTATAAGAATAATTTTGGGATTTTCATGATATTTAAAATTCAAATTAAAAAAAAATCACGTTTTTTTTTGTTAAAAGTATAGTTTTAATTATTTTTATTTAACTATACTTTTTATTTAGCTATACTTTAAAAATTTGTAATTTGGAAAATGGTTCTTTTAAGAATAAAATTAGAGTACCTTTTTCTTTCTTAGACATACATGATAAAATTAAATGCACCTATTAAATTCTAAAAATACTGATTGGTGTGGAAATTTTTTGGTTTTAATCACAGTTTTTCTTAGAAATTGTTACAATTAATTAAATTGTGAACATAAAATTGAACCCGATACAAAGAATGAGTAAAAACATGTATTCTTTACCTACAAGTACCTAATGATAACCCACAAATAAACAAAAATATAGCAAAAATAAAACACTTTAAAAGATATTGCATTTTTCCGGAAACATATTTCTCTATTATTTTTTAACATTTATGCATTACCTTATTTTCATATTAGTTATGTAACCAATCATATTTTTGCAGATATTGCTAGCGGTGGCAGTATGGACTGGGTGAAAGGCACTTTTGGTACTCCAATTGCTTACACCTACGAACTCCGTGATCGAGGCACTTTTGGTTTCCTCCTTCCTGCTTCACAGATTATCCCCTCTGCATTGGAAACACTGGATTCTTTGGTGACAATCCTTGATGAATACGAGAATAGCAAATAATAATATCAGATAAGCATGTAACTGGATTAATAAATTCACTGCGCAACTTGATTACCGACTATTTTTTCTCGCTTTGAACACTAATTTAGTTCCCTTTAATAAAAGTCATACTAATGTTGTACCCTACTGATGAATCCCTATGTTACAGTGTATTGTACCAAGTTATTTTGAAATGTAGCAGTAAATTTAATGATTCGATACAATATATTTCAATTACACTTACTAATGTAGATCATGTCAACTAATTTACTACTTTATCTTGCAATACACTGTTCATACCAACTACAGAATTACTAGAATTATTGTATAAAAATAACGATGTGGCAGAGGGAACATATATTATTTATATATGATTTTATTATTTTACCACCATATTTTTTTAAAGACATCTCTTATTTTTGCTGTTTTGTAAAACGCACTTAATAAAAACATACTAATGTGATGGATCTGAAATTTTTGTTAAAATAACTTTCAATTTTTTAATAATATTTTTGTATCTAGAATATCTGTACTTTTGTGTTCGAGAATGGTTATTTGTCCATAATATCCATGCGAGAACGTAAAAGCATTTCACGTTCGAGATACAAACAATATTTTTTCGAAAATTACTATAAAATAAGACAACTGTATTATGTTCAACAATTTAATTTATATTTGAAATCGTTTGAACTGTGTTTGAATCAAGACGGTTTAGGCGCGTTGACTATCATAACGATAGCAACCTAATAAACTATTAAAATTAGTTGTTTGAAAAAGTAGTGTTAGAATTATATATTGTAATTCATATTCTAAGAATGTTTAATTCAAAATGAGGTCGGAAAGTGAAGACGAGCATTGATCCGACACCCCAAAAAATCGTCGAGTCAGTACGATAATTCAAAGGTAGTTTGAAAAAAATTCAAAAAATGTCCGAAGCGATATTATTGACATAAAATTAAACCTTCGACGTTATGGTCAATATATTCATGGTGAAAAGTACATTGAATGCCAAAGAAAATGTAAATATCAGAAAATTTCCTAAACTAATACGATATTTGAAAAGTAAGTCAGTTGAATACCATCCAAAAAAGTCTATAATTGTAACAAAAGACGAAATTGAGAGATTTTTACAAGAATTACCTGATAATAGATTTCTGCTAGAAAAGGCAATTGAAATTAATATAATCAAGATATATGCAAAAATGTGTTAACCAAGTGATTGACGTCAACAAAATAAGAAATGTGCCAAAAGAAATTGCAACTTATCTTAATTTGCCACATCTGGAAACTTATACAGGGCACTACTTTAGACGTTCTTTTGCCAAAAGATTCTGTACAAAATAAAATTTCAATAGCAAATAAATTGTTACCATCTTCAGCAGAGTCTACGGAACTTGCCAATAATACGACGTGCACAGTAAACTTAAACAACTACAGCAGCAGCCTCATGGAACACCCAGAACTAAAAGCTACTATAACTACTGACAGCACTGGATCTGGTATAAATTTAACTCACTGCAATATTGTACATGTAGTACAAAATAAATTGTAATGGTCCTGTTTATATTAGTTATCGTTTTGTATTGAAATTTTTTATTACTTAAAATGTCAATCAGTTATCAATCCTCGTGAATATTGTAAACCTTTATTCATTCGTTTCAAAATAATGCAAGTACCGGCGATGTATATTTATTACAATATCTTGCGCATTCATAGTGACAGACACGTTTACTCCAAATACTCAGACTTTCATAATTACAATACCAGGACAAAAGATCTGTTGAAGCCACCTAAATTCCGTTTAACCAAATCTGCTAAAAATTCGCCTAACCTTATGTTATACAATAAATTGCCAGAAAATATAAAGAATTTAGAATGCAATCACTTTAAAACAAGAATAAAAAAATACATTCTTCAATACGGTTTTTACTCTACCAATGAATTCTTGGATAACCTGTCTCTAATCTAACTGCATTGATGTGTGAACATGCCCACATTTGATTCTGTCTCTGTTTTATTTATTTATTTGTTTTTTTATCAGTGTACACATGTGTATATTACTGTACTATTCAACTATATTCCATTTTTTGGTTTATTAGTGATCTTGTCTCTTACCTTTTGCTATGTATATGCTATTTTAAATTGTTTTGCATGTAGTTTTTTTTGTCAATGTTACTCTGACTTGCTACAAACAATATTTATTTGTAATGTGGTCAAATAAACATATATCTATCTGTATATCGTTTAATTAATAAAATCATAAATAAGTTTCGAAAAACGACAAATTATTTTTATATTTATTTTATGTTCTATAACGAAAATACTTTTGATGGCAGTTTTCGAAAAAATATATTTTCAACTTCATGTATTTAAAATAAAGTTAAAATTTACAGGGTTACTCACAAACGGTGAGCAAAAATGAAATATGGCTTTGTTAAAAAGATATACGGATTTATGTAGGGATTTTTGATTTTTTTAAATATTTAAAAAATAGTGAGTGAAAAATTTGAAATTGGGTATCTAGATTCATGTAAACATTTTACCTACTTACACCTACCTGATGCGCACTCCGCGGATATCACACTTTAACACATAATCTACTGTACTCTTTACATACACACTATACTACTGGTTACAAGCACTGCCTTATAATGGTCACATATTAACACTTATCGCCGGCTATTATAATGTGCATTATCCATAACAACCAGAGCAATATGTGGCAAAACAGTGCCACATTGTTATCATGTATTCGTGTTTCGTGTAATTTGTGTAACATATGCTTCAATTCAAATTTCCAGATTCAGATCCAGATTCAGATGATAATTTGTCTTAAATAGCTTTTGATCTTTTTCTATCAGTATATTGTTTCAACTTGGTTTTATAAAACGAAAAATTATGCCACGCTTAATTCGTAAGAGCACTAATCATCCATAAATTCTTCTAAGAATTGCGTATTTTATATCACTAACCTTTATCTTCCGCGAGTTTCCTTCATTTTCCGTTGTTTTATATTGTACGATTTACAGTACTCACAGACACTCTTGTATATAATAAACTCTAATAAACTATATATTTAAACCGTATCACTTACACTCTGACTATATTTTGATCTCGAGCAGTAAGAAGTTTTTTTATCATCCGATATTCCTTATTTATTAGATTGGGGCGTTTACGATTTTTAGAACACGCTATAGAACTTAAATTACTCTCTATTCTTAAGAACACAAACACAAAATGACTAATAAATTTATTATAATCACAATTAAATTAAAGAAAACGTATACCCAAAATTTTCCCACCAATAGAAATCCAGCATTCTGATATGGCACATGCGTATTTGCTGCAGCAGAAGCTGTGTAATCGGTTATGCTTTGTCAGATATGCAAAACATACTAGTTTTATGGAAAAATATACGGACAGCAAGTATTTCACTTTGCGTTGACGGCTATAAATTGTGAGCGGGTTTATAACATGAATTACTCTACTATTTTGAAACTCGACTATAGAACAAATTAAAAACGTAGATATAAATTTGACTTTTTCTATATTTTGATATATCTGGATTCTGGACAATTAACTTTTATTTAGCAGGCAACTTATATAGAGTGACGTAACAGTACATACTGAATCTTGACAGATTATTTAAATTGTCTGGAGAATGTTATTGAGGAATGCAACAATGTAATTTTTTTTATATAGTCCTATAAAATGAAATGCGAAATGGTACTGATGATTTAAAAATATATATTATGGAAGTAAACTGAAAGAGATGATGACTATTTTCTAATTGTACTATACAGGGTGTCTAGAACATGAGTGCCTTTATTTGACAAATTGCACCAAACAAAACTTATCTTATTTAACAATTTTTTTCTGTGACAAACGGTATTAGAGTTACGACAGCAAACATGTTTTGATTATATGACAACGTCATACTTCCTTCCTTTAAAATGACTGCTGTTACTTGCGGAAAAAATTCACTGTACAAATGTCATCGTTGCCAGAGAATTTTGTCCAGCAGTTGTAAGACAGGCAATGAGTTGCAATGTTTTCGCACGTTTCAATACGTTACAGTTTGCTAAGGCTTACGGTGAGCGCTCGATCCAAAGGGATATAGTTTTCGCTCAGTAACTCCTCAACAAAAAAATATAAAAATATGCGTTTTTTTTAATAGACTACAAATATTATTTTACGTCGACGCTGTGTTTTGAAATTTTGAAAATATGCAAAATTCATTTAAAAACAATTATTTTTACACTTTTTCAAAATTTCAAAACACACCGTCGACGTAAAATAATATTTATAGTCTATTAAAAAAAACCGCATATTTTTATCATTATCCGTTAAGGAGTTACTGAGCGAAAACTATGGGTTTGTTCCAACACAGCAAGAATCGATTCCGAACCGTCCAGAATTAGTCAGTCAGTTCAGTTGTTAATGTACTCTCGGCGAATGCGACGTAAGACGGTGTTGGTCAAACATTTTTCACGGTTCTGAACCAGTTCTCGACGGTTGTTGGAACAGACCTTATATATCGTTTGATAGGGCGCTCACCGTAAGCGTTAAAAGTTTATAATGTTAACTTCATGAATACTCATACAAAAAGAAAAACAGATTACAAATAAATTTCGTTTAAAGAGCCTTTGTTTTAGTCTCGATTGTATGTACCTACCTTAGTTTGCAATTTAGTAGCACAGTTTTGCATTTTGGTATTTTTATTTTTGATATGTATTTGTAGAAAAATTATTCATCTTGGAAATTTTTTTCATAACGGTTTTTTTGTTGCACACAAATATAAAAGCCTTTTGAATATTAGCACTGATATTCGGGACACTCTGTATATGGAATGAGAAATGCAACTAAAATCTATTCAATTAAAATAACAGAGACGCAGACAGGAATTACAAACAAAGATTTGAAATGAAATTTTTTTATTATAATATTAAACGATTAAAAAATATTATAATCAAGTAAAACATTATTTTATGAATTAGTAAAATTAGGTACTTGTACAATTTGCATAAACTTTTCATTTTATAACAGTATTCAGTAACAAAACTGTACACAATTGTTAATGGAAGCTACCCAGTATAATCGATGTTTGTCTAAGCGTATTTTTGACACTATGTACGTTAGTATTAGACACTAAAAAAATTGGTATCTTCGTTTCTTTAGTACATACGTTAAAAAGTCTTACTAGCCAACCTTTTATTTATTTGTGTTGTAAATATAGTCGCAGTTAGCTCTAATCCAGAATGTCAAGAAATTTATTTATTCAGAGTGTTTTTCGACAAAATTTGGTGACCATAAATAACAATAGTATCCATATTTTAAATAAATATAATTTGCTCTGCACTGTAACTAATTATTTAACAGCTACATTTGTTTTTGAAAAATTACCTTTTGATTCCATTTAAAATGAAACAGCTCAATACCTATTAAAATATACATAGGTACATATTATGTTTTTATTGCATGTGAGCCAGATAATTCAAATTTGATGCATTTGATGGATTTACAGCTGACTTATCGGATTTTGTTGTAGGATATTTATCTATATTTACAGTTAAATATAGATACATAAGTGATAAAAAATAAGTATTCTTTTTTCTGTCTACGAGTTACCAGTAATACCTGATTACAATCTATCAAAGGCAAATTTATTAATAAGATATATATAAAAATCAATCAATTATAAATACTGTTTATAAAAATATGTTCTTAAAAAACTGAGTTATAACAACAGTGCTATTACCATTGAATGACCAGCAACTTGAAAGCATATGAAAACAAACAAACACAAGGACTATACGAGCTGTTTACCAATATGCAGAGCAATTTACGTATTTACATAACTGTATTTTATTGTTTAGTGAAACATTTATAGTTAAGCGGGCACTGTTCAGGATACTAGATATATTTTCTTGATTTTATGGTTTCGGCAATATACAGTGCGTTAGAAAAGTAACACATAAATTCAATATTTCTTAAGAGTGCGGGTATGGTAGGGTGCAAGAATGTTGGCTTGGGTCAATATGAGGGATTGATACCGGTCGACATTTAACCACCCCTCTAATTAATGAAGTTTTCCAGGTTTCCTCATTCCTATACTAGATGGTGGTTAGAGTCTACCAACGCAAGCCGTTCTTATGTAACAATAATATGCCGCCCCCTCTCTCGCACAAGTCTCCAGACTTCTGGGCGAATCCTTGTGAATAGAATGAGCGGTAGAGAAATTATTATTATTATTATAGGTCGATTTTTATTTTTAACTTCGTTTATTTTGATGTAATATACAAAAAGATGGCGCTCCAGGTATTCCGGATATGACAGCTTCGATAATTTTTAATTTAATATATTTTTCCTGTAAAATCTTATAGATGAGCTCTTTCCGAGTTTGGCAATGCACACTTTATAATTTTGAGAACAAGATGTTAAAAGGAGTCAATAAAAGTTGAACGGTGACACCTCTACAAGTACACAAAAATAGCATAATGCTGTATTAAAAATAGCAATTAGAAGAAGTGTGCTATGGCTCACTTGAAAAAAAGAAACAAAACACTAAATTACAGTAAATTAATAATGTTGTTACTGTCAAAAGTGTTGTTAATCATTAGAAGATGTTATCCGAAAAAGGAAGTATTGAAATATTAATTATGATATTTTGCTTGTATTAATTTAGATGTGTTTGAAGATACTACTTTCTTCAATTGTTATTAGAGCTGTCATCATTAAACTTTTATTGATTTGTTTAATCCTCTGTTTCTCAAAATTATGGTGTGCAAGGTGTGCTATATTGCCGAACTCAGAAAGAGCTCATCTACAAGATTCTACTTAAAAAATACAGGGTGATTCAGAACTTACTTATAACAATTGTTTTTATTGTACAAGAGAGTCTTACAAATACAATTTTGTAAAAAAAAATCAAAAAGGGCAGTTTGAAAATGATTTAAAAATACATTTTTGCGGCACTGGAATCTGATCAACTGTAAAACCTGATAAGGCCGCAATCTGCGACCGGATAAAAAATGGAAATAAATGCTCAAGGAAAGAAATAAATAACATTTTATAACGTCGATTTTATACAGCAAATTTTACTGCTTTTGCAGCTATTGTTATTAATTATTAACAGATTTAATTTGTGGTTTCAGTTAATAAAATAATTTGACATACGTGTTGCATGTTACATCATTTTGGGCCCAGTTTTTACAAACTATGGCAAAAGTTTCTGCTTCTTTCCGTTTTGAACTCGTAAGTTATTGGCAACAACTATGATACATACAAGACATTTTTTAAATATCTCCATAAAAAGAAGGCCAAATGATTTAAAGTTTGGAGATCGTGCGACCATTGTACCCCTTGGTATTAAAGCTTGGAAGCCTGTACATGGTACGGACATGAGCCTCATGTATGATACGGCACACTGCTGCAATACGCCGTGGACGCTCTGGACTTCCATGTCTTCCACGATTCGGTTTTAAAGTTTCTTCGTGTTGCGCTACACTTGTACTCACTGCACACCGCAGTAAAAGTAACGGCATTTGACACGTGTTTACCGAGATCGTTCTGCTAAAGCATTTTCACATCGTCCTAAATTAAAACGTTATCCATTAACTCAACTATACACGTAAGCCATCTTTGATACATGAAAAACTAATGTAAAGACTGGCGTCAAAAAACGTTAGTGGATATAAAAAGTAATCGGATTTCAATATTCGGAATCGCCTGTCTAGATCCTACAGTAGCCCAGCGATGTAAAAGTTGAAAATACTGCAATACCGTTTTACTCAGAAACTATAAGAATTTTTCAATTTCTTTTTTGATATTGACTCCATTTTTTGTGACGCATCTATTATAAGTATATTCTGTAACATCTGGAACGCCATCTTATTGTATCATCAAAATAAAAGGAATTAAAAATAAAAATCGACATGTCTGAGGATTTTAAACAGAAACGTCACTCATAAGATATATTGAATTTATGCGTTACTTTTCTAACGTACTGCATACATGTTCTACAAATGTCAACTCTCCTATTACAATAAATTTTTAAAGTAACTATATCATCGAACATTTTGATGTTGTCTGTATTGGGACCTTGGAAATTATGAGACAAAAAAGGGTTACATTAGACCACTCTATTACTAAACTAACGAAGTTCACAGACCATCTCTAACCGATTAGATTTTCGAAATATTTTGAAAAAAGAGAAGACACGTATTTTAGAATAAATTATTTAAAAAAAAAACATTGGTTTACTTTTTAACAATGTTCTGCAAATGCAAACAAATTTTAATTGTGCCGAAAGAGCATCAGAAAAATTGATTTCCTCGGAACTATAATGTTCACTCGAGTTCCATAGTGAAATTTTTTCTCAAGTACTGCCAATATATCTCTTATAGATGTCCAGAATCCAATATATATGTTACAGGAAATATCGAATTTCAGGCCACATCAGTTTGGCCTAGAACACACTAAAAGTTCCTATCGTTGTTCCTATCCAATAAGTTTTTAAAACAAACTAAAATGGCCCGATTATTATTAGGAAATACCAATAAAAATTTGCATCCCGAAGTTTCGATGGTCAGTGATATTAGTGTTGTCGCTTCTTAATCTGAATCGTGTCGCTATACCTTGAGTTTATTTTTAAATATGGCACAATTAAAGTGGAAACAAAGTTTTATTAAAAAAATATTAGAATGGGAAACTGAATGCTTTAACAAATAAATAAGGTAGTTACCCTTTTGTTGTTTATTTACTGTTTAATGAAAAACTATATTTTTTGCTGTATTATTTAAATCATATTTAGGTAGCTTTCACAAATGTGTTCCATTGTAGGTTTATGGGTAACTTTAATCTCTTTGAAATATAGCGCTTCCTGAACATATACATCACGAAAACAGCCTGTGCTATCAATATATTAGGTAAATATAATTATAAAAATGAAGAAAATAATTTAAAATTGTGATTTACCATCATCAGTATTTTTTAGAAAAGCTAATTTATCTAATTTAAGAAAGGTATATTACTAAACGGTTTCTCTTTTATTTTTCTTTACTTTTTTGTAATTTATAGCTCTAATTTTTATTGGTTAATGTATTGATTTGATTTGAGATTGCCCAATTGTGGATGAAAATAATTAATTTAATTTCTCTTACTTCCTTTTTGTAAATAGTAATTTAATTTATAAAAATAATAATAGTGAATTTGTTGCTTAGTGCTATTATCGAAACATACATAACTTTTTCTAAGTACTGTATGTACATTGCCGTTTAAACTTTTTGTTTGGACTACACTGTTAAAGGTTGTCAGTAAAATCCAGACGACTTTTGTTATGACTTGGATTAACTCAATGAAAATATTAATCCACAATATATTGTTTTGCTTATTGTAAATTATGAATTAAGCAGCTTTGCCACTGATTATTGACAACCAGTGTTGTTTTTTATGTTATGATATAATCGTATCCCTTAAGCCTTAAATATAAATAATCTGATCTATTAATTCAACTGTAACTCTTGATCTAGATTCTAATATATAAATGTGTCACAGCAACTTCAGGCTTCAGTGCTAGTGGAAACTTCATTTAAAAAAGTGAGTCTTTAGTGCATTCTTATTCTGGACTAATTTATTTACTAAACACAAATAACATGTAATATATTATTTTTCAGGATGAAGTTTCTTTTTGCTTTAGTTGCCTTGGCTGTAAGCCTTTCCTTTGCAGAAAAACTCAGATTCGACAATTTTAGAGTCTACAGATTGATTCCCAACGATGAAGAGACTCTTAACACTCTCAAACAACTGGAGGAGACAGAAGAACTTTCTGAATACAATTTTTGGAGTCCTCCTCTCAAAGTAGGAGGAGAAGTAGATCTTATGGTACCTCCTTATCGGTTTGATGAAATAGAAAACATGGCCAAGACCAGAGGAATGAATGTGAGTGTGCTGATAGAGAACGTACAAGATCTGATTGACAATGAAGGTCTCAGACCAGAATCAAAAGCAGGAAGCTTTGGCTGGACTAGCTATCACACTCTTGCAGAGGTAATATATCAATTATTGATTGAAACAGTTTCGTCAGTTGCAACGTCATCGGTTTAGGCTTCTTGACATATCATTATCTTATTATTATTATCAGTGTTTTTGTACTGTTGGCAATCTTGTCTTGCTTTTTGGCAAGACAAGACTTGAGAGCTCGAATTGCAATACAAGACTTTAAAAAAAATCAAAGACAAAAAATATTGCTACGACAAGTCTTGCAAATATAAGAAGAGGTAATATTTAATTGAACATTAGCTGAAAAACAGGGGCGTGCGGTGACGTTTTAAGTAAGAGAAGCAATTTTTAAAAACTTACCTATATATAATACGTATAATTAACATTATTTTTAAGTTTTTTGGAGTCAAAGCCGCATTGGTTATGGGCTTGACAATTAAGATATTTTTCAGCGTTTTTTTTTAATTTTTAATAACTCAATTAAATGTTTTGTATTTATTTGTTTTGTGTTAAATTGTTGAAATATTGGCAACTGCCACGAATCCTACAAACCAAGACAAGACCAAGACCATTACAATTTAAATATTTGATAAGGTAAATGTAGTTGGAATGAGGTCATAAATTTACTAAAAGACTTTTTATTTTACACCATTAACGTTTCGACATGTATGATGTCATCATCAGGATGCTACAAGATTACAAACAAATTAAAAAGTACAATAATACCACATAGATTATCCTAGAACTATAAATATTTGAGTTGGCAATATTGCCACAATTTCTGGAATGCTTTTAATGGTGCTGAACACATTGGTGTTGTTAGTTTTTATGTAGAAAGTAGAGGGCGCTGACATCCTACTAAGTTTATATTTATTTTTTAAGTTAGATTTTTTCCATTCTAAATTACATGATATTATGTAAAATTTAATTTTCCACAAAAAGGTGCTCTTAATAAATTCGTTGACAATACATTGTTTCTGAAAAAAATTAAAAAAACTGTGGTAAAGTCAATAAGGCATTGGCTGTAATAGTATTTATCAAGTGTGTCAAACCCTAAACTGTTACATTGATTGTCATATTTTGTTCTTTTATTGAATATTGTAAACTTGGTAAGATTTTATTCTGGTATGTTTGTTACGTGTTACTAAATGACGATAATAATGGAAACGTAGCAGTGCAGATGTGTAGATGTTGGCTTTATGAGAATATTTTGCTGCGGCGGTAATTAGGTGCTATTTAGAAAATAATTATCTTCTATTTCAATTTAATTATTAATATCTTATTATTATTTAAGCATTAAATATATTAATATCATCAATTTTTATAAACATTCCATTGCTTATATCAATGCTTATACAGAGTGTTTACAAAAGAAGTTGTATTGATGAATATACAGCTAAAAAAATACACGTTTCGCATAAAAATGCCGCCTACTTAAATATTTCTTAGTTGCGATCGTGTGAGCTGTAATGCGAATTATAATGAATTTTATTTCTTTCTTAATAAATGGTTAACTAGTTTTAAAGTAAAAAAGTAAGAGAGGCAAAAGTTTTAAAATAAAAATAAAGGTGTGATAAGTATTTTTGAATACTTAATTTTTTTCAAACAAATAAAATATATAGAAAAATACCCCCATCAAAGAAGAAGAAATTTTCGAAAAATTGTTGCATAATATACAAAATTTGTGTCAAATTTGACTATTATAATTTTTTTAGTTTTCACAGTCGCTATTCCAAATTTTTTTGGAAACTTTCCAGGCCGTATCTCCTAAGGGGTGAACATTTTACTAGTCATTTTATGCAAAACGTGTTCTTTTTTCACTAAACAAACTATTTCAAACTAGATTTTTTTAATAAAAAAAATAAATAATTTTTAATAAATTGAAACAATAAAAAGTAAATCTCATCATAAATATGTAAATAATAAACAGGTAAACAATATTTGTTATAAAATTGACAAAAACAAAATTAGAACTTAGTTGCAGGTAAACCCTAATGTAGGGTTGCCGTCAGTGAAAGCGTTGCCAAATTGCCTGCCGCACAGTTGCCTTGGCAAATAGAGTGATTGCATGTTTGTAGTGAGACATTACCTATATGACCCCCAACCCCTCCCCCCGTGGCTACGCCACTGCACTACTGACATACTGAGGTTATCATTTCAGTTTTGCTTTTATCGCTCGACCACTTCGATCTTGAAATCAGTGACATTTGTGATTTATAACTAAGCGTACGATCATTGACTTTTCAGAGTTAAAAAGTTAATGAAATTAGAGGTTGGTTTGCGGCTTTCATTACAGTCACAATTTCCGGGCTGGATCTGAGTGAGAGAACTAATATGTATAAGGGTCGTAGACCAATCGTAAGACAGTTGTGAGATTTCATGTTAAAGTATTGCTATTGTATTTACACTTAGATATTTCCACTTGCAGTCAATTTTCTCAAGTAAATTTTATGGGAAAGGACCTGCGGCACGATTTTTACAAAAATTTGATTTTTCACTGCTTGTTAAAAAATTGCGAAAAATTAAAATATAAGTGCTGCTGCTGTTATAAAGAATAGTAGAAAACTCAGAATATGCGAAAATAAAGGAAAAAAAGTGTAGATAATAAAATGGTTTCGGAGAAGATGTAAGATTCAGAGAATACTTCGATTACTTAGCAGTTGCTGAGATTATGCAATATTTGTGTTTTAGTTTCTTTTGTTTGAAAGAGTTTAACTAATTTCTGTATAACACATTGCTTTTGTATTCTGTTTTAGTCTGTGTTTTATATTTCATAATTCTATGTTTTTTCTTAAAGGTAAGTATCTTCTTTGCTTCAGGCACATTTTTTTCCATTTTTAATTTTGTTTTGTTAGTGTAAACTTAAACTCTCGAGAGTACACGCGTACACTAGAAAACGCACATACATGGAAGAACTTACTAGCTAGAGAAACTGTTTGCGCGCTTTCAGTATACGTTTACATATTCAGAAATGAATGGGTGAGAGTCATTTTAGCAAGCTTTACTTGCAAGTGTCCACGAGTCTTTATTTTGAGGATAAGAGCGATATGTCCCTCAAAAACTCCAAATCAATCACATGGCAACCATCTAGAAAATTATTCGGCCTAAATCATACACAAATAAAAGGTATTTTTGGGCTTATATTGCTCATATTTACTTCTAGTAACACTAATGACAAACCTATTATTAGCAAAATATCTAATTTATTATTAATTGCAATTATTTTCAGTTCAACAACTTTCTCATATCTTTAGCCGCAAGGTTTCCTGGTGTTGTGAGTCTCCTACGAGGTGGTGTTTCCCATGAGGGACGTGAAATTCTGGGAGTTCGAGTATCCTTCAGCTCTGCTAATCAAAATAACGCTGTCTTTTTGGAATCACTAATTCACGCAAGAGAATGGTACGTTTTTTGCTGATGCTATTTCTATATATAAACCTACTAAATTAAAATAGAATAAGGAATGTTTAGCAAATAATATGTCTAATGTACAGTAAGATCAAACTGTAAACGCATGGGTTTGATAGGGCTGTCAAGTAAGTGATTTAAAATTAACAAGTTCTTATGAACACGTCTGCAAGAGCTTTACTTTCAAGATAAACAAGTATTAAACTTTACGATAAAATGGAATGCAGTTATGTAAAACGTTTTACGAAATCACGATATACATTCAGAAAAACAATAATTGAACACCAGATCGGCCATAACAACAAGCTTCCTGCGATACTGAAATTCGAAACTGAACTTTAATTTAAACATATATTTATTATTTTAAAACTTTTGCCTCTCTTAAATAATTTCATTAAAAGAATTTGAAAGTATGAACTCAAATACAAAATGACTGACATCAAATGTTTAGACGAGTTGTATTGATACATATTTTTAAATAATTATTATTTTATGCCACATTACATATTCCATAAATTAATATTAAAAGTATAAATAGTAGGTTCTGTTAAAATAAAATATTTAAAAGAATTATTAAATAAAGTACTTGTAGGCATATTTCACATAAATATTAAAAATTGATGGAAGAAAAATATATATCAGAAATTGAATTCTAGAAAAAATATTTAATTATGAAATTCTTCATTTTCCTAATATTGCAATTATTAATTTAAAATTTACCCAGTAAAACCACCGTTTGCATTTTATCATAACCATGAAATAATAAGGTTTTCAATAATTTATAATTTTTATAAATATGAAGAGAATTTGTTCGTTCTTATCATAAATTTTACAACTTTTCAGGATTGCTGGTGCAGTCAATACTTATATCCTCAACGAAATATTGACAAGTACCGACCCTGCTTTCCGTAGTTTCGCTGAGAGGTATGATTGGTACGTTTTTCCTGTTTTCAACCCTGATGGATATTCGTTCAGCCATACCAATGTAAGTTTACAAAAAGAACTACGCAGTTACTAATCAATCAATGTTACAAGTGATGAACATTAAGGGGTTAATTAATTTAAATAAAATTTTGTAAAAATTGCAGTGGTTACGATTATGTTGAAGTTGAAAATATTAAAATTATTTTAGGGCATATCTTAAACAATGTTTCATAATTTCACATGGAGAGAATATTACGCCACTGAGTTAATTACACAATTAAAATTTTTAATGTGATTTTTCGGTATAAGACATCGTTCTGTTTAATTCGTGGTTATATTAAATATTTTTGTAATCAAATTACCTCTATTTTAATGTTCACGTCTAACGAGATACAGCCTTTTGACAACATTTAGATGTCTAAATTTAATTTTATTCAGTTCAAATATGCTTTTCTTCGAAAATATTAAAATCTCACTGTAATATCTTTTTTAATATTTGAAAACTACTAGGGAAGGAAGTGGGAACAAATAGCTGTTTTCAAACACCCTACAGGAAGAATGTGTCATTTCCTCTTTTTGAAATTATATGTCTCCTCAATTAATCTTCTAAGGAAAATGACAGAAATTATGAATGTAAATTGTGCATAAAATTCTACCAATTTATCTTTAATTGCTTGATTGCAAAGAGATAAATCGATTGTGGAGTTAGTGTTGAAAGGAGTAGGTAAATATTAATTCCTTGGACTTTCCGAGTTATACCTACATACTTGAAGGGCAGTTCATAGTTGTTAACATATTTCGTTTCTCAGATTTACAATCAATTTGTTAAAGTTTTGGAAGCAGCAAATTCAACTTTCTGTTAATTCTAGTTTCATATTTATAAACGAATTTTAAAATAAATTAACAAAAGGATTTTTTTGCGGTAAATCAGTAACTGTGTCAGAAATTAAATCATTTTACACCTAAGGTTCTTAGTCACATTTTGATCCGCCCACCGCTAAGTCAGGTGATAAAATATTTAAACGTATATGGAATTTAAATTAGATATTTTATTACGAATTGAATTAATGAAAAAACATTAAGACTATTAAACGAAGTACTTTTGGCCATCTACAAAATCTGCGAAGGTCCTTAACAGTTAAAACCTCTTTTTAAATATAAGTTTAAAGGTTGGTTGTCTGCATCTTCAACTGTTCTTTGCAATTCATTAAACATAACATCTTTGGAGAAAAAAACCTGGAACTTCCATTTTCCACTAATTTGTGTATTTTCGCAGCACTATTACTATTTCAATAAAATATTTTTTCTTCCAGAATCGCATGTGGCGTAAAACCAGAGTGCCTTATCCTGGAAATTGTTTCGGTGCCGATCCAAACCGTAACTGGGCATACTTCTGGAATAGTGGCGGTGCTAGTGCCCAACCTTGTGCGGAAACATACCGTGGACCCAACGCTTTCTCTGAACCTAGTACCAGAACTATGTCCCAATTCATTGCTACTATTGCTAACAGACTTGTAGCATACATCAGCTTCCACTCATTCTCTCAGATGCTTCTAATTCCTTACGGATACACTAGGGAGCATTTGGACAACTACGACTTAACGGTACGTAGGAAGTTATGCTTTGTCACTTGTGGTTCTAGATTAACCATTATTTCAGCACGCAATTGGACTTAGAGCAGCTGCTTCACTGGCTAGACGATTTGGAACACAATACGTTGTTGGAAATGTAGCTGAAACTATTTGTAAGTTTCTTCATTTTTTAAAGTAACAGGATTCACTTTTATATTTAATATCTGCTGTTTTATGGCACTGACACAAATAGTATTAAAGTTAAATGGGGTAACTGCAGACCAGATTTTGTAAAGTTTGACTTTATATAGTTTATATCTTTAAACTACAACAAAAATAAATGAATATTTAGTTGGCGTAGTAAAGCTATTGATTAAAGTGATGCAAATTTTAATATTTTGACTATCTCAGAAAAACACAAATACCGAATCCGTTTCCTGAGTATTTACCATTTTTTTTCGATTTACGAAGTTCCAAACAGAGTTAATCTATTACTTGATATGCAAGGTGAATAATTAGTCATGTCATTAATTTAAAAAGAATGAAGGAAAAATGAGTATAATACGAATTCGCGATAAAAACAAATTAAATGCACTACAGAGTGTCCAATTAAGTCGGCACCATATGGGTAATTTTTTATTATTGATTTTATGAAAAAAAGTTATTCTTGATAAAAAGTTTTGCATGGCCTAAAACCCAAAATGTAGTGCGACCTGCACATAAGACAATCCGAATTAAACTAATGGGTCGTGAGTGCAGGTACTGCTGGTTGTAGTATATTGTTTGTTTCACATATAGGTACCTCTTCCATATACAGGGTGAATCTTAAATAAGTATAAATATTTTAACTGCTGGTGTAGTTCGTCATATAGATCAGTTTAGTGAAAGCCATTTTAAAAAATTTCTAATATTTACGGTATATATCATTATTTTTTTAAAATACCCACATTTTGAGGACCGCTCACATATCTGTCATAACCAACCTAATAAACTATATGGTTTGTTGCGAGATTGTCATACCTCCTCTAATATGAATATTACGTTTCCTTTAAAGTAATAGTAAAGTAATACGGTTAATTCTATTTTAAAAATACTTGTTTTAAGCATAAGTACAGTCAAATTAGGTATGTAGTATGAAACGCAGCAATATTAACATAAATTTTAACTTCTTAAGAGACTTTACTATACACGATTAAAAATAAATTTCCGCATGTTCAATACTACCATTAAGTATTTAGGAAGATATTACGTGATATTGCTATGTCCAATGTTAAAAAATTGTACATAAACGTGCACACAAGCTTACCTGTTTGTTAAAAAATTAACTATTTAATCAGTAATCCACATTTCACAAGTTAAATGTCATTGTACACTGTTAGAAAGAGACACAAGACACAATTTCCTTAAGTTATTTTATGAAGAATAACGGAAAACTGTGATTTTCACACAACATATTAAATTTAATTTTCACCACATAACCCCAAATAAGTCAGTATTAACCATTTCGAATACAGAACCATAAAATGACTTCGCACTTTAATCAGTGAAACAAATTTTAAAAATAAAGGTACACACAATATTAAATAACAAAATAACCAGCCTGACGTATGCGTTTAATATGAAGAAAAAATGTCTATAAAATGCATACATTTAGGCGGCACATCCAAGTAAAATATTCTTTTAACCTTTAATGTGAAATGTGTTGTAGGTTGCAGGTAGAAATGCGAAAGGGAAATATGCTGAACGAATTATTACTAAGATGTCGATTAATTATGGCTTTCCAAAAGGCGCTCCTCGAGACAGATTTCATGAAGATGAAAAGTGTGAACTTTTAGCAAATTTCGAAAAACAATATTATTGCTATTTTCATCATTATGTGGGGCTAGCAAGTTTGACTTGGGCTTCCGATAATCTGTCATGACAGTCAGTGACAGTTGATAATAAGAATAATATAAAATGTTACAGTTGACGAAATTCGCTAAAAGTTGAGATTTTTTTCCCACCATCAAATAATTCGAGCGAATATTCGCAAATTCGCAAAGGTTTTAAAACTTCCTTGAAGCAAAGATATTTGTGTAACACTGGCAACACTGTGAACCACACGTTCAGTCTGCAACACTATGAGTCATTAAAGTATGAAACTGACAATCTGGCCAGCGGTCCTCAACAAGGTTTCTACAGAAAAATTACGAAATTTATTTAAAATTTCACTTTTTTATTTCTGATTTTTTTGTAAAGAAACTATTAGTTAATTATGTGTATTACACACAGAACTATACTGCTGGTTAAAATATTTGTACTTATTTAAGGTTCACACTGTATATCACGTGATTTGAAATCTGCGGAAAAATACGGGAATGTGTGTCTTCGACGTGGCAATGTTTTTCGCTTCAACACTCGAACGCCATATGGCTGTGTCATGAGAAAATTTTGGAGGGAGTTGTGTTTAATTTGCTTCGCATTTAAAATATCGATTAATTTTTTCTTTCAATTTTTTGTCGTCCTAATGAGTGACATTATGACTAAATCACATTATGACTAAATCACCCTGTATAATGCCTTTGATTTTTCTAGAAATAAAGAACGTATATTCGGGATATCATTACACACTATTTTCTGTCATTTGTTTCAATTAATAACCTAGTTGAGTGCATGAATTGCAAACGCATTTCCTTAAGTTTTATGGCGAAGCAAGAGATGAAGTGACAGTTTTCAACAAACTTTTATATGTTCAATATTTAGCAAAAAAACTTGATTATTGATTGTAGAAAAGAATATTTATACTAGAAGGCAGTGCTTATAAGGTAGGTAGTGTACTAGAACTTCACGGTACCGTCCACCTCATTAGGTGTTGTAAGCAAGACGAGTGGTGTCATGCATTCAACATTTTTAAATACTCACTAGGAACCTAATAGATATAAAGAAACTGTAGGTTTAATTGTGTTGGTACTTTTGATATGCATATTACGCATGTGTTTATAATCTAATCACTGGTCATTTTTGTAGACATTGCTAGCGGAGGCAGTATGGATTGGGTGAAAGGAACGTTTGGAACTCCAATTGCTTACACTTATGAACTCCGTGATCGAGGAGCTTTTGGTTTTCTTCTTCCTGCTTCTCAGATTATTCCTTCTGCACTGGAAACACTGGATTCTTTGGTAACCATCCTTGATGAATACGAAAGAAGCAAACAGTAACATTCATACGTTTCTATTACTGTATTAATAAACCAAGCAAATTTATCTGAAGTAGTTTTTTCTATATATAATTGATTAATCCATTCAATTAAACATTTACTTAATAGTTCAGTGCCATATATTATCTAGATTGTTTTAGATAGATACATTCATCCAGATATATTTATCTCTAGATAATTCTATGACCAAAAGTGTACTGATTTCTATTATATGTATCTAGGTAGCTTATCTAGTGGCACCAGTTATCTTGTCTAAATATAAGTAAAAGTATCTGCGCTCTCCTGTACTTGTACAGAGCCGTTTGAGAACATTTGTGAACGTTCGCGTAAGCAAAAGTATTGCGTGGCAAGACCTTCGCATAAATACTTGTCAGTAGCCTTCACAGACTTTTTTCTGTTATTATTGAAGAATTCAGAAAAAGATAATTTCGAGAAAATTAGATTATATTCAGCAGTAGTTTTTTTTAATTTGGCATGTCTAATGGTTTGTCCAATGCTTTCGCTAATTGGACAACCCTTTGTGATCTTGTGAAAAGTTTATTTTCGTATTGTGAGATGTAGTAGTAGTTGTTTCCTGCAGTATAATTTATAGATTTAATGGCGCATCGCCCGGGGCGAGAGGTCTGCGGTTAAGTACCTACGATATTGTAGGTCGCTTTCTGCAAGTCGAGCCGCTTAGGCTGAGCAGGAAGTAGCAAACCAGTTACATCTCACCTGCACTCGATTTATATATGAAACTACATATGAAAGAACAGCCAGTTTAATTGTCGGTCATCTCACCTATGGCATACTGATGAGGGCCAACAAGCCCGAAACCGGTCTATGTCTGATGGAGTGGCCGACAAGGGTTCTTGGCTGTTTCACACAGATACTGCAGGTATAATTCAATGCCGGTCGGGGCATTAGCCCGCGGAGTAGTTGTTTCCTGCAGTATCATTTATAGATAGGGTTATTTTCGTATTGTTATAAAAGGTCACACACATTACGCATGCATGGACCTACACGAACCCGCACAGACCAGCACAGCGCTGACCTGCAAACCTGCACGACTGCGCACACTTGTCCACGAACCAGCAACTCTTTGTGCAGATTATGTGTGTGGCAGACGTTTTTAAGTAGTAGTTTAGTGTAGCTTGGAAGAAATTTTTATTTTAACGATGTTGTATGAAGCGGAAGAGGGGACGAGGTGAGGAAAATGGGAAAGTTTTGGGTTCACCCTATCAATAAAAAGAGAAGATTGTAGGGTGAATTTTAAAATTTATTTCTCTACCTGCAGTGACGTCCGTTGCAGGTGCTGGGCCATGCAGGTTCTGGTCTAGTGTTCAATGTTCCTTTAAATAACATGGGGACCTTCACCTGCAATGCATCACCAATAAAGCAACACCGACAAAATAACACCGTTAGACGGTGGTTTCCTATAAACGCTATAGGTCGCGTACAGCGTCACGCTATACGCCGGGTTTGTATGCTATAATGAAAATGCAGCCCGTGGCTTATACATTTTTACATAGTATTCGTAAAATCACTTCCTGTTGTCGCTTTTATTATCATTGTCACTAAGGGTAGAAACACAGTGGAAAGAGGTTTCCTCCTTACTGGTTGCCCGCTACATATGCTTCTATGCTTTGAAAATTAAAATATACTTTTACATTGACACGTACACAATGAAAGCAGGTTGAAGAAAGTGAGCGCCTGCTTTTATCAAAATAAAAATTTAATTTATTTGATCTGCTGCGGCTTTTTTACTTGGTAACTAAAGAATCCAAAATAATGTGATCATCTTCAGATATGATGACATTTTTCAAGGAAATAAAGGACAGGAATATAAAGGATTGCAATAACTGACTAAATGTTGGTCTATTCCAAAGCAAACCACGCCGACACGCGCTTATATGCTTTTAAATGTTTTTGTCAGAATGAAAATTTAGTATATTTATGTAATAATTTTTATTTGAATCAACAAAAAGGAGATCACCTGAAAAATCAATCCTGAAAATGCAGAAATAGGTCAGATTTTTATTCTGATTAAGTGATTGAATTTATGGTTCCCACATGTTCAAAAGTGAAGCAAGATACCTGTATCTTTTTTGTAGTAATTTTAGCTAGATTAATTTTTATTTTAGATAATACAGCTTTGTCAATGAAATTGTTCATTAGCATACATAAATATGTCGTATCAAAGAACATACCTACATATTATATGACTTTATTAATAGGAATTGTTGGAAAATTGATTTATATTAGCTTAAATACCTTTACAATTCAGTAAAAAAATCTACAAAAGCGAATAATAAAGAATATATGGGTAGATATTGTGGGTCTAATACAACACTGGTCGTAGCTTCAGTCTGCAGAGTAGTTAGTTTCTAATATATATATAAAAATATCTGATTTGATATTTCATTGGAGGTATTAAAGTTGTTAGTACAAAAGTATATCTTCAGCAATTAACACAAACGTCAACACAAGTTCTTCTCTTTGATTTTTTATTTAAATTTTGTGATTTGCAATTTTACGTCCTAACATTCAATAACATAATAAGTATCTGTTTTTACAAAAACAAACTTTTCAGAAATCTGTAATAAAATATTCAGGTCCGTAATTAAAGAAATAAGTTGATTATTCACAGAATCAAAACTGATAATACGCTTTTATAGAAAAAAAGTAGCGATGATAGAGTGAATTTAGTTTAAAATATCACTTCAAACAAAGACTGGACAAAATAACGAATTTTCAAAATTTAATTTCCTTTTGGGCAACTATTTATTGACCACCAAATTTTGCAACTCTGCTACAATTTAAGAAATATCGTATCTCTTATAATTCCAAGATTCCAATCACCACTCTTGAATGTGGGATGAGCTAGTAAAACTGCAAATCATTATTGTTTGTTATTATATATTCTGTTATCTTCAATTTTAAATACTACTGAGTGATATATTTGATCGCAGACATCTCTAATTCACAGTAATTAGAGGAAATAATGTAATCTCATATGACAAGTTAAACAATAGGTAATACCTTTCACAAGTAATTGTTATAAATTAGAAATTCTCAAAACAAAATGGAAAGAAAGAGATAATGAATTTCGAAATTCAAATATCCAAATGTATAGGGTATATAAAATTTTACATAAAAAAATATTCTGCAACGAGCATGGAATAATGGTTTGCAGCAGTATAAGGTTTATCTAATGCTATATAAAGCAGGAAAAGCACTATGCGGTCGCCGTCTAAGTCGTGCCAAATAAAACAGCTAATAAAGATAAATCTTCCACATAAAATATTTTGACACCTAAATAGTATAGTAGAGCAAGTCGGAAGCGTATAGAGATTTTGTAAAAGGCCGTGAACAGTTTAGCATATGCAAATCGCTTAAAGATCTGCATGGACCAGTATGGATTAGTACAGCGTGAACCTGCAAACCTGCACGGTTTTGCAAACTTGTCCAGCACGGACCAGCAACAAATGTTTTTAAGTTTTTAAGTAGTAGTTGATTGTAGCTCGGAAGAATACATTTTTATTATTAACGATGTTGTATGAAATGAGGAGGGGGAAAAAGCCAGGAAAATGAGAACGTTCTGGGTTCACCCCATCAATAAAAAGAGGAAGTTGTATGGAGAATTTCATAGCTTATTCTCTGAACTGGAGAGAGGTCAACGACGTCTTTTTAGTACCAAAATACAAAGTTTTCTAAAGCAGTGTTATCTGACGAAAGACTTAGCAGTTTGTTTAAGTAAATAGAGGAGATAAGTGAGGGTGTCCGACAGTTCAGCGACATATTCACAACTTGACTGGTCGAATATTTCTAACTGTTTGAAACCAATGACTTTTTGTGGGAACAGAACTTACGTTACAGAACACGTTACCAACACGACCTGCAGTGACGGTACATGCAGGTGCCGATCTAGTGTGCGATGCTTCATTAAATCACATGGGAACCTTCATGAACAGACTTTGCAGGTCCGTGCTGTGCAGGTATAATGTGCGCGATCTTTTAGACCGTTCTCTCCCGCGCGCTTGAAATAAACCGATTTGTAACGCTCGGCCCATAACACTTATTTAGACAACGAATAAACATAGCGGTCCAAATAAAAAAATAATTGAAAGACAAAGTTGTTTCCTAAAGCTGCTGTGTAATATTTTTTTCAAAATTAGTCTTTAATTATTTAAATTTAAAGAGTAAACTGTGCAAGAAATCGTCATATTTACAATTTATTTACTTAAAAATAAAGGCTTAAATCGAAAATTGGTTACACGAGGGAAGTAAGTCTGTCTTTTAGCTTTGCAACGATACCAAAATTATATTGAATTGATAAAAATTACTCAAAATTCTATGCTAAATGCCGAACGTCACCAACTTCAAAACGAATATATTTTAAATGCTGCAACCACTGTGTTTCACTCAGTGGGATGAGCTTAGAGATTGGTAAGTAAATACAGGCAGGACCGGAGTTCAAAGAAATACATAGTCACTTATAATCTATACGTTCTCAGTTGAGACAGTATTGAATTAATCGATCTTATGGAGTTCGATGTTTTTATTTTCATTGATAGAAAGTTTTTGAACCCCATGAGGCAATATTATAAGAAACTGATATAACTTAAGTTAATATTGAGAAAAACAGTGCGGTACAGCCAGGCAATGTTATTTCTTGTAGCGGAAACTTATGAAAATAAATGTTGTAGTAAATGTTTTTAATGCACTGTTTGTAATTATTAGTTTTCGATATCGGTGAAGACAATGAAATTTAATAACACAATTTTAATTAATTTGACTATGGTACAACATTTTAGCATTTCTATCTGCGCCCATGTTTAATAAAGTATATGCCGACGCTAAACCTAGTTTTCGTTTTTATACTGTTTTTATTTATTGGTGTGTACCATGAGAAGTACTGTACTTTTTTATATAAGCTGTAAAAAAACTACGAACATAAGTAAAATCGTTGATTTACAAGCGCTATGTAACAGAAAACGTAATAATTGTCAAATAATGTCCCAAGCATCGATAATTTGATTTTAATTTTATAAAATGCAGCCCTACTAAAAAAAGTTGTATAAGTCCTTTTTGGATACTAAAAATGTCCTTCTACATGGTTATATTTTCTTAAAAACAAAACGGCATAATTGCTCTCTGATTTTACTCCACTAAATCTAAATATTCTAAATACGTCCACCGTAAAGTCATTGTAGTGGGAGAAAAATAATCTCGGCCAACCGTAACGCCCGAGCACCCGACCCCGGAGCGCTACCCGAGGAGTGTACAGAGAACGACTCTTAAATCATACACTTAGTGCGTTTTTTCCTTAAATCATACGGGTGGGAAATGAGTATTCCAGCGAGTTGCATATTATAATTTTTCTGTGACTATTAAGTAGATACACAGAAATAGTTTAAAAAAATTAATTGTAAGTCATGACTGTCGTTGTAGTTATAAAGTTGTTGTCAGTTTGACACACACATGACAAGTTAATAAACGAGAATGTATAAAGTGACATTCTAAGCTTTCTTTATACTTTTATGCTTTCTGCTTCAAGTTTGTATTAATAAAATTATTCAAAAATCACTATGTATAAGCATGTTTCACTGCTACTTTAAAAGACTGATATCACAGCAGACGAATGTAAATAATACTGTGCCGTTCTAGGAATTAACATGTCCTCACTGTTTGCCATGGTAACGGATGCGAAAATGAAACATCGTTGACTAGTAATACTTATGTTATTGCCTGAAGCTATTTATTTATGGCATAATTTTAGTTTTTCTTTAGTTTTGTTGGGTTTTTGCCACACTTCTGAAAAAATAATAAAGATTAATTAAATAAGCCCTTGCGCCAAACGGAACAGTCAAGGGTTATTTTCGAAACTAAGTTTGCCTAACCAAAAAATCTCACACTGAAAAAAGCAGATAAGTAAAAATAACAAAAATCACATCATCGGCCTATGAACATTAGAGTTGAGGAACATAAAAATTACATAAAAAAACGGGAATTTGAAAAATCCAAAATTTGCGAACACGCTTGGGAAAACGGTCATTTGATTCAATGGGGTTCGGCAAAAATTTTAGAAAAGGAAGATAACGCAACAAAAAGAAAATTAAAGGAGACCGCGATTATTTTGTTGAACGGAGATAAGTGTGTGTCTAACTGTTCAGTTAACATCGATCATTGTTGGCTACAGTTGTATCAAGAAGAAGTAAATAACAATAAAATAAAAATCATTTAACATCTCTATGGAAGCAGGTAAACAAATTTTAAACTGTCAAACTTGACATACGTTTAAAACATTTTTTAATTAATCTTTATTATTTTTTCAGAAGTGTGGCAAAAACCCAACAAAACTAAAGAAATACTTATGTTGCTACCAATATATTATAAGCGTTTCCTTAGTTCTAGAACAAATATTTCACAACATACAATAAAACAATATTCTCTCATCATACCTGGTGGTCCGTAAGTAATGGTTCATGGAGACAATATAGATTTTTCACTTCAAAATATTACGATTTAAGATGTTGCTAATAAAAATGAAGAAGAAAGAAGGTCTCAAAGTTGGAATTTAAAAAGTGATCTTTTATAACAATTACATTGTGTTCGACTGTATCAACTTAAAAATTTAGAAACATATGTTTTTGGATAAATCGTAATCAGTTGTTTATTTCGACGTATCCACAATATTTGTGACGTAAATGTGAGTGTAACTTTTTGGGTCTAAAGTTATCACGTTTTTTTTTTTTTTGTTAAAAACCTACATTCTTTTAGAGGGAAAACTTACTTGTCATTAGTCTTATAAATTGACCATTTTCGAGATAGCTTTTCAACAATCAGCTGCATAGTTCCTTGTACAATATTTTAACGTAGTAGGCACCAACAATAAGTTAAATTTTAACAATTATTAGACAAAATTTATGTTAAAGTTAACAAATATTTCTAAATTTAAAGTGTTTATCCAGTTTTGGTTACAATCAATTACTTTACGTAATCTAAACATTCTGACAATAATTTTCCATATTCAGATATGTGAGGTGCTGGGCAACGAGAATATTTGAAAAAATTTCGAAATAGATTACAACCTGATAATCAACAATTTAAAAAACCTGTTTAGGAATTTAGAGAAAAAAAGATGAAAAATTTGTTCACATTGCGGATTATCCAAACTAATTCAGGGCGACTATCTGGGGCTGCAAGAAGCAGTATGACTTCTATTTTAAATACGTCAAAGTACACAACATATTATTATTATTATGATTTCTCTTATCCCAAATTTTTCACACAGTGTAATTATTCCAAAAAATCACTATTTAAACTTCAACTTTGACACCCTGCAGCTTCTTTATTATCAACATTTTGTTGAGCATATTGACTTGAATCGTAATATTTTGAAGTGAAAGATACTAGTAATATGTCTTCATGGGCCATTATTTACAGACCCCTCTGTTAAGGTATTGCGATTTCAATAAGGACAGTGTATTATGTACTAATATTTATTATTGATAGCTTCCACAATGTTACACTATGAGTCGATGTTTATGACTGACTGGTTACAAATTTGTGACTGCCCATCGTTCCCGTAATCGAAGTAGTTCCTCGAAGGGTGTGTTAAAACAAGTGTGTTTTTTAGTGTTCACCATGCAGAACTCTAAGATAAGATTTATGGGGACGCCGGTCGTCTACCTACTTAAATAATATTTACAAAACATGATATCTACATTTAGCACTTAAAAACAGACGTTGAAATTTAAACACAGAACTAACGAAAAGATAAAGTAAATTTATATAAAGAAAGAAATACTTTAACTTATACAGTATGTACAAAAATGTGTGAGTGCAGAACTAATGAAAATATGAAGTAAATATATACAAAAATAAATATGTTAGTTTATACAGGGTGAATAGAAATATATGAGCCGCCACAGTATTATTTCCAGAATTGTTCACATGGATGGAAGGAAGAGGTTTATGGTCAGACAAGTCTTCGACAATGTAACACAAAGAACACGGCTAGTAATGAGAAATAGGAAAAATGTAGGGGATGGTGGGGTATGTGTATGTAGATAGGTCTGCAGGATCGAAATTCCTACAGAATAACAAAATATTGCAAAAAATTTCGAAAAAATTGATAAACTCTGAAAAGCAATAGTTGGAAATCATTGGGTTTATAGAGACGGTTCTGAACATTTTGTAGTTTTTTGAATTTTTGACAATGTTGCATTCGGCGCTCGAGATCAAAAACTTCATAAACAACTCAGCAAATAATTAGAACCACCGAATCTGATGCAAGATCAAAGGGTACAGAGTGTAAGCAGGTTTCTGGCTTACTGGTGGTAACTCGGGAGAGACAAAAATTTATTTCTTGCAAAATATCAGCAATTGACGATGAACTGATCGTTTTGGTTTCTATAATTACTAAGTCAAAGAGAAAATAATTTAAAGTACATCCTATTAATCGCAATAGAAGAAATTATGGACAATTCAACATTTATTTAAAATTTAAGAAACGTCAAGGAAAGTTCTTTTCAATATGCAAGGATCACACAAGAAATATTTTACTGCATTTGCAGATAAAGTGAAATGCCGTATAATTAAATATTGGTGGAATCTACATAAGCAAACTATTCTATCGGAAGAAAAACTTGTTATTACTTTGAGGTAAGTAATTTATTTACTTTAGTTTAAAGGTACCTATTTAAGAAAATTCAAATATTTTTTTTTTTAATTTCTATTAATGAAGTCACATATGTACAATATAGTTGCAAGATTGCATGAAATAAATATCTAAATTATAAATTAATTTAGCTAAATTCAGTGCGGCTAGTGTCTCTCTTTTTCTGTATCTTGTGTTTGTTTACATAAACAAAAATGTAACAATTGATAGTAACCATGACCAGTTAATTTATGGTGAATCTAGGCAAAACTTTCTGGCTACGAGACGTTTGTGACGCTTTTCACAAGCAACGGCATTAATTTTGAACACATAACTGATTGACAATTTAGTATGTGTTGTGATAAGAACTCTAAGAAAACAGTTCACACTAAATTATCTTTATTATGTGTATTTATATTTATTATGTACAGACATCTGATACGGTAGGTGTGCGATGTTGTCGCATGTTAAAAACCTGTTTGTTCTCAAATACCTACCGTTGATCAGAGAAAATTGTTTAATCAATTGTTTTGTTTGGTGCAATTTATCACACAGCAAAGGCCCTTATATTTCGGACACCTGTATATTTTAATACTTACCCTCTTCATTAATTGCATTACTAATCTCTCTCTAGTATTTGTCTACTATATATAAGTTGCATCGAAAAACTGAAGATATTACTAGTTCCTTGATCATTTTTTCTACACACGACTGGCGCGTACAAACAAATTAAATTTGAATTCTGACAAAAGCGGGCTCGCAGGTTTCCGGCGCTGACCTGCTTCAACATGCTTTCACTGTGTATGTGTCCATTTAAAAGAATGTTACAATTTTCCCGCTCGGATCGGCGCAGGGTTCAGTAAGCAGGAAACCGCTTCCACTGTGTTCGCTTTAGCCTGCTTTAAGCTGCTGTTTTTATATCAATTTAAATATACAATTACAAATTTTGTAGCTTATAAGTACGCATTCGGCACTTGTTACCAGTAAACGGAAAATCTGATTCCACTCTGTCTATACTCGCGACAACAATTCAGACGACTTACGTCATACGAACAAATGAATAATTCACTATATTTTCATCAAAATATTTAAGAAGCTGCAACTGATAGAAATAAAACTATACTACACTAAAAGTTTGCATTATATATTGCACTAAATTGCAAAAATTATTGTTTTCAACGCTAGCAAATATCGAAAATTACGTTGACAATAAAAACAAATGTGTAACGTCAACCATGACGTAAGACGTCTGAATTCTTGACTCGAGTATATACCCTAATGTATAAGGTTACTGGACTAAAAAGAAAGTATTTTTTATATGTAAAGGTTGTAAAATGAATTTCATTACCATGTTTAATCGCATAATAATAAAAATTTATTTCTTTGCCCTAGAGAAAATAATAAATTAAATTCTTTAAAAAATGCTATTTATAGTATCAGTCGCTATCATATTTGATAAATATCAATAATTCAAGCAGCATCAATTTTATGTTAGGCTATAAAATAATTTGAATTAAATTGAGCTAACATGTCTGTTAGATATGAGGTACCATGTTGCATTGTGTTTAAGAGAATACATTTTTGTGATGTGTTGGTTTTTTGTTATAAATGGGGAACTACAGTTTTTACAAAAAAGTTTTAATTAGGTACTAAGTATAATAATAATTAATGTTGGAGTATTTACTATCATTAAAATGTTAATGTATTAGCAGAATAATTCCTTATTATTTATCATTAATTCATATTTGCGGATATAACTCATCGAGAAATTATTGAATACACAATTTTGTTTCAAATTAATGTTCTGAAAACAGAATATTGAAGAATAGAAAAAGGGTTAAAAGTTAGAGATATGTTTCGTTAAATATCCTTTTTTAGGTATTATTAATATTAGCATATTCTCAGCAAAAGGGGTTGAAATGTGCAACCCCTCTTATATAATTGCGGCAACAATTCAGACGACATACGTCACGGCTAACGTCAAGTAATTGTTTCTATTGTCAACATAATTTTTGACAGTTTGTTGCGTTAAAAACAATAATTTTTTGTAATTTAGTGGAGTATATTTATAGTGCAAACATTTAGTGTAGTATAATATTTTATTATTCTCAGTTATAGTTTCTCAAATATGCTGTAAGTTGTCAGAATTCTTGCTGCAACTATAACTATTTTCTAAATATTTTTATTTAAACAAATAATCTTTGTCTAATATCTTTGGAATTTCCGCGGTTTTCGAGGATGGCTCAAACAAAACAACCAATATGTCATTTGATATAAAATGATTTTCCGGGTTGTTATGTCGTGACCTTGGTAACTGATCGCTGCTAGTAACAGACGTAGTTCACATATCTAGCTTTAGCTAGAGTTCTTTGACCTGCCCTTGTTGTTCTCGGGCTAAGCTCTGTGAAGGGAGCCTATTCTTTGACCCTTTGATATATCAAATATATCATCGGTCGTGAAAACCTGAAAACTACTATAAAAACATCCCCGTATCTCTCTTTCAAATATCTATACTTCTGTTTGAGCAGTGTAAAAATAGGCAATTTTGAATTAGGCTAACAAAAAGCAACTTTTTTGATAGAATAAGGAAGCTTGATAAAAGTCCCCTTAAAAAATACAGGAACATAACTTTTCTATCTTTTCATATCTTATATCAATATTTACAATGTCTTAAAAGCATTAAAAGATCTATAATACTTAATTCAGTTTATTCTAGTATAGAAGTTTTATAAACATTTATCTAAAGTCTAGAGATTATATAATTGTTTATTAGACAGCTTGTTGTATATTAAAATGCAATTATATTTCAATTAATTATGAGTAATATGTACTTAAGTATAGAGTGCACAAATGTACATTATTGTATTGTTGCACATTTTATATTTGCAACAATGAGAGTAATATAGTAGGTACTTTGGAGTAATTACATTAAGTTACCACCAGCAACAATCAGTCAAGTTAAAGTGACGAGCACCTAGTTGCTGTAATTAACAAATTACTTATGTGATATTAATGAACTAAAGGAAGAGTTATTTTCTTATGTATTATTGCAGAATATGATAATATGTACATTAAGAGCGCCGCATTCCTGAAATACAAATACAAGTAATTTTAGATATTTAGAAACTGATTTATATAGAGTTTAGCAAATAACATGAAAGTTATCTCATACCACCTGAAAATTCGCGGGTACCGAAGTAAAACGACGAGTAATGCGAAAATTCAAAGGTAAGGTAAGGTTTCAGTTTGATATGTCACAAACACTTGGCATATTTTGGGAATAAAAATAAAAATAAAAGTCTGGTAAACTTTTGTTCTAACTTCCTTCGTTATGAATTTTTTCTATAAATTAAAATTTTCTTTCATAACTTTTAAACGGATTAAGCTATTGTTATCAAGTTTGGGGTACTGTGTAAGCCGAGGATGTTGCATTTGCTGCCAAAATATGACTCTTTAAAATTAAGCAGTGGCGTAGATACAGGGTGAGTCTGTCACTTTGAACAAAATAAATATGTGATGCCACTGGTTAAATTAAAAAAAGTGATCATTTTATAATTTTACAATTCATTTCCAATAAAAATGGTCTCTTTCATTTTCTACGTGTCTCTCATAGTTCAGTCACAAATTGGATATTCATAGAAGTCTGTTTTTCGACGACTGTGTTAACATGCGACTATGCTTCTGAATTCAGTATGCCGTGAAACAAAATACAATTTATTATGTAGTTTTGAATGTGATAGTTAATGTTTGATAAATAGCGTTTATGCAGTTTATGTTTTAATTGTTATAACAGTAATATTTTAAGTTAATAGTTAGCAATATTTTAAGTTTCAATTATACGGATTACTGTGGTTTTTCAATAATGGCGCAGGTTGCATTCACAAATGAAGAGTATGCAGATACGCATTTGATGTATGGTGCAGCCTGGGGTAACGCTGTTGAAGCTAGACGATTATACGCAGAAAACTTTCCTGGGAGAAGAATTCCTGACCGAAGGGTATTTCAGGCAGTTGACGCGCGTTTAAGGGAAAGAGGAATTCGTATAGGGGCTATTGAGAGACCGCGACCCCGACAACCAAATTTTGAAGGTCAGATTCTTCAAATGGTGGAAGCGAACCAACGACAAGCATCAGAAAAATTAGCTCTGAACTGGGCGTAAGTCATACAACGGTCTGGCGCACAATTCGTAATCAACAGCTGTATCCATTTCACTTTCAAAAGGTGCAAGCGTTGACTTCAGCAGATTATCCACCTTGACAACAATTTTATCTCTGGCTGCTGAACCGTTGTGCAGAAAAGCTTAACTTTGTAGCACACATATTATTTACTGATGAAGTCAGTTTTGCAAGAGATGGCATAATGAACTCACACAACATGCATTACTGGGCTGACGAGAACCCTAATTGGACTGTCGCTGGTACGCATCAACCGCAGTTCTCGCTAAATATCAAGTGTGGTGTTATTGGCAATATTTTAATCGGGCCACATGTTTTTCCAAACCGTTTAACCGGCCAAGCCTATAGGCATTTAGAGGAAATCCTACCAGGATTGTTAGAAGAGGTTCCACTTGCAACAAGAGTATTGCTATGGTTTATGCAGAACGAGACACCTGCCTACTTCAGTTTAGGTGCCAGGAATTATTTGCAAAACACCTATCCAAATACCTCGAGGGGGTCATGTAGTTTGGTCAGCAAGGTCGCCTGACCTGTATACGAAACAGAGGTTCAAAGTATTAAGATCTACAGCTTCGCATACAAAATAGTTGCAGAGCAATTTAAATACCTCAGGGATTTTCGAACGAGTTTGGAGATCGTTATTACGTCGAGCTGAAGCGTGCATCCTAGTTCGAACAATTATTGTAAATTTTTATTAGATAGGGGTCAAATATTTAATAATAATAAATTATATTGAAACAAGATTTGATGTTATCTGACATGAAGTTTTCTTATAATAATTTTGATCATATGCATATTATCTTAATTAAATAAAAAGGACAAATAATGTGTTAAGTACTACTACATACTTCTTCTTAAGATTATGGCAATAGGATACATAATTATTACTGCGCCAGAAATTTCCAAAATTAAGCAAAATATCATATTACTTATTGTAGCTAATATGTTCAATAGCAGTTAACAATCGAATAGCACAATTTTGCTATACATAAACATTTCAATTTGTGGCCAAACTATGAGAGACACAATAAAATGAGAGAGACCATTTTTATTAGAAATCAATTGTAAAATTATGAAATGATTACTTTTTTAAATTTATGGCGTCACATATTTATTTTGCCCAAAGTGACAGACTCACCCTGTATCTACGCCACCGCTTAATTTTAAAGAGCCATATTTAGGCAGCAAATGCAATATCCTCGGCTTACACAGTACCCCAAATTTGATAACAATATCCGTTTAAAAGTTTTGAAAGAACATTTTAATTTATACAAAAATTCAACTTCATAACGAAGGAAGTTAGAAGAAAAGTTTACCAGACTTTTATTCTTATTTTTATTCCCAAAATATGCTCACGTGTTTGTGACATATCAAACTGAAACACCCTGTATAATGGCTGAAAGTGGTGTAACCAACAAGTTTTTAGGTACAGAAATCTTTCAAAATACATATATTTTAATATAAATTTACATAGTTCTGCGTATAAGATTGTTCACATTTGTTTATAAGTATATATGTGGAAATAATTATTATAATGTGGGGTTAGAATAATAAAACAATGTTTGTCATACAAATGTCTTTTAAAAGTTATTATATTATTTGAGGATAATTTAAATAGTCGATAAACAAGACATCAATAATTTTATTTTTGATATAACTTTTGCTCTACTTTTATTTTTCGAGATTTCTGTAGGTACCTAAAAAACACCACAAATTTTATTATTTTATGGCGAGAAATACGGCGACCTTAAGTAGTATCTAAGTATTCCTCCTGTAAATAAGATTATTATTTATGATTATTTCAGTTCACTATAAGGAGAGAGTATTTTTTTCATTTTTTAATGTAAATTATAATTTGAAAAAAAATGGTCACTCGACTTTTTGCTACGGATCGCGTTTTGGTTCATATTATGTATTATCTAACAATTTGCAGCGATTATACAGGGCGTCAAGTAAAGAAGGAGCTTTACACTAAAGATAGCTTCTTTGGAAAAAAATAATGTAATTTAAATCACCTTAATCAATACAATGTTGTTTCTTTTAGAAGTTTTAGGCCTGCGAAAGTACTTTTTTTGATTATTTTTTTTACGATAATCGTTGTTGGGTAATTGTACTCAATGATAGACATAATTATAGAATCTTTAAAGAATACCAAAAGTCCAGGGAAAAACGGAATAACGGCAGAGAACAATAAGTACCCAGGAGAGGACTTAAGAATATACGAAATGATCCGAAAGATATGGAGAAGAGAATGTATGCCTGAATATTGGAGAGATGATATGATTATATTTTAAAAAAGGGAGATGCAACAGACTGCAGAAACTATAGGGGTATATCATTGCTATATATAGGGTATAAAATCATGGCAACGTTAATAAAACAGAGAATAGAACCTATAGCAGAACTACAGATAGGGGAGTATCAAGCAGGTTTTAGAAAGGGGAGGTCAACAACGGACCAAATCTTCATGGTGAAGGAAATCCTGACTACATGCTATGAATATGGGATTAAAACAATGGTCTTATTCGTGGACTTCAGGAAAGCATATGATTCGGTCAAAAGAAATAAACTAAGTAAAATATTGAAACAATTTGGGATACCAAACTAATTACGATATTGAAAATGACCTTAGAAAATACTACAAGCAAAGTACGAATAAAAGGTGAATGTTCGGAAGGTTTAACTATTGACACAGGACTGAGACAATGAGACCCACTTTCAACGCTTCTTTTCAATTTAGTACTTGAAAAGGTCATAAGCGATAGGCAATTGAACAGAGGACACATATTGTTTAAAAGTCACCAAATAGTAAGTTATGCAGATGACGTGGCCATAATTGTTAGAGATAGTAGGAAATTGGAAGAAGTAACGAGAAAATTTGTGAAGGAAGCACGGAAAGTGGGATTGCAGATAAATCAAAAGAAAAGTAAGCTTTTAAGAATATGACAACAGAAAAAAGGTACCAATTTCAAAGTGAGAACGCAGCACGGAGAGATGGAAATTGAAAAAGGTCAAGAATGTGTATATTTAGGGGCACTGAAAACAGCTAACTGTGATGAGGAGTAAGAAATTAATAGGAGAATAATAAAAGCAAACAGAAGTTCGGCAGAAGTCAACTACTTAATAAAATCAAAAAATTTGTCTAGAGGAGTAATATTTAGAATGTATAAAACAATTTTGAGACCGACAGCGCTGTGTGGCAGTGAAAGCTGGATCATAAATAAGAAGTCAAGAGAAAACCTTTTAACGTGGGAAAGGAAGATTTTAAGACAAATTATAGGGGGATAGAAGACGAAGAAAGGCTATGTAAGGAGAAATAATGAGGACATATATGCACTGTACCAGGCACCAAAAATAGACGAAGTTGTAAAAGCCAGAAGAGTGCAGTGGCTAGGGCATCTAGAACGTATGGAAGATGAAAGGATAGTTAAGAAAATTGTAGGGAGTAAACGTAACTGCAAGAAAAAAAGAAGGAGACCGAGGAAGCGATGGAGACAGGCAGTGGCAATAGATCTAAGGGTGAAAAATTTAACGGATTGGAAAAGAAAGGCGAAGAACACAAGGAGGAGTGGAGGAGAATAACACAGCTCTGGGCCTAAACGCCTGTAAACAGCTTTTTATATATAATTGTACTCAAATTCGGGGGAAGACGTTTTTTTTTCTGAGATAAGCACAAATATCTTATTGATTTTTGCCTTAATAATAATAAGCAATTGCAATTGTACAAGTATTTAGTAATAACTACATGGGTAAAAAATATATCTTATGCAAACACAAAACAACAAAAACACAAGGCTATAGTAGAATAATTCTATAAATAATAAGTAATTTAAGAGACATAGTGTTTTTTAGGCTTTCACGGCCAGTGCTGTTATTTAATTCAGAGTGATTTTCCGGGTTGTTGTGCCGTGACCTCGGTAACTGATAGCTGTCAGAAACAGAGTTAAACTGCACATCCCTAACATGAGCCGCGATTCTTTTACCTGCCCTGGTTGTTCTCGGGCTAGGCTCTGTGGGGGACAGGCCCGCTATCGATGTCTCTGGGCCCGTCCATATATTGATTTCGGTTCCTATTGTTGGTATTACGACTGATAAGGTCGGAACCGTTCCTCGGAAAATGATAGTTCTCCGAGGCGTTCCGTAGCCACCGCTGTAACTGGTCGCATCCCATGCTTCCAAACGCTTCGCCGCCCTTCACTGTCGGCATCTTCAGTGGTTACTCTGCAAATGCTTCGCCGCTACTGAGAGTTCTCTGAGACGCCTCGGAGGACCACCATTATCCGAGGAACGGTTCCGACCGCAGCAGTCGTAATACCAACAATAGGTACCGACATAAATATATGGACGGACCCAGAGACACCGATAGCGGGTCTGTCCCCACAGAGCCTAGCCCGAGAACAACCAGGGCAGATAAAAGAATATCGGCTAATGCTAGTGATGTGCATTTTAACTTTGTTTCTGGCAGCTACCAGTTACCAAGGTCATGGCACAACAACCCGAAAAATCACTATGTACCAATATTTTAAGACATAATTTATATTTATTAATGGCTATGCATAACATTGTTATGAACTGCTAAAACATGCAAGTAATTTATAAGTATTTTAAGACATAATTGATAAATAATAGTTATGCAAAGCATTACGTTATTAATTGCTAAAAAATACACTTTTCAGTTCAGTAATATTGCAACAAAAAATATCACACATATCAGAAATCTTGTTAAATAAATAATGCGAAATGTACATAGCGTTCTGAGCGCCTGCGCCACTATATTATTTCATTCTGATTATTTTAAGGATTGAAGTATTTGAAAATTGATTAGTTATTTTGCAACAGCCTTCAATTAGTTTTTTAAAAAGTATACTTGCTGCATGCCTCTAAAATGGATCATTTTAGGGGAAACTGCGTTTGTTGAGCTTGAAAATCAATATTCTAATAAACTATTAATTCAAAAAGTTGTTACAGTTAGTAATGGTGTTCTTATGAAACAGCATGAAACACAACATAGAAAAAATGAGACAAAATAAAAGAAAGACATTTTTAAAATAATAAAATAAAAAAAAACACTTAAACTGAAACCCAATAGCAAAAACAAAACCTATATTTTTGATATATACTTAATAAACATTACTAATTATAATAACTTTCTGAATTAAAAATTTGTTTCAATTTATGTATTAATTTCCAAGCTTAACAAATACGTTAAACACAGTTTTATCTAAAATGGTGCATTTTAGAGACATGCAGTAAGTATATCTTTTTTAATAATCTCTATCCTTAAACAAAATCTCAGAATGACCTGTAAGTACATTTAACGCAAAAATCATGCAGCATAGGCGCCGTTTTATAGGCAAATTTTCAACGAATTTCATAGCTGTTTGTTGAGACAGTCTAAAAAGAATCTGAGTAAGTTAGAAAGAATATCTCTTCACTATGTCAATTATACAAGTTTTCTCCGGGATATAAAACAATTTTCAGGCTGACAAGTCATTTAGAATAAGAAAAAAAGAGCATCATTTTCACCCATTACGTTTTATCATAAAATCTACCGAATTTTACAAGTCAACTGCACATTGAGAAGATTGTATACAACATTATAAACATTATCACATCCCACAGAATTCTTTTAAAAAACTAGTAACACTTGAATTTATGTAAATTATTAATTATTTTTCACGGTGTATAGAACACAGTGATAAGGTACAAATTCACGGTTTTTTATGTTCTCTAGCACACTTTTTCTTCAAAAGTTAAAGAAAATGATTCAATTTCAGCATTATATTTTAGTACTACATTAATAAGGACCTCCACCTACTGTGTGTATTTTTTGTGTGCATATTTAGATATGATTATTTGTCCTTGAAACGCCAGCCTTAAATAAATTTTGTAAAAACGTTTAAATAAATTCATTCGTTTATTTAATTTAAAGGGTGGGATTTGAAAAACAAATTTATATATCAAAATACAGTTATTTTTACTTTATAAATTCATGAATTTTCTTAGCTAAAATTTAGATATTAAAACATTTGTTGAAAAATATGGTATTATTTTTTTTAAATTAACAACTATCATTTATCAAATATGATTTGCTGAAAGTAATGTAGACATTCAAATAGTTTGATAATTACGCATTTTCATAGATAGTGATTTAATTTAATGAATAAGCACATACATACTTTGTTTTCAAAATTTCTTTAGATGCAGAAATATGTTGTTTAATTCCTCTACTATCTATACTTACAAATAATAGTAGATATTGTTACTTTTCAAAATTACGAAAGCGAAATTTAATGAAAGTGATGTTGTTAATATTATTAGTTGCTGCTTTATATGATATATGTAACCAAATATATTTAACATAAAAATTTTGGCTGTCTTTAGCTTAGATAAATTTTATTTGTAATGTGTTTTTTAATCTATTAATATGAAAGTCAATTATAAATATATATAATTAATTTACGCAAGCAAACTATACACATTCACATGACTTTGACGATATGAAATGTTTATAACATTTATTGTGTGAACAAGAATTTTTCACAGACCTATTGATACCTATGATTTATATACCTAAAACACACAATATATACATATAATTGATGCGTGTCATAATGTTTCCGATATCTATATGGCAGATATTTCATAAGCTGATAAACAGAACATATAAATATTACTCAGAAATGTATTTGGCTAGTTTCATCTCCTGCTAAATGGAATCTAATCCTTAGCAAGGAAGAATGAAGTTTATAATATCATTTCTGTTGTGTCTGGCTATTCATAGCTGCTTTTCCGAGAAAGTGAGGTATGATGGCTACAAATTGTACAAATTTACCCCACAGACTACTGAGGCGGTGAAAGCACTGGTAGAGTTGGAACAGGCCTCTTTTTCTGGATACAATTTTTGGAGCTCTGTAGGACCCATAGGGATTCCAGTTCAGATTATGGTGCCTCCTGACCAAATATCAGAGATGGAATATTTAGCAGAAAGGGTAGGATTGGATGCGGAGGTGATGATGGAAAATGTTCAAGACTATATAGATGCTGAGGATCGTCCGACAACTTATGAAAATGGATTTGGTTGGGAGCGTTATCACACACTAGCTGAGGTATAACCTATACGCTAATCAAAACTTATTGATCTGAACATATTTTAAATTTCCACGATACGGATTCTCTTTTTTTTACACACGTTTAAATAATAATTCTATTACTTTGTTTTGTACATGCTTTCTAAAAAATTAACACAGCATAGATAGACCAGCAGAATCACTTGAGCCGAAATAAAAGTCGCGCATAGCAGCTCCCTTATTCATTTCATACTGAAGAGATTTCCGCTACCCATCAGTTTGTTTCGAACGTTGGCGTGCGGACATTGATTATACAGAGGCGGATTAAAGCAAAATTATGAGTCTGAATCGCCGCGCAGCTGTTAAATGTTTAAATACATCTTGTAATAACAATTTGTATCTTTAAATTTCCTAAAGACATAAATATAACAGTAATCTCCCAATGGACTTGCGTACGTTTATATAACGTTTATAAAACGTTGTACTAGTTGATTAAACGTTTTGCGTTAAATATAAACATTTCAATTTCATTTTTCATTTTAGATCAACGAATGGCTTGAGAACTTAACAATTTTGTACCCGAACACAGTATCACTTATTGAAGTAAACGCCACCTATGAAGGCCGTCCAATTGTAGGCATAAAAATTCAATATCCTACCAGCAACGAGAACCAATCTGTATTTATTGAGTCAAATATCCATGCCCGTGAATGGTAAGAACCAGTGGAATATATATATTTTTTAAATACTGAATTTTTTCCTAACAAGATATTGACGTTTTTACTAAGAGGGTGTTACTTCCTTAGGAAGTACTTATTCACCTGTTTATACAAAGCAAGTTGATTCCTATTATCGAAACAAACAACTTCGTCGTAAAAAATGTTCCTAGGATCTCTACGATCCATCAAAGATTGAATGAAACAGTTTTTGATTAATTGAAGAACTGTTAAATGTCCAAATTAATGCAGTATATTCATAATAATGGTTTATGTAAATTATCTAAAGAGGTTAAAGAGAATCTTCTATATTATAGATTAGGATATACTCTTTCTAATTACAATTTGCATTATTCATTAGAATATATAATCCACGAGTAAAAGTCCAAAAGTCATGTCAATATTAGACTATCGTTAGCAGCATAGAGAACTTCTTTGACGGTTGAAACTTACCGACCGCTTAATTTCGATGCAACTGACAATTTTTGTTTAAATTTAGTAAAAATCTATTACTAGTAAGTTACTATCTACTACTATGTACTAATATGATCTTTAACAGTTTTTATGTTATTCAGAAAACTGACCAAAGTTTCATCTTACTTGCACTTTTGTGCTCAGACTAACTATATTTCTGTGATGTACTGTCAATTGTAAAAGCAAAGGATGGAAGTGTGCCAAGTGCACGACAAATGTAGAAATACAAGTAAGGTAAAAGGTTATGTTTCATGAAAATCTTTGAACTTATATTCTATATATAGAAATTGTTTTAAAATATTTTGTTACTATTATTTGTTTTGGCAAGAGCTGTTTCACCGTTTGTAAACTTGTGTAGCTTATTTCTATGGATCAACATTCAATTATTATGGAATTTTGGATTTAAAAGCAGTATTTAGTATAAGCAACGAAGGGGTTGTAGCGTGCCTAGAAGGGGGGGAAATATTTCTCTGTGGGAATGTGTTCGGGGTAGTTAGGACGTAAAAATATTAAAAGTCCCCACCTCTAGCCCGTCCGATTCAGGGGAGGAGGTGGGTACAAATGCCTCATTTTTTGGTTTTTTGCTTACAACTTGAAAACGGTGTGTTGAGGCGAAAAATGTTTTATATAAAAATAAAAGCTTATAAAATTTCATGTATGAAATCAATACGATTGGTTTCATAAATTTTTTCGCTACAATGCACTTTTTCGAGATATCTGTTCTCAAATGTTGGTAATTCAAAAAGAAAAAAAAATTCACATTTTACAGAGAGAGAGACCACTCCCTAATTTCCTCTGTCTGTTCATCTATCGAGCTCCGCAATGAAAATGTTGTAGTAGATCCTCTCCTGCTTTTCCAACGGATTTGTATCAGTAAAAAAATGACGTTGACTTGAAGGATTAGTAAGAATTGGCTTCATTTCACTTAGCCTTATTCTTATTCAATGAGGGTGGTATGAGGAAAACAAAAAAATCAGTACTTTACAAGCTGTTTAAATTATCTCATGTCATCTGGCAAAGAAGATACTTTGTTTTTACAACTAACATATAAAAACATAAGGTAGAAGATGTACCACTGTTTTTTATGAATATAGCAGCTCTTCCAACAGTATTATGTCGGTAGAATAGAAAAGGCGCTATTGAATGAAAAAGTGTGACGACATCAACTTTTACAAACAAGCAATGTGGCTGATATAGGGGAAGACTTCGAAAATTACAAACCAAGGTTTACTTCACCAATCAAATGTAACAGCTGGGACTCAATGATATTTATTCTTATACGCATTCACTGGCTGTGATTCTACTAGCACGAGATTCCGGAAGAGTAAGCTTGATTTCGTAAAAATATTACTAAAAACATCATGACATAAAAAGAGCAGCTGAAGTATTCCACAACTCTCTTCCTCGCCCGCTGATATTGAGAAAGCTATGCGAATATGCATGCTGAGATGGTACAGCGTCCCTGTTATGTTCTCTGAACACTTTCAGGTACGACTCATTTTTGAAATCCGCATCGAATATAAAAAGAGATCTTGAATCACTTCCATCCAGAGAGGGAGCAACGAAAGAGCACATATTACGCACATTCCACCTGGTGCGGTTCTGGCTGGGAAACCAACTACTTTCACACCTGTGAGATTGGGAATGCAAAGATAATATCTTAGCTCCTGTGATGACAAATAACGAAGCAGCACCCTAAGAGAAATTTTGGACCTCATATTTTGTAGAGGCACTGTAACAGTTATGAGTTACTATCGATTATGCCAAAACGATCAGGATCACTGTTTCAACAGCGTCCCCATTTTAAACGAAGATGACTTAGAACCCATTCCCACATCTCATGCGAAGACTGATGACGAAGACAAGGGTGATTCGCAATTCGTGCTGCGATCGGTATTGATAGTACAGCCAGAGGCAGGACTCTCCCGGCCCAAAAGAAACAGGTCTAGTTAATTTTGTTTTGTCAAGATTTTTCATTTGTTAGGGTTTTCTCCTTTTTAGTTTTTATAAAATAAAAATAAAATTTATATTTGTTACACTTAGGTTTTCAATTTTTCACAATTAACTTGAAAATTAGTAAATTTTTGCATATTTGTGTATGAATGTGAAAAACCAATAAAGAGTACCTTTCAACTCCTCTCTTTCCCTGAAGCGGACGGGCTAGGGGTGGGGACTTGTGTTTACGTCCTAACTACCCCCAACACATTCCTGCACCGAAAAATTTTCTTCTCCTTCAATGCACGCTGCACCCCCTTTTCGACCATTCACTAACTAGCCTATATTCTTTACTTTTAGGATCACATCCGCAACTACCACTTACATTGTGAACGAGTTACTGTCAAGCACCAACGTTACCATACGCGAATTGGCAGAGAAGCATGTCTGGTACTTCTTTCCTGTATTTAATCCTGATGGATTTGAATATTCACATACGACGGTGAGTCATGTTCCTTATTATCTTATTACTGAAGAGAATTAGAATGAGTAGCATTTAATTACTGCAATTTTTGAATACATACATATGAGTTTTTTTTACCCACAACAAAGAGGTCGCTAAGAACATCTTAGGAAGCTTTGTTTCTGCCACATCAAGATTTGTTGGTAAAGATTTTAAAATGACGATATTTTTTGAAAGGTTACTTTTTTATAGTAAAATAACTTAGATACAATTTGCGTTAGGACTAACTATATTTCTGTGATGTACTGTCAATTGTAAAAGCATGGAAGTGTGTTTAGTGCACGACAAATGTAGAAATGCAAGTAAGGTAAAATTAATGTCAATTTTCGTGTTCCGAATTTACTGTGTGAATGTGTAATATTATATTACAATCAATAGTTTTTTCAACTTTTAATTCTTAGTATTTACTATAACTTTTAATGCTTGTAACAGACCCACAATATACAAATTACTGGAACAAGGGGTGGGACTATACTTTTTATGTATTTTTTCTTGCTGACTAGGAATCTGAGGTCAAAAATAGATGTTTCATAACGAATTTTCAAGAAAATATAGACATATTTATTAAAACCTTTCTTTCATTCAAGTATTTGGAGGTTAACATATATTTACGATCGCTTATAGGAAACAAAAAAACCTAAAACCTGCTGTCCCATAACTTCATAACCACATAACTTATCGAAAGCGGAATGCTTGTATAGCAGTGATCCAAAACATAAATCACACAACGCAAACTTCAAAATCCCCTTAAATCCAAAATCTTTTAACTCTCGGAGTGAAATCCTACTGGAAGCTGATAAGGGAAACAGGAGAAAGAAACAACACGAACATTCATTACACAAATCATTTGAGAACCAACTGTGCGTAAGTAACAGCAGTATGAGGCTCATACTTTATTACAAAAATCGATGTGAAATCACTATTTATAGCCTCAAACTTTGTTCAGTGACAATAATAACGTAAGAAATGTAAGTTGACTCCCAGCTATACCATTTTTTCATTTGATGGTATGTGTAACTTCAAAGCACCTATATATGTATGTAGAGGGTTATTCTACCCACCCCTTATCATCGTTATTATTGCCTACAGAGACAAAGTTTTAAATAAAAATGTATATAACAAGTAGATATTTGGACTTCTTCATACTCACTGTAAACCAGTTGTCATTTTCATAGCTATATCTACAATATTTTCTAAGATAGTAAATAGTTAATTACGATATTCGACGTTTAATAACTCAAAAACGGTATACTGTAGGTATACCATATGGTATATTTTTGAAATCAGGAAAAAATTAACATTCCAAAAATCTAATAATATACAGGGTATCCCATTTATAAAAAATATAATGTTTTTATATCCTCTTAAATCTGCACGCTACTGTACTTTTGATAGCATTTTAAAAAAAATCTACACAATTTTTATTTAAAACTTTTTTTCTATAGGTATGATAAGGGGTGGGTAATTTATAATGAATAACATTTTGCATTTGATTCTAGGATCGGATGTGGCGAAAGACACGCGTTCCCCATAGTGTACTTTGCATTGGTGGTGATCCTAACAGAAATTGGGACTACCACTGGGGCGCTGCTGGTACGAGCAACAGCCCTTGTACAGAAATTTATCGAGGACCTGAACCGTTCTCAGAACCCAGTTGTAGAGTTATGTCCGAATTCATCGACACTGTTGCAGATAAGCTCTTAGCGTATATCAGTTTTCATTCCTTTTCACAACTTTTGCTGATCCCGTATGGTTACACTCCAGACCATTTGGACAACTATGATAAAATAGTAAGTAGATGATATTGTGCAAGTCAAATTCTTCCAATAATTAGTAACAATATTAGTTATCATTATACTGGACTATCGCTTATAAATATATATAAAAAGTTTATTCATTATGCGATTTAGCCCGGACTTTTTTAACATTATAGAGTTTGTTAAACTGCACATTTTCAGCAATAATGGCCTGGTTGATATAAAATCCAAGACCTACTATGACAGTTTCTAGAAGCAAAAAAGAAAAAATCTGTGCGCCACTTAAAACTTATCTGTACAGAATTTTATCTATAAGTTTTAAGTAATAACAATTTGTAGAAGAATTAAAAATGCTCACTAGGCACTTAATTATTTCGAAAATGTATAGTTAATAAAACAAACGAAAAATGAAAATTACATCACCTGAAACAACTAAATTTTTGTAGCTTCTACTAAGCCTGTAAATGATACTACAGGAAACAACCTACTCCGCGGACAAATCCGCGACCGGCATTGAATTACTCCTGCAGTACCTGTGTATCTCGGAGTAGTTGTTTCCTGCAGTATCATTTACAGATGTAATGGCTCGTCGCCCAGGGCGAGAGGTCTGTTAAGTACCTGCTGCAATGTAGGTCGCTTCCTGTAAGTCGAGCCGCTTAGTCCGAGCAGGAAGTAAGCAGACCACTTATATCTCACCAGAAGGTCACTCACTAAGCCACCATTTTCTCCAATGCACTTGTTATTCCCTTTGCGTATGTTCTTAATTACATTTCGTATTTGCTGTGGATTAATTTCTACACAAGTACGGATTATTCTACCCTGTAGTTCTTGTCATTTTGGAGTCTTGATTTATACACTTTTTCTTTAAGTAAACCCCAAAGAAAAAATCTAAGAGGGTTAAGTCACTGGATCTCGGTGGCCATTCACAGAAAGGACTGTTTCGCCCTATCCAACAGTTTTTGAAATTTTCATTTAGCCAGTTTCTTATCAAACGAGCATTATGAATAGGACTACCATCTAACTGTAACTTCAAATTAAAACGGGATCTAAATGGTAAATCAACTAATGAGTTCCTAAACACATTTTCGAGAAAATTAAAAAACTGCATTCAAATTACCCTCAAAGTAAAAGGGACCAATTATTCTGTCGCATAGTATTTCACACCAAACGTTCATTTTTTGAGAATATTGATTCCTTCCATTTATGATGAATTCTGGATTTTGAGCTGATCACTGACGACCATTTGTGGTAAAGGTGGCTTCGTTGGTGAATAAAATTTCATTTAAAAAATTGCCATTGTTTAGATATTTTCCTTGCTGCGAATATCAAAATTCTAATCGTCTTCCTCCATATCCTGGTTCCAATGTATGCAAAAATTTTGGCTTAAAAGCTTTTATTTTGTTTTGTCTCAGGCGTCTGCTTATACTTTCTCTGGGTATATTAAGGTCCAAACTAACTGTTGTAATATTATTTCGGGGATAGTCGTTGAAATACTGCAAAATTTGGTTGTTATTTTGAAAAACTCCACGCTGTCCATTTCGCCTCGTTTTAAGCTCATTTTTGGAAAACGATCCAGTTTCATCAAAAATACTATTTATGCGCTGCACAGTGCTTCAACTTACTTGTCTATGTGGATGTCTGATGTTGAATCCTGCCGCAGCTTCTGCTGCCGAACGCACGTTGTCACAACAACAAACAATTTCTGTTTTTTTTCTCTTACACTTAAATTTTCCATAATTATAATGAATATTAATTGAATTTGTATTAAGTGTAAACAATTTCCAATACCGATTTAGACTTTATTTGTTTGACAGCTGATATCACAGTATACTAAGCAATCAGTAGGGAAACTCAGCTTTCCCGCGTCTTCCAAAAATCCACCATGTTGTTGGCGACTGACAGTTATTACTATAATTTCTCAATCAATCAAATTTATATGAAACTACACTGGATTACAACAGTTAATTAAGAATTAATGCAAAGTATTCGAAACAACTTTGGTTATGTTTACGCCAAATTATTAACTATTTTTTCGTATGTTCTGTGGAATCCGCCATATTCTTGGCGACTTTTTCTAGAGTGGGGGTATTTAAAAACTGCCAGACGTATTTCATTCATAAATTGTCTAAGATTCCGTACTGATTGCTTAGTATACTGTGGCTGATATAAACACTTCAAATTATTTCCATGGCTAACTATGAATTTTTCTGCATTTTTAATTCTTCTACAGAATTTTTCTATAAAATTTTGTACAGACCCGTTTTGAGGGGCGCTCAATCTAGTGGCGTGCATCGCAGTTAATAGAGAACTCCTATTTTTATGACACTATATTGTCAGTGGATAACTTTACAAGAAAAATATGATTTACATATAATACATATAATTACTTTATTGCTTCTGTTCTTGAATTTATTATTTTTATTTTTTAGTATGCAATTGGTGTAAAAGCTGCAGAAGCACTAGCTCAGCGATATGGAACTCAATACAGAGTTGGAAATGTTTACGAAGCTATATGTAAGTTAGCCTTTATCACTTAAATATGTTTGTAATTGTAGAAATAATGTGACGCCACTCCAAGTGGCTCAGAAAATATAGAACTTCTTAAGTAGGGATTAAAAATCCAGGGGAGTATTCTCTGGTCAATATTAAAGGGACTACTATTTTTTTGTTCTGTTTTAAATTTAGAATTGTTAATATTGTTTTAAAATTCTTATCTCTTGTTTCCCTTTGTAGCCCTGAAGAAGATTTAAAATAAAATCGAAACGTTGGCTTAGTCAGAAAATCTAGACAATTAACTATATTGTCCTGTTTCCGATTATTTCTTCCAAAATATAAATGACATTTGAAAATATTATTGATATTATTTTGAATTAAGATGCGAGTATATGACATCTTAAAAAGTTATTTAGTTAAAAACAATGTGTCAAAATAAGCAATACATTGAGCAATGAAGAAACTGAGTCGAATGGACTACCGCAAGAGACTGTTTCAGAACTCTTGCTATATAGATTTTAAGTTTGAAATGTGTTGAGAAATTTTTAGTTTTGCAGATGATAGGGTACAATAAATACAAAAAACAAATTGGATTATTCTTAAAATAAAAGCTGAACCAAATTTTAGAATTTGATCAAATTGACATAGCTACTTTTTTAGTGGTGTTGAATATGCTAGTGTTATTCCTTTTCTTTGTACAAAGCAGAGGGCGCTAGTTGTTAACATTTCCTCTAACAATTTATTATCTTAACATAGTTAAGTTTGTCCCAGTCTCGTTTTTTTTACACAAAGAAGGTGACCTTAGTATATTTCTTAATAACTCATCGTTTTCGAGGAAAATGCAAAAAACTGTAGTAAAATTAACCAGGCGATCCTTGTAGTAGTATTATTTATCAAGTATGTAGGTATGTGTCAAACTCCGAACTTTTCCATTGCTCGTATCATATTGTGTATAACAGAAATTCAATAGTAATATTTGTTCTTTGTGAATATTGTAATTTAGTTAAAATTCTGCTCTATTTGTCAGGCGCTACTACATAATAATGATGGAAACATTGTAGATGTGCAGATAACCACTTGAAGGAATGTTTTAAGAGTGCCACTGAAGTTGGATGCTCCGTAAAAACTCTTATACTTTTCTGTAATGGTATGGATGCAATTGTAGTTATTTTGGTGTTCTCCACACGCTTGAAAAAGCATTTATCTGGAAAGACATTTTTCTTATGATTATGGTTGAATTTTTGGAGACTAAACAAAACTATTTTGATTGTTTTAATCAGTCGATTTAAGTCTATCGGAATTATTCTCCTACCAAAAATGTTTTTTTATATGACAGCTGCCTCTCATTCAATTCCCGTAAAAGTTAATATCTGCACTGCTGGTATCAGTTCCATTATTATTATGTAGTAATGCGTTACAAATACAGAGCAGAATAAAATCTTGACAAGTTTACTAAATTCGTTAAAAGCTTCTGATATATATGACATATCAATGGAACAGTTTTGGGTTTGACATGCACACTTGATAAATAAGTACTATTACAGTGATTGCCTGGTCGACTCTATCACAATTATTTGCATTTTCTTAGAAATGGATACATTATTAACAAATCTACTAATAATTACATACAATTTGATTTCCTAAAGTTACCTTACACGCACCTCGAAAATTAATGGCTCTAAGACATACGTTTATTAAGCGGACCCCACTTACTTTTTTAAGTTCTATCAGCCCTATCAGTATTGCCATGTCATTTTGAAATACCCTGTACTTATAACAGATTATCTACATTGTAACTATTTTTGACTTGCTACAAACATATTTATTTTATGTAACGTGGTCAAATAACAACAATAAACAAATAATAAACAATTATCATCTGAAATGAAAGAATAAATTAGGTACTTCAAAGAATAACAGTATCTTATAATATAGGTACATACTTACCTCCAGCTTAAACCATATATTGTAATTTTTATTTATTTGTATAGTATTTTCATTTTTATTATTGATTTTTTTTATCTAAATTTTTTAATCATATAATGATAATGATAATGATAATGATAATGATAATGATAATGATAATGATAATGATAATTATAATGATAATGATAATGATAATGATAATGATAATGATAATGATAATGATAATGATAATGATAATGATAATGATAATGATAATGATAATGATAATGATAATGATAATGATAATGATAATGATAATGTATCCAGACCACTCTGTTAAGATTGTGGTGCTAATTATATAGGCGTCCTGGGTGGAGTGAGACATACGTTGCTTTCTGACTTAAAGATCATACCGGCTTGTCGAAATTCGGCACAGATCTTAGCCGGCAGAATGCAGAAGGCAATCGTCCTTGGTTCGCTACGTCTGCTCAGAACACACGATTTACGGGCGCAATGATTACTGACTCCACGGAGTGGAGAGTAGTCATTACTTGACTCTCCAGAACATCTCCGAATGTGTCGGAGCCTCGGAAGGTGTTTACTGGAAAAAAAAAAAATAATAATAATTCTACCACTCGTTCTAATCACGAGGATTAGCCCAGAAGTCGAAGTCTTGTGCGGGAGAGGGAGCGGCAAATTATTATTAAGCAGGCCGCATTTGCGCCCAGGAACGACTTACGTTGGTAGGCCCAACCACCATTCAGTGCAGGAATGAGGGAAATCTGGAAAACTTCATTAATTAGACGGGTAGTCAAAAGTCGACCGGTATCAATCTCTCACATTGACCTAAGCTAACATTCTTCCACCCTACCATACCCGCAGAAAGGGTGCCAATCCTCTCCACGAATACAGCTGATATCCGGTCTACCGGCTGCACCGGTCTAGCTACATCGATTCAAGTACTGACGCCTTAAACCGCGCGACCACTGACCGACCTATTATACGTGTAATCTTTTTGCATATTCATGTTATTGATTTTCATTACTTTATGATATCATTTGAAATAAAATTATATTCCATTTTATTTTATTTGGAAAACATGTTTCGTTTGCAATAGTAACTGTGTCATTACAAAATGTCCAAATATTTTGTGTAAAAATTTCAACTGTTTTTCTAGATCCAGCTGCTGGAACTAGTCCAGACTGGGTTAAAGGCAAATATGGAACTCCTATAGTTTACACTTATGAACTTCGCGATCTAGGCCAGTATGGTTTTCTACTTCCACCAGAACAAATTTTACCAACATCTTACGAAACTTTGGACTCTTTTATAACCATATTTAAGGAATATGAAGCATATGAAACAAATGATTAATATATTTCTTTGTACATATATGAGATAATAAATTATTTTAAATTTAAATCAATGGAATAATGAATGAGGTTGGGCCATAACTACCAAAGAAATGTCTTTAATAAGTTGAATAATGTATTATTTCATTTTTAACAAATAAATTCAATCTGCCCTACTCTGTATTGGATATTCATTTTATTTTAAGGCATTTGACATACCTTGTTTTTGATGAAAAAGGAAAGGCGAAGCAAGAACGGATGTTTTACAAAAATGTATTCAAGTACGGCATAATTAAAATTGCGTTTATTATAATTGTTGAACAATTTCAAAAGGTAAAAGTACATGAGGTTATTAAATGAAGTATTTTTAAAGAAAGGTCAACAGAGAAGTTGCAAGAATTTGATATTCGTTTGAAATGTATTACAGGGCAATATTTCAATTATATTGAAAGTTGAGAACAAGTGTCTGGCGGCAATAATTACATAATACTTAAGATGTACTTGCGGCAAGAATTCAGACATCTTACTTCATACGAACAAATAAATAATTCATTATATTTTCATTGTAATCTTTAAGATACTGCAACTGGAAGTAATAAAACTATATACTACTCTGTTTGCATTATATATTGCACTAAAATGCAAATTTTTTTTGTATTTTGATGTTCCACACGCTTGAAGATGCCAAAAATGTTTTTCTATTTGAGAGAGGCAGCTGCTCTCATTAAATTCCCGTAAAAGTCAACATCTGCACTGCTGGTATCAGTCCCATTATTATTATGTAATAGTGCGTTACAAATACAGAGTAGAATACAATCTTAACAAATTTACAATATTCGTTAAAAGAGTAAATTATTATTCAAACTAGAGAATCAACAATATACCGGAGTTTTTCTTATACAAAATATGACATATCAATTGAAGAGTTCTGGATTTGACAAGCACGCTTGATAAATAAGTATTATTACCGTGATCGTCTGGTTGACTTTATCACAGTCCTTTGCATTTTCTTCGAAAAATATGCATTATTAACAAATTCAATAATAATTACATACGATCTGATTTTCTAAAATTATCTTACACGCCCTGTACCTCGAAAATTAGTGGCTCTAAGACATACGAATATTAAGCGAAGCCCACTTATTTTTCTAAGTTCTATCAGTCCTATTGATTTTGCCATGTCATTTTGAAATACCCTATATAACAGATTATTGTCTGAAATGAAAAAAATAAATTAGGTACTAATATATGAGATAATAATAACTTATAATAATATAGGTACCTAATTACTTCCAGCTTAAACGATATGTTGTAATTTTTATTTATTTGTATAGTACCTACTTACCTCCAGCTGAAACCATAATTATGATGTATGTAATTTTTATTTATTTGTATAGTATTTTTAATTTTTATTATAGATATTTTTTTTATCTAAATTCTGGAATCATAATAATAATAATATCATCTCTACCCCTCATTCTAATCACGATGATTAGTTCAGAAGTCGAAGACATGTGCGGGAGAGAGGGCGGCATATTATTAATAAGCAGGCCGCATTTGCGCCCAGGAACGACTTACGTTGGGTAGGCCCTAACCATCTTTCAATGCAGGAATGAGAGAAACCTGGAAAATCTCATTAATTAGGGGGGTAGTCAAATGTCGACCGGTATCAATCTCTCACATTGACTCAAGCATACCCTACCATACCCGCTGAGAGGGTGCTAATTCTCTCCACGAATACTGCTGATATGCGGTCTACCGGCTGCAGGGCTCGAACCCACACCGATCTAGCCACATCGATTCAAGTACTGACGCTTTAAACTGCGCGACCACTGACCGACCTATACCTTATACATGCATGTAATAATTTTGCAGGATACTCATGTTATTGATCATCTTGATATGATATTATTCGAAAAAAAAATATATTCGGAAAAATATGTTTCGATTTCAGTAACAGTCTCACTGCAAAATGTCCGAATATTTTGTGTACAAATTTTGTTAAATAGTAGTATAGATTTGCTAATTTTTTATCAACTGTTTTTCTAGATCCAGCTGCTGGAAGTAGTCCTGACTGGGTTAAAGGCAAATATGGAACTCCTATAGTTTACACTTACGAACTTCGCGATCTAGGCCAGTATGGTTTTCTACTCCCACCGGAACAAATTTTACCAACATCTTACGAAACTTTGGACTCCTTTATAACCATTTTTAAGGAATATGAAGCATATGAAACAGATGATTAATATTTTTCTTCGTACATATATGAGATAATGAATTAATTTTAATTTATATTAATAGAATAATGAATGAGGTTGGGCCATAACTACCAAAGAAATGTCCATAATAGGTTGAATAATGTAATATTTTATTTTTAGCAAATAAATTCAATCTGCCCTACTCTGCATTGGATATTCATGTTATTGTAAGGCTTTTACTATACCTTGTCCTTTGTTTAAAAATGAAAGGAGAATCAATAACGGATATTATACAAAAATGTATTCAAGTACTGCATAATTAGAATTGCGTTTATTATAATTTTTGAACCATTTCAACCCTTGGTATTTTGCGTGTGTAACTTTTTTATCTTTGACTTTTTAACAAATTGGACAGCAAATTCTGTTTTCCCGAACTGTTTTACGTTAAAACGGTACTCTCGTTTCAAATCGTTATCTTTAACGGTTTCTGAGAAAATCGCTCTTGAATTAATCCCACTTTTGTCAATTTCATAGTAATTTAAACAAAATTATCAAGGTATTCTTATGTCAAAGTATTGTCAACCCGATTGCTAATTTAATAGTTCTAAGCGAAAAAAATGGAAGAGTTTACGGGACAAGAGTTAGTTGATATGATATTTATTTATGGCTTTTGCGCAACTTAGCTGCAACCGCCACTTTTCGAAAGGCACCGGGTTAATGACGTCCCAAGATTAATAGGGAACCGGAGGTCCTTGACGCTATTGAACAAGATCCTACGACTAGCATACGGAACATTTCAAGGCAAATAAATGTTCCTCGGCCAACGGTACTACATATCTTAAAGATTTCATTAACAGAATTGATTAGATGTGCTAGGTACTAACATTTCAGGTTGGAAGAATATTAAAGCGACAAGGTCTACATGCCTATCACTATCGACGTGTACATGGCTCGATACCAGAAGATTTTGCGCCACGTATGCAATTTTGTCGCTGGATTTTGTTGCTGGACAACGAGCAAGCTTCCAAAATTTTGTGGTGTGACAAAGCTACTTTTACCCGAAATGGAAAATAAAAATTTTCATAATTCTCATTATTGGGAAGAAGAGAAACCACATGTTGTTCGGAGAACAAACATCCACAACGGTTTTTCATAAATTTATGGGAGGGAATAAATCACAACCCTCTGATTGGACCTATTGAAATTCCACAACGTCTCAATTCAAATCTTTATTTAAACTTACTTCAAGAAATTCTTCCCCTAAATTTACGACGTAACATGTTTTTTCAACACGATGGAGCCCCGACACATAGTGGTCGCAATGTTCTAAATTTCCTAAACGAAAATTTCGCTGGACGGTGGATAGGGAGGCACGGATCGGTAGCTTGGCCGCCGCGTTCTCCCGACCTTACCCCGCTGGACTTCTTTTTCTGGGGATATCTAAATGAAAAAGTTTACGCCACCGAAGCCGATACCCGTGAGGAATTGCTGCATCTTAATAGCTTCGAGAAGTGTTACACGTAGGGCAAGACTTTGTATCAAAGAAAGGGAGGGTTTTTTGAACAGTTTTTAAAATAGTTTGTTGTCTGTTATCAAAATTAAGTTTACATCTTATGATCCCTTCGAAAAGTGACGGTTGCAGCTAAATTGCGGAATACAGTGAGAAATGTCCTCCTTGATGTCAGCCTTCTGTTTGGAAACCTTCTGCCGTACTCGCGTTCTGCTGCGCAGCATTACCATCGCAAAAGCCATAAACAAATCATCATATCATAATTATTGTTCTACATCAATAATGTGTATTACTGATTACGTATTAAATTATTATTATTTTTTTATTAAATTACGATGAAATTTACCAAAGTGGGATTAATTCAAGAGCGATTTTCTCAGAAACCGTTGAAGATAACAATTTGAAACAAGAGTACCTTTTTAACGTAAAACAGTTCGGGAAAACGGAATTTGCTCCTGTACTCGCGTTCTGCCGCTGCAGCATTACCATCGCAAAAGCCATAAATAAATATAATATCAACTAACTCTTGTCCCGTAAACTCTTCCATTTTTTACTACTATTAAATTAGCAATCGGGTTGACAATACTTTGACATAAGAATACCTTGATAATTTTGTTTAAATTACTATGAAATTGACCAAAATGGGATTAATTCAAGAGCGATTTTCTCAGAAACCGTTAAAGATAACGATTTGAAACAAGAATACCTTTTCAACGTAAAACAGTTCGGGAACACGGAATATGTTATCTAATTTGTTAAAAAGTCAAGGATGAAAAAGTTACACACGCAAAGCGACCTACAATATCGTAGGTACTTAACCGCAGACCTCTCGCCCCGGGCGATGCGCCATTAAACCTATAAATGATACTGCAGGAAACAACTACTCCGCGGGCTAATGCCCCGACCGGCATTGAATTATACCTGCAGTATCTGTGTGAAACAGCCAAGAACCCTTGTCGGCCACTCCACCAGACATAGACCGGTTACGGGCTTGTTAGCCCTCATCAGTATGCCATAGGTGAGATGACCGACAATTGAACTGGCTGTTCCTTCATATGTAGTTTCACATATAAATCGAGTGCAGGTGAGATGTAACTGGTCTGCTACTTCCTGCTCGGCCTAAGCGGCTCGACTTGCAGAAAGCGACCTACAATATCGTAGGTACTTAACCGCAGACCTCTCGCCCCGGGCGATGCGCCATTAAATCTATAAATGATACTCCAGGAAACCACTACTCCGCGGGCTAATGCCCCGACCGGCATTGAATTATACCTGCAGTATCTGTGTGAAACAGCCAAGAACCCTTGTCGGCCACTCCACCAGACATAGACCGGTTTCGGGCTTGTTAGCCCTCATCAGTATGCCATAGGTGAGATGACCGACAATTGAACTGGCTGTTCCTTCAACTCGTTTAAAGAGAAATTAAATCAGTAGTGTCAGTAAAAAAATAATAAATTGATTTAAAAAGAAATTAATACATGTTATATATCATTATTCATTACTTTTATTAATTATTTTTCAAATTAAGTCAAGTAGTTTAATGTGAAATCAGATGGTATAATTTTATAAATGCGTTAAGTAAAACCCTCTATATAGACCTAACTAACAGCATTGTCGATGAAATCTCGTAAATAGTAGAAATAAATACAGAACATGTTATTTTGAATCGGAATGAAGAGCCGATTATAATGAAAGAAGAAAAAAATGTAAGTTTGTTTTACCACTGATTTTATAAACGCCATGTATACATTCTGGCAGCTTAATAGAAAAATTGATTTTTTCTTTCTTCTAACTATACTTATGTATTGAATCTTTAGAATGTGCCAAAGTTCCATATGATAATTATAATTTATTCAAGATAACACCGAGAAGTTCACGTGCAGTGAAAGTTTTGTATGAGTTACAATCATCTGCAACACCAGATTTTAGTTTCTGGAGTTCAGTGGGACCAGTTGGAGTGCCTGTAGATGTAATGGTACCTCCAAACAAAGTAGATCAATTGAAAGACATGGCTGCTCTTTTCGAAATGGATATAAAATTACTGTTGGAAAACGTCCAGGATGAAATCGATTTGCAAGAACAATCACTGCGAGAAAACAATGGGAATTTCGGGTGGTTACTCTATAATAATCTAATTGAGGTCTGTAAAAAATATTCTTCTAAAGTCAAATAGTTGCATTAATAAGATGATGTTTGTTTCAATTAAGCGCAAAAAATTTACAAATCAAATATTCCAAAAGAAAAAAAAAATTATTCTTGCAATGTTTCATTATTGAAAATGCATTTCTATAAAGAACGAATGACCATAAGTACGAATATATGAAGTACATCTTAGTTGGTTCAGTAGTTGTTTGCTTTGAGTCAATGTTCCTTTAATTTATTCAAATCAAATATCTGCATTGCCTTGTTTCCTTATTGGATATATTATACATTTCTTATGTTTCCATCTCACTGAGGGAAATGGATCAATAAAAAAGTTAAAAATATAAAAGTATAAAGAAGATAATCTGCATCATCGTTGGATTTTTTTTGTTTTTGTTGCCATGTACCAAGTATAAGAAAAATTATTTGACTAAGATAATTGAACCAATCTAAGTGCACATAGTAATGACAAGAAAATCATTTAATAATGATTATAAAGTCATTTATTTTAAATAAATATTTGCTGGTACTAATATACAGGGTGTTTATTAAGTAGAGCTCAACAATCCAGGGGCGTATTCTGTGGCTAAAAATAAAGGTTTTTTGTTACATAAATGTGGGGTCTCAGGACAGCCATGGTCCGCCACATCTCGTCAAAAATTCAAAAAAGTTTTTAATTTCTAAACCACATGAAATAATTGAACCAAATTCGGTGTGCATATTTAGTATGGCAATAGGTATGAAATAAAAAATTACCAACTTTAGAAACTTACGAGTGGCGGAGGTGTGGGTATCATCGATCATTGTATTATCTTCACTTGTTTGTTTCCACTTTTTGTATTCCAAACCGATTAAGAACAAAATTTATTTATTTGATCAAGTGCATTTCTACGATACTCATTACATTACCTAAAATAATAACAAAATAATTAACAATGGAATTACTTTACTACGATTTACTTCAGGGCTTCTTAAAATTACAACTCGAATACGTGTAAAATTTCCAGGAGTAGTTTGTATCACATCACAACCAGCTATAATTTATTAACATAAGTGCTTCGCAGATTCAATGGGAACCTTGTAAACAAATGTCTTGAGATGTCCTCAAGCAAAATGTAAATATGGTTCATATAAGGTGATATGGGTGCCTTGTCCAATAACGTTATTACCTAATCTTTCATTAAAAAATTCACGAGCAGTCAACCATAGGGAACATCGTCAAGTAGTTCAGATAAAACGTTTTCAAGAAAATGTCTGTAGTACCGGTTAAAAGTCTTTACCGGGTAAAAAGTAAGATCCAACAAGAACATTTGTAATAATAATCTACCCATACATTCATGTTGGAATAGAGATTCCATTATGGCATTTGGGTTTTCATCAGATCAAACGTGTTTATTGTGGAAGTTCGTTATAGTTTCGTCGGTAAAAAATATGTCAGCAGTAAGGTCAACATTTTGTAAAATCCAGTGGCAAAATTGTAAGCGAGCAGGCAGTCTCATGGCAGTAAGGCTTGAACCCTTTGTATGTGATATGGGTAGAATTGTTGATGCTTCAGGATGGACCAAACTAATTTATGATTCAAATTAAGATTTGCAGCGATCTTCGTATTACTAGTATTTCTTGTCTTCTTCAATTTCGTGTAGAATAGCTTCCTCCAGCTCAGGCGTTCTAACACTCTCTCTCTTCCAGGAATTGGACCTTCCTGAAATGAGACTGGCTCCGAAAGACGTTGAAAAACATTTCTCAAGCTACTGCCATACTAAATATGCACATTAAGTGTGGTTAAATTATCTCAAGCAGTTTAGAAATTATAAACTGATTAAAAAAAACATTGTGACACTCTGTAGCTGTACAATTACTGTCCTAAGACCCCACATTTATACAACAAAAAACCTTTATTTTTGGCTACAGAATACTTCCATGGATTTTTGACCTCTACTTAAGAAACACCCTGTATAACTAGTTATTCTAGGATGATAGCCCAGCAGCCTAAATATAAATTACAAAAAGCTACTGTAATAAGTGGGTGGAGTTGCAGCAACAAATCGAATGTTAAAAAAAATTCTTACTTATAGGTAACATTGTTTTTATTGTTATTCTGGGAATAGTCAATATCTACTAATGGCTAATAGATATTTCCTTCAGTGTAAGAATACGGAATAATTGTAACTAGATCAGTGAAACACCAAATAAAACTATTTTACCATATTATTAGATTACTTTAAAACTCATAAATATTAAAAACCGTTGCGAAAGTCTACATCCTACATTTAAGGCGAGGATTTTGTAGAAAAGAAATTGCACAGCCTGAGTGAGCGAAACGGCGAATCAACGAGGCCTATGAGACAGTATACAAACCGTATAGGCCCGAACCACAAGGTTCCCTGAAGTTTATCGTGCATTTTGACGTAGGTACATAAAAATGGAAGCCGTGATATATGTTATGATTTTACTCGAGGACACAAAGTGTAAAATTAGCAATAAATATTAATCTGAAAGTGAAACACAAGTTGTCCTATATGTCCTGGCTAGTGAGTGAAGTAAGTTGGTGGCTGTGGCTGTGATAATTTTGCCGTAATTGCGACATATTGACGTAGTAACTGTGTGGCTAAAATTGAGGTATTTTTACATTTATTTTAATTATTCTTGTGATTTTATGAGCAATGAAAATTATCTCACGCACTAGCGGGAACCTTTGTGAATACGTTGATATATAATAATAACCAATTATTTCAATGTTCTTAGAGTTCTGTGTCCTCGCTTGAAGCCCTGTTAGACGGTAAAAATATGTAAACAAAATTCCAGCCTTAAGATCTTTTATATTTGTATCTTTCAATTGAATCTACTCATTAATTCATTATTACAGGAGAAATAAAATTTGTTTGTCAGAAGTGTGATGTAACCGATTATGGATTATAAGAGGAACTGAGTAGAAAGTGTTGGCATGTTGGAAATAAAGTATTTCTATATCATCCGGAATTTCTGTCAAAATTTTTTTTAGCTGTTCCATTCAACTCCTCTCATTCATAATTGCTAATCTTAAATATTCGGCAATAAAGTTATAAGGACCAAAGAAAGATTACCTAATAATAATAGTAATAGGAAATTTGGTGCAAAAATGATACAAAAATTGCCGAAACAGTCCCAGTGTCGTGGCGTCAAACAATTGCAAGACGTATATACCACATCAATCAATATCCAAAAAATTGCACAACAATTGAAAAATGTAAATAGTTTTCACTATGTCTGGACGAAAGCACTGATCTATCCAACATCAGCCAACTTGTAATTTTTGTTCGAACTATCCAAGAGAACTACAGTGTAGCAGATAAGATGCTTGAACTTATTCCTCTCCATGGTACAACTCAGACTACGCATATTTTTGAAGCCGTAAATAGAGACTATGGGAGATTTGACAAATGTTTCTGTCTTGTCACTGGTGGAACCATAGCTATCATATAAACTGAAATTGGATTTGCAAGTATAAGTGATACGCTTCATTGTTCACCTATTTAGAAAGTTTTTACGTCAAATAAATGTCATGAACGTGGTTGTTCCCCTCCAAGAGGGGTCAATCGCGCTTTAACTCATAGAAAGCTTCGTGATTTTTTTTGACCGAAGTGGTTGCTACATATGGCGACTTGTTATTTCACACCGATATTCGTTGGTTAAGCGCCAGAAACTATTTTAAGCATTCCTTCGCTCTACTCAAGAATATTCTTATCTTCTTTAAAAATTAAGTGAAGTCCAACACTACAGAACTGGAAAATAAAAATTGTAGATACAAAATTTCTATCAGATTTCACATTTTTAACATACCTGACATCTCATCTTAAAGAATTAAATTTAAAGCTACAAGGAAAGAGCAAAATATTGCCAGTTTATGATCTCAGAGGATTTAAAAATAAAATAAAGCTAATCAAGTCTTCAGACCTTCAACTGAAATTGTGTGATTTGCAGTTAGATTATAAAGTCAAAAAATATAGGTGCTTTATTTGCCTATTTTTTTTGTATATTTGAAATTTGTTTGTATAAATAAAAACGACGTGTAGTTGGACGACTCTGGTTCAATCCAATTAATTAAAAAATACTGTACTTTATGTTATTATTTGATATATTTTACACTCTATCTAGTGTAAGGTTTTATAAGTACCTACATTTACTTTAACAATTTATAAATTATTTAATTCAAAATTTTGAACTTTCAGGATTTCATCTGCTGTGTCACTATATACAGGGTGTTAAAAAAAAGTGTAAAATATTTAAGGACGTAATAGTATGAACCAAAATAAGCAGAAAAGTCTTAATAAACATGAGTCCGCAAAGTACACACACATATTCAAATGCTGAAATGGAAAATATTGTTTACAGTTATGGCCTTGCAGATGGAAATGATACTGAGACTAAGCGAATTTATATGGAAAGGTATATTTGTTTGGCAATGAATGATAGATAATACCCACACCTCAGCCACTGGTAAAATTGTAAAGCTGGTAAATTTTTGTTTCATGCCTCCTGTCATACTAAGGGTGTATTCCGTAATTCTAATATTTTAACCACGGTTAAGGTTTACCGTTCCGTAAATCAACCGGCCTGAAAAATATGCAGATTACGGTACGTGGTTACTGAAAAAGGTAACGTTCGGTAGCAACCATAGGAACCACTTATAATCTTTAGTTCCTAGCGGTAAAATACCGTTTTGAGGTTATGTGATGCTAATTACCACTATTACCACTCAGTAACTTGTGATTACTACTTAATACAAAGTAGAACCAATATTCTGTACTTATTCAGAATATCCGTTTGAATACCCTTTTTAGCACAATTTTTAGTTTTTAGCACGTTTTTAGGTTATTTTGGGTAGATTAAAAAATCACCGGTTCCAATAGTGTTCCGTAATTCAATCACAAATTTCATTTACCAGAAAATACCAAAACCGTGATTCTGGTAAGACCCGTCAAATTACGGAATACACCCTAAATATGCACACCATATTTTGGTTAAATTAATAATCTCTTATAAGAATTTTAAGTTCATTTGAGGTTTGAGGATTTATGGGATGTGATCTTATCGATACAGGTACCATAGTTGTATTTTAATTTTATAAACAATTGTCAATTTTTCTCACTGCTCTATTTAGATAGATTTGCTCATTTAGTATTCTTGATTGTGCTACAATGTTGATAAATCTTTGTTGTTTCAGTATGAAATCGGACTCAAATCTATTGAAACGTTGGCTCAACGTTTCGGTACACATTATGTAATTGGAAACATGCACCAAACTATATGTAAGTTGTTAAGTAAGGTTGGTAGGGTAAATTTCCAAAAAAGTTGTCTGGTTAAAATGAGAAAGTTAAATATCGTGACTTCTGTTTCTATCTGAAATATGATTTTTCTTTTTCTTTTTAACTAAACTTCATACTTAAAAACATCACAAATTTGATCAGACGGTAAGAAATGCATTTTCTTTCAGATCCAGCTAGTGGAACTAGCAACTGACGAGTACTGACTGGGTGAAGGGACTTTTTCAAATTCCCATTGTCTACACTTACGAACTTCGTGATCGTGGCGAATTTGGCTTTCTCCTTCCTCCAGAACAGATTCTTCCAACGGCTAAGGAGACTCTGGATTCGTTCGTTACAATTTTCATTGAGTACGCCAAAAATCATGCAAATAGTAATTAACTGTTTTGTGACTAACAATGTACGAAAGAATAAATAATATTTAAGATATTTGCCAGAGGTTTGTAAAAAGCCACTATATTTGTCTTCTATATTTATATATAAAATATTAATTTTTTTAGGTGTGTGAATTATCTTTTAAGATCAATATAGGGTGTTTCTTAAACAAGTGCCTTCCTTGACTAGCGTCGTTTAAATTATTTATATATATTAAAATACCTTATTCAAATTAAGAATTAGCAAATATGGTAATAATATACAGGGTGCCCTAAACTCGATAGTATGGGCCTACTATGAGTATACAAAAAGTTTACATAAAATTTGGGATACGTGGTATTAAATGGGATGAAGCAAGTTCCATTTTCAATCTAGTATTATATTTGGCATTTGACAGAAACGACTAATGACGAATTATATTTTTTCCAGAAACATAATCAAATTTTTTTCCTGTTAAAAAACTTTCTCTTTTCTAATAACTATTCATTAGAGAATTATTTCTGTATTTTCCCGTTTAAAAGTTATAAACAATATCGTCCTAAAGAACATCAAAAGAAATAGGTACCACCGTTGAGTGAGAAATTATAGATAGAGGCGCAACCTTATAGCGAAATGCGTATACACTTTTGGGCACGAGATAGTATTAGGTAATAGCAGCAGGTTCTAAGATTCGTCAATTTATCGACAACTTAGTGTTCACGGAGGTTTTCTTTGCTTGTTAAACCATTGAATCACACAGAACACTCAAAATTTACTGTCGTTAACAACAGTTCTCGACAGACGGACAAATCTCGGGCCCAAAAAACCCCTACTGTAAAACACGGTGTAACATAACAGAACGTCAAACATGAAGGCCGTTATTTCTTTTCCGACTTTAAAAACATTTTGCCCTATAGACATTTTCTATTAGGGCCTTTGTTTTCAAGATACAGGGTGTTAAACTTGTAGATCGTATACACATTTCTCCATTAAGGTTGCACCTCTATCTATAATTTCTCACTCAACGGTACCACCTAAAAATCACAATAGCGATGGAAGGATCTAGTAATTGAAAAATAATTAAATGTTCGTTGTTTAAAGTGCCTAAATGTCATTGAAAATAAATAAAAGCATTAAACTCGATAATTCTTTAATACAGTTAAAATAAAAGGTACTAAACTTGAAAAATGAGGCAAACGCCCTCATACTATATACATATTACAATCTATTTTCTATATGACCTTCTCTCATTTTAAGACATATATCCAATCTTCATTTTGTAAACCTTATATTTTAAAATCTGGTGACTCTCCGGGCCACTGAATAGGTCCATTCATCCCAATCCATTTTTCTGGGAAAGTGTCATCTAAATATTGCTGCACACTGCTGGCCTTGAGGGGTGGAGCTTCATCGTGCTGAAACCATAGGTTTCTCCTTAGCTGCAAAGTCACATTCTCCAGAAGTGCAGGAAGTTCTTCTTGTAGGAAATTTAGGTAACTCACCCTGTTTAATGTATGTTCATAAAAATAAAGACCAATGAAATGCCTACCAATGATGCCGCACCATACATTTACTCCAAAATGGTCTTGGTTTTGAAATAGATTTACGGTGTGGGGATTTTCAACGAACCAGTAGTGTTCGTTGCGCTTGTTTGGCAAATCATTACTGACAAGCCGACATTCGTCCGTCTAAAGAACGTGCCAAAAAAGGTTCTGATCAACAGTTTCTACATTTACTACAATTTGAGCTATAAAATTAAGCCTGTTTTCAATGTGACGCTCAGGCAACTACTGCATTGTAGTCATAATATTTTTGCGACTCGCCGTAAATTAGCAATATATCCACTTTTTCTGAATGAGATTGTATAGAGTGATGACAAGTATTTTGTGATATTTATGCACTTTAAACAACGGACATTCAATTATTTTCCAACGACTGCTTGATCCTTCCGCCGCTGTAATTTTTAGGTGGTATTTTTTTGAGATTCTTTAGGACAATATTGATTAAAATTTTTAAACGGGAAGTAATACAGAAAAATTTCTCCAATAAATTTATTAGGAAAAAGAGAGCCTTTTAACAGAAAAAAAATATGGGTATGTTTCTGGAAAAAATATAATTGATATCATTAGTCGTTTCCATCAAATCCCAAAGATAATACTTTCGATTGAAATAGGAGTTTACCTCATCCCATTTAACACCACGTGTCCAAAATTTTATTTGTCTCAGTACAGGGAGTGTCAATATGATTTAAATAAGACTTGTCGTTTATTTGTGAATCGCTACCCTCAAAGACAGCAACTGAATCTTAGAACCGTGAAAAATACTGTTCAAAGACTGGAGCATACCGGAAGAGTGAACATATCAAGGTCTTGGGCAAAAAAGACAATGTGTCTTACAGCCAGTTCCATAATCAAGAAGTAAAGCTGCCTTTAATATTAAAAGGGAGCTTTACCAATAAAATCAGTTCCATAAAGGTATTTTAAAGTTAAAGTGGCGATAAAGTGTACTTTGTAATTAAGGCGGGATTTCGGATCTTTATGAGGTTAAAGGAGACTTTAAGAGCACAACACAACCTATATAAATTTGTGGATAATCTTCACCTACGTGTTTTGCTGTAATTATTAACGTTTTCTTGATAAATAATGAATAATTACATACTATATGATACGAGTTCAAGCTCATCCTCAGAAGATGAAGTGATAATTTAATTAAAAAGACTTAAAATTTACATAGTAAAAAAGTAAGGCAGCATTGTTTAACAATATATGACGATTTGGAGTTTTTTCAACGATTCCGATTATCAAAATTAACGGTGGACAAGACGCTTTCGCTGTCGAAAAGGTTTTTTTTGCTTTTAATGTGCAAATTCAAACAGTTTCTGATGTAGACCTGAAAATAATAGACATCGTAGCTCGGTGGCCCGGATCTTCACAAGATCAAACGACTACCCGATAATACCCTTTTCCTTTTCTATCAACTTTAACAATTTAATCTGATCTTCCACACTAAACACACCGCTTTTCCTTTTTGTTTCCAGTTTAGGTTCCATATCCATATCGAAATAAATAAAATCTGTTTCTACCGTCAGGCAAGGTCGCAAATAAATAAGGTACGTTTATTTTATTCTGAAAGTTGACAGCAAATTCATGACTTTCCCGCTTAAAATATTCCCATATTTTGGTACTTTTAATTTCTACAATTGGCTTTCGGCATTACCAACACTATAATTTATTGATAAAGTGTACTTTAACCAAAGTTTACTTTTAACTACTTTATGGAACGGAACGAACTTTAAACGATCTTTAAAGCCAGATTTAACGTAAAGTGTACTTTGTATAAAGGGCCATTTATTTTCTTTCTATGGAACTGGCTGTTAAGTAGGAAGAAAGAAATTTCATACTTTCTTAGCGATAATCCGAGTCGCAGTACGATGTACCTGAAGTAGATGCTTCAAATACAGCCGTTGGGTGTATATTGTGGAAGCAGTTACTACATACTTACCATTCACAACGTATGTATAGACTTTAACTGCAAATGATGCCATACGCATAATTTTGTCGTTGGTTTCATTTATCTGATTATAACATTTTAGGCCACATGTTGCTTAATAAACATTAATTTCATGTTTTCTAGTCCTTCTTTGAAGAAATGCCCTGTATAAGCAAAACTATTTTTATTTTAAGTCATGTATCAAATTTACAATAGAATTAATGCATTTCTAAATACAGAAAATACTTCAATCCACATATAAAAAATCTGTTAAAGTGGAAACTTAATCTGACTGTTTTAGAGAATAAAATTAATGTACTGCTAAAGTAAACGACAATTCTAAAAATAAGAAGAAACGGTCACTCTTTAACATAATGCATATCCGAATTTAGCTAAACTCGTCCCAAATACTTCTCCTGCAAACATGACGAATACTTAGTATATTACATGTTAACGTCATTAGGCAAATACGTTTCCAATTTTATAGAAAGCAGTCCAGAGTCAGTGGGTTGCAAATAATGGAGTCCTTGTCACTCACTCAACTTGATGACATGTGTTCAAGAAATGGAAATAGATAAATTGAAACAGGAACAAATCGATTAGTCAATGTCTGGCGCCCATAAGTAAATTTACCCCCGTAACCCATTTCAAAGTGCAATTAATGAAAACATGAATTATTTTGTACTTCTGCATAATTTTGCTACATCATTAAACTAAAGGTTATCCTTAGGTCACTAAACTAAAGGTAATGACCATTAGCTTAGTGCCCATCTGCCTAATTTTAATAAGAGATCGTTTATAAAACGTCAACTCGTTTCTCTTAATACATTTTCCTCTTAAAACAATAAAATAATGAAACTAGTTGCATTCAAAAATGTAATTACGGGCAAGAAAGCTTTTCGAGAAGATATGAAGCTGTCATCCTAAAGCTACGTTGTGGCTTTATACGGGTGTGATTAGGTCTTATTTCACGCAGCTGTCATCGGTTGAATAAACTTCCTCACATAAGCACAGGCCTTAAAGTTTTCCTGATTCTCCCAAAACTAAATCTCATGGTTGAAGAAGAGGCGAAAAGGTTTTCTTATCGGGTCCTATAAAATAGTGGGAGATGTGGTGATTCTTCGAGTAGTGACAAAATATTCCCTATCTACATATTTCAAACAAATTTTAAAGCAGATATACCGTCTAGGGTCACTGTATCGCTAACCATTATATTTACATTAATGACCTTCACTCACCATGTTTGTTTGTACGATAGTAACGCTTACTGGATGCAAAGGCTAATAAAGCGGTAAATAATTCCCTTAATCTCTAGAACGACAAATTCATAACTGTCAAAATACACCCATTTTTAGCATCGCATTGGTTTAGAATGGATTTTATAGAATTTAGTTTAAAATTTAATTGATTTAAAAGAAATATGTATTTTAAATCTGTTTATTGATGTTGAAATTAAATGTGCAGTTTGTACAATTACTTAACAGAAATTGGAACACATACATGTTTATTTCGATTTCGTTTTCAGTTATAATTCTATATGAAGTAAATTTAGCTATCAACACCAGTGAAGTAGAAGCTATAGTAATAAGTAATGATTCAAAAGTATTGCAGGACGATGTCTTATCATTCTCGTAAAGAATTTTATGTCTTCAACAAGGTCTTCGCAAGGACTAGTATTTCCATTTTCCATGTCTTTTTAATCCGAGCACAGCCACACCTTTATTCCCTAAAAGGGTGGCTGAAGTACGGCGAAACGAATGATATATATAATTTGTAGGATTTTGTAGTTTTAAATACTCGGCTATCTTTGACGGCAACTGTCTAATTGTTCCTTTTCCCACAACATGGTTGTAGCACCTTCCATTGCAATAATTCAAAAATACATGCGAATATTTTGTGTTTGTTTGCCGTAAGTTGATGTATCTACTTGCGGTAAATTTCTAGATAATAGATATTTTCATCCTGTCTGTTTGCGACAGTAAATATTCGCTGAATATTCCTTTTTGTTTGCGGAATTTTTACAACTATAAATGTTCCTTGATCGTCAATATCTTCAATGGTCATATTGTATAACTCATTCCCATGCTCCCGATATTCCTAATATCAATGCTACCTAAAATGCACAACGATATTTCACCTATACATGTATAATCATCAAAATTTACCTTATGAACTGGCGCCTCCATTAGGAATGGGAACATGTATTTCTTACTGTTTAAGAAAGGTATTTTAAGCTAATATGTATCAAATCTCCTACAATTCCTATCAATGAAGTCATATGTATGTTCTCTGATACCAAACATCTAGGTATGCTAATGAACATCCACAGACAAAACTCTATTCAATAATTATCTAAAGAATTTAATCTATTTACTAACCTCTGGAGTGGGAACTCGAAATTCAACCACAATAGATGAGATCTGACCTATTAATAATAATTATTAATAATAATTAATATAATATTAATAATAATAATAATCTTTATAGTTAGATATTTGACTCAAGTTAAAGGAGGCCACCTGATGAAGCAATCCTAAAAATGCAGAAATATTAGCTTAAAATGCCTTTCTTAAACAGTAAAAAAAATGCTACAAAAGCTAATAATAAGGTATATATGGGTAGATATTGTGGGTGTAATTCAACGCAGGTTGGGGCTTTTGTCCACCGAGTAGTTAGTTTCACACAATATTGTTAATGCCTGAAAATATATGAAAAAATGTATTTCTTAGTAAACACATTGGCTTTTTTTGGTCTGTAACCAACAGTTTTCCATTTGAGGTACCCAATTAATGTCGAAAAATTTGGAAATGTCAAGCGAGTCATTAACAAAAATACTACTTTTTAACATTGAATACTCTGCCCATAAGCTTCCTGGAGCTTTTAATTTTCCGTTCCTTTGGATAAAGTACGCCACTACAATTTTCTTGGTAATATGTTAATTTTTTGTCTGATACCATTTCTTGAAAATCTTGTAAGTATTTTCATACCGCTCCCTTGATGTCTCAGGAATTGATGTAGAATATTCAACACTCCACTTCTAACTCTGCAGTTGAAGACGAGTCGCTCATTTTACAAACACTTTGCTCTTTCAAATTCTCATAAATGCTACAACGTATTTGCACAATGTATTTTTTTTAATGTATTATAGTGTGACCTGCGCTTTTTGCATTAATATCCCAATATTTGTTTTTTAAGACTTGCTACTATAACATTGTTGTATGTATTAACCTAGCCAATAAATAAATTTCTTCTTCTATTTCTAACCTTGATGCTCAGATTTCGAAACAACTTTTGCTGTCAACATTGATGAAAATTGAATTTATATCACTCTCTGGGGAAACACTCAACGGTCTTTTAGGCTAAAGTAGTTGCTATATCTGTCTGCGTTCAAGAGAAAAGAAAAGAACAGATACGTAAACCAACATATTCAAATATGCACAGCTAGGCAGCTTTGCGCGCTTATGTTCTTCAGGGTTACCACTCCTGCGATCCTGGAATATTTCAGGGCTCTTTTAATTTGGTACAGAAAATCGTGTGAAAATGAATAGACCTGGATTCTGGGTCAGACTGATGTAACGGATAATGATACGATTGATGTATTAGCTAGGAAAAGTCCAAGCAGTCAATTGTGGGATTTGTACCAGCATTAAGGTTGCCACAATGCTATCTTGCAAGGTCCAATGGGGAATCAAAGAGCGATCAAAGGAATATCGGTCATGCGATTCTGGTCTACAGCCAATAGCATGCACAATTGGTCATCAAACCTAAGTACTGCAGATAAACTGTGCCGCTTTCAGACAACAACAACAAGGGGCCGATTCTGCTGTATATTTTCATTTAGGTACAAGAGGTCGCTGGAGTAAAACTGGGTTAGCTGAACAGTTATCATCCGCAAGTTACACAATTTAACTTTGTGAGTAAATCAGTTTTAACTTTATGATTTTATGTATTGTGAGTTCTACGTGAATTGTGACGGCTAAAATTGCTAACTTGACGTTGGAAGATATGCTGCAAATTTATGAAGACGCGCCTCAAAATCTTCACCACGTTCTCCAGCCATTTTTTATCGTCATTCGATGGAGAGGCACAAAAGAGCCCGGAACACAGAACAGTTATAACCAAGACTTGAAGATGTAGGCCATGGAGAGACAAGTTGCATTTGAAAAGTCGAAAAATATATTAAACCACCATAGAGGAAAAGCTTTCTGTTAGTAGTGTATTTAATAGTAAACCCAGTAAAGTGTATGTCATATGATGCACTCTTCGGGAAAATTTTACCCTTATAACTTACAGAAATTTCAAGGGGTGCAACCCTAGGATTGTCTATAAGGATGCAATAATTTTTATAGTTTTTATGAAAGCTAGAAAAATTTTTAGGCATGAATACTCACAGTTTTCATATTTGGAGTATTAAAAAATATCATGATTGGAAATGAGTGTTTAACGTTTTCAATAATAATTTTGAATCGTAGGATATAATCAAATTTTGTCTGATCGTTTGAAGTGGAATTTGCCTGACCTCATAGCGAATGCGATGCTTCAGACTTCAATGTTGTCTGGTCTGTAACAATACACGTTGCTTTTTAAGTATCCCCCTAAGAAACAATCAACAGGGGTTATATAAGGAGACCTTGCAGACTTTCTCCTCGTCTGCCTATCCAGTGGGTGATACAAATAGTTTCTTACGATGGCTGCGTGCACGCACTCCTTCGTATTCATGAAAAGGGGATACAGCAACTGTTAACTGTTAGACTCAGACATCTCGCTAAAAAAGGGAAATTTGGAGTTTACGGTTACGAGTATCAACCCTGAACATGTTGATAAGCTTTCATACGCCGCAAAAAAGTACTTGCTTTTCCTACCGCCACTGGTTACAATTTTGAAAATTGTATTTCACCAAAGTTCATGCTCAAAACACAAAATTGACCTGTCCGAGCAATTTTTCCAACAATTGGCATTTTTTGAAGTGCGCATGACTTCTGAACCACACTGTATATTGATAACAGTATTAGTTTGATCAACTTTTTATTAATTTATTATAAAATAGCTCACAATCAATAATTATTTTTTTTGTAGTACTGCTTTCTTTCTATAAATATTATTTTTCTACTTAATTATATCTAGGAGCATTTTTTCTGTTTCAATATTTCTGCGTTACGTTTAAATTGATTAACAGGAATAGCCCTGAAAAATAAAAAAAATTGGAGAACTCCATAAATTTCCACTAGTTGGTAATAAAATAAATTTTATTTGTAGGGATTAAGAGATCTAATTGGAATTAATATCTGTAATTTTAACAACAAACAAGATAAACTATAATTAATATCAGCCTATTTAGCAATAAGCATTGTTTATGGCACCCGGTTTCTACTTGGCCTAAAAGTTATTTATCATATTATGAGAAATGTAAAATTTAATTTAGTAAAGATTTTCTTAGCAGCTCCAGAGAAGGGAAATTTTACATTTTTTTAAGTTGATAATTTTAAGTAACAGAAGAAAGGATCCCTCAGACCAATGTGGTAAGTGGTGCGTCAGCTTTGCGGCAATGACCAATCAAGTTTGCGGCAGAAGTCTATTCCCACTAATGAGTGAATTAATTTGGTGTTTGAGTAAATTTAACAATTTAACAAAGTAATGAGCTTATCTACACAATATTTGGTCAGAGAAATCAAAATATGTGTGTGAGGACATATTGTGTAAAAATAACACCGACCGTTGTATATATTACACAATAGCTGGGCACACATGGGAGGGATTTTTGAAAGATTTACACTGGCGCAGACCAATTCGTTCTGTTTATCCGGGCGTTAATGACCTACGACGGTCGAAGTCGGTGCAAACATCAGATCTTCGGCAGTTCCCTATCGCCACAGATATGATATTTCCCTTTAAAAAATCGGCAGGTTAGTGGATAACCACGTGTTCACGTGTTTAGTGGACCATTTTTACCGGGGGTTTTGTATTGTAAACAAGTGAAAATGGAGTGGACGAAAGAGGTTGTATCTAAGATGATTGAACTATATAAAGAAAGGCCTTGCTTATGGAAAATAAGAGATAAAACTTATTTAAATAAAAACCTAAAGAGGCTAGCTTATGACGATATTTTAAAAATGTTAAAAAGTAAAAATCTTGAAACTGTAACTGTCAAAGATATAAAAACAAAAATTCAAAACTTGCGAAATGCCTTCAGAAAAGAAATGAAAAAAGTAGAAAACAGACATGTGCCCGTATTTAGTTCGTTCATCGACCCATTTTTTCACCCACTTGGTTCTATGTCGCCTTTTTTTCTTTTCTCTAACTATTTCTAATACGCACAAACCCATTAATGCTACCTTTATTTTTTCTCCTGTTTGAACATTTTCTACACAAAAACAGCGGTAAGGATTTTATACCAGTATAAAAGTTCTCTCCCGCCGTCCTATCCCCACAAACTTTAAGTTATGTTTCCACTAACCAACCGATCTGATCTTTCCCAAAACGGATCTGGTGATAACACCAGGGTTTAGATATTTCCGTTAGTGGCAACTGAACGATCTATCCCCTCGCAGACCAGATCGGCAGATGCGATCTGGCAGATCTGGACGGCGGGACAAATCCTTTAAAATTTCCTTGGGTGCATGGGTCTTTTCTCTTACTTCCAGAAAAACAATCCGTTAATTAATCACTTCTTTATTAACTGCTCAGTACACTACTGACTACTAATTACAGGTCAACTAAACACTTATTTAATTAATCGCTATCTAAATCGCTTTGATCTCTCTAACTAAACACTTCACTTCAGACTGTAATACAAGACTTATACAAGACTAACTAACTCGGCCGTTTATTCTTCTTTTATAGACCCAACGAATATTCCAGGTATATTCCAGTATCTCTAGATCCATTTTCTAGTACGACTGGAATGCTTCTCGGCGATTCCCGATTTTTCCAGGCCCATCTCGATCAGCGGCATTCTGTTTGTTTAACAGAATCGTGTAGGGGCGATCGGGGCAATCTTAGGCAATTCGCGGTGCCACAGTCGTCGGTTTGGGAGTGAGTGGGGCAAATTCCGTGACAATATATTATTATTAGATATTATCTACAAATATAATCTCTACCTTTATCTTATTTAACTTGTTAGAGCAAACTTTTGTTTCAGCTAGTGTATAGTTAGTAGTAGTAATAACTATTATAGTATAATAATAACAATGATTTTATGTAATATATATATGTAATAATTTACAATCCGCAAAAAATTAAAAACGTTTAATAGATACACAATATGGCTTACGTTCATAAAAACTGTGTAGGAACCAACAAAGTATATTGAAAAATCATTACTATTTTGAGTTTGTTACAACACTAAAATTATATAAAATAACTCATTACTGATATACATATTGTGAAAAAATAATGAAATAGATTGACATTATAACTCAATTTTGTGTTTGGAATAACACAGTTTAGAAAGCTAACTCAAAAATTGTTAAGTGTTACCCTTAAAATATATATTTAGCTTACAAATAACTGAGTAAACATTACTTAATTAATTGTGTTATTATTTTAACACAATCGGGTGTGGACTCGTTTTGATAAACATTTGTGTTAATTTTGAGTGAAATTTTACCCAAATTTACAAAAAGTACAAGTTCAAATTAAAACCATTAAAAAATAAATGTTAAGAATAAAAATAAAGTTAAAAAAAATACAAACTACAATTTAAGACATTCAAGACTGCAATTAAAAGTAATACACTGTTGTAGTGAACTGCCACAAAGATCTAAAATTCATCAGCAGGATAAAAACGACGTAGACAAACATATGAGACCGCTTAACGCACTCTGTTATTTAATGTAAGAAACGAGAGATGGCACCAGTGCGGAAGGGCCATAAGAGTAGGGCGTCAGCACAAGAACTTAGTAGATGAGTAGGGTTTATGTTAGCATGTGATGAGCACGATCGATTGTCGGTCGATTATTGTTCATGTTTTGCATTTTGTAACATTCAGTAAATCAAATCAGTTTTATTTCAAGTGTTGTGTTATCATTCCATACAGTCCACGAGTTCCTACTAATCTTAACAAAGGAGTATTGTTCTCTACAACGATTCAGAAAGTATATTTTAAATTTATATTTAAAAGAAGTAATATCCATGTTTTCAAAAATACGTGGCAACAAATTAAAATAATTTATGTTCAGCGATCTTCAGAGAGTCATAATCTAAACTGGTTATTTCTAATAACCCGAAGTTTCCGAGAATTATAATTGTGAATATCAAACTGCTTGAGTAAAACCGACTGTCCTCCATGAACTTCAACGAGAATGCATACAAAGAATTTACACATAGCAACAATGCATAATTGATATATGAATGAAATAGGGAAAAATATGCAGTAGTAATGTTTGTTATTTTTTTTAACCAGCGGAGGATAAATAGAGAACAAGAACGCTTTCTTCCCTACATCATTCATACGGCAGACCTATTGAGCCTTTTATCCAACGTAACATCAAGTAACCTGACACCAATATTGTTATAGCCCAGTTATAAGAGGATATCAGCATATTTTTGTTAGTGTTTGATGTTAGATTATTATATAAGAATCAGTCATTTGCTGTATTTGAAATCTTATCACGAGCAGAACGTAATTCAAAACTACTACTAGCTTACAATATTATACACATTATGCCTGCACGAACCAGCACGGATCTGCAAAGTCTATTCATGAAGGCTCCCATGTTACTTAACGAAGCAACGCACACTTGACCAGTACCTGCGTGGACTGGATTCTGCAACGACCGTCACTGCAGATCGTGTGGGTGGCCTGCAATATCTATGCTTGGCCGCATTAGTCTAATGTAAGTTCTGTTCCCACAAAAGTCAGGGATTGGTTTCAAAGAGTTAGAAATATTCGACAAGCTATGTTGTGAATGTGTCCCTGAACTGTCGAACACCCTCGCTTATCAACAACCTCTATCTACTTATCTTAAACAAATTGCAAGTCTTTCGTCAGAAAGTGTGACCTTCGAAAATACTGAAACAAATTGTGTTGATCTCTCTACAGTTCAGAAAATAACTGATGAAATTCACCATACAGCTTTCTCTTTTTGTTGATAGAGTCTAGTCCTCATACAACATCGTTAAAATAAAAATTTCTTTTTCCGAGCCACACTTAACTACTACTTATAAACTTCAAAACCTGCCATACACATAATCTGCATATCCATGCTGGAAATCGTGCTAGTCCGTGCACGTTCATGCACAGATAATGTACGCGATCTATAAATAATGACACATCCGCAATTGTACAGTCTTAAAGACAACATACAACAGCACAAATCATTGACGTAGGCAACAAACAACAAAGGCTCTAAGAACTTTTATCTCCACAGTTTGCTAATGTTTACTCAAACAGGATTTTATGAGTGCAAGTGAACTCTCCTCTAATCCTACAGTGATACAATTTCTCCAGAAGATGTCGTGAGAGACGCAATCAAAAACATTTGATATGTCACCGAGCATAATAGCTGTATGATTACCTTGCTCAAGCTACTGCACGACTTCACTCACAACGTGATACACAGCTTGAGTGATAGAACGGGAATTTCTGAAACCATACTGAAAGTTGATGAAAAAGTTATTCAATTGGAAATAGGTGTATAATTGTTTTTTTTTTTGTGTAATTATTTCACTGATTTTTCCAAAGACAGAAATAATACTAATTGGACGTAATTATAAATTATAGAGAGGTCCCCCTTTTTAAATACAAGAATCACCTAAGAAGACACAAAATATCAGAAAATATGCGACTGAAAATATGCCAGTGGATAATATCAAATTGATAAGCTCAGTAAATGGCTCTAAGATGTCATTACTACTATACAATTTAAATCTCCTTGCTTGGGCCTAGCTTCGGGTCAAACGGCAGATCATTTTAAAGAAATAAATCGATCATCAACAACCTCTGTCCAAACGTTTAATGAAAAACATTGTTGGAAATGATGCATTTGAATCGCTTTCCGATTTTGAAAATCCCAAACATGAGCATTAGGAATGTTATACATCCCATTCCATGTAAAAATAGCTTCATCTGTAACTTACACGTCAACTGAAAAGTCAACTGAACATTTTGCTACAGTAACCATTCACAAAATCTAATTTGCAGTAAAAGTAGCTGCATTTGGAAGATGTCTACGGGAAATCGTTCTGTCTACACACAAGAAGTTGCTAAATAAATAAAATAAATAAAAATAAATTGCATAAATTAAAACGATATCCATCAACTCCTTGTTTCTAACAACGTAAGCCACTTTTGACACATGAAAAACTAATATAAACACTAACACAAAAACGTTAATTCTAAAATCGAATTTCAGTATTCGGAATCGGCCGCGTTCCGATGACACCAGAAACTACAGTAGCCCAGCGTTGTAAAGGTTGAAAATACTACAACCATATGTTTTGGCTAACTATAAAAAACTGTGAACTGTATTATACGTAACGTTTATATAAGCAAAAAAAAACAAACTAATATGAAAATAACTTACCTAATTGTTGACTTTAGCTATTCTCTAATAATAGTCAGACACATATAGGAAGAAAAGGAAAGGAGAAAAATGGAAACGCTGACTATTACACAATTCACTATAAGTTACTGTATGTTTTCTATTTATAACACTTTATTGCTTGACCACACTCTCTCAATTTTACTATTTCAAAATGTATATAGGTATTCCCTTTTTTTTTACGCGTACTTTTTTGCTGCTCGTTTGAAAAATAAATCTATTAACATGACCCTCAGGGCCATCTGTGATCCATCAACAATTTTACTAAATGATTTCTATATTAATATTAAGTATCTTTATCCTAAACTATCCCAAACATTCTCCCCAGGCTGAACCAAAGTTCAGAAAAAAAAAATTAAATAAATAAGAAGAAACAAAACTGATTGAAACAAGTATAAAAGCAAAATACTATTATATTATTGTAATGGCAGGGGACACACCTTAATAACAGGTCGTCTATAAGTTCCATATTTAGTCCGAACATCCACAACTCTGATAATATTATCCCGACCAGGATACACTTTTTCGACAAGTCCTAGAGGCCATTGAAGTGGGGGCGTGTTTGGTTGTTTTAAAACAACTATCGTACCAATTTTTACAGAATTACTATCCGTATTCCAGCGTTGTCGCGTTTGTAAAGAAGTGAGGTATTCTAAATGCCACCTTTTCCAAAAATCTTGAATCATACGGTCTATCATCTGAAATCTGTCCAGTAAATTGATATTCTGGTCTGTAAGATCAGCTGCAGGAATATTTTTCAAGGGGTTAGGTTAAAAAATGAGAAGGTGTCAGAGCAGTTGGATCTGAAGGATCAGAACTAAGTACGCACAAAGGCCGAGAATTCAACAAACATTCTACTTGCACCAGCAGAGTATTAAATTCCTCATATGTCAATAATTGATTTCCCATCACCTTGTATATATGAGTTTTTACAGATTTTACATTAGCTTCCCAAAGGCCGCCCATATGCGGAGCACCTGGAGGAATCAATTTCCATTGAATCCCTTGAATAGCTAACTCGTTAAACATAACATTATTAAAATTTTCAGAAAACACAAATTGATAAAGATCGTCTAAAGCGGCCTTTGCGCCGATGAAATTGGTACCATTATCGGAATAAACCTCTGAAATGGCACCACGTCTACCAATGAACCTTTTGAAGGCTTGCAAAAAATTAGAAGTTGACAAATCAGTGACAAGTTCAAGATGCAACGCTTTAGTTGTCATGCAAACAAATAGACAAATGTATGATTTTATGGAACGAATTCCTCGTTTACGGTAGGGAAGTATATATATAGGACCAGCATAATCGCATCCCGTACGTAAAAATGGTTTGGCCTCTTGAACTCTAGATTTTGGAAGATTTCCCATCAGAGGAATTTGAGGTTTTGGTTTCAATCGAAAACAAATATTGCAATTTCGAATTCTATGTCTAACAATACTACGAGCTGATAAAATCCAATAACGCAATCTAAGTAAAGAGAGAACTAAATGAGGACCAGTATGAAGATTAGATCTATGATAATGGTCAATAAGAAGTTCTACTAAGGGTCTCTTTTAGGAAGCAATATAGAATGTTGAGTATCAGAATTCAAATTGGCATTAACTAGTCTACCTCCTACACGAATAATACCGTCTTTCAAAAACGGGCGCAAATATTTCAAAGTTGAAGGACAAACACCTCTTTTTAATGATTCTATCTCAGATTTAAACTGTTTGTGTTGGACTACTTTAATTAGAGTAAATTCAGCAACATCCATGTCAGAGGCTGAAATAGTAGCAGCTTTCGGCAGCAATTTGAGAAATTTTAGTACATAAACAACAGATCTCAATAATTTAATCCAACTGGAATGACGAGTTATAAGTTCATACAATGGGTTATCATTGTTATTTTCAGAAGCTACTAAAAATATGGCTTTGGACTCTGGTAAGTTTTCTTGTGAACCTACAGTACAAATTGGCCATTCAGAAAATGTTAGCTTTAACCATTCAGGGCCATTTTCCCATAAAGTATTATTTACAAATTGAGAAGGAGTTAAACCTCTAGACAAACAATCACTAATATTATTTTTTCCATCTACATGAAACCACGAAGTGGAGTTTGACCATGATTGGATCTGAGCTACTCTATTCGATACGAAAGTTTGTAATTTAGATGGGGAGGTAGCAATCCAATTAAGTGTGACCGTAGAATCGGAGAATGCAAACACTTGAGTAATATTTAAGCGTGTCTTATAGCAATCAACTATAAAATAAAGTAGCTTGGCCAGCAAGTGTGCGGCACAAAGCTCTAAACGGGGAATCGAAACAAGTTTAATAGGAGAAACTTTCGATTTTGCACAAAAAGATGCACTCGCGGTTCTTCACAAGAATTTATACTACGAATATATACTACAGCGCCATAAGAAGTTAGGCATGCATCAGCGAAACCTATTAGAACTACAGGTTGGTTTAAAGTAGTGCCCAAATGACGAGGTAATTTAAAGTTGGAAAGAAGTGATAATCCTTCCCTGAATTGATCCCAACGTTTTACTATATCAGGAGGACATGACTCGTCCCAATCCAGTTTTCTAATCCAACAATCTTTAATCAACAGTTTAGCTAGTAAAGTAACAGGAGCTAATAACCCTAAAGGGTCGTAACAACGAGCAATAGTTGATAGAATATTGCGTTTAGTGCATGGTTTATTGACGAAATCAAAGGAAAATGACAGGTAATCATCATTAGGGTGCCATTGTAAACCTAACACCTTAAGGAAATCAGTTTCAAAATTCACAACTTGGGTGGTTCGATTTTCCACTGGTATTTCTGCTACTAATTTTTTGGAATTAGTAGCCCATTTTACCAATTGGAAACCTCCACGTTTTAACAATTCAACCAATTGATTGTATAAAGCTATTGCTGAACTATGTGATGAAACACTAGATACAAGATCATCTACGTACATATCTCTTTTCAAAATTTCCGAAGCTAAGGGCAATGATAATTTTTCATCATCAGCTAATTGACGGACCGTTCGTAATGCTAAATATGGCGAAGTTTTAACACCAAACGTAACAGTATTTAACTGATACGTTCCTACAGGTTCATCGGGAGAGAATCTGCACAGAGTTCTATGAAATCTTCTATGATCTTCACGTAAATTAATTTGGCGATACATCTGTCGAACATCTGCGGTAAAGACCACTTTAAACAATCGAAAATTTAGAAACATTGTACAAACATCAGACTGTAGTTTTGGACCAGTGTACAATAAATCATTTAACGAATAAAATGTATCAGTTTTACATGAGGCATCAAAGACAATACGAAGGGGGGTGGTCGTTGAATCAGTTTTAAAAACGGCATGATGAGGAATGAAATATTGTGTTTCAGAAATATTATTTTCTACTACTTTGGACATATGATCTTGAATCAAATAATCTTTAATTATTTCCACATATCGATTTCGCAGAAAAGAATTATTAAGCAGCCTTTTCTCCAAAGATAAAAACCGTCGAAGAGCTATGGAATAAGAATCTCCCAAGAATGAACTATCTATTTTAAAAGGTAATGCGACAGTATATCTTCCAGAAGGATCCCGACTGTAAGTGGAATTGAAAAACTTTTCACATTCTAAATCGTCAGGGGCTATCATATCTGAAGATGGTATGTCTTCGATACCCCAAAATCGTTTTACCAATTTTTCTAAAGAAGGTTCTACAGTAGTAACACAAAAACTATAAATTGCTGTTGAAGGAGATAAAACCGGAGCTGATCCCATTATTACGTAACCTAAACTAGTTTCTACTGCTACCGGAGTATTAGGCGGCCCTATGATGTGTCTACTACCAATCATATTTGCAAACAGACTTGCTCCAAGAATGCCATCAATTTTTAGTGGAAAATAAAAACTAAAATCAGCTAATGGCAACAAATTTAAGTGTGACAAGCACTTTGAGTTAATAGCTATAGAAGGCATTTTTCGGTTATTTTTTCAACTATCAATACATCTAAAGAATAACGTACAGTTTTATCCAACTGTGAAATAATCACAATATTTGTGCATCCATGAACCGAGTTTCTAGCATATCCAAATCCATAAACGTCTGAATGATATGGAGAAATAGGAAGTTTCAGACGACGACTAAATTCTAAGGAAAGAAAATTTGCTTGACTACCACTATCAAGAAGAAAACGAGCTTCATGCAGACTACCAAAATTATCTAAGATACCTACCTTCGCAGTAGACAGCAATACAGTGTTATTACTATTACGGACAACCGAACAACAATTTACTAATGAAGGGCTTGTCGGAATTACATTTGATCTATCTTTATTTTCGAAATCAGTGGATGGACCAGGATTGGACTTATCGAAAAGAGCAGAATTGGCCGACTCTAACTGATTTAACATGGGTTTACGTTCAAATTTTTCCGGACTAGAATTGGATGTATTCGGTAATGCTGATTTAAAATGTAACAAAGTGTGGTGTTTTTTGTTGCAAACTCTACAAGTATAGTTACTTTTGCAATGAATAATTTTATGTAAGGACAAGCAATTTAAACACAAATTGTTACTTCGAACAGCATGATAACGATCTTCTGGTGTTAATTCTAGAAACTTAGGACAGTTTGTAATTGTGTGAGAAGATATTTTACAAATGACACATTGAGATTTATGGTTACCTTGCACTACAAATGAATGAGTTACCTTTGGTTTATTAAAAGTACTACTAGTGTGAATATTTTTTGAATTACCGGGTACAGATTTATTCATTGTACTCGTTCTATTACAAATCCTTGTCTGTTCTTTAACAAATGTAATTAGATCTTGATAAGAAGGCATTTCTGCCTTTCTCCTAGAATTTTCAAATAATTTTTGTGTCTCAGGATTAAGCTTTTGAAAAGCTAGGTAAACTAAAATATAGTCTGCTAAATCTGGTATTTCTAATTGATGTAAAGCCATAACAGCAGGATGAAAATTTTCCAAAAATAAATTTAAACTATGAGCTGTTTCAGATTGAGCTTGCTTAAAGTGAAGCAATTGATCTAAATATGTATTAGCTATGACACGTTTATCTTCAAATTTATCAGTAAGTGCCTTTAAAATGATTTTATAATTATCACCTGTAGGCGGAATGCCTGAACAGACAGACAGAGCACTACCACTCAAGCAACTCACTAAATAATGAACTCGATCTATATCAGTTAGATCTTTATTTTTGTGTATTAAATTATTATAACATTCAATGAATAAATGCCAATCTTTAATATTTCCATTAAATTTGGGAAGAGGTAACTCAGGTAATTTACGCGTGAACTTACTCTCTAAATTTCGGTCATGACTGGTATTGTTACTATTACTAGGATTTGAAACAACTAATCGTTTTGCTACAGACTCTATATGACAAATTAGCTCATCAAATGTTTCTAGAATTTGATAATTTGGAACATAATTAGGATTTATTTCATATTCTAATAAATTTATTTCATCTAAAAGATCTAAAAATGCTGTTTTTGTACTGGCCAAAGTTTCATATCTAACACAAAATTGTTCCTTTTTCGCTGGCGTTGAAATATCTCTACTATTATCAAATAAATTTTGAATACGAATGAAATATTGCTCCTTTTGATATTAAAACTTGCAGTCTCTGCTTCTTCTTATCCATCCTGTATTAAATACTACTATGGTGTGTTATTACTAAATTTTTTATAGAAATGAGCAAGTAGGTACTATAAATACTATGTAATACAAAAATCAAATAATCAAAATTGCTGATATTTTATGGTTTCCACAAAAGAAATACACTGTATATGAAATAATTCGTTTCAGTAAATTTTGTTATAATATCTATACTATAAGTACAAGCAATAAAATGTAGTGTTCTAAAAGATAATGTTCAAGCTAGATAATAAATCAAAAAAAAAGAAAAAAGTGTGAAAAGTGTTTTGTTCTCTGAAATTACTGCTATTGATTGATAACTAAATTCTATTAAGTTCCAAAAATGAGATGAAAATAACTGCTAATAAAATGCTAAATCCGGCTCGAATGGTCCAATTATGTTTTGGCTAACTATAAAAAGCTGTGAACTGTATTATAAGTAACGTTTATATAATAAAAAAAACAAACTAAAATGAAAATATATTACCTAATTGTTGACTTTAGATTTTCTCTAATAATAGTCAGACACATATAGGAAGAACAGGAAAGGAAAAAATGGAAACGCTGACTATTACACAATTCACTATAAGTTACTGTATGTTTTCTATTTATTACATTTTATTGCTTGACCACACTCTCTCAATTTTACTCTTTCAAAATGGATATAGGGAGTCCCTTTTGTATCGACGCGTACTTGTTGCTGCTCGTTCGAAAAATAAATCTATTAACATGACCCTCAGGGCCATCTGTGATCCATCAACAATTTTACTAAATGATTTCTATATTAATATTAAGTATCTTTATCCTAAACTATCCCAAACAATATACATATAATTATATTTATAATACATAATTTTTTTCTCGGATTTCACATTTTTATTTTCAGATATTGACTCCATTTTTTTTTTGGATAAGTTGTGAATCACCCAATTATATCACTTTATGAATTCCACTGTGATTCATAAGTTAATATTGATCTTAGGACCTGCTTACATAATAATAGGATTATTTTATTCTCAGGTTTTTTTATACATACTTATCTGTGCTTTCCAAGGGGTCTTCTGGTTTAATATGAGATTTTGTTAGTATGAGAGTTCCACATAGCTTTTTGTCAAAAATTTCTCCAAGGTACCTACTTGGATTCTGGCCTAGTCTTAACAGAAGCATGATGTATGAATTAATTTTAACTTTTAGTAATACTAAAACACATAAGACCTCAACTGTTGTGTTTTAATTTTCTATATTTTTCTATAAAGAGATAGTGTATGATTTAGAGTTACTGTTCTGTGACGGTTTGTCCTTCATTTTTATGAATAAGTTGTTTTAGAACCCAATTAGACTTATCTGTGGTGAAGTTATTTTGATTTTTCCAGATTGGTAGTGCTTCTCTGTAGTCTTTTCCAAAATCTCTCCCTTATTAGTATTACTAACTTAAGTCTATTAAGTAACTAACATTTTTTCTATATTCAGAAATTGTTGATTTTTCCATTATTATTCTTTTGTTGGCATTTGTGTCCCTTCGCAGAAATGTGAAACAGATGATCAATAAACATTTTTTTATAACAGAGTTACAATTAAATCTAATATAAGTAACCCTGTACAGTATCTGCTGTATATTTGTCGCCTTTTACTTTATGTTTTCATGAAAATATCATTCTTGACTACGTAATATATTAAAATTTTGTAATATTCTCTTCAAGAAATATTAGGGAGAAACTGAAGGCTAAAAGCTCTATTATACACGAAATTTTAAAGTATTTCCGGGCAAGGGATATAGATTGAAACGCGAGTGATTCTTAATATCGTTACTACTAAATGAAAATACCCTAAACAAAAAGTATTGAAGCAGAAATCAATAACATCATCACCAGCCCCAGACTTCATAAACCAGGAAGGTGGCAGGATGTATTGAAACTTCTTGAAGGACAAATTTTGTGAAAGAGAATTATTTTCAGCAGAAGCGTCTTTGTACAGTGTGATTCTAAAGACCTTAAAAGGCTCATTTAATGTATAGAATTTATGAAATCATTAAGGTAAGATATAATGAAATAAAAGTCTTTCTTTCAGAACCCTCTTAATGATTTCCAAGATATATCAAAAATACTTTCAACATGCAGCAAAACCACATTAAGACCATGGATATATATTTACTTTGGTGGATATATAGGTATCAGAGCGTCTACACATGCAACTAACAAAAGGTAGCGGACATTTTGACACAACCTTATTGCGCCTCCGGGAAACGGAGGCAAATATCAAATTTCTTTAAACGGCACAGCGTTCGACACAACTACCACAATTCAGCACAATCCGGTTTTTTAATTTTGGAAAAAAATGGGGGGCCAAGTTCACGCTTAAATTTCCGGTTTTTTCGGTTTCTCAGAAGAACGGAGATAAATATCGAATTTCTTTAAACGGCACAATATTCAGAACAACTAGCACAATTCAGCACAATCACGTATTTTAATTTTCGGTAAAAATGGGGGGCTAAGTTCACGCCCAAATATCCGGTTTCCGGGGAACGGAGACAGAAATCAAATTTCTATAAACGGCACAATATTCAGAACAACTAGCACAATTCAGCACATTAAAGAAAAAACATGACTTTCGCAAAACGGAGACAGATATCAATATTTTAAACGGCACAATGTTCAGAACATCTACCACAATTTAGCACATCGAAAAAAAACCGGATTGTGATAAAATGGGGGGTTATTAAATTCCGGTTTTTCCGGATTTTCCGGAGAACGGAGGCAGATGTCAATTTTTATTAAACGGCACAATGTTCGGAACAACTAGCACAATATGGCACATTAAAGAAAAAATACGATTTTCGCGAAATGGGGGGTTATGTGGAAAACACATTTTTTTCATTTTATAGAAAAATGGCTATTATTTTTCTTTAAAATATTATAGCACAATGTAGCACAAATCCGGCACAAATTCAGTATAACCTTTATTTTTTAGTTTATAAAAAAATGGGGTGCTTAGTTCACGCACATTAATCTGTAGGGTTTTTATGAATGGATTATTAACGAACAAGACCCTACACACTATTATTTACGAATTCTTCACAAACCACGCACAGTAAGTGGGTGGAGATTCCCATATTTTGTTATGCTCTTTTTACATCAACTGTACCTACGTGTTTTTACCAATAAAATTGGAAAATTTCAGAAATAGTGGGGTAATACAATGTACTACAATCAAACTATTTACTTTTACTCAATTTATTTTGAAATTTTACAGAAGTTTTCTGTTGCACATGTGTAGAGGCACATCAACCTGATTTCTAACCTAATAACCTAATCCGTTTTAGTTATGTTGTTAACGTGACGTAGGTAAACATATACGGCTCATTAATAAGGACTTTTTGTGGGACATTCGTAAGATAGTAAGTATAAAATGATATTTTGTTAAGTATGCACTTGCAGCTTGTGTCAATTTAAATACTATAAAATTCATAAATATCAAAAAAACTGCAACAGTACGTTGTTTAGATGTTTACATCAAAACTACGCCATTACATGTGTTAAACAACATTCATTTTAAACAACATATTCATCTTTATGATAGTAAAAATAGTAATTGTTTACAGCAGATGCACACAACGTCAAGAGTCTTGAATCCCTCTCATTCTTGTTAAAAAAAACCAAATACATGTATACATGTATATTCTTTTCTGAATCTTTTTTTGTGAAAAGAATATGTTTGATAAACTGAGTACTTAGAAAATTAAAAACCAGCAAATGTGTGACATTTTTGACCAAATTTATTAACTCAAAAAGAAGTAACAAAAGTTCTCTACTCTATTAATAGTAGGTATGACCTCCACCACGTTCCAATAGCATATTGACACGTCTGTGCATTGAGATAATCAAGCGGTTAACGATCTCTTGCGGAATATTGTTCCATTCCTCTTCTGCCGCCACGACTAACTCATCTGCAGTCTGAGGTGGAGGAATATGATTATGAATGGCTCTAGTAACGAAACTCCACATCTTTTCAATAGGATTCATGTCAGGAGAGTTGGTTGGCCAATCTAATCTATTGATATGTCCTGCTTCGAGTGTCTCTTGAACTCTTCTTGCGCGATGTGGTCGAGCGCTGTCGTCCATAAACACAACATTTTCACCTAATTCATTACGTGGGGGTAGATAATGAGCGTAATAATTTGTTCGATGTAAATTTGACTGATCATATCTGTGGTATGCGATTTAATGTGGTGCGATGGTTGAACGTTATTCCACCCCAAAACATTACCCCCTTCATACGGAGCAACTTCACGGGAAAAATGAAGTCGTTGTTGACGAACTGGTTCTCTCCAGACTTTTTGTCGATTGTCGTCAGTAACCAGCCCAATTCTGGTTTCGTCTGTAAATTAGACCCACCGCCACTGGCGTAAAAACCAACCCTTATGCTATCGCAACCACTGGAGACGGGCAGCACGATGCCTTGGAAGTTGAGTGGGGACCCGTAATGGTCTTCTAGCACGTACATTTGCGTTGTGGAGTCGTCTTCGAATAGTAGGTGTCGATATAACACGGCGAAACCTACTTTGAAAGTGGGCCCTGGGAGCTGAAGCTGAATATGTGCGGTGTCTACAGGCATATTGCACCAAATACCGGTACTCCCTTTCATTAGATACTCGAGGACATCCACTACGTGGTCTGTTTCCCACTACATCAAATTCTCCATATCTGTGTACTATTCGTACAACAGATGATCTAGGAATGCCCAACATGTTCGATATCTGATGATTACAATGTCCTGCATCATGTAAAGCAGTCATTCTTGCTCGGGTAAACGCAGAAATTTCACGTCCTGGCATTATAGCAACATTAGTTGTAGTTACGTTAATTATAAATTTTCTGTTAACTAAAATTCAAGAAAGAAAATATATTTTTACAAAGATATATGTATATTTACACTTATTTGCAAAGACCAAAGAATATATACTGATGTTTAAAGAATATCTAATTATATAATATTTTCTAATGCAAAAACACCTTCATTGCAATACATTTTTAGATGATGGATGAACAATACACTTTTACAGGGATGGATGGATAAAGCACACTTAAAGGATGGATGGACAAATTCCACTAAAAAATCTTCCTACGCAGAAGTTATTTCTGTTCCTGACAAGGCCTTATTAACTATCTACAAATAAAAGTGTGACTCACGTAGTGTAGTTATTATTGAATTCTAATAATAAAATCTACTGTATTTCTAATAATTTATTAGTAAGAGATATCCTCCATATTATATTGACTAGCTCAAACCTGTACTTGTGTACATTTTAACAAGCATAGACTTTTTTTCACGGCATTAAAATTAAAAACTTCTATCCATACGGCTACAAAAATAATATAATACATTTTTGAATTGACTTTTGTTACATTATTCAGGTTAAACAAAATGAAAATATTTGAACTGATTGATGAACTATTTGGTATATATGTTTTCAACATGTGCATATTATTCAATTCTTTGCACATTATTCAGTCAGTCAATGTTAGTTATTGAAAAAGTTTTATCTATGCATATTTTTAAATGTTAGTTATAAAGGTAAGGATAATATATAAAATTTAAAAAAACTTAAATTATCTGCTCAGTAAAATTACATATTTTTATTTTACAATTCCAACCTAAAAATTACAATGTATGGATCAATGCAAATTATAGTGATGGAAATTTACGATGGAATTTAGCATAAGAATTGTAAAATCACATAACATAATATAGAATTTTATCCATATTTGTTTTTGTAATATTACAGTATACTTATCTCATTTACAAAATTATTAAGTAATTTTACATAACTTTAGTCTGGTCACAAATTGCTAACGTAAAGTTATCAGCAATTACGGGCAAATAATTATCAGTGCATCGCGGGCTCTGAATTGCGAATTTACATATAGTTTGTAGCGAACTTTACACTAACACCAAAAATTTCCGCTATGATATTGTTACGAAAGTTCACCTACCTTTTTAGTTGGTTAATTATGTTCCTGTTTTCGTTAGAATTTATAATTGAAGCTCACCTACCTCGTTAGTTTGTAAATTACGTTTCTGTTCATGTTAGAATTTATAATTTTTGTGATGCCTTTATTTTGACGTTTTCCGGAATATTCCAGGCTATATTCTATTTGTTTCGACACGTTCTCGAAGTCTCAGAAACTTCGAGAACTGTAGAAACCTATATAAGCAGATCATTTTCGGCCGCTGAGTCAGTTTGTATTGAGCAGCCAAACGCGAGTGACAAACGTCAAAGCAAAGCGTTGACAGTTGCGAAATTTGTTGAAGGATATTTCTTGTATTATCAAGAGTGATAATAAAGATTGTTTATCTACGTGACGTGTTTCAACGATAACCTAATTTCGAGGTTACATTGGTGTCAGAAGTGTGACGTTCCGCAAAGAAGACGTTTGGAGTTGACAAGTGAATGCCAGTGACGAGATCAAGAACGACAGAAATGGAGGAAACATTGAAACAGTTAATGGGAATGATGAAAGATATGAAGGAAGAAATAAAGAAGAGTCAAGACGAAATGGGAGAAAACTTAAAGAAAGAAATGAAAAACAACCAGGATGAAATGAAGGAAGACTTGAAAAAGGAAATGAAAACTAGTCAAGAGGAAATGAAGAACAGTCAAGAGGAAATGAGAAACAGGTTAGAAGAAATGAAAAATTATCAAGAAGTAAATAATAAAAAGTTAGAAGAAGTAATTAAGATCAATCTCAAAGAGTTTGAGGAAACCGTGGAAGAAGAAATTAATCTATTGAGGAATGAAGTGCAAGATAAAGTTCAGGTCGTAGAAGAAAGAGTTAGTAAATTACAGAGTGAAGTCGTCAAAGTCCAAGTCATAGAAGAAAGCCTAATTAAGTTAGAGCATAAAGTAACAAACTTACAGTCACAATGGTCCGCGAAGGAGATTGTTAAGGCTGACAACAGTTGCATTTCATCTGCAAGGATTAAACCACCCACATTTGATGGAAAGGTGTCATGGAGCACTTACCTTAAACAATTTGAAGCAGCTGCCTTGGCAAATAACTGGTCAGAAGAAGAAAAGGCTACATCACTAATAGTGGCCCTGCGAGGTGAAGCCATGGAGATATTACGAACGCTAGCCGAAGATAAACAAAAAGACTATCAAGCGCTGAAGACTGCTTTAGAAATGAGGTATGGCGATGCTCATCTACAACACGTTTATCAAGCACAATTAAAAGGCCGAAGACAACGCTTCGAAGAAAATCTGCAGCAATTTGAGGCGGATATAGCACGTATGGTGAAGCTAGCCTACCCCACCGCACCAACAGAATTCCAAGAATAGTTAGCAATAAGTAGCTTCATTGATGGCTTGCGAGACTCGAGATCAGCCAAGCGTTAAGGTTAGCCAGACATAAAAACATATCTGAAGCTCTGGCCCAGGCACTGGAAATTGAAGCCGCCCGACAGGCTTCTAGAAGCAGTCAAGGCAGAACAAGACAAGTAAAGCTTCAGACTGTGGAACAACGAGGAGATGATAAGAACATCGAAGGATTTGTGAAGGGTTTGCAGGACTTATTGGATACCTTCCGGAAGGGACAGGAACGGCCTAGTACTGCGGTATACAGCAGACGAAGACCCATCCAGTGTTGGAGTTGTGGAGCTGAAGGGCATCTTAGGAATCGATGTCCTAAGAATACATCTAGTCAGGACCAGGAAAACGCCAACTAGTCAGCTTTAAGGGGCGAAAGCTGGCTAGGTGCTACCAAGCCCCACCAACTATTAAGATCAAGGTAACCCGTCTGCAAAATAATGGAACGAGTTTAGTAGTACCAGGGCGTATATGCGGACGGGATTGTGAAATGGTCCTTGATACCGGCTCTAGTCAAACTATAGTAAGACCGAACATCGTCGCTCACTGCAGAATACAAAAGCCAGACCGGAACTACATCTTGGAGACAGCAAATGGGGAAATCATATCAGTGAAAGGCATCCATCTAGCTAGAATAACCCTGGGGACAATCACTTTCCAACACAACATCCACTAGTAGCAGATATTACTGATGATGTCATTCTTGGACTTGACGTTATGACTCAACATAATTTTGTATTGGACCTTCCACGAAGACTATTGAAGACCAAAGATGAAGAAATCATCATGCAGTTTTCCGAAATCAGAAACCTTCCTATTAGAACTGTGGAAGCGTCAGCAGACATCGAACTTCCAGCAGGTTCAGAAGTTGTAATTGAAGCTGTTTGTAGCAGTCCTTTGGCAGTTGAAGAAACTGTAATTGTAGAACCAGAACCAGAGAGCAGTCTTTATAGGAAGGGCATATTAACTGGAAAGACATTAACAGAAAGGAAAAACAATTTGGTATTGGTCAGAATGCTAAATCTGAAAGACTACCCACAACAGATCAAGAAAGGTGAACCTTTGGGGGTTTGTCAAACAGTTGAATCGGTCTTCAGCAATATAGAACCATCAACAACATTTCGAAGTATTGAAAAACTACCTGAAGTTCTTCAGGGCCTTGTTAACCGATTCAAGTCCCTACTACAAGCCGATGAAGTCCAAAAATTGGAAGATTTTTTGAGGCTTTATCAAGATGTTTTCTACTTAACAGAAGATGATGTCGGAAGAACTAATCCTGTGCAACACCGAATAAATACCTGCGACACCACGCCAATTAAACAAGCTCCACGACGTATTCCTTTAGCGAAGCAAGAAGAGGTATCCACGATGTTGAAAGACATGCAGCAGCAGGGAATCATTGAACCATCCCAGAGTCCATGGACTTCGCCGGTTGTTCTGGTAAAGAAGAAGGACGGCTCTACCAGATTTTGTGTGGATTATAGAAGACTAAACGATGTCACTAAAAAGGACAGTTATCCGTTGCCAAGAATAGACGATACCCTGGATACCCTGTCTGGATCTCAATGGTTTTCCACATTAGACCTGAAAAGTGGCTATTGGCAAGTGCAACTTCACCCAGATGATAAAGAGAAGACAGCGTTTTCCATTGGAACAGGGTTGTGGCACTTCAACGTCATGCCCTTTGGCCTCTGCAACGCACCAGCCACCTTTGAAAGACTTATGGAAACCATTCTACGAGGAATGACCTGGAAAACTTGTCTCGTTTATCTTGATGACATAATAATACTTGGCAAAGACTTTGAAGATCATTTGAAGAATGTTCAAGAAGTTTTCCAAAAGTTGAAAGAGGCCCGGCTCAAATTAAGTCCTAAGAAGTGCATGCTCTTTCAAAAGGAAGTCAAGTATTTAGGACACATTATTTCGTCTAATGGAGTGAAGACTGACCCAGAGAAAACTGAAACCATCTGGAAATGGCCAGTACCGAAAGACAAACATGAATTAAGGAGTTTCCTGGGACTTTGCACCTACTATCGCAAGTTTGTGAGAAATTTCGCCGAGATTGCGAAACCCCTACATCGGCTCACAGAAAACAATCAGCCCTTCATCTGGACGGAACAATGTCAACAAGCTTTTCAGAGATTAAAAGAAGCTCTGTGTTCTTCTCCGATTCTGTCATATCCCAAACCTGGAAAGACATTCATCGTGGACACGGATGCTAGTAATACTGGAATTGGAGGAATATTATCACAAATTGAAAACGGGCATGAAAAAGTGATTTCCTACTTTAGCAAGGTCCTCTCTAAGCAAGAAATGAACTACTGCGTAACCAGAAGAGAGTTGCTTGCCATAGTTAAAACTGTGGAGCATTTTCATAAGTATCTCTATGGTCAGCCGTTCGTCTTGAGGACCGATCATGCTTCTTTGAAGTGGCTACTGCAGTTCAGGAATCCGGAAGGCCAAGTGGCAAGATGGCTTCAACGGTTGCAGGAGTACGACTTCAAAATTGAACAGCGAAAAGAATCTAACCATCGGAATGCTGACGCCCTATCCAGAAGACCATGCCCTCCAAACTGTAAGCACTGTCTGCGACAAGAGACTCGAGAAGAAGATGAATTTCTTTGCCGAAGAATTAACATCCAGGGCCCAGATGATTGGGATAATAAAATCATCGCTAAAGAACAAAGTGAAGACCCGGATTTTGGACCAATTTTCCAATGGAAGATAAAACACATGGACAGACCCACCTGGCAGGATATTTCTGATAAATCACCGTCTCTAAAAAGCTACTGGGCACTATGGAATTCTTTAGCCATCGAGAACGGCCTCTTAAAAGAGTCTGGGAGAGTCCCGACGGCAAAGAAAAGATTTATCAAACAGTACTACCCCAGAAAAGAATTCCAGAAGTTCTTCAAGCGCTGCACAGTGGAGTCGGTGGTGGACACTTTGGAATAAACAAAACTCTGAATAAAGTTAGAGAACGATTCTACTGGCTTGGCAGTCGGTCCGATGTGGAAGAATGGTGCCGACGTTGTGATACCTGCGCCTCTAGTAAGGGACCCAGGACTCGAAGCCGAGGACAGATGAAGCAGTACAATGTTGGAGCTCCATTCGAGAGAATAGCTATTGACATAGCTGGACCATTTCCTCGTAGCAGCAGTGGAAATCGTTATCTTTGGTAGTGATGGACTACTTCAGTAAATGGCCAGAAATATATCCTTTACCTAATCAAGAAGCTGTTACCGTAGCCGAAGCTTTATTCGAAAACTGGATATGTCGTTATGGGGTGCCCAGAGAGATCCATTCCGACCAAGGACGAAATTTCGAGTCGGAAGTATTTCAGAACGTTTGTGAGCTGCTAGGCATTCACAAAACCAGAACTACACCTCTTCATTCGCAATCAGATGGAATGGTGGAAAGATTCAATCGCACCATCGAAAACTTCCTGAGAACGGCCGTCAACGAGAAACAGATCAACTGGGATACCTGCCTTCCTCCATTTTTACTGGCATACCGAGCAGCAATTCATGACACCACGGGTAAAACACCAGCCAACGTGATTTTCGGCACAGAATTGCGGCTACCCATAGATCTAATTATGAATCGACCGCAACATGAGGAAAACTGAGATGATTATCTCAGCCATCTGAAAGATCGAATAAAGATGGTACATGAAGAAGTACGAGAGAAGATAAAGATAGAAAGCGACAGAATGAAGACCAGATACGACTTGCGTGCCAACAGCAGCGGGTTTCAAGAGCTTGAGAAAGTGTGGCTCTATAACCCAAAAAGAAGCAAGGGTAAATCTCCGAAGCTGCAGAAATCGTGGGAAGGCCCTTATACCGTCGTGTCACGATTGAATGACGTAGTTTACAGGATCCAGAGGAATCCCCAAGCCAAGATGAAGATTGTCCACATCGATCGTTTAACACCTTATCAAGAAGGCCATGCGGACAATGGAGTAACCTGATCGGGACGATCAGTTCTAAGAGGGGGGCAATGTTACGAAAGTTCACCTACCTTTTTAGTTGGTTAATTATGTTCCTGTTTTCGTTAGAATTTATAATTGAAGCTCTTTTGTGATGCCTTTATTTTGACGTTTTCCGGAATATTCCAGGCTATATTCTATTTGTTTCTCGACACGTTCTCGAAGTCTCAGAAACTTCGAGAACTGTAGAAACCTATATAAGCAGATCATTTTCCGCCGCTGAGTCAGTTTGTATTGAGCAGCCAAACGCGAGTGACAAACGTCAAAGTAAAGCGTTGACAGTTGCGAAATTTGTTGAAGGATATTTCTTGTATTATCAAGAGTGATAATAAAGATTGTTTATCTACGTGACGTGTTTCAACGATAACCTAATTTCTAGGTTACAATATGCATGTCAGCAAAACATTTTTATATGTCGGTTTCTCTCAGTGTAATGTGTCAACGTTTTGATTCAAGTCTATCCTATTATAGGTGAATGTAGCAGAAAAGTTGACGAATGATCCCATTCAGACAGTGAGGCTCGAATCTCTGTCGCAATATCTAATTATTTATACAAAATAGCTACTTTTTAACAAGACTTATAAAAACCTTCATGCGTAACTTTATATAAATATAAATTCTATTATGGAGTTCTTACCATAGGAATGATGCATACGTTTAAATTATGTTAGGTCTCTGTTACAAGAGTGGCTTAGAAATGTTTGGTTTCTGTTGCAAAAGTGACTTACAAATCATTTGTCAAACATATGTATACGTTGTTTTAGTATTTGCTAAAAACATTAATTGAACCCAGTAAACACACGCGTATTCCAAACTATTCATATTATCACAAACCATGTTATATTAGAAAATCGACGGTTCATTTTTAGCATCAACGTTAAAATACAATGTAACGTTAAGGTCGCCGTAAAATGATCAAATTTGTGGTGGTTTTAGATACAGAAACCTTGAAAAATATAACGCGTAGAACAAAAGTAATATCAAAAATAAAATTCTTGATGTTTTGTTTATTCACTTTTACTATTTAAATTCTCCTCATCTAAAACAATAACTTTAAACAAAATTCTAATCTCACACTTAATAATAACTGGAACTTAAAGGAGCGTATAGACTCGCGAGCTCGTGGAAAAAATAAATGCCCGAGTCTCCTATGAGCTCTAAGTGAGCCAACATTGGTCACGAGTGAATCCACCTCACTATTCAGTTTTTTTCGTTTGTTTCAATTTATTATCACGATCGGCACCACGAGCAGGTATGTTGTTGCCGTTTGGAACCGAGGGGTGCTATCCCTCTTTGTCGCTATAGACCTGGACAACCTCGTGAAGGTGAGCCCCATCCATCGTCTACCTCGACCTCAAACGTGGCCGGTGTAGGCGCTCCTGGCAGGACTCTCGCCGGCAGGGGGGCCTCTTGTGGCGCTCTTCTGCCATCAAGTTTCTTTCTTCGCCGGCTGAGTCTGACCCCCCGGGGATAGTCGTCGTTGCGGGCGCGAGTGGCGAACCATTCGCTCCCTGGGAATGTTGATTTTTTTGTACGGTATGGCTTTGAGGATAAGGGTGCACCGGCCCTTCAGCCTTTGGCTCGGCATCGAGCCCTAGGCTTTCGCGGGTCAGTGTAAGGGTAAAGGTGTCAAGGTGAGGGTAGGGTTTTGTTTTGTCAATGTCACTTCTCGGTTCCTGGTCGTGGCTGTACCTGACAAAAGAATTAGCGGGGAGGGGAAAGTGGTTAGTGTTGGGGCGGTCACCCCGGGTCAAGAAGTAAGTGTCTGGGTCTTTTGTGTTTATCTTTCACGTCAGGACATAGTCAACGGCTTGTCAGAGGTGGGGGTTGTTGTGCGCCGCGTCGAATCGTTTTTGTGCTCTGTCTCGTATTGTCTGTGTCATGTTTGTGTATTTTAGGTCTCGTGAAATCTCTGTGTTTCGTACGTACCAGGGCGCAACGGTGGCAGTGTGTAAGGCTATGTTTTCCACTGTCTGTAATAACTTGATGTGGATAGGTTAGCTGCGCTTGAAGTACCACCTTGATAAGCGTTCGCTTATTCCTTAGACTAAGGGTGTTTCCATTCTTGAGTAAGGGATAGAGCTTCGCCCTGATCCTCGCCCGCGCCATCGTCTCCACCATGTGCGGCTTCCACGTGAAACGCTGGTCCATCGTTAGGCCCAGGTATCGTGTCTGTCGTTGGGAGAGATGGGCTCCTGGGATAGTGTGAGTTCGTCAAGGTCTGGGTCTCGCGGGAGCCTGCGTCTAGTAAAGAGCAGGACTGCGCTTTTGTCTGCGTTAATTTTCACTTATCAACTTTTTGTCATTCTATAAGAAGTATGTTAGGGATACGAAAACACATCAGCACGACTATTAAAATTTAATAAAAGCAAGTGTTTTAATGAAGTGGTAGATATGAATGTTAATGCTAAAATAGCAAACGATATTGCTAATTGTCTTAACTACCAGAGTGTCATTTATACACAGGACATTGCTTTCACCGAACATCGGCTACTTTATGTGTCCATTGTGGATGTGATTGATACAATTGAAGCGACACGGGGTATGGAAGAGCTCTACAGTTGCTGAAGGATATGTAGATAATAACATCAATGAGAAAGTTTAAACAAGTAAGAATATTTTAACTAGGCCATCAAATAATGTACAAGTAATTGAATGTAGCAATCGCAGTGATGAAAATTTTTTCACATCAGAATATAGCCCTAATATGCCTTCTGAATCAGGAATTATAATTAAAGACTGTTCTTTCAGCACCAAAATTACGAATGCTAACAAATGAATTTCCTATCTTTGTACTATTTGTTATAATTAAAGTTAATAATTGGAGTTTTATTTTAAGAGCAAAAACTGACATTACTGCTATATTATATGAATAATGTATAACTTTCTGCTCTTAATACATAAATAACTACTCCAAGGACCAGTAAACCCCAAAAATATCTTAAAGAGGCTATTTCTGCAGGTTTAGGATAAAATATCTCAAAATTATAATATGATGGTGTTATTCTGAGGTCAGACAGGTACAACGTACCAAATTTCTTAAACGTAATCTTATACATAAACTTCTTATACATAATAATTTAACTAATTTTGGTCACAAATCGTTTTAGTTCACTTTATCCATATCATTTAATACACAGTGGTTTTCCGGGTTGTTATGCCGTGACCTCGGTTGTCGTCATAAAACCAACAATAGGAGCCGGAATCAATATACAGGGTATCCCAACGAAAATTTGACCCCCCCCTATAATTGGAAAACCGAATAATATTTCAAAATTCGCCGAGACCCGTCGATTTTTGTTCTTGGGGGGAGCTTTTTTGACAGTCAAGCCAACTCGATATGTTCATCCCCCTAATGCCTAGCAACCCCAACTTAAAAATTTCAAATGCAACTACCCCACTTGTGGCACATCATTTTAAAGCCCTTTTCATTGCGAATACAGTGACGTACCGTTTTTAAAAATCGGTTGAGATTTGACAGAATTATTGGTTACAAACGAAAAGATGACAAACCAACTTACGCGTAGTAATTTCTACACAAATGCCCACCACTAATAAGTTTTTTATCTACTACACATGACCGCATTACCTAATTGTTATTGATGTGTCTATCAGTTTACAAAAAAAGTCAGAAAAGTCAGAGAGGTCAGAAAACTAGATACTAAAATAGTTATTAGTAGAAGATACTTAAGTTTATAGGAATTCAGACCTTTTCAAAATAACAAAAAATCAGTACTACAAAAAAAGTCAGTGTATTTTGCTTGTGACCAAGAAATCGTTAGTTTCAGCCGTTACTGAAAGTATTAACGTGTGTTCGAAATGGTTTATTTTATCGCGGAAAGAGTAGAAATTGTTGCAATTTATTATTCAAAACAATTGTAGTAATAATATTTGAAGATAAGCGTGATATCGGTATAAAATATATTTCCTCGACATTCCCAATTAGAGGAAGCAATTCCAGCTCTCGCAATTTCACAGCAAGGAACGGCACCCCTATGTCAATTTAACCCTCCGTATTCATATTATCTAGTTTCTCGCCAGCGTTACCATTGCTATGCCGATTGTATTGTGTCGACTTCAATTGATTTTATCAGATCGACATAATAAATACCGCCTTATTTTATTTTTACTCTTTTTCAAGGTTTCTTTTTATATCTTCTTTGTAAAACATTGTCGCCACATTTTTTGTCCACTTTCCATGTCTTATACAAGGTGTTAATTTATAGAAGTGTTTCTTGCTGGTAATATTTCATTATTTAAATTGAAGAACTCCAAGTTATGTACGATTCTGAAAAAATGAATAGACCGAAAAATTCCTCAGGAAGTACGTTGAAATGGAGTAGTAGATCAAGTTTGCAATAATATAATCATATGCGAAGAATTTTTTTGCTTCATTATAAATGAAACTGACGATGTATGTAGATGTCCGGAAGCAATTTTTTTTTATAATTATTAGTGATTTATTTATTTATTTACAGATTTTGCGACCCAACATAATAATAAACAATTACTAGTAAGTACTTACCCAACTAAGCATAATTATATAACTAAGAAAGGTATACTAAGAAAAATGAAACAAGAAAAGATAAAGATTTAATTAAGGTAAAAAATGTTAAAAGATCACGCACATTCTGTTTTCACGAACCTGCACGAATCAGCATGGACTAGCACAGCGCAAACCTGCAAACCTGCACAGCACAGACCAGCAACCTTTTGTGCAGGTTATGTGTGGCAGATATTTTGAAGATTTTAAGTAGTAGTTGAGTGCAGCTCGGAAGAATTTTTTATTTTAAAGATGTTGTATGAAGAGGAGTAGGGGGAAGAAGCCAGAAAAAAGCTGTATGGTTAATTTTATCATTTACTTTTTGAACTGGAAAGAGATCAACAAAAATTTTTCTAGTGTCACAAAAAATTTTTTTCGAGCTCTTGGATCGTCCTCGCCTATAGCAAAGTCTTGCAGTCTGGTTAAGGTAAGCAAATAGAAGTGGTTCATAAGCGACAGTGGCCGTCAGTTCAGCGACACATTCACACCATGTCATTCAAATTTTATGAGAAATTATATAGTGGGTTCGATTTGACCGTCCCTAAGTATTCATCAATGTCTTACATCCGCCGTTATCAATATCCACCATGGTTTACGGGAGAGGTTATTCAGTCTATTCGTGCAAAGGCCAATGTTCATGCTAGGTACAGGAAGTTGAGAACCATGGATCTTTATAACAACTTTAAATATCAGCGATCGAACTGTAAACGACTTATCGGGGAAGCTTATAAAGCTTTCATAAATAATACTGAAAAATCCTTAGAACCCCAAAAAGTTTTGGAATTTTATACAGAAACAAGAGATCGCCACGTATACCAACTGTCATGGTTTATGAAAACAATGAGTTCTCTAGTCTCTCTGATATTGTAAACGCCTTTGGAGATTATTTCAATAGTGTCTTTATTCAATCCAACCCCATAAATCCTACCGAATTTGCAGCGAGTGGAAATGAACGTGTTCTTCTTGTCATATCATCTGTTAGGGAAGAAGATGTCCTGCTCAGTCTTAAAAGATTGAAAGATTCCTTCACTATGGGAGTAGATGGTATTCCAAGTTTTATCTTGAGGGATTGTGCATATGCATTTGTTGAGCCCTTATGTATTTTATTTAATTGTATACTTAAACATTCCACGTTTCCATCAACTTGGAAAAGTGCATATGTATGTCCTATATTTAAAAGGGTAAACATAATGATGTAAAAACTATAGACCTATCTCCTTGCTGTGTAATTTTTCTAAGATTTTTGAATCCACGTATACAGTGAAATTTACTATTTCACTAAACAATTGATTTCTGTACATCAACATGGATTTATGCAAGGAGATCAACAATAACAAACCGTTCTATTTTTAACAATATGTATCAGATACTTTAGATGCTGGAGGACATGTTGACGTCTTATTTACAGATTTTCAAAAGGCTGTCGACCAAATAAATCATAATATTTTGTTAGCTAAACTGCGTTTGTTCAGTTTTTCGGATTCATTGGTATCGCTCTTAAAATCATATTTAGAAGATAGACGCTTCATGGTTAGATATCAAAATTTTACTTCTCGTCCATTTTCTCCCACTTCGGGTGTCCCTCAAGGCTCAAATTTAGGGCCACTTTTGTTTCTACTTTTTATCAACGATCTGTCAGACGTGGTATCATGTGAAAAATTGCAATTTGCAGATGATTTTAAACTTTATTCATCGATAAATTCTCCTTTGGATTGTGAAAGGCTTCAGATGGACTTAAACAATATATCATTATGGTGTAATTTAAATCAATTGTCTCTTAACATCTCCAAATGCAAGTCAATGTCCTTCACCCGTAAAATGAATTTTATCGCTCATGATTACTGCGTTATTGATTACACTATTGATCGGGTTGAAAGCTTTAAGGATTTAGGAATAACTTTTGACAACAAATTGACTTTCGTTGAACATATCAATAATATTGTGTCTAGTGCATTCCGTACTTATGGATTTATATATCGAAATTGTAGAGATTGTTCTGACGAACGTACTTTTAAAACCTTATTTTGTCCCCTCGTTAGATCGAAAATAGAATACGGGTCAGTAATCTGGTATCCCATTTATGGTGTGCACATACAAAAGTTGGAATCAGTTCAAACATGGTTCTTAAAATGTTTAGCTTATCGACAAGATGGTATCCACCTATAGGCATTAACCATGTTGAACTATTGAATCGCTTTAATATGGAAGCACTACAAGTACGTCGTGATATATCTTTAATTCGATTTTTGTACAATCTATTAAACAACAAAATTGACTGTTCCATCTTGTTGGCCAAAATAAAGTTCCGAATTTCGCGAGGCAATTCCCGTCAGCAAGCATTGTTTTATTGTGATACGCCCAGGACAAATATCCTAACAAAATCTCCAATTAATTTGATGTGTGGACTATATAATAAAATTGGAAATAGTTGCGACATATTAAATGATAGTATGAATATAATCTGTAGTTTTGTGCGTCACTTGTGATGAGTTCTTAAATGTTCATAGTTATATAATCTTTAGATTTAGTATTTCAATGAGTAATATTTTTTTAAACTTTTTTTTTTAATTTACTTATTCCTGTAATTGGGTTTTCCTGTTGGAATAATAAAGATTATTATTATTATTATTATTATTATTATTATTATTATTATTATTATTATTATTATTATTATTATTATTATTATTATTATTATTATTATTATTATTATTATTATTATTATTATTATTATTATTATTATTATTATTATTATTATTATTATTATTATTATTATTATTATTATTATTATTATTATTATTATTATTATTATTATTATTATTATTATTATTATTATTATTATTATTATTATTATTATTATTATTATTATTATTATTATTATTATTATTATTATTATTATTATTATTATTATTATTATTATTATTATTATTATTATTATTATTATTCTGGTAGAATATTTCTAACAGTTTGAAATCAATCCCTGACTTTTGTGAGAACAGAACTTACCTTGGACTAGCGCGGTCAAACATAGAAATTGCAGACCACCGATAAAACCTGCAGTGATGGTCGTTGCAGGTGACGGTCCATGCAGGTGTTGGTCTAGTGTGCGATACACCATAAAATAACATAAGAACTTTTATAAGCAGGCTTTGTAGGTACATACTGAGCAGGTATGTGTTGGTCCTTGCAGGCATATTGTACAAGATCTTTTAAGGTAGCAAGTGCCTGTTAAAGCGATAGTTTGTCATATCTATAATCTAAACATTTGATATATTTATGGTATTGAGGATTCCACACTAAAGTAGCAAAATCAAATTGAGACCTGACCAATTATATAATATGATCAAGGACCTGGGTTCACGAAGGCATTTACTTACTCGCAAAATAAATGTAAGGTTTCGCAAACAGTTTCTATATGAATTTCGAAATCCAGTGGTACCAGTATAATTAGAATTAATAGTGGATGAGTGAATTTAATTAAAATTTATTGATATTCAACAATAATTTGTTAAAGTCACAGTAATTAGCCAAACGGTGTTAAAATCAGATTGAATATTCAGACAATCAGCAAGAGATTGAATTCATGCTCAGAGTAACGAAAACAGAAACCAATTTTAAAAATAAATAGAGAAAAAAGAGCCGCAAATGTATATGTATACCCTGAGGCATACCTGATGTAACGTAAATAAATTTCAATAGAGTTATTGATTGGTACATATTGGTACCTAAGGAAAGAACGCACTATGAGGTCGAGGTCTAAGTGCATCGCTGAACTCTCTGGGCCGAGCTATGACAAACATCAGTCGCATATGTCGCTCTATGCGCTTCCGACTTGCTCTACTGTGTTATTTAGATGTAAAGATATGTTCTGTGGAAGATGTATTTTTATTAGCTCTTTTCATGGCATTACTGTCCGAAATTCTCCAAAAAGTTTTCGCCTAGACGCGGTACGAGCGAGTCCAGCTCCCTACCTACTAGCAAAGTTTACTGAATAAATATTTTATATATTTATTCTGTAAACTTTGCTACTAGTGTAAACGTGTACATTTAAGGAGGAAACACACCATGCGCTCGTGATCTAGGCGCACTGCGGACGTCTAGTGAAGAATATTTCAATGATTTTAAATATGTCTGGCAGATCGTTTGGACTTAAGCCGGGGGCACATTGCTCTGATACCACGCCACTCCACGTGTACAGTGTTACCACGCCATACGATGTCTCGTTACGTTACATTTTATCACTGGCATTGATTAATGCACAATACAATTTCTGTGTTTCAAAAAGGCAGTAGCCAAAAATTTGGCTTACCTTTGAGCAGCGGTACGGCAGCGTGCGTACAGTTTATCACCAAATGCAGAGCTGCAAAGAAATTCATGGAACCAACGGAATAGGGTTGGAAACGCACTATCAACGGTTTACTGCCAGTAACAACTGATAAAGAAGCAGCGCCACCAGCATTACTCAGATAATCTCTTGTAATTGTTGAAGTGTGTGTAAGGGAAATTGCGGATGTCGTAAGCTTGGGTTGATGTTTCCGATCACTTTTACGGGGAGATCGAAATTGAAAGGTTGATGAAACTATTGACATTGATTTAGAGAATTTCCTGGCAGTTGAGCTATCGAATAAAGAGACAGAAGAAACTGGAGGCACTGATAAAACTGAAGAAAATAGAGAAAGTAGAGACTACGAGCCACCAACGCCATATCACCTTGATGAGCACTCCTAATGTAAAAAAAAACGGAGATTAATTGAATAAAGTAAACAGTTCATAAATTTGAATAAACAATGATGATTTAAATATTCCACTTGGTTTCGTGCAGTTATAACTTAATTACATATTTAACATATCGACTTTATATATTCAAATGGTACTACAATCTATTCTTTATTTTATCGTATAACCTAGTCATTCGTTCAGTTTTGACACAAAAAAATAAAAATTCCTCCATCTAACATTAACAAAATTTCATCAATCTTGTCTGCCATTTTATGTGTTTGACATGAAATTTAGGTGAATACTGTTACCACGCGACACCACGTTACACCATGCGACATGATGAAAATCTAACAAGTCAGCTTCGCAACACGTCGCCATCGGATGGCATCGCATGGCGTGGCGTGGTGTAGTAGCAGAGCAATGTGCACACAATATCAAAATACATAAGAATACACGGTGCCAGATCCTTTTGACACTACATCACATGGCGTGGCATCAGAGCAATGTGCTCCCGGCTTTACTGATGTCAAGTTTGATCCCGGCTATTATAATCAATTGTGCATGTTATCGGATGTAGCATTGACTTAGTAACATTAGAGTAATATTAGAGAATTCATAAACACTGTCAAAGTAAGAGAAGGTATTGGCAATATTCATCATCAGAAAATACGACGCAATTGAATAACATTGTATTGGGTAATTTTTTGTCGAAATCAATTTTCAATTGCTTTTTAATAGATATTTACGTTAGTGATGACTGAGGAACTGTTGCCTAAGACTCAATTAAAAGTTTAATTTATAGTTGCGGCAAGAAGTTAGACGACTTACGTCATACGAACAAATAAACAATTAATTATATTTTCATCAAGATATTTAAGAAACTGCTACAGAGAATAATAAAACTATATACTTTACTAAATTATTTAAACTATATAATCGCACTAAATTGCAAAAATAATTACTTTTAAAGCGGCCTTTTATCAAAAATTACGTTAACAATAAAAACAATTACGTAAAGTCAGCCGAAGTAAGTCGTCTGAATTCTTGCCGCGACTATAGTATTGTGTACGAATGTGTGTAAATATGTGATTGATTTTTTCAGTTTTATTCCATTATAATGAATGAAATGAATAAATAAATAGGTTAAATTTAATTAAATAGTACTTTCTGCTGTAAGCGATCTAAGCTTGAGTTGTCGGAATTCTTAGCGCTCTCAGATATTTTGAGATTAATTTGGGTTTATAACACAGGAGACGTGCAGCCTGCTGTAATACTGGTCAGGGCCAAATTGCTGTAGCGTAACTTTATAACGTGATGGCAGCTACAACTCTACTTCCCGTCATTTACCCTTTGGATCTAAACGGCGTATCCATCAACTGAGCTTAATATTCGAAGTAGTTCATATCCGTGGTTTATGATAAACAAAGCGGAATGCATGTCGCGATACAACATATATGATACGATAATGATGACGTAGCTATTATCTTAATCTATGACGGTGTCATTACAACACATTTAGCATCCTCATTTGGATGCCACTACGGGCTTTATAATGACACTAAGTACGATTATAAATTCATAATAACACGCAAATTTTAAAGTAAAAAATAAACAAAAACAAAGTTATTCACCATGTTTAATTGTTATTGTTAAGTATAAAATATTCAACATTTATTTATTGTAAACATTAATTACAACATCTGAAGAATTTGTTAAATTAATTGCAGCAGATGATAAGTGAGCTGTATTTTTAAAAAGTAGGTTTATTTCCAGATTGGTTGAACTTGCTGAAGAGCCATCAATGCCTGAAACGTAAAACCAAAATATTAGAGGCCACTTTTTTTTGGAATCTTCTAAATAGCTTTCTGCTACTGTGTCGGTGCCAACTACCATGCCTCTTAATCGTTAAATAATCTGTAAGGAACGACGTAGATGATCTACAAAAACAATGTCCAGTAGGTATACTGCTAAGACCCAGGAAAACCCAGGAACAATGGCATTTTCCCAAAATTGTTAATGGCAACTGGCTGCTTGATGCATTTTCCACTTCTATACCCCACAAATAATGTTGCTTGGCCTCATCGCTATATATCTTCAAACCATTTCCACCATATTTATTCTGTCAATATTTCCGTTTACGATAAAAGAATCTCGTGATATCATTGTTTTAGTAAACGGAATAATAATATAAATGTCCTTCATCTTTAATATTTTGTAGGCACATATTTGTCAATTCAGTAAGCTTCCAGGCACTTGCAAGCCCCACTATCAATGCAAATTTTATCATAAAATGAATTCTATCGTTTGGTTTTCAACAAAAATTGAGTTATGTTTTCTTTTGTTAAAATCTTAGATTTTTTTGGCTGAAATCCTTCCGATTTTTTTTAGAAACGCGATTAACTTGACGCACTTACTATAATATTCGTATTTTTCTTTATTGATATAACTGAACATTGCATAGAATAGTATACTCAATGCGACGAAGGCTTGATATGTTTTGAAAGATAATAGAAATACGTCAGAAGAACGTTTTCTTTGATGCAATTCCTTGATCCCTTTACACTATTCTTCAAGTTTTGCATAACTTTGCTCGTACGTCTGTCTTGATTTTTCAGGAAGTAGGGAATCGACAATGCTTTGCGCAATCTCTTTGATATCCGAAGAAACACTCTCGGAATCAGAATCACCCATATTAATATTATTTTTCACTAAAACTGACCGGATGCCACAAAATTGAACGCCAATAATGAAGTTGTCAAAGTCAAATTTAAACAATCAGCTGTCAAATCGTCAAATAAGAGCACCTAATAATTTTGAATTTCAAACATTTCTGATGTTTTAAGATAAATCGAATCTTCAAATAAAATCTATTTGGACCGCCGTAGATTAAATTTTGAATGATACACGTTCGATATGAACTTTGTTAATGAACCTATGCATTTTAAATAGTAGCAAATGCTATGATTCGACTTGCATAGATCGTAGAGTTATCGGCTAAGATGTAAAAGATCTAAAAGTTTCCATTAAACTTCAAAACGATGTTAAGGAACTGAAAGAAGAACGTTCCCAAACGAATAATTCTTCAAAATAGGATTATGAAGAACTTAGATACCTAATAGAAAAATTCACATAATCACTAATTTATTAGCTTTGTTAGGTATGATGCAATTCAATACTGTTTCTAATTATTATGGTAAATGACTAAATTTGATAGTAGGCGATATTAATTGTATCACTCGTGATAATGTACCATTAGTCAATGAAGATTCTTATCATCCATCTTTACTCATATCATTCACTGGACTTTTTAAGTTAACTCTTGTTTAAACGATAACCATAAGACCTATCATTTTTACAAAGCCAATTATTCTGCTTTACACGATGATATTTTATGTACTGACTGGACTTTTCCGGAAAACATAACTGTAGTTGACACTGCCATATAAACTTTCCATAGAAGAATCTGTAAGAATCTCAATATTGATATTTCTGCTTTCAGAAATATTAAACATAAATATACATACATGTATACAAGTTAAATTATAAAACATTGAACAGAAGTACATAACAAAAATAGTATGATCAAATTTACTATAAAAAATTTAACAGATTTAGAATACGACATATTAAGGAAGCATATGCTTAATACCTACAAAATGTTCAAATTGAATTGAAACAGAAATCTACATTTCTTTGGACATTCGTAAATAATATCAACAATACGTCTAGAATTTCAGGTAAAATAATTTACAAAATGCTTGATAATTAATTGTGAAATGATTGTGGATGCATTTAGAAATTTCTTTGAAAGTGTATATTCTTTGACTGAAAGCGATGATATTAATTTGAATCTTACTTTTCACGTAAATACCATCCTGGGTATAAGTTGTGAATAAAGAACCAAAAAAAGAAATTTTGGAAGCCAGAAAGAAATTGAAGGATAAGTTCCCCTCAGGTTCAGATAACATTCCGTAATTTATTTTAAAAATGTCCATGATGGTTCTGGTTCTGTCTAAAAACTTTTGTTAGATTACACTCATATGCTTATACAGGGTGATTCAGAACTTATCTAAAAAAATTTGGGAATAGATGCGTCATGCAAAAAAAGTCAATATCATGAAAAAAATTGTAAAATCCTTTTAGTTTCCGAGAAAAACTTAGTTCTAGTAGTTTCAACCTTTACATCGCTGGGCTATTGTAGTCTCTAGACAGGCGATTTCAAATATACGATTACTTACCGCCATTAACTTTTTTGTGATGCAAGTATTTACATTAGTTTTTCAAATATCAGAAATGGCTTAAGTATAGCAACTCGTAGTTGCTGGGTATAGTTTTAATTATTGGTGAAGTAAAAATGCTTTAGCAGAACGATTTCCCTGTAAACATGTGCCAAATGCTGCTACTTGCTACTTGCGTTTGCAATTACTGCAACGGTGTGCAGTGAATATAAACACTGGCGTGACGCCCGCGTCAAATTTCCAACCGAATCGTGGAAGAGATGGAGGTTCAGGGCATCCACGGCGTATTGCAGCAGTGTGTCTCAATTATACCCGTATCGTGTACAGCGTATCCCAGCATTAATAGCAGGGGACTGGACGAAGAGGACCGGTGCCATAACCCCCACGATCTCCTGACTTTTAATCATTTGGACTTAGTTTTGTGGGGATATTAAAATAATGAAGTATATTGCACCAAAGTGGACACGGACAAGAAGCAGAATCATTTGTGTCAGTTTGTATAAACTGGGTAAGACTGGCGCAAAATTTTGTTGTAACATCAGGTATGTCAAGCTAGTTTACTAATTAAAACCACAAATTAATTCTATTGATAATTAATTACTATAGTGACAGAAGCTGTTAAGTTTGATGCATTAAAATAAGTGTTGTAAAATGTAATTTATTTCCTTCCTTGGGAATTTCTTTAAATTTTTTGTGCCGTCGCCGATTATACGCCTTGTCAGGTTTATAGTGGTCTAGTTTCCAGTGCCGTGCGGAAGTTTATTTTTAAATCATTTTTGAACTGCTCGTTTTGATTTTATTAAAAAAAAAAAATTGTATTTGTAAAAGTCCCCTGTACATGTAATATTTTCTTTTTAGATAAGTTTTGAACCACCCTGAATAATGTTTAAATTTCTCTGAAGTATATCAAGTACTGTAGCTGGTTTAATAACATTAGTGCTCCTCTAGTATAATTTTTATGACACAGACTATAACTGAATAATTTTGCTAGGAAATAGGTAAATCTATTATTACTATTAGTTAAAAAATATCAATAGTGCGCAGTTCTTCATTATTTTGAGTGTATATAATTCATAAGTTTAAATCGAATATCTACGCGAGTTTGACTTGCGTTCATTGACATTTCGCGGAACTTTGTCTAATAGAACCCTATTGTCGTCAGTATTAATAGGAACATCTATTATTTTGAGCTGCTGTAGATACTTCTAACTAACTTGGCAGTTTCCGGTTTTAGCCACAGTTTGTGCAAGATTCCGGATAAGGATTTGACGGCAGCACCTAAAGATAAGGGTACGGTATCGGTACACCCCTTTTGAGGTAAAAAATACTTTCTATGGCGTTCGCAAACAATGAGCTCTACGAATAGGTATTGTTTTGTGCGTGCCAAAGCGCTAATGAAACTTTTTGCAATTGCTGGAATCGGCAAGAAAGGAGTAAACAGCAACAGATATGATTGGGCGTGCAGTGCGCCTGGATGGAAATTTCAGCGGCAGGCACTGAAGAGCGCTGAACTTTTATCCAGTGGGTCTGAAAACGGCCGCTGTACCAGTCGACCCGGACAATTCCCGATGCGTGACACGTCCTTGCTGTAGTACGCGTTCTTCCGTTCGGCACTTAGGACTTTCTTGTTTCGTGTGGGTTGCTGGGGCTTCTAGGATGAATGCCTGAAGAAGCTGGGCCTTTTTCGAGGAGTAGGAAGGTTGGTTTCAGTTATTAGCTAGTTTTTATATAGTACAGAATTTAACACTTTTTATTGAATAGCTAGTTTAGCAGACCTAAATAATATTGATGATAAATAGGACAAATTATATACATACATGGGTAAAAATAAATTCAATGGTTGCTGCCCTTACATAAAAATTAAAGCTTTTCAATTTACCGCTTTTGGGCGAAATATAAAATATAAAAAAAATGTTTATGTAGAAAGTATGATATTATTTTTTGTTTTAATGTATGCCAAAATAATAAACTAATTTATTGAAGAATGTACCAAACATAATATCTTTTGGATATTTTTTTAATATATTATGATATGATTATGTATTAACTTTATGCATAAAAAATAATTTATTAGAAATAATGTAACATAATTCTTTGTAGAAATACATAGTGAAATGCACAATAAATTTAGATTTTTTTAAATCTAAATTTATTTTTGCTGCAGAAACAAAATTAATACAGAAATTGATTATATTATTATGGTTTTTGGAATGGTTTGTGAAAATTTATATTAGAATTATAATCAGCTACATCAAATTAACAAAAAAAGGTTGCACCGATCATGTGTCCCAAAATTCTTAAAATATTAAAGAAAAGGGCGTGCATTTCAAAAAAAGACTATGCAATAAATATTTTATTTAAATCTGCGTGATTGGTTGATTATTATTTTGCAGCACATTTCACAATTACTACCTTCACATTGTCTGACATTTTACTATTTAGTTTGATAGTGACGTATATTAACAGAATATACAGTCTAGTGCATTAACAACTAAACTTTGTATATAAATTTCATCTCTTTGAGAAAATATCTTTACAAAAATGTGGCTGCTCTATGCTATGCTATGCATCACACCACACTTGAAACCGTAGTGTCTCAAATTTTATCACGTTGCATTGCACATTATTTTTTATACAGCCTCAAAATTTTGCAGTTACTAAATTTTCATTACAGTTTAAAAATCTAGAGGCACTGGACACGTCCGAAAATTAAAAATTGGCCAGTTACGGACATTTCTAAATTGGTAAAATATTAGTGTCTTTTTATAAATTACTTTCATAATTTTATGCAGGACCAACAATTTATAATCTGCAGTAAATTAGCAACTTTTTCCTGTTAAGGCTTTCTGGAATTTTAAACTGAAATAGAAAATTAAAACAAATTAAGAATTATAGCAATAATAAAATGCCACAAAATATACACATTTTCCCCTATTTTATTTTTACTTAGACCACTATTAAAGTAGTTGACCAACTGTTTAGGTTATATATTCTATATGGAGAAACAGATCTGAATTAATACAATTTAAAAATATTGAATACTTATTAACTTTTAATGTAATATGCCCCAAATGTTACTTATAATTTTGTTACATGAAAACTTTTTTTTACATAAAATAAGTAGCAAAAACAGTTTTTATTATGTAGAAGTGGAGTGTGTACTAATTCAATGTAAATAATATACTTTATGCTGATAACTGTTTAATATAATAATTGTAATGTGGTAAATGAATGAAACTAAGTTATGTACAACTACAAAAATTATTTCTTGAATTAAAGCAGTATCATTGTTTTTGTGAAGTAGACGAAAGAAATTAAAATTAACTATAATTAAATATAGATTAGTTAATAAAACAAATATTTGTCAACATTATTTTTTTTATAAATGTATGTGTTACAGCTGAGAAAGTATGTTAATTAAAAGTAGTGTATAATAATAATAATTTTATTCCAGTAGATCATGTAAACATAGCATAGGAAAAGTCAATGTAACACAAATACAAAGGCATCAATAATAGATAAGATACATATTTGAAAAGGTAAAAAAGCAAAATTTAATAATAAATACAAAAGGCAATTCATTAAGAGCAGTACATAAAGCAAACGAATAAAGAAAATAACATAATACAGAGATCACAGGCACAGTTATAAAAATTCACATAATATATACAAGAAATTCATGAGTATTATAAAAAACATTATCCAATATTGTTTTATTTTTTTTTCTTAACAACTGCATTAGATTCTTCTCATACAGAGATAAATTATGCCCCGGGATAATTAGCGATGATCTTACTCGTGTTCTATAATTATGAAAATCTCCATTAATGGAAAACTGTTCTAAATTATTCCAAACATACATTAATATATCATAGATAAAGATACAGGGCAGAGTTAATAGTTTTAATATTTTAAAGTAAAACATTGGTGTAAGCTTGCTGCAAAGATTATTTATGTGTATTTTCCAATTTAATTCATTGTCTAAGTAGAAACTTAATGTATTCAACCTGCATTAAGAACATGTTCAATTTTTAAGAGAAGCGACTCGTTTATTAAATATGTTCATGGAGTAAAGTTTATGAAAACCGTTTTTGATTTGTTAAGGCACAATTTGTTTGCTGAGAACCAGTTCATAAAATAAGCAACCATTTCCTATGGTTAAATATTCAAGAAACTAAATACATATTAAGAAGACACTTTTGTTTTTTATTTCGTTTAGATTTTAGTCTATTCGCTAAATAGTTGACGTGAAAAAAGTAAATAACCCAGTTAAATTACTTAATTGATTAAATTGATTGATTGATTAAAAAAGCATTTTATAACCGTAATTAGTCGATCACTTCTGTTTCTGTCGTACGAAAATTTCAAAAATTCATAATATATAATTTATAATACCTAGAGAAAGTATAAAGATATTAAAAGAAAAGGGAATCACGTCATATACATTAATTTAATATCAGGACAAATGTCGATACTTGTCAGGAGTAGTGTTGGCTCACGGGTATAAATTGGAAATGACTCAATTAAGGCAATTTGTGTTTTATTTTGCGAATGGATCCGAAATTCGATTTTAATTAGCAGACTAATTCTTTCTCTAAAATTATCCCGTAAAATAAATTGATTGAACCAATAATCAAATTGTTAGATACCGATTAAGAGGCAACATATGTTTATTAGTGAATCACGGGCACTTTTAGTGCTTTCCAGAAACGAACTTCAAAATTAATACATTTTGAAAAATGTGGGGCAGGAGGTATGGAACACAGCACTGGTTACACATTGGCTTGTTATTTATTAGTGTTTTAACTGATTAGGAATGAGAATATTTAAAATTTCATTTATATTTTACATTTCCCAAACCGTATGTGGTATATGAAAAATTCTAGTTTCGGCATTTACTATTCTCGACTATTCGTTTAAGAACTATTAAAAACAGTTTCTACTAAACAAATGTTTTGGGGAGAAACTCTTCACAGGGTGTTAAGTTTACTGATATTTTGCAACAATCAACCTACAATTTGTTAATGCTCACGAAAGTTATATACTTAACCTAAAATTATCAAACTTCTGATAAACCCAAAGAACGATAGGATTCAGTGAATAATTTGATATCAGATTTACTACTTCTAAATTCTGACAGTGGTTTTATATCAGCATAATTTATTAGAAATAAAAATATATCTAGTATTACATTTAGGTTTATGTCAGTGTTATATAATGAAGTTTCTGAATTTTCCCATGCACATAAAACTGAAATTATTATAGAGAAAATTATTACAGAGAACATAATGTTTAGAGTACTCAAAGTGTCTCTGCAAATGACAGAAATATTGTACAGGTTAGCCAATCGTCACTACATTTAGATTTTTTTGTGGATCGTCAATATAAGTGTGTTTTTTATTTTACCAATTTAATTATGTTTACCTATTAGCAATCATTTTATTTTACTAAATATTGTCTTATTAATGTTTGTAATTTAATATTTCATTTTAACATACGGCATTTATTTACTCCATGAGTAGTTTTTCTGGGAAATATACAACTGAATATAATTTTTGATTTTATGTACAGGATAGCATATAATATGTGTAACTGCAGAATGCGAGTTAAACAATGATAGACATATGAAAAAAATAACTAATACAGGTGTTTCGTATTCCTTTTTTTGAACTGAATTTAGGGGAGCAGCTAGGTCTTAACCCATATAATTTGTTTTTGATATATAGAGGATTTATTGAATTTTGCTTGTTTCCTTGACTTACAAGAATGTTACAAACTAATTGTAATGACTTATAAACGATTATTTAATTAGGATACAATGCAGTACCTGCTATTTTTTATTTCATATTTTCATAGAAACTACAACTAAAGCTCGCTATGCCAGCAATATTGAAATAAATATTTTAAATTTATCATATTACTAGAGTACGTAATTATTATTATATGCTCCATGCTGAAACAAATATTAACAATTTATACATTTTCTATTACACTTCTAATATTTTACATATATCTTGTATGTAAACCTGCGACTATATCTACCTAATAAGTAATAATGTCAAATTGATATCTGTCAAACAAAATGTTCAAAGCTGAAATTGAATTGTCTATAATACTAGACAGTGACAAATAGCAAAAAAAATACCTATAAGTACTTTGCAATCCCACCAAAAATGTATCCTATACTCCATGTTAAGTAATAGCTTATACAGGGTGATTCAGAACATATCCGAAAAATTTCGAGGATATGTGCATCTTCAAATAACAAATCGATATCACCAAAAAAATTAAGGAGTACCTACGTAGCTGGGCAACTGTACTTCAACGGCAGCTGATATACAAAGAAAGTAAACAAGTTTTTGCAGCTGGAGTGTGTGTCAAATACAACTGGCTGGTGAATAGGGTTGGAGTAGGGATATGCTCTCTAGGTGGACAAACGAGGTCAATAGTGTTGTTTTATTTATCGTGGGAGTGTCAACCCTTAAAATTTTTAAAATGGCCATATGTACAGCAATGCTGAGTTAATGGACATGATTCTTATTTATGGTGAAGTTAGACAAATAGCATTGGTAGTTTTGTACTTGTCTGTAGATCAATTTCCCAATGGACACACGCCAAATCTTGAACTTTTACGACAATGGTGCAACGTGGACAGGATATTGGTAATTTACGTACAAATCGTGGACAAGATGGTGGTCTCGAGCGACCTCAACGTATTTTAGCAGCTGAATGTTGTCCTTGAAACTTTGCGAATAAGTACAAGGCAGATTGCTAGAGAGGTGCCTGAAGTCTCCTAATCAACGGTGTGATGCTTACTAGCCGAAATTTAGTTATACCTATATCATATCAAGCACTGTTACTAGCAGATTATTCTTTACAAGTTAGGTTGTTGCAGCAAAATTCTGAAAATCCTCAATTTACTGCCGATGTATTAATTACAGATGAAGCTGTATGTACTGGCAATGGAATACAAAACATTCACAATACACACGCTTAGGAACTTGAAAATCCGCACGCAATCGACTGTTTTACACTGGATGTGTGGGTAGGAATTGTTGATGAACGACCAATTGGACCCTTCATACTGCCCAATCGTATGGATGGTTTACAATATCTCGAATTTTTTCGCAATGACCTGCCCGCCCTTCTTGTATCCCTTGCTGTTCGACAATACATCTGGTTTTATATGATGAAGTACTTTATCACTTTCGGCTAGATATTCGAGATTATCTCCATCAAGTGCACGGAGTACGGCGGATTGGATGGGGTGAACCGGTAGCATGGTCTCGGGGGTCTCCCGATTTAAAACCTCTTGACTTATTTTTTTGGAATCATAATCACTAAAAAATGAGGTGTACCGTAGCGAAGGGGACAACGTCGAGGATTTGCGTGAGCGTATTACAGCTGCTGCGAATAATTTGCGTTTACAAGAACAGCAACCAGGAGGAATATTAGCTTAGTACATCAGTAGAACAGTTTCCAGTGGCGTGCAATTAAATATTTTAAAATAGTTTTCATTATGCGTATATAAATTTTTTTTGTAATATCATTTTTGGCATAAATTATATTTTAATTCTTTTTTTCTTCTTTATGTTAACTCATTTTAGTCTCGTAGAAGTGAACAGAGAAGAAATGTACTTGAGTTCTCACTTGTTGCGTTTGGCATATTTACTTTAGAAAGGGATATGAAAGACGAAAGGAAATAGTTAATTTAGGGTATTCTAATCATAGTTATTAATATTTATGTCTACTTTAAGAACAACATTATCATAATGGCGTAATTAAAAGATTTATGTTTCAAAGGATTTCATTAATCGCAAAGAGAATTGTAATTTAGGCATTGAAGTTCTCTTATTAGTGCCCTCTTCATTTTTTATTAAAATACCTACGGTTCAAGCGGCGTTAGAGGAACGATGAAAGAAAAAAAAAGTGGAACAGAAAAGAGATCCTGAATTTAAAACTCTCAGCCAATATATTTATATTACAAAGTTTTATAAAGTTAGGAAACCTTACGAATTGTTTTAAAGTAAGTATTTTATGAGTTGCTTAAAAAAAGTGTGGGACTAAATATTTATGATTACCTAAAGTTGTGGGAGTTTTGCAAGAACCAGTAATAACATTAAAAAATAAATATTTCACTCTCTGAATTAACAGAACAATTTTTATATTTTCCAGTTCTGTTGTTATTTGTAAATTCTGTTTGAAATTTATTTAACCTGTTAGAATACAATTTAATCGAAGCGTAGTTATATTGTCATTTCCAAAATTTTAAAAAGAAAGAAAAGCATTGATTAAGAAATAATTTAGTCTTTTGTTTTTATAGTAATTTTAGTTAGGTACTATTTGCTAGATAATATTTAAAGAACTACTACTACTATTTCAAGTTTTTTACAGTATTGAATTACACCTGAAAAACCTATAGCAAACAGCTAAAATCACTCGTCAGCAGCCCACCAGATATATACCGGATTCAAACTTATTAGCCTTCATCAGTATGCCATAGGTGAGTTAACCGACAAATAACCGTAACTATTTTAAATCTGTCTAACCCGCCATTAGGGACCATGAGCCGTCAGTTACCTCACCTAAAGCATACTAATGAGTGCAACATATCGTTATCGCCCAATTGCGATAGAGGTCGCTAGCTTTCAATGGTTCTCTACTATGATGTAGAATGCTTCGTATCTGTGGCTATTAGTCCAGCATGAAGTAGCTTCTTCCACTGATAGTTTTTTCAAAGTACCTATTTACCAAATCTATATTGAACAAATTTTGGTTAATAATATTACAATCTGCTGATTTGAAGTCATATTTAGAAAAAAATATTTTTATTTTTTGTTACTTAAATTTAAATAAATATTCAGTGTCTCATGATACGGTCCTCATTGAAAATGGGATACTATAATATCTAACCTGAACATTACACGAAAGTGAAGAAAATACCAAATAAAACAACCTGCAGTATATGTTGGTAACACCATTAAATTGATTAAAATCTAAAAAGTAAAAATAATCAATAAGAGCTGTTCCAAAGTCAGCACTTACATTAGACACAAAATAATTATAAACATGATCTAGAGACCATTCTAGATCTATGGAATGAGATTACATAATGTCACTGATTTTATTGAGATATTTTTTCAGGTCACATAAACGCAACAAATATGCAAGGTCTTATGATCACTATATTTACTCTTTGTGTACAAGTTTTCTCAAAATCCGCTATATGAAAAGTGACAATATTTTTATTACAAGAAATATTACTATCCATATGACACAATATGGTTCTAACTATTTTTTACTATTACACATTTAATTTCGTACATACATTTTTTTATGATATCTCATACTTAAAATTGAAGACGGATTCCATCATTTCATTGTTTCTATCCATTTTGCTACGTTTGACTTTCTGGTGTTTATTATGTTTCTGTACTCTAAGATCGTTGATGAATAAGGTGTACCTACTTATGTTCTTATGTTATGCGTCCTGGTATACTGTAATTTTAAAAAACTGTAAATTTTATGTGTCCTCGAAACAAGTGCTTCACTTATCGAGTATTTTTTTATTAATTTTTTTATCCTTTTAATTGTTATTGTTTTTTGCTGGTGTTATTCAATGAATAAAAATTATTATTATTATTATTTTCAGGACAAACTTATATAGGTAATTAAAGTTTCAGAGAATTACTGCCTATCAAAAAACACTTCATCAAACAATTAATAAAATAGACCGTAAAAGGGTTAAAATCCTCGCAAACATAACAACCATTTTCCATACGTCCACCATATAAAATCTGTTTTTTTTATTATCTTATACCGGAAATTGCTTTTCCTTCTATCCAATTTATAGGTATAAATTAAATTCTTATTGTTATCTTTGTCAGGTAGCTATTTTCAAAGCCTTCGTTTTCCTTCAAAGAATAACACGGATTTTGCTGTTCCAGTCTTTATAAGTTAATTATTTCACCTCAATACCAAACCCTTCTGAAGTTATCTGTAGCCTCATTTTCCGTTTATGGTTTTTAAGCCCTCAATGGAGAATATTACTGTTGCTCCATTTACTTTTATGAAGGCATTTTACCGTTTTTACTTTAATAAGTTTATGTCCTCGTCGATAAATAGACATTTTAGAGAGGTAACTGTTGTCACCTTGATAAACTTGATGGGATTGTAAAATTTTATAATACGATCGTTGTAAATATTTACATCCCATTCCAATATACAGTGTGTCCTAAGATTATATTTTGAAGAGAGAAATATTTTTATCAGTATATTTTTCACTAGCTATTTATGTAAGTACGTGAAATAGAACTTTATGTTTGCGGACGTGACGATAACCGAGTCAATAATATCAATCAGATGAGTTCGATGAAACTCAAAGAACGAATTGCACACAATTTTTTCTTGTATGAGCTCTACACATTTCAAATATGTGAAATAATTTTATTGCCCATATGGCTTTTGCTTTGTTGTCATTTATTAAATGGTACAGGACATACCTATTTTTAGGACCACCTCCAGTGAAGAATGTTTAGAACTCTTACTGGAGACTCACTTTGCGGGTGAAGGGCCCGTCGCTATGACTACCATGGCACAGCCAATGCTCAGTATAGATTGGCCCCTTGCGGGGGAAATATTCAGCGACGAGGCAGTAACCTGGGCAGTAAACAAGTTCGAAACCTACAAGGCTCCAGGGCCAGACAAGAGTTTTTCCTTCGCTGTTACAGAAGGGCCAAGATCAGGGACTTCTTACCAGGCATGGTATGGGTTTTTCGGGCCAGTCTGGCGATGGGATATGTTTCACTGGCAGGGAGGGCAGCCAAAGTAGTCTTCATCCCAAAGAAGGACTACACAACGGCAAAGGCGTTTAGAGCAATCAGTCTCACATCCTTCCTATTCAAAACGATGGAAAGGATTGTGGATAGGTACCTCGTGGATGGGGTGTTGATCAGACACTCGATCCATGTGAACCAACGCTTATAGGCGAGCACAGGTCCACGGAGACAGCGCTACATAGTATTGTACATAAGGTAGAGAAAGCCCTTCAGTACAAGGAGGTCGCATTGGCCATGTTCTTTGACATTGAGGTGCCTTTGACAAGGCAAGAACAAAAACTTTATGCGACTCACTTCAGGACCGAGGCACACTGCCTGCTATGGTCAGATGGGTGAGATCCGCATTGGAGGAGAGAGGAGTCAGTGCAACTAGGACTGCCACAGGGACCTGGGAGTGAGGGGTGGCTGCCCGCAAGGTCTTTTGCCACACCTATGATGCCTGGTGATGGATGGTCTCCTAAATCGCCTTACTTAAGAGGGATACAGGGACATTCAAGCCTACGCCGACGATGGCGTGGTTTTAGTGATAGGCCGGTTTCTGGGCGTAGTATGTGACATAATGCAGGGAGCTTGTAGGATTGTAGAGATGGTGTGATGAGACGGGTCTCTCGGTCAATGCAAGCAAGACTGAGTTGATTCTCTTCACAAAATGGAGGAAGAAAGAAGATTTCAGGGCCCCAACTATGTATGGGAAAACCCTTACTCTAAGTAAGGAGGTAAAATACTTAGGTGTAACCTTGGACAGTAAGTTGTCTTGGGGCCACAGATTGAACGGGTTACCCGGAAATCGATGGCAACAATTTGGCAATTAAGGAAAGTAGTAGGCAAAAACTGGGGACTCAACCCAAGGGTACTTCACTGGGTGTACGGCGGTGATCAGGCCGAGGCTACAATATGGGTCCTTGGTCTAGTGGCCGAGTGTGGGCCGGGTGACTGTGGCCAAGGTGTTGTCGAGGATCCAAAGGCTGGCTTGCTTAAGTATTACAGGAGCGATGAGGACAACCCCAACTGCCGCCCTGGAAGTTTTGCTGGGGTTGCCACCCCTCCCAACATGGATTGTAAAGGAGGCGATGGCGACCTACCTGAGAACAAGGGATGCAGGCTTCTGGAAGGCAGAAGGTCGTGTGGAGGGTCACGCTGCTATAGCCTTAAGGGCGGAGAATGAAATTCCAGTATCCGCTCTGAGGGTTATTGAAGCAAAGGATAAACTAAGGTTGGGAAGGAGGTATACCACTGTTTCCCTTCGAGAGAGCAGTGGGAGAGGGCAGAAAACATGTTTCCCCCAGGATCTCTGATATGGTATACAGATGGATCCCGGGTAGGGAATGAGTTTTCTGGGGCAGGAATTTATCTGGAAAACCTGGACATCCGGCAGAGCTTTTCGCTGGGCACGCACTCCACGGTTTTCCAGGCGGAGGTTTTTGCTATCTTGATGGTAGCAGGCAAGGAAGAAGTAAGGAATTGTGTGGAGGAGAAAATCTTCATCTGCTCTGATAGCCAGGCTGCACTCAGGGCTCTTAGCTCTCCGGTGACTAGATCTAGTCTTGTTCAAGAGTGTGGAGATGCCCTGGAGTCCCTGGCCAGACAAAAGGAGGTGGAGTTGGTCTGGGTTCCTGGCCACAAGGGAATCCCCGGTAATGAGACGGCTGACTTGCTAGCTCGTCTTGGATCTGGGGCACCGTGCCAGGGACCCGAACCCTTTTTGGGAATTACGCGAGGTAGTATGAATAGTGCCCTTAATAAATGGGCCTATCAAACACTAGGAGGGAATTGGAGAAAGAACGGGGGATGTAGACAGGCCCACGACTTCTTCAATGAACCTAATAAATCTAGGACGAAGTGGCTGCTGAGCCTTAGTCGAAGGTCCCTGAACCAAATGGTGGGGGTCCTGACAGGCCACTGCAGACTCAGAAGGCATTTGAATTTGATAGGCATAGAGGATAGTCCCTTTGTTACGGTTTTGTTTCAAACATATTAATAAACTACTCTTAGAGAACCCTTGCTAAAATTCTAAGCCCCTTGAATAAATCTTCTCCCACATTTTCCCAAAATTTAGTTGTAAAGATAACCTTGTCCTACTGTCAGTATTTATTAGGCTATGGTCAGGATGGACCATACACTAACAGATATAGTTGAAAGTATATAGCACCATATACATCTCTTTCCTGAATAGACAAATTAAAAGAGACCCAAGGCTAGACTTGAAGTATTTAGGAATTTTATATTTATTACCTGTCAAATTTAAATTTTCTCCCGCTCTATGGGATTAAGGAACTTTGTGAGTCCTTGTTTTTATAAACTTCCTTTCTGGTGTGAGGCACCATATTGAATTTTGAAAAAGACATTGAGGTCTTCATAAAGCTTGGGCTGATTTAATCCGACAAATAGTGCAACCTGAACCATAATTTGTGGCAGATAGATAGTATCTTCACTCAACAGCGTTAGCTGGATTTTTAAAGGTTCGTGTGCATATACAAAAATTTGTCACCGTGTGCCCTCACTGGGAGATAACACTTTCTGACCACCTACCACCCTTACGGTAAGTCCTAAATACTTCATCATTTTATCGAACAATCTAGACCTTTGTCGTGGTGCAATCTACTATCAGAAAATCCATTTTAGGCCAGCAAACCACTACAACACACCGGGTTCAGAACTTACGTCCACCCAATTTGTATCTACACCTACCTTTCGAGAGCAATAACATCGTGGATATTACAGTTGCTCCTCAGAGCAGCGAGCAACGACAGGCAATATATTATAAGACTATTTTCTGCTCGCATTATTACTATTATATTGTTATTGTCAAGCAATCCTTTTTTGTATATTAATACCTAGCTTGTGGTTGCTGTTTTGCATGGATTCTTGTCAACACCACCCAATACTTAATTTTGTTTAGTAGTTTAGTTTGCAACCAATTCTGCGGTTTCATAGTTTCTCTACATAAACGTGTTTGTTTGCTTTGTCTGGACAGACCATTTCCTATTAAACATTAATAATTGTAAATTTGAAGTACTTCTCTCCTGAAATAAAAAAAAAATCAACATTAGCAAAATATCCTATATTTAAGGTTTAAATTAATTATATATACTTACATCTCATTGAGAGCATCTGTAAACCGAGGTATACCTGGGGGAACCGCTAGATTTATAATATTCATATAATTTCTTCTTTTCTTTACATAAATATTAATTTCAAGAGGTACAACATAACCCTAGTTTCATAATTTATATGACTGTGTTTGTGACCCAACTGAATGCAGATATGCACTAAGAGTGCGTTCACTGTTAAATCATATTGCATGATAGGCACGTTCGAAATATTTGAACTTGCCACCGGTTTAAAGAGTCTCAGCCGGACAAATAAAATGTCATATTACTAAAATTCTTTTATTTTTCTTTGTCACCCCCAATACGAACCCATCATTTTTCAAATTTGAAAAACCCTGAGCAAGAAAGGTGACACCTTATGTCCGGAATGCGGAGAGGGGAGGAGACTCCTATCCATTTTCTAGGATATTGTGCGGCTCTTGGAAGACTAAGGTATAGGATCTTTGGCACCGAGGAGCTGCAAAGGGAAGAGTTGAGGGGCCTACCATGGACCAGGATCCTGGCGTTCATTAGGGCGTCGGGTAGGTTCGAGGAAGGCCGAGGGCGAATAGTGGAGGGGTGATGGGATGCCAGGGTAGGTAAAAAGGGCCCACGTGTGGTCTAATTGCCAGGCTAAGCCGCCCGCACTTACTACTACTACTACCTATTTTTAGAATCTCTTAAATAACAATTAGTACTATGTGTATGGGACATTATAACTATAAAAAATATAGTTTTTTAAAAGAGTAATTCAGTGGGGTAAAAACTCGAAAATGGTTACGAGAGTGGAGGTTTTACTTTGCAATTTTATAAGTGAGGTGTTGAATTTTTACAAAAAATTAAATGTAAGTAATCATAATGTAGGTGCCTGAATATTTGTAAGTATCGTAGTAATATGTCATTAAGAATATTCAAATATCAAGTTTAATACATACAATGCTCGCAGTTATGTTGAAAATAAATGATAATTAAATAAAATACAATGATCTCAGATCGGGACTTTGCGGAGGTCAAACCGTTTTACTGATTTTCAAGTTACTTCCGGGAATATGGGTGTATTATGGAGTTCTGAAATTTTGTTTTGTTATAATAATTATTTTGTTTGATAAAGTAATCTTGCATCACAATATACAATACTTCCACTGTTACAGTGAACACAAGAAAAAAGTTACTTATTTTACTTTTCACGAAAAAAAACCAACAGTTTTGTTTATAAGGAGAAACATTTCATATAAGGGGCGTTCAGAAAAGTAAAACATATGATGTCAAGAGTAAATTACATTTATTTTTGCTTCTCATAAAATATTATTTGAACATTCATCGACCAACGTCCACACAACAATAATGTATATCAAATAAATGGATTCTTTCGAAAATATAATCTGTCGATGGAAGTTTCGTTCCATACCTTCGAACCACAGACAACAAACGAGACGTTTCATTGCCTGGTTTGTACAAGTGAATTTATTTTCAAAATTTGTTATATGCGAGACTTGAAACCTTTATTTCCGAACAACTTTTGCTAGTGACATTTTATGTAACCATTGACATACTAAGTACATGTACAGAGTAAGTCAAGTTTAAATAGATTCCTATCAAAATTAAAAAAAAATGTAAACAACATACTTCTTAATTTGCTCTCCTACAAGATACAGGGCGATCAACAGCAGGAAAGAAAATGAAATTTATAAGTTTACCCGAAAATGCCAAGAGCCACTTTTCCAAAATTCTTTAGGTACTTATACATAAGGTGCATTATCTCATGAACTAAAAACCATAATCAAATTATAATCAGTGGCCTAGATATAAGGAGTCTACAACACCCTTTAAAAAAATATTTGGTATACTACCGAACAGGGTAACAAACATAAACATAAAACATAACACTCTGCTGAACAAATGGTCAGACGCTCCATTTTTCAGAAGAAAACGACGATAACTGAAATGTAAAATTAAACAGATACATAAAATATCTAGGCAGGCTGACTTTAAAAGTACTGCCTAATGTCAAAGTAGAACCATTGTTAAATATCACAATTACTGCTTGCGGTAGCTGGTTGTGTTTTCTTGAACTTGATCACCCTGTAGCTGTTGGTGACCAGATGAAAGGTATGTTGTATTTACATTTTTTACTTCAAATTTCATAAGAAATCTTTTCCTGAAGTTTCACTATTTAAACTTGACCCTCCCTGTATATAATAATATAACAATTAAGGTCGCCGTATTTCTCGCCGTAAAATGATCACATATGTGGTGTTTTTTAGGTACTGAAATCTTGAAAAATAAAACACGTTGAGCCAAAGTAATATCAAAAATAACATTTCTGATGTTTTGTTTATCCACTTTTACTATTTAAACTCTCCTCAAATAATATAATTACTTTTAAAATGTATTTGTATGAGACACATTATTTCGCTATTCTAACCACAGATTTGAACAGTTATTTTCACATACTTATCATCAAAAGTGAACAATCTTATATGCAGAACTATTTAAGTTTATGTTATAACAATGTTTACATCTATAGTTGAATTTAAAAAATACATATTTTGAAAGATTCCAGTACCTAAACATTTGCTAGATAGATCGCTTTCTGTCGTTATATGTTGATTTTACTTCGGTACCTTTAAATATACGACGGTGGCATGAGGTAACATTATTGTTATTTGCTAAACTCTATATTATTCAGTACTTAAATGTCTAAAATTACTTGCATTTGCAGAAAACACCATTTCAAGAATACCGCGCCCTTAAATGAGATTTTCACTAAACCTTATTAGGGTTGAGTAACATAATTTCGTCATTCAACGATTCTACTTAAATATAAAATTAATTACTTTTTCTAACAACATTTTTTTCATATAAACTGTTGGAAGACATAACATCATTGGTTGATAAATAATCAGTCAATATCGAAAAAATCTGAATAAGTACCAAAAACATATTCAAACATTTTCCTCAGCATTTGCTGAAATTTATGTTTCTAGTTTGAATATGCTTGGGGAACATGTATAACCCTTATCAATGGTGCTAATAAAAGCTAGACATGCAGGACAAAAGTTCTCCCGTCGGGATCGTATACATACGAAACAGTTCCTGATAAAGCAGAAAAGGCTGCTGAATATTCTCACTGGCCGAGTAGAAATAAAGCATCGCATTTTTCAGAGAATTTTTAGCATACTGCGAAAACGAACGAACAAATATTTGCTGAACCATCAAATGACAATCGTTTCATAGTCTACATAATAATGTTTTTTAAGATTGATTAATTTTGACGGTTGAAAAATATATCTAAATTATCCATTGCACAAATTAAAACAGTATAAAAAGTGTAAATTGCTCTTTTTCCCACACTGAAAATTAAATTTAAAATAAATATCCCCTTGTGCCAAAATAGTCAATAAAGTAGCTAGATAATTGATTTAGAAATACATTGTGTCCGGAATTAAGTGAATAAAAGCAACAAAAAAACTCTTACGAAAAAAAAATCTAAAACAAATTGTTTTTATACAAATTCATTTTAAAAATACAACTGCAATAAAATGCAAAAATATGTTACGAAATTACAAACTAAGGTTAAGTAAAAGCTCCTGTAACGTAATTTGTTTTTTGTATTTGTATTAATGAAGCAAACAATAGTTTTCCAGAACAGCTTTAAAATTGAAACGCACGACAACATTGCAATTTACCATCAGCTGCTGGCAACCTAAAAGCATTATTAGTCATAGAAGTTAGTGCGTTTGGTTCTTCTGTACCTAGTGCTTGCCTGATATTTATGACTGTACATGCATAAACAAAAATGGAACAATTTATAGTAACTATGACCAGCTGCAAGACATGTTAATTTATCACGAATGTGGAACACTATGGCTATGAAACATTTTGTATAGTAAAGGCTTTTTGCAAGCAACACAAGTCATTTTGAACACTTGTAACTATTTCACGTTTCAAAGCTCTAAAAAACATTCACAGTAAGTGTGTTCAGGTGTATTTGTAATTATTTTGTACAAACACCTGACATGGTATATGTGGGACGTTGTCACCTATTCAAGACCTGTTTGCTGTCATTATTCTGTTACCGCTTGTCAGCGCAAAAAGTTAAGTCAAATATGTTTTGTTTGGTACAATTTATCATATACAGCAAAATAAAGGCTCATATTCTGGGCACTTTGTATAGTTTTGCCTAGAAACAAATAACTTTCATTTAAAACGTTGGAATTACACAATCGTGTTTGTTGTTAATATTTCGAAAAATTCTCATTTATTCTCAAAATTAATAATAAAATTATATTACACGTATGTGAGTTGAATAAAGGTTATAAAAAACGCAAAATTTCTAGTGTCCACTTCAACCTCTGGATGAAATGGGAATATTATTAACATATTGTAAACGATGTACTTTATACGCTTAAGTTGTTAATTAAACATAAACGTTGAAAACTTTAACGCTAAACGTTTAATCAACCAGTACAGCACTTTAAAAACGTTATATAAACGTACGTGTGTCCACATTTTATCTATTATTGTTCATATTCATCATTGTTTACTGGGAATAACACAAACATATTAGCGGCAAAATACATAAATAGGAATATAGAATAGTATATTTACTAACAATATTGAGTCGATACATTCTTTATAGTTGTTTAATATTTCAATGGCGTTTGTTTTGTAAAAATTAAATTTCTAGAAAATGGCGGATGCGCTAGGTAAAATATCGATTCTCCTAATTCAGTTATTTTGCGTTTTCTTAAAGAAATTTGGTTAAAAACGGTTCAAAACACAATAGCTGACACTGATGAAGAGACAAAATATATAGTTCTCTGAGGCATTGACGCAAAAATTGATATTACTTAATCCAAGATCCCACTGCAAGTACCTCCACCTAAATATTAATAGAACAAATTGCATTTAACAATGAGTTCTATGTGCATCTTAATACGAATTGGCTAGGTTGGCTAATGAAATCCGGGTCCTAGAAGCATTAATTATACATTAAAAATATTAATTATGCAGGTAACCTACAAATTAGTTTTAATGCAATATAAAATGCATTTGGAAATTGACAAATCGATATATAAAAATGTATAGAGATTCTTAGGAGGTTTCCAACATTGGTTGTTTAAACATTAAAGTAAAACCGGTTACGGACGGTAAACGATAATATAATATTATATTACATTTGTTATATTACAAAAATATCGCTTGTCATTAAAAAGCATACAACGCTACACATTCAGGCTAAAATATATGTTTATATCTATGCGATTTATGGTCAGTAGGAAAATACTTAATATAAAGATATAAATATACAGGGTGCTTCAGAACTTATCTAAAAAAATTGGAAATAGGTACGTCATGAAAAATGGAGTCAATATCCCGGTAAACATGTGTGAAATGGAAGAGATGGAGGTACAGAGCGTCCATGGCATATTGCAGCAGTATGGCGAATCATACACGAGGCTCAATTATATCCATACTATGTACAGCGTGTTCAAGCATTAATACCTAGAGATTGGATGAGAAGGACCGGTACCATGGCCGCCACGATCTCCTGAATTTAATATTTATCTGATTTAATTTTTATTTAATAACAGTAATAATACTAATTTAATGGAGTTCGAAATGTTCTCCCTGAAGTTCATGATAATAATAAAATCTGTTTCTGCACTTGTTATTAAGTCATATGTATTGTTAAATATTTTCATATTCAGTCTAATTATTGGTTTTTCATTGTTTTTGAACGACCGGTCAAAGTTCAACAGGCATCGTGCCATATCATCTGAAAGAAAAAAGAGGTGACGTCATTTCCGGGAAAACCGGAAGCAACTCATACATGTTGATAACGTGAAAGGAGGTTATTTCGAAAATAAAAATCGACCTGTTTTTCCCCAAAGACATCCTATCAACCGTTTACTAGTTTGAGGGTGGGGTGGAAATCTTTATCGTTCATGAGGAGTGCAAAAACACAGATTTTATTATTGTCAGAAGGTTCAGAATTATTATTATTAAAGAAAAATTAAATCATACGTATTGTTACATATTTTATTCAGTCTAACGAGAGGTTTTTCTTTGTTTTTGACCAACTGTCACAGGCATTGGGCATTATCATCTGACTCAGAATTTACCTTAGATTCGATATCTGTAATAAAAATATTAGTGTTCTATTTAAAAAAGAGAGATGACGTGATTTCTGGAAAAAATAAAAGAACGTCATACGTTGATAGCTTGAAAGGAAGTTATTTCAAAAATTAAAATCGACCTGTTTTTTCCTAAATCCTACGTTTATCAGTTTTAAGGGGGTGCAACACTGTATATTCTGAAAACGCAGACTACGCGATTTCGATTGGTATATATTTTGTTTCATTAAACAGCCGGTGAAGTTGTACACCAACAATATATACATTAATGTTTAAATAACCAATGGTGTTAACCTCCTAAGGAGTGGCAGCTCTATACATTTTTATTTATCTCTTTGTGAATTTCCAAATGGTATATTATTTATTTCATTAAAATTTGTATTTCACCTCCATCATTAATATTTTAAATGCATAATTAATGCCTCTAGGACCTGCTTCACTAGCCAACCTAGCCATTTCGTGTTAGGATGTGCAATGGCAGAAACCGAAAAGTGAACGACAGATTTGTCTATTTTTGAGTAGTGTGCATTGGGCGCATGGGTGTATCCTGTGGCGAAACCTATGTGGAATTGTTGTTACAGTAAATCAAATAATGCACGTCGTATTAAGAAACTAATTTAATAAGAAAAGAGTAATTCTAAATTTACAATGCAAACAAATAATAATTTCTAGAGAATACTGCAAATGGCGGATTCATTAGCCTGATAGCCTGAGAAGATATTTGTCATTTTCACATTTTCTAATCGTCTTCACACTGATAAAGTTAACGATCTAAAATTGTAGTTCTTTGAAGGTTTTTTTCACGAATTTTCAATAGCGTCTCATAGTTTTTCGGAATTTGCACATTTAAAAATTCTCGTATATAATTATTTTACAATGTATCTCTAAACATTTTCTATTGGATTGATGTCTGGCTTTTAGCTCAGGAAAGACTTGTGTAACAGACGGCAACATTACATCACGTAGAGAATAATCTCTCTCTCTCTCTATAATATTCTCCTGTTAAGCGTCCATCAATTTTCCATCACAAGCCAGCTCCATGAATGGAGATCCAAGACCATACATTAACCGAAAAACGACCACTACGATGGTAGGATACACGTATTCTTCTTGATACCTGCAATTTCTAGGTCTGTAAACTCGTAGACTACCATTGCCACTTGACTGAAAGTTTTTTTCATCAGAGAAAACTACAGAACTCCAAGAGTCGTCGTCTTGGTTTATATACTCATTCGCAAACTGCAACCTCATTTGTTTATTTCGTTCGTTCATAAATACTGCAGCACAGTTTCTTAAGTTCGCTTGCTTTATTCACTTTTGTGTTATAGGAACTGTGCCTAGAAAATTGGTTGCTTGATAAGCTTGTACTGCAGTTGCAAGAGGATTTTGTTGCATACAAACATTAATGAGAGCGTTATTCACTCATTTGAAACTTTTCCTGCGCCTAATCGAATCCTTCCTGTCAGCGTCTTTTTATTGGAAAAATGCAAGCTTTACTAACATTTCATTGTGCAGCAACCATATCCATCGACCAGTCTAATTTAGCAAGTATCCACATTTTTTCGGCTTCTGTTAAATGTCTCGGCATTATTACAAACTTTACTGACTGAACAACAAGTTACAGAATGCTCCAATATTTTTGACAATTTGTTCTACAACAATTTTTTTACTGTTTAAGAAAGGTATTTTAAGCTAATATGTATCAAATCTCCTACAATTCCTATCAATGAAGTCATATGCATGCTCTCTGATACCAAACATCTAGGTATGCTAATGAACACCCACAGACAAAACTCTATTCAAAAATTATCTAGAGAATTTATTGTATTTACTAACCTGATATACTTTATATATGGAGTGGGAACTCGAAATTCAACCACAATAGATGAGATCTGACCTATTTCTGCATTTTTAGGATTGCTTCATCATCCTTTAACTTGAGTAAAATATTGTTAATACCTGTAAATATATAAAAAAAAGTGTTCTACAACTACTGTCAAAAGTGGGAAATTTCGGCGCTACTGATATAAAGCTATTATTAAACCAAACAAAAAAAAAACGCTCCCTTTTCGGTTTACGCCACTGCACATGAAATACATGTTTAAATGCATTTTTTCTATGTTCATGCAAAAAACAGAACTTTATTGAACTATATTTAGTGGAAAAAGTGGTTCTTTATTGCACTAGTGCAATAAAATGTTTATTGCATTCATCTGTCATTCTATACAGCGTTTTGTCATCATGACAAACATAAACATTCAAATCGACGTCATATTTGCCTACACTTAGTGTCATCTAAATATCATTTTTTGGTTTTTGCATGAACGTAGAAAAAATATTGTATGCAACTCATAAAAAAAGTGCTTATTATACGCGACGTGAAATTGTTCAACGAGGCCGTCAGACCGAGTAGGACAACACTTACTTTTTGTGCTTGTTGCATAAATAACTATTGTTCTATTAACATTATGGATGAAGGTACTTTGCAGTGGGATCTTGAACTAACTGTTCTGTGCGAAGTGAAAGATAACTTAAGAGGAAGTCGAAGTTTCCTTAAAGTTCCGAATAAATAAATCATGTAGAGGCACTTAGAGGTAAGTCCAGAAAGTAAAGACTGGACGTGGTATTCGATATGTGCGTAATAAAGGGATCATCGTTATTGTCGTCACTCACAGAGCCTTTTATCCCCGTTTGCTATTAAACGTCGACGTATTACTTATTGAAAGTACATTAGAGTAAAGCTGCTACTTGTAACGATAACAGGTCATAAAATTTCCGCATGGTATCTAATAAAACTACAGTTAAGTGCGCACATAATTTTATGAGGCTAGAGAATGTTTGAGTGATTTAGTTTACTAAAGCAATCAAAGTTAAATGCATTTCGTATATCAAGTTACCACAGTCGATGCTATTTTCTTATATAGGGTATATATAGAGTAGTCTAATTAAATGTTGCATACACTAATAAAATATGCAGGAGAATTTTTTTTTAAACTGTAAACTTTTTTGTAGCAATTATAGTACCAATTCCATTTATGAAAACGTACTGTACTGACACCACTATACTGTAATTATTAAGTACTTTAAGTATTAAAAATGATTTTGCTAATATAACAAAAGCTAAGGAATATAAAATATATTTTTACTGTTGTAGTATCTTGTATTATACAGGGTGTTCCACATAAGAACCGATATAGATTAGGTAGGTGCATGTAGGGAGTCCCAAAATATTGCAATTTAACTAAACATATCTACATATAAAGCTGCACACAGGCAGAATTTCAGGCCTTCAAAGTGAGGCCAAAAATGATGAATATATATATATATATATATATATATATATATATATATATATATATCTGAATTACTTTAACTTAGAATAACTAAATTTGGTACATGATTTAGGTTTATTATTAGCCTTCTTTTATTATGAGTTCAAGTAAATTTAAATCCTACAAGGTGTTCATTTTGAGTAAGTCATCAACAAAACTCAACTTTTTTTCCATTGATCGAACTTAAAAAGAGTGATATCCTGCGCAGAATTTAATTTAGAACACTTTTTTACTATTGTTAAATTTGAAAAAACTTTTAAGTTTTCAAGAAAAATGCGTTAATTAAAACAATATTTTAATAGCGTAGAAGAAATCATAAAGTCAGTAGTAGGCCTTTTCTTTAAACTTTGACAGTTAGTAACAAAACAAATCCAAAATCACCTTACTTTATTTCACTAGTAGATTAATGAAAAAAGTAATAAACCTATAATAAATCTAATTTAATGTAGGTATTTACTTATTAACATTAACATTTACATTTATATTAATAGTCATTTCGTTTTTTGTTTTATCACATTTAACTTCCTTTCCATTAATAACAACTCTTCTAGCATTATTGTCATCATTTTCGGAACGCATAACATCTGCCAAAGTTTGTGAACAGTTTGCACAAGTTACGCATGTCTCTTCTTGTATGGAACAGCTATATTTTCCTTGGAACTTCCTTGCAATATCAAGTTTGTTAGGTATGGACTCCTCAATATAACTTTCTGTTACAGAGGGGCTTACATTTTCTCGAGAGGATTAAAGGCTGGTTAAATTCCCGAATACGTACGTTACACGTAACCGAATTCGTACGTTTTATCGACAACCACGACCAAAATCGCCAATTAGGAGAGTGAAAGCAGGTGAAAAATTATGGTTTGGAAAAACGTCATATTTGACAAATTTATTTTAATCAAGAATGTCAGCAGAATACTCGAGGGAATTTAAATAATACCATCAAAATGACAAGATCGTTCTTGAGATAAATGTTAATAATAATTCTAAATAAAATGCTATAAAATCGAAGCGATTTTATGTAATGTAATAATTACTAATCTGTAATTATCTTTGTCAATAACATTTTTACTGATGAAATTCTCTAATAATGAAAATTAATATCTATGTACCAGGTACATGAGTTATCTAAACCATATTCACTCCAGAATACGGATAAGTTAATTAATTAATTTTTATCCTATAAATGTTCATTATTGTCCATAGATGATACCCACTGAACTTCATGAGGGTTGTTAGTTAGAATGCTATATACTGCTTGCAGATATACTAAATACATTTTAATTTGAATCACTTTGCTTTGCAATTTTCCTACATAGTACCACATAGTAAACATTAAAAACTGCCTCCCCTACTAATATTCACGGACTTGCCTCAAAATTTATTTATGAAATATCTAAAACTTATAAAATAAAATGAATGTTACTCAAACTGCACGAAGTTCTAGGAAATTTACGTGTCTCGGAGCTTACCGTTTCTGCTTAGTGTGCTTAAATACTAAAATTATCGCCTGTTGTCATTCAATCAATTAATATTAAAATTAAAGTAGAGAATGACATCAATAATTTCCAGGTTTCATATATTTTTCAAAATTTTATAGCTAAGTAGGTGAGGATCAAATGAAATTGTAATCATGTGATAACACACATAACATAGGTTTTCTGAAATTAAGCTCGGTCTCGATCGGTCAGTGGTCGCGCGGTTTAAGGCGTCAGTACTTGAATCGAGGTGACTAGATCGCTGTGGGTTCGATTCCTGCAGCCAGTAGACCGTATATAAGCTATATTCGTGGAGAGATTGGCACCCTCTCTGCGGGTATGGTAGGGTGGAAGAATGTTGACTTGGGTCAATGTGAGAGATTGATACCGGTTGGCATTTAACTACCCCCCTAATTAATGAGGTTTTCCAGGTTTCCCTCATTCATGCACTGAATGGTGGTTAGGGTCTACCAACGTAAGTCGTTCCTGGGCGCAAATGCGGCCTGCTTAATAATAATATGCCGCCCCCTCTCCCGCACAAGTCTTTGACTTCTGGGCTAATCCTCGTGATTAGAATGAGGGGTAGAAAAGTTATTATTATCTGATGGCAATGATGGCAGCAGCAAACAACATTTTGTTTTCATCGTCTACTGAACTGAAAGTTTTAAATTCGTGATATTCGCTACGCAATCTGGCGCTACTGATCATGAGTAATGGATTTGATTCTGATTCATATTCATAATCAAAAGCGATTTGCATTATTTGAGAATATGAATGGAGGAGTTCAACTTGATTTTGCTTTCAAGAACATAATAAAAAGATGACAAAAAATAGGTATGTTTTACCCAAAATTATTTAGGTACTGTATAAAATCTTGCGGAGCTTTCGAACTTGCATTACGAGGGCATGGTGAATGAATTTTACGTTTGACTAGACAAAACTGTTAATGAAATCCTTAAAAATGCAACATTTTTTTAAGATACCTCAAAGAATATACAACATGCATACATTTTATATTCATACAAGACCTTTGCCACTAGAAAAGAAATCTATCACTCCACTCACCGAACATACACACTCACATTATATGTATGTGGTCCTTGCAACGCAGCTGGACTGCAATGCTAGTACACATCGTCAGAAAATTTGTAGCGTAACAGGAGCATTACCGAGAGTTACTGGGTGATTTGTTTATCTTTTCAAAGGTCGAGTAAAATTCTTTTTTTGATTTTCTTTATTAGGCGTTCCAAATACGGGAATAAAATTAATGACATCACTGAATCACCATGTATACTGTAACCAGTTAAGATTTTACTAGACATAGATATTTGTAATTTTTGCAAGAATACTGCATACAATTGTTAATTAAAAACATAATTATTCGCAATGAGTGCTATGCGTTGGTAATGAAACTGCGTCATAGTTAAAACAATTTTACTGCTTATTTAACAGCGCGTAGTGTGTGGCAAATCAACGTTTTCCCACATCCATATTTCATTCTGGGTAGCGAACTATACGTGCCCCAACTGTTAATTATTAATACTGCGGGCTACAGCCGTACCCACTTTGTGTTTAAGGTTAAAAAGTGCAAATATCGAATTCCTATTTATATATGCGCCACTCGCCCAAATTGGGATATACAGAAGAAGTAATTTAATGAGAATTTTCGTTTGGGGTTTACGAATCCTTTATGTGGGTCCAAATGAAGGGGACGTAATATTTCGAATTATGACCAAATAGGGAATATATCACGATAAAGGGCTTAGCAGGATAAGTACAAGGTGATTCAGAACTTATCTAAAAATTTTTTTTGGAATAGATGCGTCATGAAAAAATAATAACAAAATATCGTAAAAAAATTGTAAAATCCTTATAGTTTCGGAGTAAAACATTATAAGTTGTTGTACTTTCCACCTTTACATCGCTGGGTACTGTAGTTTATAGATAGGCGATTCCTATTGTTAAAATCTGATTACTTTTAATAGGTAAAGTTTTTGTGATGCCAGTATTTACATTCGTTTTTCAAGCGTCAAAAATGGCTTACCTTACGTGTAAAGTAGCAATTCGAATATCGTTCTGATTCATGGCGATGTGAAAATGTTTTAAGGCGGGGATTTTGTAGAAAAGAAATTGCACAGCCTGAGTGAGCGAAATGGCGAATCAACGAGGCCTATGAGACAGTATACAAACCGTATAGGCCCGAACCACAAGGTTCCCTAAAGTTTATCGTGCATTTTGACGTAGGTACATAAAAATGGAAGCCGTGATATATGTTATGATTTTACTCGAAGACACAAAGTGTAAAATTAGCAATAAATATTAATCTGAAAGTGAAACACAAGTTGTCATATATGTATGTCCTGGCTGGTGAGTGAAGTAATTTGGTGGCTGTGGCTGTGATAATTTTGCCGTAATTGCGACATATTGGCGTAGTAACTGTGTGGCTAAAATTGAGGTACTTTAACATTTATTTTAATTATTCTTGTGATTTTATGAGCACTGACAATTATCTCATGCACTAGCGGGAATCTTTGTGAATACGTTGATATATAATAATAACCAATTATTTCAATTTTCTTGGAGTTCTGTGTCCTCGCTTGAAGCCATGTTAGACGGTAAAAATATGTATACAAAATCCCAGCCTTAACAGAACGATTTCCCGATAAATATGTGACAAATGCAGGTACTTTTACCGCGGTGTGCAGTGAGTTCAAGTGTAGAAAACACGAGGAAAATTTGAAACCGAATCGTAGAAGAGATGGAGGTCAAGGGCTTCCACAGCGTATCGCAGCAGTGTGACGTATCATACCCGAGGCTCAATTATATTTATATCATGTACAGCGTGTCCAAGCATTAATACCAAGTCTACTATAAATGATTTACGCAAACGTATCATAGTTACTGCCAATAAGGAGTTCAAAATCAGAATTATTTGTGTTAGTTTGTATAAACTGGGTAAGACGGGCCCAAAATTTTGTTGTTGCATCAGGTATGTCTAACTATTTTATTACTTAAAACCTTCAATTAATAATTAATAACAATAGCGACAAAACCACTTGATTTTGCTGTACAAAATAGGTGTCATAAAATGTTATTCATTTCTTACCATGGGAATTTCTTTCCATTTTTTGTCCGGTCGCTCATTGCATGCTTTGCCGTCTTATCAGGTTCTACAGTGAACCAGAAGTGTATTTTTATATTATTCTCAAACTGCTTTTTTTGATTTTTTCTTTACAAAATTGTATTTGCAAGAGTCCCCTGTGCATTATTATTTTTTGATAAGTGCTGAATCACCCTGTATTTGTGCGCTCTGACGTCAGCAATAATGTAAGCTCAAATTTCCCAGCAGGTTATGTCTCAAAAAGATTTTTTATGGGAGTTTTATGAAAGATTTTTTTTATTTCTCTAGAACTACTTGTCCGATTTTGATGCCCAAAAACTATGTCATGGAATTTCATAGGACAACATTGTAAAAAATTGTTGAACATTTTTTTTCATGGAATATACTGCAGATACTACCATGTTCTACCACAAAAATGTTTGATTTGTCTAGTTTAAGGTGTAAAATTGTCAAACTTTGGAAAACATGGAACATGAAAACTAATAGTCGTATTTCCTATAACATTTTTCTCTTTTAAACAAATATTTTATTTTATTTTTTTATCTACTAAACATTGTTTAGTGTTAGAACGCCTTGAGCAAGACCTAAATACTAATACTAGGAAGATGACTGCAAATATAAATGTGAATCATAATTAGTTTGGTCCATTCTGAAGCAGCAGCAGTTATACCCGTATCACATGCAAAGGGTTCAAGCCTTAATGCCGCAAGACTATCCTTCTCGCTTTCGATTTTGCAACAAAATGTTGACTTTACCGGCAGCATATTGTACCGACGATCTTAATTTTTCCATAGATGCTATAAAATGAACACCACAATAAACACGTTTGGTCTGATAAAAACCATGATGCCATAATGAAATCAGTTTCAGTTTTATCAGGGTGGGTATTAATGGAATTTTCGCCACTTTTACCAGGAACTTTAATCGTTGTTTTCTACAGACATTTTCTTGAAAACGTTTGACCTTAACTACTTGACGATGTTCTGTATGCACTAAAAAAAATGTGGTTTATGCACGACAGGGCTTCCCCACATTTTAGTTTGACTACTCACACATTTCTAAATGAAATTTTCGATATTAACGTGACTGGACGAGGCAATTAAGAGCCATGTCACCTTGGCCAACCAGATCACCCGATATGAGCCCTAATGATTTTTTTGTTTGGGGACATCTCAACACATTAGTTTACCAAGATCACTTACGTCAACAAATTTTAGTTGGTTGTGATATGATGAGCAGCTCCTGGAATTTTTGCAGGTATTCGAGCTGTAATTTCAAGAACGCCATTTCCAACATTTGTTATAATAAATCATAGTAAAGAAATTCCATTGTTAGTTTATTATTTTGTTATTGTTGTTGTGTGGTATTTTGAGTTTAAATGTACTTGATCAAATAAATCAGATTTGTTGTTAATCGGTTTGGAATACAAACAAGTGTAAAGAAATAAAAAATAAAGATAATACAATAATACCTCCGCCACTGATCAGTTTTTAAAGCAGGTACTTTTTTGTTTCATACCTTCTGTCATATGCACATAGAATTTGGTTAAATTATCTCATGCGGTTTAGAAATTAAAAACTGTCGTAAGGCCCCACATTTAAACAGGGTGATTCAGTTTTTAATGAACAAATTTCCTGGGTAAGTAGAATTTTGAAAAATTATGGTAGTTTATTATATAATAGTTATAATTTTGGGGCTTTATAAGGATGATACAGGGTGTTAAAGTTTGAAGAAAAAATTTGATTTTTTGATATAATTACTAAAGTAATGGAGATATTTAAGCCATACTTGGTACACAGTGTAGTTAGTTATGGTGTCATAAAATGTGAATATATCAAGCACTTTGAACAACCAGTGCCGGAGATATGGGCAGTTCGTATCATTAATTTAGGAAAAAAAGTCATATCGCCCTGTATGTATAATGTTAAAGTTTATGACATATTTAAATGTGTATTTTAATTTCTAACAAAAATCCTATCTTTAATTTTTTTCATATCTGCTACGGTTACATAGTAAAGACGTTTTTCAGTTATTTTCCTGTTCCTGTCGATAAATAACTTAGCATTATTAGTAGTAGGTACTGTTTAATAGTAAATGGTACCCGAAACGAGAAAATGTGTACCTATGATTAAATTACGTTTTCTATTAGTTAAAAAACAGCGCTAGAGCTAAATGAAAATTAATAATTTTTAGCCGGCTTGAGATAAGGTTGGCAGATATAAATACAAATAAATAAACAAGATATCTTTTGTTTTTCGGAATGCATGTCTATTAATTCTTATTGCAGTTTATTGACAGCTGTCACTCTTTTATTGACGCTCAAGGATGGCATTTTGAGCAATTACTCTAATTTGTAGTATGTAGTATTGATAGTTAATGTAATTTGCAATATTTTATTTTAGTTAAATTGTTATTTAATGTCTGTATTGTGAAAATTTTTAGTTTTTTTATAATTACTTTTCAGAAAATTATTAATTTTCCTTTAGCAAGTCAAGTATAAAAAAAAGAACAAACAGGTAATAAGGTAAAATCACTAACAACTTATTAATAACATAAATAAAAAATAGTATAAAATAACATACATAGTCAAATATATATAAATATATAAAAGAACAACAACTATAATTTACAAAAGTAATTATACATGTATATATAAACATATGCACGCATGAATGAAAAATGAGGTGAAAATCGATAGCAACAGTAAAAGCCACAGTTAGCATCACTTACCACTTACAAAATCATCCACGCTATAAAACCCTCAAACTGATAAAAAGTGTTTCGTCTTACTTTTAAATTTCTGGTAATCAGATATACATCGGATTTCCTTAGGAAGAGCATTATACAAAATTATGCAATTATAATATGGTTTACCGACAGGAACAATAAAAAACCTGAAAAAAATCTAATTTACTATGCAACCGTAGCAAATACGAAAAAAATGTAAGATATGGTTTATGTTAGAAATTAAAATCCACATTTAAAAATGTCATAAACTGTAACATTATAGAGAGCGATACAATTTTTTCCCCAAAATTAAATTTATTTATTTATTTTTATTTACTTATTTAATAAATCCTTACCATACAGGTATACATCCAGTTACAACGTTACAAAGAGTAAAAAAATAGAACATTCTAACAATTAATCGTATGGTAAAAAAACAAGCATAATAAAATAAAAAGCTAAACTAATCGTAACTAAAAACAACAAAAATACAACGAAAAAAACAAGTAAACAAAAACTAAAAACAAGAGGAGAACGCACAACACAATAAAGGTAGAGAGGTAAACATGAAGTCGAATAAATACAAATAAACATAATAATCAAAAAAAAAAAAAATGAAATTGAACAAAATGAAATGAACCTAAAAAAGCCAGAGTTCTCAGTGCAATAATGTTCTAGAGATGGTTGACAAAGAACTGCTGAAAATATCCAAATTATTTTCCCTGTTGTACATATCGCATATTGGATAGAACCTCAAAACATTTATCGTTGGCGTTGATAAATAAAATACACTTACATGGGTTTGATTGACTCTAGGTACATATAAACTCAATCTCGATAAAATATCTGAGCAGTCAACAAAGTTATTAAATATCTTGCATATCATTATCAACATGAAGTATGCTCTTCTTTCTTTGAGGGAAGAAAAATTACACCTTCTTAGCAATTCATCATATGGAAAGTCTTGTTCTGGATAAAAACCGACACTTTTAAAAATCAAGTTCTCAGCGAGAACAATAGCTCTTTTCCAACACGGCACCTGACTGGTTGGAAACCTGTCCCAAGTGGATAGCCAAATCGTTCACCGACTTACTGCAGCGGAGTTGTATCTAATATCAAACGGACTGACGGCTTCGGATAGGTTTTAAACTATTCAGGTGCCGTGTTGAAAAAGAGCTATTATAGTCCGGAGCCCATACTACTGCCGCATATTCTAGCTTAGATCTCACATATGACATAAAAAGAGTCTTAATTGCAGCACTATTTGTAAAATCCCGTGTACATCGAACAATAAAACCAAAAGATTTCGAAGCCTCAGAAATAACTACATTTACGTGAGGAGAAAACGAGAATTTGCTATCAAATAGAACGCCAAGGTGTCTAAACATGTCCACTCGCGAAATAGGAACGCCATTTATTGAGTAGTGATAAGCAATTGGCGTTGATTTTGTCGTGAAGTACAAAACATTGCATTTTTTATGTTTAGATGAAGATTGTTTGTAATACATCATTCACTAATTAATTCAAGATTTCTATGAAGTTCGATGCAGTTCTGTACACACTCGATCCCTTTATACAATTTAACATCATCAGTATATAATAAAAAGTTAGTATCCAGTTTGAAGCCAATATCACTGATAAACAAATTGAATAACAGAGGCCCCAATACTGAACCCTGGGGTACACCTGATGTAGCAATATGTTGGGCTGATCTGGAACAATGAATCTCAACATATTGAGTACAACCGTCTAGATAAAACCGAAATAATGTTATTAAATCGCCAGCGAGGCCAAAATGCTTCTTTATCTTAAAGATATGAACTGCCCTATCTTCATCATTGGTTGTTTAAAGTGCTTGATATTTTCACATTTTATGACATCTCAACTAACTACACTGTGTACCAAGTATGGCAAATATCTCTATTACTTTAGTAATTATACCAAATTTTTTCTTCAAACTTTAACATTCTGCATCTTCCTTATAAAGACCCAAAATTGTAACTATTATATAATAAACTGCCATTATTTTTCAAAGTTCTACTTACCCTCGAAATTTGTTCATCTGTTTCGGTTTGCTTGTTTTATTTAATTTATACTTATGTATATTTTGATTATGTTATTTGTTATGAAAAATATGAAATATTCGTATGGGTCATCTACTAATATAGATATCCTTGGTAATACTCGTATTTGTATTATATGACTTATCCAATATCATTTGTTGATCTGAATGGACTAAATAAATTTTTATTATTATTATTAAAAACTGAATCACCCTGTATAACAAAAAACCCTTATTCTTAGTCACAGAATACGCCCCTGGATTTTTTATCCCTTTACGGAACACTCTGTATAATATGATACTTTAGACTCATATTAAATATATTTCTTTATAATAAGAACCATTCATTACGAAATTGTTTTAAATAGAATATATTCATTTCATTATAAACAAATATTGCTATTAGAAATTGAGGACAAGCTTACTTTAAAAATCTATGTATCTGTTGTTATATATAATATTTTCATTAAACATTAGGTGCTCTATCTAGACACTTATATTAAGTTAAGTTAAAATCTACCCCATTGAAACCGAACTACCTGCGGCAATTGCGTGTGGTGCTGACAGTGCTACTTCATCATCCATTGTCTGCTCTACGTGCTTTTGCCGAACTGTACTTATGATGTCTGGACCTATATTAAATGCGTGTGTTACGCAACTGCTGGCCAAGCAACAGTCCTGAATGTTAAGAAGATATTATTATTTCACAATTTTTTTATTTTTATTTTAATTAAATCTTACATAGTTGCTTTCGACCTTTAATTGTATAAAATAGTCTAAGTTTATTTAAATACCTCTTTTATAAGGTTAATTTATTTTCTGTTCAAGGAGAAATACTTTTAGATTAAAGCAAAAATCAATTTAAAAATATACATGGTGAAATAATGTGGCATCTAAGGACAGCTGTAGACATAAAATACGTGACATGAATTGGTTTCGCTCCCACTCAACAAGCAACACTGAGTGCAAGACACATTTCTAAGAAAAGTTTTTAATATCTAATAGCAAATCGTAATAACAAAATTAATAAAAAACAAGACAAAATATTCTACTAATGGGTTTGAACAAACCCTTATAACCCTATCTATTATACAGGATTAACTATAACTAAGTACAAAAGTTTTAACCACGTGCTCAGGAAGTCCTCAAAGGCAATAAAAACATGTATTTCGGAATTCTACCTCTGTTTAAAAAATGGGGCAAAACTTTTTTCTGCGGAAAATCGGCGCCTATGACAATCATCGTCAGAGATGACCTATAAATGTCAACTACCTACCTGTCGGTTTTTATAGCGTAGGAATGACAAAAATAAACATTTTTATTAACAATAGTACCTGATAGATAACACTTAATCCGGTTAGCTGCAGAATTTTGCATTCATTCTTTGTTCTTCCGTTGCCCACTGCCAAAACTACATTTTCACTCATTACAGGTCCGTCAGAATTATGCACTAACAGACCTTGTTAAATAAAATAGTCTTTTATCCTAAAAAATTGAAATGTAATGTAAGGAATATCTACTAATAGAAAACTCGGAGTGCAGCACTTTCAGTCCAGTATTTGTGTAAAATCTAAAATCGTATACTCTAGAAAAACAAACAGTACACATCATAGGATGATCTATGCTATAGGGAAATATCTGTACCTGACATACATTCATTTATTTAATTACTATAAAACGTTTAAAACTAAAAATTAGTCATTGATATTGAACCAGGTTTTTTATTATGACAACTGACATTTTGCATTGGTAGGTTGCATACTCTCCAAACATCAAACAGCACTGATCAAAGCTTAGAATGAATATTCTAAGGGATTTTTATAGAACACTGTAAACATCTTAGGATGTTTAAAATAACATCGTCGATTATTGTTAATATTGTTGCTATTACTAGTATTAACAGAATTTAATTCCATAGCAACACAAAAGACCTACGAAACAAGTACTGACGGGGGAATAACAGGAAGTATATATAATATAATTATTGTTTGATTAAATCATTATTTGTTTTCAAATAAATCTATTTAATTTTGGAGAACATCTTCCTTCGTCATGGTCTGGAAGTACCAGCGGTGCACCATTACTTCTAAATTTGCAAAAAGTGTAAAAGGGAAAGCGCACCTGAGATTGAAACACAAGTTTCAGTCTCTAAAATAGAACAGTTATATTTCTAATCCTGTTAATTTTGTATATGTACTCTTAATATTACTGTTCCCGACACTTTCTGTTTTACGAATGACAGCAAATTTTATTACTCCATTGGTTTTTAGTAAAAATATTGATAAAATAATATTAAGTTCCTTTAAATAGTCAATAAATCCCCCTGAAAGTGTCTCTTTTCCGATAGTTTTTGTTTAAGAACTGTCCCTGAAAAGGTAATTATTTAATGGGAATGACTAAAGCCATTTTAAAATGCCGTCGAACAAATTAATTCGAAACTAACAACATATTTTAGCTGTTATTACAGTTTGTTGTATTTTTTGGACACATTACATCGATATACAGGGTTCACTATGACAAAGTACAAATATTTTAAGAGGGGATAGGGAAAATTAAGAATTAACGGATCACCCTTCAAAAAAATTCCAAACTTATTTATAAAGCGAAAAAAATGTTTTTTCAAATTTATATTAAATCCTTATTTAACGCAGTCTATGCGACTTTTTCCGCCACACGTTTACAGAATCAGAGTAGGTAACGTAGGCAACTAGCAACACGACCGTAAAATTTCCAGTTGAGTCATAATTTAATTCCTGTGTTTACGTTGTAGTTTTGTGTTCTTCTTCAGTTTTTAGTGCATTTTTTATTTTTAAACGTTTTATAGGTATTAAATAAAGACTTTTGTGTTGAATGCAGATATTTTCTCACAATATAGTTTGCCGGTTTGGTTTTTTAGGTTCTGACACAAGACTGCCGCGGGTATATAGAAAGTTATTTCTTATCTATTCCTTTCGTTCGATTTTGTTTTAATAAATAGGTATTTTATCTAGCTGTACCTACAGGAACTGTGTTTTATCGGTAGTGAGTGGTTATAATGAATGAAAATGCTATAGTTTTGCCACTTTGTAACAAAATAATGAAAAACGGATGCAAAATAATAGAGCTAACTGCTACCTACCTATCTATCAGGTATTATTACTAATAATAATGTTAATTTTTGTCGTTTCTGCTATTAGAAATGCTGCAAAAAACGATCTCATGGTAGTAGATGTTGTTAGCAGATGTAAGCTTTATCTATGGATCTAAGCCATCTCAGACGATGTTTATCGAACTAAAATTCTGGAATATTTTTTTATTGTCTTTTAGGCCTTCCTGAGCACGTGGTTAAAATGTTTGTACTTAGTCATTAACCCTGCATAATATTTTTGTTTTCACAATAAATTTATTTTGAAAAATTACTAATACAGTAATCTTGATTTTCTGAAAGAGAATCTTTTATGATTTTTGCTTGATATTACATTAAAATTAATAGTCAATGATAAAAAGTTTTAAGTGGCGGGTATTATTAATTATTTTTCATAGTTTTTCAATGTTTGTTGTCAGCCAAATAAAATTAAATTATTTTTAAAGGCGCTCATAATAACAGAAGTCTCAATGCATATATACATATATTTATCACAAATTGGAGTGGAGCATGTTGTCATTTGTGTTATAATTTACTTTGTAAAAAAATGTGAAAAAATACAGATACAATTTATATTTTTAGAGTTTTTATATCTCTGATAGGGTAAAATCTATCTATCTATCTATCTATAATGTCTTCAAATACGTGACAGTAAATCATTTTGTTAATTATTCTCTCCTTCTCTTTTAGCTAAGCGGAATCGTTCCATGTAACATTTCGATAGACTGGATAGTGCCATTAAAACCTCCTTCAAGTTTTCAGTTTTAGTGTACATAATATTACAATAATAATTTTTATTATTATCTAAAGGACGTTTCGGTAATTGTGATTATATTAATCCCATCAGTGATCTTGTTGTTTGAACAGTGAATCGATTCAAATAAAAAAAATCTTATGAAAAGTGATCAATGTAATTGTCTCTGAATAACTAATCGTACGTGGTCGCCCACTTATCAGTAGCCAGTTTAAGCAGAATTTTTAATATTAGTTATCATTGAACATAAATAGTTAACATTTTGTAGTTGAGTTTTTATATGAAAAGGCTCAACAATGCTAAAAAATATCGTTCAGCTTAGTATCAATGATATGCAAAATCGAATTGCAGTAACATGGTGAACACAACCAAGAGCAAAACAGGTTTCTGGAGTAATGCAAGGTTGGATATATTACTATCAGTTTGTTATAGATCTAGTATCAAATATAGATGATCCAACGATAGATCAGTAATCCGGTAGAACCGGTTAATATAATCGTAGTTTCAGAAAACCTCTAAAGTAAAAGAAGATGAAACGGATCAGCTGTTTTACCAAACCATACGATTTAAATAGTAAGTTGATGATTGGAAATACATAAAAGAAAAAAAATATATAAACTGTAACTTGAACCTTAATGATGACATAGTGATACAGAAACTCTAGTTACTAGCTACTAATTGCATTGTAAAACTTTGAGGTTAGCTAAATCTTCATGTTTCAAGATCTTACCTTCTGAAACAGTTGCCAGTATCAGATCAGAAGCACCTTAAAGTTGATTAAACTTTAAAGTGGATGTTAAAGATAAAGGCAACCAACCCATATCACTTACATATACACACAGTAGCTTTAAAGTGTTTCAAATAGTTTTGAGGGCGTATTGGAAACCTTTAACAAACCTTTAATGTGGCGGCACTTGATTATATAATTGTGGTAGTTGTTGCCACGTTATTGCTTCATCCATAAGTGATTTCCACATTTCACATGGGATCAAAATTACTACAAAGTTTACTACCTTCAAAATCCATTATGGAGTAACTTTTACTGAATGCTGCTTCCTACATTAGTTTGTTACTAGCTTTATCTTGTGTCTGTGTATAAGATGGGAAGCAACAAAAAACCTCATAGAAAGACTTTTCAGCATTCGACTACGCTTTATATAAAACTAAAACACCAAACATTATTGTTTTTTTCGAGTTTCAGAGCATGTTTAAAATTGTCTAATTCTGAGAATTTTAAAATGCAGCTAGGCAAAGACTACGAGTCTTTGGAAGCACTTGTTATATTGCGGCATAAGTTTCTTTTTGACAATAGCTTAAATGTTCTGGCCAGAATAAAGTTCCCACTAATATGGAACGACACAGAAACAAATACCTTTTTTCTTTTCTGTAGACACTATTTTTAAACGCATTGTATATATACACTAGCTATAAAAATGCGCGAGATGTGAAATGTTGACATGAAATACATACCTATATTGCAGTTTTGAGAATATGGCGGTTTAAGGTATAGTGGCGAAACAACGTTATTGTAGCGTTGCTACCACTAAAGAGTTAGTTTCTGCCACTTTAAGTATACATTTTAAGTGTATATTACTTCAAAGCATTTTCAATACCAGGCATGTTTTCAGACGTATGTTTAAGATCGCCTTTTTTGTAATAGAAATATAAAAATATTATTCCTCATCAGTACTGCATGAAATTTCGTAGATCTATACATAATTATTGGTTTCAGGTAAAAAAATAACAACATTGATTCAGGCATACGTACAGAATTTTTTGGTTCGCAAAATTTACAGAATTATTTAAACTGTTTTTTAACATCGAATTTTTCAGCGGCGCTTGTTTATGTTTCAGACTGTAACATGCATATTTGACAGTAAACTTTCAATCGTTCTAATTTTATACCTTGGGATTATTCTAATTTTATATTACATATTTATATTGCCAACAAAGAGGATCTTAGAGCGATGGTTTACAGCTGGACACATTTTAATTATTTTAAATTATTATTCAGCATTTTTCGATACTATTGAAACTGGGCTAATGGCAGCCAGTCCATGGCCAAAGGTCGGCGGTCAGCCGTTGGCTGGCTCTGATCTTTAGAAGAGATTCTCCCCAGCGCAAAGGTCTTATTGTATGGCTGTTATGTTTGTTTGAATAAATCTGTATTTTTATTAAAATATTGAGTTTCTTTACCTCTCGCAGGAGCCAAGCGAGTACCCCAAGAATATAATAGAGGTATTATTTTTATATGTTTAAAGGTTGTTGGAGGACTTTTAGTGACATTTGGGGGAAGCACCAGACTTCTCTATTATAGAGTCACACACGCTTTTGTGTGACAATATCTTACACTAGTATAATAACTATTATTTTCTAAATATAACAGGAGAATCAGAGATAAAGACAGAAATAATGTGTAGGAAAGAAATTGAGCTACATATGAACATTTAAATATCTAGTAAACTTTATCTGTTTCTCTAGTATCTCTTTTAGAGGGGGCAACCACATCCCCCGTTTTCGCTACGTAATCACAACGTTGCTTAAACGTATTTGTATAAAATGCAAAAACGTCGTTGGAACGTAGTTGCCTCCAAAAAAGTGTTTTTTATTTTTTAGTCACCTCCACGTAACAGAACGGTTTGTATCATGTGGTAGTGAATTTTGCAATACTCTTTAAAGTTGTCAGTGGCTGCTATGATCCATTCACTACAAATGCTACTTGGGGTAATATTAGCAAAACAACAAAACATAATCAATTACGCCCAATGGCTCACGCCTTGCAGAAACAGAATACATTAAATTTTATGTTACATCACAGATTTTTTAAATTGTTTTTGTGTAGTTATTTAGGCGAGAGTTAATTTTAACTCTTTTATGTAAATGTCTAAAGTCTAGACAGTCAATGCCACAGCTAGATAATTTCAGACAACGTTTCAATAAATAAGTACGGATCTTATCATGTGTCAGCAAATTTTGCGAATGCACCTACGTAAATACACGTCCTTTCATTAATGACTTGCTCCGTGGAACCACTTTGATCTTTCAGTAGTATCCAACTCTTGTTAATGTAAATTTTACTATTGTAGTCGTACACGTAGGCGTTCCATTCTCATGTCTTATTAGTTTACTTTGGAGTTTAGAACGTGGATATCTACTTTACGTCTGAGAATAACGTAATCCGACAGCTATTGTCTTCCAATGGTACCTATTTATGCTGTCATCTAGTCATTAGAAAGTTTTGTTCAAAATATTTGGGAGCACTAAATATAGCACTGAATCGGAAAATGATTTGCGAATACGCGAAGACGTCTTCGGTGAAATCAGTAATACAAGAGTTGGTTAATTTCTTACAGGGCGTTGCATGTTAAAATTAAATGAGTTATAGGCCAATTATGATTATTTGAAAACAGATATTGAAATAGCAGTGATTTTTAAGTCGTTATTTTTCCATAGGAACCTGATCAAACCAGAAGATGTACGATGAATTCAAATAATATTTAAAGTATGTAGTAAACCCGTCCAGGAAGTTATGTCCTATAAGGTTACACCTCTATCGCGTTTGAATTTCACATTCAAAGATTATAATATTCGATTTGTTATTAATATTGCACCTGACAATATTCAGTAAATAAATTAGTAGGTTTGGGGCTATAATAAACTTGAGAAAGGCACAATAAAGATTTCGAAACATCGGCAATTTTAATTTCCTGATAATTTCCTTACTGAAATTATATGGAAGGCTGTTTCATCTACCTCATTGCATACGGGTTCGTCATATTATGTAGATGTTTCCTCAACAATAGTATCCAGTTGGTATTCCAAAGATAGAGCCCCATAATAGTACCAGCAGATTCCTTTCTTTCTTAAGTGTCTGCTTCTTTATTGCCCAGTATATCTGCATATCTTGGTATTCATTTGAGTGGCACCTCATTATTGACAGCTAGAATGAGAGAAACTGGATGTACTTCCAGTCTAGACGTTTCACTGTCCTAGTTTAGTTTGCCAAAAGTATGAGAACCATGAGGTGAAGTTAAAGTACTTATACCTGTTATAGGTAATAAGGAGTTGCAGCGTTACTAACTAAAGTAACTTAAAGTATTAAAAGTGTTACAGTGATAGCTCAACAATAAGGCAAATACAATTGTAATACGATATCCTTGAACATATACAAGTCAAGAAATTTTTAAAATTACCAACGGGGTCATAGATGAATAGGAATAACAGTAGGACTGCTGAATATTACAAACTGAAATATCTGGAGTAATATTAGTCTGGTAGGAAACGGCCTATGTAGGTTGTTCTAGAAAGATAAGAAAGCTCCAAGTCGTGCATGTACTATCGTTTGCAATATTAATGACACTTACTAAAATGAATTTTGCGATTTCTTTTGAACTTCTGGCGTATTCATATTGAAATCTGCTTTAAATTTTTAACATTAGTTATTAGTTGTTTCACTTACCAAGAGACATTTAATGAAATTTCTATTCAGAGCTTCCAGAAGTTCAAAAACTGTTTTAAGAGAGTGTCATTATTATTGCAAACGATTGTACAACTGCGCAGGTTCACCAAGGGTATGAATCGTAAATCCTTACGGTAAGATGTCAGACAGTACAGTTTAATCAGAAATATATGAATTTTCTCCAGATTTTTCTATCTTCTGTCATTGCTTCTACTTCGTTCCACGTCTTGTCTTGTTTAATAATGATGTTTTGAATTGTTCAATTCCATGTTTCTAGCTGTCTTCCCTTTTTTCTCCACATTTGTGTCCTTGCTTCCCAAACTTTTTTGAGTTGTCTAATACTTTCCATTCTTTCTAGATGCCCCCACCAACTTAACTATCGTTCACGAAATAATCCATAATTGATTATAATTTTAATATGTCCCGATTTCATTATTCTGTCCATTCTCATAACACCTTTGATGCATCTTATGAATTTAATTTTGCTTTCTTGGATTTTACTTTTAATTTTTTGTGTTAGATAATAAAATTTACAGCTGTAAGTAGGAAATGGTCTGCAGATGGTTTTAAATACACTGGTTTTAGTTTGCTTTGTTATTTCTTTGTTACTGAAAAATATATTCAATTTTATTTTTCTATTGTTGTATGTACTTCTAGATCTTGTTTTCCGGTGTTGCTTATAATTACGCCTAAATAGTTGAAACATGTTTGTTCAATGTTCGTTCCTTCAATTTTTATATTCAGCTGTTGGTCTCCTAAGACTATAACTTTTGGTTTACTCTTGTTTAATTTAATTTTGTTGTTCTTTTAAGAAATTATGTTACTAAAAACTTACTCTTTTATAAGCTACATCCATCATAGAATTGAAAATATTTTTATTTCTTGGAAGATAGGACCTGTTTGGATATAAATGCATAGCAAATTTGAAAATATTTTTACCATCATCAAATTTTAAATAAGTTCCAAAATTCTTTTCTTTTACCGTTTGATCTGCTCCCTTAAAAATATATTCTTTTGTTTCGAACACATTCTTTAAATTGTTGTATATCATTTACATACAATTATAATATAATCGGAATTTTAATGAAAAATAACCAATTTAATAAAGGCAGTTAAATCTAGCATGCTATGGCGTGAGTTATACATCATTTTCAGCTCTTCATTATTCAGTAATTAGTTTACGACGAAGGGAGTAATTTCCGAAACGTAACCTTATTCTACATTTCAGTATTTATGATAATGATATTCTGACACGTTTTAACCCATTATATACTTAAATAATAGGCTAAAAAGCTGTTAATGAATACAATTGTTTGTCGATGGATTTGAATTATGTATTTAACACGGATTTCATCCAGTAAGTATATAATAGTTTGTAAGATCAAAGATAATTGTACCTAATTTGACTTTACTTGTAAGTAAAATACCGATTGAAAATATATTTCTTTGTATAGCTAAAACATGTTTTATATTTGGTTTTCACTCAGAAGCAATAAGAATTTCATAAAACTGTTCTTGTAAATTAGTTATGATCCGTTCTCAAAGTTTCAGTTTAATGTGTTCATTAAAAATAAATGTCATATTTGAAATCTTAGGTATATCTACATCATTTGCTCCACGTTGTATTAAAGATCGCGTACATTATGGCGGCACGGCCAGCACAGCGTGGACCAGCGAACCTGCACGACTTCACACATTTGTCTAGCACCGTGCAGTTTATGTGTGCATCAGACATTTTGAAGTTTCTAAGTAGTAGGTAGATGTGTGTAGCTCGAAAGAAGAAATATTTATTTTAGCGATGTTGTATTATGTGGAAGAATCCAGGAAAATAAGAAAATTTTAGGTTCACCCTATCAACAAAAAAAAAAAAAGAAAGTTGTATTGTGAATTTCATCATTTATTTCCTGCACTGGAGAGAGAGATCAACGAAATGTTTTCGGGCTCTTGGCTCGTCCTCGCCTAATACACAAAAAGACAAGATTTCGTAGAGCAATGCCATCTGACGAAAGACATAACAAACCCGATGTAGAACTACCGATACGACGTGCATTGACGGTCATTGCAGGTGACGGTACGTGCTGATGCAGATCTAGTGCACGATGCTGCATTAAATAACATGGGTATAAACAGGCTTTCAGGCCCGAGCTGTGCTGGTCCGTGCAGGCATAATGTGCTCGATCTTTTAATATACTTATCTATTTTGTTTTACGTACTTAGGCAATAATAAGACAATTTAAGAAAGAATATCAATCATTTTTTAGAATAGCCTGTTTTTATAATTGATATGTTTAAATTTAAAATGTAATGGTTTTAATTCACGTAATAGATTATATATTTAGAGCTTGGATCTATATTAGAACCTTTGCTGCTTAGTATTTATTTATGTACTTAACAATTGTAAAGTGCCTCTTTCAGCAGATAATATTCAACTTTATTCCTTATTTCATAATAGTAATATTGATGTAGCAAAACAAATTATAAATGCTGATTGCAATAAAGAATATCTGATATTTTGAAAAGCCTGTGGTTATTGTCTAATTTTTTGAGCCGCATTTGTAATAAGCTTTGTCAGTTCATTCATTCATTCGTTATTTTCAATTGATTCAGAATAAATGTCGTTCATCATAAATCCCCAATCACTGAAGTCCAATGGACTAAAATCGGGGTAGCGTTGTCTCTACTGAATAGCCGCGTCTCTTTCATTTTTTATTAATGGATTTGGAAAAATTAAACTTAAATATTCTCTAACATTTAATCCAAGATGAGGTGCACCATCAAGTTGCATCTACATATTTTGACAAAAAATAAGTAGCAAATTTTGTTGACCAAAGTGAAAAAATCATTTTGCAGAATGTTGCAGCATCTAAACTTGTTGGTACTATATCTAGGGTATGTGCAGCAAGAAGTAGAAATCTGTTTAGTAACTAATCCCTTTCTTAAATCTCATTTTTTTCCATAATAAGCGAATCTACATTGATAAAATAGCATTTATTTGTGTAAAAATTGCTACTGTCAAAAGTGAAGTTAGATATTTATAGTGTTTTCATTAAACCAGGTTAGTAAATTTAGATATATTAATTTCTTTGAATTGAATAGAGCTTTATCTGTGGAATTGTTTATTAGCATACCTAGATGTTTGATATCAGAGAACATACATATGGCTTCATTGATAGGAATTGTAGGGGATTTGATATATATTAGCTTAACATACCTTTCTAATACAGTAAAAAAACCCTGTTATGAAAAGTTAATGCTCGAGTAGAACATATACTAGAACTTTTGTTGTTTAGCATTTATCGATGTCATTTAACAACTTACTTAACAGTAATAAGCAGATAATTAACTTTATTATTTATTTAACCTTAATAATAATAATGTAGCAAAACAAATTATAAATTTTGATAATAGGGAATAATAATACTTGCTTTCTATCAGAGAAGCCCAGGTTTAATTTATGTACAGATTTGTTTAAAAAATTATATAAACAAAAGGATCCCAAATGCTTATGTTGATTTAAAAATGTTATATTCTAATTATTGTTTATTTCACCTTTTTTATTTAAATTTTTTTATTATCCAAGAAATACGGAGAGAAAAACACCACTTTAGTTGTTATTTCGGATTGTTTTCTTTACAAAAAAAAAAGGTTTCAAGTCTTGGAAACATTCAGAACTAAATTTTAAATGGCGTTCACAAAATTTACATTGATTAATAAATTTTTAAATTTTTTTGAGAGTGGTCAAAGTGTCTAAGAATTATGAAAAATGTTTGTGAGTTTGCCATTCTTCCTTCGTTCTATTTTAACACAAGGTGATTCAGAACTTATCTAAAAAAATACAAATACAAATTTGTAAAGAAAAAATCTAAAATAGCAGTTCGAAAATGATTTTAAAATACACTTCTGCACGGCACTGAAAACTGGTTCTCTGTAAAACCTGATAAGGTGGCAATCTGCGACCGGACAAAAAATTGAAACAAATGCTCAAGGAAAGAAATAAATAACATTTTATAACGCCAATTTTATAGAGCAAATTGAACTGTTTTTATCGCTATTGTTATTAACTACTAATAGATTTAATTTGTGGTTTTAATTTTGGTCAGTGGTCGCGCGGTTTAAGGCGTTAGTACTTGAATCGAGGTGACTAGACGGAGTTGGTTCGAGCCCAGCTGCCGGTAGACCGTATATAAGCTGTATTCGTGGAGAGGATTGGCACCCTCTCTGTGGGTATGGTAGGGTGAAATAATGTTAGCTTGGGTCAATGTGAGAGATTGATGCCGGTTGATATTTGATTACCCCCCTAATTAATGAGGTTTTCCAGGTTTTCCTCATTCCTGCACTGAATAGTGGTTAGGGCCTACCAACGTAAGTCGTTCCTAGGCGCAAATGCGGCCTGCTTAATAATAATATGCCGCCCCCTCTCCCGCAGAAGTCTTCGACTTCTGGGCTAATCCCTGTGATTAGAATGAGGGGTAGAGATATTATTATATTATTATTATTAATTACTAAAATAGTTTGACATACCTGAGGTTACAACAACATTTTGGGCCTCTCTTACCCAGTTTCTACAAACTAACACAATTTTTTCTGCTTCTTGTCCGTTTTGAACTCGTAAGTTACTGGCAGTAACTATGATACGTTTGTTTCTGTAAATCATAAATAGTATGATCCACTTCGGTGCGATACAATTCATTTTTTAAATATTCCCACAGAAAGAAGTCTAAATGATTTAAAGTCAGGAGATCGTGGCGGCTATGGTACCGGTCCTCCTCGTCCAATTTCTTGGTGTTAATTCTTGGACATGCTGTACATGATACGGATATAATTGAGCCTCGTGTATGATATGTCACACTGCTACAATAGACCGTGGAAGTCTTGCTCTTCCACGATTCAGTTTGAAATTTCCCTCGCGTTGCACTCAATGCACACCGCGGTAAAAGTAGCTGTATTTGGCACATGTTTACCAGGAAATCGTTCTGCTAAAGCATTTTCATAGCGTAATAAATTAAAGCGATATCCATCAACTCCGAGTTACTACTATACACGTAAGCCATTTTTGACACTTGAAAAACTAATGTAAACCATGGCGTCACAAAAACTTTTGTGCACACCTACAAAAAGTAATTGGATTTCAATATTTGAAATCGCCTGTCTGGAGACTACAGTGGCCCAGGGATATAAAGATTGAAAATACTACAACTTCAATAATGTTTTACTCGGAAACTATAAGAATTTTATATACAATTTTTTTACGATATCGTCATTTTTCATGACGCATCTATTCCCAAATTCTTTTAGATACGTTCTGAATCACCCTGTATAGATAACTCACATGGGATTGATTTACATACTTTAAACAATGATGAATTTGAAGAACCAAAATAGTACAGTTTAACCAACGGTCTCTAAATCAATAAATACCTTTCACAATAACATTCTCTTGGTGGTTTAAATAACCTCCAATAAAAATGTAATGCATTGTTCATAAAATAAAAAAATGGGGGCTGAATATAGCACTAAAATAATTTAAACGATTGAATTGTCCCCTAGGATACGGCCGTAATATCATGAATATTACTGGACCAACTTTTAACGGTGAACGTATCCCCGGATACCAATCTGAAGGAAAAACTTGCTAAAAAAGATTACACCAAATCAGCTGAATGGGATATTAAAGAGTGGAAGCCTTTGGCCAGGCCGTCTCTTGGGGAAATGCGCCCGGAGACTAATGACAGTGTAGTGCCATTTTTCGTTAATTAAATACATTTTTGTATTGTTTGAACAGATGTATACAGTGCTTTCGAAAGTAACGAATAAATTCCTTATTTTTGAAATTCAGAAGTTTTCGAAAAAAATCCCTAGCACTTCGATTTTGTTTTAAAAAAGGCACCTTTTGACATACGACCCATATTTGTGGCGTTATCGTTGTTCGAGATATGATGTCATCGACAATTTTTTTTAATAGCAACCCCCAATTTTGACCATGCCATTTGAACAGGCGTGTCATTCTACATACATACATAATGAGTAATTATGGTGTTACATAACAAAAATTTCAAGAAAATAATGTTTGAAGATTTTAAAATTTAATTTTCACAATACTATGCATCTCCCCATTATCCAACATCTGTCCGTGCTTATTTAGTTGAGCTGTTCCCGAATCGTTGGATAGGGAGAAGAGAGCCGATTGAGTGACAAGCCAGATCGCCTGATTTGACACCCCAAAATAATTTCTTGTGGGGATAGGTACATGCTTTTGAAATAATAATGACACTCACTCAAAACAGTTTTTGAAGTTCTGGAAGTTCTTAGTAGAAATTTCATTAACTCTCTATTGATGAGTGAAACAACTAAGCACTAAGTTTAAAAGTTGAAAGTAGATTTCATTGCAAATACGTCCGCAGTTCAAAAGAAATCGCAACATTCATGTTAAAGCGTGTCATTATTATTGCAAACGATTGTACTTAAAAAACAAAGTATACGTTACTAGACCGGTTAATTTAAAAGATTTAATAGCAATAATTCGTCACGAGACACATCGTATACCTCCTGAAGTTATTGATAATGTCGAAAAAGAATTTATTAATCGGTTTGGCTACTGCAGCCAACGATGCACAGTTTCAACATTTAATTTAGTCGATTTTTTACATAATCTTTATCAATGTCAGTATTGTGAAAATTAAATTGAAACGCTCTTTTAAATGGCATGGTCAAAATTGGGGGTTGCTATTTAAAAAAATTGTCGATGACGTCATATCTCGGACAACGATGACGTCACAACTGTGGGTCGTATGTCAAAAAGTGCCTTTTTTAAAAACAAAATCGACGTGCCGGGGTTTTTTCTAGAAAACTCCTCAATTTAAAAAATAATGAATTTATTCGTTACTTTTCGAAAGTTCCTTAAATGCTTTTTACTATGTTAAGTAGCTATTAGAAGTAATATTGCTATAAATATCTAATTATAAGAACAATAGAACACATATTGACAAGTCATATTTTGATGCATACGTTTTTGCTAAAACAATTTTTGTTTCTGTGCAAGCTTCTAATTTTCATGTAGATATTCGTAATATTATAGTGTTTTCCGGATTGTTATGCCGTGACCCTGGCAGCTAGGATGTTTTGACCTGCTGTTGTTGTTCTCGGGCTAGGTTCTGTAGGAACAGACTCACTATCGGAATCACCAAGTACACCCTATATGATATGATTTCGGCTCCTGTTGTTGGTATTACGACTGCTACGGTCGGAACCGTTTCTTGTCTGTCTTATGAATAACTCTAAATGTAGATAGAAAAAATAAAGACGCTTATTATGCTACAAACCAGGAATATTTTAGGTTGCAATTTGAAGTTAGAATTTTGTGATTTTTGTTACAATTTTCCTATCCTTACCATAATTTACCTTTGTTAAAAGTCAATAAACATAAATCAGTTTTTTATTTGTATGGTATTTTATAAACACTAGAATTTATGGTGCGTTATTACTTTTAATGATTTTTATTTATATAATTGTGATTAATACAGAAATGGGGTTTCCATTTAAAAAAGTTAATCGTGATATAATACATTTTTTTGCTTTACCCTGTATACATGAAAACTGGTTTTAAATATACGCAACTAAAAATAAACATTTTTAAACAAATTTATTCCATACATTTGCCGGTCACTGTAGATACATTTACGTAAATATAATTTCTATACAATAACCAATAATAAATTAAAGTTACGTTGGCAGACTGATATTAATTTCCTCCAACAGCAGTCAGGGATTAATTTGACTTCTGAAGTAGTTTCTATTTCTTCAGATTTCTGACTTTGACACACTACATATACAGGGTTAACTATGACTAAGTACAAAAATCCACGTGGTCAGGACGATCTAAAAAACAATACAAAAATTATTCCAGAATCTTAGCTCGATATTTAAAAAATGGGGCAAAACCCTCTTTTCCTACGGAAAGTCGGCGCCTATGATACGTACGACTGAGATGGCTTAGACCCATAGATAAAACTTACATCTGTCAACAATATCTACTACCATGCGATCGGTTTTTTGCAGGCTTTCTAAATGCAGAAACGACAAAAATTAAGATTTTTATTAGTAATAATACTTGATAGATACGTAGGAAGCAGTTAATCCGTTAGCTCCACTATTTTGCATTCGTTTTTCATTATTTCGTTACAAACTGGCAAAACTACAACATTTGCATTCATTATAACCACTCACTACCGATAAAACACACTTCCTGTAGGTACAGCTAGATAAAATATCTATTTATTATATCGAACGAAAGAAGAAAACATTAAAATGTACCCGCGGCAGTCTTGTGCCATTGTGGGAAAGTATCTGCACGCAACACAAATCGCTTTATTTAATAACTATAAATCGTTTAAAAATTAAAAAAGGCACTAAAAACTGAAGAAAAACACAAATCTACAACGAAAATACATGGTAAACACAGGAATTAAATTAATACTTGACTGGAAATTTTGCGGTCATGTTACTAGTTGCATACCTTACCTACTCTGATTATTTAAACGCGTGACCGAGTCGCATAGGCGGCGTTAAATAAGGATTTAATATAATTTAGAAAATCATTTTTGTTTCGCTTTGTAAAAAAGTTTGGAATTTTTTTGAAGGGTGATTCCGTTAATTCTTAATTTTCTCTATCCCCTCTTAAAATATTTGTACTTAGTCATAGTTAACCCTGTAGAAAACTGTTGCCCATAAAAATCAAAAGAATGCAGTTTCGACATTTTTATTTTATTTTTTGTTTGCTTTAGTGTGTTTAACATTTTCCAATAATTATCATGAGTAACGTAGAAACCATGATGTACTCTTTCTTATTTACAATAAAAATAGCACGCTGTCACTGTCTTATATATGTATAGGTTTAGAATCATCCTGTATATTATACAAAACGAGGAGTACATTTATATCCTGTATCTGAAACTTTAAAATTTATTCTTATATAGCATAGAAGAAAGATTAGTCTGCTTTCTAGATTTTAGAGTTAAGTCAACTAATATAAGAGCACAATATTTTTTTACAACGGGTGACTAATTAACGTACAGCAAAAAATTCTCTTCTAAAAGTAAGGTCGTCGGCGGTCCTGTATAATGACTTAATGACTGTAAAACATTGGTGGTTGTTCTGAAGATCTTACTTAGACCCCTGTCTGGAAAGGCAATTTGTCATGTAGAAATAGGCAGGGAGGATCATTGCGCTTACTAGTGGTGAGACATTATAAAATATTTGAGCTTATACTAATGTTCAGCAGCTTGGAAGTCGTTTATATTACGTTTATGTTTCTAACTTCCATACACAACTATAAAGATTTCACAGTACGAACTAAATAATTTGTAGTTTTCATGGTTCCTATTTTCTATAAAAGTTAAGATATTAAACAATAAAATGTTGGTCTTTTGGACATCTCGTGTATCTAATTCAAAATATTTATTAAATATTATAATTTATCAGTTAAATGTACACCTTTTCCTGATGTCTGGAAAAAGTTATAAGTTATTCGTAGAATGGAAAATTATGCAGGATAATTCACAACTTATCCGAACAATAGTCAATATTGCAATTTTTTATATCCTTACAGTTTCCGAGAAAAAAAAATGTTGTAGTATTTTCAACCTTCATCACTAGATTACTGTAGACCAGGGATCACCAATTAGTTTCATTGCGGGTCCGTTTAAAAAATATATACATCTGTCGCGGTCTGTTTGGTAGATGATGACTAGCAACCAAGATTTATAATATCAATTAAAAAATAAAACAAAAACACATCTGAATCTTTTTTTATTAAGGATAGGTACATTAATTAAAAGATAACAAAGTAAGTACCTAATATTAATGCGAAAAATTACATTTTTTACTCTGAACAATATGTCTGAAGTCTGGAGTTAAGTTCGTGCAAGCTATTGCCATTAATCCTAGATATTTACAACCGAATCGTAGAAGAGTTGCAACAGCTGAGGAACACATTTTAGAGATTGTCGAAGAGAATCCCCTAATAAATACCAGACAAATCACCAGTGTGACATATTATAGATGAGGCTCAATTATGCCAATTACTTACGACTTCGAAACATTTGTGTTATTTTGTAGAAACTGGGTAAGACGGGTCAAATTGTATTTACACGTCGGTTTACAAAATCTTGAACAGTTGTCGTAACATCAGGTATGTCAAATTATTTTATTACTTAGAACCACAAATTAATTTTATTAATAATAACAATAGCTACAAAAGCAGTTGAATTTGCCGATTTAAAATAGGTGTTATAAAGCTATAAAGGATTTGGGTTTTAGGGGAACATTTTTGGCATGGCTTGCCTCTTATCTTGAGGTCAGAGAAATAATAGTAAAGGTTGATGGGCAGCGATCTCTTGCTCACTATGTAGATACAGTTGTACCTCAGGGGTCTATACTTGGCCCCTTAATTTTTTTATTATATATAAATGATTTATCAAAGTTTGTAAGTACAAGGCACTTAGTCCTATATGCTGACGATACCACTCTGGCAACTGATGCTGATTCTCACGAAGATTTCATTATAAAAATGAATATTCTTTCCAGGGAATTTACCTGGTGGTGCGAGAGGAATTCACTGCAGTTGTAAATGCAACTAAAACTACCTGTATGCAATTTGTTCCCAGGGGACAGCTTTCCGACTGTGGAGAAATCTTAGTTAACAATACTAAAATACATTTTTCAAAATCTATAAAATTTTTAGGTTTGGTTGTGGACAGCAATATGAGCTGGAGTACAAACATAAACCAAGTGTGTAAAAAATTAAATCGTAGCTACTATGCTATTTTACAACTGAAGAATATCTTTAATCCTTTTCAGTTAATACATGTTTATTATGCCATTGTCTACCCTCATATTTCGTATAATATTATTCTGTGTGGAAGTGTAGGGGCTGCCTCTCGAGTTTTTGTGTCTCAATAGAGGATTCGAAGATTGATATTTAATTTAAAATATAGGGACATCTGTAGAGCACATTTTAAAAAATATAATATCCTCACATTTTATTCTATATACATTTACAAGTGCGTTCTATATGTTAAGAGTCATTATCTAGATTTTTATAGAAACTGATTATCATGATCATTTTACTAGGGCCTCTAATTCTATTAGGCCACCTAAATATGCTACTAGTCTCTATGAACGGAGCCCAGTCTATATGGGTATCAAACTCTTTAACCATCTGCCTTAATGTGTGAGATTGGAGATTACTCCAAAGGCTTTTAAACGTAAACTAAGACAATTTTTGTCTGATTGATGTTTCTATAGCGCCTCGGAATTTATGGATAAGAAATTTTAAACTTTATTGACTGATCATATTGAGGCTTTTATTGTGTGTTGCTGTTACTATGGTTGATGTGTTTGTAAATTGTGTTAAAAAATTGTACTCTCTAACATTGACTTATCCTATATCATTGCTGTATGATCTAGAAGGATGAATAAATATTATTATTATTTATTTCTTTCCTTGGGAACTTTTTTCTATTTTTTGTCGTCGTGGTCGTCGACTGACTGCTTTGCCTTACTTAATGTCCGGTTTTAGAGTGGATCAGTTTCTAATGCTAGGTAGAAGTGTATTTTTACATCATTTTTGAACTGCCCTTTTTTATTTTTTATATAATTGTATTTGTAAGAGCCCTCTGTACATTAATTTGTTTTCGGATTTGTTGGGAATCAATAATTTCAGTAAAGTTTTTGAAACAGTTATTCATGAAATACTCTAGTCCTGTAATTGGATTCTGTCTGGAATTGAAATAAATAAATAATTATATTTCAATATTTAATAAGTTATTCATTCCCTTTACATATTTTCAAACGTACTAAATACTGTTTCATTAAATTTTATATGAATTGGTTTATTACTCTGAGGGAAAAAATAATATTAAATAATTTGAGACAGAATTTTAAACGGTAAAAATGGAAATTACAATTTTTAAATAAACGGTGTGAACGAATAGAAAGCCACAGGAGCTTTTAAGGCTTAATTTACCAGATATTTCAAAATTCTGCTGTTTAATGTACGATTTTTAAAGCACTTAATCCAGTAAATTTATAAACTGGAATTAATGTTCATAATTTGATGTATATCTTCATCTACATTATTTTTCTGTATTTAAGTTTATGCATTTTGTTACTACGTACTTTTTATTTTAATTATATAGTAGGTATTTAGTAGGATTCCTAATTATAAATTTTTTAGTTTTTATTAATACACATTTAAAGAAATTTAGATAACTCGATTTATTTAAAATTTTTTCCTAGAATATCATTAAATTTAGTTATGTATACTTATACTTTTAATAGTAAATATATGCCTGGTAAATAACCCCAAGGTTTAAGAGTTTCTAAAATACTAGTAATATATTCAAATGTTACTAACGAACATTTTTTGACAGTTCTAACATCCATTTAAATTTCGTTATTTTTTTAATGTGACACAAATGGCCCAATCATTTAACTGATAAAAGCATTCAGTGATGTTTTCAATCACACAACCACCATGACACCAACATTGTTTAATTTTTACAGCTTCATATTTTAAATAAATTTTAAAATGTTACGTATTGGCAGTGCGAGTTTTCAACCTGTTGAGCTAATTAAAGTAAAAAATCAAAATAATGCCAAAAAGTCAGAAATACTGTTGGAGGATATTTATGAAGTTTTGCTGTGAACGAAAATATGAGCATAGAAGCATAAAAAAGAATGGGACATAATTCAAAGAAGCAACAGTAAAGACTATGTGGAAGGCTTCGTGTAAATTGTTACAGGAAAAGCTATAATGACTTATAAGATTATTATTGACCCTTTTAAGAGTATAGTATTTAATCCTGCCCAAAAACTGCAAACAAATCCGTGTAAACATAAGACAGTTCAGTTTGTTAGAAGTCCTAAGCCTTTTAAAAATGGAAAATAATCTAAGAAAATAGGAAACTTATATATCTGAAAATTTTTTAAATCGTGATCTTTTAGCGTACTTATCATCTGTAGAAACATATTTTTTGATAAACTTTATCAATTTGGAGTAAAGTCTCCTACAGAGAACAATGTAGTGTTTCTGGCAACATCACCACCACCAGTTTAATTTCTATGAAATCAAGATTTTATAAACTCGGTTTTATTTTTTCTGTACAACTGTTGCTCCGCTGGATAGTTGAAGTTGGAAATTTTTAACTTCACCCGACTTCAACAGCGAAAAGATGGGAATACGATTAATTTCATTGGCTGAAAATTACTTGACTTCGTGTTGCTGGCAACACTACATTGTTCTCTGAATGTGCCTTAAATCTATTTTAAGCAGTCATTGACTCATCTTGTACATTTGAACATTAATATTTTTTCTTCACAAAAACGTATTTTTTTACTTAAAGGCCTAAGTATAAAAGTTTACTTCCTTTCCACTCCGTCCGTGTACATACTGAAATTTTATATTCTGTTGATCGGCGATTTAGTACTGAATGTTTTGTATATTTGACTGCCAAATGCAAATGTCAAAAACAGCTGAGAGATGTAGGCAAAATCCCATAGTTGTGCGTAACAAATCCCCACATTTGTAACGCTGGATGTATTTTATTCATTAAACAAGCGATAACAATAACGGCTATCTTAAATCACCACCCGAGCACTTCATTTATTAAGTTGCAGCAGTTGCGTAATAATTATTAAAGGTGATACTATTACAGCATTTTGTACCCATTTGTAATTCCCAAAGTTTATAATGTGGTTATTTATGTTTGAAATACACAACATTTAATATACCTACATAAGTTTGTTTTGTTCAGTAAGTTAGTACATTACTCAGTTTAAAAGTTTTCCAAATAGAGCAAAAGGTGCAGTAAATTTTCCTTATTGTTCTGTAAATGTCCGTTAAATTACGCATTAATTGTTAAAAGGTGAAACTTAAAGAAGGATTACCGATAAGCGAAACATGTTAATTTCATTAAACAAACTTTGTATATAATGCAACGAGAACAATACTGTACTTCCTGTTCAACAGTTCAATTTAATTATCTACATTGAGAAAAACCTTCCAAGTAAACTGTTGCTAAACAAAATAATACACTTAAATATTTTTTATCTGGTGTAGGGTGTCTTACCTACCCACAGGTAAAATAATATTTGTACACGTGTATACCACTAATAAGCGATTACGTCACTTGTGGCCAGTAAACTATTTTATTAAATGTTAAAATTCACTTCCAGTAAGTCATTAGTTTACTTGGAATTATTTTGCAGGTAGCTGTTGTTGTTAAGTATGATTACTGAAACATAAATTGCTGTCATAACTGGAAACCACAACTAATTATGTTGCTGCGATAAGAGACTTTGTCCACTTGTCACCGCCGACTATAGGAGAAATGTGTCGAAAGGGTCGTGAATTAGTTCAATTTGGCGCCATTAAGTTTTGTATGGTTGTGGTGTGTACTTCAGGCCGGTATAGTTTGTGTGTTTCGGGTAATTTTAATAACTATAGAATACCAAATATTGCATCAGTACCATGGTTGTTGAACGCGTGAGTTTATTTGTTATTCCGTATGCGGGTATGGTCTGTTCCGATTTCTTTTTTATTATTTATCGTTTCGGTGTATTTTCAACCATTTTGCCGTGATTTTTAATTATTCATGTATTTTCTGTTATACAAGTAGGTATATATTTTTTTGTATGATTTTATTTGCCTATTTTGTTTTCACATTTAATATATGTTGAACCGGCTCCCAAATTGAACCTTCACTAGATTGAGCTGTTGCAAACAAATTAGCGCCATCTTCATACCAGGTTTTAAAAGAACCCTTTTAGTGAACCTAAAATCGGTAGTACACTGCACCATGCCGATTTCCAAATTCTGTTTGTCGTGCATAGTTTTGGCAGACCTATTCGACTATAATATTAGTGTGTGTTTAGCTAAGGAACTCCACAGCTATTAAACAAGGTATAATAAGTTTGATGTTGCCATTAAAAAGTCCAATGTCTGCACTATTTATTACGCTAGGAGCAATACTTTATAAGTTTCTAGATTTTTAGTTGAGAGGTTATAATATGAACTTACTGTCAGTTCCCCAAATTGAACCCCTAAAAGTTGCCAAAATTGAACTGGGGTTCAATTTAGGCACCATCGCCACTAATTACCGTTATTGCTATGAATCAAAAATTGAAATGTGGAGGAAAAGAAAAATCCACTACCATCGCCACCAATCCAGAAACAAATAGTTGGTACTGTAAGGAATGCGGAGTGGAAGAACAAAGTGACATGATCCAATGCCTGCGGTGTAAGGTGTGTTTGCACTGCAAGTGCGTGGGTGTAGGTGCACGCCAAAAGCAATTTATTTGTGCATCTTGTATTGAGTAGGTTATTGTGTAGTATTTTTTGCTTTTGTGGTCATATTCAGATTTTGTTTTAGTTATTCACAGAATTTTATTGTTTTTTTTTTATAAATTTTATACGTTTTATTAAAAATAGTGTAATAACAGTTTTCTCATTTCAAAACTACATTTTTACCCGTCATAAAGCATGGGTTCAATTTAGAATACCGCAGGTTCAATTTGAGCAACTGGTTTCCCAAATTGAACCATTTACATACTCCCAAAAAAAAAATTGCCCTTTAGACGAGAAGTTTTGTAAAGGCTGCAAAATACCGGAAATGTGCTTCCCAATGTCAAACACATATTTTGCCTGGGCCGCATGGAACCGTTCATCAATTTTTCTCATGTTACAGTGATTTTTTCAAAAATTGGTTCAATATAGGGAACTTTACCCTAGTTTGAAATTTCAAAATGTACAATAATTAAGTTTCGAAGCTGCTTTGGAATATTTGTCGGTATATTTATTTATTTAAATGATATAACATGTGGATCAAATGTATGCCATGGAAGCTGCCAAAACATATGTCAGTATTAAATAAAAAATAGGCTTAAGCCGGCTTCAGAGAACAACGTAGTGTTGCCAGCAACACAAAGTCACGTGGTTTTCAGCCAATGAAATTAATCGTATTCCCCTCTTTTCGCAGTTGAAATCGGGTGAAGTTCAAAATTTCCAACTTCAACTATCCAGCGGAACATAAGCAGCACTAATAAAACCAACTTTATAAAATATTTATTTAATAAAAATTAAACTGGTGGTGGGGATGTTGCCAGCAACACTACATTGTTCTCTGAAGCCGGCTTTATAGTTAACAGTTTTATGGCATAATTTGATTCTAAAGTTTTCCTTCTTCAGGAGGAAATGCACTATGTGGTCACGGTCTAGGCGCACCGCGGGACATGCTAGTCTCGTTCTCGTCTAGTGAAGAATTTTCTAATGATTTTAAATGTACACGTTTGCACTAGTAGGTTGGGGGCTGATCTCCCTTAAAACTTTTTGGAGAAGTTTGGCCAAACGCGTCAATTATAAGAGTTAATGAAAATATGTCTTCCACAGAACATCTAAATTGTACTGTAGAACAAATCAAAAGCGCCCACAGAACGACACATGCGACTGATCAGTTCAGTACAGAACACTCCGCGTTCTCTCCTTTATTATTCGATTACCTCTACTGTATTTAGATAGATGAATTGGTTCGGCTAACTGACCTAACCCCTTTGGATTGCTTTCTTTATATTCTAATTGTTACAATTTGTCTTTTTTTCTGTACTTGTTTCATATATGTCTCATTATTGTAATTTACTGTTATTGTATTTCTGTATTTCTATTTTGTTGAATTGTTATTTGGCCATTTTTTCTCCAGAAGTACATTACTTTGATAGTAGTAAGGTGTACAACAACATTAATTTCGTTAAAATATACAAATATTCTATGGCAACTTCTATATTCAATTGTAAATTTTGAAAGCTTAAACTAGTAAAGTATTAAGGCAATACCATGTAACTAGATATTTACTGTAAGCAGAATTTTAAGGACAATCAGAATTAGTAATAAAAAGTTTAGGTTGCATTTTAAAAAAATTGGAAGCGTCACGGTGAGGTAGAGGGTGCATGGTAAAAACGTCTGCATTACTGGAATTGATTGAACTTTTAAAAAATAAAATTGACCTGTACGAGCATTTTGCACTTAGGTAAACATTGTATATTTAGAAACGTCCAAAGCCGGCTGGCGTCCGCACTGTATAAATGAGAATTACTTATGTAAGTCTCTTAAATCAGGACTTTGTTATGAAAAATGTATAAGTAAGTCTATTTTATGTTTAATTATTTAAGTAGTAATTATAATAGAAAATGTAAGAATAGGAAAAAATTTAAAAAATAAAAATGTGCATATTGTATAAATAATACAAAGAGACATATCAATATTAAACATGCAAAATGTTTTGGCTGTTTATGCTAGACATAAATGTAAAATTGTATTGACAGTAATAGAATAAAATTTATCATCACTTGCAGTTATTATTATTTGTCACAGAAATCAGAGAATATTTAATGCGTCACGTTTGTGAGCCAGTGAACAAGTAGAGCGCGCAACTGTGGTTGCGTAAGTAATTTTCTTAAGAAAAATTATTTTTTATTACATTTATATTTCAAATTTACTTACTTGTAACAAATTTAGTAATATTCTGTATCTGATGTAATTTTTTGGTATTAGTTTAAGAATATTTATAATTTTTACAAATCTTCTTTTGAAAATTTTACACCAACATTTTCTAACCAATTAGAAGCTTGTATTTGGTTTCGTTATAATGACAATTTAAAAAAATTCTGGAAATGTTGATTCTGCTTCAAGTAAGTTGCATGTAATTAGGTACACTGGAATTTTGTTGCCGTTTAGGTATGTACTATCGTTTGCAATAATAATGACACTCACTAAAATGAATTTTGCGGTTTTATTTGAACTTCTGACGTATTCATATTGAGATCTCCATTAAATTTTTAACATTAGTTATTAGTTGTTTCACTCACCAAGAGAGATTTAATTAAATTTCTATTTAGAACATCCAGAAGTACAAAAACTGTGTTAAGAGAGTGTCATTATTATTGCAAACGATAGTACAGATTGATATCTTGTTTGATAGTGCTTGTTTTAATTAATTTTTATTCTTGAGTTTTTAATAGTCTATATGTAAATTAAAAACAAACAAAAACACCACATGCAATTATTTTCAATACTAAGTCTAATAATTATCGCAGGTGATCCTTATTTCTACCTTCAAATTAATAGATAGTTTGATGTGAAATTTTCTTGCCGATTGTCCCTCGAGCTTAAATTATTTTTTTCCTTAAACTAATAACCGGAACTTTTCAAAGTATTCATGATCTGGAAAAAAATACTAAAATAATTTAGACACTAGTAATATTATAAATGAGTATTTAGCTAACGCATTTTGTAGTATTTTTTCATCGAAGTCGAATTATTACATAAATAATTTTAAAAATGGATTTAAGTTAATTTGGCATTGGCGCATTCGCCAAAAAGTAGAATTATAACTCTCAGTTTTATTACTTAATGTGAAAATTAATACAATATGGTATATTAATGTATGTTAATAGCATGCCAAAGGATGATATTTAAATACTATAGGCACGATAATAAACTATATGTGTAAAATTGTTTGCAAAATTACCATTTTCGCTTGATTTTGTATTACCTGAGCTCCTCAATATAAAAAATTATTTGTTCAGAATTATTACACCGCCACTTTTTCAGTTATATTAAGTAAAGCGAACTTTTCTTCATCGATATTTTCTTTTATAAAGCCCATCAAATGAGTGCGTAAGTGAATGAGTGTAAAAAATGTTTTACACGAAATATTTCATAGCAGAATTTTCATTTATCTTTTTCTAGATTTTATGATAAATTATTTCATTCTTTTTGTGCCTTTCTTCCCAGTTATAAAACTGTATATCAAGTTTTTATTATTGATCTTTAACAGATTATTTAACAAATTGTTTTAATTTTATACTTTAGTTTTACGTTTTAACTTATAAAATCCATTATTTACACATAAGTAAACAAAACGCTGATTCAGTAAGAATCTGTTTTCTTCATCAAAATTAAATTAAATATTAATTTAGTCATTTGTAGTAGTTTCACATCTGATTTGTCTTTTTCAAGACGTATTTCCCACCAAAATAAATGTAAGGGACAAATATCTAGGGAGAACAGGCGTGAAACCCAGTAACACAACGCTGATGATACCATATACCCTTCATTTATCTTCAGTCAGTTGCCCAGGAGAGCGAACATTTAGAAATCGAAGTAGTAATGGCCTGAATAAGAACTTGCTGAACTGAAGGACGTAGAATTTTAAAATATGGTTATACAGGACGTTTCTAAAATACAGGGTGTCCGGAAATGATAAACAAAAAATTCAGGGGATAACTCTAGACTGAAAATTAATGCTACCTCTTTCTATAAATTTGTTTCCAAAACTGATTATTAACGGATTTATAGGGTGTTAAAGTTAAAATTTAATTTTCGATATTTGTAAATAACTTATGAAATCCAAATATTTACATAAAATTTGTAACTCGGGGATTTTTGCGGACGAGAAATTCAAGTATGTTAGAGGGCGCCACTTGTGACACACCATGTTTCTTTTAAATGGCAGAATTTTTTTGCATCTTAATGTATCCATCTGACTATCGAAACAATCGATTCTCCTACCAGTTTTACTTGAAAAAGGTATACCTTGCTGAAGTCGGTAGGAGTAAGCATTTTTGAAATCATTCTATTTGAAATGCTTAGTGCACCGAGTAAAAACTGTTTTGGTTTCAGGTAAAGTGCCTTTTCTGCTGGAAATACAGCAAATTGTTACTTGAAAAAGTTGTTCAGAATTGTAGATTATGGAGATGTGCAAGAAGAAGAAGGTTTGATGAATCCATTTTTCAACAAATTACAAAGATTTTATCAAAGCAGGCCTATTTTTCTAAAATTTTGCAATTTAGTGCTGGAAGGCTATCGTTATCCGAGTAGCGGTTGTTGTAACAGTCGTAATATCAATAACAAGAACCGAACCGAACCGAATTTATACTGATAGCGCATCGACCTATACAACTTAGCCCGAGAACAGTAGCAGTAGGTAAAGAAATTCTAGCTAAGATTATCAATGTGCACGTTAATTCTTTTACTGGCAGGACCAGTTACCGAGATCACGGCATAGGAATCTGGAAAACTACTATTGATCGAATAAATTCAAATCTGATTTTAGTTTTGTTAGTTTTATAAAGGGCTTACGAATACATCTTTTTGTTTACTTTGAAACGTTATGAGACATGTTGCATATAAAAATTATGAAACACATATTCAGGGAACACTACTACAAATAAATACTATAACAATTCAGGTAAATATTCAGTTATTAAGCATACTTGCCTATAGACAAAATTTGACAGTGCCTAACACTAATTACTAAAAAAAACTCGTATAAATTTAAAACAATCAAAATCAATTAACTAGTTTATGCATGTATACTTTATAGCACATATATTCTTTTTTATGCTGTGTTTGCATTATAATTTTCAATTGAATTAAAAAAAATGAAAATCAATTTAAATGAATATATAAGGAAATGGCTTTGAGGCAAACATGGTTATTACTAAGAGTCTTATTACTGGTTGCCCTTTGTGATTTTGGTTAAGATTATTTAATATTGTCTCTCTGCTTCAAGTAGGTACTGAAATATATTAGTAATTCATTTCTGATAAACCAAATTTAACTTTTATTTTCATGATTTTTGTACTATATTGTTCATAGTACTGTACTTATTTTTATATTTTACATGATATTGCAGCTACCATCTATAATTCAAAATCGGAATTTAAAAAATCTAAAACAAATATTACGCATTCAAATTGTTATATTTAAATTATCTCCGGTTTCAATATATTTTAATACTAATAGATGGTTAAACAAGATAATTAAATAATAATAAAATTAGTTTGGGTTTATAACGTTTATAGGCTGTAAATACAGACAAATCATAAAATTAAATTTCAGCACAATCTTTGCATCGTCTTAGCTAGAATGTCAGGGGGAGAAATGCTCAGTGACAAATTGCTTTCTCTTTATGGCAAATTATGTTTTGTGTTTATGTTATTGTGAACATTTACCACATATTCAGAGAGTTTAACGTAACCTTCAGCAGAATATGAATATGAATTAGGAAATCACTCTTTATTCCTTATCGTATTCAAACAGTATATACTAAAATATACTCGAACATGATACATGTTTTGTTTTAATGATTAATAGTAACTGTTTGTTTCTTTGAGAATAAAACTCTTTCCCGAACATACAAAATGATGATTTACTACTTGTAGTCATCTAAAATTATTTAGCTCTTCTTTTTATAAAATTATAAAAGTAACATTTTTATTATAATTATTACTTTAATTACTACTCCAGAAAAGTGCATTGGTTAGGCCATTTAGAAAGAATGTGAAATGAAAGGACCGTGGAGAAATTGAAAATAGAAGAGAGTAAACCTGACTATAAGAAGAAAAGAGGTAGAACGAGAAAGCGATGGGGAGAGGAAGTTGCAATAGATCTAAAAGCAACAAATGACTACAAAATAGAGGCGAGAAACAGAAAGAAGTTAAAATAAATAACCCAACTCAGGACCCAAATGACCTGTAAACAGCTTTATATAAAAAAATAATGTAAACAAGTAAAAAATAAAATTTACTTGAAAAATTTATTCTGAAGACGACAATTTGGAGACAATGTCAAAACGGAACGAGAATTTCATTATAATGTATCAATAAATCTCTCCGTAAATAATCAACATATCGTGTTCTTCAATTAACTGTAGTCCTTTCGTTAGAAAGCAAATATCACTTGTTCAAATAAAGATATCCAAGTAAATACAACTGAATTACAGCCAAATAACGCCAGGAAATATTGGGATAAATAAAAGGGAGGCAAAATACTATTGCAGACCTGTGTCAGGTTTATGTGTTTGCTTGACGTAATAGATTTCTTTGAAGCAGATTGAAAAGTGCTGTGGACTGAAGGAAAAGTGAAAAAGGTTGATGTATTGAACATTTCTGTTAAAATATTTACAGAAGTTTTATCGAAGTCTTTACAGAGGATATATAGCATACAGGGTGTGACATTATGGTGGAAAAAAAATTTCTTAAGATATATGTAAAGGAAAAGTGTTATAGGAAACAGTTCAATATTCATATCTATTATTTTAAGAAAACTAAATTTAAAATTATGAATGAAAAAATGGTCACTATACGACCATTAAGAGTAGTGGCATATTGATAGACACCGATTTAAACCTTTATGCAGACCAATATGTTGACATATGATCTTTCGGGGACTTTTTTGTCAGAAAAGATTTTATTAGGTATTTATGAATATTATTTATGTCAGTTTTTTGCCACTAAAATATAAAGAACAAATAACCCTTTGCTCCTAATGGATGAGTATATTTTATTTTCTTGTTATAATAAATAATAGTATACAATTTAAGATTTTACTTCTATTAGATGAAAGTGACACATTTTAGTATCCTACATGCTTCATTGGACTACTCTATACTTAACTATATTCACAAATTAGGAAGAACAATGAAGAACAAGTATATTGACACTAGTGTACTAATCTGCAAATTCAATTCAAAGCAGAAAACCATCAAATATTTATACAGGGTGATTCTTTAAGAATGGGCAATCTCTGAACTGGATATACTACAGACCAAAATATGGCGATTGAGCCAAATATGCCTTATCCGAATGTTGCTGGTTTTAAAAATACAGGGTGTTCAATGCTAGAATTTTATTTTGAAATATGTCAATAAGTTTGAAACCTGTCGGAGTATTAAAAAAAATTGGCACAATTATGTTTTTTGGTACGGCAAATAAGAATTTTTAACTAATTTTGACGTCTCTCGTAGAGGGCGCCACTTATGGCACAGCATGTTTCTTTTAATGGCAGAACTTTTTTGCTGTTTAGTGTATCCATCATACTGAGATATTTCAAAATAAAGTTCTAGCATCGAACACCCTGTATTTTTTAAATCAGCAACACTCGGATAAGGCATATTTGGCTTAATCGCCATATTTTGCAGTGTAGTATCTCCATTTCAGAGATTGCCCATTCTAAATGAGTCACCCTGTATACTACCAGCCAAATATGCCTTATCCGAATGTTGCTGGTTTAAAAAATACAGGGTGTTCAATGCTAGAATTATATTTTGAAATATATCAATAAGTTTGAAACCAGTCGGAGTATTAAAAAAAATTGGCACAATTATGTTTTTTGGCACGGAAAATAAGAATTTTTAACTAATTTTGACGTCTCTCGTAGAGGGCGCCACTTATGGCACATCATGTTTCTTTTAATGGCAGAACTCTTTTGCTGTTTAGTGTATCCATCATACTGAGATATTTAAAAATAAAGTTCTAGCATTGAACACCCTGTATTTTTTAAATCAGCAACATTCGGATAAGGCATATTTGGCTCAATCGCCATATTTTGCAGTGTAGTATCTCCATTTCAGAGATTGCCCATTCTTAATGAGTCACCCTGTATACTACTTAACACAAAACGAAAAGATCACAATCTTTTCTTCCGTCGGTTAACACTTACTGATTCTAAATATAAATACGTAAAATCTGTGTAGGTGGAACTCTTCTTCTTCTTATTGTTAATGGTTTTCGTCCCATGCACATTTAACCAGATTCACATTTTTGTGTAATTTCTAGTGAAGCATTCTGTAGCTGGGGGATGATTTCTGAACTTAAGTTAACTTTTAGAAATTTTATTAATCTGATCTATTGAGAGTTTTAATTTGGTATTAAGGTATCAATTTGCATTGGATGTTTTCCAATAGCTTTTGTTAACTCATTGTATATATCTATTCCAGGTATAAAGTTTATTGGACATTCTACTAATATGCGATTTAAGTCTTCTATTTGACCACAGTCAGAGTTGGGATGCTTTAATATACTTATTTTATATACAGAGTGATTCATAATTCTTGGCTGAAAATATGAAGAATTGACACATAACGTTTATATAAAGTATGGGTCCTTACAAAATTACTGGGTGTTTTATTTAAAAAATATTAAATATTTTTTGCCCATTACTTTAACCTTGTTTGATATTTCCCTATCAAATTAATTGTCGTCAAGGAGGAACAAATTGTCTGCTCTACTGATTTATTACTATGTAGTTCTGTTTATTGTTATTAATTTTATTTGTTATATCAATAAATTGTTAAATTTTACTAATAAACTCAACTGCAAAACCTAATTCAACTAAAGCATTGCAATACAATTACAGAAGACACCGACTTGAATTATGATAACATGACATAATAAAATAAAATGAAGGAATAGTAGGTTAATTGCATAAATTGAAGAATTGAAAAATTGTAGCAAAATGAAAATTACGCCAGTGGCGTAAAAGTTAAAATTGGGAAATTGCCCCTCTACCCCTGTCGTACGCCTCTGGTAGTAGCCATGAATAAAAGAGTTAAAATGAATTTCCATAATTTTTAGAATGTTTATCAAGAAACTTTTCCTAAGAACTGAAAGAGCATTGCTTAGGTAAGTTTTTAATAATATCTGGATAAACCTACACACAAAGGTTTAAATAAAATCCACGTTTAAATTTGACTCTACGCTTTTACAAAGTAGAAAAACCATGTTTATGATGTTCTAGGTAAGTAACGAAGCTACTTTGGTTTTATTGGTTAAATCATTTAAATAATCCGTTCATTCCTAATAAAAATGTATAGAAACATTTGTTATAAAAAGGTTTGTTTGTCTTCTACCCTTCAATAATTGTAGGTTAAATTAAAAAATATTAAACAATTAATAATCGCAAATATTGTAACAGTTGGTCTATAGGTATGTTTGTTTTAATCGACTCAAAATCAAGTATTCTATCACCTCCTAAAATTATTGTAACGACTTGCAAAACACCCTGTATAATCTTTGTCAAATCATCTCTATTATTACTCAAACAGTATGTTTCTAGCAGTGTATATGTTACCGGGCAAACCCGATTTTAGGATTAACTAGATTTTCCTAGGCCAAACCAGTCTATCCGAAGAGCGATAGGATGAATGAGTTTATCCTAGTCTAAACTGGTTTGTCCTATAATCAATGTAATGTTATTAGGAAACACTGATTTGTCCTAGTCTAAACTAGTTCGAACTACGATGTAACTAGTCTGAACTGGTTAAATCCAGGTAGCAGCCCCGCTTTGGTTGGTCGATCACAAAGATTGAAAGACTTAGTTTGCACGCGTAGGTTGGCTGTTAAGGAGCGTTCGTCTTATTGCAATATAATTTTCTTGTGTGTATTGTCCCTAAAGTAGACATTTTGACACACTTTGTGTTATTTATTGATCTAATATTTGGGGTTTATTTCTGTTTCTCATTATCATCAATGAGGCTTTGTCAAGTGCGCACGTAAGTCAAAAAGAGTGGACGCAGAGATTCTTGGCAGAGGTTTTAAGATCTGAAGACGAAAAATCATCTCATTTTAATGTTTTAACAAAGGAAAAATATTTGACACTAAAAAAATATTTTAAAAGCACGTGCAAAGGCTGCGCAGAGCCTTGAAAAACAAGCGAATAAGATGAAAGCAACCTCTCACAAGTTGCATCCACCAGCGAAAGTTGGAGATAACATCATCATACCGACTCCCGATGTAGACAAGGCTAAAGGAGACCTTCGGAACGTTATTGGAGTTGTTCTTGAAGCATCTGCTGACGGATTTTATAAGATTGGGACAAAAATTATACTGCAGGTAATTATTTACTTTGGTGCGGTTATTAGTAGCTTGTTAAAATATTTCTATTTCAGAAATGAATTTTATATCTGCACACAAAAGTTTTTATCGGAAGAAGAAGTAAACAAAAATATTGAAATTTTGTTAAGAACCGCAGCGATCAAACATTCAGTTGGAACAGGCCAAGGTTTCTTTAAGCACTTGCACTAAGAAGTGTACGTCGAATCGATGCCTCTGCAAGAAAAACAATGTTGTCTGCAACTCGAAATGCCATAACAGTTTGACATGTAATAACAAATAAATAATAAAAGTTATTGAATGTGTAATAATAGTATATTCTTTTATTAGGAGTAAAAGCATTACTTTTGAGAGGAGACCATGTAGACTTGGAAAAATTAGTTTTTCCTAATAACATTACATTGATTATAGGACAAACCAGTTTAGACTAGGACAAACTAATTCATCCTATCGCTCTTCGGATAGACTGGTTTGGCCTAGGAAAATATAGTTGATCCTAAAATCGGGTTTGTCCAGTGACATATACACACTATTCGTTATTCCAGGCAGAAAGTGGATCATTATAATTTTATAAACCGGAAAACCTATTTAATTCGTTGCGATTACAAGTGCTTAACAAAAGGTAACCTCATTAAATAAAGCGGGTTGTTGAACGCCTTTTGTAGTCCATCCCCTTTATTAACGAGCGCAGCGATTTCTTTGTAAAACTGTAATAATACATAAATGTCAATATTAAGAAACTTTACATTGTTACCACTCGTTAACATTGTGGACGTTAATTGGATTCTTTGATCCCTCTTCACACAAGACCTTTTTTAAGTGTTTCCCTCTAGCTCCTTTAATTGCCTGTCATAAAATATATTTTATTATCTCTACATAAACGTTTTTTATATCATATTAAATTCTACCTCTGATTAACTTTTGCAGTTACTAAAAAAATTGTCGAAATTTTGAAAAATTTCGGATATCATAATTTAAGGACCAATAACTCAGAGGCTTTGATAATAGACAGATAATTTACAATTTTGAAAGAACATAAATTGCATGATTTTTCCAAATACCTGCAGATGAAAGAACGTATTATTTTAATCGAAATGCCGTTTGTCCTAAACAATTTCGTTGAAAAATAAACCTAAAAACGATATTTCAAATTTTGTCTGGCCACGCTCCCAAAAAACAGTCGCCGCCGTAGCGAAGACCTGTGACCTGTGGCCGTTCGCGCTGTATAACCTGTATAAATAAGATTTACATGTTTGCGGACAACGCAGTACATACTGTAACTTCTAAATTGTCTTAGTGTGAGAACACGTCACGTAGACAAATAAACTTTATTGTCACCTGATTATACAAGAAATATCCTTCAAACAAATTTCACAACTACTGTCAACACTTTACTTTGGCGTTTGTCCATCGCCTTCGACTGCTCAATATAAACTGACTGTGCTGGCGGAATTGATCCGTTTATATAGATTTTTAGAGTTCTCGAAGTTTGCGATCTCGAGAACGTGTCGAGAAACAAATAGAATATAGCCTGGAATATTCCAGAAAACGTCGAAATAAAGGTATTACAACAATTATAAATTCTAACGCAAACAGGAACATAATTAACAAACTAAAAAGGTAGGTGAGCTTCCGTAACAATAAGTTTAGAAGAGCTAGTTTGTCGTTTGTTGGCAAATGGAAGAAATATTAAATTTTCCCCTTACTGTACAAAGTTGCCGTCTCTTTTAACCGAAATCTAACCAACAGGATTGTCGCCGTAACTTTCACGAGCGGTTCTATATTGTAAACAAATAAATCAATTACATCTAACAATATCTAACTGTAAGTTCACCACATCAACTCTCATAATTATTGTAATGTAAAAACGGAAAATAGTAACATCTGCTTGCTTTGACTCCTAGTATTTCTGCACTAATGAAGTTGAGATTCGCAGCAATGAAGCTTATAAACATAAATGAAACTACTCGTGGCAAACTGTCCGCTTGTACTTCCTCAAAACCGGCTTCCGTCATCTATGACCCAAAAATGCCACGAAAAACGTAAAAACACAAGTAACAAATACCTATTTACATCATGAACACCGTAACACTGCACGTATATCTACGGAAACATAGGCAAGATGGCCGCGCTAAGCGGCATGTGACGTCACACCAATGATATTGCATTTTAGGCCACGTGGATTTGTTTACATTCCCTGATAATTTACTAAAGCTATTATTTTAATTATTATGTGATTATTGTCGCCAGACATTTGTTCTCACCTTTCAATATGTTTGAAAGATTACCTGTAATATACCAATACAAAATTTATGCACCTTCCCCACTATTGGAAATTTTTCAATGCCCTAGGGTTATTTTTTTCTTACGGGCGCCATATTGCATCTTGACAGTAACAGATGTAGAATAAAATTATGAACACTACTACTTTATTTGAAGAATAAGAATTTGGTTTGTTTTTCGGGCTATCCCAAAGGAAAAAAATAAATCCAAGCAATAAGTCTATGAATGTCAATCCAATTACTTATTAGGAAATCGTAGATTTAAATATTGGAACACCATTGCAGAATTATAAGGCACTGCACCATTTTGCTGAACCATATAGAAATTTCTAATAAAATGTAATTTAAGATTCTGTGCATTCTTCATTTCCATCCTTAAAATATTTAAGTATTTCTGAGAAGTAAGGCTTCCAACAATATAAACAAAGTTTATAAATAATGTCGAATCTGTGACAGCGTTTGTTAGCTTTAATTTTACTCCAAGAACAACTAGATTTTTTATTTAAATTATTGTATATTTTAATTTTAATACAGGAATATTAGCGCTATTTTCATCATTAAGTGGGGTTAGTATGTTTAACTTGAGCTTCTGACAATCTATCATGGCAGTCAATAACGGTTTTATAATGAAAATAGAAAATATTGCAGTTGGAAAAATGCGATAGAAGTTGAGACTTTTCCCGCCATTAAATAATTCGCGTTAATTTTAGCAAATTTTGCATCCTTCAAATAAAATAATAATAAACACTATCACAAAACTAAGTTTTTTAATCGTTAATAATAATAGACAAAAGCACATATTTGTAATAATAAAAAATACTTGTTATTCAACGACAAATTGCAAAATGTGATGAATATCTGTAAAATAAAAGTTACATTGTGCATATTTTACGAGTATTCATAAAACAATGCTCATGTCAAACGATGTATATTTTATATGTAGTGTACATCAAATAAAACCTATCATCTACACCACAAAAATCCGCAGCCATGTTATCGTTATGTATACGACAATATTTATGAGTTTCTACATAAATTGGTCTCCTATAAAATTCCTTGTACCGAACATCAAAGATTTTATATCTTATAGAAATAATTATGTTTGCCCAAAAGGTCAACTACCTCTATATAAGAAGTGCTTTCAAATAATTTATGGATTTCAGCAGATTGTAACAAATGACCCGTCATATAACACAATTAAATAATACTTCTGGAACTTTCTGCTTCATGAAAAATTACAATGGCATTTTGTGTGAAATGAATTACCTTTCCCGTAAGTTAGCATTTTCCTCTTTCTTATATAAGTATATAAGACTTTTGAGGCAAAAATCCTGCTTCTTCCAGTTAGTCCTCTTGTAGTAAATTTTACGTTTCTTTTTAACTAATGTGGATTTAATGACCGAAATAAGTTCTGGATAAGTACAATATTATAAAAGTTTTCACGCTTAAGATGAAACAATAGTCTGATAATAATTGTCGAAAAGGAAATTATGACAAAGGAAATTTTAAAAGTTAAAGCCTTTGGGAAGTGATACTTCAAAATAAGAATAAAAGTACTTGTTATGAATAGGGCTTGAACGAATCTTCCTCCCTTTTAAAGATGGACTAAAATAATATTTATAGATAAATAATTTTTATTTACATTTAGAATCATTTTTTAAAGTTTTCTTAGCAGTATTATTTTAAAAAGGGAAGTTTTTGTAAGTATTAGGGGTTGATTTTTACAAAACTTTTTTTATTTAAGTAGATATGGTATTTTTACGAAATAAAATATTTGCGAGAATTTTTTATTTATACAGTTTATTAATATTATTTGTAACAAATTTACAGTAGATGTTTCATACGTCCCTCATTCATTTTTAAAAACACTTTAGTTCTCTGATGCCAAAGGATATTTTTATTGGATCTTCGATTGGATCACTATACAACAAACTCATTGTCGAACTCGCAATTCATCAACAGTTGGTACCACCAATGATTTAAGGTGGTTCAAAAATTTAACGGATTCAAGTCAGGAGACCTTACACGACAAGCAAACCAAGTAAAAGGTTAATCATGTCCTATGTACATCATCAACCAAAATAATTATTTAAGCGATTTCTTACATGTAAACCAAAATAGGCTATTTGAGGCTTTTACGGCCGGTGTTGTTATTTGATCGATAGTGGTTTTCCAAGTTGCTGTGTCCAGCGGCGTAACACACAATCGCATGCCCTCCCCCCCATTGATTTTTCAGCACTGGTTGTGTCATGACCCAGATAATTGGTACATCGCTAGCCTGTTCTTGGGTTAAGTTCTATATCTGGACCCACAATCGTTACTCTAGGGTCCTTTCATACACAAAAAAGAAATAACACATGAAACGCACCTTCGTAAAAAAACGCGATAGTGGTATTTTATGGAAGAAGGGAAAAGAAAGAAGTCGGACCGCGCTGCTCGAGATACAGATTCAAACGAGCTTCGGCTTATTCCATCATTAACGTATTAAACGGAAATTTGAACTGCCAGCTTTTTAGATATGCCGATGGTGCAAATTACAGCCGATCCAATGTCGACTCGTGATTACTGCGGGTCAGAATTTATTATGGAACTAATCCGTTAAATACTTCATATTTATTACACCATCTGATTATAAAAGTGCGAATTTAATTGTTTGTTTCTGTTATTATTTAACGGTTTCGCAGCCTTACAGCGCATGACATTGAGTAGGCATTGGAAAGAAAGTTATTGACCTGAATAGGTCAAGATTCACTGTTGCCAAATTATTTATCCCTGAATATGTCTGGGACTACTTTTTAATGATAGCACGATGTGTTTTGTATTACTGCTAGTATTTAAATACGAAAAACTTTTTAGCCTCACTTAGTAATTTACCTAGTGAGTATTGGTTATGTATATTACTATTCATGTAATTAAATATATTTGGTTTATTATTTAATTTCTTGAAGTTTTGTAACTTCAATTATAATATTTTTATACTGAAATTTAATATATTAATTATTATACAAAATAATTTATAGCACTCATTACATATTTTAACATTATAAGTATAGGTAGCAGAAAAATATTTAAATTTGGCAACGTCGCGTGGGGCCGACACTGAGCTGAACTGCCGCCTGAAGTCAGCAACAGTCTGAAAAGGGGGTTTTAATAATAGTTTGAAAATATTTTTTCTGCGTAGATATACATTTAATTTTTTTTTAATCGGGTATTTGTATTATAACCATTTCTCTCTATTTTATCTTAAAATTAATGACACTATGACTGAATTATTCGATATAATCAAGAGCTATTGTGATCACCGCAAATTCGCAAGTATTTTATTCTACATTAATCGGAAGTATTATAATTATATGCAATGTATGTGATAGAACAGGAAAAACAAATTGGGTATGTTTCTGGAAAAAATATAATTGATGACGTCATTAGTCGTTTCCGTCAAATACCAAAAATAATACTTTCGACTGAAAATAAAGCCTGCCTTCCATTTCCATTTAACATCGTGCATGCCGAATTTTATTTCAATATTTTGTATCCTTTTTGTATGTACAGTAGGCCCATACTATCGAGTTTGAGACACCCTGTACAATTTAGGAAAGGAGTACAAACACTTATTTATTTATTGCTGCATGATTCTCTATGCTGACACTTGCTGTTGAATATGTACGCAATAAAGTTACGTTTAACGTAAATACTCTTATAGTAACTTTTTTGATCTCAGTGGTCGCGCGGTTTAAGGCGTCGGTACTTGAATCGAGGTGGCTAGACCGGTGTGGGTTCGATCCCCGCAGCCGGTAGACCGTATATCAGCTATATTCGTGGAGAAGATTGGCAACCTTTCTGCGGATATGGTAGGGTGGAATAATGTTAGCTTGAGTCAATGTAAGAGATTGATACCGGTCGGCATTTGATTGACTAATTAATTGTTTTCCAGGTTTCCCTTATTCCTGCACTGAATAGTGGTTAGGGCCTACCAACATAAGTCGTTCCTAAGCGCAAATGCGACCTGCGTAATAATAATATGCCGCCCCCTCTCCCGCACAAATCTTCGACTTCTGAGCTAATCCTCGTGATTAGAACGAGGAGTAGAGATTTTATTATTGTTATTATTATTATTATCATATAGCTTTGAGTCCTTAGATTTCTTATTATACAGATGTTGTACTGATACGTTATATTTTTGTCTAGGATCCAATTCTTACACTCATTTAATCAATTTATATCACTTAGTAAACACTATAAATAAAACCACAAGTGAAATGTTACTTTTATACGTTACTTTTTTACAATTATCTGTACTTAATAAAATGTTTTTTTACTTTTATAAAAATTATTTGTATTTTATTAAACTGTTTTATATATTTAATAAAATACGAAATTTGCATCATGTTTATGAAATTAACTAGAGAAAACAAATACATAATTGGTTAGTTTGCGTACTATCCAAAGAAATGGCTATTTTGTGTTACCTCAATGGTTGTTTCCTTTGTTGCTAGAGCAAATTGATTTATAAACTAAAAACTATAAAAAGTCTTTGACTATTTTAAGTAAATTTTCCCAATGAGTGGATTAGTTTATAAAGTGCCCCGCTAATATTGTCGAATATGCGTTTTCTATCAAAATAGCCAACGGTTCAGTTAGTTTGTATACTAGTACTAGCCAACTAGTTTACACACTAACCAAGTTTACACTATAACCGTAACACATACATTAATGTGTTAACCGAATAACGTAAATTTTCTTTATGATTCTGGCTATAATACCGTCAATATTCCCTGTTGCTTCCAAACATTATTGTTCCGCGCAGTTTATCGTTAACTGCACCAAACTAACGGGAAACTCAATTAACTATATGAATTCAAGCTTATCTGTTTCATGTCCCGAATGTGAATTAATTTGTGCGTACCCGTAAATATGAATATGTATTTTATGCATTTGGATGTAATTAAATTACACCTCTCTCATTATAAATTCATAGCAGGGTAGTATTCGTTATTATCTTTGGCAAATTTGTACGATGAGTAGTTATAGGCGGTTTTTTGTTTCAGTAGATATTAATCAAAACCATTTTAAGATACACTGCATACATTAACATATTTTATTTGCAACCATATATGTAATGTTGATATTTCAAACTTATAGTAAGTTTGAAAAAACACATTTTTGACTTTGGCATATATCCAGATGGAAAGTGACATTTACCAAGGTGGAAAGTGATTACTTTTCACCCAGACAAAAGCCAATTTCAATTCATGTAAATCATCCTGCGTAAAAATGGTAACGTTTTCAGTATTGCAGTTTGGCATTTTGCCAAGATATTTTTGCGGCAATTTTAACCTGAGAATCTCTAGACTTGTCGAGAAACCCTTTTGCTACGGTGGAACATTTCCATCCCCCTAATCTCTTCAACTGGATAAGGTGACCATTGCTATTTACCAATAGTGTGGCTGCCGTTCTTCGGAAGTAGTGTCCCGTGTATGTTTCACAAAGCAGGAGCTTTAGAAACACTGCAATTTTTATTTGGAAAATTGACTTATCGAATCGTAGCCAAATGGCTGGCGAGTGATTTTACCAAATCTTACTTGGAAATATAAGTTTTCATTTAGAACATCTAAACGAAGTGCAACATATGTTTTCATCAACGTTACCCATTTTTCCTTACTCACTATAAATACTCTTGACTGGTAGGTTTTTGATGTCAACCTTATGTTCGACCTTAACATGAGTTAATTTCATTTTATACATATAGTTCGTCACTTCGACATGCACTTGTTACATCAATTTTGAGTGCAACGTTTATAGATAGCATGTCATCAGGTACATTTTTGCAAATGCCGGAATGTTCTCACTGGGGAAAGCGCTTAACTTTTTGGATATATATTCCAAATTTTGCCAATACCAATAACTTCACAATTTGGAGATATTCACTTTATTTTTAATATTTAAAGTAGTATGCAACATTGAGCAAATGTACCAAAGGATTGACGGTTTTTTGATTTTGGTAATTTAGCTAAAATATGCCGGCACAATAGTTTCAGAAACAGCTGTCTGAACATCTTTTTGCACGAACTCTTGATTATATCATAAATTTTGTTGTACCTTGCACGGCTCTTCTTAGGTAACAAATATTTTTCCACACTTTCAGCGACTTCTTTCAGTTGAGGAGAAGTACAAATAATTTCTTCTGAATCGCTCATTGTCTTCTTACACTTGTTTGATATCAATCTATCAAAAACGCAATTAATTTAAGTTTGTTTGACTTTTTTAGTACCATAGTAACTATTGTAAAAATGCATTCATTTTATCTGTAATCTGGTTCTATAGGGATCTTACAATGTTAATTTCTCACGTAATTATTTTTGCATACTTGCATGTAAAAGGTATGGTTGTAAATAAAATGGTATACTCTGTGAAAAGTTTCATTCTCTTTTCGAGAAATGGTTCACCTTGGCTCTACGCGCCTCGGTACCATCCATTTTTCTCGACAACGATGAAACACTTTTCCCATAGCTATGTAATATACTATATTTCACTTGTTTGTAGCAATGTAGGTACGTACACTCGCCATAATATAAAGTTAGCTTTGTTTCACTGTTCATCAAGTAAACTAATACCTTATTGAAACTTATTCTTGTATAATATGTTTATATGGTTTTAATTTAAGAATATAAACTACTTGAAATCAATAAAACTGCTATACTTAATATGAGGTAATGTTATGTTTGTTTAAAGAATTGTTTTGTTTTATTTAGATAATATGAGTTACGTGCTTCAACAATTGTTATTCTCAAAGTAATGTTTTCGTTGAAGTTTTAAGTGACTCGAAATAATTACTGCAAATAATTGAAATAATATTCAAAAATTTTGAATAAATTAAATAATAACATTGCATTAAGAAAAAAGTACATAGTTAGTATTATTCTTTATATAGTGTATTCCTTTCTAGAGTACTCTACCCACCTTATATAAAAAAAATATTACCAGCACACCAGACATATACCGCTTTTGAGCTTGATAGCTCTCCGCAGTATATCACTGGAGGCGAGGCAACTGACGGCTTATTCGATAGAATGGAACCTGAGTAGATGTCTACATCTTGTGACCATATGTTGAACCTGGCGGTCCACCTACACATACAGCTTTAATACAATTTGTAAGCCTTTCAACTTTATGAAACGAAATATAAGATATTTTTTGTAGTTCTTGAAATATCGACTGGAAACTGAAAAAGTGCATTTTTTATTTTTGAAGTAAACGTTAAAAAATAACTAACTAAAATAAGCTTATAATTGGGATGGGGATTTTACTAAGTTTTAAATATGGATATTTGGAATAACAATAATTTGTTTATTATTTAAATGGTATATAACTTTTTACTAAATAATATTAAATTAATTGTAATTTTTAACTTAATTTTTTAATTCACAAATTATCAGGTGGACTTGCCATGGCATACCTAATAAATATCAACAAGAACGAATAACAATCTTTTTTTATTCAGGTCGTACAGAAATGACATTGTACTCATAAAGAAATCGGAAGTCTTGAGAAAGTGCAAAAATATTAAAGATATTTCTCTCAACACAAAACAATTGGCATTTACAAGTTGTATGTCAAAAATTAATGAAATCTATGTATTTAATTTTGACATTTTTATCTTGTTATTGTTGATATTTGTTATTTCAGTGCAATTTGATTTTTACAGTGGTCCTATATGCAACTTATTATTTATATTGGTTTTTAGGCTTTCACGACCCGTGATAATATTTGATATATAATGTTTTTCCCGATTGCTATGCTGTGATCTTGGTTACTGGTCGCTGCCAATAACAGAATTAAAGTGCACATCCCTGGCCTTAGCTGGAGATCTTTGACCTGCTCTTGTTGTTTTTGGACTAGATTCTGTGTAGGCATACCTGCTATCGGTATTTCTGGGCCCGCTCATATATTGATTTCGGCTCCTTTTGTTGGTAGCCCTCTGTGGTCAGGTCAAAAAATTTCAGTTAAAGCTGGGGATGTGTACTTAAATTCTGGTACTGGCAGCGACCAGCTACCGAAGTCACGGCATTACAATCCGGAAAATCACTATATATCAAACTTATTATTTCTTATGGCTGGTTAAAAAGTCTCAGTTCACTTGGTAATTTGTAAATTAGAGTTGATATATTCCAACTAATTATTTATAATTGTTTAAAAAGTGGGGTCCTATTTAAATAATAAATAAATTGTTATTACTCCAAATTATAATACCTACTTAAAATTTAAGTAAAATCGCCATTCCATTCATAGGTATTACTTATTGTTCAGATTTTTATAAATAATTTTTAGATTTGTTACAGTAATATTTCCAACAGTGGTGATTTTCTTGATGAGGTAACTTGATTTTTTCAAAAAGAAGATCTAGTAGGCGTAGAATACTTTGTTCATCTCCATTGGAAAGCTCATGCCAAACAATATAAAGGCACCAATTTTCATAACATTTATACATTAAAAAAGTTATGAACGGAAACAGAAAACACATTTTCAGTTTGCAGTCGATATTTCAGGAATTACACAAAATATCTCATATTTCTTTTTTGAAAATTTAAAGGAGTAAAAATGTTCAACTCTTTCCTAATTTAAGCCAATTTTAGTAATATATTACCGTTTCCGAGAGTTCTGTAATGGGCGTCATAAAAGTGACCACCCTGTATAATGATCGTCAGTTAATAGTGGCGGTTAATCATCTCCTTACAGCGTATATATTAAAATGACCATCCAACCATAAAGTTAAAATTATTTTTCTTCATTAAGTTCAGAAATATATCCAGTTTGCATTTTATTTTTCTTAAAATCAACATAATTCAATTATCTAAAAATAAACTATATTAATTGTACACTATATATAGTGTCATCAAAAAACAAGGATTATAAATGACTTGCTGTGCATGCGAGTTTTGTATGCCCCGCTCTCGTCAGAAAGACTCTACGGAAGTGGATGGTATCAATCTCTCAAAGTCAAGGTAGATAGAGTGGAAGTAATCGTTTCAATGATTCAGTAATCGAATGTTGAATCGCAATTGCTCAGGACTGAGCTGAAATGTGAGTGTAATGTGGAAGCGTACTAAATGTTTTAACATACGTAGCTCGAGAGAATTTAGGAGCATTGTACTTTAATTCGCCCATACCAACCTAATGCCCGCTGAATATCACTTTTATAGGACTAAACATCTGTTATAGATCTCCCTCATAGTACTGAATATCTGCTGGCGTAAAAGCTTTATGTAGTTCGCTTCGTTTGTGTATCTGATAAATTTATATATGGAGACAAAGCTTGATATTTATTTCTTCAAGAAATTGACCAAGAAATTATCACAATTCACTGTGAAAATATTTCCTTCAAACGTGATAAATGGAATTTTTTGGGATAGTACATGAATATGTACATAATGTGTTATTTTGAAATGTACATACGTTAACAGTCAATAGTTATTCACCTAAGCAGTTTCAAAAAATCTGTGCTGGAGGCTTTAACCACCATTGCTAACGAGATATAGAGCCATAATCATAACTTGCCATAAAAGATGAACCACTCGGCATAAAAAGGATATTCGGTTAGGGTATTCTCCCTACTTTATCCAATACATTACTGACATCTAGGGTTAGTGTAAGTGCGAAGTCTAAGGCAAGGCGCGCACTGAAGTAGTGTGGTAGTGGTGAGCACGGTAAGTAAAGAGTACCGTGGTGGTATGGGGATGGTGAACATTTGGCGTGGCCATGGAATAGCGGCGAAGTGGCATGAAAGCGATTTAAAGCGCACTGCAGTGGCAAACAACGTATATTGTCACCGATTTGCCAATAAAAATGTCCTCAGAGGATGAAGATGGTCTTTTATTTGTACAACTTGCTAACCTAAACGCTAAAAATTAGGAGAAGAAGAAAAAGCACTATTGGGTTTATCTTCTCTGGAAAAAAAAATTTGGAATTCTATAAAAAGGATTTGAACATGGATGACCAAAAATACGCGCGTCTTCATATGTTTACATAGGTTTTTAATGATTCCACTTGCCACTTGGTCACCACGCCACTGCCACGTCACTTGCACACCACTTCAGTGCGCGCCTTGCCTAACAACGTCGAATGCCTGAGTCGTTGGCCTTCAATTTGCATCTCAAACTGCGCTTCTAGTTTTATTTATTTACGAAACGCTGTAATAGTCGGTGTCGCGTCAATATGTTTCTTTTTCACGTCAGCTGGAAGTTGTATTTGCCGTGTACATTTAAATAACTATTTATAAAAGGTAACATAATTGACATTAATAACTATTTGTTGAGGGGAGAAGTGAATGAAGTGAAGTAACATGCCAAAGGAGAGAAGACAATTTGATACATGGTGATTTTCCGGGTTGTTATGCCGTGACCTCGGTAACTGGTAGTTGCCAGCTGCGGCGAAACGTTTGGAAGCATGGGATGCGACCAGTTACAGCGGCGGCTACGGAACGCCTCGGAGGACCACCAGTATCCGAGAAACGGTTCCTACCGTAGCAGTCGTAATACCAACAGTAGGAACCGAAATCAATATATGGACAGGCCCAGAGACACCGATAGCGGGTCTGTCCCCACAGAGCCTAGCCCGAGAACAACCAGGGCAGGTAAAAGTATCCCAGCTAATGCGAGGGATGTGCATTTTAACTCTGTTTCTGGCAGCTACCAGTTACCGAGGTCACGGCATAACAACCCGGAAAATCACCATGTATCAAATTACAGCACTGGCCGTGAAAGCCTAAAAACCACTAGAAGACAATTTGGTTTATTTCTTTATAGACGTAGCTACTGATGCTTGTCGGCGTTCAGTAGCCAATTTTTTTATTAGTGCGTTAAAAAGTGACACTGTTAGTAACTGCTACTTACTGGCTTCTAAGGTGCTGGACAAAACCAATCACAAAACTTATTGTGTTTATGTTGTTTCCATTCCATACGGACTGATCAAGATGCTTCAGATAAAGTTCTTGTAAAGGTAAGTGATACAGCCGCGTACATGTCAAAATCAGGACACATGTGCTGCTTACGCACTTAATCGGATAGCTGAGAAAATAAAGAAAAGTTTCCCTTTAGTAAACACTTTTATACCAACTCTCAAAAAAGTTTACACTACAAGAAGAGATTTTATAACAACATGAAGATGCAAATACGGAATTCCAGGTAACTCTGCGGGCTAATGCAGTACCAGTATTGAATTACACCGGAAAAACCTATATTAAACAAAGTCGAAGTTAGAGGCCTATCAGATATATATCGAAGCTTTGAACCAAAAATATGGCTCCTCTGCCCTTCGTTGTCTCTATTCTTTCCTCTGTTCTCGTATACCCTCTTTTCCACATTCCGAAATCCGAAATCGAAATCCTCGATCGATTCAACGATTATTGTATAATCGGTCGGTAACTAATTCGGCATCATTGCACTATTATTCCCTTGTACACTTGGATAGATAGCGCAACAAGTAACATTATTAAGCTAAATTCATGGATGTAAATACACATCTTATGTTAATATTATAACGTAAATTGGTCTATTGAATGTGTACTTCAAAAAATCATTATTTAATTAATAAAAAAAAAACAAAATCGTTACAATCTTCTGGTCCTTGTAATGTCCAAGTCCATTTAATGCCCAATACCCATCCTGATGGGTTTTCACTGCTGTTAATCCTTATGTGATACTTGTATTCCTTGTGATAACATGTCTTCCTGTTTGTCCACTTGTCCCTTGTATGCCTAACTTACCGCATGTATACGTGAGCTGCAAGCTAGTCCCATATGTTATATGTGTTATAAACTGTATTTAAAATATGTAAATTAATACTATGTACTTAATTATTGTTAACGCGGATAAACAACAAAAAATAATAAATTAAATAATTATTAATTACCTATACAATATTGTTAGTGTTGTTTTATTAAACATGCATTTTATGTACTGGATCACTGTTTTTATAGTATATAAGAATATGTAATATATCTCTGCATATAAGCTGTCAATAAAATATAAATATATAATAAATTTCTTGATCAGTTATGGCAAAAGTTGATGCAAATGAAAACTTTTTCAAAAACTGCAAAATAATTTAAATAATATAATTTCTAAGAGCTGCACAGTTTTCAAGAAGTCTTTAACGTTTCTCTTGTGAGGTTCCGTACTTTTTAACTTATCCAGCCTCAAGGGATGTATTTTTAATATGAATTTTACACCAGGCTCATACTTCTTAATAATTATTATTTTTTTGTATATGTATAAGAAGCACAAAGGAAAGACGAAGGGGGCTTTGCTTCTGCAATTTGGGCTCTTTTGATCCGATAACTACGATTATAAACGTACTAATCGTGCCGGCAAATTCGCCACTGAATATAAAAAAAATTGTAATTATAATTCGGAGCACGCCTCACAGAAAGTTAAAGAAATAAAACTTTTATCTTCTGGTGCTAAAAGTTTCTTATAATTGAAACCAGGTTAAGGATTTTTATGTATCGATACATACTTATATTATACAGTGCCTTCATAAATGATTACAAGCCACGTGACCAGGACTATGATTTTCGAACAACTCGTATGTAAATAGATTTCTTGTCTCTCTCAATTGCCGTAGTGAGGAAAAGGATATTCGCATATGAATTGCACTGCGATTGATTCGAGAATCTCGACCCTGATCACGTGGCTTGTAATCATTTATGAAGGCACGGTAGTAGTCAAAGACATTGATTGTATGAACACATCTACTTAGCTGTATTGCTTTTTATGAAATGGTTCATATAATTTAATGGCTCAATTTGTAGGAGTGTTGAGTAAAAGGTTGAGTTGAACTGTCACTGTTTCTTTTAAAGAAATATAATTTCTTTCGAATTTTGCCAAAATTTATTTATTAAGACAATCACTTTTTCTTAATTTAAATATTATTTGGATTTTTCTACAAGTTTTCTATATTTGTTTTGGACATGGACTAAATTGAAGGTCAGAAGGTATGATTTGTATTTTAGTTTAATCAATTTTGTTTTAAATGTCAGAATTCGTGAATTTGATTACAGAAAACTTTAAGAAGTACAGAGTGATTTTAAAATATGTAGCTAAATTTATAACACGGAAAATTGAGGTCAAAATTTAATGTAGTTACCTACAAGAATCATGCATAAGTGTATGGATGGAGCTGCGTATATAGTAAAAGTAGGTGCATCATTAATAGAGATATGTTACAATTTGTTACATGGGTGTTCTACAACCTCTATGACAAACTTTGACTGATGGTTAATGTCAAACATTTTCTCTTAAATGAACGTAGGCCCGATTCGTTTTTGTTTAGAAGCTAAAGCATTTTAAAAAATATAATTTCATATTTTAGTCAAAGTAGCCTGATAAATATAAATGATGGTTGCTACAATAATAATTATTATCTGTGTTTAAAGTTTAAACATTAGTTAACTTTTATTCATTAAATTAACAAATCTTAAGACTATAAAAATTGCTCAAAATGTCCCCCTTCAGCTCGAATGCAACCTTCACATTGGCAAACTAAAGATTCCGTCACTCGGCAGATGATATTTGGATCACTTCTTAGCTGGTTAGGTGCATCCTGAAGTTTTTCAAGTAACTGCTGACAGGTACTGATTTCAACATGATAGACAAGCTGCTTTATATGTTCCCATAAATAAAATTCCAGATGATTTAGATCTGGGGAACGCCGTGGCATATCCATTTATTCAGAAAATGATCATTTAACCAAGCAGTTACTTATCTCAATCTATATGGTGGTGTACCATCGGCCAGATACTACATATTTTGATTAATATTAATCCCTACATCATCAATGAAATCAAGAAGGTTGTTTTCCAACCAAGTTATATACAGATCTGCATTTAAATGACCATTATTGTTGAAAATGCTACCCCAAACGTTGATACTGTTGTCCTGATCTAATTGCATGCACAGATATGTTCATTATGATCATTATATGTCCCTAGTAAAACACGCTTCATTAGACCACATGACAAACGAGATGAATCAATCATTTTGTGCATGTTGTTGAAGCAACCAGCCACAAAATTCTAATCGCTGAGGAGCATCTCCAGCATATAACGCTTGTACATATTGTCGATGAGACGTATGTAATATTTCTCTGTGCACATTTGGTGATTACTGAAGTTTACTTGCTATACGCCAAACACTAATTGAATGATCCTTTGGCTTTATATTGCAGTAATATTTTGAATTGCTTACAACAAATCCCAACATTTTATATGATAAAGTACACCAGTATGTTAATTGTGCTTGAACGGTGCAACATTGATTCTCCAATTTTATATTCATATAAACCCGGCTTTAACTTTCTATGAAAGAATATTACCTGGTTTTAAGAGCAAACTATTATTTATGCAAAAAGTATTTATTGATTGTAAAGCTGTTTGAAGGCACCGGCAGTCCATAATGGATTTGATTTCCATAATTTGATTTACATCATCCGCATACATAAGAATATTGAGATATATCCAAGCCAATGTCATTAATAAATAAGCTAAAGAAAAGTGGCCCCAGAACTGAACCCTGAGGAACACCTGCTTTTGCAAAAACTCACCAGACCTACAACCTTGAATATTAACGAATTTGTATCTACTCTCTAAATGGAGATCAAAATCAAAAGATTGAAATAATAATATTAATTTAATGGGCAATCCAAAATTGGCTAATTTCTCTAGTATGATACTATGATCTAGTCGATCAAATGCCTTGAAAAAGTCAGTGTAGATATCAAGTTGGCTTTGACGTTCGAAAGCTTCACTTATAAACTAGGTTTTGCAGATAAGATTAGTTAGTGTAGACCTCCTTGATATAAAACCTATCAGTAGTAGTTGATTAGTAGTTATTAAGTTCGATTCAAGTATTTGAATATATAAGAAATCTGTAAATTGTAGATAATCTTTTAATAAACATAATAATAAACAAGAGGTTCTATTTTCATGATATTAAGCTATAAGTTATAACTTAGTAGTCGAATTTTCTTTCTATGCGGACCCTAAAAATTTAAATTCCCTTGCAAAGCTTGTGTAGATATTTTTAAAGTCAAACGGAAAAGTAAATCTTTTTGACCGGATACAGATATCTACACAAAAATATGTATGCAGATAGGAAGGATTCAGTTATTCAGGAAGTCGCACTAAGGATAAAAATAAATCCATTTTTTACCCCAGTTTTTTTTCGTCGAAAATGTATTTCCGTTCCTACACATACTTAAATGTAAGATGTAGGGAATCCAATATGCTTTAAAAATATTTACTTTTCCTCTAAAAGTAAAAAAATAAATGGGACTTTGAGGTGAACGGCATAAAACTATCCTTTGGCTTTATATTTATGCGGTAGTCTTTTCTTGGAAGCAAAAACTTTTAATATCTTTTCTACCACTCTGCTTGATAAAGCAGTTCTACCTTTAGGACTTTAGTTGAATAAAATTTGGATAGTTTGGTTTTGTTTCAAACCAACTTTATAGTTCAGTTCACTGTTATCTCTTAAAATGTGATGTAATAAAACTCCACTTTGTGGTAGCATACACATAACTTAATTTTAGTAAATTTTATATATGCTGAGGTAGCAGATAAAGCAATGATATATAAATTATAACGGCGGTAAAATAAAATAGGGGGTATGTCATAACTTCAGGAGCTTTAAAAATATATTTGAGTCAGATTGATGAAACTTGAGCTTATGATATAACTGATTAAAGGCAAAAAATCATTGAAATGGTATACAAATTTGTAGACAATCTAAGAGACACAGTCACCCATAATACTTAAAATATTAAATAAAAGTAGATTAAAAGATCAAGAGAGCTAAAATAATAGAACAATCAAGATGTTGAACCGGGCCAAAGCGGCAGGACATGGCGCTATAATAGCAGAAATGATAAAGATCATAAATAATAGAGGGCTAGAAGAAAATGTCGGAATACTAATCATAGGTATACAAAAAATAGAGTGTATCAATTATAGATAAATTTCCTTGCTCAGCATTATGCTGAAGATATAAGAGAGAATACTAGACAAACAACGAAAGATAATTGAATAGCAACTTGAAGACCCGCAGAGTGGATTCAGAAAAAGAAGAGGGGTGCATATATTTACAATTAAGCAACTAATAGAGAAAAGTAGGAACAATAATGTAGGTATATGTGGTGTTTATAGATATGGAAAAGACTTTGCACAGTATATCGAGAACAGCAGTGTGGAATGACTTAAAAAAAGAAGAGTGAGTGACGAACCAAGAAAAACTATAGTAACAACTTATCAGAACACTAGAAATTATGTGAGAGCAGGAAATATGAGATCGGAAGAGTCTGAATCTAAAGAAGGATTGCGACAAGGAAGAGTTGTTTTATTTAATATAATTTTCGATGATGTTTAAAAAAAAATAAACGTATTAACAAAGAAATTACAAGTAGGGTATAGGGACATGCAACAAGTGGAAGTCTCAGAAAGCGCATTTGGTGATGACTTGTATATGCAAAAAAAGGAAAAGACCTACAAACAAATCTAAATATATGGAATGAAGCGCTAACAAAGAGGAATTTGTAAGTAAACGTTAGCAAGATAAAAGTGATGTCAATAAGTAAAAACGAGCGTATAATGAAAATCGAAATAAAGGGAACAAGTAGGTACGCGTTTACACAAGGACACTACAGTGAACATACACAAAGACGAAAATAAATACATGGAAATAAGCAGTACAACAGAAAATGTGACAAAGTTATATTGTACACTGAAGAAGAAGAAAGACAAACAAAAACCCAGAAGAAAAGCAGAGGAAGGCCAGGAAAACATAGAATAGTGTGATAGCAGAAAACCTAAAGTAAAGAGGACTAACATGGAACGAGAGAACAAGAATGGTAAGAAATTAAAACTGGACAAGATTTATTCATAAAAACCTGTAAATAATGTATAGATAGTACATAATATAGATAAATAACCTATTTATCAACTACCTTTGAGTGTAAACATATTAACACCCAAGATTGATTATAATAATAATAAATAAAGGCACTTAATTTCTAGTTTTATTTATAAGGAAAAGGACAACTTTCGATTATTTAAAAAAAATGTTTTTTTTAGAAATAACTTGCAATTGAGTGCATGCATTCTGTCTGTGTGAATATTTTGTTGCACAAAATTGACCTGAAATTTATAGATACTCTTAATGATAATAAAAAACATGAAAACAATATTCCTGTTTGATTTTAAAGCAGCAACTATAATATTATATACTGATCAAGATCCCTAAACAGAGGAGGTTGTCTATAAGCTTTCGTCCAATAGCATTGCAATATTTTTAAGATAGGAGGAGAGCACTGGTATTTAATTTAATTTTTGTTATCCATGTCGGTGTTAGTTATATTTAAATTTTCAGTCGTTTTAATGGGAGATAATACTGTTACAATATTATCAACAGTTTTGAACAAAGAACTTCAAACAGTATTCTGTAGATACGAGAAACAACATGAAAAAAACTAAAAAGTTCTTTGAGTTCATGCAGCAGGTACAAACAGAAGGTAGAAAAAAGTATCGGTATTGTTACCAGGAGTTTCACCAAAATAAACAGAAAAAGGTTTTTAAATTTTTTTATATCTCAATTTCACGCCAATATACAAAATTAATTACAGAATGCATTTCCTATGAAATAACCTTTGCAACGATGTGCTAGATATAGTATGGTGCCATTTGAAAATTTAGAGGGGGTGGCTGTCACGGCTAAGGGGTTGATGGCAGAAATTCGGATTTTATTTAAAAATATTTCCCCTTTGTTACCTTTGTTGACATGTCTTGGCGGTTTTCAACAAAAATATGTGTTAAAAGATACTAAGGGTTGTTACTTTTCGTTGAAAATCCCCGTACATATAACGGTAATTGCTTTGCTATATGCAGATAATCTTAAAATTTCTAAATCAATGATTGCCGGCGTCTTCAGTATAACTTGAATTAATGATTAAATTCAGATAGTTTGCTTAACAGTAAACAAAATATGATAAAATTTGATTATACGAAACTTTAAAATATAATGATTAGAATTGCTATCAATTTTAAAAATCTGTATATTGCCTGGGAGATAATACATCTGCTTCAGTGATGTGATCATCATATTAGTCTTATATTTGACAGTATTGAGAAAGTTCAGCATAGGCTTTTGAAACTTGTTACTTCTCGAATTGATAGTGAATATCCAACATCCATTAGCTTTTCGCAATCGGTTCTACTTGATCGTTTTCAACTTGATTTACTAGGGAATAGACGATTTGTTGCATGTTGGACTTTTATATTTAAATGTTTTCTTATATATGCTTTATTAACTACGTTGTTAGTTATTTTTCCTATTTTGTAATTGGGCAATAACCTGTTGAATGTTGTAATAAACAATGCAAAACACAGATTCCTTTATAGTGTCACTAATGCAATGCGTATTATATAATGCACATTTCATTGCAGTACTTAGGCTACAGTACAGTACTTAGGCCTCGTTGGGTCTCTTGTACCTCCTCCCATTAGGAGATTAATCCACCTGAGCCGCCAACCAACCTAATAAGTAAAAAAGGGTAGTGATGTTGCTCAGGGGGATCCCTTTAATGTAGGCCATATAAGGTCATCGTTCTCCCAACACGGATTCTCTTATTGTCGAGGCGGCAGTACACTCACAGAGTGCTTGGAGCATTGTCTGGTTTTCCTCTTCGCAACCCTACAAAGAGATGTAACACACTTCCTCATGTAATAGAGGTGCTTCCTTAGACAACAGTGTCCAGTTTGAATACCTATCACCAGGCGAATATTTGTCCTAGACAGGTACTTTTTGCATGTATCCATGTATTCTAGGAACTCCTTAGCAAATTGACAGCCATTTGTTCGATCCCGACGTTTCCTAAACTCTTATAATGCTTATTTCATTATTGTATTGTATATGCACAATTAAAATTTGAAAACTGTGGCCTGGAGATCAGTAACGAAGGCTCATTTTGACAAATTTTATATGAAACATATGGTGCCATTATTTAGTTCTCCTATTTTTTATCTCAACTCCTAGCACACTCTGAATAAAAGCTACACTTACAAGTTCGTACATTTAACTAAGTATTAACTAAATTAATTCATTAGTATATTCACAGAGTATGCTAATACCAGCCATCGCTAGAAAGAGGATATTTATGAGATTGAATAAATTATTATCTGTCATGTAACATACACTGGCTTAAATGGCACCATTTCACCAGGCATGTACTTTCCGGTTACATGTTTTACATGTAGGCTGTGGCAAATTGTTAAAAGTTTTTTAAAATTCATAACACTTTTGCTGATATGTCACATTCATAGTTATTTATGCAACTCGTACAAAAAGTGTTTATTGCACTCTACGTGTTGTCCTACAATACTTGCATACAATATTTTTTTCTACGTTCATGCAAAAACAAAAAAATGTTTTATTTAGATGACACTAAGTGTAGGAAAATATGACGTCGATTTGAACGTTTATGTTTGTCATGATGACAAAACGCTGTAGTAGAATGACAGATGAATGCAATAAACATTTTATTGCACTAGTGCAATAAAGAACCACTTTTTCCACTAAATATAGTTCAATAATAAATAAAATAAATAAAGATGCGTACTAACTAAAGAGATACCGGCAACTCAAATAGATTGAGTTATATACTCGGTGCTCATAATAAATGGGCCAACTGAAGGGAGTAAGCCTTGTTCTTATGGACGCAAAATTTGCGAAAATTTGTGGGAATTATTTAATGGCGGGAAAAGTTTCAACTTTTAGCGCCAACTGCAATATGTTCATCATAAAACTGTCATTGACTGTCATGGTAGATTGTCAGATGCTCAAGTTAAACCCACATAATGATGAAAGTTGACATTTCCCGCCATTAATAATTTTAATCAAAATGTGCGAAATTTGCGAGAATTTTTGCGAATTCTATGTAAAATTGGCATACTTCATTGATGTTGTGTAGTCTCATTTTGGAGATATCTGAATATTTAAGTAGAGATTATTAAGTTTAAGTATTTAATGAAGAATAAGTGAAACATATTAAATTTATTAACGCAAGAACAAATCAGATGCATAATTTATAAGATCTAAAAATGTCCATCATTAATATATATGCACTTTTTCATTCAATTTTTCAGATAACGTTGAACTCTCAAAAAACCCCCTATACTATGTCAAATTAAATTAGGAGACACTTAAATTTTCTGTAGTAATTCATGGTAGGCTCTAATTACATCATTATTAACTAAGCTTTTCATATGGTAAGAGAAAAAAAAAAATAAAAGGGTTAATGCCCGTGATCCGGGGTGGCCAAGAAAAATTGCTTCCGCGACCAATCCAGTACTGAGGAAAGTTCCTAACCACAAGAAAAGTAGGAAGGAGTTCCAACCCGCATGAACAGCATACTTTACCTAATATTTAATCTGTAAAAACCACAAATATGTTTTGCATTTTGGTCTCTGTGGCACAAAGGGGTCTACTATATACATTGAATCATATAAACTCAATGCTATAGCCGAGGTCCAAAATAATAGAGAGTGATTTAATTACAGCACTTAGATGAGTACGGGAGGTGAGGGCTGCAGGGGACTGGATTCCAAGGACGTGCCAGTTGAGAAGAAATAACAAAAATAAGTTAACGTTGAGTGCACTTTGCAGATATCACACTGCACTAAACACACTAAACACTGGTTACTAGCATTGTAACTATAACGGTCATACATTAACACTTATCGTCGGATATTATAATCTATCACAACTACAGCACCAGGTTCCATAGTGGCAAAACAGATTCAAACCATTTTTCAAATACTTCGCTATCCATATCCTTCTGACAGTCTTCTGTTCGTCATGCTCAAAAACAGTAAACCATTTTAAAAATGCTATATGCATTATTAGGCGTCGTCCTTTTTCAGAAAGTGACGGTCAGAATTTAACAGATCGCGCACACGGGCCATATTGTCGTCGACTATGTTGGTTGATGGCCGTCCAGCGCGGTGTTCGTCGACCACTTCTTCTCGGCCTTCTTTAAACGCTTTCAACCACAGCGAAACTTGCGAATACGATAGAGCTGTGTCTCCGTAAGCTTGCCCAATCAATTGGTGGGTCTCCGGAAGAGATTTGTTCAGTTTCGAACAAAACTTTATTTATTACGTTGCTCGAGTGACGATTGTTTCATCCACCTAATACAACCGGTCGGAATGCACTGGCCACTGTAAGTACCAACACAAAAAAATTGCATTATATTCCGGATACATCTCGTACACTACTCACAGACAGCCTTGTTAGTGAACTGCATATTTCAATCGCATCACTTACACTCATATTTTGGTCTCGAGTCTTAATTCCTTCATACACGTGTTTTATCATACGATTTTTCTCACTTATTAGATTACAGCGTTTACGATTTTGAGAACACGCTGTAGAGCTCTAATAATTCTTCATTTTAAGAATACAAATACAAAATCACTAATAAATGAATTACAATCACAATGAAATTAGCGGAAAAATATACCCGACAATTTCCCACGCCCACGCTCATGATGCACTTCAGAGGGAACATGATGCAATCAATAGAAATCGAGCATTTCAATCTGATGCATGTGTATTTGCTGCTGTAATCGGGTGTGTTGCCGCAGATACGCAAGGCTACACAGCGAGATCAATGGATCATAGGTAGGAAAGCTTCTTTCGTAATTATATTCGCGCACTTCCGTATTTTTTGACGTTTAGGTATTTTGATGTGATGTTTGTTATTTTTTACTTATCTGCTTTCTCAATGTGATAATTTTTGGTTAGGCAAACTTAATTTCAAAAATAAACCTTGACTGGTCCTTTTGACGCAAGAGTTTATTCAATTAATCTTTATGTTTTTCAGAAGTGTGGCAAAATACTCAATAAATTAAAGAAAAACTAGAATTATGCCACAAATAAATAGATTCAGAGAATATCTTTACATGAGTATTAAGAAAAGTCGTTTATACTATAAAACGCTTTGTTTACCTAATAATAGAACTGTTTTACTCTGTGCTTAAAACTTATATAATTCAAAACCCTTAATTTGGGAGGTAGCACATTGTAAAATTTAACGCCCCAATATAATATATTTCCTCTTCTTGTTTTACTGAATCGGTGGTAACAATTATGAAGCATGTTTCTATTTCTGGTAAAATGAGAGTGACTCTCTTTACGTGTTAAATATAATTATGTATTATTCTTTACATACAGTAAATACTGTAAGATATATATGCACGGAAATGTCAAAATCCTACAGCGAATAGATTTATATCTACAATCATATCTAAGTTTGAAACCAGGTAGTATTCTTATCGTTTTTCTGTATAAGCTAAAAACATTGGAAACTGAAGTAGATTGATCCCAGACTAGACCAGCGTAAGACACTACTGAGTGGAGAAGCCTGTGGTATGTTTACCTGATGAGTCAGAGTGTGGCACAAATATACCTTTTTTGAAACTATATTACAATGGGTAAATTATATGATTTTTCCAAATACATGCAGAAGGAAGAATGTATTATTTTAATCGAAATAGCGTTTGTTCTAGACAATTTCGATGAAAAATAAGCACAAAAATGGCATTTATAAATTTAATCTGGCCACGCCCCCACAAAACGGTCGCCGGCATAGCGTAGACCTGTGACGTCATTTGCTGTATACCTACACACAGCAGAATGCTTTAGTTCATACGTGCATACGATTTCTATGCTTTTGGACAACGCAGTACATACGTTTAGAAGAGTTAATTTGTCGTTTGTGATATTATTAGGTGTTACTGTGTTAAACACACATTGGTATTGAATAAAGTTGCAAATTAAACTCATAAAATGGGCATAGAAAGTGCATCTCAGCGGGCAAATGGAAAAAGTATTGCATTATGCCATTATGTACAAATACTGCATTCAGCGTCTAATAAAAAATATTTCATAGTGCCGAAAAATGAAAGAAAAATGTGGGCGATGAAACGCGGTGAAAGGAAGCATTGCAACATTGTTTGTGGAGACAATGGTTTAAGTTAATCGAAAAAATTTAAATATAAATAATCAATTCAACTTTTCTATTAAGCTACAATAATGTATATAGGGCGTTTAGAAAATCAATGGTAAAGCAAACTTATATTTTTTCTCATTTATTTTATTCAGCGCTTCATTCTGATTCCAAATAACAACTGTATTTGCTCCTATCATTTACGTGATGTAGAATGTTATTTGAGCCAATTATACAATTTTGCTATTTGACTTCACTACATTAAATTGCCTATTTTATTATGAAAATATAGTAAACAAAAGTAATAAATAAGGATTTTTTAAAAATGTTGAAGGATAAATGAAATCAGTAGTATTAGCAAAAAAAATTATTAAATTAATTTAATAAAAATATGTTAAATATTATTTATTACTTTTACTTATTATTTTTCAAATTAAAACAAGTAATTTAATGTGAAATCAGATGGCATAATTTTATAAATGTCTCAAGTAAAATCATCTATCTGGTACTTATCCAACCGCATTGTCGCCGTAATTGTCACGAGCGGATCTATATTGCAAACAGAGGAATAACTTACGTTTAACAATACAGTAAGTTCACCACATTACCACTAATAATTATGGTTTTACCTACACAGTATTTACACTATGTATCTATGACCCATAAATGCCACAAAAACGAAAAAAATACAAGTAACAAGCACCTGCTTACATCACCAAGAAACAAGCCACGCTGAATGGCGTGTAATGTCACACAAATAATATCGCGTTTTCAGCCACGTGGTTTTGTTTACATTTTATGGCAATTTATTAATGTTAATATTTTAATTAATATGTAATTACTGCCGCCAGGCACATGTTCTGACCCTTTAATATGTTTGAAAGATTACCCTGGAATACATTTCAAACCAATATAAAATTCATGCAACTTCCCCCTTGTGCGTCATGTGGTGATTCGAAGATAACTTAGAATCTAAATATACGCCTAGGAATTTTACGAACACTGCGTTTGCTATCTGACTAATATCACGTAAGCTAAATACTATAGTATCTGTTTTAGTCCTATCTAAATGTAACTGGTTCAAGAGCAACCAATCCTGCATCATTGATTCCGCTCGTTGGATCTTATCCGACAATTCGTGTAATACAAAACCTTGGTAAGTAAAATTTGTGTCATCGGGAAACTGAATAGTCAACAAAGAATTATCTACGGAGCTGGATAAATCATTGACATATATCAAGAATAGCACAGGCCCAAGCACATATCCCTGTGGTACTCCCGCTCCGAGGGAACTTGGAAAATTACAAGACAAAAAATATTCAATAGGCATTCAACATGATTTCTTTTCTATCGAAATAATTAACCCCCAAAAAAATGTAATGTACTTTATTTCAACACTTTATGACTGGACGAGAAGAATAAAAAATACTCGGCCAGAAGAAGTTTCATCAGCCTAGATACCTTGCCAAATATTTTGCTTCTTAATTTCAATGAGTTTGGAATAAATTAAAACTCTAAATTTGTCACCTCTTGTTAAGGGGTCGTAACTCCTTACCCTTTTAAGGCTCATATAAAACAATTATATATGAAGGATCCCTATTATAATCGGTCGTAGAATCTACCTTCAATTTTTGTAACTTATTCGGGATCATCCTGTATAGTCGTTTATAAAAAGCTCTCTTCGCGGGTTCTAGCAAAGTTTAAAGTATAGCTACAATTTGAAAGTATTATAGCTATTTATTTTTATAGGCCATACCGGGTTGAAATACTACCAAAATGCGTAGAAAGGGGCGAAGATTAAACAAACACGCCGAAAACTAAAACAAAACTGCATCTCAAAAAGATAGAACACGCAAACATTTGAAGGCAAAAATTGTGGTTTGTGTACATAAGTTGTTTCTTTTTACGCTATAATTAAAATTCGAAATTTGTTATGATGTTACATTTATAAATTGAGTAAATTTCTTTTATTTGTAAATGGATTTAAGATAAAGATATATTTACAAATTTTTGAATATAAACTTTCACCATTTACAGACAATAATAAAAATGTTATTACAGGTACTGTAAAAAGAGAATATAAAATGTAAAATGTTCAATCTCCTTATTCGTATTCTCCTTTTATATTTTTTTGCATTTATATTAAATTGTTAGGAATTGTGATCAGACAAGGAGAATATAAAATAATCTATATTAATTTGGACCGAGTTACCAGCGAGTGGATTACACTTTTTATACTAAATATTTGAAAAACAGTATCCACCATTTGTTTTTCAAATACAGAGTGTCCCATAACTTATGGGCCATAGAGCAACCGGAGATAGTAGACATAAAAATATGTCTTTTGAGTCAAACTTGCCTAAGCAATATGTTACTATTTAAAGAATTACAGGGTGTTGAAAATTAAAATAAATTTTCGAATGATAACTTTAAAACAGTTGAAGATAACGAATTCAAAATTGGTATAATTATGTTTTTGGCAGTGAGAAATACGAATTTGGCATTAGTTTCAAGATATTTCCTACAGGGCGCCTGCTACGTGCTTTGTGTTGAGTTAATTCACTAATACTTTTTTTTACCTGTACAGTTAATAGAATTTATAAATTAAACTATATCCAATTTTTTCTATATGCTGAATTGTGCTAGTTTTTCTGAACAATGTGCCGTTAAGAAATTTGATATCTGCCTCCGTTCTCCGGAATATCCGGAAAAACCGAAAATTTGGGCGTGAATTTAGCCCCCCATTTTTACCGAAAATATAAAAACGTGGCTGTGCTGAATTGTGCTAGTTGTTCTGAACATTGTGCCGTTTAAAGAAATTCGATAATTATATCTCCGGAAAATCCGGAGAAACCTGAAATTTAAGCGTGAACTTAGCCCCCCATTTTTTCGAAAATTAAAAAAGGGTATTGTGCTGAGTTGTGCTAATTGTCCTGAATATTGTGCCATTTAAATAAATTCGATATGACCATGAATGTTTTTTTCAATTTTCCGGAAAACGGAAATAGATATCAAATTTCTTTAAACGGCAGAATGTTTAGGGCAATTAGCACAATTAAACAAAATCCCGTTTTATAATTTTTGAAAAATGAGGCACCAAGTTCACACTTAAATTTGCGGTTTTCCAGATTTTCCGGAGATAGATATCGAATTTCGTTAAACGGCACAATATTCAGAAAATCTAGCACAATTCAGCACATCGGAAAAAATCGGATTGTGATAAAATGGGGCTAGGAAATTCCGATTTTTCCGAATTTTCCGGAGAACGGAGGCAGCTATCAAACATCTTTCAACGGCACAATGTACGGAACAACTAGCACATTAAAGAAAAATACATGATTCTTTAATTTTCTAGGAAAATGGCTATTCTATTTCTTAAAATTTTTACCACGCAATGTAGCACAATATTTATTTTTCATTTTATTAAAAAATGGAGGACTAAGTGTGAGAATTTTTCAGTAAGAGCCAGGTGTTTCTTCACTCCATGCCTCATGCAATAATACGTCACACTACCATTTTGAATTTGCAAATCGGTTGAAACTCCTGTGAGTAAATTTCTTCTTTTTCTTTGTGAAAGCCATTTTGAACAGCACGGCAGTTCCTAAAAATTAAAGAAAATTTATATTATTTTGGCGACACGTTGGCAATTCAATAATAACGTCATGTAAGAAGTAAAATGTGTTGGCTTATTTAAACAATTTTTAGTTCGTAAGTTTGTCATAGTCCTTGTTATTAATTCGTAATAATATTTGTTATATATTTCCTACAAATTTTAAAATTCTTCCCTTAACGTTTTATTAAACTTTTTTTGCATCGAACTTATTCATATATTAACTAATTAATGCTTCACAATTATTACATATAAATTGAATATTTCTTGACGTTAGTATATTCTAGTTTTACTAATTAGTTATATCAAATGAATAGCTAGTAATTTTATAGTAAATTATTGTTTTTATTAAAGTTATATTGTTCAAATCAAATCTGTGAATAACTTTGCTTATTTTGATTCTTTTTCCTCGTTGATTTTATCAACTGACGCCCTTAGGCTTATCTATTGAGATCTGTGTTTGAAAAATTATAAATAAACAACATGAATAAAGTTTCCACGACCTGAATATAAACAAAAGTGCTCATTTATAGCTAGTTCAGGTCACAGTGTAAAAAAGGGAGAGATTTTTTACCTTTCTTTTAATAAGTATATCCAGCTGATTCATAGTAATTGTTGTTCTTTGATATCAAAAATGTAGATATTTCTAAATAATGTAATAATAATATTTCCATAAGCAAGGTAGTAATCAATAATATATTTTAATTATTAATTATTTGTAAGATTTTGTAAATTAGTTGATACAAGTTGGACTTGCACATGAACCATCAATAATTATTATAAACGTGTAGTAAACGTGGTATTGATGTTTTAACGGAAAATGTATTAAAAATATTGTTGAAGATAATTCTCAAATAAGTACCAGGCAAATCGCTACGAGTACAGGAATATCAATAGTGTGGTGTATCACACACAAGGCTCAATTATATTCGTACCATGTACAGCGTCTCCTAGCAGTTGTGATACCCTAAGCTTTTACTAGAGACCACTAATTTATCGGAGTGGGTACATGTTAATGACTAATGTGTGTCTCTCTCTATCATATATTACAAAATAATGTTATACAAGACAACAAGATATATATATTTAGATCCTAGCAAGTGACACGAGACGGTATGCTGCGTACAAGATACCTACGCGTACCGCACTGGAAACCCGACACAATTCTGTGTAAAGATATCGGGAGAGCAGAGTTTTTATTTACCTGTCTTTGTCAGAATTTGTTCAAGCGCCTACACAGCTGACAATCTCCCCAAAGACCGGCCTCGGGGTATGTGACCCGGTGAATGCGAGACCAGAACCCCAGAAATAGACAACTAGGTGGTCTGTGGGCAGCTACAAGAGATTTACCCGAGGAAGTACTTCACTCCACTTTCACCTGTTAGCCTTGCGGCTCCTACTTGCGGCCGGATGGTTTCTCGCAACTTTTTCCTTTACTATTGCCTCCCAAGGATATCAGCTAAGCGTTAGAGCTCCTTTCTAACCTCACTTCCAGCTCCAACTGCCGCTTGGTACCTCGTTCCTTTCGTATCAACTAAACTAAACTAATGTATCATATGATATGATGGGGGTATTGTGACGAACGCATTACATAGTAATACCAAGAGATTATCCCTTATAAATTCGATGTTGTGAATGGTTGCTGCAATGAAATGCTCAGAATCCCAGAATTACAGCAAACGTGTTAGTTACAGAGGAAGCTATTTTTACGCGGAAAGGAAATGTATAACATTCATAATACTCATGTTTGGGATTAAACGTTCACACGCGATTCAACGGGATCGTTTCCAACAATCCTTCTCCTTGAATGTTTGGGCAGGGATTGTAGATGATCGCTTGATTGGACCATTCGTATTCCTAAATTGAATGGGTGGGGTTCAATATCTAGAGTTCCTTCGAAATGATCTGCCTGAACTTCTGGAAGATGTGCCCTTAGCTGTCCGACTCCGAATGTGGTTCTTGCATTATAGTGCTTTCCCACAAAATGTTGGATGAGGAGGACCGGTACCAGATCTCCTGTCTTAAATTCTTTGGACTTCTTTTTGTGGGGATATTTAAACACTGAAGTGTATCTCACCGAAGTGGACGCTACTGATGATTTACATTATTACTGATTTGTGTTAGTTTGTAGAAACTGGATAAATGCAAATAAATATGAAAATATATTTTAGTACAGGTCTAGAACCTCTTTCCCTCAATCTAAGATGAAAGAGAAAAGAAAATGTAAAATTATAGACAACTAATATAAAACGATACACATCCGTGAAAAACTACAGTGAAAATAGAGTTAACATAATAAAGAAAAAGTTAGCAAGTTAAATACATGTATTCATAATTGACCAAAACCAAAGTAATGTGAAATGGTTAAGAGAAGTCGGTAGTTTATTTTCTCAAAAGCCTTACTATAATCCAACAAGACTAGTACTGTAAGCTTATTATTATCTGATCAAGTAACAATATCATCGGTTACTCCTAATAGCATGCTTGTACAATGGTCGTCAGCTTAAAGTCACCACTTCCATGTTTTGTCCCTTTCTAGCACCGTGTATAATAAATGGCACTAGAAAAGACTGGGCCATGGAACTGGTGACTTTAAGCTGACGACCATTGTACTGTAACCTTTGCGGAATCCAGACTGGTTAACTGGTAGAATACTATATTCACTTGCATGATTCCGAATTTGAACATTTTATACGATTTCTAAAATTTTTGAAATGGCGGGAAATTTTATTAATTAAAATTACAAATTAATTTTATTAATTAATAATAACAATAGCGACAGAATCAGTTGAATTTGCTGATATAAAGTAGTGTTTAATAAAATTTTATTTATTTCTCCTTAGGAAATTCTATGAATTTTTTGTCAGTTAATTTTTTATTACACTTTACCACCGTGCCGGTCGCCGACTGCATGCTTCTCCTTGCGCAAAGTTAGGTCTTACAGTGGATCAGTTTCCAGTACCGTGCAGAAGTGTATTTTTAAACCATTTTAGAAATTTGTATTTGTAAATTATTCAATTTGATTTTGATACGTGATAATGACTCTGTTTCTTAATATTGACCTCTGGTTTATTAGAGCTGTTTGTGCTTGGTTATATCGGAACAATGTATAGATATTCAATTAAAATCATGTTCTAGTAAAATCTAGTAAAGCTTGCATTCATAATATTCGATAATCGCTTCACATTTCTCTTGTCGTTCTGCTGTATATTAATGGACGTGAATGATATCGTTTCATTGCCCGCTTAATTAAATTAAATTATAGTTCTAAATTAAATATGCAATATAAATATTCATACAGTACCCGTACACATACACGAACAGCGTGAAAAGTAAGCACACTGTCGGATAAATCTTACTTGATACGTGAAACGGGATATGATATGTAAATGTTTGTGTTTTGTAACTATGACAAATTTCATTTACCACAGGTAATTTCCGATTCATTATGCTTATGCCGCGACATTTACCAGATGGTTCGGCGGGCTTTCCTGAAGATAAATTTCCTACAAATTTTAATCATGGTAATGAATATTTTTCATTAAAAAATATCACACAATATGTTAGAGCGTTAAGTCAGACCCTTTTTACATATTCGACAGAAGCTTTGAAGATACATGGAGCTGGCAGAGCAATTTTCTGCATTTGGCTTTCATTTCCGCTTTAATTGACAACCCTACGAAATTCAAAGTGAAATAAAGAACATGCTTATATCCGAGAGGAATTAACTGAAAAATACTAAAGAAATCTTTTTTTAATTTTATACCGCGTTATAGTATACAAAAAATATTATTTATTATACATGTAACTGGAACCGTATATGAAAAGCAAGAATATAGAGTATAAAGCAAAAACAAGAAAAATGTTCAAAAAACGCCAAGTGGATTTTTATTTTCTTATTTGAAATGATATTTTATATAATATTTTTAAATTTTCATTCATTTTTGAGATGTACAGAGTTAACTGTGATTAAATACAAAAGAAATAACCAGGTACTCATGGAGGCCTAAAAGACAATAAAATATATATTTTATTCTAGCTAGATGTTTAAAAATGGAGCAAAATCCTTTTTTCTCCTGAAGAATCGGCGCCTATGACAATCATCGTCCCAGATGCCTTAGATATGTTAACTACTATGCTGTTGTTTTTTACAGCGTTGTAAAATGTAGAAACAACAAAAATAAACATAGATATCAAAAATTAATTATGTAAACTGGATATTTCTAATAAATCTTTTGAAATTACTAATAGTAGTATTGAAAATATCGAAATTGGAATCGGCACTGTAACTGTTATCAATCGATAGTCATTCTAGACAATGGATTATTTAAACCGAGATTGGTATGTTGGATAGATATATTATTTAATAACTACAGAATCATGAATTCTGCGTGAATCCTGTTATGTTCTAATGGGATGATATTAAATTGTTGTTTTGTGATGGATATGTTATCAACATTATAAGTACCATTGACTTTGAGGTTTAGATAACGAACAAATCTGTTCTGAACCCTCTCCAATCTTAATTTGTAGATGTTATAATTAGGATTCCAGATGGCACAAGCAAAGTTGAGTCTGCTATAAATGTATGCATAATATAAATATTTAAGAGACATTTCATTTATAAATTCCCTGCTGGTTTTAAATACAAAACCGAACATTCCATTACACTTTCTATAAACATAATCAATATGGTGTCCAAAACTCAACCTACTGTAGAAGACAACGCCTAAATCTTTTATTTCCGAGACGCACTCAATCTCCTCATTGTTGATCAGATAATTAAAGATGTGAGGACTAATATTTTTGATAAAGGTAATTGAATGGCACTCATTGATGTTTAAAAATAATTTGAATTTACTGCAATACTGTTCAATGAGGATGGCGTCCTGCTGAATGCCCTCGCAGAAGAAGAAACCGTGCGAAAAATGTTCAGGTCGTCTGTATAAAGGAGGATATTTGATATAATCATCTATATCGTTTATATAAATCAGAAATAAGAGGGGTCCAAGATGAGATCCCTGAGGAACATCAGATGTAATGTGGACTGAATTAGAAAAATGACAATTTATTTCTACCATCTCAGATTTATTATATATATATGATGCAAACCGAAGTAAAAGTTTACCATACACACCGACTCCAGCCTACTTAATAATTAATATATTATGATCACTTTTGTCAAAACCCTTAGTAGTAGTAGTGTGGGCGGCATCAGCCTGGCAATTAGGCCACACGTGGGCCCTTTTTGCCTACCCTTGCATCCCATCACCTCTCCACTATCCGCCCTTGGTCTTCCTCGAACCTACCCCACTTCCTGATGAACTCCAGGATCTTGGTCCATGGTAGGCCCCTCATCCCTTCCCTTTGCAGCTCTTCGGTACCAACGATCCTATATATTAGTCTTCCGAGGGCCGCACAATATCCTATAAAATGGATAGGGGTCTCCTCCCCCTCTCCGCATTCAGGACATAAGGGACTCTCCTCTACGCCTATCAAATTCAAATGCCTTCTGAGTCTGCAGTGGCCTGTCAGAACTCCCACAATTTGGTTCAGGGACCTTCGACTAAGGCTCAGCAGCCACATCGTCCTAGATTTATTGGGTTCATTGAAGAAGTCGTGGGCCTGTCTACATGCTCCATTCCTTCTCCAATTCCCTCCTAGTGTTTTATAGGCCCATTTATTAAGGGCGCTATTCATGGCATTGCGAATATAATCGCTATTACTGAAGATGTTAGTATCAATGGAAGGTTTAGAAAAAATTCCATGTTGTTCAGCAATTATAATATTCTTAAGAGAATAAAACCGAGTGTCGTAAATTATGTACTCTAATATCTTACTGAATATAGACAATTTACTAATACCTCTGTAATTCTACACACAATTTCTATCTCCGGTATTCTTGTATATTGAAGTAAGAAAAGGTTTTTTCCATAAAGGTGGAAATTCGCATGATGTGAGAGACATATTAAACAAAATAGTCAAAGGTACATGTAAAGCACTCACACAATTCTTAATTAGGTAAGCAGATATGCCGTCTGGATCGGCACCTTTATTTACATTTAATTTATTAAGTTTATCATATACACCCTGTTCAGTAAAATTAATTGTATTGATATTGATACTGATAATATTCTTCTATACTATTGAGATATCAAAACATGTTTTGTGGAAGATTATTAGCTCTTTTATTTGACTCGACCTCAAATTCTCTACAAATTTTCGGTGGGACCGTGACGCCAGCGAGTCCAGCTCCCGACCTACTACTGCCAATGTGTACACTTAAAATAATTAGAAGATTCTTCCCTAGACGAGAATAAAACTAGCATGGTCCGCGGTGCACTTATATCACGACCACAAAGTGCGTTTCCTCCTTAAATGTGCTGAATTGCTTTACACATAGATGCTATAGTACGTCTAAATTTATCATTTTACTAGGAACTCTATACATTAGAACACATACACTTAAGAGCACCCCTGGAAATACTATTAGGAGGTGCTTACTTGATCCCTACAGACACACATATATCATTCTGTAGTCCCCATTTCAATCACGACATTAAGAGGGTATGGGCGAGATGAATGGGAAGGTTGGGCGGTTTGCAAAAAACGATGCTTTGAAGGAGACAATAAATATTAGATATCCGTTGCATCTAGGAGAATTAAAAATGTAAGAAGTAGTTCACACGAAACGAAAATGACGAAACACGCAACAAGAGAGTGTACTTGTTGCTCTGGATTGCGTGACGGCAAGTACGTGCCGTCAGGGGTTATAAATTGTATAACTAGGCTAGGAGAGAACAGATTGGAGGCGTGATTACACCTAAGTGTAACTTATTACTTTCTTGATAAAGGATGTAAGGTGTTAATATACTAGTTTCAACTTTTTTTGACATTCAAAGAGAGTTATTAAGTAAATAACTTAGATACACAGTAATCACCATATTATTCCTATATAAATCCATATAAATAACTATTTATTATTCGAGACGGAGGTATCTCCAGAAATTATTGAAACAGTAAATAAAATAGAGTGTAATTTATTATCTGAACATAAAGAAGATATATAAACGTTAAAAAATATTGATTACCAAGCTGAGGATAAAATTGCCTCTTTCAGAAAATGTACTATTTATATATTTTTTTGAGTTAAGCAAAAATATGAAATCATCTTCACTATGGTGCGATGCTCAGACCTACTTTGAATGTCTACAACAATATCGATATTGGAAATAATCTAAAATTAAAAGCATTCTTGAAACGACAATCGGATGGATATCATACTAAAAAATCACGCATTTTAAAAAATTTACAAAAATATAAATTACTAATGAGGGATATAAAAGAGTTAATAGTTCCACACAAATATATAGTAAAACATTTTTAAATATTCAAATGATAAAGCATATAATCAATCAATAGGAATTCATATATTTGGGAAAATGCTTAAACAAGTTGCTGCGTTTCTCAAATTGAAGGATGCTCAAGAATATTGTTTCGGTAGAACTTTCACACTACTAATAAATTCAGAATCTAATATTACGACTTTAAAAATGTATGGTGGATGGAAATCTTTAAAGGTAGCTGAATGCTAAGGAATCCATAACTCGTAAATCAGTTGCTAGCAAAAAAAAATCCCTACTGCAAGTACATGAAGTGCTGGAAGCAATTTTTAAAATAATTCTACCACTATGGAGAATTCAATAGTTCATAAACCATCTACTAGTGAAAACATTTCAACCTACACAGACGAAGTAAAACGTTTCAAAACAAACTGGACAAGGGATATCCCTTACAGGCTGTTCTAAATCCACTATAAATGTTTACAATAAATAAAATTATTTTCGTTAAAGAACAAATTTTAATCTAACGACAGTAAAAATGATGCAGATACTGCCTAGGCAGTAAATGTGAGAGTTTAATGCCTGACAGCTCTCACTAGAACTACCTGCCTTTAATGTCGATCGGCGAAAGCTTTATATGTACCAAGGGAGAAAAGGGGATGATTATGTCCGTAGCTGACAGATTGCAGCAAGTCGCCTAAGGGCATAATCATCCTAGTATCTTCCGTGGTGCATAAAACATTTTATATTTCACTTTATACGACATAATAGTATATTATTTAACGAGCGGTAACGCAGGTCATAGCTCACGCAGATGAAATTTGCAGCACGAGCTGCAGGCGAGTGCTGTAATTCATCAAGTGAGTTATGACCATTACCGCAAGTTGAATACTATACTTTATCTACGACTATAACATCGGACTATTATTAGAAATTGATTTGAAAACGTCAAAATTATTTTGTTAAAATATCAAAAGACAGTAGTCCCCTCAATGATAATAATTGACAGTTCCGCCTACTGACAGGCGTTGGCAATTTAATATTTTAAAATCTTTTAATTACTCATTCCTTTCCACTTGTTAAACATTCTTTTCATTTTACACCAATGGAACGTATTTATCAGCTAAAAATTTCCAAGAATTTACTGCGTACACTATTTACTTACCGAATTATCATTGTAGAAGCCCAGCGTGAGTTATAATAACGCACTATAAAAACTCACGCTATTTGTTTATTGATACTATTGATTGCTCAAAAGCAGTTGAATAATTAATATATAAATTAATAGGAGTAGATAAAAACTATTAAAGGTCATAGCTTTGACGTTTTTTGATTTGTGGTTATGACTGATGCTACATATTTTCAAACATATCCATAAAATCCCAAGAGTCATTATTTTCGGGTTCTCATGGCAGTGGGCGTGAAAAGCTTAATTTTGCCCGCTGCTATGATAACATCAAATTGTACCAAACGAAATATATTTTACATAACAACTATTCCTCTTTTTTTTTACTGTTTAAGAAAGGTATTTTAAACTAATATGTATGTTGGGGCTTTTGTCCACTGAGTAGTTAGTTTCACACAATATTGTTAATACCTGAAAATATATGAAAAAACTACTATTCCTCTGACAGAGAAACTCTAATAGAATTATGGCAGCAAATAGTCTTGACTATGGGACAACGTTGTTCACATACCATGTCAGGATTGTACATAATAATTACAAATAGGTACACCTAAACATACTGTGGAAAATAAAACGGCGTATACCTATGAGAGCCCTTGCCCGCGAGACAGGTGTAACACGGTAGGGAGTGCCGCCGCGAGAAACAGTGACTTGAGCACGATCAAAGTTGTTGAATAAAAAATATAGTTTTGACAGTGTTAATAAAATGTTATTGTATATGTAAAATAAAAGTTTATGTTCTTTAGTTAAACATTCTTTTTAAATAAATAGAATAAAGTGTTTTTACAATACTGCGAATAGTTTTCTTAAAACTCTTTTTACAAGACATAATTACAAATGACTTTCTGCTTGTGAAAAGCGTTTTGTCCAAATTTGCCATAAATGCAGCTTATACTATAAATTGTTCCATTTCGATTTATGTACACATTCACAAATATCAAACTACGTGCAGAAAATCGCATTAGCCACGATACTACTATGACTAATAATTGTTTTAGGTTAACAGCAGCAGGTGATAGATTACAATGTTGTTGTGCGTTGCAGTTTTAAGGATTTTCTGGGAATCTTCAACTCTTTACTTTATTAATACTTATATAAAAAATAAATTACAGGCAAATAACGTTACAGAAGCTTGTGCTTAACCTTAGTTGTACCTTAATTTACAATTTCGTAACACAGTTTTGCATTTTATTGCAGTTGTATTTCTATTTTTGAAATGTATTTGTAGAAAAACTACTCGTTTTAGAAAATTTTTTCATATGAGTTTTCTGTTGCTTTTGGTCAGATATACAAGCTCCTTTAGTGACGGCACTTATATTCAGGACATCTTGTATATTTTGTGTGCCTACTGAAGTTAAGTAATATTTATAACAAATATTACAAGAATAAGGAAATAAGAAACTTATGTGATATCACCATTTTTGGTATTACCATTTAAAACTTTCCGAATGTTTCGAATAATTACTATTTGACATATTTAATATTATATAATTAATTTATATTTATACTTACAATTCTATTTAATTTTACTGAAAAAGGAGGCCACTTGAAAAAATACAAAAATAGGCCAGATCTCATCTATAGTGGCTGATTGCGTGCTAATGTCTAAATATAAATTTAAATTTTGAATAATTTATAACTTCAGTATGCGAAGTACTTAAGTGTTTTTTCTTCATTAGTAATATTTAGTTCAATTGTTTTGAATTCAGTTATATTAAAAACAAATACTGTAGTCTTATAGTCTACTACATGTTTCTTGAAAACATTTTATTCCAAAGGGAATATATGAGAAACTACTTTAAATTACGAGATTTTTTGCTAAGACCTTATTTAATGCTGGATCAAAATAAATAAAATGTGACTTTAATGACCTTGAAGTACCTCAGCTAAAACTCAATTTGATTCCTTCAAAGTATTTCAGACTTGCGCATACGGTTCAAAACAGTTATTATTGTAAAAGATCCTCATTAAGCAAGCATGATAACAAAAAATAATTGAAATTTTAGCACTATTTTGGCCGAATATTATTTATATACTCCAATATAAACACCTTGAATTGATTTTTTCCGATTTATGGATATACAAAGTGGAAGAACTTCAACGTTGGGCTCAAATTTCATCTGAAACTTAAACATCGATGAGCTCATGATTATTTATTCTATGCCACAGTATTCGACTTACAAGAGCTTGTATCTCTGAAGCTGAACTAAACAGTAGGCTGTGAATTGTCATTATTTTCTTTTCTCCACAATTGAGACTATACAGCATATATAAGTTTTATTCTGTGTCACAGAGATTTCAAGATAAACTCAAAGGTTTTGAAATTTGGCCCTCTTTTTCTAGGTTAGCTGCTGTCCTTGATATTTTGTGATGAGGTAGGCAGGCTGGAATATGTGCTGGTCCAAATAATAATATATTTGACATATTTTAGAATCTTAAAGTCATTATTTACTGGAAAATCAGTAATTGCAAATTTACAATTACTTTGCTTGTTCCAAATCAAAGAAAAATATTAAGTATGCTCGCAAACTTCAAATTATCATTTTCTATTTTACCCGCACTGTTTACCATCGTTGCAAAATTAATTTGTAGTTTGCGGTAATGACACAAGTACCTAATTCTATAGTAAGTTTTAATATCCAAATATCCGTTTTCCCCAAACTGTATAACTCCTATTGTAACCAAAACACACGATCCGCAAAAGTTCAGGTCTCGAAAGCGTTTACCTGGCTTCCTGACGCTTTCAAGACAGATTCAGGGGCGAAGAGGTTATGTCTAGAAGTGCATATATTTTACTGTCTGGGAAAACACGTCACGATATTCCAGGCTGAAGTATTCGCTGTCTTTGCTTATATACAAGCAAATAGTAGAATATAAAGTGAAGTGTTCAATCATCAACATCATCTCAATTGACAGGCGTCCAAGCTTACGTGCTTATGTTCTTCAAGATCATTCTCCGTGTGGTTATTGAGCTAAGGCTGACGTGATGGGTAATAAAATGGCTGATATGTTGGTCAGACAAGGCTTAAGCAGTGAATTTGTGGAACCAAAACCAGTGTTAGGGCTGCCATGTTATCTTGCAAGATCCATTGGTAACTGAATCAAAAAGCCATCAATGGAAATATGGTTGAGTGAATTTTATTTGGACATGCCAGGCTTGTTGTTGTGATGCGTTTGAATGCCGATTGCGATTGACTATTTAAATTTTCGTATATGACGTCACTGGAGTCCCTGCTCGAGCGCCAAATTTGTGACGTACCTTCTTGGACTAACTTATGAGTGGCGGTCACAGATACGTAATTCAGGATATCTTCTTGGTAGTTTCGGTCACCAGTTTTCCTATATTTAACGTGGGAGAAACTCCACGTAAACTTACCTCTGGTTAAAGTAAGTACTCTTGCTACAGTGAAGAAAATCAATTTCCAGGGGTCTGTTCTTTTTATTTCAGAGAACAACAAAACTAGCTTTATCGGTGTAGTGATAGTTTACTTTATAAATAAACAGAATTGTCAGTGTAGATCGGCAAAAATTGTTCAAGTATTTTTTTACTAGATTGGAATTTTATCAAATGTACTGATGAATGAATACAACACATTATTTCCATAACAAGGAAGCACAGTTATGCACAGCCAAATTACCTTGTCTGTCAAAAGTAGAAACCAGTTCAAAACACCCAGAAGGCGTGACAAGGGTAGGATTCAAAGGAAGGTCTTATTTCCTGGGCACTACTGGGCCCGCGGCTTTCCCTGGGCTCGTTTGGTAGTTCTGCTGGGGCTGGTCTATGAACAATTCTCTCCTAGACTGTCAACTCTGGGCTTTTGTGAACTAGCTCCTCACATGACCGTCACAGATTACGGTGGGAGTTGCTCATGCGGTGCGTGATTTTGGAGTATTATAACAACGGTTTAGCATAAAACAATGTCTACTGATCAAAAATTTAAGCGCCCGCTGGACTTCATTTAATAATAAAAATAATACATTCTAAAAATAAAATTAATAATTCGGAATTAATCGGAGTGGTTTATTACATTATAAATTGCCCATGGGTTGACAACATAATATTAACGTATGCTTAACATCAGGAAATTCATGGGCGTCTTACTCCCAGACATCTCAACAACCACCTTTATAGGATTGGATTGAGCAGTAATGCGCGGTGCAAGTTATGTGGACACGCAGACGATAACTATATATGTATACTCGCGACAAGAATACAGACGACTTACGTCATACGAACAAATGAATAATTCATTATATTTTCATCAAAATATTTAAGAGACTGCAACTGATAGTAATAAAACTATATACTACACTAAAAATTTGCATTTTATATTGCACTAAATTGCAAAAAATGATTGTTTTTAACGCGATCAAACATCGAGAATTACGTTGACAATAAAAACAAATGTGTAACGACAGCCGTGACGTAAGACGTCTGAATTCTTGACGCGAATATACACATTCTCTGTCACTTGTTTATTGGTTAAAAAACATAAATGCTTGAGACTGCATTGCCTCTTCTTCAGTAGATCAGAGAAACATCATCAGAGTTAATGCTAGCTTTTACACATTCCACTGTTCTGAACTTCAATACACAATGAATCATCAGACCTGAAATAGAAGACATTTGTATTTATTGTATCACGTGCCCTAAAATCACAAAAACAGACAATTCTGTTGCAAAAGGATATATTCATTATTTGGTCAATACACTTCGATACATTTGTAAAAATTATTCATATTGAAAAAATAGAATGTATAAAATGAAAATTACTGTTGATGTTACAGGAATAGAATATAAGAATAACATGGCATTAGTGCCTTAATCAAACAATAAAATGTTTGCAAATGTTACTCGACAGAAATATTACACAAGTCATTAATCGTTAACCGTTACAGCATTCTCTATATGTCCTATGAAATAAATTAGGAAACGACTAATGGTTTTGTCGTTAAGCAATAAAATGTTTCAAACGTTGGGCTTAATGTTCTCCTTCGTTCCTATCGGAGGCTGGAAATTATCAGGAAAGTCCTAACTTTGTCAACGGCACTTCTAAGTAGATTTCCTGAAGTACATCTAAACCAATCCGTCACATTATCTAACAGAGGTATTCTTCTCATCGTGACAAATTTTATTTCGCTATTTTATTACATAATAAGTTTTGTTAATAGTAATTCATCATATAGCTAACTTTGATAATTCCTTATCTTATTAATTTTTGTTTCTATTGTTAAGATAGAAGACGGAAAATAACTTATAAAAAAATGTATAACTCTTTGTTATGAAAAGAAAACGTAATGACATTTTCAGGAACTAGTGAGCTTTAGCAAGCAATAATGTGAATATGAAGCTACTCTATTTTTTGCTAATTTTTTTTTACAACGGTACAAGCAAACATCACAAGATATTTAGAAAGGCTATTGAATTTAGATTTTTCTGTTTCTTGTGTTTGTTATAAGATAATGTTTAGTTTTTTAGTAAATTTATAAAATATAGAGGGCGCATACTCACTTCTAGGTGTTAAAATTGATATATTAAAAATATAAGTGTCTGGCACGGGACACCTACACATTAGTCTTCATGTCAGACAATATCTACACTTGAGTGTTCCCAATCGATTGATTAGAAGAGGATATAAAGCACTAATATCCTGGCCACCGTGATCACCTGACTTGAAATCCGTCGATTTGTTTGGGGACACATGAAATTTCTAGTTTATGCGACCCCTGATGATACAGGTCAACTTCGAATGCAAATTGTTTAATTTGATCAGAAATCAAATCAGTTAATATTTCAAAGATTTAATTTCAGAAAGAGCTTGAAAGTATGCATCGAAGAAGAAGGAGCTCATTATCAATATTTATTATATTGTTTTTGTTGCAGTTACCTAATAAAAAAATCCAAATCATGCAAATTGGTTATATTCTTAAAATCAGACCTCACTTAAGAAATGTTCACATACAACAGTTCTCCAATTTTGAGATATTGTATAAAATCGACACACAGCATGCGCAAAATTGTAATACAATATCACATTTCATCTATCTTTTTATCAAAAAAAAAAAAACAGAAATTAAAATACAACACTAACATATTGTGTGTTGCGTTAGTATTACATTTCTAAAATGCGCATGCTAAAAACAATTCTAAAATATTATTTAAGTTACGATGGTAGGTACTGGGTTGACACCGTTGGCGTGTTTCAATAGGTTTTATGTATGACTATGCTTAAATGGTCTAGTGGTCAAAAATGAAAGTGCTTACATGGGAAGTTAAAATTATGTAGCATCTCTAGTTTCTATACATTCCCCGTGTCTAACACAAGCAAGCGCCTTCAGCTGCTTGCAACTTACGTTTCTAAGACGTTTACGCTTCAGCAGCTTTAAAACTCTGAATGTAACTCCATTTTGGATGTCAAAAATTGACATTCTGACACTTATTTGTAGGTTACTTTTGTTTATGTTTATGAAAATTTTTATTAAATAATAAAGATTCAAAATGTAAACGAAAATATATAGATTTATTAAAACAATAATTATTAATTTGTGTTCAACACAGAGGATAGTGTACAAAAAACTAACGTTAAGGTTTATGTGAAAAAAAAAACAGCTGTAACATAGCAAGTAGCCAGTCTTAAAAACATAAAGCGGCTTGCTTTGCTGAAAATAAGCAGCTTGCAGTTTACCGCTGGATAGCTGAATCTTGATAGACACCAGGATTTTCTAAAATTGTCTAAACACATTTGTTGCACACGAAACAACATATTGCATTATTTCAGGTAATTCCTAACTGCTTTATATTGACTTGTCCCGAGTGGCCCGAACATATTGTTTCGTGTGCAACGGAGGTGTATAGACAATTTTAGAAAATGTATAGAAACTCGAAGTGCTTATATTGAAAACGTTCTTCAATATTATTCATTACTTTGATTTTTTGCGTTAGAAATATTAACATCATTATTAAATTATTATTACATACGTCATTCATATGCGTTTATCTCAAAAATGGTAAAAGATATTGAAGAAAACAACTTATAGCTTTTTTAGAGCAAGCTGATAGGGGAATGGAACTGCGGATGCAAAATGTCAAAATTGGCAATACCGTCAAGATTGTATAAATTCTAAAACTTTGCTTTGACCGTACCTCTATAATGAATCATGTTCAACTTAAATAGTGAAAGTTGTATTACCATGAATTACTACTATTGCTCAAATTGGTTGCTAAGGAAGCGGTTTAGAAATTATGAATGAAATTAAATATTTAACTTCATAATTTTAAGCCCTGTATATCCGGAAGGAAGTCAGATAGGAAAAAGATGTACTTATATGAAGTACTGACATTATTTTAACTTCCCCTGTCCGCTCTTTTATTTTTGACCACTAGTTTCTAGACACCCTGTATAAGTGATAGGTATTGCTGTAAATTTTGTAAGCAAACAATAACAATTTTAAAATTGATCATCGCGGACGAAGAAGTATTAGATATAGTAAATGCATCCTTAAACATGCCTATTAAAAAACACGAGCAACATAAAAAGATAAGAAAGAAGGCTCTTTGACTTTATGTAAGAGTTAAGTGATTAAGCCTATGTATCACTCGTTCTGTAAGAATTTATCCTTTGTAAATTAACCTCAATCTTGTATTCACATCTCTTTTATAAAATATATTAGTTTATATAAAATTAGTTTCTTTTCCCCAATTAATTACTAATAATTAATATATTTTTTTTTTATTAACAGCAATATCAATCTAAATAAATGATACTGCAGGAAACAACTACTCCCAACTACTAGGCCGTTTCCTGCAAGTCGAGGCGCTTAGGCCGAGCAGAAAGTAGCACACCGCTTATATCTCACCTGCTATACTATTTGTAAGGTTATACAAAGGTTTCCTTATATTCAAAACTTTAACTACGCTTTTCTCAAAACTATAAATGTGTACTTGCTGTGATATTGTATTAATGGTGCGGATTCATCCCTCTACATTTTGTAAATTTACTAGACTAAACATTAAAAAAACACCAGAAACAGAAAATTTCTAAATTCAATAGTCTTTCCAAAAATGTTGTGATATTTGCTACAGGTATCGTTAAAAAATGAAAATAGGATACAGAACACTTTTCCGCTCTCCCGATTTTATTCCTATCTACATTATTTAGAATAGTTCCTGAAAATTTCATTATGTTTTCTTTTCTGAAGAGTTACGTCATTAAAAATACTTCGTAGTTGCACCTTTTAACGTGCGTAACTACAAAATGGTGCGTTTAAGAGGTTATGTTTATTAGAGTTTTTATTCATATTTTTTATGCACTCAGCACTAAGTTTCCGGGACACCCTGTATTTATACAAATCCTTGTATGATGCAGAATTGCAGAGGTATGAGATAGACTTAATATTAAAAGTGATCTGACTCAAAGAATGTGCCATAACAAAGAGATAATGTCAGTTGTTAAGCAATCATGCAGTATGCAAATCTTCATGGTACATTATTTTGAGCATAATATTATTAGAGATAGAATGTGTAAATATATACAACGCATCATATTAATCATCTTTTACCATAAAAGAAATTCTTTCTTTGTTCATTATGGTTTAAGCCTATATTTGAGTTTTAGAAGCCAACTATTGATCCGAGCACTTACCTCACCTGTCAACTGACTTCGGTGTTAAATTTAACTTTCTCAACCTCCCTGGATTGCGCCTTTGACTTCCAGCCTTCGTTGGTTATAAAGGACAAGGGTTCGATTCCATTTGATGAATGTGGTATAATCTGTAAATTATAGTAGCCACTCTCAATACATCACTCAATAAAACTGATGGTTTCGGTAACAGAACACCTGTGGAGATACGAACCATAAATTCAGTACAAAGCAAATCCTCGTAAAATTAGGCTATAAATTAGGTGAATGGTAAGTAATTATTATTACTGTTTGCCGTTTGAATAAAGGATGACCCAGTGGAAACATTAATTAAACAACAAAATTATCTTAAATATGCCAAATATAATTGTATAAAACGTTTAAACTGTCATTACAAATATCATATTTTGTTGTAATTCTGTTAACTATACTAAACATTCGAATTATTTTTTCCAACACGTTCATAAAAAAAATTATCAATTTAACTATTAAATGTCAAAAGTAGGCTATTATTCAACATAATGAATAACAAATTACACAATACCCATATCATTACAATTGTTTTTCTATCAAAATAAATTACAATATTATATTTTTCACAATATTTATATTAAAAGACAGGGCACGTTTTCTCTGCGTAGCCACCACTACCAGCACAGCGCAGTGCTTTCGCACACTTGTCCAGCACGTCCTAGCATATTTTTGTGTAGGTTATGTAGAAAAGGATAGTATGATATATGGTACCTATATACAAAGCTGAAGAAGAAAACAATTGCAAAATACAGTATGAAATCATCTGCGAACATTAGTCGTTGACATAAGACATCAGTTTAATCAGTTTATTTACTTTTTGAACTGGAGAGAGATCAACAACATTTTTCTCAGTATTTCCGTTACAAAAACAAAATTTTTCGAGCTTTTTAATCATTCTCGACTACAGCAGCAAAATACATGGTTTCGCAGAGCAGTTTGCCAAATCGATGTAATTTCCTCAGTAAAATATGCTGGTCTACGTGATCACAAGCTTTTTGAAAAGCTGTAAATACTACGTCAACTCACCTTCATTTGTAAAATTTCAGAAATATACTGACAAATATCAGTAAGGTTCGTTTAAGTTTATGTTTTCTGTGCAAATCCGATAAGGGACACGAAAGCTTTCGACATACAACTTGATTCAGAAAATTTAGAAAAATTGCATAGCATTGTATCATTTCTATTGCTTTTTATAATATTTTTCAGACGTAAGTATACCTTTTTCGAAAAAGGCGTATAGTTAAATCGAAGAAATAAAGTTTCGGTTGAAACGATATTTAATTTTAATGTATTTATGTTTTTTTCTTTAATTTAGTTTATAATAGTTACTACATATTTAATAAATATTTAACACACGTTACTACTCTATTCATCTTACACGTTCTGTAATTAGTAGTTTAGTTTTTTATATTAACTTGCAATGTAATTAATTTCCCTCGATATTTGCCATGCCTCATTAGCCACGGGAGGTATAAATTTACTTGACATCCATTTTGATCTATCCTTACTCTTCTGTGAAACTTTATTTAAACCCCATTATATATTAATTACGTCCTGGCACCAGGAATAGCAGCAGAACTGTCGAGCGGAAAAGATTATTATCCAAAATTTGGTAAATTTTCCAAGCATTTGAAGCCTCCTAGAAAGGGATTACCTTTATTTAAAGATTGACGAGCTTGACGTCAGCCTTTGTGAATTGAATACAGCTCTATTTGTCGTTGATTCAGTAATGCTCGAGTCACATCAAATTTATTTGTTTTTGTGAATAATACAGAACTGTTTACGAAATGTACTAAAAATTATAAACAACATTAATATGAGATTTTTGCATCTAGATAATAAAAAACTATGCAGCAAAACTGTTAATAGATGGATGTCCATTTTCATGTACTATAAAACCAACAGAACTAAATGTGTACTAATCGAGGTAGCAAATAACTATTTCTAATTTAACATATTGGCCTGTAATATTCATGTTTGTTTTTAATTTTTATTACTTATTTCAGTGGTATTATTAGTTCAGGTGTATACTCGATTTTATAATATGGAGTAATTCCATTCTGCGGTGTTTTCTATAAACAATTGCATGCTTTCAAAGATATTTTTTGTATTTTACGATAATTCTTTTTTAATTTATTTCTCTCACACCTACTCCTTTCTCAATCGACACCTATTATTCGAAGACGACTCCACAACGCAAATTTACGTGTTGTAAGACCATTACGGGTCACCACTCCAAGACATCGTGCTGCCCGTCTCCAATGGACGCGAGAGCTTAGGGGTTGACTTTTACGTCAGTGGCACTGGGTCTTATTTACAGACGAAACAAGAATGGGGCTGGTTACTGATGACAATCGATAAAGAGTCTGGAGAGAACAAGGTCGTCAACAGCGAAGTTGTTCTGTACGAAGGGGGTACCGTAATGTTTTGGGGTGGAACAATGTTCAACCGCTCGCATTCCATTAAATCGCATATCACAGAATATGACCGGTCAAATGTACATCGAACAAGTTTGTACGCCTATTATCTACCCCCTACTTAATGAATTAGGTGAAAATTTTGTGTTTATGAACGACAACGCTCGATCACATCGCGCAAGAAGGGTTCAAGACACACTCGAAGCAGGACATATCAATAGATTAGATTGGTCAGCCAACTCTCCTGACATGAATCCTATTAAAATCATGTGGGATTTCGTTGCTAGAGCCATTCATAATCATATTCCTCCACTCAGACTGCAGATGAGATGGTCATGAAATTATTTTTCACTTAAACCTTATCTGTAAACTGTCTTCCTTCAGATATATACCTACTTTTGAAATTCATAGATTCATATTCATATATTTTAATCGTCAAATGAATGGATTGTATGTCTCCCTAAAATCATTTGTTACTGGAATATGTCCATTTTTCGGTAGGTACTGCCTATTTGAATAATAATAATTGTAATTTATATTATTGTTTAGTTTTCTTTTTTTTTTGTCATTTGTTTGTGATTTGTAGCTGATGATGACTTAGTATAAGTGGTAACGTTGATGGCGTAGAATAAAGTGTCCTTTTTGGCTATTGGGTTAATATCATTATTATCAGCAATTTTTGCACATTTAGAATGTCTTCCCAAAAGAAACACTTGTGTAATTAATTAATTCTGATATTTTAAGGTCCCCCCAATATCCCCACAAAAGAAGTACAAATGATTGAGTCAGGAGATCAAGGCGACTATGGTGCCGGTCCTTCTCGTTCAATCCCTTGGTATTAATACTTGGACATGCTGTATATGGTACGGATATAATTGAGCCTCGTGTATGATACGTCCACTGCTGCAATACGCCGTAGACGCCCTGGACCTCAATCTCTTCCACGATTCGATTTCAAATTTACGTTGCACTACACTTGCACTCACTGCACACCGCGGTAAAAGTAGTTGTATTGGGGACGTGTTTACCGGGAAATCGTTCTGCTAAAGCATTTTCACATAGTCATAAATTAGAACGATATCCATTAACTCCGAGTTGCTGCTATTCACATAAGCCATTTTTGACACTTGAAAAACTAATGTATAGATTGGCATCAGAAAAACTTTAGTACCTGCAAAAAATAATCGCATTCAATATTCGGAATCGCCTGTCTAGAGACTACAGTAGCTCAGAGATGTAATACTACAATTTCAATAACTTTTTGCTCGAAAACTAAAGGATTTTACAATTTTTTTTCCGACATTGACGCCATTTTTTATGACGCATCTATCTCCAAATTTTTTTAGATAAGTTCTGAATCTCCCTGTATATGAATATACTCAATCTTGGTTTGACATCATAGCAGCAAGAGCCATACAGGAATGCAGCTGTATATGAGTATATATAAATCAATTAAGATGGTCACATAAAATACACCAAACAATAATTGTTTGTCAATAACTGATCCGGTGTGTAAATTGTTTTTACGAATATCCTGAAAACAAATCACGTTTTCAGTGTAAACATCATGCCGGTATAGATTAGATTAGAGAATTACGTTGAAATAAGTTAAATAAATTTGTCTTACTGTATCTGTTATCAGATCTACTTAAATACAACTCGGAATTGTATCTAAGCTATTTATATGCGTAGGAGCTGCCGACTTCCTTGTAATATACAATTTGTTTCACAGCGTCTTTATGTCAGCATTATTCAAATGTCCTTCTAAATTTTCCTGAGCTATTCTCGGGCATGCCTTCCTAAAAATAAACATTTTACTGTAAAAATGTTTACTTAACTCTTCATTGAAAGATATTTTATAGTCTGCAACTAAATATTTGAATTAAAAATATGACGTGAGAAGGTCAACAAGTTAAAAAATAGCTACTTATGCCACCGGTTAGAAAAAGTGTGATTTTGTGTAACGAGTTGCTCAAGACTATGATTTCCTAACGTATATTTTATTGTGACAAAGTATTCATATTAAATTTTTAATACAGTGCTTTCGAAAAGTAACAAATAAATTCAGTAATGTTGAAATTGAGAAGTTTTCGAAAAAATCCCCTGGCACGTCGATTTTGTTTTTAAAAAAGGCACTTTTTGACATACGACCCACATTTGTGACGTCATCGTTATTCGAGATATGACGTCATCGATAATTTTTTAAATAGCAACCCCCAATTCTACATACATACATCATGAAAAATTATGGTGTTACATAACAAAAATTTCAAGAAAATAATGTTTGAAGATTTTAAAATTTAATTTTCACAAAACTGTGCACCTCCCCATTATGCAACACATGTCCGTGCTTATTTAGATGAGCTGTTCCCGAATTGTTGGATAGGGAGAAGGGGGCCGAATGAGTGGCAAGCCAGATCGCCTGATTTTACACCCCTGGATTATTTCTAGTGGGGAAACTTAAAAAGCAAAGTATACGTTACTAGACCGGTTAATTTAGAAGATTTAAAAGCAAGAATTCGTCACGAGATACGTCGTATACCTCCTGAAGTTATTGATAATGTCCAAAAAGAATTTATTAATCGTCTTGGCTACTGTCAGGCAGCCAACGGTGCACAATTTGAACATTTAATTTAGTTGATTTTTTTACATAATCATCATTTTCAGTATCGGCTGCCTTGATGAAACCATTTTTGAATATTTAAAGATAACGATTTTATCAATCCTTGTCGATCCTGTAGTTTTGCATGTCACCATTACCATTCTAAATAACTTTCTCAAATAACACTGCTATATTTTCAGCGGAAAAGACACTTTACTTGAAGCCAAAACAGTTTTTACTCGGTGTACTGAATAATTCGAATAGGAATATTTAGAAAATATTTACTCCTTGACTTACGACTTGAACAAGATATACCTTTTCCGGATAAAAAGATAGCAGAATTGATTGATCGGTTCAATAAAAAGATGGATACGCTAAGCCGCAGAAAATTTCTGCCAACAAAAGTAAGTATGGTGTGCCATAAGTGGCGCTCTCTAGCGGTGACCTCAAAATTAGAAACAAATTTGAATTTCTCGCCTCCAAAAAACTACCATCTCCAAAATATATGCAAATATGTAATTGGATATTTTCCAAATTTCGAAAATAAAATTTTAACTTTGACACCCTGCAGATTGACAAGGGGCAATGTTTGGATAAGGCATATTTGGCTTAATCGCTCCATGTTGAAGTCAGTAATCATTCATTAAGCTCTACCTCATTATTAATAAATCACCTTGTACAATTAGGATTATAAAAAATATTGATATGCAATGAAGTTTTCTTAACCAGTTGTACTTCAATTATGAAATATGTCACAAATGTCTCTATACTGTATATGTCAAAATATCGATTAAAGTTGATTCCCATAATACATCAATCCTGATAAGACCCAATAAAAAACTCGCATGATGTTGAAATTCGTTAATTGCATCGTGGGAGTCAAGCACTGCGAAAGAATGAATGAAATTGGACTTCTAATTCTAATCAATAATGTTCTGTTCATATCAAACTGAGTGAAATTTTCACTTTGTTAATACAAATGCAAATGAAATTTTGTGTGCAAAATTGTTAAAATGTTGAATTGTAATTGCAAATATAACTTTATTCACTTAGTTTACTTTTATATTAACACTAATATAGAATACATATGCTGTTTGTTCATAGCACGATGTGATGACCAATGTAGACTAATTTTCCGAAATAATCCAATTTCCAAGTAAAAATGGGCATGCATCATTTCTGCTTGTGTCAATTCATTTATATATGATTTACACAGTTTAACTTATAAAATATTAATTATATTCCTCATCCAATAGAATAAAAATTCACTCTGTTTGGCGTGGACTCTAACTTGACAAATTATCGTGCTGTATTGAGTGCAAATATTTCAGTGCATTAGTGCATAAACAAAGTAATTATCTTTCTTGTATATGCATTAGTGATCTACCACTAAAGCAGAACTGATTTATAGTATTTTCGCTAATTAAATAAATTACTTCAATTTTAGTCATAGAATGCGTTTCTGAATTTTCTAAATGTACTTAAGAAACACTGTTCATATGACCAATACCGTTACATAACTACCTTAAAAACATTACTAAAGTAATAATTACATTGTTTATATAAGAAACTCTTCAACATTTTTGAAAAATATATTTGGGTTACTGTGTTTTGAGAGAATAGTGGTAGCAAATGTTGGAAGCTATAGGATGCGGCCTAAGGATGCCAAAAGCCTTGCAACAATTTAAAGTTTCGCAATTTGTCATAAAAGCGAAGGAAAAGTTGTACTGAAAAAGTGTAAGATTTATAACCAAGTAGTAGCGGTAGCTATTTCGCTTATATAATATTGCTGAATACAAACTTTACATGCTGTGCTCTTATTAACATCGCTTGAGACCTCAAGTTTGTTCTAGATTAAATTTTTCATGATCAAACTAAGTTCAGCTGTAATTGGTTTTCTTGAACTAATGAAGAGTAATTGCCAGTTTAGTTATTCTGTATTCTATTAACTTGAGTATTAGAACTACTCATTGTTTTAGATGTTATGCGATATCTTTTATATATCTTTGCCAATTTTTACCATAATTATTGTTTACGATTTCTTAATAACAGTTTGATTAACTACTCAGAAGATTTGTTACCTTCTAAAATATGTATACTTAACTAAAATATCCATTTCTTAGCTAGATCATTAGTTTTAACGATAATATATTATTCAACGAGCATATAGTTAATTACGGTAATTCACGAGGGTGAAGGTTCACCCAAGTGAATTTAATCCATTGTATGCAAGTAGAATATTCTTTATCCACGACTGTTAACAATATTTTAGCAAACTTTTTACTAAAAACATTACACTAGATTTATTTTACTTTCAAGTTTGACATTCTTCTCATTTTTTAAAATATTGTCAACAAAGAGGATCTTAGAGAGATGGTTTACAGCTGGACACATATTTTAATTATTTTAAATTAAAAACCTTTTTGGCGTATATACGAATATCAAATTATTTTATTGAACCAAATTTATAAATATATTTACAATCGATAGTGTGTCAATGTTGCACAACTGAAAAAGTGAAAACAATTAAAAGTGTCCAGTTGCAAAGGTTACTATCAAACCAAACTATGTATATCCTTCTTGCTCTATCTAAGAACCAAGCGATAGACTTTCTGGCTGTTCCCATTGTTTCAATAGATAGTATAATTATGATGTACTAGCATTTTCCGAATGTGTTTAAATACTATTGAAACTGAGCCACAACCAGAGCTGGGGCCAGTCCATGGCCAAAGGTCGGCGAGAGATAATCCCCAGCGCAAAAGTCTTATTGTAAGTATGGATGTTATGTTTGAATAAATCTATATTTTTATTAAAAGCTTGAGTTTCTTTACCTCTCGCAGGAGCCGAGTGAGTGCCCCAAGAATATAAGAGAGGTATACTTGCGACAAGAATTCAGACGACTCACGTCATACGAACAAATGAATAGTTCATTATATTTTCATCAAAATATTTAAGAAACTGCTACTGATAGTAATAAAACTATATAATACACTAAAAGTTTGCATTATATATTGCACTAAATTGCAAAAAATGATTGTTTTTAACGCGACCAAATATCGAAAATTACGTTGACAATAAAAACAAATGTGTAACGTCAGCCGTGACGTAAGACGTCTGAATTCTTGACGCGAGTATATTATTTTTATATGTTTAAAGGTTGGTGGAGGATTTTTCGTGAGATTTGGTGGAAGCCCCAGACTTCCATTCTATAGGGTCACCCTTTAGTGACAATATTTGATTCTCTAACTTTTTCTGTTGGGGTTTTCCTATTCTTAGTAGGTATCATGTATAATTTCATTTTATACAAAAATGGTGCACTTAGTAAATTTTTTTAAAATGCACCATTTTCGAAAGGAAAGGAAAAAACTGCGATAAAGTATATCAAGTGATATTTGTAATAGTACTAAATTTATCAAATGTGTATATGTCAAACCCTAAACTCTTCATTGATATGTCATATTTTGTAACAGAGAAATTAGGGTAGGTACATTGTTTATTTTATGATTGCAACAGTTATTTTATTCTGCTTCGTTTGTTATGCGCTATTACATAATAGTAATGGAAACTTGTAGAAGTGTAGATATGCAGATGTTGACTTTTGGGTAATGTAAGTATGGAGGTATGGATGCAATTGTTGTCTTTTGGTATTCTCCACACGTTAAAATATGTCGTAATTATCTAGTTAGAATTTTTTGTTACGCTATTAATTGGATTTTCATAGACCAATTATAAAATATATTGTTATTTTTATCAGTTCTCACCGATCTAGATCTACCTGAATTATTTTGTTTAGGTTCAACATCACCAATTTCTCGATAACGAGTTTTTACTACCACAAATGTTTTCCTTGTTGAAAGCTGCGTGCCAGGAAAATTTTCGGAATAACATCTTACTGCTGCTCGTATGTTTCCATTATTATTATGTAGTTGTATTAAAATCAGAAAATGAACAATACATATACCGTAATTTATGTTATAAAAAATATTACATATCAATGGAAGAGTTCGGGGTTTGTGACATACACACTTGATAAAGTAAACACAATTTTATATAGATGATGTCTATTTTAGTCTACTAACTCGATATTATTAAGGCAATAATTTATATTTCGTCGTCAAATTAGTATTAGTTTACCACACTGAAACCCACTCCTTAAATATAAAAACTTTTATCGGAATGGCGGCTACAAGCCATTATTTGAATCTATGAAAATAAAGCAACCGCTTTCTGTACATCACGGAAATGGGTCCTTGTCTTTATAAAATTTAATGTTTTAACAGGTACCAAATATGTATATATGATATTTCGAATTATTAGCACTTTGCAATAACGTTTCTAAGAAGTTTAATTTTATGAATCGTTGGCAACTACTATGCAGTCTCCCGTCTACCAATTGTTTACTTTTGCTGGAAATACGGGACAGTTCTTCTAGGCTAGGTGATTTTGCAGGCTCGAGTATGTTATTATATTTGCTTTCCTGATACACTAGGTGTATTTTTATTGTTATCGTTGGCTCATTATAAATTAATGTTGTGATTACATAATTGTTTAAACAATATTAACGTTGTGAGTACTCAATGTTGTGTTGTATGTGAATAAACGAGTGTTTGTTTTAATTTGTCTGAAGATTAAGTAATTTTTTTCCGTACTTTTTTTTATGGTATCGCTATAATGTAGCATAGGAAATATATGGGAAATATATTAACTATTATTTTTGTTTCTTGTTTTCATTTTAAATAGGTATATTTTGACTTATTAGTTATTTTCTTTCTCATTGTTATGTACCCTTACCGTACTCAATTCTAATCCCACCCTATATCGATGAGATAAATCATATTAGGTATTACAGTCCAAGATCCCACTGCAAAGTATCTTCACCCAAATGTTAATAGAACCAATTGCATTTAAACATGTGTAACACGACTTGGCTAGGTTGGCTAATCAAAGGCGGGTACTAGGGACATTAATTATGCATTAAAAATATTAATTATGCAGGTGAAATACAAACTAGTTTTGATGAAATAAATAATATATCATTTGGAAATTGACAACTTGATAAGTAAACAAGTATAAAGTTGCCACTGCCTTAGGAGGTTCTCGACATTGGTTGTTTAAACGTTAATGTTTATATTGTTGGCGTACAACTTCACCGGTTGTTTAATGATACAAAATATGTATCAATCGGAACCTCTGCGTTTCAGAATATGTAGAGTTGTCTATGTATTTTTGGGTCTAAAGTTCGACACAATTGAATGAGAAAACCTAACTTAAAAAAAATTGAGAAAATGAAATGTCCTCTAATTTGCCTAAAAAACTAATAACACCACCACCACCACTAAATACGTACGTGTCAAGTTTCAAAAAAATTATATCCAAAATTTAGTTTTACAAAATTATCTTATACGTCCTCTATTTTGAAATTTAGTGGCTCTAGAATATTCGTTTATTTTTCAATCAGCTGTAGTAATATTTTCATGTTTCTTTTAAAACACCCTGTATCAGAAATATATCTAATATACACATGTGTTGGTTTTTTTATAGTAGATGTATATTTTTCGTGTTTTGATACAATATCTTTGTTTCAGGTAAGCTCTTTGGACATTTATTGAAGTCATTGGCATTTGCTGAGCAAAGTAAGTTAATATTTATTGATATACCCACATCTGTCTAATGTAGATGAGGTACGAATATTAACAATGTTACTTTAAGTTAAAATCATATTTAAAATTTAAGATTAGCTCAACGTAAAACAACATATAACAATAATTATTATATAGAGAATATAAATAAAAAAATCCAAATTAAATGTTTTCTTGCATACCATTGCTTGAACATTCCCAGATGCTAACAAAATTCAGCTAAAATCTACGCTATTTAAATACGTTCTTTTATTATTTAAAGATAATCAGACGAAATTCCTCGGCTCAAACTAGGATTAGATGTTCCAGTTGTGTAATTATTTTCATTTAATTTAAAAGGACTTTGCCCATGTAATCCTTGTTCTGATATTTATTTGTTTGTGAGAGGCTTTTATAAATTAGAATACTTTCCTTAAATTTGCTTTGGAATTTGTTAAAACCTCCGCTTTTATGTTCTCTAAAGGCGCGAACAATTACAACAACAAGATGAAAATATGTTTAAGATGAAGAAATTTGTGTAGCAAAGAGAAATATATAAAATTTATAAGATTTGATTGAATACGTCATCTCAAAATATTTCGGATTAAAAAAATGTGTGCAAATATTCGGATTCCTGAAGAGAAAGGAAAACTTTTGGATTAGGTTAAATTTAGCTAAATACAAATACAATACAAAAATTGAACTGTAACTGTAAGATTGAATTTATGGTCGTCGTTCCCTTAATTCTTGAGTACATTTTGTTCAGTGTGTATAAGTGGTTAAGTGATAAGGAATAACATCTATTTCGGAAAGCTAGCGAAAGCCAAGAATATCGATCAGCCGAAAACTTAATTGGAAACAGAATTTTTCCCTCTTGTCCCTTCCCTTATTCGGTTCTTCAATATAGCAGCCGGCAGCACTGGGTAAGTCTCATATTTTGTCCCTCGTTCGAGAAAAGGTTGGATATTTTTAATTCAAAAAATACAGTCCACTTAGTTCTGGCAATTACTGTCAAACCAAAGGATATCTAAAACTTGTTTCTCAATCCTATCCATGTCATGCCATAGGCGAAGCTGTCGACGAGTGATCTAGCTATTCTGAAGTCGATCTACCGACAAGGATTGAATATAAGTCAAATACAATGTCAAGTGCAAGTCTAAGGTTATAAGTAGTACCCTCTTCGGCATAAAGCGATTTGCCAGTCGAGACTAAGAGATGAATTGTAAACAGTTTTAACAATAGGTATATGTATAATATAATAATTGACAATGTCTTTCTGATATGGGCGAACTATGAAATTTAAATATTGATAGGATAGTTGCGACAAGAATTCAGACGACTTACGTCATACGGACAAATCAATAATTAATTATATTTTTATCAAAATATGTAGGAAACTGAGAATAATAAAACTATAATATTACAATAAATGTTTGCACTAAATTACAAAACATGATTATTTTTAACGTGACAGACTATCGAAAATTATGTTGGCAATAAAAACAATTGCGTAACGTCAGCCACGTAAGTCGTCTGAATTCTTGCCATATGTTCTCGATGTGATAACTTTGTGTCCACTGTTATTCCAAAATTCTTCATAGAAGTTACCCTTTTTGATTAATTATATAAGAAAACTTAATTGTAGTACTATTTCTTGTAAAAGACATTATAGAAATTTTTTTCATATTAAAATCATGATTGTTACTAATACTCCAATTAACAACACTATTAATCTCAACCTGCAACAGTTTGCAGACATGATAGAACTCTATTTCTTAAAAAAAAATTGTCAGTAAACATGTTGGTTCCAAATTCGAACCCTGTGGAATATAGTAAGTGCTTTAAATTTGTCCGAGTACATATTATTATCTTTAACAAATTGAAAATTTGAAAATTTGTAAAAATTGTATTCACTTAAATTTTACGTTTACATGCTTGTAGAATTATATTATTAAATATAAAGAGGTTTGTTAGAGACGATGTTGTGACGTAGAAATGAAGCTACTGAGTGAGCTCATAAATAATTATACAAAATTTGTTCAAATTTTTGAGAATTATGTCGAATGCTTAATCGTTAACTGAAATACACATTAAATAAAAATTCTGACTGCTTTAAAACGTAGCGCGTAGACCGAAAATACGGCAAACATCAAAAATCGTGATTAAATGTTTTCGCGTTTTTACAGTGACCATTTTTGTGAAACTTCAATTGGCTCTGAGATTTCAAAAAAATGTTACCTGTAGAATTTGTTTTGATATGTTTTTGACGTCTATGTTGTGTTAAAAGGAAAGGGTATACCTAAGATTCACTCTGTATATGTAAAATATTGTTAATGTCTATGAGAAATTATTAAGGATCAATGAGCTCAAAATTTATGAGTAACAGATTGTGCTATAGGAATACTAAAGCTATTACACTGTTAATTTATATCTAAAGTTTTTTGTCTAATATATTCCAAAAGTTTTACTATTGTTCCATATTTATGCCAAATTATAGGGCCTCTGAATGAGAATGAGGGACATTAATGCATATTTCGAACTTTCTAGAGTAGCGAATAATAGAATCCACAATTTATTAATGATTTAAGTTTAATCGCCTGGAAAAAAGACCTTTAAGCCATAATTAATCTGTTGTTATATGAATTATACATATAAATTTTAAATAATTTGATCTGGTAATCATTATGTTTGATATTTGTTTTGCGGACTATTATTCTAACATACGGATTCATCAACAAGACGTAACGTTAGTCAGACTAGCGGAGGTTACGCGAAAAATGTACGCATCTGTTGCACTAATTTAAATAAAAAGCATACTCCTATTCACTACTACGTATAATACTTACTTTATTATATGTTAACTAATCCATAGTAATGAAAAGTACAGTTTTTAAATATAAATACTAAATACACAATGGGAAACGCAAGGAACTAGAGGCCGAAGTTACGCGATTTTTAGACAGGTACAATACTGGGTCTAACTTTTGGCGCAAATATGGACGTAAATAAACAGCCTACCTAGCAACGCATGCTTCGCTACCTAGCAACGCATGTTTCGTGAATGAGCGCAAAGCTAGTTAGGCCAACTAACGCGCTTTACACGGGCGTAAACTCGTTAGTCGGACTAGCGCTACTGAAGATTATGAAAATAATATTGCTCAAGAACCTAGTTCTAGTTTACCAGTTTCTCCTAGCTTATTGGTCACTCTCGATGATGTAATTAATGTCATTAATTAATTAACCAACCATGATTATGGCGGGATATGATTCCTGAATTTATTTTTAAAGATGTGTTGTAGTTTTGGCTGGACCACTTATATTTATTTTTAATCTAACCCTTAACTCCTTTTTCCTGACGTATGAAAATTATCAAGAATATGTCATATTCATAAAAATATAATATAGATAAATAACTAACTGTAGACAAATTACTATTATCAGTAATTGTGCCAAAATTTTTTAAACCCTTCTCCACAATATCATCTATAGGCAGATTTCCAATAGAATCTCTACAGAGCAGCACGATTTTATGAAGACAGATAAACCATTACTAACCTCATTTGTATCTGTAAATGATATGTAAATGATACTGCAGGAAACAACTACTCCGCGGACTAATGCCCCGACCGGCATTGAATTACTCCTGCAGTATCTGTGTGAACAGCCAAGAACCCTTGTCGGACACACCACCAGACATAGACCGGTTTCGGGCTTGTTAGCCCTCATCAGTATGCCATAGGTGAGATGACCGACAATTGAACTGGCTGTTCCTTCATATGTATGTTCACATATAAACTGAGTGCAGGTGAGATATAAGTGGTCTGCTTACTTCCTGCTCGGCCTAAGCGGCTCGACTAACAGGAAGCGACCTACATTGCAGCAGGTACTTAACGCAGACCTCTCGCCCTGGGCGACGAGCCATTAAATCTGTAAATGATACTGCAGGAAACAACTACTCCGCGGACTAATGCCCCGACCGGCATTGAATTACTCCTGCAGTATCTAACAGCCATTTACAGATTTAATGGCTCGTCGCCCAGGGCGAGAGGTCTGCGTTAAGACATACATATGAAGGAACAGCCAGTTCAATTGTCGGTCATCTCACCTATGGCATACTGATGAGGGCTAACAAGCCCGAAACCGGTCTATGTCTGGTGGTGTGTCCGACAAGGGTTCTTGGCTGTTCACACAAATACTGCAGGAGTAATTCAATGCCGGTCGGGGCATTAGTCCGCGGAGTAGTTGATTTACAGATTTAATGGCTCGTCGCCCAGGGCGAGAGGTCTGCGTTAAGTACCTGCTGCAATGTAGGTCGCTTCCTGTAAGTCGAGCCGCTTAGGCCGAGCAGGAAGTAAGCAGACCACTTATATCTCACCTCATTTGTATCAGTATCCATATAGAAGAAAATCTTGATCGGCAAAGTCAAGTCGATGTGGTGTACACCGATTTGTGACTTGACCATGGAATTTTATTTGAGAAATTAAAACCATTTAATTTGTCCACCTCCATCATAAATGTATTAAAGTCATTCTTATCGAATCGGTATCAGGTTATTCAATTCCACAGCTTCAGATCTGATAGATTCGTGTAGAGATCGGGTATGCCTCAGGGGTCTATTTTGGGTTTTCTCTTATTCATCATGTTCACTAATGACATAACATCAAATCTTGATAATGTGCACTGTTTGCTATATGTTGATGACTTAACGCTGTTTCTGGAACTAAAATGTGGGTTTGAGTGTACACAAAGCATTAAATGAAATAGATCTTTGGTGCATGAAAATCAGATTGCCCGTGAATGCAGAGAAGTGCGCACGTAAAATAAACTACATTATTCAACTACAAAATGCAGACTTCTTCATTGCAAAGAATAGAATATTTAAGAGACCTTAGCGTTGTATATGATTCTAAACTATCTTTTAATAAGCATATTGAAGTAGTTACGTCCTCAGTTTATAAAACTTTAGGGACTATTATGCGCTTCTCCAAGGAATTCAATAATATGCATACTTTGAAATTACGGTATCAATCCTTTGTCAGATCGAAATTGGAATAAGCAACTACCGTTTGGAACCTTATTTATAGGGCGCATAATGGAAAAAGTTCAGAGATGATTCTCGAAATCAACGATGTCTCTGCATGACAGAACGTGTCCTGAAAAAGGTTTTCAACAAAATATGTCGTTTATCCTACTTTAATATTTGCTTTCAATTGCGGTAGAAAAACGTAGATCAGTTCAACTGGTTAGATGAAATACCAAATAGATTAAATGATTGTGCATGGTTTTTAACCGAAATTTCAATTAAAGTGCCAAGATTTTCTGCGTCTACGATTCATAAAGTTAAACAACTTCTTAAAAACGTTATTGCAAATTCGAAAAGTCATGTGTACATATTTGATACCTGTTAAAATACTAAATTTTATAAAGACATTTCCGTGTTGTACGAAAAGCAATTATCTTGTTTTGCGAGATGTTACGACGTTAGATTTAAATAACGGCTTGAAATTATATTACACCACTATTCCACGACACGCTTATTCAATTCCACAGCTTCAGATCTGATAGATTCGTGTAGAGATCGGGTATGCCTCAGGGGTCTATTTTGGGTTTCTCTTATTCATCATGTTCACTAATGACATAACATCAAATCTTGATAATGTGCACTGTTTGCTATATGTTGATGACTTAACGCTGTTTCTGGAACTAAAATGTGGGTTTGAGTGTACACAAAGCATTAAATGAAATAGATCTTTGGTGCATGAAAATCAGATTGCCCGTGAATACAGAGAAGTGCGCACGTAAAATAAACTACATGATTCAACTACAACATGCAGACTTCTTCATTGCAAAGAATATAATATTTAAGAGACTTTAACGTTGTATTTGATTCTAAACTACCTTTTACTAAACATATTGAATTAGTTACGTCCTCAGTTTATAAAACTTGGACTATTATTCGCTTTTCCAAGAAATTCAATAATATGCATGACAAAGGATTGATACAGTACAATCCTTTGTCAGATCAAAATTGAATAACCAGCTACCGTTTGGAATTCTATTTACAGGGCGCATAATAGAAAAAGTTCGAGATAATTCTCGAAATCAACGATGTATAGATATGCTTGACAGGACGTGTTTTGAAAAAGGTTTTCAACAAGATATGTTGTTTATATACTTTAATATTTGGTTTTAATTGCGCTAGAAAAACGTAGATCAGCTCAGCTGGTTATATGAAATAACAAACGGATAAAATGATTGTGCATGGTTTTAAACCAAAATTTCAATTAGTGCCAATATTTTCTGCTCGAGCACATCCATTGTGTTTGATATTTCTGTATACATTATATCAAACTAACTAAGCTTGTTAATCGCCCGTCCTAACTTCCGCATCTTCTCTATCACTATTCGTTTGATCTCTACTTGTACCAGGTTGAGGTTCTTCCGAGAAATCCTCCCAAGTTCTGAACATTCTCTCCGTATCTTATTAGACAAGTATACAATACAACATTTTTTTAAGGCGAAAAACAAATATATAATATAGAAGCACTAAGTATTTGATAAATTAAAACAAACACGCACACAATTACGCAGCACTAAGTAGGTACCAACACAACACTAATATATTATTCACAATACTGTTTAAACAATTATGTATTCAGAACACTAATTTATAATCATCCACCGATAACAGTAATTAAAAACGCCTAGTATAACAGGAAAGCGAAAATTATAATAACACGCGAGCCTGCGAAATCACCTACCACAGAAAAGTACTGTCCTGCACTGTCAGTAAATTAAACAAGTACTAATCTAAATTGCACCGTTACTGCCCTCTTTGTCTTCCTTATGGTATTCAAGAATGAAGTATGTCGGCGAGTTGGTAGACAAAAGACTACACAGTTATCAAGTTTGTTGCCTACGATTCATAGAATTAAACTTCTTAAAAATGTTATTGCAAATTCGAAAAGTCATGTGTACATATTTGATACCTGTTAAAATACTAAATTTTATAAAGACATTTCCGTGTTGTACGAAAAGCAATTATCTTGTTTTGCGAGATGTTATAACGTTACATTTAAATAACGGCTTGAAATTATATTACAACACTATTCCACGACTTAGGTACGCCGTTTTTTGAAAGTCCTTATAATCCCTTTTATCAATGAGATGTACTGTATATTTTATGAATTCTAATTAAATTAATTCTTTTGTTGTAGTGTATTCACAGTGTATTTTATGTTTTATACGTAGCCTTATTATTTTCATGACTTGTGTTTTAATGTAGCTATGTTTTTTTATTATAAAGGGTGAATATCTCCAAACATAAAAATCTAGGGTTCAAATCAGGCCAGACGTGTTTTATGGCCTCCAAGATCGCCTGATCTGAGCCCTCTAGATTTCTTTGTCTGGGGATATTTGAAGACATTAGTGTATGGTACTCCTGTAAATTGCCTGGAAGAGCTGCAGCTACGGATTAATCAAAAGTGTCAAGAAATTCAAACCAAGGAGGGTGTTTTCGAAAAAGTTCGAATATCGTTGAGACGAAGATGCCGTGCCTGCTTGGAAATGGACGGAGGGCACTTTGAACATCTTCTGTAACTTTGTTTTTTGTTTGTTAAAAGCTTCCTTTGTCGGTTTATTCCTAATAAAATAAAATGTTTGAAAAACAAATAGTGGTCCATATCTCCGCAACCGTTACTTTGCGGACCCATGTTTATTAAGACTTTTCTGCTTATTTTGGTTCATACTATTACCTCCTGATATATTTTACACTTTTTTTAACACCCTGTATGTAATTTATTTCTTTTCTTGGATTTTTTTTTTCAATTTTTGTCCGGTCGCTGGTTACACGCCTTACCAGTTTCCAATGCCGTGCGGAAGTGTATTTTTAAATCATTTTTGAACTTCTCTTTTTGATTTTATTTCTACAAAATTGTATTTGTAAGTCCCCTGTAAATTAAAAAAAAAATAGATAAGTTCTGAATCACCCTGTATACAGAAATTGTAAGAATATTGATATTTTCTGTTTGCATCCTGTCACTGGGCACTATCCTATTGAATGCATATTTAAATTAAATTTAATTAATAAATAGATATTATTGAATTGTCTTTATTATAAACAATTTTGAAATCTGTCTTTGGTTTAGTAACAAGTGTTTGTTCGTTATTTTGAAAAATGATGATTATCCTCACGACTGTCTTCTACTTATGTTAATATGGCATGAATATGCTAATATATAAAAATGGGAACTCATTTTATATATCAGTTAAGTACCTTCACTGGGAATTATGTAAATTGTAAAAAATTGCTTTGGACAAAGACTGGAGGTATAATGAAAATCTATAGCTGCACGTTTTAAAATTGGCAATATAAAAATGGACGATAAAGACCAGATGGCAAAGAAGTCGAATTTTAGAACCTTGGAGCTGTGACAATATTGAAATAATCTTCCAATAAATTAATTTTAAAATGTCATAGGGAGAAAAATAATCTAAATTCATTATTATAAAAGATAAAGAAGGAACTTGTTAATAATTATTAAGCAGCAGGTTTTAATGTAATTATATTTATTATAGAGGGTGTCCAGAAATAATGCGTCAATATTTCCTGAGGTTCAGACACTACACGAAAAATTAGCGAAGGGTGTCCAAAACATTGTTATGATGACTATTTTCAAATAACTGTTTTTGTGAGTCTACCGATTTTTTTTCTAATTTTGTATACATATCACCAGTACTCTTTAATAATCACATTCTTAATTTGACGTATAACCAGAGGACCTTTTAAAGATGTTTTGACGATCATTTACTACGTTTATAAAAAACTATATATAAAAATGTTCAAATAAGAAAGTCCTAAGTCATTATTTGAAGACCAAGGAGTCTTAGGGCCTTGGTTGGAGGATATGCGTCAAATTAAAAACGTCGATACAAATGAACACTAGTGATACGTGTACAAAATTAGAAAAAAATCGATATATTTAAATAGAAATTCATAAAAAACAAACAATGTAATACCCTGTAGCTCCGCTAATTTTGAGTTTTCGAAAAAATATTGTAGGGCTTTGTGATATTAATTTTTCGTGTAGAATCACCCCACGGAATATTGACGAATCATTTCCGGACATCCTGTATATGTCTTTGGTTATTTTCTATTTCAATGTCAAGTATTATTTTTATTGTTATAATTTGGAGACAATATTTTTATTATTAATGTTTAGATAATTAAATTATTATTTAGTATTTAATGTTAGAGAAAGTTATGCAATATTGGAGTAATTCAATTAAAAACACAATTTTGATTTTTAAGTTATAGGTCTTTAAAGTTGTCAAAAATATTACTAATTAAAAACTTCGTAACCCCTTTACCGATCGCGTTGAAATTTGGAACATTTATTTGGATTAATGTGGCGTATTCTTTCTTAAAACTTTCGTGAAATTGGTATACTGGGTGGTAATTTTCTCCGGTTACCTCTTCCTTTCAGTTGCCAAACCTTACAGTGGTCGTATTTTTCTTTAAACACCAACATTGTTGCATTGCTTGAGTGATTGGTGCCATAAGAATAATTTGGATCTGAATACTGATAAACGCAAATGTATGACATTTCATAGAATATTTAATACCATCAATTATGATTACACCATAGACAATGTTGTACTGAATCGTATTTATGAACTTTTTCTAATTACATAGCTAATATTTCTATAACTTTTAAAACGTTAGGTTTTGTTATTTGCAATGGCAAAGAGTTTCATTCTATTGATACCATTTGCAAATTCTATGTTACTCTTGTAAGAAGTAAACTGGAATCGTGTTGCTTTGTTTGGAATACTCAAACCTCTATATATGGTAGAATCTATACAAAGAAGATTTTTGAAATATATTTATTTTAGAAACATCATGTTTATCCCCTTAGAAATGTTTAATATTCATTGCTTATGCATGAAATCAATTTCACTTCGCCGCAATGTTACTTGTATATCATTTCTATATAATATAATACATAATCTGGTTGACTCACCTGAATTACTGAGACATATATGATTTAATACACCTAGATTTACTTCAAGGAGTAGTAGTACTTTTTATCTGCCTACTCTAAATTTTTTAAAACAATTTAATAAACATTTATTTTCTGTGGCTGTGGTTCTCTTCCGAACTGAAAATAATGTTCTTCCTCTTGTGAATATTTAATTTTACTTTACTTTCTTTTTCATATTACTAATTTTAGTAGTACCTATTATTATTTTTGTGCTTATTATTGCTTTCTGATAATCATGTACCTTTTGCCTGTTAGATAATAGGTAATTTATTCAAATAAATAAATAAACTTTGAAAAGGTCGTATTATTCTAAAAAAATGTCTCTCGAGAAAATAGCCTAATCAGGTAATCATTTTTGTGAAAGATGGCATTATTTGTAAGTCTGTATGTATCGGTTTACATTGCAGATGTCACGGACTTAAAAATTTGAGTTCAGTAGGCTGTGAAAAAAAATGTTGTTTACTGTTATTGCTATCAAGTTGGTAACAGTTTTCTTTCCTTTCTTTTTTTTCTAGCCAGAAAATGATCAAATGGTGGTGTTTTAGGTACACAAATCTCGAAATATAAAACACATAGATCAAATGGAATATCCAAAATAAAATTCTTGCTGTTTTGTTTAGCCACTTTTACTATTTAAATTCTTCTCAAATAAAATAATAACTTTAAAATAGCGTTTATAAGACACGCATTATTTTGCTATTCTAAACATTTATTACAATTAATACAATTATTTTCACATACTTATAAACAAAAGCAAATAATCTTATATGCAGCACTGTGTACGTTATTGTTATAACAATGTTTACATCTATAGATAAAATTTACAAAAATACATATTTTGAAAGATTTCTGTACCTAAAAGTAAAATTTGGTTAAACCGCTTTTTGTTGTTATATATTTGTTTTATTTCGGTACCTTTAAATATTCGTAGATGGCATGAGATAACATTCCTGTTATTAGCTAAACTCTATATTATTCAGTTTTTAAATATCTAAAATTATTTGTAGAAAACATTATTTCAATCTCTACTTTTATTTCAATTATAATTTGAAATGAAGGAGTTATTATATAAACCACTTTTTTCTTAGAAGTGAATAAAGAACCGCAATAAATTTTGTCAGTTAAACAATAACACATACTACATCTACTTAAACTAGAGAGAAATGTTTTGTTTCCTTGGTAGATCAGTCAGTGGAAAAGTAAATGGATCGGGAAGATAATGGCGCAGTTTGTTATCCGCGCTTCCATAAAAAATGTCATTCTACCGCATTTGTCAAATTACACAGCATCGTATGACAAAGAAAATTTGTAACCTCGGTTGTCCAGGAAATTTCTTTCCGGAATAATGGAATATCGTGTAGTGACTGAATCTGACATGAGAAACATTGCAATAAATTTTGCTTTGTGTTGGAAACTTCCGGCTGATATACCGTCACTATTAATGAGGCAGGTTCACTAAAATTACTGCCGGATATTTCATACGATATTGATATTATTATAGGTAACTATAAAGTAATTAAAGTTAGAAAGTGACTTTAAATTGTGAATTATATACAAGGTCGTACACACGTGCAGACGTGCAAATACATACAACTCTTAATAAATATATTTTGATTGTTTTTCTGTTTACAAGTCAGACTTATTACTAAAGCCCGCATTTCGTTCTCAGATTCAGGGGCGCACTTAAGGTGAACCTAAATAAGTACAAATATTTTAGCTGCAGGTGTAGTTCGTCATATAGATAAGTCTAGTGAAAGTAATTTTTAATAATTTCATATCTTTACGGAGATATTATTTTTTTTTAAATACCCACATTTTAAGGACCGCTGACCAGATAGACCACTGACATAACCTAATAAAATAAACCATATGATTTACTGAAGGCGAGGTTGCCATATTGTGGGAATCCAATTAGTTAAATATTATTTTGTAATATCTGTACTGCTGAATGAATATCACCCTGTATAGAATATTATATACGCATTAGCTAGAGGGGCGACTAGAGACGAAGCAATAATAAACACAGGAACGCTGAGCGAGATTCAACGGGTAGTTAAGTACTAGTTAGTTGGGTTTTAGAGACTTCGGTAGGTTGACTGGATGACAGTGAATGGTGATAAATAGTGCATCTATTCTAATTTTACAGGTCAGTAACTTGTTTTTGTATATTGTATTTAAAGATTGAATGCCATTGTGTTACTTTTATTATTTTATTGTCTGTTCGTTATCTTATTACAGTTTCATTACATTTTATTATAATTTTGAGGTAAAACAGTACATATTAATTTATTGTTGAATTTATATGTATGACTTTAGTTGAAGTCAAAGTTATGCTGTTGTAAATGGTATTGTAAGTTATTATTAATCATCTATGACTTTATTACTTGAATTAGCGGTTTGTTTGTAAGAGCCTTGATGATTCTATTAATATTTTCTCCCGTGACTGGACAAACATTCGTTAAAAACATATGAGGCATGAGATATGATTTGAGATGTTTGTTCAACCCCTCAACTACTAGCTGGGTAGCTTCCCGTATAGGACCTCCTGACGCAAGTCGGCTAACTAACCCAAACACTGTTCAGTTTTGTATGTAGAATTATGATTATATTACCGTGTATTCAAGTACTGAAGTAGAGATATATTTTTATTATTGTCATCATTATTATTACCATTACAATAGCGACAGCGATTCTTTGAATTGTGATCCCTTGTTTCTGGATTCTTGGACTCGATTATGATTATACTTAGCATTCAGATACTTTCAGTGTGGGTTCTGTGAATGTTGTGTCCTAGGATGCTATCCGGTTATCTCTTCACAAGAATATCTAGGAACGGAAAGGTAATGTTATCCATAATGAATCTTATGTTCGGATGTTCATTTATAGTCGCATCAAGATACTTGAAAAAAGGGTCTAAATAGTGAAAAGTTCCGTACAAGATGGATCGGAATGCGGTTTTCTGCATTTGCTTCTAAAAATTATTAATCCAAAATTCACCTAGGTGGGAATATGCCGAAATTCGTAGTTGCATCGCTGCAGCCAAAAATGCATTCGAAAAATGCATTTTTTGAGACGCCCTTTGGACGACTTAATAAATTTGTAAAAAAGAGTCGGAATTGGCCCAGAATGGGTGCCCTGGGGTTTTTGAGGTCGCTGATTACGATTATGATGTCCAAATCGCCACCCTGACCACCTGGGGCTCAGGAACGCCGACGAAAGTCATCTCCGTGGAACTCTCACAAAATTCATCCCGGGAAGGAAAAACACTTGATGCCCGGGGGTTTTTTGGGTCGCTGAATTCAAATATGGCATCGGCGAACACCCCCCAGACACCTGGTGCGTCCCAACCGGGACATGAACGTCATCTCCGTGGAACTCTCACAGAATTCATGCGGGAAAGCAAAAACACTTGGTGCCCGGGGGGTTTTTTGGGTCGCTGAATTCAAATATGGTATCGGCGAACACCCCCAGACACCTGGTGCGCCACAACCTGGACGTGAACGTCATCTCCGTGGAACTACCGCACAATTCATGCGCGAAAGGAAAAACACTTGGTGCCCGGGGGTTTTTTGGGTCGCTGGAGATGACGTTCACGTCCAGGTTGTGGCGCACCAGGTGTCTGGGGGTGTTCGCCGATACCATATTTGAATTCAGCGACCCAAAAAACCCCCGGGCATCAAGTGTTTTTCCTTCCCGGGATGAATTTTGTGAGAGTTCCACGGAGATGACTTTCGTCGGCGTTCCTGAGCCCCAGGTGGTCAGGGTGGCGATTTGGACATCATAATCGTAATCAGCGACCTCAAAAACCCCAGGGCACCCATTCTGGGCCAATTCCGACTCTTTTTTACAAATTTATTAAGTCGTCCAAAGGGCGTCTCAAAAAATGCATTTTTCGAATGCATTTTTGGCTGCAGCGATGCAACTACGAATTTTGGCATATTCCCACCTAGGTGAATTTTGGATTAATAATTTTTAGAAGCAAATGCAGAAAACCGCATTCCGATCCATCTTGTACGGAACTTTTCCCTATTTAATCCGCAACTTGCTGCGACTATTACGTTATTACTCATCATCGCAAGTCAATAGTATGGCCTGTAATTTTAATTTAATTATTTCTTCGATGGTGCAGATGAACACTACGATCTGTTCTTTTATAGCTATAATTACATTGATTTTTCGATGGTACAGATCAACAACATAATTTAGTCATTTATAATTATAAATTTATTATATTTTGATGGTGTAGAATGTAGATCAACAGTATGATCTATTTTTTATCGCTTCTTAATGATTTTTCTATAGCTTCTTAATGATTATTCTATAGCGCATATCAGCAGTATGATTTATTTATTTATAGTTATGACTTTAATGACTTTTTATGGTGTAGACCATAGGTCAACAGTATGATCTGTACGCTGTGTAGACAAGCTACAACTAGCAATCATCCGCTACTTCATGCCGCATGCCATACTACATCGCAGTAAACATCATTGACAACTATTGACCTCTATCGCGTTCGACGAGAACCATATTTTGCAAATGCAAAATTTCAGGAAACAATTACCCTGCAGGCTAATGCCCCGACCAGCATTGAATTACATCTAAAAACCTATACCGGTTGGGAGCTTATTGGCTTTCATCAGTATGCCATTGGTAAGATATGTGACGAATAACCCTAGTTCTTTTAAGTCTGTCTAAGCCCGACAAAAGGGACTATGAGTATGCGGTATAGACAAGTTACATCTAACGGCGTTCTACATCGCAGTAGATACCATTGAAAGCTATCGACCTCTATGGCGTTCGACGAGAACGATATTTTGCAAACAGAGAATTTAAGGAAACAACTCTGCGGGATAATGCTCCTACCAGCATTATTTGGTGTTTGTAAAATATCGTTTTTTGAGGAGTAATTATATGCTGGTCGGGGTGTTAGTCCACAGAGTAATAGTAAGATAAGGAATAAGAGTGAATTCAACTGTCCCTTCAGTTTCCTAATCGAGAAGGATTATCTTGAGTACATTTTTAACCAAGTCTTCTACATTCTCACCCTTGTCTTGTGCGATAAGTCTTTGATGAAGTTATGTCAAAGCTTCTTTAATTGACACTTTTGTGAACAACAACTTCACATATTGGTTATCATTTTAATTTAGTAAAATACTTTTGGTTTCAGTATAAAAAGGAATAGAACAGAAAAAGTTTGTATATAGCCCTTCATAGTGTCACTATTTGTCTGGTTTAGCAGTTTTCTTTGCATATTTTAAACGTTATTTTTATAAATTCGACATTCGACAATAACAGATTCTTGCAATAATGGATTTATTTGGGCAGTGCCACTCCACTGACTATACAAGTTGATGAAGTTAATCTTCCGAGTCAAAGTTTATAAACGGCACAGTAGCGAGAAAAAAATGAATTAACGAAAAATTATTTAGTGATGAAATAGAACAATTTTGCAGTTCTACATCCTGCACATTTGTTCCAAGAATATAAATTTCTGGATATGTTAATTCGTTTAAAATTCATATTACTTCAAATAAAAATAAAAATAAAAAAATACTGTATATAAATAAATAACATTAAAAAAAGTTATATTTTATCTACGTCTTGGGCAAAAATACCTACTTCGTGATTTGCTGATTTGATTTGAATTGGATAAAGCAGACTTTATCATTGGCTTTAAAAACAATAATTTTAAATGAAATTAAATGCAAAATTGCGTCAGCAATAAATAACGATATACACTGTTTATTTTTCATACATAAATAAAAAAATTTTTTTTTAAATTATTCTGATTATAAACAAAATTGCTTTTTATTTGTCAGCATCTGTTTTGTTTTATATGCAAAACGTGAACATGGTACCAAAAATAAATTATCAATTTTGCTATGCAAAGATTTCAATAAGTCAAGTATTTAATTATAAAGTTGGGTAAAGAATTTTAAAAATATATTTATCACAAAGTTCAGTAGCAATTGCAAAGTTTCCGATTTAATGATTAAAAAGTTTGGAGAAATTTTTGCATTAAGGCATTCAAAACAGAAGTTTTATTTGTTTTCCGTAATTTCTTTGCACTTTTCTACGTGGGTGCTTTACGAAAAAAAATATTTATAGTTCGTAAGCTGTTAATACCTTGTAACATTTAACGAGTTAATGCAAACGTTTAAGTTGTATTTAATATTTATTTTATGTAAAACGAAGCTTGAAATCTTGTAATGTGTTTCTTTTGAAACCAAATATTATTTCAATTAAGTATAATAGAGAAATTAGATTTTTCAATCATTTACAATGTGTGCTGGGGTAAAGGCATTTGTTTTAAGAAAACTTATCACGGTAGTTAAGTTCCATATTTCTATCTTCGAAGGAAAGTCCTGGTAGGAGCACTGAAATGTTAATTACTTCCATACTTCATTTTCATTCGATCAAATTAAATATCGTATACTTATATATGATCCCATGAGAATTGTTTAGTCTAAAAGAATATTTCCATACTCTCTCAGTTGTTATATTGATTAAAATTTACCAGGTCCTAAATATGACTCTATTAGCATATTTAAACATATATTTTCGAATATTTTATTAACATCTAAATATACAGGGTGCGCCATTCAACACTACCGCTGCCAATATTCCGGAAATGAAGAAATTTATATTAGTTCCGGAAACTGCGGTTGTTAGCTCCCTCGAATAGAATATCTTCAAATTATAGTTAGAATTGTTACTTCAAATTTTTCTGTATAGGTAGCGATACTAAAAAAATTTCTGATTTCTGAAACGAAATGCGGTCCATCTGAAAGATCGTTAAATTACCGTTAAATTTTGAGTAATTGTAATATAAAGTTTTTCCCAATATCTACTTGGTTTCGAGACATGTCGACTTGAATATGCAATGTATGATGTAACAGGAACATGTATTATTTTGTTTAAATCATACTGAAATAAAATATTCTTTTAAAATATTATTACAATGACTTTATTTACACCACATACTAACTAATAAACAATAAATTAAAAACAAAAAAAAAATAAATGCGTAACTACAGAAAAAGTAACAGAAAGCATTTAAAATAATAATGGAGATGTAGATGTAGTTACTGCAGTAAGTTAAAACAAAGACTATAATCAGGCCTATGGTTGAACATTCAGGTTAGCGTAACCGATGACAGTTAAGTTACGATAACTGGGTGAGCATAACCGAGCTCTTAACCGAAATGGAAAGATCGCTATGATCGAATAACCATCTGTGCCTATTATTATTGTCAATTAACGCAATTAAATTTTAAATCATAGGTACTTAAAAGTGGGCACAAGTGGCAAGAAGATTAGGACACACGACCCAACGCCAGTATGAAGAAATGCTAAATTTCTTTAAATGTAAGAAACTATTGTTGGGAAGCAAAGTAAACCCAACTCATGTTGATGTAGGTACTTTGGCAAAATTATGAAGTACATATAAATTCTTTAATGTACGGACCGGAAATAAATTCCCAACAGTGGTGGCAGGTACAGTAAATATTTCATATTAACTTATAGACGCTTATTTAAATTATTTTAGCTTCTCGCAGAGTGGAAGCAGAATGTTAACAGGAGGAGTAGAAAACTGCATCAGGAATCAAAAACTAGTAAAAACTGGATACAAATATTAAATATGTATACTCAGTTTATAGTCCAGGGCAGTTAGGAAAAATAGCGGAAATTTTTAGGGACAGCAGATATCGAGATACGGTTTTCTGCATTGTGTTCAGGAAGGTCCCAGAAAAAAAGTCTGTAATATCTGGTTTTTTGAAAAATGCCTTCTGGGCCGGAAAATGCATTACACTATTATAGAAACGACTGGAAACTCGGAAAAATCGCTCGGAAATCGTTCCTCGGGAGTTTTCGGGGCTGCCGAACTCGATTCTGGCATTAGAATTACCCGGGGATTCACGGGGGTGGCTCTGTGAGGGTGCGCGGGGGGTGAATTGGGAGAGAAATGGCAGCGTGCATGAAAATCGCTCCAACCTCGTTACTCGGGGGTTTTAGAGGGTGCCGAATTCAATTCTGGCATTGGAATTACCCAGGGGCGGCTCTGCAGGGGTATCCGGGGGGTCATTCTGGGGTGGAAATTGCATAGTCCATGGGAAAGCGCTCCAAACTCTTTACTCGGGGGTTTTCGGGGATGCCGAATTCAATTCTATTATTAGATTTCTCCGGGAGTGCTCGGATGTCCCTCTGTGTGGTTGTCTGGGGATGATTGGGAGAGAAATGGCAGCGTCCATAAGAATCACTCCAAAATCGATACTCGGCGGTTTTCGGGGATGCTGAATTCAATTCTGGCATTAGACTTCCCCGGGGGCGCTCAGGGGTGGCTCTGTGGGAAATGGTAAAGGAGAAAGTGAAAAATCACAAATTATGAAAATAATACTTTATTCAAATAACAAATATTCATTTCCCCCCAATCACCCCTAGACAACCCCACAGAGCCACCTCCGAGCGCCCCGGGTAAATCTAATGCTAGAATTGAACTCGGCATCTCCGAAAACCCCCGAGTAACGAGTTTGGAGAGCTTGCCATGGACAATGCAATTTCCACCCCAGAATGACCCCCCCGCATACCCCCGCAGAGCCGCCCCCGAGCGCCCCTGGGTAATTCCAATGCCAGAATTGAATTCGACATCCTCGAAAACCCCCGAGTAACGAGTTTGGAGCAATTTTCATGAACGCTGCCATTTCTCTCCCAATTCACCCAGTGCGCACCCCCACAGAGCCACCCCCGTGCATCCGCGGGTAATTCTAATACCAGAATCGAGTTCAGCAGCCCCAAAAACCCCTGAGTAGCGATTTCTGAATAATTTTTCCAAGTTTCCAGTCGTTCCTATAATGGTGTAATGCATTTTCCGGCCCAGAAGGCATTTTCCAAAAAATGGCTAAACCAGACGATATAGACTTTTTTCCTGGGACCTTCCTGAACACAATGCAGAAAACCGCATCTCGATATCTGCTGTGCCTAAAAATTTCCGCTATTCGGTCGATTTTGTTCTAAATGCCCTGGACTATTACGTAGGTAATCAAAAATGTACCTTTAAGTGATCTGTGCTAATTACAATTTACTACGCCTTGGTGGAGTCAATGTTGCAATATAGTATAATTGGATGGGATACAGCCCATCAGTGTTACTGTAATTCATTAGAAATTATTGTCAAAAACACATAATAAAGATATTTGAAATAGATAAAATATATTATTCATACCTACTTCTTTATAGAATCTAAATTACTATTAATAATTAGAAACTAGGTAACTGTTTTCATTATGCCTTCCCCTATTGTATTCATAAATTAATTAATTATTAATAATATTAGTTAATAAAATATATTTATTTTTGTTTGTTAATATTCATTTAGGTATCGCTATCATACTCAAAATAACAATCTCAATTGTATAAAATTGTAATCTGATGTAGAACAAATTTTATTTTTTTTTTTAGATTGTACTGTCAAACTAGTAATGCTGTATTTTATTTATTATGTAAAACTATGATATGGCAATAAATTGAAACTGAATTGTGCTATAAACAAATAATAATAAAATTATACATTATATTAATATGCCACGTCATACGTCAATTACCAGAAATAAAATTAAAATTTCTGACCAATAAAAAGCTCCGGTTACATTTAACGGCAGGTTATTCCAAGCAGTTTCATAACTGGGTCACGTGATTGTTGTTAAGTTAAGTAACTGGGAAAAATAAACTTGACAGAAGGGACAATCATATGAATTTCTGATTAACCTAACCTACCTTTAACATGCCTGTTAATGCTAACTGGATATGATCAATCATAGGCCCGATTAAATGTTGAAAATTATGTTCCTCAGTATTACTACACAATGTTAGTCTTCTTGTTAGTTCGACATTAGCCACCTATGACTGATTTTTTAATAATATTTAATAAAATACGGTTCATCTCTGCCCCTTCTTCCTTCTGATTTTTCTGTACTTGAGCATTTGTGTTTTTTTTTTAAATTTAATGATTGTTAGTTAGTATGTGGTGTGGATAAAGTCATTATAGCAATATTTTGAAGGAATATTTGGTCTCAGTGTGATTTAAATAAAATAACAGGTTTTTCTGTTACATCATTCATATTGAGGTCGACATGTCTCGAAAACAAATAAATATTGGGAACAATTTTATATTGCAAAATACTCGAAATTTAACGGTCTCTCAGAGGAACCCCATTTCCACGCCCCAGGAATCATAAATGTTTATACAATTGCCACGCCATCTATACAAAAATATTTAAGATAATAATTTTAACTGCAGTTTGGAGCTATTTGAGGGACCTAACAACCCCAGTTTCCGGAACTAAAATAAATTTCATTATTTTCGAGATATTGGCAGCGGGAATGTTATATGGCATATCCTGTATACAAGCAAGACATACTTTAAACTTATTTCATTAAATCAAAAAGCGCCTATGCAGTGTTTTTCTTTCAAACATATTTAGAAATTATAAAAGGTGTCCCAAAATTATTGGAACATAGAGCAAGAGTAGAGTCCTGGCGACAAAATAATGCAATGCAGCTAAACTTACTTTATATATTTTTAGGTATTAATAATATTGTGTTAAACTAACTACTCTGTGGACTAAAGCCCCAACCAGCGTTGAATTACACCCACAATATCTACCCATATATTCTATATTAGCTTTTGTAACATTTTTTAATGTGTTAGAAAGGTATTTTAAGCTAATATAAATAAAATCTCCTACAATTCCTATCAATATGTCAGATCTCATCTATTGTGGTTGAATTTTCGAGTTCCCACTGTGTCAAAAGCGAAGTTAGATATTTATATAGCGTTTTCATTAAACCAGGTTATTAAATTTAGCTAAATTAATTTCTTTAGATAGTAATTATTGAATAGAGCTTTGTCTGTGGATTTGTTCATTAGCATACCTAGATGTTTGGTATCAGAGAGCATACATATGACTTCATTGATAGGAATTGTAGGAGATTAGTAAGTGGATAAACAAAACATCATTTTACGGCGAGAAATACGGCCTTAATATTCAGATTAATATACTAAGCCGCCTACCAGTGACGTCAAAATTAAAAACAAATTGAATTTCTCGTTCCCAAAAAACTTCGATCTCCAATATATAAACTAATATTTTTGACATCCTGTATATTTATAATCATCAACATTTTGACTAAGGTACCTAAGTTTAGCTAAAACGCATTATTTTGTCGATAGGGATCTACCCTTGTTATATATAAGTCCCATTAATTTCAGGACATCCTGTATAGATATTTACATATATAAAAAATAAGATCTTAACCATTTTCAATTACCAAATAAATTTAGTAGTTAATTAATTTTGTCATTCACTTTCGCTTTTTATAGATTTAATTGAAAAATGAATTTATTAAAATCTGAAGTAAGCAACCCTTAATGTAATAAGTTTAATACGTAAGCTCTCAAAATATATTACTTTTACAATGACTACGGTATCCTGAAATAAGGGAGCAATATTTCTCCATGGTATTCTGTCGAAAAAGATCACCTACCTTTTCTTTCATATAAAGGCGGGTCCAAGTCCAAAAATTCTTCCTAAAATAGTTATAGCTTAAATTAATTACTCTGATGATGATCGCTTCTAAATAAATCCGAAACTAGTTGAGATAAATTTATGAAATTTTATAATTCTTGTATGCCCAGTTCGCCAGTATAAACAAAATTTATAAATGTTTATCACATACATCCCAACCTGAGAGGAAGAAACGTATAACATGTATCATCCGTTTAAAATGATATTATACATGCGTTAAAACACGCAATCAAAATTTTAAATATTTCCGTAGCATGCTATGAAAAACAAAAATGAGTTTGGCGTCATTTGCATTGACAGTTACTGATTTTTTGCAAATTTTTATCAGTCAATGCAACATTTAGCAATGTAGAGTTAACAAATATTTACTTCAACATTCGCTCTTGGGAAAGGGAGACTTCAACCTTCAGATCTAAATTCTATAGATTGCCTTGCTTGGGGTAGGATTAACGCTATAGTTTACGCTAAAGAAATAAATTCTTTGGAAGAATTACAACAGAGGATTCATTTGGCTGTGAATCAAATCAGACAAAATAATTTTGAAGATTTGAGACATTTTCGGATAATTCGACATTAAGCTATAAAATGTATTCAGCGAAATTGATTTTTTTTCTATAAAAATTACTAATTAGACAGATAAGTTTTATTAATAATTAAAATCATTTTAATGTACGTACGAGTGTAAACCGGCAATTTAAATTAAGACCATCATTACATTCAAAAGATTGTTTTCTTCTAATCTGATCAAAAGGTCTAATGACAGAATTTATCAAGATAGCCGCCACTTACATATTATATCTTGGTTAAAATCGTGTGAGTTGTAATGCGAATGATAATGAATTTTATTTTTTTGTTAATAAACGGTTAATTTTAAAGCAAACAAGTAAGACAGGTGAAAGTTTTAGCATAAACCAAGCTATCTGCATGTATTCTTGAGTATTCGATTTTTGTCAAACAAATAAATTGTAGCAAAAAATAGCTTAGGGGATGCTTATTTCAACTCCATCCACGGGGTAGCAGTTTTCGAATAATTGTTAAGAAGTTGCACATGCATTAGTAGAAAATTTGTCTATTATACCTTTTTTGACTTTCAAATTATAACCGCTGTTCCATTTTTTTAAAGGCTGAAACTGAACATTTTACTAAGGTTATTTTTATGCAAACGTGGTTTAGATTCACCGGTACCATTTGTGCTATTTCTTTTGAAAACACTCTGTATATAGCAAAATACCATATTTACAATGCAAAAAAATGTCAAAAATATATAATTACAAATAGTAATTACTAAATATTTCACTTGGGGATGTTTGAAGCATTAAGTCTTGTAATTTATACAGGCATATTTTATTAGAAACGTTGATTTTCGTGGACCGTAAATTTTAAGTTATTACCTATTATTTTATCCACATAAAGCAATAAGTGAGCTTCTTAAAAAAACACGGGAACGGGTTTGAAATCCCGGCAGTGTAGGAGGCACATCGTCGAATTAAGTGCTCTTCCCTGATTTCAGCGGAAACGATAAATGTCGCTATAATTTCATTTGATTAATACGTTTGATGGAAAGCGGCGATTAATGGCGATGAGGTTATTTGAACAGGATGTCGATACAGCTGAGTTGCGTAGGCAGATCTATTTCCTTAGAGGAACATCTTAAAGCTGCCGGAAGTTCACCTATAAATTACCAGTACAATGTTTTTAGCTATTTTAGTGACCATTAAAAATAAACACAAATGCTTTTTAATCAATTAAAATATTGTATTTCGTTTGGTTACCAAGGTAATTCAAAAAATTTCCAGAAATTTTCATCCACCTTCAAGCTGCATGTGATTGCACTGGAATTTTTTTGTCTTTATATATTGACTGACATTTTGTTTGACAGTACATGATATTTAAATGATTTTTTGTTCTCGAAGTTTTAATGGCCTGTATGTAAACTAACACAAACGAGAACAGTAAGTTAATAGATAGTTTGGTGTTAAATTTTCTTACTGAATATCCTTCGAGCTTAAATTAATAACCGGAAATTTTTCCTCGTTCATGAATATTTTTAGGAAGTTATCCCGAACCGTGAGGGATAATTATTATTTAAGACCTTGAACAAATTACAGGCAATAATTCAAGTATGAGAGATATTGTGTCTGTGTGTGGATTATGAACCAAATCTTTTGTTTAAATAAATTTAATTATTTTCTGTTTCATATGTATTATGTTATTCATTTTTATGTAAGATGGCATATAGTATTCGTATTTACATTACTAAAACATAACTATTTGTAATATTAGTAGTGTTAGTTTTAAACTAGAAACCGTTTACTTTGTTGTATTTTTTTAAAATATTTCTTGTATTTTTTTATTTAATACTCTATTTCTTCCACTTGTTTGTTTCAATTTAATATCTTATCATTTGAGCCGTAAGTATTTTGTTAGCTCTCGATGTAATATTTACTTTTTCAGTAGAAATATTTTAATCGAAAATTTAATTTTGTCTAAAACTCAAAAAATAGGAATAAGAGGGATGTGGAATTTTTAAATATTAGAATGATGTAATTAATAATAAAGTTAACTCCATGACTTTTGTGGCGGCAATTTCTAAAATAATGAACGGACAGTTAAGAACTCACATTGCAAAATTTTGCTTACTACCTAATATACCTATCCTGTTTTAAGCCAGATCATAGTGTAAAGCTGTTTTGTCGAAAGCTTAAGAGAATTGGAAAAAATAATGCATAAATACTGATACTAATTGATATCTAAAACATTTGATACTCTGAATCATAATTTTAGTTATTCTTATTTTCCCTTCAATTGTCTAGAAAATAAAAATTATAGTAAACATAGATTCTCAGATTTACAGCTCTATTAATGTTTAATGTAGTTCGGCAAGGTTCAATAATTGGCCCGTCGCTCCTTTCTTTATACAGGGTTAACAATGACTAAGTACAAATATTTTAAGAGGGGATAGAGAAAATTAAGAATTAACGGAATCACCCTTCAAAAAAATTCCAAATATATTTATAAATCAAATAATAGGTTTTTCGAAATTATATTAAGTCCTTATTCAACGCCGCCTATGCGACTTGTCCGCCACACATTTACAGAATCAGAGTAGGTAACTAGCAACACGACAGTAAAATTTCCAATCAAGTCATAATTTAATTCCTGTGTTTACAATGTGTTTACGTTGTAGTTTTGTGTTCTTCAGTTTTTAATGCCTTTTAACTTTTAAACGTGTTATATATAATAAATAAGAGAATATGTGTCGGGTACAGATATTTTACCACAATATAGTTCGCCGGTTTGTTTTTCTAGGTTATGCAACAAGACTGCCGCGGGTGTTAAAAGTTTTCTGTTATCTATTAGAACCTACCTACTCATTCCTTTCTTCGATTTTGTTATAGTACATAGGCTAACTGTACCTACGGGAAGTGTGTTTGTCGGTAGTGAGTGAAAATGTAGTTTTTCAAGTTTGTAACCAAATAATGAAAAACGAATGCAAAATACTGGATTAACTGTTACCTACCTATCAGATATTATTACTAATAAGAATCTTAATTTTTGTCGTTTCTGCATTTAGACACACTACAAACGACCGCATGATAGTAGTACATTGTTGACAGATGTAAAGTCAACTATGGGTCTAAGCCATAAGCCATCTCAGTCGATACTTATTATAGGCGCCGACTTTCCGTAGGAAAAAAGGGTTTTGCCCCATTTTTTAAATATCGAGCTAAAATTCTGGAATAATTTTTTTATTGTCTTTTAGGCCTCCCTAAGCGAGTGGTTAGAATTTTTGTACTTAGTCATAGTTAACCCTGTATAAAAGGGTAAAAAATTCGTCCGATGCATCATTTTCCTGTAGACAAAAATGTACTTTACATGTAAAATTAAACAGTTATATAAAATATCCAGGCAGACTGGCTTTGAAACAACTACTCCCGAATGTCAAAGTAGAATCATTGTTAAATGTAACAAACGCTGTTTGTGGTAGTAGTTGCAAATTGTTTCCTTGAACTTGATCCCCTGTATATCTGTGTTGGAGGGCGATATAAAGGTATGTTGTATTTACATTATTTTATTAAAATTCCATATGGAATCAATTCCTGAAGTTTGACTATTTAAATTTGACTTACCCTGTATAGTTTAATATTTATAGACAGAATCTGTTCTTTGCTTACAGTTATTTGGATACTATCAACCATTTTCATCTAAACAAGATTTTCAATATATAAGACTCCGACTGTATCTGATCATACAACTGTAATCTGATATCCGAAATGAAATATGAAATTTGAAATGTTCCGAATATATTATTTTCGTAAAGCAATAATATCATATATGTTTTGGCTTTGACAAATAAAAATTCATTTGGCCTTAGGCTATAAAAATAATATATTATGTGGAACAGAGAGGAACGACCAAAGCTTTAGCTTTATTATTTCCTCATCTGACTTAGGGTTACAAATATTTGAAGTACCGTTTCGGTAAAGCAAATAATCTCATTTTGATCTAACTTATCAGGGACGTTTTATAAATTCAATTACTTATATTTATTCTCAAACATTGGAATATTTTGGAAATCTGCAGATATTTTCAACATAAATTTAATAGAAATATAAATTTCTACGTATTTTATCAAAAAGATTTACTTTATTCAAAAACAAATAATTGATTCATTTGATTTTTCTCTGCTGGGTGCCCTAGCTATGTTCAGGTGTTTTACAGTTGCCTTGTTTATTAATTAGATATAAAATAAATATCTTCTATACAATCCTCTGATTTAGACCTAACGAAGATTATTTTGTTTGACCGGGTTTAATTTCTTGAAAGGAATACCATATAGAAGGTGAACCTTAAATAAGTATAAATATTTTAACCAGCTGTAGAGTAGAACACATAAATAATACTTAGTTCTGTTTTACAAAAAATCATAAATAAATTTTAAATAAAATTCGTGACTTTTCAATCGAAAACATGGATCCGATTTCGATATGATTCTATTATTTTTAAGAGTCATGGTGGATCTGTATTCCACAGCGTTGCCAGTGTTACACTACTGTCTTGGAATAGGCTTCAACAAAGTTAATTAAAATATCTAGACATGTTAAAGAATGTAAATATGTTTATTTTTGAAAATATGAATGGCCACATCCCCCGCTTTTCTGTATACTGAATGGTTTTCTTACTGTTTAAGAAAGGTATTTTAAGCTAATATGTATCAAATCTCCTACAATTCCTATCAATGAAGTCATATGTATATTCTCTGATACCAAACATCTAGGTATGCTAATGAACATCCACAGACAAAACTCTATTCAATAATTATCTAAAGAATTTAATATATTTCTTAACCTCTGAAGTGGGAACTCGAAATTCAACCACAATAGATGAGATCTCACTTATTTCTGCATTTTATTATTAGGATTGCTTCATCAGGTGGCCTCCTTTAACTTGAGTCAAATATCTAACTATAAAGATGATTATACCAATAAATTAAAATTATTTGAAATTGAATGTCAAAATGAAATATCGACAACGTCAACAACCTACTAAAATAAATAAAAATTAATAAATTTTTTTACCTTTTATGTATGTTCATTAGCATACCTAGATGTTTGGTATCAGAGAACATACATATGACTTCATTGATAGGAATTGTAGGAGATTTGATACATATTAGCTTAAAATACCTTTCGTAAACAGTAAAAAAATGTTACAAAAGCTACTAATAAGGAATATATGGGTAGATATTGTGGGTGTAATTCAACGCAGGTTGGGGCTTTTGTCCACTGAGTAGTTAGTTTCACACAATATTGTTAATACCTGAAAATATATGAAAAATACTGAATGGTTCTTGAGTAATTGACTAACCACTGTTTTTCACTTGTAATATTAAAGGGTCATAGAACCCTCATTTTTTACGAAATAGGCTTGTCTGTTTTCATGAGAAGATTCTGTGTCAGGAAAATTTGTACCAATACATATATATCATCATCAACATTAATGTCAAAATTTTTCATTTTATCGCAGTTTTATTGTAATCTGCTTCCTTCAAGATCAGCAGATCGCTAAAATTTATTGGCGGAACATATCCTTAAATTTTATTTCAACGGGGTTTTTATAGAACGCGGAACATGCGAAAAAACATTTATAGAATTGGGAGAAACCGAACGTATAACGAGACAATTTTTTGAAGCCGACGAGGCGCGAATGTAATATATTCGAGAAGTTTTATACATCCTTGCCACACAGAGATTTCTTAAATTTAGATTCTAAAATATATATTATTTTTATTGGTCTTGAAAACCGTCTATATATTGTGCTATTTCCATTAAGTGAAATGAAATGAAATAAACGAATTTTGTGATATATTAGAACGGAGATTCTGAACCTTGTTTTGCATTCCGATAAGAATTATTAAAAACGGAATTTAATTTAAATCTGAAAACATTTTGTTCCATTTTTCGAATATTGCTTCACATTTCACTGCCACTTCCGTAGAATTTTCCTAATACATTCAATCGTAACCTTAAGATGCTGGGAAAGTCTTTTAAAATAGCGAATAAAATCAGGAAATGGAATAAAAACATCATCACATCATTTCAGTATAATTGAAAGTCAGATGTTCTTGCATATTTTTGTAACAGATGCGCTCTACAGGGTGTCTTTCTGTTTATTTGAATTTATCAATACTTTATCTGTCTATATATCTTTGTTATGTTTCAGCATTTGAAAGTAAACTTTTTGACTGTAAAAAACCGTTGCCTTTATGTTTCTTGTATTTGACAAACTTTTATTTATTTACTGAAAATAATGACCTACATTTTAGACCACAGGTTGCTTAACAAAAACTGCAAAAGCGGACACAGCTACTCTGCGGGCTGATGCCCCAATCAGCACTGAATTACATCTGAAAAGTCTATAGTAAATAGCCCAAGTGTCAGCAGTGCCACCAGGCATATACCGGTTTCGACCTTGTTAACTTTCATCAGTAGCTATGCCATAGGTGAGGCAACCGACGACTAACCCTGGTCCCTGAGTACATGCGATCTAGCACGTAGCTACATCTGGCGCTCCCAACATTAAGCGACCTGCCATATTGCAGAATTACCTGTCGGTTGCTTCGCCTATGGCATACTGATGAGAGCTAACAAGATCGGAACCGGTATATCTCTTGAGGTGCCGCAACATAGTCCAATACATCTAATAAGGCACTTGTTGTATTTATAGCCTTTTCTAAAACCTGACTGATTGAACAGCAGTATATTATTAACATCAATGTATTTCCTAGTATGTTGGTTTAAAATTGATTAAAGAATTTTAGGCATTGTTGGTAACATGCTAATTGGCCTAAGATTTGTCATATCTGTTACATTATTTGTCTTGGGCAACGGAACTACATTAGAGAGTTTCCATATAAAAGGGTAAACATTATGCTCAATACAATAATTAATGATATGAGTTAGTAATGACAAAATATAAGGACATAAATGCAAAAGTAAACCAATAACGATTCCATCAACACCTGTTGCTTTAGATTTAATAGAATTAAGGACCAAAAATTCTTTATTCTCACTAATCAAACTAAAAGAAGATTCATCAATATCAGGTTTTACGAGTACAGGTTTCTTATAATATTCAACAGTCTCATGTTTAACAACAAAACCACTTTTACTCGAGTAAATAAATAAATCGTTAATTGCATTCACATCACCTACTACATTAGAAACCTGTTGGTTCATTCTATTAATTACACTCATATTTTTTATATCTTGCCAATTGTTTTTGCTAACTTTTGTTCGTATAGAAAATTCGAGTTAACCTTTTTTCCTTCACTACAGCAGAATTAGTTACATGGAGTAGTTGTTTATAATAATCCCAGTGGGCTGGTAGTTTAGACTTCCTATATTTGTTTAATGACCACTCTCTACTCCGTGCTATATCATAAAATTATTGCAATCAATAATCTAAATCCTTGAGCTGAGTTTTATTCAGTTCTTATAAACAGTTTTCGAATGCTTTAAAAAAAAGTGTTTATAGTAGTGTATTTTTATCATTTTGTAACAGTATTTTCGGACCAATGTTCATTGAAAACTTTTGCTTGATATGATTTTACTGTCTGCTGTTTCGATTAGGCATCATATTTTGATACAATATTCTAATTTAATGAAGACTATATTATTATGGCAAAAATATCTAATTTATTATATGTCATGTCTTACAGTTATCTTTTTGTCAATCACATTTATAATAATACTCATAAAAATACGTCATTCCATACAATATGTATCGAACCCAGCAATTAGAATTTGAGTCCAGTTTTATTATATTTCACGATTTATGTGTATTATGAAATATAAAACTTTTGTTTTTGTTTACCGTCAAATAAAGAAGACACGTGTAAGGTTACTACGTCCAGAATTCTGCAATGCTCCACACAAGCTGCCGTCAGCTTTTGAGCCAGGGGGTATCAAATACCGGTCAACAAAAGAATATTAGTATAAAAAGGATCAACCAACTTTGCCTCATACTGTCAGTAAAACATTATTATTTTTTTAAGCATTCAATGCTTGTCTTGGGGTAGAAACTGATTTTTCTGTAAAATTTTCATGTCATTTTCACCATAAAGTTAATACGTTTTATTTACTTTCATATAGTAATATGATCTACAGTTCTATAAAGAGTTGAAAGGAAAATGAATATCTTTATGAAAAAAAACCGTGTTCATTAACATTTTTCTGTTAAATAAAACCCCAAATTTAAAAAAAATGATTTATTTATTATTAAACCAATTATAATAAAATGTAAGGTTTAATATAAACATTCTTCATACACTTTTTACAATTATTTGTATACCAGTAAATGTGCTGGAGTTGTTTAAGTTCGAACTTTCAATCGTTAAATCCGTATTTGACCCCACGATCTCCTTTGCTATATGTTTCTTATTCTCTAAAGACTTCTCAACATAGCTTTTTGCCGTAGAAGAAGATTTTCACCCCCATGATGCTTTAATATCTAGGTACATAACTTCAGATTGCCATCAACCAGATTGGTGGCTGAGGATCTTCTAAAACAATGCCCAGTGTATTATCGGAATTATTCAGTCCAAGCTTTGTTGAAATTGTTTCTGGAATTCTTATATAAACATTAGGTTTATTAGAAAACATTACTAACACAGCCCCAGAAAAAAAAAGTTCATACACAAGAGAGTGACATGTATTCCCATGTATTTTTCGACGCTGAATCCGATCCCGAGCTCAGAATTGGGCCTACACGTCTGGAATTGGCCCCAGGGGCCGAAAGTGCGGTTCCCGCGATAAGGCGAAGTCGACGCTGAATTTTGGAGCTAAAGCCGAATTTGTGGTCAAAAAGTTTATGGCCAACTGAAATTCCGGGTTTGGGTCCGGGAAAATGACCCCTTGGGGCGGGAAAATCCTGTTTTGGATGTCCCGGTCGCGACTGTGGTATTTTCGTGTGTTTTCAATTCTGGATCTGAGACTGGGTGTGAAAAGTTTTTGGTCAGCTGAAATTTCCAGTTTCGGTCCGGGAAAATGGCCCATTGGGGCCGGAAAATCATATTTCGGACGTACCAGTCGCAAAAGTGAGATTTTCATGTATTTTTCAATCCTGGCCCTTAGAGTATGCTGAAGTATGGCCATAAACCTGTCAAGCACAGTCTAAGCTACAGGAATTAGTACATAAAAATTCCACTGTTGCGATTGGTACGTCCGAAATATGATTTTCCGGCCCCAATGGGCCATTTTCCCGGACACAAACTGGGAATTTCAGCTGTCCAAAAACTTTTTAAGGATTCTCTAAGGACCAGGATTGAAAAATACATGACCAGGGGCCGACAATGGCCTGACTGAAATTCCGGGTTTGGGTGCGGGAAAATGACCCCTTGGGGCGGAAAAATCCTGTTTTGGACGTCCCGGTCGCGACTTTGGTATTTTCGTGTGTTTTTCAATTCTGGATCTAAGACTAGATGTGAAAAGTTTTTGGTCAGCTGAAATTCCCAGTTTGGGCGCGGGAAAATGACCCATTGGGGCCGGAAAATCTAAATTACTACCAATAATTGAAAACTAGATAACTGTTTTCATTGTGTCTTTTCCCTATTAATTATTTAATTATTAATAAAATATATGTAAATATATTAAAATTTCTGACCAATAAAAAGCTCCGGTTACCTTTAACCGCAGGTTATTCCAAGCAGTTTCATAACTGGTTCACGCGATCATTATTAAGTTGAGTAACTCCTAGAAATAAACTTGACAGAAGTGTCAATCATATGAATTTTTGATTAACCTATCAGTTACCTTAAACTGGATATGATAAATCATAGGTCCGATTACCAGTTTATTTAATTGCCTTTTATCATTGTTATGATAAGTTTAGCTGGTGTTTTGATACTTAAAGAAACATGGAAACTTGAATACAGCACTTGCCTTTAAAAGAGTGTAACTTCTTAGTCGATGCTAAAATTATTATTTACATGAAACACTCCTTGCAAAATCGGCTAAAGAATTTACATTTTCCTCAACTATTCACGGAACACCCTGCATAAGATAAATATGATTTTCCTTTCTATTTCCTTATATAAAATTGTTAATTCTACTACATTTTCTGTTATTATTACAAAATTACTTTCTTTTATTTTTTTATATTTTTCCTTAAATTAATTCTCTATTCTTCTCATTTCATGTCCCATGTAGATTTGTGTTCTCAATATACTACAGCTAAATAGTTTTACAAAATGCTATACGGGCTCTTACAAATATTCGTTTTTCAGCAGATCGGGCAAATAAGGCATCGAAGAGGAAGAATTGCGGTGATCCCTTTCACATTAGCGATATTCCTAAATTTCCGATCGAATAGTCTATTTGTCTGGTTGGGTGAAAATAACTGACTGTGTAAGGGTCTGTTTTTATTGGGTCGGCGAGCTAGCAGATCTGTCACTGACGAAATACATTATTTTTTATCGTCACTTCACATTAGCTTTGTCTGATGAGCAAATAAAGTTTTTTCTTTATTTCTATACAGTAGTCACATAAAATTAATTTAAAAAACTCTCCAGTTATTTAATGGTAATGTATAATTGAGCAAGAATTATATGTGTGAAAGGCGAATGCAATTACTGTACTAGTTATTTGAAAATTTATACAAATAATATAGGTACACCTATAAGTTGAATGTTTTTGTATCTATGGGTGTATAGAATACAGGTTGAAACAACTTATTATTATTATTAACTGTATATCTTTGGCGACAAAATATGATGTTTTAACCCAACTTGCCTATACAGGGTGATTCAGAACTTATCTAAAAAAAATTGGGAATAGATGCGTCATGAAAAATGGAGTCAACATAGTAACAAAGATTTTTGTAAAATTCTTATAGATTTTGAAAAAAAAATATTGAAGTTCTAGTAGTTTCAATCTTTACATCGCCGGGCTACTGTAGTCTCTAGCCAAGCGATTTCAAATATCCGATTACTATTATTAACTTTTTTGTGATGTAAATATTTACATTAGTTTTTCAAATATCAAAAATGGCATACGTATAGCAACTCGCAGGTGATTGGAAAGAGAAAATGCTTTAGCAGATTTGCTGAAAAACGTGTGCAAAATGCAGCTACCTTTACAATGTGCAGTGAGTGCAAGTGTAGTGCAAATGCAGGCGTGACGCGAGAAATTTGCAACCGAATCGTGGAAGAGATGGAGGTCCAGAGCGTCCACGGCGTATTGCGGCAGTGTAGCGTCTCATATACGAGGCTCAATTATATCCGTACCATATACAGCGTGTCCAAGCATTAATACCAGAGGATTGGACAATGGAGACCGGTACCACGGCCGCCATGATCTACTGACATTAAATCATTTTGTTACGGGCTTATTTTTAATATCATACTAATATAGATTATTTTAAAAATAATCAAGAAATCCGTGACTAAATTAATAAATCTTCTAACCACAATTACTCTTAAAATTGCTTATGTTACCGCTAAATTAATTTATTATAATAATGTAATAGTTATTATGTATTTGATTGTTAATTATGGTTCAGCCTGTACTATTTTTCAAAAAAATTCAATTATAATTCATCATATGTTCATTCCATCGCACCTGGTATTTAAACACGCTTTACCGGCAATCAGACTTTTCTTGCGACCTTTTTTGTTGAAATTTTTGCTTACCACGGCCGTCCTGCTTAGCGCGAGGCTAAGAAAACGTCGATTTAATTTTTAGCAGCGTGTGCTCTAGGCACGACGAAATTATCGCAAAATTATTTGCGGATCTGGCTGCTTTTGTGGGCAAATTTAGTTTGGTACATTTGTTAATTCTGGTAGTCCCAGCATCGACCTTCTTGGTTGGATTTATGCCCATAAATCTGACGTAAAATAGCTATTAGCTCACCACGAGGCCGCCCTACAACCTAGGTAAGGTTTTGAGTTATTTTCCATATTTCTTTGCCATATTTGTACTCTATTATGGAACCTACTTATATGCATTTATCTTTTTAGGCCTCATTATCTCATCATTATCTGCTCAATATCATCATATCATCATTATCTCATCGAATATTATCATTATCGTCACTCCAGTACTCTCCACATCGTTTTATGTACAATCTTAGCTACACGTACACTACCTACCAACGTAGATCCAGTTAAGACAGGGTGACTCTCCCTAGCTAACGCTGGCTCACCGAACGCTCTTTTTTGTTGCCGAAGACCTGCCCTTGTATGTAGGATTTCTCTTCCTGCTGCTGTCTCGTTCGATACCATCTGTAGAGGTTCCTGCATGTATCTTTGGTCTCTGTCTACGATGGATATATAGCTATCTACCTTATCCCTGGAACCTGCCGCTTGTGCTGCATAATACATCAGATAAGCCTAATTTTAAGATTTGCATACCGCTAGTCATATTTAGACATTTCTTGATTTTACTTGCTTGCATCTTATTATTGCTTATTTTTGTTGGCTAGTTTAGCGTGTCGCTGCCGTGATTATTTCAGCCTATTTCGCTTATTTAATTTTACTACTTTAGTAATTACGTTACTCACCTTGATATGCTTGTAATATGAGCATAATATTAGTGCTTGCTTTATTCCTGCTTTGCTTGTTTAATATAATTTATTAGCTTAATTATTAACAGTGCAAATTATCTAGAAATTTTGCTGTTTTCTTGTTTTTTTATTAAGTTTAAATTAGTTCACTATAGTATTTATAAACCTTTCGCTTATTGCTAAGACTATAAATGGTACTTATTGTTTACTTAGCGTTGCTTGCAGTAATTCATGCTTAAATTGTTTTTGCTAAGTTACCCTTCTTTATTTAATAGTATAACGAATAAACACTACTTTGTTATAAATACCCAAACTCTTCGATACCATAAATTCATCATATATAACATATTTATTACCTACTGCTAACATATACCTACGTGTCTACTACCTGTTATATTTTGTACTTCCTTGTTGTAACAAAACTTGTACACCGAACCATAGCGCTATCGGGGAAGGTTATTCTATAATTATTATTTATTTCCTGCCTAGACACTATTTAGGTATATATACTTTTGCCTAAATTTTATTTAAATATTTATATAACAGAGTATTTGTTTATGTACTGAGTACTCGTATACCTAACCTAAATAATACGCTTTATAACCATATTGGTTAACCAACAACTGTTTTGGATCAGATATGTTACTATGCACTGCAACTTGAGAAACTATTATTAAAGTTACCACTTAGTACTATAGAGATTATCAGAGCTTTTATTTGTAGCTTTTTCCCGTTTTTTTAGTTGTATATTCTTGTAAGGTATTAGCATCAGTGGCTTCTCTCCAGCCCGCATGTGTTTTGTCCAACGGGTTGTAAAACGGGTGGCGCCTTTATAAAAGTTATTTAATACATCAACCCACTCCCGTCTCCTCTGAGCTAGGGCCAACCCTATCGTTGGAGAGAACTGATAGCTCTTAAACAATTAGTTTTATTTAACCACCCACAAGCACGTGGCAAATTTGGCGCCCAACCTTTAAATAATTTCTGCCAAATAAGTAGATGTACAGTATGTTTTATGTTATATTACGTATTTGACATATTTCAGTATTTTTAACTTTCAGAATTATTATTCTTGGTAAAGATAAATTTTGTTCACCTCATGGAATTTATAAAATTTTTCAATTTCTCAATTGTTTTACAGGGTGTGTAAAAGTATTATCAAATTGCAGAATTAACATATCTGATAATTAGTTTTCTATATAATTTTATATACGACAGAAAAACTGATACTCAAAAGGGTTTTATAATTTTTTTGTCATTGTTATACAGGGTGAACAAAAGTAAGTGGTTTACCTATGCTTTATAGTTACAGAAATTTATTTTGAATTTTCCTAAGTACATACTGTTAATATATAATTAATGGTTGTACAGAACCATATTATGTTTCTTTCTCCAAATTGGTATACAGGGTAACCAAAGGAAGCAACACCGTTTAAGAATCGTATATTGCAGTCAGTATTGATATTTGGAAAAGTGAAGCATTAATTTGTAAAAGTATAATTATTTAAATTACTATTACACAGGGTGATCATAAAAATCTGCGTATAAATTTAAATGAATGATTTTATTTTCTAATCTTAAAATTTGGTAACAACGAAAATAAATTTAGTAGCTAGTTGTATAAAGTATACGAGGAATATGTCTTATATACAGGGTGTACAATAAATAGTGGATATAAATATTATTATTGCATAGTGGCCTTTAATTTTTTTTTAAGTACTTCGTCTTTTTATATTTATTCAGGCTATGTTATTTAGTTACATAAAATCATACAGGGTGAACCATAATATATTTAAAGAATTGTTGTGGTTGGAAACCAATTCTATTGAACATTTGAATATTTACTTTTAATTAAATTATTGATTATCGTTTAGTATTAGAAATTTCTATTTATAGAATCATTTTCTTTAATTGCTCATTTAATATTTGATTCTATATACAGGTGGGATCAAAAGTATACGTTGATAAATTAAGTTCCTTTAGATTTTAGTTGCTTAAATCTAATAAAAATATATACATATTTGGGTTTAATAATTCTGCTATAAGATTGTAATTATACAGGGTGAATTGATTACTTTTACCATATTTATATTTTTGTAATCTAGTGTTATTGAGGTTAATTTTTAGATAATCGCTTATACGGGGTTTAATTATATCGAACTGTTATATCACGGTTTGGTCGTTTTTTCTTTATTGTTTCTTTTTTTTTCCTAGCTTCGGTTGGGTTTGTGAAATTAACTTTAAATATTTCGAAGTCAACATGGAAGTAAACCGATTATTAGATTCGGAGCTTACGTACGAGTTATTAATACGTGGTTATCCAGTCAGCGCAACTGTGGATGAGAAACGTGCAGTATTAAGACGTCTCTTGCGCCAAGAACGCGAAGGAGAGACATCTGCACCTGCAACGACGCTTTTAGATGCGGGAGATGAATTATCTATATGTTCTTCAAAATTAACGGGTTTGGAATCAGAAATTAAGGCATTTAATTTTGAAAACAAGAAAAATGAATTTCAACGGCTCTATACTAGACTTTTACATGTTACGCTTAGGTTAGGGCGTATAAATCCGGAGAATGAAAATCAAAACCGATTACGTAATGATTTACTTTTAATAGGACGTAAATTAATAGGTGACTTAAATTTAGTTTACGATGGGGTTCCTTATGTTGGTACCAATCAAGTAAATATTAGTTCCGAAGTTCGCCGCAGTCAAGCACAAATGTCAATTTTAGATTCACCAAACTTATTAATTCCTGAAGTTATTCATTCTCACAGTGTTAGAAATACTCAAAATTTAGAATCGGAGAATAAACAAAATTGCGGTTCAGAAATTACTCGTCCATTGATAAACATTGTTTCTGAGACTAGCGTAGAAGACCGGTATGACCGTCCCATATCAATGGATAATATCCCCGAAACAGCGTCGCCTCCGCAGTTATCGTCAAGTAGGGTATATGATTTGCAGCCTAATAGATCCGACCGTGAACGTCGACAACGTGTCGATTCTAATACATCCGTAACTGCTCAAGCGTCTTCATCTTCACAAAGAGAAACGTTTGAAGATCAAAATTTCTCGCGTTTTCCGGATAATTGCTCGGAAAATCAACTAATGCGAAATACCACACCTCGAGTACATTTCGTTGACGATATATATTGCCAAGAACGACCGTCCGACAATTGGTCACGTATTCCAAATTACGAAGAAGCTTCTAATTTATATAGTTCTTTATCCAGAAATTCCGAACCATTAGCTAATAGATTAGCAGGCATTAATTTGTCTTCGGTTAGTGACGTTACTACTCCAGCTTCAGCCTATTATCGACCTGTATATGCCGATCCTAGTAGATGGAACTTGAAATTTGACGGTATTTCAAGCGTCAACAACTTTCTAGAGCGGGTAGAAGAATTAAGAATTTCACGTGGCATTTCTAAACCTCAACTATTGCGATCAGCGGCTGAATTGTTTACGCGTGACGCACTTCTGTGGTATAGAACCAATCAATTCTCGTCGTGGGACGATCTAGTAAAACAACTTCGTGAAGCCTTTCAACCGTACGATTACAACAACGGTGTTTGGGAAGAAATACGTCGTCGTACCCAAGGTGCGCATGAGCGTGTTGTAGTTTTCGTTGCATCAATGGAGCAACTCTTCAATCGGCTTTCGCAAAAACCTTCTGAAGAGTCTCGGATTAAACTTATACGAAGAAATCTCCTACCGTATATTCAGACACAATTGTCTCTGCATTCGGTCCAAACAATCCGCGATCTCATACGGATATGTCGAGCTGTCGAAGAAACAGAAATGCGCGTACGACAATTTTGTCCGCCTCCGACAAACTATCGACAATTATTAGAACCGGATCTTGCATACCGAAAACCAACCGGAAATGTATTCCCTTCTGTTTCAGTCGTATCCACCGATCCACCGAGTAGTAGTCAAGCAATCGATTCAAACTTAGATCAGATTTCCGCCGTTAGTAGTCAAAATCCTAATACTATTTCGTGTTGGAACTGTAAAGGTACGGGGCATCGGTTTAGACAATGTGATCAAGCACGTCGACTTTTTTGTTTTAAGTGCGGTTATGGTAATGTAACAGTTAGTAAATGCCCTAAATGTCAAAAAAACGTGCAAGCGGCCCGACAGTAAGCCGTCTGCCGGACCTTTCTAGCGATTCAAAATCGGCTGAACATAAAGTCATTTTGGATTATGTATTCGCGCATGCAAAGGGTGATAAAAGACCTTATTTAAATGTGTCCATTTTTAGCAGAACATTTTTAGGCCTACTAGATAGCGGATGTACGTCAACTATATTAGGTGCTTCAGGATGGAATATTTTGCGCGGCTTATGTTCTTTAAATTCTACCGAAATACAAACGTGTAGTGTGGCAAACGGTCAAACTTGTAATAGCATTGGCTACGTTTACCTTCCTATTTGTCTGCAAGGCCGTACTAAGGTTATCAAAGTTCTCGTGGTACCATCGATACCTCATGAACTAATATTAGGTATAGACTTTTGGACCTTGATGGGTATCATTCCAGATTTATTTTCCGATGAATGGTCGTTTCGTTCAGTGTCAAATTTTGTTAATTGTAATATCTCGGCCATACATCCCATGGATTCTTTAACTGATGAACAACGGTCTACCTTATCGGAAGTTATAGACGAAGCATTCGAAAAAATGGGTGATAAGCTCGGTTGCACCGACTTAGTACAATTAACCATCCGTACAACCTCGCCGCCAATTAAGCAACGGTACTATCCGTTATCCCCTGCTCTTCAAAAAGAGGTAAATACCGAATTAGAATTCATGCTGTCGGAAGACATTATCGAACCATCAAATAGTCCGTGGTCATCGCCTATAGTAATGATCAAGAAACCTGACGGACACTGGCGTTTTTGCGTCGATTACCGCGCTTTAAATAAAGTTAGCATGCCCGACGCGTACCCCTTGCCATATGTGAGTAGCACTTTAGATAAATTACGGGACGCGCGATATCTCACAACTCTAGACATTAAATCTGCTTACTGGCAAATAAAAGTAGCAGAGGAATCACGACCACTTACAGCATTTACTGTGCCAAATCGAGGACTGTTTCAATTTAAGCGTATGCCTTTTGGTATCCATTCTGCACCAGCAGTTTGGCAACGACTGATAGATCGTGTTATCGGTGTAGATCTCGAAAAATATGTTTTTGTTTACCTAGATGACGTCATTGTATGTACCCCGACTTTCGAATTACATGTTGAAATTTTACGCGAAGTGTTCGCACGTATCATTAAAGCGGGTTTAACTGTGAATCGGCCAAAATGCAATTTCTGTAAGTCCGAACTCAAGTACTTAGGCTACGTCGTAAATTCATCCGGTTTGTTAGTCGACCCCGACAAGGTTGAGTCTATTTTGCGAATTCCGACACCTCGCAATGTTACTGAAGTTAGACGTATTGTAGGTTTAGCATCATGGAGATTTGTCCCTAATTTCTCCACCATTGTTTCTCCACTTACCGCACTGACTCGCAAAAATAAACCTTTTGTGTGGGACTCTGACTGTGATCAAGCTTTAGCTACCATTAAGGAATATTTAGTATCATCACCCGTACTAGCCTGTCCAAATTTCGACCTTCCATTCACCATACAAACCGACGCATCCGACTATGGTTTAGGGGCCATACTTTCGCAACACTTCGATGAAGGCGAAAAAGTTATTTGCTATGCTAGTCGATCTTTGACTAAATGCGAAAGAAAATATAGTACAACCGAAAAAGAATGTCTTGCGGTGCTATTTGCAATAGAGAAATGGCGTCCATATATCGAAGGTACTAAGTTCACAGTTATCACAGACCATTACAGTCTCAAATGGCTGCACACGATCAAACCCTGTAGGTAGAATTGCTCGATGGGTAGTACGTCTACAGCAATACGATTTTTATGTGGTCCATCGCAACGGTAAAGACCACACCGTGCCCGATGCACTTTCTCGCGCTGTTCCTGCTGTTGACAGTATAGTAAATCACGCAGATAGTATCGATGACAAAATGCCCGAACAAACAATCGACAGATGGTATTTAAATTTGTTAAATCTGGTCACGAACCATCCTGAACGTTATCCTCTTTGGATGGTCCAGCATAATCAACTTTATAAAAAGTCTAAGCCTCAGTATCCCGAACTTACTGGCACTCCTTGGCTTAGAGTTATACCAAAAGAGTACCGTAGAGAAATTATACGAAACCATCATGACCCACCTCACTGTGGTCATCTTGGTATTTTCAAGACAGCCTCGCGTATTTCGGAACAATATTATTGGCCCAAACTGCGAGCTGATGTCGCCAATTATATAAGGAAATGTGTCACATGCCTTCGAACAAAACCTGAACAGAAACGGCCGATCGGACAGATGTTTAGCGCACAACCAACAGCTGAACGACCCTGGCAATTAGTAAGTATTGACCTCATGGGCCCTCTTCCTAGATCGAGCGTAGGATATACGTATATTCTTTCTATCCTTGATTGTTTCAGTAAATTTGTACTATTTTTCCCTTTGCGCTCCGCCACTACACCAGCTATCACGCGAACGATTGAGGATCATGTCTTTCTGATTTATGGTGCTCCGGAAACTATTATCGCTGATAATGGTCCACAATTTCGTAGTAATGCTTTCAAATCCTTACTAGAAAGTTATCAGATAAAACTTTCTTTTACGCCCAATTATCATCCACAGGCTAACCCGGTGGAAAGGGTTCATCGAGTAGTAAAAACGATGCTTGCGGCTTATGTTAAAGACAAACACCACCATTGGGACCGTTACCTTTCCAAGGTTGCTTTGACTATTAGATCTTCTCGTTCCGAAGTTACGAATTTAACCCCGAATATTATAAATTTTGGCCGTGAAATCCGGTTATCGGGCAAACCCGATCAAAGGTTAAACGACTCCTCCGACAGTTCTATTTATGACAATCCTCTTGCGGTATCAGACGCATTGACAAAAATATTTCAGGATGTTAGGAAACGTCTTACAAAAGCGTATAAGACTTCTAAGAGGGTGTACGATTTTCGACGTCGTGATGATCGTTTTCAACTTCACCAAAAGGTATGGAAGCGTAATTATGTGCTCTCCGATGCAACTAAAAAGTTTACATCAAAACTTGCGCCAAAGTTTTCTGGTCCATTCACCATTACGCGAGTTCTTTCTCCGTGGACATACGAACTAACCGACTCGACGGGCCGTTGTATTGGAACGTGGCATGCGAAAGATCTCAAATCTCATCCACCTGATGAAGTTACAGATAATCAGTCAGATGATGAATAATCATTTTTTTGTATCATTAAAAGTTTACTTTGTAAACTTTTTCCAGGAAAGGGGGTGTTGTTACGGGCTTATTTTTAATATCATACTAATATAGATTATTTTAAAAATAATCAAGAAATCCGTGACTAAATTAATAAATCTTCTAACCACAATTACTCTTAAAATTGCTTATGTTACCGCTAAATTAATTTATTATAATAATGTAATAGTTATTATGTATTTGATTGTTAATTATGGTTCAGCCTGTACTATTTTTCAAAAAAATTCAATTATAATTCATCATATGTTCATTCCATCGCACCTGGTATTTAAACACGCTTTACCGGCAATCAGACTTTTCTTGCGACCTTTTTTGTTGAAATTTTTGCTTACCACGGCCGTCCTGCTTAGCGCGAGGCTAAGAAAACGTCGATTTAATTTTTAGCAGCGTGTGCTCTAGGCACGACGAAATTATCGCAAAATTATTTGCGGATCTGGCTGCTTTTGTGGGCAAATTTAGTTTGGTACATTTGTTAATTCTGGTAGTCCCAGTATCGACCTTCTTGGTTGGATTTATGCCCATAAATCTGACGTAAAATAGCTATTAGCTCACCACGAGGCCGCCCTACAACCTAGGTAAGGTTTTGAGTTATTTTCCATATTTCTTTGCCATATTTGTACTCTATTATGGAACCTACTTATATGCATTTATCTTTTTAGGCCTCATTATCTCATCATTATCTGCTCAATATCATCATATCATCATTATCTCATCAATATTATCATTATCGTCACTCCAGTACTCTCCACATCGTTTTATGTACAATCTTAGCTACACGTACACTACCTACCAACGTAGATCCAGTTAAGACAGGGTGACTCTCCCTAGCTAACGCTGGCTCACCGAACACTCTTTTTTTTGTTGCCGAAGACCTGCCCTTGTATGTAGGATTTCACTTCCTGCTGCTGCCTCGTTCGATACCATCTGTAGAGGTTCCTGCATGTATCTTTGGTCTCTGTCTACGATGGATATATAGCTATCTACCTTATCCCTGGAACCTGCCGCTTGTGCTGCATAATACATCAGATAAGCCTAATTTTAAGATTTGCATACCGCTAGTCATATTTAGACATTTCTTGATTTTACTTGCTTGCATCTTATTATTGCTTATTTTTGTTGGCTAGTTTAGCGTGTCGCTGCCGTGATTATTTCAGCCTATTTCGCTTATTTAATTTTACTACTTTAGTAATTACGTTACTCACCTTGATATGCTTGTAATATGAGCATAATATTAGTGCTTGCTTTATTCCTGCTTTGCTTGTTTAATATAATTTATTAGCTTAATTATTAACAGTGCAAATTATCTAGAAATTTTGCTGTTTTCTTGTTTTTTTATTAAGTTTAAATTAGTTCACTATAGTATTTATAAACCTTTCGGCTTATTGCTAAGACTATAAATGGTACTTATTGTTTACTTAGCGTTGCTTGCAGTAATTCATGCTTAAATTGTTTTTGCTAAGTTACCCTTCTTTATTTAATAGTATAACGAATAAACACTACTTTGTTATAAATACCCAAACTCTTCGATACCATAAATTCATCATATATAACATATTTATTACCTACTGCTAACATATACCTACGTGTCTACTACCTGTTATATTTTGTACTTCCTTGTTGTAACAAAACTTGTACACCGAACCATAGCGCTATCGGGGAAGGTTATTCTATAATTATTATTTATTTCCTGCCTAGACACTATTTAGGTATATATACTTTTGCCTAAATTTTATTTAAATATTTATATAACAGAGTATTTGTTTATGTACTGAGTACTCGTATACCTAACCTAAATAATACGCTTTATAACCATATTGGTTAACCAACAACTGTTTTGGATCAGATATGTTACTATGCACTGCAACTTGAGAAACTATTATTAAAGTTACCACTTAGTACTATAGAGATTATCAGAGCTTTTATTTGTACCTTTTTCCTGTTTTTTTTAGTTGTATATTCTTGTAAGGTATTAGCATCAGTGGCTTCTCTCCAGCCCGCATGTGTTTTGTCCAACGGGTTGTAAAACGGGTGGCGCCTTTATAAAAGTTATTTAATACATCAACCCACTCCCGTCTCCTCTGAGCTAGGGCCAACCCTATCGTTGGAGAGAACTGATAGCTCTTAAACAATTAGTTTTATTTAACCACCCACAAGCACGTGGCAATTTGTACTTATTTTTGTGGAGATATTTCAAAAAATGGAGTATATTGCATCGAAGTGGACACTATTGATAATTTACGCAAACGTATCATAGCTGCTGCCATTAACGTTCAAAACGGACAAGAAGCAAAAACATTTGTATTAGGTTGTAAAAACTGAGTAATAGGCCCAAAAGTTTGTTGAAACCTCAGGTTTGTCAAACTATGGCACAAATTAAAACCTCAAATTAGTTCTATTAATAATTAGTAACAATAGCGGTAAAAGCATTTGAATATGCTGCATTAATATAGGTGGTGTAAAATGTAATTTATTTCCTTCCTTGCAAATTTTTTATCCGATCGCCGATTATATGCCTTATTAGGTTTTGCAGTGGACCAATTTTCAGTGCTGTGCGTAAGGGTAATTTTAAATCATTTTTGAACTGCTCTTTTTCATTCTATTTTTACGAAATAGTATTTTTCTTACACTAATTTGTTGGTGTTTTTTTTTTTAAAAAATTATATTTTGTAAGAGTCCCCTGTACATTCAAACATTTATTTAGATAAATTCTGAATCACCCTGTATACAACAATGCCTCCCTTAAAAGAGACAGAATGTTGAAAGTTGAACTTATAAAATTTTTTGCCATAACTTTGTAAATTTTTCACATATATTTTTAAAGTTTAATAGAAATACTAGTTGTGGGTAACCAAATCCTCAAGGATTCCTAAAAACGTAGAAACTCGGAGGAAGGAAGTATTTTGCCCTTCTCATTTCATTTTGGCATATGCCAATGGAAAATTTCTCTCAATATGGTAGCATAATATTTTATTTGGATTATTTTATCACTAGAGATAGTGGAGCGCGGAGTTTAACAGGACCGTAATCAGCTTACGAATGGACATATTAAAATGTTTACAGAAAATATGTCGCAACATTGTACTATTGTCAAATAGTAAAGTTAAGTCGAGGATAAAATACCTAAATATAAATTAAGACAACACGTAAAAATGACAACACTTGCACGACAAACCTTAGTGTTGAGACAAAGTTTCCGTGGCATATTGGAAGTGGTTAAAACTTATTGTTACGAGCTTTTTTAAGTTTTCTGTATTAAAATGGCAATGTTGATCACTTAATATTAACTTGTGTAGAGAAAATGATCGTTCCACGTCTACTGTTGACAAAGGACAGTATGAGAAATTGTTGGGGCATGAACCATGTATTAATATATTTCTGGTTAACTCCTGATATGTACCAGCTAAAACTTTACAATATGTTTTCCAAAATGGTGTATCTGGGTTTTTTTCCAGCACGATTTGCATTTTTTACCGCACTACTGACTGGACGTATACAGGGTGAGTCAGTCATAATGTCATTAATTTTAAGAGGAGATAGGGAATAATGAGTATAACGCGAATACGTGATTAAAAAAAAATCTGCATATCTGCAAAATGCATATTTACGCCGAAAAAAATATTTTCAAATCATTATTTAAACCCTCTTTTCAGACTGTCACTGACCGCTGACAGCCTTGGTCGTTTACAGTTCACAGTTCAATTCGATGTCGACCTGATGCAATGTTGTAATATTTTTCTATAGAGTACCTACCTACTTAGGTTTCAGACATCACAAATAAACGGTTGTACTGACTATTTCAGAATATCATTTTTTCTTGCTCAGTTCAACTTCAGCCAATAATAATTTAAAATGTTAATATCCAATAAAATCAAATAATAGTAATCAAATAATTCTATTAAAAATTCCAAGTAACGCGGTCCACTCAGGTTTTCCGGTAGAAAATACGGCCCAATCAAACGATACCCGTACACTCCTGTGTCCCCTTTTCTCTGATCAAATGTAGCTGTTATGACTGCCACAAAACTCCAACGTGTCTAATAATAAACCATTTACGTATATTACATAAAAAAACCTATACCCAATGGGTAAATTATTAAGAGAAGCTGAAAAGTGTTTCGTGTTTAAATACTAAGTAATAAAAAACCATCGTGTTGTCGACAGAAAACTGTCCAAGACCGAAATGACACGCCGCTTATCTTGACCTACCGTATTATTAGGTCAATAACCTAGTTACCTAGTTTTTGTACTGTTATTTAACGACAAGGAGTAAAACAATTTTTTTTAATCTAGATACATGAATGAATTTTCCTTAAATATTGATTTATTTGTTAATAAAACAAATGTAGATAATAAATAAATGTTTTCGAATGTTAGGTTATTACAGTTTAATAATTTTGATATTACGTTTTCACTACGTTTTACAAATAAATATGAATTTTTAGTATTACTCGTAAGTACAATTAATTATTCAGTTTGTATTCCTAGAAATTTATTGTTTTTTAAGTAGTATGGCACTAACATGTTTACAGCTCACTGTTCAAGTAAAACTGCATTTATCCGTCCATAGCACTTTATGAATAAAATTAGGGTCAGTCGCATTTCGTAAACATTCTCCGTATAACACTACCATTTCCACATATTCGGAATTCGTAAAATTATGCGTTGTGAATTTACGCCAAATACGTGAGGTGAGACCGAAATAAACAAACTACTGCTTACTGCTTGTATTCTATCCATCCCCCCTCCAAATGTGTGGCATGATCTACAAATTTGGGGGGAAAGAAATGCGGGAAATGCAGAGTGCTAAATGGAGGGAAATTTAAATAACACGCTGATGTGTTAGACGATATTATGTATATAAACGTGGCATCGATGGTTTGATACGGTATTCGATTCTCGTATGGGTGCGTCATCAGAAAGTTCGTAGCGCACCAGGAGCGTCGTGTTACTGATTTTTATAGGGTGATTTGTTTATTTTTTTAAAGGTCGAGTAAAATTTTTTTTTCAATTTTCTGCCTTTACTAGAACTCCCGAATACGTGGTTAAAATTAATGACATTATGACTGACTCACCCTGTATTAGTGGCATCATATATTTTTTTGTACATCATCTATTATATCAAACTGTTCATTTAAAATGTCCTTATTGCATTAACTAAGAAACCATCTTTTAATGTAACGTATGTCATCGTGAATATTTTCGTTTTTCAGTCCTGCAGTGTGCGTATGGCGCTGCTGTCATTAGGATTAAATCTACAAATAACAACTTGTATGCCATCGAAATGTTTCTCAATATGATACGGCTTCTAACGAACGAAGCACTGCATCTGGTTCACGAGGCAGAGGTATGCCTGGTAGAGCCTCCCCAAAAACATTCCTTAAGGGGCTCCTAAAGGCGCCTTAATGAAAACTTTTTTGACAGTTGATATAAAAGTGTTTATTAAAGGAATTTTTTTTATTTTTTCATCTACCCGATTGAGTGCGTGAGCAGCACATATGAAATGTATTGTCTTTGTGTATTTTTGAAATAAAATCTGTCCTGCTTTTAACATGTACGAGAGTGCATCACTTAGCATTAGAAGAACTTTATCTGAAGCATTTTGATCGGGCCCTATACATATAATTTCAGTCAGTCAGTCAGTTAATAACAAAATTTATAATAGTTCTGTGATTGGTTTTGCTCAGCACCTTAGAAATCAGTAGGTGGCTATCACTAGTGCCACTTTTTAACGCACAACTTAAAAAATTGGTTACTGAATGCCCATAGGCATCAGTACCTTCGTCTATAATGAAATAAACGAAATTGTTCGAAATTTCTTCGCGTATTGATGTCAGTACATCGTTGTAAACCTTGTCAACATATCTTAGTTTTAATGTACTTTCATGGAGGATTTTTCTGTCCATATATTAATCTAAAAACGTACGTTACTTGGGGTTGCCTAGTTTGTTTAATTGAACATTGTTTGTCTGTATGTTCATAGAAACAGTTGAACCAGGCATGACTCTTCAAATATCTTGTCACTTTAATTTTGTCAGAAGAACTTATGATGCTATTAGACACAGTATAAAATAGAATATTAAAGAAATCTTTACATCTATTTTTTTAAGTTTTACCACATGTTATAAGAAAAGTATAATTTTTAAGTCAGTGTCTAAACTGTCGTCCGAAACACACTGGTGGGAAAGGTGTAATTTACTTTTAGCACTGGTACAAAATGGGTGGTGGGAGCAATGTTACCCGTCGAAGTTTTGGATAAAATTTGGCCCTCGATGCTCTTCTAGTTTCGTAACGTAACGTTACTGTACTGGACTTCCATTCATGTCTCTTAATTGTAGTACGATTAGCACACAGTTTGCGAATAAACTAGTCGAATATTGTCGGAAACAACGGTTAGTATAGAGGTGAGAATTCAGCAATATTGGCAGGCACCTTACCAAATGTGGTGATTCCAACTGGAGTCGAGATTATGTATTTTATAAAAATTCTTGAGTGATTAATGTTATGTACCAGTAATAACGCCAGTTCGTTGGACATTAGTTTTTTGTGTTTGTATATGCACAACTAGTGGAGTTCCCAAATCTTCGCAACGCCAGGCTCCAAATACACCTACAATTACGGAAACCTTCTGCATGGGATATGTTTCATCCTGCGCTTCTGCAAAAAATTTGTCGATTGGTTTCCTGGTCAATACTTTCGATATGTTCGATCAATATTCTTCACCTTTTCACTTGAAAAAAAAACACAAGCTTGTAATATTTGCCTATGTCCTAATTGTATATGTTAATCATGGAGTAATTTCACCTAAGCATTGAAAATTTCCATATTTTCGACTGTTCTTCAAAGTATGCCAATAGCACTTTTCACTGAACTCGCCACATTTTTCAGATCATATCATCTCATCTCTTTGACTTATAAGGCAATAACTCGTAAGTGGGTCTATTAGCCACCGGGAGAAATTCATTTTCTTGATCACTTTCCATGTTCCCAGATTTGAAGTTACTTGTAAACAAACGATCCAACTTTCATTACCTTAACAACAATAAATTTCATGAACAATGGATTTAAATAGCATATTAAAATATAAATGGATATTATAGTTATTAATTACATAAGGGAATTAACAAGTCTTTAATCCATGAGATGATTAACGGCTAGTTAATTTCCCCAATGTAATTCAACGTCTTATCCATGACCACGACCAAAACTGGTCAATTAGGAGAGTGAAAGCCGTGTGAGAGCCAGTGAAAAATTATGGTTTTGAAACACGTCATATTTGACAAATTTATTTTAATCAGATGGCAATTGCTGAAAAAATCTAGGTTCTACCTGGTTAAGTTGTGGGCCCCTCCAGGCCAGAAACTCCTTCTCGAGTTAATTTAAATAATCTCAGTCAAAATGACAAGATCGTTCTTGAGATAAATGTTAATAATAATAATTCTAAATAAAATGCTATAAAATGGAAGCGTGGATTATGACTTCTAATCCACGAGTGTGTTAAAACACATTTAATCCACGAAAAATAGACGTATTAAACCTTAATATAGTTATAGTGATCGTGGATAAAACACATTCAATTTTTCAAGTACGACGGCGAAGCGAAACAGTGTTTTATCCACGAATGTTATTTTTTTATTGGTACACTGAAATCATAAATACTATTATAAATACTACAAAAAATGGAAATAAGAAATAATGATGTAAAATGGCTGAATTCGTGATGTGGCATCAGTATACCTTTTGATACTGCAAAAATCGGAAAACGCTTATAAAAAAGAATACGATAAGTTCATCAAATGGATGAAAGAGCAAGTAAGAGATACAGATGAACGAGTTGTGCTTGCTTACCTTCAGAAAGTGTCGGAGCAGTACAAGGCGTCGACTATGTGAGCTATCCATTCGAAAAGTATGTTGAGAATAAACAAAGAGGTTGAAATAAAATCACTTTTGAAAGTCATCAGTTCATGAAGCCAAATATCAAGTATGATTTAGCCAGGAAGACATATGTATTCAAGGAAGACGATTTGCGGAAGTTTTTCACATGTGCATTGGACATTACGTAATATTTATTTTTGAAAGGGGTAGTCATTTGCGGTATATTTGGCTCTTGTTAATAGTGGGACTTACGCTTACATGACATCAGGGAAGAAGGAATAAGCGTATTGCTTATTACTATCCGACTATCTAAAACAGTGAAGGCTCGACGTTTTACTGTTGCTGGAGTGATGGAATTAGTTGTGTACGTTGTGTCCCCAAAATGTAACTATAGACCGAGTTTTCTTACGAGATGATAAGGACAAGTGCACCAATCAAGTGATATATTTGGATCATGTCCTTTGCAAATTGCACGTTATCTTAAGTTGGACGATCCTGAGAAATACACTGGACATGCATTTCACGTACGTCCGCTACCATTATAGCGAATAGTGGCATGACAATAGATCAAATCCAACGACAAGTAGGATGGAAATTGGCAGCTGTGGCTACTGGTTACATTGAAGAGAGTATTAATATTTCAAATAATAAGAACTGTATTTTTCACATTCATTTAAAAAATTAAGATTGTTAGATATTTGAATAAGGCTTTTGAAACATTTGTTAGTAATATTTCATTTGACGCTACAACTTACTCCTGTCAGGTCAATAATTAAAGGTTACATTTAGACTTCACGTTTCTCGGGTAGTTGGTTATGCCATGGTAACTTTAAAGCAAGTGCGTTTTTAAAAGTTGTATTTAAAAACGCCGAGGCATGCTTTAAATAAGCAAAATAGAATACAAATAAAAAAATTATATTTTATAAATTTAATAACATAAGAAAAGTGTTGATTTATACTTTTAATAGTGTTTGTAGAAAAAATAGTGTATGTTATATGTGCTAAAAGTGATTTTATTTTGTTCAAACTTCCTTTCTCACAAAACAAATTGTCACTTTTAGCACTTATAAATAATTATTTTCTTTTTAGTTATGCGAAACCCATTATTCAATATTAAAACCGGCATAAACCTAAATAATCCATAAATACGTACCAGATAAATGGCTTGCATTCATCTCACAAATTATAGCGGGTGTTAGTAGCTTCGAGTGTACATAAATATCGTTTTATGTTCGTCACAGGCGCTTCTGGTTAGTACGCGGCGAATGCGAATGCGGGTAATTTAATTCTAATCTGCATTTTGCAGTTCATTTGCGCTTTAGTGTCGGGGTTAAAGTCTCCGGATGGAATAACCAGCGGAGTTAAAGCCAAAGTAATATTTAAAATCATATTTTGGGGTAGGAAATTGCAGAATAAACATTGATTAATCGACCGAGCTCAAAGCAAATGGAAAATATTTCGGGCAGCTCTGTAATTAATTGCAATATTTTCCGCAGTTATTCATTGGGCCTACATGATATATACATTACAAATTCTGCTTCAATATAAAACATTGCGAACGAGTTTGCCACAGTTCGCAACAAACTATAGTTCCTGGTTGTCATTAAGCAGTTTAATTACCTACTACGAGAAAATTGAATTCAATCCCGTTATTTCAATAAAATTGAAAACCTTATCATATGATACGAAAGAGCACGGAAATATAAAGTCATCATCAGTATACTGAAAAACGTGGGTAACAAATCTTTTTAATAAATAGTAAATAACAATACATGAACAAGTGAACTAAAGGTTTTGGTAGTAAATCCCAACTAACACAATTAGTCTTTTCAACTTAGTTACAACTATTATAGATATAGGGTGTTTCAAACTCGATAGCATGAACCTACTGTGACGATACAATCTAAATAATTTGAGACACTTCGTGGTAAGTGGGATAAGGTAAGCTCCATTTTCAGTCAAAAATATTATCTTTGAGATTTGACAGAAATGAGAAATGACGTCATCAATTATATTTATCCCAGAAACATACCCAAATTTATTTCCTGTTAAAAAACTCTCTTTTTTATAATATTTTATTTATTACTTTCCGTTTAAAAGTTACAAGCAGTATCGTTCTAAAGAGTTTCAAAAGAAATACCACCTAAAATTCACATTAGCGATGGAAGGATCAAGTCGTTGGAAAATAATTGAAGGTTTGTTGTTTAAAATGCATAATTGTAATTAAGAATAAATAAAAGGATTAAACTCGATACATCTTTAATACAGTTAAAAATTGAGGCAAACATTCTCATACTACATATATATTACAATTTATTCTCTATATGACCTACTCTCATTTCATGACACATATCCAATCTTCGCCTGACTTCTTTGTGGGCTGCGTTTATTAACATTTCGCTCATTACAAACGTTTGTGATTTTTTCTTTCAAATGATTAACATGTCGCAAAGGTGTTTTGTAAACCTTATTTTTTAAAACCCCATCAAAAAATTGATGGGTGTTAGATCTGGTGACTTTCCGGGCCACTGAATAGGTCCATGAATCTCAATCCATTTTTCTGGGAAAGTGTTATCCCTTTAAATATTGTTGCACAATCTTGGCCTTGTGGGGTGGAGCTCCGCCGTGCTGAAGCCATAGGTTTCTCCTTAGCTGCAAATGCACATTCTTCAGAAGTGCAGAAAGTTCTTGTAGGAAATTTAGATAACTCACGCTGTTCAATGTATGTTCACAGAAATAAGGTCCAGTTATATACCTGCTGATAATGCAGCAATATACATTTACTCCAAAATGGCCTTGGTTTTGGACTGGATTTACATTTTCAATGGACCAGTATTGTTCGTTGCGCCAGTTTGGCAAACCATTACTGAGAAACAGTTTCTTTCTACACTTACTATAATCTGGGCTATAAAATTAAGTCTGTTTTCAATGTGACGCTCAGGCTAATACTCTAAATCGTGAATTTTGTAGTCATGATACTCATTGGTCTTTAAAATTCGTTGAACGGTTGATTTATCCAATTCAATTACCGACTAGCCTGCCGCACGGAATTTCGTGGATTTTAATTGAAATAATGTAACAGTCTAGTTGTATTAACATTGTTTCTTATTCTTCGGTCAATTATTTTTCCAAACAGAAAATACATCTTCATTTTGTCGCAAGGTAGCCTTCAATCTGGTAAAAGCTATGATCAGAAATGAGGCGTTCTGAACACCTTTCTCGGTATAACTCCACAGCTCTTCTTGAATTTTTTTTTTATGATTAGCAAAATATCAAATTTTTCTGAATGAGAAAAAATTTTTAAGGCACAAAAGATATACGTTTGGCGCTCGTATTGAGTAATGATTTTGCAACATTTATGCACTTTAACAACATTCAATTATTTTCCAACGACTACGTATGTTTCTGGGAAAATATAATTGATGGTGTCATTAGTCGTGTTTGTCAAATCCTAAAGATAATACTTTCAATTGAAAATGGAGCTTACCTCATTCCATTTGTCACCACGTGTCCAAAATTTTTCATTTTTTTGTATTGTCACAGTAGGCCCATACTTTCGAGTTTGAGACACCTTTAACACTCTTTCGCAAAATTTGTCTAATAAAAATATTCCATTGGGTGGTCAATTGATAAAAGAGTATCAGCAAAGGCTAGTTTTTAAGTATAATACATTGTATACAGGGTGAGTCAGTCATAATGTCATTAGATTTAACCACGTATTCGGGACCTTTAAAAAAATAAACAAATCACCCTATAAAAATCAGTAACACGACGCTCCTGGTACGCTACGAACTTTCTGATGGCGCACCCGACGAAAATCTATTGCCACAGACTTGCCGTATTAACCATGGATGCCACATTTACATACATAATATCGTCTAACACATCAGCGTGTTATTCAAATTTACCTCCATTTAGCACTCTGCATTTCCCGCATTTCTTCCCCCTCAAATTTGTAGATCATGCCACTCATTTGGAGGGGGATGGAGAGAATACAAGCAGTAAGCAGTAGTTTGTTTATTTCGGTCTAACTTCACGTATTTGGCGTAAATTCACAACGCATAATTTTACAAATTCCGAATATGTGGAAATGGTAGTGTTATACGGAGAATGTTTACGAAATGCGACTGAATTTTATTAATAAAGTGCTATGGACGGATAAATGCAGTTTTACTTGAAATGTGGGCTGTAAACAGGTTAGTATCATACTACTTAAAAAACAATACATTTCTAGGCTAGATGTACGTAACTAAAAATTTTACATTTGGTTATGTGTGCGGTTAATTGTACTTACGAGTAATACTAAAAATTCATATTTATTTGTAAAACGTAGTGAAAACGTAATATCAAAATTATTAAACTGTAATAACCTAACATTCGAAAACATTTATTTATTATCTACATTTGTTTTTATTAACAAATAAATCAATATTTAAGGAAAATTCATTCATGTATCTAGATTTAAAAAAATAGTTTTACTCCTTGTCGTTAAATAACAGTACAAAAACTAGGTAACTAGGTTATTGACCTAATAATACGGTAGGTCACGGTCAAGATTAACTCTCGATAACTTAAATTAGCGGCGTGCCATTTCGTGTCTTGGACAGTTTTGTGTCGACAACACGATGGTTTTTTATTAAGTACTTAGTATTTAAACACGAAACACTTTTCAGCTTCTCAATAATTTACCCATTGGGTATAGGTTTTTTATGTAATGTACGTAAATGGTTTATTACTCAGTTTATTATTAGACACGTTGGAGTTTTGTTGCAGTCATAACAGCTACATTTGCTCAGAGAAAAATCGACACGCGAGTGTACGGGTATCGTTTGATTGGGCCGTATTTTCTACGGGAAAACCTGAGTGGACCGCGTTACTTGCAATTTTTAATAGAATTATTTGATTTTATTGGGTAATATTTTAAATTATTATTGGCTGAAGTTGAACTGAGCAAGAAAAAATGGTGTTCTAAAATAGTACAACCGTTTATTTGTGATGTCTAAAACCTAAGTGGGTAGGTACTATATAGAAAAATATTACAGCTTGACAATATTGCATCAGGTCGATATTGAGTTGAACTGTGAGCTGTAACCGACCAAGGCTGTGGCCGGTCAGTGACAGTCTGAAAAGGGGGTTTAAATAATGATTTGAAAATATTTTTTTTCGGCGTAAATATGCATTTAGATTTTTTTAATCACGTATTCGCATTATACTCATTATTCCCTATCTCCTCTTAAAATTAATGACATTATCACTGACTCACCCTGTATAAATGCTGTGTTTTCGATTTGATGAGCTATTGAAATAGCCTTTATCTGAGTTTTCGTGATATTTGTCGATATAATATCTTTTTTTAATTTTTTCAAATTTAATGGTATGCTTTAACGTAAAACCCATAAACTAGGTAATATACATAATGCTGACATAGGTCAGCTATTATGTGGACGGTGTAATATGTCCTCGAATGCAAATAGGGATAATAATTTCATGAATATTGGCAGTCATTAGGATACATATTCGGTTTCATGCACTAGATCATACCATATTCGAGAAAATGTACTCATATGATGTACGCTATTAACGAAGACTATTATGGAACGTTGTATTATGATACATTAAAAAGCGTAACACTGTCTGGATGAACTAGCTAAAAAGCTAAAAGGGTGGAAAAACCTAAAAACTTTTGCTGCTACTTTTAGCTGAGTTGTAAAGTCATATGCCAGCAACAAAGTAGTAGACTTAAATAATTTCCTGATAATATGTTGAAAAACATATATACTTAATTAAAGTTCATTTATTTCGTTTCGATTTTATCATTTATTTATATTCAGATTCTAATTTTGTGCATGTGCATTATTACAGTTACATAACCAATTACTCCATGGATATTAATTATATCTGTACAATATACATATAACTAAGTGTTAAAGCAAAAGTAATAAATTTTATGTTGTTAAAGTAGGCATAATCTCCATTTAAATATTCGAACTGTTGAAGGGGATTCGAGAAAATGGAATTATTTTCAATTAAAATTTCTTATTCCATTATTAAAACAGAATTTACTATTACTAATTACTCATTTAAAATATAATTGATTATTTGGCACATATAAATTCAGTTAAAGATTAAGGACCACCATTACTTTTAATATGCTGCTTACTGTTTACAACAGTAAGATATATGTACTCTATGATATTTTTCTTTGCTCTTTGATTTCTATAATTCCATTCATGGTTCAACCAATGCTATCAGCATTGATTACTGGTATAAGCTTCGCTAACATAGACAAAGTAATGTTTTACTTTTGGCGAAAAATTTTGACGTTTGTAGGCCATGCGCCTCTAGAGGGTATTGAGACCGACGCCCTCTGATCTAACAAATTAAGCATTTATTACCCTAATAAAACAATATAAGTAAGAAATTACCTCTTTTTCCACCACAGGATTACTATACTATATACAGGGTGTTTCAAAAAAGACATATTACTAGGACTGATAGAACATTGAAAAATAAGAGAAGTTTATTTCATTAAGGTATGTCCTGGAGCTCATTTTTGAGATGCAGGACGTGTAAGATAACTTGAACATATCAAATTTTGGATGTGTTTTTGTAAAGACCACCAGATTTGATTAAAGTTTGACACAGGTACGTTCTTGGTAGCCGAATATGCTAGTTATAGTTTATTATTACATGTAACACAGAGGCAAAATTACCTACTAATAAAATTCTTTAAATATACGGAAATTCAAAAATTCCTTACGGGTGTATTAAATAAAGTATTTTCAATTTTCAACTACTCTAGGATATACTGAAAGTAATCGTTAACTTCCTTATTTCAAATGGAAAACCTTATACATATATAATTGCATTTTTGGAAAGGCATGAGATTTTCAGTAGAAAACATGCATTCTCTATACCTAACCACAGCCGTTTCGAAGTGCCATTTAAATGTTGTTGTTGAGGTATGTAAGAATATTTTAACTTCGATTTTCGAATATTTCATTGCTATTATTAAAAACCACAAACTATAGTAGAAAACATTTGTTAATAAATATCAGAGGGTCAAAAAGGCATGGCAATATTGAAAAATAAGTGGAGTTTGCTTAATAAACGTATGTCCTAGAGCCACTAATTTTTGAGAACAAGGGGCCAAAGATAATTTTAGAAAATCAAATTTTGGATATATTTTGTTTAATAACCAACAGATTTGACTAAAATTTGGTGGTGTCGAACATGCTTAGTTTTTCCGTACGTAAGTAGACGCTTTTATATTTTCTAACTTTCTTAAGTTAGATTTTTTCTTTCCAAGCCCTGTTATATTATGTAGAATAAAATTTTACATAGAAAGGTGCTCTTGTCAAAAATGCACGTTTTCGAGGAAAATTCAAAAACTTGTGGTAACCAAGCGATCCCTGTAATAGTACTTATTATATAAGAGAAACTCCGGTATGTTGATTATTCTCGTGTAAATAGTGATTTGTTTTTTTAGAGAAAATAGAAAATTTAAGATTTTGTTCTGTTCTGTAACACCCAGTTACATAATACTAAAATGTGACATATCAGGGGCAAAGTTCGAGGTTTGACACATACACACTTAAGTAAATAAGTACAGGGATCGCCTGGTTGTCTTTACCACAGTTATCCTCAAAAACGTTGCATTTTTAACAAATTTACTAAAAGCACCAATTTTCTGTAAAATAAAATTTTACATTATGTAACAAGGCTTAGAATGAAAGAAAACCAACTTAAAAAGGGTTAGAGAATATAAAATGTCAGTCAAAATATTAGCACCTAGCGCCGTCTACTTCGTACTAATAACATCAGCGTGTTCAGCATCACCAAAAACGTACCTGTGTCAAATTGTTTGGCATTAAAAATATTACATCCAAAATTTATTTTTTTAAGTTAGTGTACACGCCCTGCATCTCAGAAATCTCTGGACATGCGTTTATTAAGCAAACTCCACTTATTTTTCAGCGTTCTATCATCACTGTAAAATTGAAATTGCCATGTCTTTTTGAAACATCCTGTATGAGTAATAGCATGTATCAGCATTGAATTTACAATAGCGTAGCTTATATAACCAATGGTATCAGTTTGACTGCCGACATTCGTAAAACCCTCGTAAAACGTACATGCTGTGAGCACGCTCGTACAAAGCAAACGATTCTGATAGACGTGGAATGAAATTCATCAGAGGCAAATAGGTAGGCAAGGCCGTCGAGAGCCAGAGCCGGTTCCGAAGCAAAACGTTTTACCGGACTCCAATAACGTATTTTTTCCCGAAAGTGCAAGGTCCTTATGTATTTTCTTCAAATTTAGGTAAGGCTACATAACAGCATTAAAATACTGTTAATTCGTGGGTTCTGGTATCAGTATGGTAGGCCTCAACGGATAACAAACTATTAGACAACTATTTATACTTATTTTGTCTACTACGATTTTATATTTAATTGATTAAATAGCTTCATACAGCGATATAAAATGAAAAAAGCATATATTTAATAACACATTCATGTTTTTATAAAATAAATAAATGGCACAGAAAACTAATACACTTAAGGCACGATCCATCTATTTCGTTTAGACAAAGCATTTAGTCGCTACAAATAATCGTGCGAATCGCTCAAGTTGATTTACGTGTAAAGGAGAAAATGCACTATAAGATCGCAATCTAGATGCATTGCGGCCCACTATGTACCAATCACGGACACGTGATCACAAAATCTGTCGCATATGTCGTTCCTTATGTACTTCTGACTTGTTCTACTGTACTATTTAGATCTCAAAATATATTCTGTAGAAGATGTGTATTTATAAGCTCTTTTATTTGACGCAATTTACCAAAAAGTAGAAACGTGTACATTTAAAATTATTGGAGGATTCTTCACTAGACGAGAACGAAAACTAGCTTGTTTTGCAGTGCGCCTAGACCGCGACCGCATAGTGCGTTTCCTGCTTAACTGGCTCATGTCGAAGCGTCTGGAAATCGTGCTCCAGAGAATGAATTAATCGCGTGCTACAGATAGTGCTTTCGCGTTACTAATATTTGGAACCAGCTTTCTTAAATCCCTCGGTTCAAAAATATGTTTTTTTGCATTTTGTCATTTTTTACAAAAATACCATAAAAGCATGCATGCTTCCTTCTCGTCATCTAACAACTCATTAGCAACATATCCATTTTGAAAAAAATATACTTCTAAAACATTGAAGTAGAGGGATCGTATCTACTTTAAATTTAGTAAATAAGGATCGCTGTGATATGGCAATACATTCTTCCTCAGTAATTTAAGAGTTTAACATGAATCGTCTTTGCATCAACATCAACATGACTTCAAGCAGTTTTTCAACCAAAAAACTATACAGCAACTACAGTTTATAAACCTTAATATGACAAATCTTCGATCTTAAAGGTTTGCACACATTTTACCTGCATGGACCTGCACAGCGTGGACCTAAACCTGTACAACTTCGCACATTTGGCCAGCACGGACTGGCAACTTTTTGTGCAGGTTCTCTGTGTAGCACACGTTTTGAAGGTTTTAAGTAGTGGTTGAGTGTAGCTCGGTAGAACAAATTTTTATATATGTTGTATTAAGAGGAAGAGGAGGAAGAAACCAGAAGAGTGAGAAAGTAGTGGGTTCACCCTATCAATAAATAGAGAAAGCTGTATGGTGCATTTCATCATTTATTCCTTGAAGTGGAGAGAAATCAACAAATTATTTTTCAGTATTTCCGAATATCACAAATAGTAGGCGCCTAAAATACAGCTTTTTTCGAAATCAATCGTTGCTGTTTCCAGACGAGACAAAGCCGAGAATACGTAGGAGATCAGTCCGAAAAAGCTTTTTAGGTGCGATTAATGTAATTAGAGAAAATATTTCTCGAAAATAGTGAGTTTCGGATTTTGATTACCATCCCACCATAGTAAATAGTTTAATTTAAACACAAAATAACTATTATCGTGTATTTTGTAACATGCGTCATGACATCAAAATACAAGGAATCGCAGAGCAGTGTCATCTGATGAAATATTTGCAGTTTGTTTAGCAAATAGAGGTTCTTGATAAACCAGGGTGCCCGACAGTTCAGCGACACATCCACAACTTAACTGATCGAATATTTTTAACCAATCCCTGACTTTTGTGACCTTACGTAGGACTAGCGATAATACGTGCTGGTCCAGGTCTAGTGTGCAATGCGCCTTTAAATAACCTGAGTACCTTCATGAACAGGGCTTTGCAGGTCCGTGCTGTGCAGGTTCGTGCAGGCATAACGTGCACGATCTTTAATACATTCTTGTAATAATTAATTATAGCATCATTTTAATTTCAAACATAATTTAGACATGGAATTCTTACAAAGTAAGTTTTTATCAACTGTGATAGATGTTATGTTTTGTATGAATTTATGAAATAATAAAATAATTTAGTAAATTTAAAAATTATAATAAAACTGTTAAAATATTTGTAAGTGCAAAACTATATTTGAGCGGGCCCGGGTTTGGGCCCTTAAGAAGCAAGGATACAAATTTTGAAAGATAATAAAATTTTGTGATTTGGTGGCACCAACTATTCAAGGAAAACTTCTTTCATTTCATTGCGCGCTGCTTGAAAACACCAAGAGGGAGAGTTTAAATCGAATAATAACTTAAGAATTTCTGTTTCCCATTCCTTTTATTTGCTTTCACATACCTCTCTTTATACATTTCCCTTGAAATACTTGAAAGGATTAGATGTAGAGAAATGTTTTTAATTACATTGAAAATAGGTATGCTTTGAGAAGATTTCTTAAATGTATCTTTTGAAATTACGATTAAAATGTAAATAGATTTGTTACAAAATGAGCAGAACCTGCACCTACGTAAATTCATAGGAAAATCAGTAGCTAATATTTATTTGATTATAGATATAAAAATATTATTTGAATTTTCAAATGTTCTACAAACTGTCTGGAAATTTCATTCTGATACAGGGTGTCCTGAAATTAGGGGACAATATTTTTTCAGGATGTTACTTTTTCTTCATATAAACATGGATCTAAAATTTTCAAGATTTTTTATCTCAGCAAACACTCGAACTGTTAATGGAGAACGTTTCAAACATTTTCACAATTTCTGTCACAAATAATAAAAAACGCAAAATTATTTTATAAACAGAAAGCTTTTAATATTGGATACTATTTTACTTGAAAACCTAAAAGGCGCTCATTTTTGTTTTAAAAAATGAGGAAGGGAGGTGCAATTTAACAAATTTGAGATGACGTCACAGACTAAACTTAATTCGTTTTACAAAAATAAATTAACGTATTTACGTAATTAACGTAATAATTAAAATTTTGTAAGGACATTGTGATTATTGTGTGGAACTTTAACTGTTTAAATAAATTCCCAAGAATATACTGAAATTAAGTAAATATATTATTTTGTCCACAATCACCTTATAATCGGACTTTTATCCACACCGTCTAAAGTGATTCTTTATCCACTATAGTATGTAACTTTATTGCACTAGCAGAATAATGAAAAAAATATATACCTATAATACGCATAACAGCTGCTAAGTTTATGAAGAAGTTTATGAAGAATTTGTACAAGTTGCACATGTCTTTTCTTTTAAAGAACAGCTACATTCTCCTTGGATTTTCCTTGGAATATCAAGTTTTTTTAGATATGAGCTCTTCCATCCACCATGACGTTTAATGATGTAAGATTAGTGCCTTTATTGAGCAATAAAGCTGTTGATGTGCGCTTCATACAATGGTCAGTATATACTTTTGGATTCAGGATATTTAGGAATGAAGCAACTATTGAGGGCACCTTCGCCAATGCATTGATTGCAACAGATTGATAAGTACATTTTTGATTGATGTACCTTAAGAAAAATATGTCTTTTGTTAAGCGAATTGGGCGCAGAGAAATATATTTTCTGCATATTTCACCAGCATTCACGTAAAATCCTTCTTCTATAATTATAAAATTTCTTGAAATGCCCGTTTCAGTGTTAGGTATTGAAACAAATGGGTAGCTGCCAACGTCCTGTACGTCAGTAATTTTCAAATTTGTCAATTCGTAGCATCGACAGGCACCAGAACGCCCCATTATTATATACCCACTATATACCTAACAACATGTAAATGGTAAAGATATATTAGCTTAATCATTAAATATTTTTTATCGGAAGCCCCAGTAAAAAATTGTTTAATATGTGCTTCCAATACTCCAGCTTTTTTGCTTTGTATCCTCTCGATTCACTCTTGAAATAGGCAGTAAGCTTGTTATATTTTAACATGACCTGTATAGTAGCCTTCAACATCGAATGCTTCGACCACATAGATGAAGTTATATATTTTTTCGTCCAATTTAAAAAATGCGATTGCACAACTTCTTCATTTTTTGTCATTACTTTCAGTTTTCCCTCCATTCGTTAATTTCGGCGAACACCTTTGCGTAATGTTCCCTGGATTTCGCTGGCAATAAATGAAAAATGGCTTCTGGAGATTCGGAAACAGCCGCAGGAACACAATTACTTTCTTGCATTTTTACCACATTCAGATAAAACTGTTTATTAAATAATTGAAAATAAACAATGCACCATAGCAACCAGTAGGTATCACAAAACCTACCACGTTTAATTGAGTACTAAGAAATATCAAGTCGTGCGAATATTTTTTTACTAAATTCCAATAATTCTGATTTCACAAATATGATTGTGAATTAGACGTTGTATTGCATTCGTGTTTGAATTGCCTTTTACCCACTTAGGAATATTAAACGCTCGTACTACATTTTCGCGTTTAAATATTCTTGCATGGATAAAATGCTCTTTTTTCCTCCTTCCTTTTGCTTTTTTTGCCAAATCCTTTTCGGCTGTCTTTCTGCGTCCATTCTCGCTATATGCCCAAACCATTTTAATTGCTGTCTTTCTATACTATTTAGGATTGATTTTACTTGTAATTGCTTTCGTATTATTTCAATTCTAATTTTCTCCTTGCATATAAATGCTTTTTTAATATTTAGGAATATGGAACTGCCTTCACTCTTTTATATTATCTGCTTTATTGTGGAATGGTCTTGAACTCTCCCTTTTTTAAACCTACTTTGTGGTTCTTCCATTTGGATTTCTATTATTTATTTTAATCTATTTTCTATTATTGTCTCGTAAATTTTTTATACTAAGAAAAGTAATTCTTCTATAATTGTATCCTCTGTTGTTTTGTTTTGGTATAGTACCTTCGTTCCATAATTTATGTATAATGTTGTTAGAATTTCTATACGCACTCTTCCTAGATTCATCATCATTTCCGGTGTTATTTCATCGTGGCCAGCTGTCTTACCTCTCTTCAACTTTCTATTGACGCTATTATTCTTTATTCATCAGATTTGGTTGTTCCTGCTCTGTCTCCGTTGCATCTACTTCCTGCGTATCTGTACTTCAATCATGTGGTCTATTTTTCAAATTTAAAATACTCTCAAAGTATTCTCTTCATTTTTCCATTACATCTTCGCTATTTTCTAATATTTTTTCCCACCTTGGATTTTATACGCCAATTTATCTCCTTTCCTTTACTAAGCGTTGTTAGTACTCTATAGAATAATTTCTGATTTTCATGACTGTCCCTTTCCATTCCCCAACCTCAACCCATGATTTCTGTTTAGCCTGTTTTACCGCTGTTTTAACTTTTAGTCTCTCTTCTTTATACTGTGTGTAGTTATCGGTAGTTGCATTTTGTAAACAAATTTTCCGTCTTTGTTGCTTCCTTTCTTCCTTTTTTGTTTCTTCATTCCACCAGCTTGTTTGTTTTGTGTTCTTATTTACTCTCTTAACTCCACATATTTCTTTTGCTGCCTTGATTAGCGTGTTTTTAAACTTGTTCCAGAGGTTATCTATTGTTGTTATATTATTTAAATTTCTTTTGATATCTGTCATCTCCAGTCTACCTTTTGTATGTTTGTCTTCTCTGTTATTTTCTATTTAATATTTGCCAATACTAGAACATGGTATGAATATATTTCTGCTCCTCTTCTTATTCTTATATACTTGAAATCATTAGATAGTTTATAATACAGAATGTACCCATTATTTCTCCTATCTCATCGTCTTTTTTCCCCACACATCCATTTAATTTTATCAATATTATCAATCGCTATTTTACATCTTCTACTACTTCTGTCAATGTATGCCAAAAATTATCCTTATTTCTAGCTGTATCATCTTCATTTGGACCATATACTACTATTATTGGTGTTTCTGATTGTTTTTCTGTTTTTGTTTTTTTTTATAATAAAGTAATAAACTAATTTATATTTTGGCTTGGTGAATATTTAAATTTTAATTTAACGACAGAAAAAGCTGGTGCACGTTAAAAGCTGTTTTACAAGCACTGCGGATTCCAGTCGCATGTGAATAAATTGTTGATTTTTCAAATTTCCGCCTTTCTTTGACTTTCGCTTATTCTGGCAGTGAAAGGTTTTACAGATTTATAAATCAAAGTTTATAACATTATAATACATGTCAAAAGGGATTCTTAAAATCTAAATTTTGTGAACAAGCCTGGAATAAAAGACACCTTATTCAGTGGAATATAACAAAAATATTACGGAGAGAAAGCAAGTGCAAAGGAAAACCACGAGAATTCGCGGCAATTATGCTAAATGATGAAAACTTTCTGTCGTCTTATTCCTTATTTTTTGTTTTACAAATTAATAGCCTTTAGAGTCTATTTTAATTTTTGTAATATACCTGAAAATAACAACAATTAAACATTTAATTAAGAATATCCACTATAGTTTATTGATGTGGATTACTGAAGAATATAATCAATTGTAAAGGCAAAACAACATGTCAAACAGAAATTTTAATCATTTGTCAGGGAGAAACATTTATATCTGAATAAAATTTGATTATACTTGGGTCTTTCAACCTTGGTAAGTAATTTCGATAAATAAATAATGTATTTCTGAAAATTATTTTCTTATTGATTCCAGTTGGGTTAACACATCTAGATATTTGGTTTCATTATTTCCGGTTACAACAGATGTAGGTACTTTATTTTAATTGGAATGTTATTTTTTCTTTATTGAACTTTTTAAATTACATTATTTTTTTAAGCCAAAAATGTTAATGTTATATTATACTAGATAATGTTATTAAAAAATAAATGGTTTTTGGAATGGAATTTTTTATTTATATTAAAATATTTAATCTACAATTCTGTTATAGATACAGATTTTGAACAGTTACTTTATTTGCTGAATAGTCAAAAGTTCAGAATGTTCGACTGAGTTTTCTTAAATTATTCCTAAAATTTCAGCTAAACAGGCGAGGCATTGAAACGAGTATGTCTCACTAATGGAAGAATTAAACTGCCAGTATTAAGTCTATACTATGATGTTACACAATGAGAAGTACCTAGTCTTCATGAAAAACCTTTACAAATCAATTAAACATATAGGTACTTTGGTTTTACTTTTACAACATTTTTAACGTCTTTCTGTCCACTTTGTATTTATTAAGTAATAAGGATTATTTAGTTTGCAGTAATAATTAAAGAAAAGTATTCAAGTATTGTTTCAAAGAAATATAATTAACCAATTTAATAGTATTGTTTCATATACTTCTTTATTAGGTATTAATATTGTATGAAACTAACTACTCTACGAACTAAAGCCCAGACCCGTGTTGAATTACACTCACAATATAACATAACACATATAATATAACACATACAGTGGAAGACGTTCGCCTCACTAGTGAGTTAATAGACTTTAAAAATTAATCCAGGTATAATAACAGACAAGCAAATTCCTTATTTCTATTCAAGCTTTCGAAGTCTTTATTGCTTCTTCATCAAGAAACCACAAAATCGTGCAATATTTAACAAACAATGTAATAGAATATGTTAAAGGGACTTACGCAAAAGATTGAGATTAATAAAAAGGCAATGAAGCAATCCATCAAAAACAGAAACATTCAGAAAACCATTGACACAAAGTCACAATTACTAAAAGAATAATTATTAAAAAACTGACAAACATGCCAAGATGAACACATATTACTCATACATGTTTCCAAAATTTGGAAAAAACTATTCTAAGCCCAACAAATGCTCAAGGAAATAATGTTAGGTTAGCTTTGTTCTAACCTAGCTTTACTTCCTTGATATCTCATATTAACTATATTAGTTTTCTTAATTTCAAGTAATGTTTATTCTTAAATGAAGAATATAATATAATTTTTTACAAGAATACGTTAATAATAAATTCATTCTAAACGCGAGGATTAGCCCAGAAGTCGTAGACTTGTGCGGGAGAGGAGACGGCATTTGCACCCAGGAACGACTTACGTTGGTAGGCAGTACAGGAATGAGATAAACCTGGAAACCTCATTAATTAGGGGGGTAGTCAAATGTAAACCGGTATCAATCTCTCACATTGACCCAAGACAACATTCTTCCACCCTACCATACCCGCAGAGAGGGTGCCAATCTCTCCACGAATATTGCTTATACACGGTCTACCGGCTGCGGGGGGTCGAGCCTACAGCGATCTAGTCACCTCGATTCAAGTACTGACGTCTTAAACCGTGCGACCACTGACCGATCCAATCCACTTTATCTTTCAATAAAGTATTACTATACTTGCGGAATAGTGAAATTGAGCTAGCGTTGGAATAAATGTATTAATCTTAATATTAGTATAGCTTTGTTACCATGTAGTTTTGTCAAAGTTAATATTTATAATCTTAAGTAAAAGAATGGTCGACTAAATAGACTACCCTAAAATAAAATAAGCATTTTATTGAGAAATATATAATTTTAAATTAGAGGAATTATGGATTTTAAATCCTTATTAATAATTATTAACCAACTTTGAGAGTAGTGAAACTAGATGTTTTAAATTATGGATTTACTATTATTATTTTCTGTGATTTAAAAGTAAAAATTATTATGCTCAACTGTTAAAGAAAAATATTATCATTAAATCGAATTATATTATCCCTGACGTTAAATATTTTCATAATACTTATTTATACTAAGAAATAATTCCATAGACAAGTTACTAATGATTAGACAAAATAAACATTTATTTAAATCCTACTAATACAAAATGCATAATTGATATATTGAATTCTTTTATTTCTAATAGATATAAAAATCACGTTGGACAATGATCATCTTGTAGGGACCGAAATTTGTGGCTCTGAACGGAATCGGAGTTTGTAGTGTAACTATTAAGTATTAATGGAAGATGTATCACAACACAATAATATTAATATCTAATCGTATTCGTATTATTAAAATATAAATTAAAAAAACAATAACAACAGTTACAATGTGATTAGTTTTCTGCAGCACTTCATATGCCAATAAATGACTGTCATACTAGTACCGTCATTTTTTAAAACACTAATTAAAAACTTTGGTACCTGCTGCATCAGCAGTACAGAAAACAGAATCTCCCAATATTATTTAAATTTGGGGATGGTAATTTTTATTTTAGGGAGACTTAACATCCCTACTATCTTAGCAGCGCCTCTGGATGGAGTCCTCAAAGCGAAAAAATATTTCTAGCTTCAAAAGATAAATGTGTTCCAAAGGATAGACAGTTAAATCCTCTAGAGAACTGTCAGATTAGTGTATGTCCGTACAACAGAAAGACAAAGCACAACAATTCCAGAAGGAAAGCAGCAAGATAAATCATATAATGGTTTAGAGAAAATTGATACAGACAACTTTTTCAGATACACAAAATAATGAAAAGTGTACATTATTCATATTCACTGTGTATCCGCAATAATTTTGTTACTTTCAGTGATTATCAGCTACCTATTTTAGCATGAGATTCCTAAGGATATAAAAAGAATGGAATTTTAATATGTCATGAAGTAGGTAATATGAGATGAGCAAGGTTATATCGACAAAACGTGATGTGGCGTTAGGCATTCCAAGAATTCAGTTGGGTCGGACATATACAACTTAAAAATCTGAGACTATTTTAGATGAATCGGAGCAGGAAATAAATGGAGACAAAAGAGAAATTAAATGTCCAGCTGAATTAGAACAGAGGGGTAACCATTTGTCACATGCTGAATTATTATTTTATCTAGATGAACTAAATATTTCATTAAGATATCTGTAATAACCACTTGGGTAAGAGATGTATTAATGATGATGATGTATTAAATATCATTGAATTAAGCATTAATATAATACAATTGATGATCAAGTCAACATCTGACACATAAACGTGTAAATGAACGCAGTTGTCATATATAAAATGAAACACCTCATCATAGCAAGGTGACCTTAAATAAGTACAAATACTTTAACCAGCAGTACAGTCCACTGTGTAGAATATTGTTTTTTTTACAGAGAAATCAGGAATAAAAAAGTCAAATTTTAAATAAGTCGTGATTTTTCAATAGAAAACTTGTTGAGGACCACTGATCCGACTTCGATACTTTTAAGAGTCATGGTGAATGTGAATTCCACAGCGTTGCCAGTGTTACACTAATGTCTTCGAATAGGCTCCAACAAAGTTAACTAGAATTTTTAGACATGTTAAAGAATGATTGAAATATTTTTATTTATAAAAATATTAATGGCCATCTTCTCCCCTTTGACATTCCTATACCTCACAAATAAATTGAAAATATAAGCCAGATTCTCTACTCACAATCATAGTTATCACCGTTATCGTTGTCAGTATCACTGGTTATCACTACTTAACTAATATGCTTTTAACATTTCAACTTTTTCCCCGTTTGGATAATGTGCCATGTTTTATTTAATCGCACTGCATTTCACGAAAAATTTTAATTAAATACACAAGACACTTAAGAGAAAAACACTGCCCGTGAAAATAATAAGACGATTTAAATACATTTTGTACGTGAGTGCCGCAACTCTTAAAACAGATGCGTCAAGCAGTGCATTACTTAAAGAAACCGTTAGCTTAGTTCGTTTTCAGAAGATGCAAAAGTATGTCATATTATCTTTCAATTTACATGTATTGAAATTATCAAATCCCTTTCTACAAATAGTACATGTTTTGTTTTCACTTGTAATTTGCCACACATTATTCCTTTACGCTGGACCATGCTAGTGCACCGGTATCAACATAACCTCTTTGTCGACCTGTACTATCAATACTAGAGAGTGGGGCTGGTGCGGGACATTTCACCTTCTGCCCGTGGCATCTATCTGTTACTTGTACCTACGACACCAGTTTCTTTTTTGCATGCGATTGACACTGCTTTTAAATATTTTACTTTACCTTCTCTTGAAATTGAACGCATACATCAAGCTAGTTAGTTGTTCCATGTTTTGTGTTTATTTTTAAAATCTGTCTCTCCCACTACGAAGTACGATATGGTTAGCACTGACACTTTGTTTGAGGTTATGTGGCGAAAACAGTGTACAACTTCTGAAATGTGGATAGCTGTTTAAATAGCTGTTTTTTCAGTCAGTAAGTGAGCTTTTATGCACGTTTATGGATAATTTTTGGAATCATTGACCAAAGTAACTTTTTAAACACTTTAATTGATAGTACTTGCAAAAATTCATATTTTACCGCAAAAATTGAATTTACGTTAAAAAATTATTTATCTTACAGACGATATGGTAACATCGTCTTCAGTAAATCATATGGATTATTTTATTTTATTAGATTACGTCAGTAGTCTATTTGGTCAGCGGTCCTCAAAATGTGGGTATTTTTTTTTAAACATTAATATCTCCGTAAATATTTGAAATTTTTAAAAACGACTTTCACTAGACTTATCTATATGACGAACTACACCTGCAGTTAAAATATTTGTACTTATTTAAGGTGCACCCTGTTTAGGGTGCTTATTTAACAATAAAATTTGCCAAGATTTTTGTTTGAAGGAGGAATTTTTCTGGCAATCCTGCCAATCTGGCTAATTTGATCTGTTCATCCTCTTAGCCCCCAGCCACCCCAATTTGAAAATTTTTTAAATGTGACTGCCCCACTTGTGAGACATCATTTTAAAGTTTTCCTCATTGCGAATACAACGGTGTGTGTTTCTTTGAAATTGGTTCAGTTTAACCTACTACAATTGATGTGTACACGGTAATAATATGAAAGAAAAATTAACAATGTCGAAAGACTATATCACAAAAAATGTTTTGGAAAAAAAGGTAAAAAAAAACCGCTGTAAAAAATTCATTAAGGAGAGGTACCATACCAAAGACTGGTTTCTCTCAAATGTCAAATTGCATAATGTTTAGAAACAAGAATTCGTTTTTGCTCATAATTTCTTCAAATCTGAAACAATTTCAAAAAGCGACATACCGTTGTATTCGCAATGACAATGGTTTTAAAATGATTTTCAATTTGAGATTTTTGGGGCTAAGGAAATGAACAGATCAAGAGGGCAGGATTGCCAAAAAAGTTCCCTCTTCCATCAAAAATCGATATATCTCGGCAAATTAGTTTGCGTTTTTTTAATTATTGGAGGTGGTAAGATTTTGAATGAACACGCTGTATTAATGCACACATTGACCAATTACTGCCCTACCACGTGAGTTGGCGTTAGTTTTAAGGACAAAAGGGTCTCTTAAGTACACTTACAACTTAGATGCGCACAGCACGCATTACTTTCTTTGTCATTGCCATTGTAATCAATTCATTCAATTATGTACATAGTGTATTTAATAAATTGTACATACTCTAGTTTGTGCTGTTTACTACAACACCAAAAAAAAAAAAAACAAAGGAAAACCAGTCAATAAAAATAAAAAGTAAGTATCGTTAGGTCTCTCATTTCGCCGACCCACTCAAGGCGGTTAGCGTACAGTTGTGCAATCGCACAACATGAACGTGATAACGATTATAAAAACGGAAGATATTCCTAGCATCATTACCAATCATTGCTGCAACGCAATCTGACTAACGAGAATCGTTCAATATCTTGAACAATTTACATCTCTCAATCGTTACAATTTTATCGATAAAAATGCTATTGATGTTAACAACATATTAAAAAGTACGCTGATTCTGAGGATAAACACAAAGGGAAAATATTAAGACAAATATAACTTTGTGACCACTTGTCAGAGCATCACCTTGAACATAACTTGATTGAATCAAGTGCTACCACTTGACCACTTTATCATGGCATATATGTCAAAAAGTGCCTGTAGAATATTTAAATCTCTTTATTATACCCAGTTCGAAAGCCAAATTTGCAGAAAATTAAGAATCTCCATTTAACTCAAAAACCGTTTACCGTTCTGGAGATGTGTCTACTAACTACCCTCAAAATTATAAAGCAATATTGAAAGTTGCTGAAAAACGCTGTAGTTAATCCCCCCCAACCGTTAAAAATACACACCTTTACCGTTACAAATTTGTCCTTTCTTGCACTATAATCATCGACAAGTTTTAAAAATAGCCAAAATTTAGATGTTCACTATATGCATTCCCATTACCACCCCTTAATAATGGAATGTGGATCAAAATCACTCTGATTGAACAACTCCTGCGATCAGCGATCCCAGCTGAACATTTATTACTTATTATATTATTAATAACGTAAAGTAAAATTATTTTAAATATGGACCCGTATATTAGAGATATGAGAATAATCTACCGTCAGCTGAAATTGTGAATAGTGTTGAGAATTTTAAAAAACAGATAATTTTATATAATTTTAAGATATATCACATGAATGTTCGGAGTGTTTCTAAGAATATAGATAAATTATTTATATTTTTGCACCAGTTAGCAACTGACTTCGATGTAATAATATTAACCGAAACAAGACAATTAGATGATCATCATATTTATAATATAAATGGTTACACTACTTTTTATAATTATGGTAAGTTGAACCAAAATGATGGCATTATTGCTTTTGTTAAGGATAATTTACAAGTTAAAATGACAATAATTAAATTAGGCGAGGTAACTGCAATGAAATTATTAATCGAAGGAACATTGAACGTATCTATAATGGCAATATATAGGTCTCCTAGTACTTGTGTTAAAAAATTTAATTTGGATTTATTAGGTTATCTACAAAATTCGGAAAAATGTGACTTAGATGTAATCACTGGAGATATCAATATAAATTTGTTGGATGACTGTAGTGACACAGAGGAATATAAAAATATTATGAGTTGTTTTGATTATGTATCTTATATAAATGATTATACTAGAATATCAAGTTATACTTGCTTAGACCATTTTTTCATAAGACATAGAGAAAATATTTGTGATAAAAATCTGAAGTCTTTTATTTTTAGGTATTATATAACAGATCATTCTCCAATTGTTTTTTCTCTAAAAATAGAAAATTATAAACATGATGTACCTACAAATAAAAATTATAAAACTTTTACAGACTATAACAAATTAAGGCGTGGTTTGCTTGTGGAGGATTGGGAAAGTGTTTATCATGAACAAAAAGTGCATGACATGGTGTCGAAATTTATTGAAATATTACAGTCTCTTATAAAATATAGTACATAATCTATACATATTATAAAAAGGTAAAATGTTTTTAAAAATAAATGTGTTACAAGTAAAATTCTGTCTTCTATTCATGAATATAATAATCTTTATAAAATGTGTCTTAAGTATCCATATAACATAAATATAAAAGAACAATACCGACAAAAAAAAAATTCTTTAAATAAAGAGTTAAAAAAAGCAAAAAAAAATTACTACAATCAGCTAGTTGACAAACATCAAAATAGCTCCGAGGCCCTATGGAACTCTGTAAATGAAATATGTGGAAAAAATAAACCTAAAACAGAAATAAAATGTATTGAAATACCAAGTGGAGAAATTATTACAGATAATGTTCAAATTACAAATGCTTTTAATGAATACTATTGTAGTCTCGGATAAGAGCTTGCAAGTAAGATTCCGGATGTAAAATTTAGTGAAAAATAAGATTTTGAAAAACTCCATTTGTTTGTACGAGACCGATGAAAGTGAAGTGATCTCAGTTATAAATAAATTGAAACTAAAGAAATCACCCGGTCAAGATAAGATTCGGTCTGAAACTTTGAAGGAAATTTCAGCTGAGATTGCTTCACCCATTGTTTTTTTAGTAAACAAATGTTTCAGCTTGGGGGTTTTTCCGGATGTTTTAAAGGCAGCGATAGTTAAACCTTTATATAAGAGTGGGGATACATCAAAATTAGAAAATTATAGACCTATTTCTTTGATTTCGAACGTGGCCAAAATTTTTGAACATCTTTTAAAAACGCGTTTAACAAATTTTTTAAAAAAATTTCAAATATTGTCTGACTGTCAATTTGGATTTCGAGAGGCCAAATCTACAGAGGACGCCATCTACAAATTAACATCTTATATCTACAAAACACTAGACAAAAAAATACCAACTATAAGTATCTTTTTGGACCTCTCGAAAGCTTTTGACACGGTGTGTCATAAGAAATTAATAAATAAATTGAGTTTGTTTGGGATTAGGGGGAGAGCTGGTGAAATTATACAAAGCTATTTAAACAACAGAACGCAAAGAGTGGAAATAAATGGAGTTTATAGTAATGCGAAAAATATATCATTCGGCGTTCCTCAGGGTTCTGTATTGGGGCCACTGTTATTTATTTTATATATGGATAGTTTATTTAGAGTAGATACTGTTGGCAAAATTATTAGTTTTGCCGATGATACTGCTGTTATCTATACAGGCAGTACATGGCAGGAATTACAACAAGTTATATTTGACGATTTTCCGTTGATATCTCAGTGGTTCCAATACAACAAGCTTACATTAAATCTCAGTAAAACTAGTTACCTGCCTTTCAGCTCTTACCAAACTGGATTACCTAATATCGGACCCTTAAAAATTGGCAATCATTCTGAAATTCCTGAGACTATATCTGTTAAATATCTTGGTGTACAAATAGATCGACATATGCGCTGGGACCTGCAAATTAAGTACCTTATCAAAAAAATTAGAGGGATATTACCTAAATTTAAATATTTAAAAGAATTTCTAAATGTAAAACATTTAAAGACGCTATATTTTTCTATAGTTCAGTCTCAATTGACATATGGAATTATGAGTTGGGGTGGTGTAAATGACAGTCACTTAGATGCTCTACATGTCCTACAAAAATGGATTTTAAAAATTATATTCGAAAAACCGTACACTTTTTCTAGTGATAGCTTATATAATATAGCAAAAATTTGTGATGTGAGGCAACTGTTTTGTCAAAAAATATTAGAATGGATAAAAAATATAAAAATTATACTATCAACATAGCAACATATATATAATACCAGACAAAATGATGGAATATTTCTACCTCGTACTGAAAAAACAGTAGGTCAAAGAGATGTAGACTATATAGCACCAAGATTGTATGAATTGTCCCCTTTTCACTTTCACATAGGAACCGATATTACGTTTTCTAGTTTTAAAATTAAATTGAAAAAATGGATATTTGAGACCGACAGACAGTTTTTCAGTGACATAGTCAACTCTTGCTATAACAAATACCTAGTATTTAAATAAGTTTTGATAGACACTTTTCTACATCTTTCTGAACCTAAACTGAAAAAAAAATGTATTGATGTCTTTGTGAATGTATACTTACCTGATTGTGATATTTATGTGTGCATTATCAAATTATGTTTTATTTTGTGTTCATAAAGTGTTGCTTATAAAATGAATGCATATATAGTTATACCTACCTTATACCTACCTGAATGTGACTTAAAATTTTACTGGCTATGACAAATTACCCTATTATGTATAAATTAATATTACTGAATGTTTTTATTTGTAGAATCTTATATAGACTTTTAAAATAATTTGTGCCTACAACACAAACAAGTAACTTTGCTAGTTGCTTCTGTGTTTTCTCTGTTTATTCAATTTTATTCATGTATTTTTGTTCTGTATTTGTTCTAGATTTTAAAAACTGAATAAACATTATTATTATTATTATTATATATATTAATAACAATTTAATTTGAATTATATATTTTTATATTGCAAAATATTGTCTTTTAAAAGTGGAATTAGTTATCCTTGATTTCAACTTACACTCTAGTAGTAATTTATATTTTTCGAATCGACTAGGGCTAAATATTATCTATCATGTTCTTTTAAAGTTTTAATAAGACAACATTTTGGTATGCATGTTTCAGTAATAGCATTTAAAAATATTCTAGTATTGCTTTCCTACATTCTTATACGAGTAGTAGGAGGATTTTTATTAGAGATCATTCAGATGACAGTTATTGATTTAATATACAGCATGCGCCAAAAGTATGGAATAAATTCAATAAAAACGAAACAATTATTTTTTGGGAAAAATCCCCGAACAGGTCGATTTTTAAATAAAAAAATACATATTTTAGCGTAAAATGCGATTTTCAAATGTCATTTGTTTTCGAGTAATGACGTCATCGATTTCTTTTAAATGGCAACACCATATTTTCTTTCTTGATTCTGAAAGATCGTTTAATTCTCTATCAGACAGTACTAAAATTTTGTCCTCTTACATAAAAAATTTTTTTCCAGTAAATGACGATTGAATGTTAGAAAACGTAAATTTTATCCATAAAAAAGTAACAATTCTGAGGTATGTAAAATAAAATACAATTGATTAAATTTTATACTTAAATTAAATGTTCGAATTGCCATTTATTCATTTAAGAAGACAATAGGACAAAATTTAATAAATGCAGCAGTTCTTTATTATTGATTTTATATTTAGCCGATCTGAGGATAAAAGCAAAGAAGAACATAGTGAACGAATGAACGAAATATTAGTGTCTATTTCTAGTAGCCATTAGATTATACTTTGCCGATTTGGACTTATATTACACAGTTATACAGGTATATCGTGAAGTAAAGGTTACGAGAAAACGTTTTATTTCGGTGTTCATCTCTACTTTTAATAGTACACACATGTGCAGTATTAACGTATTTGTACGTTTCATTTTTATGTTACTAAAAAGTTGTGTAGAAAACGTGTTTACAAATGTTGCATTTAAGCGCGCATGTAAATATTAAAATATAAACGTATGTAATACATTTGTGTACATCAATAAACGTTATAATGCATAATTTTCTTAATCAAATGGTACTGTACAGAGTATTCAGTAGTACACCTACAACTTGGTAATTAACATATGTATGCACATGTTAAAACTGAAAGTTGTGTTATCTTCTTTTATGATGGCACAGAAAATTACCCAATTCAGGCAGTATCTCAGAATGAAGATTTTGTCAGTTACGACTTCTATGCTTAACAGGGCAGAATAGATTGCCTAGCGCAGTGAAGAATGTTCGGACACTGTACATATTATGTCTTTAAGAAAAAAATATTATCAATATTGTGAATGCAATTCTTTGCCATTGTTTCATTATATTGTGGATATAATTGCTGTTGTCATCATTGTTGTTGTTAGGTACAACTGTGAGTAGAGAATCTGGTTCACATTTTCAATTTATCGTTAAGGTATAGGAATGTCCAAGAGAAGACATGGAAATTAATATTTTCATAAATAAATATATTTCAATCATTCTTTAACATGTCTAAAAATTCTAGTTAACTTTGTTGTAGCCTATTGGAAGACATTATAGTGTAACACTGTCAACGCTGTGGAATTAACATCCACCATGACTGAAAAATATAAGTATCAGAGTCGGATCAGCTGTCCTCAACATGTTTTTTATAGAAAAACCACGAAATTTATTTAAAATTTGACTTTTTTATTCCTGATTTTTTCGTAAAAGCTACAGGCCTATGATTGAACATTCAGGTTAGCGTAACCGATGACAGTTAAGTTACGATAACTGGGTGGGCATAACTGAGCTCTTAACCGAAATCGAAAGATCGCTATGATCGAACAATCAGTTATCTGTGCCTGTTATTATGGCCAGATAACCCTGTCATAACAATTAATTCTTTAACATACGTCATCTGTCATCACTCATATGTCAAAATTGTCAATTAACGCAATTAAAATTTAAATCATAGGTACTTATCAGTGGGTAGAAGTGGCAAGAAGATTAGGGCACACGACCTAACGCCAATATGAAGAAATGCTAATTTTAACCATATGTAAAAAATGTTGTTGGGAAGCAAAGTAAACCCAACACATGTTAATATAAGTAGGTACTTTGGCAAAATGTTGAAATACATATAAATTCTTTAGTGTATGGACCGCAAACAAATCCCCAACAGTGGTGGTAGGTAAGTGAAATATTTCATATTAACTTATTGATACAATTATTTAAATTATTTTAAATTCATGCAGAGTGGAAGAAGAATGTAAAAAGACAGAGCTTCATCAGGATAAAAAACTAGTAAAGGTAAAAAGTTAGCCATGTGATCTGTGCTACTGTGCTAATTACAATTTACTACGCCTTGGTGGAGTCCATGTTGCAATATAATATAATTATAGGAGGATAGTATCGGAGGCAGCATATCAGTGTTACTGTAATCCAATAGAAATTATTGTCAAAAACACATAACTATCTAATAAAAATAATATTTAAAAAAAATAAAATGTATTATTTATATCTACTCATTATTTTTAGGTTGTATTTACTGTCAAACTATACATACCGTATATTACTAATTATGTAAAACTATGACATGGCAATAAATTGATACTGAATTGTGCTATAGACAAATAATAATAAAATTATATATTATATTAGTATGCCAAATGTCATACGTCAATTACCAGAAATAAAATTCAAATATCTGACCAATAAAAAGCTCCAATTACATTTAACGGCAGGTTATTTCAAACAGTTTCATAACTGGGTCACGTGACCATTTTCAAGTTAAGTAACTGGGAAAAATAAACTTGACAGGTGTGTCAATCATACGAATTTCTGATTAACCTACCAGTTACCGTTAACAGGCCTGTTAATGCTAACTGGATGTGTTCGATCATCTGCCCAATAAGTTTTCTGTACACTGAACTGTACTGCTGGTTAAAATATTTGTACTTGTTTAAGGTTTACCCTGTATAGTCTTACTCCGAATAAATGGTTTTGAAAATTTTTAAAACATTAGCAAATATTAATTTGAACATTCTATGTTTGTTGTTATATCATTAATGAATAATAGAAATAGAAGCGGCCCTACTAGATTACTACCCTGTGAAATAAGAGACATGTGTTAGAAATAATCTAGAATACGTACTGCTACTAACAAATGAAAATATAGCGTGGCATTGTCAGTGCATACAAAATTTAGCGAGGAGCCGGCATTCACTAAATTTGTCCTTTGAACCCTGGAAGAAGCAGACTTGTCGATGGAATTGTAAGTATAATTTTGTTGATAAATCCGGGCCGAAGACCGACGATAAATAAGACTGAGTGTGTTTGAGTTCTGAATTGCTTTTTCGACCTTTCCTTTATAAAAATCCCAGACACAGTTATTTTCGGATAAGATGGCGATTTATAAAATTTATGCCTTTAGGAAGTGTTGTTACTAACCAGGACTCGAGTAGTTTATCTCGGTTTTAACAGCCGTATAAATAAAAAAATTATATATGTACTTGTTCACTGTTTGATATATTACATATTTGGAAAAGATTTATTCCGCATTAATATTATTAAATATATAATAAGGAATGGAAAAAAATTGAGAAGATTGTACAAGGATTTTGTAGGCGAGTTCTTTTGTCTGTTATTTTCGAATTATAGTCTGAAACAAAAATATCTGGTTAATCACTTATTTGACTTATGTATATGTTTGTTTTAAATTTAAAATATGTTACAGTTATATAAAAATCTATGTTAAACAGTCCCTATAAGTACATAATTTGGCTATGGAACCGATTAAACCTTTTACGCTCTGCATTTGATCTACGATCATTTAAAAAATTAATAGCTTTTTTGTCTAACATATACAGTTCACTTGCAAGTTAATATTATGCTTACAATAGATGAACGAGAACACTAATAAATACATGAATCAGAAACATTTTTTAGTTATAATTAACAAATATAACAATCCAGTTGTAAAAATTATAATAAAGTTAAGGAACTACAAATTCTATAAATAACTGTACTAAATAACTCACTTATTTAGCAGTAAACTAAATGAAACAGAAAATCATGTTTAAAGATTATGCATAAATATAATAGTTAATTTTTTTTATTAGATATTAATAATATTGAGTGGAATTAATTACTCTGCGGAGTAAGGCCCTGACCAACATTGAATTATACCCACAACATTTACCTATAAGTATATGGACTTCTAGATTGTTTACTGTATTGTAAAGGTATTTAAGTTAATATAATGCAATTCTAGATTTGATACATATATAACATTTACGCATAATAGACTCCACAATAAAAATAAACCTAAATTAATCTTATAATACCAAAATTTTAGTAAAAAATTTTTTAACCAAGAGTATACTCTTGGTATATAATGACTTTCAAGTAAAATGAAATATATCTCATTTTATATAGTTCGAATTACAAATTCTTTTCTGAAATATAACAAAGCTACATCTAGTGGTCGTCCATGCTGGACCTGACAAAAGCAATGAAGCGTCTTATATGCTGTAGACACTATTGAAATTCGGTCTCTACCGCAATTCGGCGATAGCGATATTTGCAAAACGAAGGTTCAGAAAACAACTTCTCTGCGGGCTAATGCCCCGACCAGCATTGATTTTCATCTGAAACCTATAGCAAACAGCCAAATAAAAACAATAATGTCAAACAAATGGTTCCTTTGAGGATCATGCAGATTCATCGCGGAAAGGAACCCGGAGAAATTTTACCACATATAACACCCACGGAAGCCTATGAACTAACATATGTTGTGTCTACCACCGGAAGATATATATGCAAGCACCTGTTTTGCCTCAAAATTAAATCAAATTAAAGATCAAATAGGTAACCACATTGTTCTGATATTAGGTGATTTCAATTGTTATACTGTCAACTGGATGTTTACTTCACATAATGTATATTTACAACCATTTCGTGTAGAAAACAAATAATATGCTCCTTTAATTGATTGTCTTCTAACATGTGAGTTAGCACAGTTTAATTATTTAGTCAATAATAATGATAGAATTTTATATCTTGTTCTTTGCAATAAATTTAAAGCAACAAATTTAATTAGATCTAACTTCCCATTAGTGAAAGAAGATGTACATCACCCTGCTGTAGATTTACTGTTAGATATAAAAAATTTCAAAAATGAAATACAAATTATTTCGAATTTTATGACTTTAAAAACGCCAATTTAAAAAAATTTAATAATCACATTAGAAGTATTAATTGGCAAGATTTATTTGCTAATACAGATTTAAATCAGTGTGTGGAACTATTTTATATTCATTTATATAAAGTAACACATGAGCATGTGCAAGTTAAGAAGAAAAAATCCTATTTATTTTACGAAGCCAACTATAAGAGTTGGGGAAAAATAAATTTCATAAAAGATGAAAAATCTATAATCAACTAGAAGATTTTAATGCATTTAAACTTTTGAGGAAACGTTCTAAATAGTTTATTGAGTCTGATTTTAAAAAATATGTTAATTCTATTGAAAATGATATACCGACTATTTCTAAGCGATTCTGGAGTTACGTGTCTGCAAAAAAAATATGTAATACCAAATGAAATGACTTTTGATGACAGAACAGTAAATGATGGGCAAAAAATTTCTGATTTATTCTGTACTTATTTTGAAAGTGTTTTTGAAACGGAAAAACTTGTTTTTGAGGAGAAAAGTAATTTAAATAATAATAATATTCATCTCATTCAGTTTACTGTACCTGAGGTGCAATATGGTTTAATAAAATTAGATCCTCATAAATGGGCAGGACCTGACTTAATATCATCATCCTATTTTGTAGAAAATTGCTCCTTGCCTTTATGTGTACCTTTAACAATATCATATAACTATGCTCTTGAAATCGGATGTTTTCCTGAAAAATGGTAAATATCAGAAATTCTACCTGTGCACAAAAATGGTTTAAATAATATAATAAAAAATTATCGTCCTATTTAGTAAACTAAATATTATCGCAAAATATTTTGAGTTATTGGTAATTGATTATATTTTTAATTTGATAAGAAATCTCATAATACCAAAATAGCATGTTTTTTTAAGGAAAGATCATCCGAAACAAATCTTGTTACTTACTGTGAATATCTGTATAAACAAATGGATAAAAAAGAACAAGTTGATGCTGTTTAGACGGACTTCAGTAAGGCTTTTGACAAAATAAGCCATAACGTTTTGTTTACGAGACTTATTCAGGTTGACATAAACAGATCATTACTAACATGGGTGGAGTCTTACATAAGGAGAAGGTTACAGTTTGTTACAGGTCTTAGTTTGGGGGTTATAAATCTAAACCTTTCATTACTACTTCTGGGACACCTCAAGGATCATATCTTGGTGCGTTATTTTTCATAATTTACATAAACAACATTAGAGAAGGTTTCAACTATAGTACAATTTTGCTATATGCAGATGATTTAAAAGTATACTCGTAAATTAATATAAATAATAATCAATCTGACTGTGGTAGACTCCAACATGATCTGAACTGTTTAGAGATATATTATCAGCAAAACGGTAAGTGTCAAACAATAACATGCTAGAAATGTTAATAAAATAACTTGTCAGTACTTTATTAATGATCAAATACTAAATAGAATGTCACATAATAAGTATTTAAGGGTAATTTTGGATTCAAAATTTTTGTTTAATACTCATATAGAGAGAGAGAAATTATTTTATTGAAAACGATCATTGTCAAGCCCGCCAACATTTTAAATTAATTTCTTTGGAAAGTCGTAGAATATTTAGTGACTTAATTCTGTTATTTAAGTTAATGATTAATGTAGTAAATGTTCCTGGTGTTCTTCAACATATATATTTTACCGTACCTTGCAGAAATCTTCGAAATCATGAACTTTTGTATGTGCCGTTTAAACGAACAAGCTACTGCCAAAATTCTCCACTGTGCAGAATGTTTGTTGAGTGCAACAGATATTGTATTGACATTGATATCGTCAATGTGACTTTGGCCAGATTTAAAAAACACATGTACTACCTGTTTAACGTATTATGCTTATTTATGTATATTTGTATATCTGTTTTTTGCATTACTATTTTGTTCCTAAAATGTTTTATCTATTATTTTCGTTTTATTATAATGTGAATGCTCTTGTAGGTCTTTTAGACCTGTTGTATTCCATATGTGTGAATAAACAAACAAATAAGGAGTCGTATGAAATTATTTGCCTTACTCTCGAAACATTCCCCTCACGCGTGCAAAGCAAGACAAAAGCCATAGACTTGTGTTGCCTCATACTTTAGAGATATCGTGAATGTTCTTTCTGCATATTTCACCAGTTTTAGTATAATTTGATATTATTTATATTCTCTTGGGGGAAACCTGCGTAAATCTTGTGAAGTATTCCATAAAGTGTTCCTCAAAAATAGAACATAACATTTATCTCACATTTTTAACCAGTATTCCATTTTCTCGCGTTTCTGAATGTTTGTTATTATTCACTTTCACTACCAAAGCTGAAGCATCTTGATAATAAAAAAATCTATTATGCTCAGTAACTTAAGTTCTAACATTTCTGCAATTCTAACATTCATCGAAATTTAAGTTGAACCCCGATGTACATTTTTATAAGGATTTTACAATACAGGGTGTTTCCTAAGTAATCAGAAAAATTTCAGGGGGTTTAGGGAAGGTTTTTTCTAGGTGCCTTAGTTCTTGAGTTACAGTCTTAAAATTTTAGTTTTTTAGGTTCTTTTTAAAAACTTCTGGAGCAGAATAAAATACGTTACTATTCTGTGAGTAGTGCCTAAAAAAGGTCATCTCATTAACTGTGTATTTTTGACGACAAAATATATACATAAATTTGAATTGTATTGAAACGCATGTTTTGCATCATTTCTTTGTGTTCCGACACACATATATATTATATTATAATATGAATTTAACTATTTCTGGACTGTTCTTCCCAAGTAGTGACAAGTGCCACCCCTAGCTCAAAGGAACAATTTATAAATAATTTACCGAAGTTTTAAACATACTAGCTGATTTTATACAGAGTAATCTGAACATAGCGCTATCCAGTTTTACAGATTTACCAATTTTTATGCAAACAAAAATTTTTTTGTGTGTAATTTTATTTACTAAGAACAAAACAGAAACAATTAATTAACCACACAAAATACATTAGAATTAAATTTAACATAATATTTACATTTGTTCTTGGGTTACTAATTGCTCCACATGTCCGCCTGCCTAAGAATTGCATTTCAAATCATTACAATTTTTTTAACTATTCAGTCGCATTTATAAGACGCTCTTTTCAGTGTGTTTAACTAATATGTAAATAATATATTACGATGTGATATTGTGAAAAATTGTCCATGGGTGCACGTCAAAAAAATGTGAGGGCCATAGTACCCCCTTCTTCAGTTTCTGCGTTTGTTTAATTTCAAGGTTATTAGAAGGGCAACTTTGATATTTTAAATAGGAACCCCTATTTTTTTAATAATTCGTATTGTTTATACAAAACTTAACAACTTTTGTTCTATGACTTTTCGTGTTTGCTTTCGGCGTTTACGATTAATTACACATTGAACGTAGAAGTACAGAATACTTCTGAAAAGTGGACAAACATTGACTGAATACTAAAGATAAGTGAAACCCTCCCCACTCAACCTCCCCCCTCCCCTCGGAAATCACCAGGAAGACTAATGATATTTAGCAACAGAACATGAGGTACCAGAACGATGGTGGTCCAGTACATCGACGCGTCCGATCCCCTGATTTGACATTACTAGATTCTTTTTTGTGGGGATATATTAAAGAAGTTTACCAAGTGGTACCAACCACACCAGAAAATATGAATGCATTAGTGCACGTTTATGTTAGAGCTCCAAGACAAGAACTAGGAGGAGTGCGACAGTGTTTATGTTGGAGCAAAGCGCCAGGGACTCTTCTAGTTCATAAATTCCAATGTTCTAACAGTTTGACCACAGTTTTAAACTTAAAATCGCAACAATATGTATACCGAATCATCGTCTTCATCAGATAATGAGATTTTATTAAAATCGACGGCCAATTAATGGCATTTTCTTAATAAAATACGAAAAAGAAAATATTTGGTATAGACGGCCAATTTCGACACTTTTAGAAAGTTTCTCTTTTTTCCCGAGGAGATGGAATAAAAGTATCTAAGGTCGCACGAGCCCAATTTTTACAAAAAATTGAATGGTTAGAACCGCATTTCAATATCTCGACTCGTTTAAACGATACATGGTGTTCTATTATTTTTATTTTTTTGCTTATTCTATGACGCTTTATAACTTCCTTGCTTTCTAATATTTTAGATTTTTGTAAAAGCATTATTTATTCAGATTTTACGTAGATTTCAGTGGCGTACGCAGTTTTTTTAAATACTTTATGTTTCTCAATAGCAATTTGTGTGACAACACAGTTTTCCCAATTTTATGGTTAACTTAATCAGTTTATATTGTATTTTTGTAGCAATATCTACGGTAAAAAATGTAATTAAAACCATGATTGAGTTATCTTAGTAATGGAGTTATATGATTACCCGTTTAGCTGATATATTAAAGAATATAGCTGTTACTATTATTTTATTTTTGTTAACCATGTATTGGTAAAAGATTTGCATATATTAAAAATTATCGACTGTACAAAAATACAAAACACCCTATATTAATTAAATGAGTACTATGTATCTAAATAAATGTTTCCAGTTGATTTTTTTATCTACAACAAAAATCTGATAAGTGTTGACAATACCTACCCTAATACGATTATTTTGGATGAATTTTCTAGTTAGGTTTGAAAAACAATTAAATTCGTATACAAACCGTAGCATTATATACTCGCGGAAAAAATTCAGACGACTTACGTCATACGAACAAATGCTTATTTTATAATATTTTCATCAAAACTGCAACCGAGAATGATAAAACTATTATACTACCCTATAGCTTTGCGTTATATATTATACTAAATTGCAAACATTGTTTTTAACGCGACCAAATATCGAAAATTACTTTGACAATAAAAACACTTGCGTAACGTCAGCCGTGACATAAGGCCTCTGAATTCTTCCCGCGACTATATTTATTTTTTGACAGCTGTTAGATGTTGGATTTAAATTTTTACCAATACATACTTAACAAAAATAATAATAGCTTACTTAACAATGATTTTAATTATATTTTTTACCGTAAAGAAATAAAATATAAACTAGTTAACAGTAGAAGCTGACCATAAAAAAGGAAAAAATCCACACATATTGCTATAAAGAGTTATAAAGTATATTATTATTATTATTATTAAACTAAAGGGAATGAGCAGAGGCCAAAACCTATTATGCTCAAATTACAAAGGCAATTATAATATATTTAATAAGTTGAAACATTAAAAGTAAGTATGACATCTTAATCGATTAAACAACACTACAATTAATTGAAACATCATATCAGTTCATTCTTTTTAAATGTATCATATTTATGCTTAAAACTGTTAACACTTCCAGTAGTTACAACATCACTAGGTAATTGATTCCATCGGTTAAACACTCTGTTTTATGGATGTCTTGAAGTTTTCCTTGCGCAGTTTCAACTGGTTGCCACGTAAGCGGTCATCTGTGTTTAATGTCAGAAACGCACCAATTTCTTGATTGAAAAATTATGTAACAATTTGTACGTGAAAATCATATCACCTCTAGATCTGCGTTCGGAAAGTAGTGGGAGATTTAGAATTTGCAGCCTCTCATGATAAGTATGTTTCCTCAGAGTAGTCACTTGTCTACTGCATTTGCGTTGAACATTTTCTAGTAGGTTAATGTCTTTAATCAATCGAGGTGACCATATGATACCAGCATACTCCACCACAGGCCTTACGTAGGATTTAAATAGAAGGGAAAACAATCTGGGGCTAGGATTTTGAAATGCTTTAAAAAGTATGTAGGATCTTTGATTAGCTTTTTTTGTAATTTTGGAAATATGTGTGGACCAGGAAAGATCTGTAGTTATTGTTACACCTAAGTCATTCTGTTCCGCTACTGCTTTAACTGGGGATTCATCAATGGTGTAATAGTTATGAGGATTTTTGTTGCCCATGTGAAGTACAGTGCACTTATTCGAATTTAGAGGAATTAACCAAGTTTTACACCAGCCATCAATCGCTGTAAGATTCCTTTGAATGGTGTTGTGCTGTTCTAGTGGATTTCCATATAATTTTGTGTCGTCAGCATAAAAACTATGAGGGATAGTTATGAGGTCATCAAGATCCGCCGAATATAACAAGAACAAAAGTGGTCCAAGAACAGAGCCTTGTGGAACTCCGGACCTTACTTGATGCCAAGATGAATAATCTGATCCGACACGAACAGAAAAAGTTCTATTGGACAAATAGTTGCAAATCCATGAGTTCAGCTCGCCTCGAATTCCTAAATGGTTAAGTTTTAAAAAAGTCTATATCTGGGAACTTTGTCGAAGGCTTTGGAAAAATCCAAGTAAATAACGTCCACAGGATCTCCTCGATCAAATGCCAGGGACCAATGATTTAAACAGGACAGAAGATTGGTGGTAGTAGATCTGCCTGGAATAAAACCATGTTGAGATATTGGTAAAAGATTATGAGTTAAGGAGGACTGAATTATTTGGGATACTATGATTCTTTCTAAGACTTTAAGACAAATAGACATTAAACTCACTTGACGGTAATTGTCGGGATCTGTTTTATCACCTTTTTTAAATATATTACATTCTTGGAAAGCCAATGAAAAATGCTGTCCATCCGTGAGATCAAATACAGGGAGTTCCAACATAACTTTGCATTATAATTAAAAAAATAACTAGTATTTAAAAAACTGCATTCGCCACTGAAATCTACGTAAAAAATGAATATATAATGTTGTTACAAAAATCAAACATATTAACAAACAAGGAAGTTTCATAGAGAATTAAAAAATTAGAAATACCCTGTATCTTTTCAACAAATCAATATATCAGAATGCAGTTTTTGCCATTTAATTTTCCCTCACCTCGCGTACTCATATAAATGCTGTAAATGAATCACTCACTATTATATTGAACCTTGGATATTAGTACATCGACCATAGCGCCGCGCGCAAATAATACCTTACTAGATTCTCTGCTTTAGCGTCTGCCTCGGCTTTAATACTCTACTATAAACGCTTCGATAATAATGTATGTATTCAGGCGCGGATTTTGTAGAAAAGAAATTGCACATCCTGAGTGAGCGAAACGGCGAATCAACGAGGCCTATGAGACAGTATACAAACCGTATAGGCCCGAACCACAAGGTTCCCTGAAGTTTATCGTGCATTTTGACGTACATAAAAATGGAAGACGTGATATATGTTATGATTTTACTCGAGGACACAAAATGTAAAATTAGCAATAAATATTAATCTGAAAGTGAAACACAAGTTGTCCCATATATCCTGGCTAGTGAGTGAAGTAATTTGGTGGCTGTGGCTGTGATAATTTTGCCGTAATTGCGACATATTGTCGTAGTAACTGTGTGGCTAAAATTGAGGTATTTTAACATTTATTTTAATTATTATTCTTGTGATTTTATGAGCAATGAAAATTATCTCACGCACTAGCTGGAACATTTGTGAATACGTTGATATATAATAATAACCAATTATTTCAATTTTCTTGTAGTTCTGTGTCCTCGCTTGAAGCCCTGTCAGACGATAAAAAATATGTATACAAAATCCCAACCTTAAATAGTCGTGGCTTGGCGCGAAGCTTTTGTCGTGGCCTGACATAAACGTGCACTTATAAATGCTTGCCGTGACATTGAGAGAGGCATGTAAGGGCTCCCACACAAAACTGCGATGCGATGCCGCATCACAAGAACTTGCGATGCGAATTTCTGCGATACGATTTTGTGCGCAGGCGCCGCGCGTCTTTCTCTAAAGCTGTCTCAGAGCGGACTAAAAGTCTTTTAAAAGGGGCGTCACCAAGTATGACGTAATATCGCAGGAATGCGCGATGCGAATGAGATCGGACGTTCTTGCGGTGCATTCGTGCGAGTTCGCAGATATTTGCGATGCGATGCGAGTTCGCAGTTTTGTGTGGGAGCCCTTAGTACGGACCGTGGACAGTTTTGTATGCATTGGACAATGTATTGCAGTCGATTTGTTAAAATGATTAACTTTTAATTTCCAGATGCAATAACTGGCAAATAGATGTTACTTTCTTTTTCTTCAATAACTTAGTACACAATAAAATTCTGTTACTCTTATAAATAACATTAGTTTCTCAGAGGTTTCCAGGGGGTTTCCACTTACCTTTAGTTTCCAGTCAATGTTTGTCCACTTTCAGAAGTGTTCTGTATTTCTACGTTTTATGCGTAAATACTCGTAAAGGCCGAAAGTAAACACAGAAAACCATAGAACAAAAGTTGTTAAGTTTTGTATAACCAATATAAATATTTAAAATAAAAAAAGGGTTCCTGCTTAAAAAATCAAAGTCGACAGCAATGAAAATCTAAACCAAACGAACCAAACAAATCCCGCTTATAAAACGATGTTTTTGTCTGAAACATTTTTCTCTCAATTGTTTAATTATCAAGATAATCACGTTTGGCGCGCCCGGTATATTTGTTTAGATCATTCTATGATGCAACTCTGCTATTAAATATTTCAAACCCACCTGTACTACAGAAATTGGTGTATTTGCGTGTCAGGTCATTCTAAATGTGAATCTGTTGGGTTTTTTCGCTTAAAAAATCCTTAACAGCATTTCTTGGCTCAGAAAAATTGCCGCAGGTGACCATGACTAAATTATGAAATACATGAAACGTGCTTTCCACATCCTTTCACGGAATTAAAAAATTGTTAAAATCGGTGAAGAAATTTAAAAATGTTATTATGATATATAACTAAGTTATAGAGCACACTGTAGGTATAAGTAGATATAAAAACAAGTCACTGATTACTTATTTTTACGAATAAAATATCTTAAAAGCACGGAAGTATTACGAAATATGTTTTACAGCCGATCTTCTTTTACGAATTCGATGTGAATTGTCTTCCGTGTTCTCTACAGCTTGATATACCTTTGTCTATAGATACAAATTGTGTATAAGGCAACATAAATAATGCATAAAATATGGGAAGTATTCCAATAAATCAACCTCTGTGTGATAAATTTCTACTTCAGCATTTTCGGTGATTAATGGAAGATTTAAGTTTGTCTACCTCTATGAAATTTGTTTCTAAACTTACTTATAATTTAATTTACTACAAAATACTTGTGTAAAATGTGTTTTACATTAAGTACAGTAAGAAGAGTTTTTATCCACAATCACCTTATAATCGGATTTTTATCCACACATATGAACCGTCTAAAGTGATACTTTATCTAGTGGAATAAAGTACCTTTATTTTACTAGTGGAATAATGTTACGGAAGCTCACCTACTTTTTTAGTTTGTTAATTATGTTTCTGTTTATGTTATAATTTATAATTTTTGTGATGCCTTTATATTGACGTTTTCTGGAACATTCTCGGTCACATTCTATTTGATTCTGGAGACCGCCGAAAACTTTTAGAATCCTAAAAACCTATATAAGCGGATTAGTTTCGCCGCTGGAGTCAGTTTATATTAAGCAGCCGAATACGAGTCATACGTGAGTGACAAACGTCAAAGTAAAGCGTTGACAGTTGTGAAATTTGTTTGGATATTTATTGTGTAATCAAGAGTGACAATAAGTTTGTTTGTCTACGTGACGTGTTTTCACGCTAACCCAACAGAGAGGTTACATTGCTGTCAGAAGTGGGACATTCCGCAAAGAAGACGTTTGGAGTAGACATGTGAATGCCGGTAACGAGATTCAGAGCAACAGAAATGGAGGAAACATTCAAACAGTTAATGGAGATGGTTAAAGATATGAAGAACAATCAAGAGGAAATGAATGCCAGTCTAGGAGAAATGAAAAATAATCAGGAAGAATTAAGAAATGAAATGAAAACGATTTTACAAGAAAACAATAAGAAGTTAGAAGAGGCAATTCAAGTTAAACTGAATGAATTTGAAGACTGTTGAAGAAGAAATTAATGAATTAAGAAGTGAGGTACAAGAGAAGGTCCAGTTTGTGGAAGACAATGTGACAAAGTTACAAAGTGAAGTCTCTCAACTGAAATCCCAGCTGTCCGCAAAGGAGACAATTAAGACTGAAAGCAGTTTTCTTCTGTCGTCAAAAGTTAAACAACCAACATTTGATGGAAAAGTGTCATGGAGTACTTACCTTAAACAGTTTGAAACAACTGCCTTGGCAAACAACTGGTCAGAAAGAGAAAAAGCTACTTCACTAATAGTGGCTTACGAGGTGAAGCTATCGAGATATTAAAAACGCTAGCTGGGGATAAAGAAAAAGACTATCAAACGCTGCAGAGTGCTTTAGAAATGAGGTATGGTGAAGCCCATCTGCAACACGTTTACCAAGCACAACTAAAAGGCCGAAGACATCGTGTCGAAGAAAATCTGCAGCAATTTGAGGCAGATATAGCACGTATGGTGAAGTTAGCCTACCCCACCGCACCGGCAGATTTCCAAAAATAGTTAGCAGTAAGCAGCTTTATCAATGGCATGCGAGACCCTGAGATCAGTCAAGCGTTGAAATTAGCCAGATACAAGAATATATCCGAAGGTTTAGCCCTGACCCAGGAAATCGCAGAATAGTCAAGACAGAACAAGGCAACTAAGATTCAGGACGGAAGGATGACGTGAAGCCGAGAAGGGCAACGCAGCATTGATAAATAACTTGAGAAATTTATTGGACAACTTCCAGAAAGGACAAGTTTGTACCGATTATACGGTATATAGTAGACAAAGATCCATCCTGTGTTGGAACTGTGGAGCAAAGGGACATCTCAGAAATCAATGCCCTAGGAATATTTTCAATCGAAGTCGAGAAGAGCCTGACAAGTGGAGAACAAGCAGCAAAAGAGTCCAGCCAGAACTGAGTTCTAATGTTGAGACACAGAAGAATCAATTATTAAAATTGAGACAGGACTTGGAGGAGGAAAAAAAAGCAGTAACTGATCTGAACAACCAGAATAAAACTTTGGAAGCAACTAATGCCAAACTCTTCAAGCAGATAAAATTAATTCAGGATCAAATGAAATAAAAATAATCTCAGTGGGTTAAAGAAAAAGAGGAACTGTTGAAAAAATTAAAACATAAAGATCAGTTGCTGCAGAAGGTAGATAAAAACATATTGGAAACTTGGTTGGAAAAAACAGAAAGAGCAAAATCATCAGTGGAAGAGGAAGCACAAAGTAGCTACTGGACTCAATGAAGTGAGAGAAAATGATAAACTTTTGTGCCAAAAAACTTAGTTCCAGAGCCCGAATGAATGGGATAATAGAACTCTTTCTAAAGAACATAGTGAACATTCAGACTTCGAAGCTATATGTATACCAGTGGAAGACCTAAAACTTGGATAGACCTAACTGGAGTGGCATTTCCAACAGATCTTCGTCATTGAAAAATTACTGGACCCTATGTGATTGTTTGGTCATACAGAATGGCTTATTGAAAAGAGTACTGGAAAGCGCTAATGCTGAAGGAAGGATTTACCAAAGTGTATTATCCCGAAAAAGAGTGCCAGAAGTTCTTGAAGTTCTTCATAGTGGTATAGGTAGCATGGCGAAGAAATAAAACATTGAATAAAGTCAGAGAACGATTTTATTGGCTTGGAAGTCGTGCTGATGTAGAAGAATGGTGTCGACATTGTAGTACTTGCAGGTTAAATTAAGAAGGTGCTATGGGGTAACCTAATCGGGACGATGAGTTCTAAGAGGAAGGTAATGTTGCGGAAGCTCACCAGAAATATTAAGTCGTGCGAATATTTTTTTTTTTATTAAATTCCAATAATTCTGAATCCTCAAGTATAATTATAATGTGATTATGGGTAAAACATTGTATTGCATTCGTGCTTTTATTGCTTTTTATCCACTTAAGCATAGTAAACGCTCGAACTGCGTTCTTCAGTTTACTAACATCACGTGTATATTAAGTAAAACTAGCATTTTGATTTTCAAAATAAACATGGTATACAGCATGATTATTAAAATGATTATACAGAGTGTATCTTCAATGCAAACGGTTACAACCTAGATTCCTGACAGCTACTGAAGTTAAATAATATAGGCCATCATAAGTCCATTATGAGATTTGATTATTAAAAATATTTAATCAATTTCAAAAAGTGACAAAAAGTGAACGTACGTACGACCTCGCATCATACACTGCGATAGTGTTTTCAGAGGTTAGTGTTTTCTTCACACTGACAAATTTTGACCTATAATTTGACCTCTATGAAAAGAAAAGATTTTTTAAATCACTAAAATGTGATGAATTTTCTGAATCATTCAGTTTGAAAGTTTTCTGTCTTCTATACATTTTGTTTTCGATTTACAAATAGTCAGATATCATACAGTTGATTCCAATGTAGTATATCCTGATAAAATATTATTCGAATTATTTGGTGTAATGTAGAAGTTCCATTCGTGATCGTTAAATGACATTTGACATTACTCTGAACATACTTTTATAAAATAATATCTCTATTTATGAGTATTTATATCAAAGCTGCTTTTTGATAAGCATTTCAATTCCTTTTGCTTTTCCTTGAAGAATTTTGTTACGTGACATTGTCAAGTCAAGTTATGTGAAAAAGATGTGTATTACCTTATTGTATTTATGGATTTGCGTTGTGTTTGTTTTGCAAAATAGTGTTATTGTAAATTACATTGAATAAAAAATAAGAAACGTCAAGTGCTATATGTCTGCCTAAATTGCTTAGCTGCCAAGTCTGCCTCCTCATTGATAAATATCATTTTCGACATTTTCTATAAAACACTGACTTGGCCTTTGTATAGGCAACTGCTAGGTCGTTAGGGCCAGGACCGTACTAGGATTTATTTTTTTCACAAAACTGAGTTTCTGAACAAAGCGTGAATATAGGACTTTTTGAAATAAAACTTTTTAATTTTAAATATTCCCAGGAATCTGGAATTTTTCTTGTTAGTTGTAATATCATGTACAGGGTTATTCATTAAATTTAGGCCACCCCTTATTATTGCAAGTACAAAATAAAGTTTCGAAAGTTGTAAGGTTGCAACTGAACCCCTTTAATAAGTTAATGGAAGCAAAGTGGCGTGCCGAAATTGAGGGCTACGAAAAGCAATAATATTTTTTTTTAATGGAGGTTGAATTTTTATCTTATCCTTTTCTCTCATTTCATAGCTATGGCTATGACATATGATACTTCTATGTTTAACCGTTTTCTATTAATAAAAATATTTAGAAATTCATATATTTCGGTATGTAGGCATGGTCTATCTGCCACTGTAGTGTAAAGAGTCTTTACAAAATACCTACGTATTTTTGGGTTTTTAGCATCAAAATAAGTAAATTTAAACAAACTGTACTTTATTATAAATTTAAAACGACATAAGCGATTTTAAACTAAACGCATTTGTACTAAGATAAGTTTCATTAAATCTATTTATTTTGACACAAACAAAATGTGGCAGAATTTTATAATAATCTTTTACAAACACCCTGTATATTGTTGACAATTGAGATCCTATCGCTTTGATATTTTAATACGAAATTCTTCGTTACCAAATTGAATTTCTGTTATTCACATTCTATTCGACTGCCCTGCTACTTTAACTGAAATACTGAAATGAAATATCTGAACCGTAATTCGTCTGTTCTTCAAGGCTAAGGAAATTTCTGTTTGCTTACGAGATCTGAAGAAAGAAGTAACAAGGTATTTCACTAAAATATTTAGAATTATCTTGTTGTACATAACAAAAATTTAATGCAGAATGCCACTTAATTTACGAATAAATTAGCCAATGTTTAAAACTTATTTTATATTTTATTAGGAATAAATTAATGACATTTTTTTAAATACTTACTATATTATACCAGACGATTTTATATGATAACCGCTAAAATGATTATGTAAATATGTGTAATCCCTGGTCCTAACTGTGCGTGTGTTTCACGTTTACTTGGATATGGGTTGACAGAAAGAGAGAGGAATTTAAAATGAACGTACGCCAAACATTATCCTGCGGGATTATTTCAGGATTCTGCATGAAATGTTGAATCGCATCAAATAAGGGTCTTCCTTTATTAATAAAAATAATCTTTTTTTACCAATTTTAATCCTTCGTGCTTTAGTTAAATACAGTTTATTATTCAATTCTTTAATTGTTGGATACCTACAGGTGGTAATAAGAGTCAATCTATTATATTCTTTATTTCATTCGGATAATAACTATAGGTATATGTATGATTCTAATTAATTGTTTTACAAAACAAAAGCATTTAAAAAAGCAGCAAATTTATCATTTAAGTGACTTCATATATATTTTTTTCAAGTCCTTTCTATTATTGTAAAGCTCAATTACATACGTAAAAGTTATTAAGTATATGGGAGTTTTCTGGCTGAGGTATTTGGTCTTTAATTTGATGCACTACTATACGCACAACTATAGAGGGCGTCAATTTATACAAGATGATTCAGAACTTAAAAAATATAATGTACAGGGGCCCCTTACGAAAACATTTTTGGAAAGAAAAAATCTAATAACATCTATTTTATACAGCAAATTTTGTATATACTATATTGACTACAAGTTTTATGACGTATCTATTCCCAATTTTAGATAAATTGTTAATCACTAATGTAGGTATTTACATCAAAACTTTGTTGAGCTCTGATGTATTGAATTTTTAATAAAGAATTCTTATTCTCCGGCATTTATTTGGTAAATGGCATTTTGAAGTATCTGACCATGCATTGGCTTTCTTCACACTTTATCCAGCCTTAGGACTGGTCCAAACTAGTTCTAAGATCATAGAGCTTGTTTATGGACCAACAAGCCAACCATAATAAAAAGTTTAAAGAGAAACGTAGCAGCCAACGAGTCAAAAACAAAAAAAATTTGTGAAAATGAGAAGCAACAAATGAACTGGAATAAGTTAATTCAATTTGCTTAAAGTAAATGATCAAAATGATTCAATTTTGATGGAGACAAAGGTTAATTCGTCAAATTAAAATAAAATTGAAACTTCAACACTCTATATCTCGGAAGCAATCAGATTTTGGACTAAGGTAACTTAGGTTAGAGCAACATATTTTAACTCTAGGAATATGTGGTAGCACCTTGTTCAGACCTTTTAAAGACACCCTGCATAGCTTGCCTTCTCTGCGCTGTTTATTGGAATCATAGTTTATCTGAACAAGATTTATCAACGAAGGACTTTTAAATTCAAATTTTCTTAGTTCGTGTGCATTGTCAGCATGAAAAAGTCATATAACATAACAAAGTTTGACTGTTTCAACTCATAAGTTCCATGTTTGGATGTGGTTACAACTAGATGTTTTTCAACGTAGATAAAAATTCTGACATGCAGGGATTAAGCTGACTTAAGATTCGGTTTGAGCAAGCAAAAATATACTACGTGACAAAGAAAGATAGCCATCTATATATGTTCATTAGATTTTAATAATTTTTGGTACACAGGTTTAAGGTAACTTACTTATTGAATGGTTACATTTTCAGCAAAATCAGATAGTGCAAAAATTGTTTCAATATTGTGCTGAGAACCCACGATTCCTAATACATTCATTGATACGCCTGTCTCTGATCTAATCGGTTGTCGATAAGTTCATGGGGTATCTCATTCCAAGCTATCTGAGCTTTATAGGTAAGAGCTGCAAAAGTCAGTGAGAGGTGTTGTAAATGTAACAATGTGCGGCCAATCAAGTCCCAGACATGTTCAAGAGGTGACAGATCTGACGATTTTGGTGGCTAGGGCAAACGGTTGATCCATGAAAGCTAATGTTTGTCTGGCAACATAAGGTCTAGCATTGTTTTACTGGAAAATGGCGTTTTGGATAGTGTGAAGTTGTGGAATGACATATGGCTTCACCACTTCCTGGATGTAGCGTTGGGCTGTCGGCTGTCATGCTGCCTCTAATGAAAACTAATGATGATATGCTACTATACGTGACCTACACATAACGACTACTTTGTGAAGGACATGGTGCTTTGTATCAAATAGTGGATCGTGTCTTTCACCACGTCGCCTTCTCACCTTGCCAAACCATCGTACATTCCCATACAAATATGGGATTCGTCATTAAAGATCACTTGTTTCCATTCTTGGTTCCACTGAATCCTGAGAGGCAGAACCCACCATCCTCCCATGTTCTTCAAACCACCGATTTACAACAGTCCGATTACTGCTAAAGCGGCCTTTGAGAGCTAAAAGTTGCAATCGACAATCCTCATGCTCTGTTCAAACCTGGTAACATCGTACTATGGTACGTATGGATCTCTTAGTCCATCTAGAAATTTCTATCGCCGACAAACTTACTTCGCTTAATCCAACAATCTGCCTCCTATCAAAGACACTAGGCTGGAAAATCTTCTCAAATCTACGTACTCCAGGAATAATCAGCTGTAAAAAAATTTCGTTTGCAACAAACTTCATAATACTTGTAACACAAATGTGAATTTTTAAAACAGAATGGTACGTTTTCAACGACCCATGCAAATTCCAAAAATACTTAAAATTTAAGCATTTTTTCGAGAGACGTAAACATGCAAAAAATTTCAAAATAAAATGATATTTAATGGGTGTTTTTCTTTGTCATGTAGTATACAGAGGAACATCATTGCCTGATCCATAGCGCAAATATTTTGTTTTGAATCTGAAAACGAAGAATAATAAAGTATTTTATTATCATTTCTTTACAGTACAAATGTTTCATTTCGCACAACCAACAACAATTTGTAAATATAATTTACCCATAGATTTACACATATTGCTTATACTTACTAATAATAAATAGTAATAACTGATTTGCCCCTTATCAGTAAATAGTGCGAAATGTAAACATCTTTCTTGAATTTGGCAAAAATCACACCTCTGGTTAAGGTAATCTGAGTTTTCTTTGAACATTTTCATTTCTCAATAAATAATGAAGGAACAACACCTGTACACCATGTGTGCACAGCTATTAAGTAATTCACTAACTTGCAAATTTCAGCGGTTTAAGTATTTCATCTCTGTTATGGTATTATAAGTCTAATAAGGTAAATAAACTTGAGGATTAAGTTTCAAATAAGTTTATACATACCCAAAAGGAAATACAACATTTCAAAGTTACCTCGAATTATGTTGTTCTTGCTGTTACTGCTACGCCTTAATGCATAACAACAACATTTACTCGTTAATTTGGGATAAACAAGTCATTATTTGTAGAAAACGTCTGCAAAGTCTGTAACTAATACAATCTGCAGTAAATAAACTCGGTGAAATCTAAGATATTAATTCCATCTCTTCTAGGACTCGCTACTTTTTTAATTTTCTTCCATTTATGTTGGCTTAAATAAAAATGTAACTATTTATTTTCTGTAGTTGATGATCACAATAATTCTCTAAAATTTTTTTTTTGCAGTCATTTGTTCTATAAAATTTGACAGGATACCCCTATTTTATTTCCAAGTATTTTCTAAATAAACTTCTATTACGTATTATTTATACAGGGTTAACTATGACTAAGTACAACAAATTTAACCACGTGCTCAGGGAGGCCTAAAAGACAATAAAAAAATTATTCCAAAATTTTAGCTCGATACATGGGGCAAAACCCTTTTTTCCTACGGAAAGTCGGCGCCTATGATAAGAATCTACTGAGATGGCTTAGATTCATAGATAAAAATGTAAACTACCATGCGGTCATCTTTTTGTAGCGTTTCTAAATGTAGAATCGACAAAAATTAACATTCTTATTAGTAATAATACCTGATAGATAGGTCCAGTATTTTGCATTCGTTTTTCATTATTTCGTTATAAACTGGTAAAACTACATATTTGCTCATTACAGCCACTCACTACCGATAAAAGACACTTCCCGTAGATACAAATAGATAAAATGCCTATTTATTATAACAAAATCGAACGAAAAGAATAGATAATAGACAACTTTTAATGTAACCGCGGCAGTCTTGTCCCATAACCTAGAAAACCAAACCGACGAACTATATTGTGGGAAAGTATCTGCACCCAACACAAATATGTTTTTACTTAATAATAATAAAACGTTTAAAAATTAAAAAAAGGCACTAAAAGCTGAATAAGAACACAAAATTATAATGTAAACACAGGAATTGAATTATGACATGACAGCGATATCGACTGAGCGACTGTTGCATGCTTGTAGAGTAAATTACAACTGATTAAGTACGGAGTACCCCAGGGCTTTATTTTGGGGCCTATACTGTTTAATTTATATCTAAATGATTTATTTTGTTTAAAGACTTCAGGAGATATCATAGCATATGATACTTGCATTATTTACAGTGACGATGACTGGGAAACTGTTAAAAGAAAGGCTGAAAAATATCTAGCTATAGTATTTCAGTGGTTTAGCTCAATGTTGCTTACAGTAAATTACGATAAAACACGATTTTTGCATAACTATGTTGATGTTCGTTCCTTACCTACTTTTCAGTTTTTAACTATCTCACATGATATTACAGTTAATTCAGTCAGTAATATGTCTCTAAGAAAGTGAGATTTTTATTTCATAGGTTTAGAGTGTTGAGGGATATACTTGACCCCAATTCACTGAAAATAATTTATACGTCATTAGCGCAATCGCATTTAATTTATGGAATTGTGCTTTGGGGAAATGTAAGCAAAAGTATTTTAAGAAATCTTGAAATAGTACAAAAAACAATTATTAAAGTTATGTTGAAAAAAATGCGTACTTACTCTTCCGATGACCTTTTTTCTGAAGCGTGCTTGATGGACCTGCGACAATTGTTTTTATACTTTCTAACTATATACCAACACAAAAATAAATTAATAATTACGAAATATACATATGATACAAGAAACAAAAACAAAACATTTGTAAGTCAAAAAAGAAATAAAGGAATAAGATAAAAAAGTCATACTTACCTTGGTCCGAAGTTATATGCTCTATTAGCGGATAAAATTCAATTCTTGAGATTTGCAATCACTTTTAAAAAAGAACTAAAAGTTTTTATCTTCTCTATCTCTAGAAACGTGATTCATGATGCTGTTGAACTAAAATTAGTTAATTACTTAGCATTTACTTGACAAATTTACGTTTTTATTTTGTATTCTTGTTTGTTGTCAATATTAATAATTTTTAACTGTTTAACTTATTATGTAACTGTGTTTAAGCGTGTAGTGTGTACATTAGTTGTTTGTTATTTATTCATTGTATTTTAAATTTAATACATTTTCTATTCTCACCACGCACAGGCTATGCCTATAGTGGTTGTATTTATGTTTATTTTATGTACTTGTACTATAGTGTCACTGTTTTTAATTGTATTGAATAAACATATATTATTATTATTATAACTTTACACGAAATTACCTTAATAAGTTCCTGTAAATCGTTAGCTCATAACTATTTGAATGTGGAAAATGTTCCAGACAAAGATTCCTATTTGTAATTGAACCATTTCGTTACTTTCCTGACATCTTCCCTTTATTGCCACGTCACAGTAAGGGGATGAAAAACACCCCTTGTCCGTTTATTATCAGAATTTTTACGAATTGAAAAATGTGGCAGAATTTTTTTTTTTTGAATAACCCGGTTCAAACCAAAACTTTTGTCTCTAGACACATTCCAAAACACCTTTTAATATTCGTACAAGTAAAATAAAATTTATAAGTCTGTATTTCAGCTCTACGATTCTTCGAACCATACATTACACGAAATTACTTTATTAAGTTCCTTAAATCGTCATTATTATAGTTATTTATGCAACAAGTACAAAAAGTAAGTGTTTATTGCACGCGACGTGAAATTGTCCAATTTCTTAAACTATTTTCGAAACACCCTGTATATTCCAGAAATTTATTATTTATTTTAATTATAATTAATTAATTAACTTTAAAATTAATTTATTTAGCTATCTACTTTATTTTTATACCAAAAATATCCAACATAATTAATATAATTAGTTAATTAAAAAAAATTACCAACTCCCTAATTAAATAGGTACATTTAAAAATATCGGAACTATTGTTTTACAGAGTATATTGTATTTCCCATACTTGACTAAGTTTTAAGCCCGTATCTAATATTTATTTGAAATACTATTTAAAACCATTGTAACATTTACCAAAATCAAAAGCATACATTTTGTAGAGAATATTTTTCAATCTATTCATGCGAAGTTAAGACTCTTGACGTCGCAAATTTGTCATTGTCATGGAAGTTCGAAAAATAATAGCTGCGTGAAAGATGCTACATTGTTCAGCTGAATTCAATAGTTTCCGGAATTCTTCAAATATTTGTAGCAAGCAGTCCCGATTTTCTTTTCCGCTGGCTACACACTGATGTATATTAGCGTAATATCACTTTAATATTTAATAGTTTTTTTGTCAATATCACAGCGGTTTTATTTATTAAATTTGAAAACGGTTCATTTATTATAACTTATATACTTTTTTATACATGGTGGGTCAAAAACCACTTTACAGTTTAAGTATTCGGATATACATAATGCTCTAACATTAAAACGAAAAATACCAAAATTACGATATAAACATGAAATTCACTCGAAATATTAATGATGAAGAACTCTTAGCTTCTACCCTCACATAATGTTTCTAATCTCAGTCTTCTTTTATTTGAGAAATTGTGTTTTTCTGATGATATTTAGAAGAAAATTCGTATCTCTTCAGTATTCAAGAAAGATGACAAATGTGTCGTTATCATGCCTAGGCCTGTTACATTTACGCAATTCTTCTAAAGTTTTTGAAATAGTTGCTCTACACACTCGCTTTATTCGCATGTACAAATAGTTATTAGTCCTTACTAACCTGGATTTATGAAAAACAGACCACAGTCTAATTTGATGTGTAAGCCGGCCACAGACTTCGTGATTTTTCATCGGTTGTCGGTTATCGTGTGCACCGTCGGTGCCGCCCGATGAGCCCACAGACTTCATGCGAAGTAGCCAGTTTTGGCCAGTTTATTTCTACCAGCTAAAATGAATAAAACGCAATTATTAGCAGTGGCAGCGGCAGTTGCAGTTAAAAGAGAAATTTCGCATAAAAGAAAAAGATCGATTTGGAGCAAAGAGTGTCTTTTGAAAAGAAACAGCTTTTCACATATCCATTTATTAAATGAACTGAAGTTTGAATCAGAAGAAATCTCTGTCGCTTTTTGACTCCATTTTATTACACGATGTACAAGATACAATACGTTGTCTTCGCACAATGACGGACGTTACTGATTTTGCACCGATGAGATGGAACGATATACCCACACACCTATCACTCTATATTGCTACGGCTCACCTACCTGTTAATTATAATTGCCTTTAAATTTGTAATATTTGCAATACCTACCTTTATTTTAACGGTTTTTAGAACATTCCAGGTTATATTCGATTTGGTTCTAGGCGCATTCTCTAGAACCTGGGAAACTTCGGGAACCCGAACGTGAGTGAAAATATCGTCAAAATCATCAATCGTCAATCGCTGCTTCAAATTGGAACAGGGTGGCCAACAATACCAAAATTACAAGTTATTTACAAATTAATAAACGTACTACAAATTAAACGAATTTATTGCAATGATTTAAAGTATTTGTACCCCAAATAAGACGTCTTTTTCGGGATTTAGGTATTATTAATTTTTGTTTTATTTTTATTTAGAATACCCCTCCGAGCAGCAGAGAGTGGATTTTAGCTCACCCTGTATATACAATCAGCGATAAAGTAACATTGGTGCTGTATTGTCTAAATGCTTTTTGTTTTAAGTTAGATATGGCTATTAATTTTCCAACATTTATGAAATGATATATTACATGGCATAAAAGATCCTGCGTTTCCGGTGTGAATATGTGAAATGAATGGGTACCCTGCGAAATATGTCATGTGACAATCGCAATTTCTGTAGATGCGATATATTTTTTAATTAATTGAAATATGATTTAACAATTCGTGTGATATTGATCGGATTATCATTTCAAGGACGTAGACATTTCTCTGAGGTGTCAAATTAAAATATTCTCAAAGCAACCAAGAAGGAAATTACGGATTACCATTTCATAGACGTAGACGTTTCTCTGAGGCAGGGGTCGGCAACCTTTTTCAGACGACGGGCCATTTTCAAAATAAAATTTTTTATGCGGGCCACACATTCAAATGTAACTTAGCATTAATATCATATACAAGTATAAATATTATTAAAAATAAATAATATTGGTGCTTTGGCGGGCCGCGCAAAAAGTTGCAAAGGGCCGCATGCGGATTGCCGACCCCTGCTCTGAGGTGTCAAATTAAAATATTCTCAAAGCAATCAAGAGGCAAATTACTGATGAATGAAGATGAACCTAGTTACATTGAAGAGTTGGCATGAAATCAAATAATTTGATAACTAAATGGCATTCGCTCCTCCTAGTTTAAAAATAGAGTTATATCATCAAGTTGATACATTCAATACTTAATTCATTTATTCTCAGCACTCATTTGCAGTATTATTCAATATTCAACTAATAATCGTTAGAAATAATAAATATGGCTTAGTTCAGAAAGAAAGCGAAGTCTGCTTTTAATCATATCCAAAAGGCCGCAGTAAATGCTTATTCTTATTATAATTTATAAATCATTAATTACTCACTCATTTTATACCTCTAGAAACGTACCTACTTCACTGAAATCAAATCCGTTTTGAATCCTCTGAATGCTTTTAAAACGAATTACCGTCATTCTTTTTAAGAGCTGAATAGCGCCCCCTTCCGTGAACTTCAGAGAGCATTTTGGCGATATTTAGTAGATCGTTTATTCACACTTTTTTCCGAGTTCAAAACGCTGTCTGTGTCATGATTTGACAATTCAATGTTGCCTATTATAGGAATTTATGCCTAGCATACTACAAAAACTAAGGACCCTGATATTTTCCTGAATTTACAAAAATTGCATGACTTATGACAGCAGATTGACAGCTAAACATGGCATCAACTTAAATTTGAAAAAAATGTATTAGGGCTAGTTAGGCTAGCTATATCATCACCTGAAATTATGAAATCTTAAAAAAGTGATACTTTCATGCACAGCAGTACCCTATTATTGAAACCAGGAAGGGGTTCTGGGTGTTAAATCTCAGCCCCATTGAACAGTTGATGTTATCGTTTATGTAAAATCAAACAGATTTAATTTGTACAAAATTGATAGTCCATTTCTACAAAAAATATATACCGCTATTATTACCGTCAAAACTGAAACGGTGAATGAAAGAAATTTCGTTCTTACTGAATTATCTGATTGAAATCTAAGGTTTATATCGTCCAGTCTGGATTCCAAATATTCAAATATGTTAAATATTGTAGTTTTAGAGTAGATGATGTTTATTCACCTCGTGGCATTCCACAGTCTGATCTATTAGCCAGGTTTAACCTTAACGACTTAGCTTCTCGTCTTTTTCTATTCTTTTTTTGTATAATCTTTTATCTAACATGGTAGATTGTCCGGACATTTTGAATAATATTTACTTTAATATTTCTCATGTTCAGACTCGCACGTATTCACTGTTCTATCTACCTATTTCTAGAACAAACCTTCTTAAAAATTCACCTATTCATCATAGTATGTGTCCTAATTATATGAAATATCACTTTTATCTTGATATTTTTAATTGTTCTGTTAATTCTATAAGATGATGTACTTGGAGCTGAATTTTATGTTTATCGTACACTGCTACAGTTTGTTATTTATAGTTGATTTTTTTTTCAATTCACTTTTTACTATATTTTTGTTTTTTACAGTTTGTTTTTTTTTCCTCTTTATATATTAACTTTAAGAATCTCAAATCATATTGGTATGTATGCATCTGTTGCTGTTTTTGTTTTTTGTTTTTTTTTTAGATATGTATATTGTTTCTTTTTTTTCTGTAATTCCTGCCCTATAATTAGAATTTTTCTGTCTGGGCAGTTGTAATCCTAGATAAATAAAGAAATAAATATTCAATCATCATTGTCAGATACTTTACGTCACTAAAAGTTTAATTTTATACTACATTTTAACATTTGTAGCTACTGTAAAATTATACGAGTATAATTCTCTATATCTATGCTAATATGGCGCAGACTAAAATAGAACATCTTTATTGAAAGATCCTTTAGAACCGAAGCGTATGGATATAAATATTTCATAAAGTATTCCTAAATTTCCTTGGCTCTAACGAGATAAATTAACGCTTCTAAATAAGTGCAGCGTTGTGAAATCCGAAAATTCGCATATTTACTGCTATTAAATGGCCTTAAATTAGTTGAAAACTTTTGAAATTAGCCACTGACAAGTTGTTCCTTTCTCAGCTCCAGTAGTTTTGATGTTTGGTGTTTAGGTTTTAAATAATGAATTTAATTTTGAACTTCTAATTAATCTCAAGAGATTATGACCTCGAGAACAGGAAAGTCATTTATGCCTACGGTTTTATTGTACCTACCAGATAGGAATAGAAGTAATGGCATATTTTGAAAATTTTGTATACAGGGTTAACTATGACTAAGTACAAAAATTTTAACCACTTGCTCAGGGAGGCCTAAAAGACAATAAAAAATTTATTTCGGAATTCTAGCTCGATGTTAAAAAAATGGAGCAAAACCCTCTTTTCCTACGGAAAGTCGGCGCCTATGTCATCAGTCATTGTCCAAGATGGCTACATATGTCAACTAGGCATATGTTCTGTGCAACTAGGTACCGTGCGGTCGTTTCTCACAACGTTCCAACGTTGCCGAATGTAGAAACAACGAAAGTAAACATTTTTATTAATAATAATACCTAAGTACCTGATAGATAACAGTTAATCCGGTTAGCTACAGTATTTAGCATTCGTTTTTCGTTCTTTCGTTCCAAACTGCCAAAACTTCATTTTCGCTCATTACAGGTCCGTCAGAATTACTCGCCATAAAATACACACTTCGCGTAGATGCAGTTAAAAGTAAATAACAAAATTAAGACAAATCGTCCCTTCTTAACGAGCTACTACGCAATTTATTAATAATTATTTAATAATAATCTACTCCTCATTCCTATCACAAGGATTAGCGCAGAGGCGGCATTTGCGCCCAGAAACGACTGCCTGGTAGGCCTTAACCACCATTCAGTGCAGGAACGAGGGAAACCTGGAAAACCTCATTAATTATGGTGGTAGTCAAATGTCGACCGGTATCAATCTCTCACATTGACCCAAGCCAACATTCTTCCACCCTACCATACCCGCAGAGAGGGTGTCAATCCTCTCCACGAGTATAGCTGATATACGGTCTAGCGCGACTAGAACCCACACCGGTCTAGCCACATTGATTCAAGTACTGACGCCTTAAACCGCGCGACCACTGACTGGATATATTATATATCGGACCGGATATTTATTATTAATAATTTCAAAATGCCCGAACATTTCATTTTAAATTTGCCACATGCAGTTAGCTAAACTTAAACCTAAAGAGCAATTGTTTGATGTACTATTCAATATTTTACGCACGACAGTGGCGTTGAGTTGTTGACAACGGGACCTTTTTAACATTTTCTACGCTACTGCAAATGTTGTCAAACGGATACAGTGTCCGTGAATATTTAATTATCTACCAAATTGAATTAAATGACGAAACCTAAAGACCAATTATTATTTGATGTACTGCTCAATATTTTTCGGACGACAGTAGCGTAGAGACGATGACAATGTGATTCTTTTTAATATTTTCTACGCTACTGAAAATTTTGTGAAATGGGTACAGTTTCCGTGAGTATTAATTATGTACCAAATCGAATTAAATGAGAAAATTTTGGCAAAATCAACCATTTTTAAGTAAAGCACGTTTGAAATAAATTACTGTATTTACCGAAATATAAAAAAATCAAAAACCGAGTTTTTCTTAATTCAAATTTTACAACCAACGTTTGACAATCAGAACTAACTGGAAAAACTACATGACTAAATATGTGTCCAAAAATTTAAAGTGCTTAGAGAGTTGTAAAAGAAAATAAAAAATTTATTTTGATATTCTAGTTCGATGTTTAAAATATGAGGTTAAGGAATTTACCTCATTTTTTAAACATCGAACTAGAATTTCGAAACAAGTTTTCGCCTACGATAATCAACGTCCGGGGTGGCTGAGAACTGTCAACTATAATGCGGTCATTTTTTACAGCGTTGCTTAATGTAAAAATGATGAAAATTATAATTTTTATTAATATCCTGATAGATAAGAGTTAATAAGGCTAGCTGCAGTATTTTGAATACGTTCTTTGTTCCTTTACTGCAAGCTACTAAAACTACATTTTCATTAATTTCAGGTCCGTAAGAATTACCCACTAATAACAGAATACACAGTCTGTGTACAGTTAAATCACATACTCATTTAGAAAATCAAAATTTAATAAAAAGGAATACCTACCAAGAGAAACCTCGAAATGCACCTGCGGAAGTTTTTAATTTTACAAGAACCATATTATTTGTACGCGACTTTATCTAATTATTATAAAACATTTAAAACTGAAAAAACCGTCACTATAAAGGAAATCACAAAGTAAACACAAAAAGTTTCAGTTATAACTTTTGCATTTCTAGATACTGTTCGGTTTTCTGTCCGTCGGGGTTGCGTTGCTGGTTGCAGTTCACACCAAACGTCTCTTTGTCAAAGAATAATGATCAGAGAATGGGTTTTACAATACGTTGTAAGTTACATTTTAAAATAGTAGATATTATTGTTAATATTGTTCTATTATTAGCATTAACACTATTTAATTCGCCAACAACACAAGAAGTTTACAAATTTAACGGTTTAACACTTTGCGCTGGTGGCCTACAGATGGCGACTGTATCCGATTCTCTCCAGGACAAAATATCAAAAATAGTCTTTGAAAGAATGTTAGTATTTGGGGTTGATTTATAGATAACATGACAAGTGTACATTATCGTGTGGTAGCGTAACTATCGTAATACCAAATACTTTTTCCGAATAGACAAAATATTATGCTAAACCCTATTGAACAACTGCTGTAATGCCTTGGATGTAAACGTATGACAGCGTTTTTATGCATTTGTGTATACTTGCACGTGTACATCCACTTGGCCGTGGTCGTTAGGCTGAGTACCTGAGCAGTTGCAAAATCCTTTGCAATTACACGTTTCAATGTAAACAATAAAACAGAGAAATGAATGATCTTGAAATCTCAGTAAGGTAGGTGCTATTCTTGGTTTTATCGTATCATGTTTCTAATGAAATAATCATCTACATTGTGCAAATCTTAAAAGCGCTGTAAATTGATACACGTGACAACGCGGTGCCGTCACTAGCTTTCACTTATGCGAAATATAACCGACCAGAGTCGTCGATAAATAGATAGAAGTTTAATATGGTTTAGAAAAAATAATCGTTATTTGAATACATTTCAAATTTTTTGGAGAGCATTTCCGTTAATCCTTATTTATATTTATCCTCTCCGTTAGATTTGAAGAGAATATCTAAGTTCTCAAAAAAGCTACAGAGTGCATCACAGAACATGTGTCAATCCCAATATGTTTAAGTTACGGTATATATTATCTTTTATATTAAACTGATTAATACCTTATCTGACGCCTTTCATTTTTTTTACTTAAGGTTCAATCGTCTTTTACAATGTATTTTTCCTGAAATACGTTACGTAACGTTTGAAACATAACTGTATATAAGCTTTTGTTTACATCACTTTTTCCTGTTTGTTTAGTAAAAGAGGCACTTAACGAGAAATCGATGAAAATATTAAAAAAAAACAGGGATAAAAAGTTCTCAGTCCTCAGGAGGCTCTTTATTTATAAAATATTATAATAGGCATTAAGGGAAAACCAATTACAGGCGAATTTTTCCTGCGCAATTCAGTAAATTTCAATTAGGGATTTTCTAGATACGGCACCCTTAATTTAATTCAGAAAGTTTGAAGAATAATTGCCATTTAAAACCTATTCATTTTTTTATAATCTACCCACCTACTCAATATTTTTTTTTCCAGAACATTCAGTACTCGTTTGTTTAACTTTTTAAGTTAAACAAAGACAAAAATATCTAATTCATTTCTTTATGTATTCATTGGCGCTATTCATTAGTGTTACTAATTGAATGATTAATTAATATCTCTTGATTTTGTATTATCTACAGGGTGTCCCATAATTAGTTGCCAACCCTGAACAGGTCGATTCTATGATCAAAACTAAGTAAAAAAGTTCATATGAACATGGGTCAGGAAATGCTTCCTAAGGGCACAGGGGCCCATTGAAGAGGGAGGAATGGAAATCTTTTTTTTTGCAATATCTCTCAATCCCGTTGTGATAAATGAATGAAATTTGGTCTACACAGCTAAATATTTTGCGTGTGTAACTTTTTTGTAGCTTAGTGTATCCATCTGACTATCGAAACAATCGATTCTCCTACCTGTCTCATAACATATTTTTTTCTTTTCCTTTTCCCGCTGCTAAATAAAGGATGAGAATATTAGTATGAGATTTGTATTTTATATTAATACATGGAGCAATTGCCAGTGTAGACGTAGACAGCAACCTTTTCATCTAGATAAAATAACATGAAAACTCAAGTATAGCTTTTATCAGAAAAAATGTGACAATCAGATAATACAAAAAAAATATGATATATTTTTTTAATTAAGGTGTTCACTTTAAGGCATTTGTGCAAGTCGGTAATTAACATTAATTGTATCAATAAAAACCAATATTTATCAATAGCTTTTCATATAACAAATTTCATTTTAATCGTTTAACGGTCAATGATCAAATGGTTTAACTTTTCTGGGTTCGGATCCCGCACCTGGAAGACCATAGATCAGCTATACCTGTGGAGAAGATTGACATCCTTTCTGTGGATATAGAAGGGTGGAAATGTGAGAGATTTATACCAGCCGGCATTTGACCATCCGCCTGAATAATGAGATTTGCCAAGTATCTCCCATTCTTGTACCGCATAGTGGTTAAGGCCTACCAACGTAAATCGTTCTTGGGCTCAAATGCCATACATACGCCTACTTATTCGAAGAACAAGAAAATTGACAAATTTTTTGGAAAATTTTTATAGGAAAACATTGTTTATTTTTGTATCAGACTGGGTGAAAAAGTGGTCATTTTGATCTGGTAAAAAAACATGTTTTACATAAAAGATAACTTTGCACTGTGTCAGCTTTAATTCTAAAGCTGCTTGCCAAAAATAGGTTCATTTGAACAAGTATAAAGCTCAAAGTTAGTAATATACTAATTTCAATATAGCGGTATAATTATAGAACACCCTTAAATAAACAATCGATTAAATCTATGGGGAAATTTTTGAGTATTGTTGTACACACGTAATATATCCACAACTTCATTATTATCATACACATGGGCCATAGTTTAGTCAAGAAATTACGTTTAACACAAATTGATACTAGACACAGTACAAAATACAAAATGATAACGATAACACAATTCGTATAGAATACGTTTGTTTCCTAGTAGAACTTCTAAGGCCAGCTAAAGAAAACGTGCCACTCAACAAATACTGCGCGCGCATCTTGTTGCGTGTCATTATTTTTTATCAATGACGTATCTGATCCAACAACTATTCTATTACAATATAAATGACACTCTTTAAAATGAATTTAGCGATTTGTTTTGAACTGCTAGCGTATTAGTAATACAAATTACATTCACTGTTTAGTTTTAGTTCTCAGTTGTTCCTCTCACCAATAGATTTTATGAAAATTTGCACTAACTCAATTATCTTGGTTATCAAAAAACGTTTATTTTATGCCTGCTGACAGTTAAAATTAATTGTCCACTTTCAAAATCGCCCTGTATATAAAGAAAGGTTCAAGAAATTAATCTAAATAGTAGAATTTCTTCCTTCTTATGTAATTAGTTAATTTAGAGGAAATAATTATAATTGTTCAAGACTAAATCACGTGTATGGTGTATTCCATTGAACTTTATCCATCGGAACTTTAAATATCTTACGAGTAGCATCTCATAAACATCTGAATTAATAATTAATTATTTGTATGTGTTAGTCTTTAAAATAATACTTTCATCGTTTATCAACTATGTTATGTTATATAACTGCCGTTTGTAAGACAGCAAGTTATGAATGAATAATTCAGTCTAGAAATTTATCGGAAGTTTATTAAAAAACTAAATAGACCACAAGCAAATTTATTAATGAATGAAAGACAAGAGTTCATAATGGCTTAAATTCAATTTATTCTTTAATTATATACGGCAATTTCCTACGACCACCAAACTTTCGAGTGCTCCTCACTGAAGCCGTGCTGGAAAAGTTTGATTACTCCCCCCTTTACAGTATTCTACGAACAAGAAGACTTAATTCATTGAACTTTACTTTAGCAAACAATTAATTACCTAGCAGTTTTAAATTCAGTCGTTTTCGTCGCGATCTGCTTCGTGAGTCGCTTGTGCTTTAATTATCTTTAATTTCCTTTAATTATTGCTGATGGTGGTTTTACCACTTAACACCTACATAACTTGATTATAAAGGAAAAAGTGAATCTTTCAAGCTTTGTCCTCATGTACAAAATATGTGATTTCAACTTGACGTTCCTCCTCAGCATTACGGTCAAAATGTTCAGAATCATTTAAATGAAATCTTTCTTATGGATTGGTAGTGGATAGCTTGCATATTTTAAATGGCCATTACCTTCCCCTGACCTTAACCCGTTGGACTTTACTTTTTGAGATTTTATGAAAGATTTCATTTATACGGTTCTCATGCTAACGCAACAACAACTAAGGGAACGAATTCTACAAGGTGGAGAGCACTTCAGGTTGAAACCACATATTTTCCAGAATATTCGTTAATCTTGAAAAAGCCCCAGATGGGTGGTATATATTGAACATTCAGTTGTACGTACTGTTACTTGTACCACTTATTTATTTTAATTTACTGAATAACGTAGAAATGATCAAAATGTAGGGAATGTCCATAGGTACTACAATCCCCTTTTTCTCCGTTCATGCTTTGACATTTAAACCAAAATTACACTGAAAATGTGCTGATTTAAGATAAAAGTATTGCCAAATTTCAAACAAATATCTCTAAAATCACCGGAGCTATAAATGAAAATCATTTTTAAAATTTTAACTTTGACATCCTGTACTTTGCAAATAGAGCTTCAAAAGGAAAAGTCGCATCAGAAGAGTTTATTTCTATGATCCAAAGAATATGTGGTTAACAGTTTGACCTACTGATTTGCACACTGTATACTTAAAATTATATTAAATGATGATGAATATCTCTGAATTTTGCGTCCATGGGGACAACACTTAAGTGCACTTTTAATATTATAGTAATGAAAGTGAATCGGGTGAATTTTTGCAGAAACTTAAAATGCCGCAATCCAAATATTTTTTCTCCGTTAATACGTTGCGAAATTAAAAAAAATTTTTGTATCTTAGAGAATAGCTAAGATGATGAAAATTCCTTCTCTTACACTTTTTTCCGTAGAATTCAGTGGCGTATTGGTAATTTCTCTACAGGGTGTTAATTTTTAAATATAACCCAAATATACCATCTTTTAAATGGAACATTCTGTATATTTACAGTTGCTACTTTATACTTTGGAAATTGTCAAACAAAAAACATTAAATTAATAAAACTGATGTTGCTTGGTGCATAGTTGGTCATGCATTATTACATAATTATACAAAAAAGGAAGCAAATACTGCAATTAAATTGAATAAAAATATACAGGGTGTACAATTCAAAATGTTTTGATTTGAATCATATTTTAAAAAAGGCACCCTGCAGAAAAATTACAAGTACGGCAATGAATTCTACGTCAATAAAGTCTATCAGAACCAATTTTCAATATTCCGATATTTCAGCTATTCAGTAAAATACGAAAATTCCCTTAAAAGCATTTTTTTAAATTTTGCCCTGCATTTTAAAAACGACGAGGTTTATAAAAATTATGATTGAGTCATTTTTAGTTTCTCGAAAAAGTAGCCCAATATTGCGAAAACCTCATCTTTCTATCTTCTGTAATTTCCGAGATACCCTGCATTTAGCATATTTTTTATTACATTTTCTGAATCATTGCACAACTTTAATGCGAACTGAAAAAATAATATAATTTTCTAACGCCTCTAAAGCGTAAACCGCTCTGTGACGTAACTGTCTCCTGTAGAATGCCGGGTTGCGCTCGCTACCTTTTACTTGGTTTTAGAATACGAAGCCTAAGGAACACTCGGTATCGTTAGCATTGTAGTGTTTATTTTAGTTATGGGAAATGCAAATATTAAAGGTGTTGTATCAAACATTAAAATAAAACAATGAAAATTTATATATTATATTGTACCCAAATGTCCCAGTACGACGATGCAATGCCCAGATAAATTATTTATCAGGAATTCCAATACGAAAAACGTATTTGCAGCAATTTTGAAGCAATACCGAGGTTATAGATACTAATTTATGTTTTTAAAGTGGCCTAAAGTATATAAATGAAATCAAACTACTAAATTCTAATAAAGCTACTGAAATTAATATGTAATTTAAATTTGAACAATACAATGTATAAACTAAATATCAGTTTACTTAATTATTTTTTTAGGTATTGTGGGAAATTAGAGTTTTCTTTTAGTTAAAATTTTCCATAACTTTTTCATCAAGATGTTAAATAGAATATCTTTTTACAGATTTTCATAGGAAATTTAAAAATATTTAAAGAATAAATTCGAATATTTGTTCACACATCCTCTATAATTAGTAAGCAAACTTTAAATTAACTAAAAATTGTGGCTAATAGGTAAATGTTTTGTTTTATTCTAGGTTGTAGGTACCTCCTACCTACAAACTTTTTTTTAGAAATCAAAGCATTTCATTTTATTATTAGGTAACATTATAAATATATATTTTTGAGTCACTTAAACACCTAGCTGCTATTAACGATTTAGTTGTAGAACTTACCGCTACATTTTTACACCTCTCATTGCAGCACTTACAAATTCGTCATTTACTCGTATATGAAAATAGTCCATTACCATAATCAGATCTACCGTTGGTAAATAAGACAAATTTGTATTTAAATAGTCACGTCCATACATTGCGAATTTTAAAAGTAGTATGAGCTTCTGCTAATTTGTTTAATTTAACACATTGACTTTGCTCGAGATTGAACCGGACGATTCCTGACCAGCTATGTGTCATGCCTCGCGATCTGAACGAGCATTTAAATCCTCAAATATTAAAAAAAAACTTCTTATAGGATGAGCTTCAAATTTTTAGGGTTGACCACATCATGAATACTTCATAAAAATTAGGCAAATAGAAAACTTGCCATTTGATCAAATGGCCCTATCATAACGAAATTGTGACACATTGGATATAACTCTTTCTTCTCTGAAAATCTCTGAAATATTTCCGTTAGCAGGATATTTTAGATTACATTTGGCACAATAAATAATCTACTTAAACCTCTTCGATGAAATCTATTATTAACTGATTACTTTCATTCATAAGTTTGATTAACGATGTGAAGAGGATTTAGTTGGAATTAGTACATTTTTATTTACCAGAGACGAGATAAATTCTTTCTGACGTTAGAAAAATTGTAGTAACATGTTCGAATTATGTTTTCCATATTTTGTCTTTGATTAAAAATGGAACAGGATACTGTTTTAAATTTAATTATAGAAAATTTGTTTGGAAAAACTGAATACATGTTGTGAAGCATAATGGACTTGAAATATCCTATAAATAATAAGTGCTTCAATCATTTTTTTTTTCAGTTTCACATCCTATTCTCATTTACGTTTACATTTATGTCGAATATATTACACCGTGGAAAAAAATATGGTAAATAGAACCCGAGGGCAATATATTTAAGTTCGTATCTTTGATAACTTTGAAAACATATTGTAAACAGGTAACATTTTTTTTTAAATTATAACAATTTGGTACTGGTTTATAGAATGTCACAATTTATAATTGTACATTTTTTTATTAAATAGACTATAAAATGCCCTAATCTAGGACGGTTACGATTTTTTAACTACCAAAATTTGAAATATTGTGTTTGCATTTTTTTGGAAGTCTAATTACACAACATTTTTCACATACTTTAATTTGTCCAACTGGGATTTTTTAAATATTAAAGATTAAAAAATAATTGATTATCGCATTTTCAAGATGTAGGCCTAACTTTTTTTTTTAAATATAACGCCCTATATATTTTTACGCCCTTGGAAACACCATCAACAAAAGGTTTCAAAAATATATTATACAATTATCTTTTATGGGTTTTGAGATATTACGAAAGGGTGATAGGTAGCAAGTCGGTACACGTCACTTGACTTTTCTCTTGAGGTGCGACGTGAACAAGCTGATCGATTTGGTTAGTAAATATTACAAAAGATCTTATATTTATATGATGGCATATGATGTTGCATATTAACAATAAACATAAAATATCTCGAAAAGCGTAAATGATAAGTATCATATATTTTTGAAAATTTAAGTTGACGGTTATTCCAACAGCGCGAAAATAAATATATCCTTTTAAAAAAAAATAGGCCTATATTTCGGATCCTTCAACTTTCGAATAATAACGAAGAAAAAGAGAGGGGGGGGGGCAATTTTTTGCATGACCACCCTGTGCATATACAGAGTGTTTCAATAGGTTCTTTTAATACCACCTAGATGCTCTGTATTCACCGCTAATATACAGGGTGAACCTTAAATAAGTACAAATATTTTAACTGCAGGTGTAGTTCGTCATATAGATAAGTCTAGTGAAAGTGATTTTTTAAAATTTCAAATATTTACGGAGATATTAATTTTTCTTAAAACCATGTGACTTACTGAAGACGACGTTGCCATATCTTCTGTAAGATAAATAATTTTTTAACGTAAATTCTATGTTTACCATTGCTTCTAATTTAAAAACACTTGTTTTAGCAATAAGTAAAGTAAAATTATCGTAAACGATTAAAATATGAATTTCGTCAAGTTCGATACTGTCAGTTAAAGTGTTTAAGAAGTTACTTAAATTATTTCAAAAAAATATTCATAAACGTGCATAAAAGCTCACCTACTTACCAAACCAACTATTTAAACAGTTATCCATATTTCACCAAAATTCAAGTTAATACCCTTGTACACCGTTAGAAAGATTCTCACAAATTATCCCCTTAATTTATTTTATGAAGAATAACAAAAAACTATTATTTTCACACATTTTAGAGTTAATTTCCACCACATAACCTCAAACAACGTGTCATTGCTAACCATTTTGTACCTCGTAATTTCGTAGTGGGTGAAATAGACTTTATAAATAAACACAAAACATGAAATAACAAAATAACTAGCTTGATGTATGCGTTCAATATCAAGACAAGGCAAAGTAAAATATTTAAAAGCAGCGCCAATTGCATGCAAAAAGAAACTGGTGTCGTAAGCACACAGATAACAGGTAGGTGTCAGGAGCAGTAGACAAATTGTCCCACACAAGCCCCATCTTCTAGGATTGATAGAGGCTATGTTGATGTTGATACCGGTGCATTAGTATAGTTCAGGACAAAGGAATAAGCTGTGGCAGAGGCAAGTGCATTCAAAACATGTAATATTTGTGGAAAGGGATTTGATAATTTCAATACACGTAAATTGAAAGTTAATATGAGATACTTTTGCATCTTCTGAAACCGAACTAAGCTAATGGTTTCTTTAGTAATGCACCGCTTGACGCATCTATTTTAAGATTTGCGGCACTAACGTATAAAATATATTTAACGTCTTATTATTTTCACGAACAGTGTTTTTCTCTTAACTGTCTTGTGTATTTAATTAATATTTTTCATGAAATACAGTGCGATTAAATAAAATATGGCGCATTATTCAAACAGTGAAAAGGTTGACATGCTAAAAGCATATTTGTTAAGTAGTGATAATCAGTGATAGTGATAACGATAACGTATTGTGATAAATCAGTTGGAGTGTAGTAAAAATGGATAATGAACAAATTCTGGATAACTATGATTGTGAGTAGATAATCTGGTTAATATTTTCAATTTATTGGTGAGGTATAGAAATGGCAAAGGGCACAAGATGGCTTTTAATATTTTCATAAATAAACATATTTCAATTATTATTCTTTGACATGTCTAAAAATTCTAGTGTAACACTGGCAACGCTGTGGAATTCACATCCACCATGACTCCCCGATCAGCGGTCCTCAACAAGTTTTCTATTGAAAAAATTTATTTAAAATTTGACTTTTTTTTTTCCTGATTTTTTGTAAAAACACTATGAATTATATGTTCTACAGTTTCTACACAGTGAACTGTACTGCTGGTTAAAATATTTGTAGATACTTATTTAAGGTTCACCCGGTATATACATTTGCAATAAACACCTTGTCGTTTTCTATAAATAAATCTACATCACCTCTAAAATGTCAAGAATGGATAACCATGTGAGCATATGCACGTTTATGTAACCTTTTCAAAAAGTACTGGTTGATTATACATTTTGCGTTTAAATTTTCAACGTTTATTTTTAGTTAACAGCTTAAACGTATGAAATATATCATTTAAAATACGTTAAAAAAATTTCTATTTTATCCAGAGGTTGAAGTGAATAATAAACATTTACATTTTATATTTTTTACTCAACTAACACATACAAATATATAGATAAGTTTATATTTTCATAATATTAAACAATGCGTTAAGTGCAGCGTTTGTGAAACGGTAAAATAAACATTTTAAATATCTACATATAGGGTGTCAAAAAAAGAGTGTAAAATATTTCAGGAGGTAATAGTATGAACCGTCCATTTCCAAGCAGGGACGACATCTTTGTCTCAACGATATTCGAACTCTTTCGATAACACCCTCCTTGGTTTGGATTTTTTGACACTTTTGATTAATCCGTAGCTGCAGCTCTTCCAGGCTATTTACAGAAGTACCGTACACTAATGTCTTCAAATATCCCCAAACAAAGAAATCTAGAGGGTTCAGATCAGGCGATCTTGGATGCCATAAAACAGGTCCCGCCCTTCCTACTCATCTATTTGGAAAAGTTTGATGTAAATGCTCTCTAACGGCCATGGAAAAATGAGCTGGAGCACCATCATAATGGAACCACATTTGTTGCCTCTGATTCAAAGAAATGTCTTCCAAAAACTCATACAGTATGTTCTGCAGAAATTTGAGGTAAGCAGCGTCAGTTAATCGGTTTGGTAAAACAACAGGACCTAGAAACCTGTCACCTACAATACCCATCCAAATGTTTAATGAAAAACGTGCCTGATGTCCAGATTCTATTAGAGCATGAGGATTTTCGTCGGCCCAAATATGCGTATTGTGAAAATTAAACACTCCATTTCATGTGAAGCCGGCCTCATCAGTAAAAATAATGTTTGCAAGAAAACGAGGGTCTTCTGCTGAATAATGCTTTATGACGTAGAAACCAGCGGCAAAAAACCAAACGTGCTTGATGATCATTTATTGGATTTAAGGCCTGTACTCGTTGCACATGGTATGGATAAAGCAGTTGCTCGTGAAGGATTATCCAGACAAGAGAACCACTAATTCCTACCTCGGCTGATATTCTCCGCACACTCGTACTTGAATTCTGCCCTACCAGTGCTAGAATTTCTTCTTCTGCTCTAGGAGTGGATACCGACCTTGGTCTTCCGGATAAATGGCACTGTTTGCTCAAGGAACCGGTATCACGCAATGTTTGGTGAATTCTTCCAAACATGCGTTGTGAAGGAATCTGGCGATTTGGATAAGCGTCAACATAAAGACATCGCGCTTCGGTGGCGTTCCCATTAGCACGACGGGTAACCAGCCATAGCGAAAGAAAACTTGTGCACTGAGAACAACTGTCAAATTCGTACTGTTTATTTCACAAATTCATTTAAAAAAAAATTATTTCAAATAAAAAAGGGACTAAAAAACATAAAACATTCCATATCTCCGCAACCGTTACTTTGCGGACCCATGTTTATTGAGACTTTTCTGTTTATTTTGGTTCATACTATTACCTCCTTAAATATTTTACTCTCTTTTTTTAACACCCTGTATATGAACTGAATATATTAAACGTGTTATCCAAATGTAAATAACATTTTTCTACACAACGTTTTAGTAACAAAAATAAAATGTGTAAAATACATTGATCGAAATAAAATGTTTTCCGATAATGTTTACTTCATAATGTATTTAAATGTATAATACAGTTTTATATTTTAATAATATTTAACTAAGCTTTAAGTGCAACGTTTTCTTTTTATTAGAACCTATTTACACAATATACTACTGAAGTACAACTAGATATTGGCCACTATACGGCGCCACAGTAATCCATTTGCACGTTTATCCACGTTTTAAAACATGACAGTGGTTGATTAAACGTATTGCGTTGATAATGTATCGTTTATTTTTAGTTGAAAAATTAAACATGTAAAAGACGCTGAAGTGAACACCAGTCAAATTTATCGTCGGCCTAACGAGGTAATATAACTTAAAACTGTAGGTATATGTCTGGTACCACCTGGACTCTGAATATGGGTGCTTGCCAAAGGTTTTTCTAGTGTCAATTCAACTGCTGGTCGAGTCATTAGCCCTCAGATTTGAGAGCAGTTGTTTCTCGAAATACCGCTATATACAATAATCACTGAATTGCTATTTTTACCAAATTTTAAAATAAAATTGTACCATAATATTTTTTTACTAGTGCTGAAGAATACGTTATATAAAACATTATTAAAACCTGACGTGAAAGGTTTTATAAACGTTAATAAAATTCTAAATAAAATGTTCCATAAACGTTTATTAACTGTTTAACTGTTTAATTTCTGCTAATTGAACGCGGCTAAATAAATGTTTTTTTTTTTAGTTAGAAATAACGTAATTTGCCCAGATCGCACCCATTTTGACGGCTGTGGTAGTGCAAAACGCTAGATTGCCCCGGTCGCCCCTACGCGATTCTGGCAAACAAACAAATTATGTCGTGTATCGAGACGCGACTGGAAAATTGGAGAATCGACGAGAATCTTTCAATAAATGGATCTAGATATGCTAGAAAATACCTGGAATATTCGTTTGGTCTATGAAAAAAGAATAAACGGCCGAGTCCTACAGTCTTGAATTGGAGTGTCTAGTTGGAAATTTCCTGGAGTTTCAAATAGCGTTTAGTTGAGCTGTAATTAGTATTCAGTAGTGTATAGAGTAGTTAATAAAGATAAGTGATTAATTAACTGTTTGTTTTTTTGATAAAAGAAAAAGGCGGATTGGGAAATCCGTGACACACTTTTAAATCTTTTTTAAACGTATGCGTGGTCATAGCGAACTTATTCAAGAAATATCATCTTGTAGTGTCATTGTAGTCATCTTGAAGATAAGTTACATTTTGACCAGCCTGGATTTTAATTTTAAGTTTAATTAAACCAGATAATACTTGAACCACAGTTCTAATTTGAATATGAATATAGCGTTAACTTTACTTGCATTAGGCACATAACAATATATTTAGTGCCATAAAGCGTACAAAAACCTAGATAAACTAACTTATACAAGATTTAATATTAAAAAAAAAAACAAAATCAACAGATATTTCTTAAATTAGTTGTTCAATTGAGCTTAATTCTGTTTTGCTATTGGCGGTAAAAGAACACATTTCAACAATTAATTTAAAACATTTAAAGAGTAAAAATATTTTAGAATAGTTTATTCAAAACTAGCACATAATGTTCTTCTATCGAATTCAGGTGAAGGCATCTATTAACAGATAAATAAATCAAATTCCAATGTCTCATTTTCAGTCAGACAATTTGACCCTTAAATATAGTTTCTATTAAGGGTCATTATGACAACACTTGATTGAAGTTTCTTATGATAAAGTACCGCGGGTTGCATACTACTGTGACGTCACTCTAATGCGCTCCATTCTTTTTTGTGTCATTACAGTAGAAATGTAGATGTATAATTGACGTATGATTGTATAAGCATCGATATTAACAATCAATTAATGAAATATTAAGTAAGGCCATTTATTTCGTATTTGCCCTACTTCATATCAATACATTGATTTATTATACTTTATACAAAGTAACATTTTCTACAAAACTTCTATTTATTTATCTTTACAAGTTTTATGTAAATTTTAAAGGAATGTGCCTCAGCATACATGCATAATTCTGTGAAAATATATGAACTATTCATTAGTTTTCCAGCTACATTCCCAGAAAGGTTTTGCTCACTTTATTTCACTAAAAATCGTCGCACAGATATGCTTCAATCAATTTTATATACTGGAATGTCTCCTTCGTATTAACAGCCTTTGAAAGTTAGAAAGCGGATACATTTATCATGGTTCCAACATTTAAATTGGTCGAGGTCGGCACTTTATTGATATATGATATGTATTTTAAACCCTATTAATATGCGGACTCATTTATTTTCCATCTATCTTTTCCATGTAGGTCGTTCATCCCTTCAGCTGAAAAGATACCATTTTTCTTAGACGTCAGGAGCAGAATTCATAGCGTATTTGCGAATGACGCTTGTGACCAATGTTAACTCTTGAAGCGTCGATTTTAGCGACACTTAAAGTGTCAAAGTATGCCTGTAAAGAGATACTCTATCATATGGGAATTAAATGAAAATTGTATTTTTTTTTTTGATACTTTAATAATAATAATAATAATAATAATGATAATAATAATAATAATAATTGCTTGTCGAAATTTGGCAGAGATCTTAGCCGGCAGAATGCAGAAGGCAATCGTCCTTGGTTCGCTACGTCTGCTCAGAACACACGATTTACGGGCGCAATGATTACTGACTCCACGGAGTGGAGAGTGGTCATTGCTTGACTCTCCAGAACATCTCCGAATGTGTCGGAGCCTCGGAAGGTGTTTACTGGAAAAAAAAATAATAGTAATAATAATAATATCTCTACCCCTCATTCTAATCTCGAGGAATAGCCCAGAAGTCGAAGACTTGTGCGGGAGAGGGGGCGGCATATTATTATTATTATTAAGCAGGCCGCATTTGCGCCCAGGAATGAATTAAGTTGGTAGGCCTTAACCACCATTCAGTGCAGGAATGAGATAAACCTGCAAAACCTCATTAATTAATTTAAGTGTATGTTACTACCCTTGTATTAGGGGAAAAAATGAAAAAAACAATACCGCTCGATTTCTCTTCAAACACTTTTTTACTTTGGTTCGATTAAAAATAATATTTCATGTCACTTTGCCTCTGACCTTGTTGTTATAACTGGTCTGATTTTAAATAAAAATGTAAAAATTTTATATATCTCGGCAAGTCGAGTCTTTATATAGTTTAAAACCAATTGGACTAATTTGTAAGTTCGTTTCTTTAATATTTTTGCATTTTATTAATTTGTAAAAAATCCTTTTAGATTGAAACAAATATGTAAACAAAAATTTTTTAAAAAATGTCTATTATCTGAAGATGGGTGCTATCCCGAAACGATCGTAATAATAAATTTCTATGATTGCATAGTATTTTCCACTATGGTTTTATTATTTTGACCAATTCCCAGGTAATATTTTATACATTGTTATGTCATGGTCAATAAATTGAAAATATTGCTCATTAATTAGAGGGGTAGTCAAACGTCAACTGGTATCAATCTCTCACATTCACCCAAATTGCCAAACATATGGCTTGTCTGATAATATGGCAATATGGAAAAAGGTATATTCTCCTCAATTAAGCTATTTACCTACTTCGAAGATCTTACACTCCTCAAGACAGGTTGATGAAATTTTATAAAAATTTCTGTTTTTTTTTTAAATAACTTTGTGAATATAGACAATAAAACTTAAAAATTGCACTTGCAGAAATTAATACTCTACAATATAAATATGAAAATATTAAGTTGGGTATGATATCAAATATATGAAAAATCGGTTTGATATCTTCTTAAGAAAATTTCGGAAAGAATTTAGAATATTGCTCTCCGGTTTCTTTATTACTAGAGGTTTTCTAAAAGAAAGCACGCTTGTCCTATAAAATTTTATCATACATGAACAAAACGTGTCTGGAAATTATTATCAGGTTTTAACCCTTTTCCAATTTGACCGTGTTCATGTAGGTACTTGCAAATAAATCATATTTTATTTTTATATAGCTGAATACATATTTATTATTATTTGTCCCAAACGCTTTTTGTAATACAGGGTGTAGTTACAAAATGAAACTGAAAATTGGAAAAGTTATATTTAATACGCAGTAAATTTCGTTTAATCTGGCAATTCAAACCATTTACCATTAATCCTCAGTTGATTATTCGGTGTTTATCTTTATACAGGGTGATTCAGAAATTATCTAAAAGAATTTGAGAATAGATGCGTCATGAAAAATGGAGTCAATATTGTAAAAAAAAATTGAAAAAAGTTGTAGTAGTTTCAACCTTTACAACGCTGGGCTACTGTAGTCTCTATCCAGACAATTTCAAATATCCGATTGTGAAGCAAGTATTTACATTAGTTTTTCAAATATCAAAAATGGCTTACGGCTATAGCAAATCGCTGTTGATTGGTATCGTTTTAATTTATGGTGAAGTGAAAATGCTTTAGCACAACGATTTCCCGATAAACATGTGGCAAATGCAGCTATTTTTACAACGGTGTACAGTGAGTGCAAGAGTAGTGAAAACGCAGGCGTGACACGGGAAATTTGTAACCGAATCGTGGAAGAGATGGAGATCCAGGGCATTCACGGCCTATTGTAGCAGTGTGGCGTATCATACACGAGGCTCAATTATATCTGTACCATACACAGCATGTCTAAGCTTTAATATCAAGGGATTAGACTGGAACTGGAGACTTCTGATCGATAATTAATGCCCTATGCATTTGTTGAAGTTATTTCTGTACGGTCCAGGAAATTTTTGTACTGTTACTAAAATGTCTGCTGTATCATCTTTCATTAGTAGTATAAGTAAAATGCAATCAGCATTAGTGGCAAGAGTAACATACCTTCGTATTTAAAGAGTAGATAGTTATTACTAGGTAGTAGTTTGTTGCATGTTCTTGGGTAAGTATCCGAACAAATCATCAGTAGAATGGTTGAACAATTTTCCGACTAATAACCACGTCATCGATAAAGGGTTTCTTGATATTTCGAGATACATATTATTGTTTGTTCTCTTCTGGAGAAAGAATTTTGAAACTGAGGATTAAGTCATCTTGTCGGTATTTATAGCAGACTGTGACAAAGTATATCTATAATACTCTTAATATTTTTTAAGTTAATAAATTTGTCAATCTATTTTTAAAAAGGAATTGCTTACCGTAAAAATGTATTTTTTTAGGTTTTATGTTTGAACTGTGATGTCAGTATATATATTTTTAAAGAAGTTCTTTATCCGAACAATGGCGATAAGATGTTCCCTCAACAATATGGTTTGAATAAGACGGAGGCAGTCGTTACTTGGGTATATCCGCACATTTCTTTACATACTTTTCCTAGCAGGGCGGCAGTGACCGACTGAATGGCCATCAGGTTCACCTGATTTAACCCCCTTGGATTTTTCTTGTGGGGTTACTTAATTTCGCGGGTCTATTTTAATAAACTAAATAAGAGGCTACGAATTAGAACTGAAATTTAAAATAATCACCACGGAAATTACAGATTATTCAATACAAACTGGTGCATGTAGGAATTTAGGAAGGACGCCTATAAAATTCTGATAAATAAGAAATGATGGCTGCTATAATAATAATTATTATTTACGTCAGTTTGTTTATTTATTTGACACAACGTTAAAGTGCTAAATATGCAGATATTGCCTTTGTATATGGGTATTCCAATGAGAACGTCAGACAGGCACCCCGAAAACACCGACGAAAATATCCAAATAGACATTAACCTAGCCCACATAGTCTTAGTGTGGACAGATCAAATAGTGCATCCATTCGTAAACTTCGAGAAGAAAGCCACCCCGCTCCAAAAAAGGCCATTCGTCCTACTGAAATGAATATACAAGCTGAAGAAGATATAATAGATGCTGTCATTGACAACTCTTCAATTAGTGTTCGGCGCATAGCAAATAATCTTCATTTATCACCGAATTTTATATAACATGTATTGAACAGAGAAATGTTACGGTTCGTCAGGAAAATGTATACCTACCTAAGCATTACAAGCTAGAGATGTTCCTTAGCGTTTAAAATTTTGTCACTGGTTATTTTAACAACATGCACAAAATTATTCATTTAGCTTGTCATGTGATCTGATAAAGCGTGTTTTACTAGGGACGGCATCAACAATAATCGTAAAGAACATATCTGAGCGTTACTCAATCAGCAAGCAATAAGATAATTTCATCAATGTTTCAGTGTCAACATTTGGGGTAGCATTTTCGACAATAGTTTACTGCCTTTACATGTTTTAAATGATTGTTGAAATGTAGATCTGTACATAACTTTCTTGAAAGAAACTTTTTTGATTTCATTAATGACGTAGGGCTTAATATTGTTCAAAATATGTGGTATCCCACAATAGTGCGCCACCACATACCAGGAGATAAGTAACTGCTTGGTTAAATGATCATTTCTCGAATAAACGGATAGGTCAACAAGATCCAACAGCATGGTCTTCGCGTTCTCCAGATCTAAATCCTTTGGACCTCTATTTATAGGGACATATGAAGTAGCTTGTGTACCATGTTCAAATCACTATCCGTCAGCAGTTACTTGAAATAATTCAGGATTGAGCTAACCAGATAAGAAATGATACAAATCTCACCCGCCGAATGACAGAATCTTTAATTTGCCGATGTGAGGCTTACATTTGAGCCGAGGGTGCACATTTGAAACAATATTTATAATCTTACTATTTGTTAATTTGGTTAATAAAGGTAAACTAATCTTTAAACTTTAAAAACAATCGGACTACTTTGAAATATGAAATTATATTTTTTTAAATGCTTGTAACTTTAAATAAACAAAAATGAATCGACCTGTGTTCGGCGTTAACCCAGCTGCCATCTGTCAAAGTTTGTTATAGAGCATCCTGTATTAAGAACGGTAAGCAGAAAAGCTTAATATAGAGCATCGTTGCACTCGAAATATTGTAAGGTATTTTCTTTTGGTAAAAAATCAATGTTTCACCTTCAATACTCTAGATATATCATCTCATTCCAAAATGTATGCCAGCTGATTAAACAGTGTTTCTTTCTTCGTTACGCTTCTTCAGATCCCTATGTTATCTGAGAAATAAGATAAGAAAAAATATCAATAACCTTGACAACTGCTAAAAAAATCAGCAAAAATAAAAAAATTTATTTTACAGTTACTCATTTTCATCCTGTATTTTACCGTCTATTTTCTTTTCTTATAAACTTGCTATTCTCAACAGAAGGTTATTTTTACAATTAGTTAGATATTTCCCTATTTCTTCGCTACCTATATCTTTCTGCCTTAAGAAAGCATATTCCGTGTTACTGAACAATCATCGTGTCGTATCTTTGTTATTCTCTACTTAAATGTGATAAACGAATGTACTAAATCCATATTATGTTTCCATATATCCGAGTTTTCCTTGTAGGTGTTAATTCGTTTAGTAATTTGATCGTGTATCAAAAGGAAATATTGTTGGAATTAAGTTATTATTGGTATTATGTCGATTTCGGCTAAACCAATATACTAATATACTTTGGATTGTATTTATTCAGCAGTTTAATGTGTTGAGTTTATTTGTGTAATCGATCGACGCTGGTGTCATATAAGCAGTCTCTGGTGGTATATTGTATTGTTTCCTTATCGGATACTTGGTAATAATATACTGGATAGTTTGTTTTAAAGTCCCACAGCTTCCATTTCTGATTAAAGTCCGTACAGTTTCTGCAGCCCCTTCTTATGTTGACGATAGTCGGCGTCTTAGAGGAAGGTCGAATATCACAATGAATATTGGCTTGTGACAAGGACAAACATGTGATTCCTTAGACCTTGCCTGAGCCTGAAAGTTGTTTGGCAATATATCAGCTAACAAAAAGTGTTATAAATATTTATTGCGCTTCTTCTCAACGTATTTCCAGAATTAAACTAAGCGACAAATGAAATCTTAAGTCCTTTTTGCATTTATTTTTAGAAAAATAAGAACAACGATCAGACAGAAAGATGTGGAATAGGAACTGAACTCATCTAGGATAACACCAGATTGACTGTGTGTACCTTTGGTAGTAAGAGGAAAATAATGTCAGTACTTCACTGTGAATATGACTTATGGAATAAAATTCATGATTCATTATCTACAAAATTTTGGTTAAATTTCTGTAAGACGTCAATTTTCGCATTTACTGATATCACATTTATATAGCGTGAGTCAGAAAGAAAGGGTCAATGCTAAGCTGGAGATATTAGACACCAAAATATTATCTTTGAGCTCATAATACGAATGATGCTAATTTAAGAAATACAGAGTGTTCACAGTTTAAATTTTATTCTGACATTTCTCAATCTCCAGATTCCTTATTCGAAATACAGAACGACCGGTCTTTCTTGGTTTTCGTGTTGACGAGAAAAACAAACATTAGGTACAGATCATCGATCGATAAGGTTTCTAACTTCTAATCTGTGTAGCTCATCCGAACGATCCGCTCCATGTAAACCCATTATAGCTACAACCTATACCTAGGCCGAACGAGTAATATACACGTTTATTTTAGAAGTTATTCTGAGTTTTATCTTGAAAAAGAGATCTTCATCATCTGCAGCAGTTTGCAAAAATTTTATCACATCTTCCGGACTTTCTTGGTTTGTAACTGCTAATTGATTGCTTTAGGAAATCTATAAGCTTGCTATATATACAAAAGTTCAAATCATACTACGTCCGCGGTTCCTCAGTTCATCCTTACCTTGAAATATCGATATTTTCATTCACCACTATGGTACTTTTAAACATTGGATAATATGACCGTAAACTTGAAGGTTGTATTTTCTTTGATTTTTCCTACAATTATGCTAACAATAAATTCTCTACCACCAACAACAACACAAAACTACACCAAAGTAGAAATAAAAGTTGGCATCACAATGACTGCACAATGACAACCCAAAGAGATGACTTGTTTGATGTTTAATAATCAAATTCGATAGAAACCAAGGAAATCAACCCTAACAATGCATAAGTTATCCTAATTTAAAATCTTCTCAAATAATTTCTAAAATTTTTTTCGTACTAAACTATATTTGGACTTACAGAAAAAAATATTGTTTTACACACGAGGATAAAATTCCATTATCATCTCCCGATATTAATACGCTTGTGATTTCAAAGCTCGTAAATTAATATTTTTCGATCGACGGTGAAATAATATTTTTTTACGTTCATGCAAAAAACAGAACTTTATTGAACTATATTTAATGGCACTAGCACAATAAAATGTTTATTGCATTCATCTGTAATTCTACTACAGTTTTGTCATCATGAATTGTCGTGTTCCCACTGCCAAAAGTGAAGCTAGATATTTATAGAGTGTTTTCATTAAAGCAGGTTAGTAAATTTAGATAGATTAATTTCTTTAGATAATTATTGAATAGAGCTTTGTCTGTGAAATTGTTCATTAGCATACCTAGATGTTTGGTATCAGAGAACATACATACGACTTCATTGATAGGAATTGTAGGAGATTTGATTTATATTAGCTTAAAATACCTTTCTAATACAGTAAAAAATGTTACAAAAGCTAATAATAAGGAATATATGGGTAGATATTGTGGGTGTAATTCAAAGCTGGTTGGGGCTTTTGTCCATAGAGTAGTTAGTTTCCCACAATATTATTAATACCTAAAAATATATAGTAAACGTTCAAATCGACGTCATATTTTCCTACACTTAGTGTCATCTAAATAAAATATTTTTTGGTTTTTGCATGAATGTAGAAAAATATTGTATGCAACTCGTACAAAAAGTGCTAATTGCACGCGACGTGAAATTGTCTAACGAGGCCGTCGGGCCTTTTTGTACTTGTTGCATAAATAATTATTATCGTGTTGACTCGACGTGTTGTCCTAATAACTATTATCGTGCTGTATAAGTATAATTGTTGTGTAGCAGTAACTATTGAATAGACCATTCAATAGTTACTGCTTCATGGTAACAAAGGCTTTAAAAAAATGATGGAGACATCGAAGGTAATAATAATAATGATAATGATATCTCTATACCCCTCATTTTATTCACATGGATTAGTCCAGATGTCGGGAGACTTATGCGGAAGAGGGGGTGACATATTATTATTAAGCAGGACGCATTTACATTCAGGAACAACTTATGTTGGCAGGCCCTGACCACTATTCAGTGGTTCCCATACTGAGGCAAAGTTGGAAAGCCTGATTAATTAAGATGATGATCGAACGCCAACAGATATCAATATCTCGCATTGAACAAAGCCAACGGTCTTCCACCCTACCATACCAGCAGAGAGGGTGCCAATTGTCTCCACAAATACTGACGCCTTAAACTGCTCGACCACCGACAGATACTTAAATAAATATTTTTAAGTTCAAAACATACTTAACTTATACCGATAATTTTATAAAATTCATTTCAGAAACTTATTTTTAAAATTGTGGTAGCAGATTTATTTATAACTTCAAAATAAAGAAAGGAATATACATGTTTCAACTACTAAATTTGCATTTTGTTCGAATAGTTTCGAAATAAAATTAGATTCCACTTTTAAACTTTACATCCAGAACTCGTAACTTAGCAACGAAGATCGGTTGGTAGGGGTTAGTTATATGAAGTACTGACCAAAGATTATCCGTCGAGTTTATCTGTGAATTTTATTTTTTTTTTTAATTCTCAGTGTAAATTGATATTAAAAACAGTTTTAGCCATGACTATTATAATTTTAAATTTGTTCAACCCCTTTGTTGTTGTAAGAAAAACAAAAGGTATTGCAGATTATTATTATTGTGTCAAAAAATGAAAGATAATAAAATAAACTGTGTTGTAGGCAAATATGGAACATTAGGTAATGTATTTATTTTATATTTTAACTTTTTCTCGTTATCGGCATACGTATTTTCAGCCCAACCATGAGGGTATCTTTAAATTAATTTGATCAACCCACGCCTAGAATTACACAATGGCTGCGTATGTATTTATATATCCCGGTAGAGATTTCATGAAAAATGTGGGATGTTCTTGAAAGTAAATTGTACTTCCTGGAATTGTGTAATTAAAATGAAATGTGACTTCATTTAAAGTAACTGGAAAATACTAAATAGTATGTATAGGAGTACTATGCGCACACGGTAATTGTATATGCATTATCAGACTCTTATCTTGGTATTGTGAATGACGTTTAAAGCTAGGACGTTTGATTACTTTCTTAATGTTATTCATTCAAACACAGGGTGCGCCGTTTTAGTGATGTATGCACCCATTTAGAACCTCGCAAATTAAAAAGAAAAACGGTTAAATGGGAAAGTTTCGAACAGTTTTTAGAATACATCGAAAACATAAACTGTTGGTCTTTGGGTACTGTTAAGTTAGTAGAAAAATGGTTTTTCCTATTTAACTGTTTTTCTATTTCTTATATTTTCTCAGCCAATTTCACCTAAACCTAAATAATTTCCGAAAATAACGGTAGTCGAAACATTGGTTATATAAGCTTTACTATAGAAATAGTCAAAGAAAGGTTTTACTTTTGACGACAAATTTTTGTTTGTAGGCCATACAGATTCAGAGAAGCATTACGATCGACGCCTCTACATCTAATAATAAAGCATTTGTTTTTCTATTATTTATTACTTTTTCTACACTGTTAAAAGTACATTAAACAACAAGTTTAGAAAAGCAAAGTTTTACTAAACGAATATAGTTATAGTTTAGTAAAACCGGTTTTCTGACGAAATTTGTCTGTACTATTTTTTCGTATTTTGCGTAGTAGTTAATTATAAGCAATAATGATAGATATAAAAGCATTACAAAATTAGAAATTTAAAAAAAATCATAGTAGATAGCTGCGTAGGATTTCCGTAACCCAGCAACTTGACATGGCTTTGTTTATTTATATAATAACAGTTAAGTTTCATCATTGGTTTTATAAGCTTCGATATCTCATTTTTGTGAAGCTATATATTAAATTATAAAAATGAGTCTTGCTACTGAAAACGATTTAGAAAATTGTTCTAGACATTTCAAATGCCGTTTGAAAAGTATTTTCCAGCTTACTTCTTTCAAAATCTAAGGAAGAATACGAATATAAACGGCGCTTTCTATGAAAAAAGGATATATTCAAATAGAAGTTAGTCAGTGTCGGAGGGCAAATAAAATGCGTTGTAGTTTGTTGACCTTGACTATGTTTATCAATGAACCAACAAATCACTTGATGTATTTCGCTGTGGGTATGGTAGGGTGGAAGAATGTTGGCTTGGGTCAATGTGAGAGATCGATACTGGTTGACATTTGACTACCCCCTAATTAATGAGGTTTTCCAGGTTTCCCTCATTCCTGCACCGAATGGTGGTTAGGGCCTACCAACGTAAGTCGTTCCTGGGCGCAAATGCGGCCTGCTTAATAATAATAATAATATGCCGCCCCCTCTCCCGCACAAGTCTTCGACTTCTGGGCTAATCCTCGTGGTTAGAATGAGGGGTAGAGATATTATTATTATTATTAAGCTTAGCCCCCCCATAAATCAAATTAGCCCGCCCAAAAATATTCGTAAACAACTCACACACATTTCAGAAACGAAATTAAAACACAGTCCACCCGGGGCTTTAACCTCCCCCAGATTTAATCTACGTGATTATTATTGTTTTTAAGATACAAAAAAATGTTTCGTATAAAATTATTAGTTTTTTTATTCCTTATCAAGTTTAGGGTAAAAAAAAATTGCTTCCCATTTGAAAATCGAAAGTTAACCTCGGTATGACCTTCAAACATAGTCAAGGTCAAAAAAACTGGAACGCCATTTTATTTGTCCCCCGACCCTGATTACTATTTGGCACATTTTTTCATAGAATGCTCCGTTTTCGAAATATGTAGCTTTCTTAAGTTAAATGAACTACCCGGTATACCTATATATTTATTATTATATATTATATTATAGCTGTTTATAAAAATAATATACCTATGGCTACATATTTTTTATTGCAATTAATAAAAAAGGCAAATCAGTAGACTATAAAAAATAACAGTTCTGTTATGTTGTTCACCTTATAAACAAATTTTTTGGTACCTGATTGCCTGCAGAAAAGTCAGGGGAGTTTTCTATGGTTAAAATTAAGATAATTTTGTTTAATTAGCATAGGGTTCCAGTGACGTCATTTCCGAGAAAAGCAATGTTGAAAACAAATATCAATTTAAAATTCGTAACTTCTAAACCCCTTGAGATATTTTTGGCAAATTTGGCATAATTTTTTAGTATGTTATTATGTGAAAAATATAAAATTTGCAGCTTGTTTTTTTATTTTGTTTTTAAAATTTATCCAAAAATTTGTTCTTGTAATATCCGGTTCAATTATTAAGGAGTGTATTTTTATAATAGTGTCTTTGCCAATAAGCCACTATTGTAAAACCACTACCTAACACTTATTTTAAATAACAGAAATATACAAAAATGTTATATACCTAAACAAAATATTTAAAAATAGGATATCTTTACAACGACATAATAAAATGTGTATGCCATAAGTATTTTTCAAAATGATTTATTTTTCTCGGATGTTTCCTAGAAAAACTCATTTCTCCAGTTAACTCGATCACTCTGTACAACATAATATTTGAACAGAGAGCATCAACATACTTTCACCACTGCCTCTGAGAGCCCAAGGATAATATCAAGCTAAATAGACTACTTTAATTCTCAAGCTATTCTCTTAAATGTCTTTACCAGAAAGTGAATAGGCATTTCAGGAGTGTTAACTGCTTTAGTTTCGGTCTCGGGAATTCGTTAATTCAATACATTTGCTGAGCAGCTGGAATTGGCGTTAAATAATAAAATATACTAGCTGCAATGCAAAATAGATTGTTGAATCAAAACTATTTTCTTGCCATATACGATCAAAAATAAGAATGTTTTTTCTATAAATAGGAATGGCAAAAAGCATGACCATGTTTTTCAAAATATTTCCAAAACGAGTTAACGCATAATTATGAATTTTGGTACGTAGGACAATCCTTAAATGTTCTAACAAACATCTATGATATATTGCTAATGTCCTTAAAATTGTGTTTAGGATAGAATAATCGAAAAAAAGAACAATACAGTTAATGGTCTAGATTTTCTGATTAAGCCAACGTTTCAATTTTATTTTAAATCTTTCTTAGAGCTACAATAGGAAACAAGAGATAAGAATTACAAAAAAAAAAACATTAACAACTTATAACAAAAAATTAGTTATACGTTCATATAAATAATTTGAAAAAACATATTAGATTCTTATTAATTAAACAACCAAACAAGTAAGACAAAAGAATTAGATTAAAAAATTAAATTAAAAAATTAGTAGTAACCTTACCCAGCAAGACAAAACCAGTCAAAAAGGTAAAATTGTTATTCATCATACAACGAATTAGTCAAATAAGAAATGATTTTTTCAGTGAGATATAAATTTATAATAGTAAACTGCAATGTTTCAAATAGTCTTATATATCAAATATAGAAAAACCCCTATAAGAGAAAGCAATAAAAATAAGACGTTGACAACAAAAGAATAATGTACTGAATGTTCATATTTTATTCTCATTTCATAAATTTCTTAATGATACCATTGTAGATTACGCTTAAATTTTCTGTATCTGACTTGTTGTTAATGGTATTATTGTGTGATTTTATACACAGCATCTCGCTAATAAGACTTTTTTGGCAATTGCAATCTTTATCAAAAATCTTAATTGAATCATTAAAATTGAAATTATGGTTATGCTTGAAATGATGTACATATGTTCCTTTTGTTAATATATTTAGGGTCGCATGGCGGTCTATGAAAGACTAACTGGAAAAATCGTATCTGTCTCACGTAGTTTATGGTATTCAATGTAATGATTGTTTGGGGATGTATATTGGACAGACAAAACAAAATATCAAACATAGAATGAGTTCTCATAAATCGCCATGTAACCCTAAATACATTTTTTTCTGTATATTACAAAGGCATTTTAAGCTAATATAAATCAAATCTCCTACAATTACTATCAATGAAGTCATATGTATGCTCTCTGATACCAATCATCTAGGTATCTTAATGAACAATTCCACAGACAAAGCTCTATTCAATAATTATAAAAAAAATAATCTAGCTAAATTTACTAACCTGGTTTAACTAAAACACTATAAATATCTAAGTTCACTTTTGAAACTGTGAGAACTCGAAAATTTAACCACAATAGATGAGATTTGACCTAAATCTGCATTTTTAGGATTGCTTCTTCTGGTGACCTCCTTTAAGTTGAGTCAACTATAAAAATTATTATGCCAATAAATTAAAATTATTTGAAATTAAATATCGACAATGTCAAAAGTGACTCTAACCTGACAATGAATTTTAAATTAAACATGACAAATACATACTTAAATAACAAATTAATGAAATAATAAATTATTTGTAAAGAAATTACATTTGTAAAGGTAAGGTATAAATCATATTTTAATTTTTATTGAAAATGAAAATTCAAATATAATTTTTGCTTTACAAATTCGTTAAATTTAATAAGCTCTTTATAAATCACCTCCTCTGAGGTTTTACTTGAACCCGATAACATATTTATATACGAGAAAATATAAGCCTTATGAAGTTTATTAATAGCCACATTAATGCCCTTTGGGGCACGCTGTGAAGTCTAACGCTTTTGTAAATAGCATGTCGTAAACCGCAAATAACACTACATACATTATGTTTTCACTCTCTGCGGCAAAAATTATATTTTTGAGGATATATATACGAAAAAATAAAAAAAGTAATTATCGACCTGTCCGAACGTATTTCTCCTTTTAGTATAACAAATGCGGAAGTAACTTGCTTAAATATGAGCACTTTTTTAGTTGAATTCAGCTCGGATATTTTGAATAAAAAACCTTATAAAAAACTGTACATGGTGGGCAAATTTCGATGTTTGTATAGGTAGTTCTATAGAAGATAGAAAAAAAAAATGATCCCCACTCTCTCTCTATTTTTTTAAGAGTCAATGCCAAAATGACTTACCGTCTTTTTTATTTCAAGTAATAAACGAAATTTCAAAATTCCTACTTTTTGATACATGTCTGTAACTTGGTTTTTTGTAAAGTTAGATAAAAATAATTAATACGTTCTTCAGACACTTTTTGAGTAGAGGCATATTGTTTTTGTAACTTTATTAATGTTTGAGTTATAACCTGAAGTTGTTTTTTTTTTAAATACCAACCATAGGTGGCCATGAGCCAGTTGAAATCGTTATTTTTTTCTTTATATGTATATCTATAAAAACAGCGAAATTTGCCCACCCTGTACATTCTAATGATTTGAATACAGGAGACTAGACTAGCAACAAGATCGTACTTAGTTCACCGTTTTATATTTTTACTAGACATTTTTAATACATTTTTAATAGTGGCCACCGACCACTATTCCATTCCTTATTTTGGTATACTGTAAGTTCTATATGTATTTAAATAACTACATACACAAACCACTGGTTGAGGGTAAATATATGGATTAAAATGTTTGAAGAGAAAATAAATAAACGGGAATGGTTTGATAGTAATCTTAGTGTGGTTATAAGGACATAAGTTTGACATTAATTGCCAGAACTAAGTGGACTGTATTATTTTTATCAAGCGAGGTATAGAAAATGAGACTTAGAATTCTGCAGGCTGCTATCTTGAAGAACAAAATAAGGGATGGGAAAGCGTAAAATTCAATTATTATTCAATTAAGTTTTTAGCTGAATTGATACTGTTTTTCTCGCTACTTTTCCAAAATAGATATAATTTCTTGTCACTTAACCATTTAGGTACACTGAACAAATTGCACTTAAGAGTTAAAGGAAAAAACCAGTCCACAAGTTAATAGAAAAATAAGATTTAACGACAATGCAAAATTATGTAACTGCCCTTTTAACTACGCTTGACAAACGGCTATTTCCAGGACTTTTTAACGAATACTCATTTTAAAACTTAGATATCGACATATCAATTCTTTGTTAGTAGCTATACGCTGTGATCAGTAAATATTTTAATAGTAAAAACTCTAATGGCATACACACACAACACAGCCCCACAAAAAAAATAAAGTTTATACACAAGAGAGTGACATATGTATTCCCATGTATTTTTCGACGCTGAATCCGATCCCGAGCTCATAATTGAGCCTACACATCTGGAATTGGCCCCAGGGGCCGAAAATGGCCTAAAATGCGGTTTCCGGGATAAGGCGAAGTCGACGCTGAATTTTGGAGCTAAAGCCGGATTTGTGCTCGAAAAGTTTATGGACAACTGAAATTCCGGGTTTAGGTCCGGGAAAATGACCCCTTGGGGCGGGAAAATAAACCCTTGGGGCGGAAAAATTCGGTTTTGGACGTCCCGGTCGCGACTGCGGTATATTTGTGTGTTTTTCAATTCTGGACCTGAGACTGGGTGTGAAAAGTTTTTGGTCAGCTGAAATTCCCAGTTTGAATGCGGGAAAATGGCCCATTGGGGCCGGAAAATCATATTTCGGACGTAATAATAATGTAATTTTCTCATCTATTGTGGTTGAATTTTCGAGTTCCCACTTTCAAAAGTGAAGTTAGATATTTATGTTTTGTGAGTGTTTTCATTAAACCAGGTTAGTAAATTTAGATAAAGTGATTTCTTTAGATAATTATTGAATAGAACTTTGTCTGTGGAATTGTTCATTAGCATACCTAGATGTTTGGTATCAGAGAGTATACATATGACTTCATTGATAGGAATTGTAGGAGATTTGATTTATATTAGCTTAAAATACTTTTCTAATACAGTAAAAAATGTTACCAAAGCTAATAACAAGGAATATATTGGTAGATATTGTGGGTGTAATTCAACGCTGGTTGGGGCTTTTGTCCACTGAGTAGTTAGTTTCACACAATATTATTAATAACTAAAAATATATAAGAGATAATACGTTGTTACGATTAATGGATAATTTTGATGCCTCTCTTAAATTGCTCTTTTTGCGGTTGAAATTATTAATTTTTGTATTTTGTATTTGTATTGTCTCTACTATAATATTCTCTCTCACACACACACACTGAAAAAAAGGCCAGTAACTTTACAAATTTACTTTGTAAGTATATCCTTATAATTGTCTTAAAATAATTCTATAAATAATGATGATATTACACTGACACTTGTAATTTTACAAGAAAACTGCAAATATACAATAAAACCGTAAACTTCCTATGTAATTATAATATATTTTGTACATTTATTGAATATATTGTAATACATTTACAATTAACAATGTGAAATCCATTTTTACATTGTAAAATTACTGAATATAACAAATTTGCTATATAATTGACTGTAAAAATATGCATAATGTGTGTGAAGGTACTACTAATTTTAAAACGCACTATACCACCATCACGTTGAGAGCGTTGGGTGGTGACGCCTTCATTATTTCTTGCTTCATTTCGATGAATGCAGCGTGTACCTAGGACCTAGGTACTTACATAATTTTTGTGAGTAGTGACTAGCAATATAAACATATGTAGAGTGAAAAGTGAGTGTTTTTGGTACTATAAATAGTTTTGTCTAGTGCTTGTTGTAACATAACCTCAATTAGATTCAGAAGTAGGTATGTAAGTTATACATTGTGATGGTCCATTTGCATTCTGTTATATTTCAAATTTAAATATATTTTTTAAGTTTAACAAAGGAGTGATGTGCGCAGGCTTACAAACAACACCTGTGGCGGATAGTGTTGAGACGAGGTAGGAAGTGCGACAGAGTAAAGTGTTGGGAGTTAGTAGTTGTATGTTCTATCAATCAGCCATTCGATCTAGCCTAAATTATAGGAAAAAGAATTGCATTGCATGCATCTTAAGTATATGCATATATACTTATTATCTAACGCAGTTGAGTCCTTACGTACATAGGAATAAGTTAGATATACTTATTCAGTGAAGCTGATCCGAATTCGAGAAAAGCCAGTGTGGACACGTATCCTTAGTAATAAGAAACCTCCGAGACTTGGATGAAGAAAGAGGGGCCCCAAAAGTTAAGGTACCCAACGACCCGGCCACCGCTGGAGGAGACGTAAGCTGTTATCTATATCAGGTTCGATTGACATTACATTGTTTTTCACGAGAACTTTGTGTGTACCCCAAAAGTTAAGGTACCCAACGACCCGGCCACCGCTGGAGGAGACGTAAGCTGTTATCTATATCAGGTTCGATTGACATTACATTGTTTTTCACGAGAACTTTGTGTGTACCTACTTATCTATGCACATTTATATAATTAATATTACTTTGTAATAGTTAGTATAAGATCATCGATTTCATTTGAATATCATAAAATGTTAACTTTAGTTCCATGAATATATTCTTACATTGTTATATGTTTTGTATAACGTTAAGTGTTCTGTTTTACACAACCTAAATGTGCAGGTACAAAATTTTAATAAAAAATTGCCGTAACACCATATTATTTTATTACTTCAGTATATATAGGTACATGTACTTCTAAGCTAAAAAAATAAGCAAAGTGCAGTTAATATATTGAAGATATAATAAAGCTGTAACTACTAATTAGCTAACTGGGCCGTAATCGGAGTACAAAATAGCTATTTGTATAATCAGAAAAGTACCTACGGTTTTGTGTAACAAATGTTTTTCACACAATTTGTCCAAAAATTTTAATTATAAATTTAAAAAGGATTATTCTGCTGATTGTAAAGTATACAAGGGGGCTATAATAGAAATAAGTATTATTTTCAACTAAATGAGTCATAAATTCCAAAGTACTTAATTTTTTGTATATAAATCTGAAAAGCATATAGAAAACGAATTTATTGCTTCGGAAATGTTTGACTTCACTGGGATATTATATCAAAAATTCAGTATTACTATTAAGGCGGGTGTTTGTTAACATTAGAAGCAATTGGCATTCATGTTAATTAGGCTACTTAATATGAGTACATTTTGCTTTTGAAATATCAGTCCGATGCAGAGATGTTATTGAGAAACTCGTGGAAAAGCCTGATATGTTACTTAAGGTAAGTAATAATCGTTAATTCCTTACGATATTTCAATTTTTTTCATGTAGGCATAATTAATCTATTAGGTATAAATGAATTACTATTCAGATTTTTTTTAGGTATCTATGTCAAAGCACTGTTAGTGAATTCGAATGTTGTAAACAAGATGTCTTGTGTACGGGTAGGTCAGTTTCGACACTTTTAGGAGGTGTCTTTTATTCTCCAAAAATATGGTCCAAATGTCACGGGAATATTTTTGAGAAAAATTGAATAACGAAAATTTCATTTCGATATCTTGATTAGTTTTGATATAGCATTTTTTTTAAATTTTAGGCCTTTTCTATGATACCCCATATTACATACATGATGTTTCATTAAAACATATATATGTTTGTTATAGCAGCGGAAAACTAGAAGTTATAAAAAAATATTCCTCAAGCCAATAGATACTACACATAGAGAAAAAATGTCTTTACAATGTATAAATATTAATATAATAAGTAGAAAAGTTACCACAGAAAACGATCAAAATTTAAAAATATCATGTAGGTATCTCTTAAACAAATCAAAATATCGAAATGTGATTCTCGCTATTCAACTTTTCGTAAAAATTAAGTTGCAAATATTTTGACTACTTTTTTCTGTCTTTTCGGAAACCTTCTATACCGAAGTGCCCAAATTGGACCATCCTGTGCAATAAATAAAAAAAATTACATTGTAGTAATAATATAAAATGTATTATTACAATGTAACTATACAATTGCCTATAAAGTTACTTTGCAATTTTACAAGTAATTTTGGAAGTTACATTGTAAAAATACTTTTTGTATTGTAAAATCACAAGGTAATATTACAATTGCAAAACCTGAAATTACACCACAAAATAAATTTACAACGTAATTTTACATTTTATTTGTAAAGTCACAATCGATAAGAAAATTACAGCAATAATGAGGGGTAAATGAATTGCCATCTATTTTAACTGTAATTATTTTTTACAGTGCACACTAGAGTCTTGGTTTTGTCTATTAAATCAAATAGGTTATGTGAATGTGCTGTACCCACTATGCTTTCCAACTTCTGACAACCTATATGTCCTTCTGATTGTCCAATGTATACTTTATCACATGCACATGAAATGCTCTATACACCATTAATACAAAATCTTAAGTATCCTACTCCTAAAGATCGCGCACATTATGCCTGCACGGTATGAATTTGCAAAGCCTCTTCATGAAGGTAGGTACGTGCCATCACCTGCAACGACCGTCAATGCAGGTCGTGTCGGTGACCTTCAATGTCTATGCCTGATCTCGCTCTAATTCTACGTAGGGTCTGTTCCCACAAAAATCAGGGATTGGTTTCAAACTGTTAGAAATATTCGACCAGTGAAGTTGTGGATGTGTCGCTGAACGGTCGGGCACCCTCTCTTATCAACAATCTCTATTTGCTTACTATAAACAAACTACTCTTTCATCAGATGACACTGCGAAATATTGGATTTGATGAACATTTTTTGTGACATTCGGAAATACCCAAAAAATGTCGTCGATCTCTCTCCAGTTCACGAAATAAATGATGAATATTATGATACAGCTTTCTCTTTTTATTGATAGTGTGAATACAGAACCTTCTCATTTCCTGGGTTCCTCCTCTTTCACCCTTCATACAACATTGCTAAAATGAAAATTTCTTCATCCGAAATACACTCAAATACTATTTAAAATTTTCGAAACATCTGCCACACATAGAACCTGCACAAAAAGTTGCTACTCCGTGCTGCACAAGTGTGCGGAGTCATACAGTTTTGCAGGTTCGCACTGTGCTGGTCCGTGCTGACATAATGTGCTTGATCTTTAACGGTTAATGTTGGGAAGACTGTCCATATCTTCATCGGGGTGTTGTTAAAATTAAGCAAACTCGAGAAAATACTAAAAATTACCAAAATATGCCAACCACTCTTCTAAATTATAGAGCACCGGATTTTCCCCATCATAGAGAGATCAGCCAAAGTCACGTTTACATTTTATTATTCACAGGCATAGATCCGCGCGCAGTAATTGCAATTAAGTAAAAGGCATTACGCAGCGGTGGTCATGCCGCGCGCAGCGCGGCCAGAGGGCTTTAGCACGGAGAAAGGTCAAGTCAACTTAAAAGCTGCCTCTGCCAAGCTCTAATGATGATCGTACAACATCAGCTAATAGTTAATAGCAAAGTTGTCAGAATTTAAACATGTAAAAGATTTTTTTGCAATTTTACAAAAACACAGCGACATATTTGCCCTATGTTACCAAATATATTATGCATTTTTGAGATATTTTACTACATTCGCAAACTATACAGGGTGTCCTGAAATTAATAGGACATAGAGCAAGAGTAGATTCCTGATGACGAAATAATGTGATGTAGCAAAACTTACCTTAGTCAAAAATTGATGGTTAAAATGATACAGGGTGTCAAAGTTAAAATTTCTCATTTTGAAAACCTATAGAGTAGCCTTTTCATATAGGTAAGTTTTGTAAAATTGCAATATTTTGGGCACTCCTACTTGCACCTGATTTGAGTTGGTTTTAATGCAGGACACCCTGTATATAAATAGAACGCGACTAATTTTTTTATTATATTTTCTATATTTTAAATTTCATAAGCTGCAATCTTATAATTACTACTACTTGAAGTTGCATGCATGAATCTATGTTCGAATAATTATTATTTCTCACATACATCTAAAGGATTTACAGCTACAGCTTTTAAGATATTTACGATTAAAAAGCTTTCGAGACGCAGTGACCATAAAATTAGTTAAAATTAGATGCCACGATACCCTTAAATCGTTAAAATTAATTTTATTTGGCAATTTGGCATGATCTGATTCTTATTTATGGGTTTTTACCTTTTCGATATTCGTAAATAACTTTTAAAAAAAATATTTTCATACATTTTGAGAGACAGGTTTTTTTTTTTTTTTGGAGGCGATAAATTCAAATTTGTCTCTAATTTTTATGCTATTAGTAGAGAGCACTTATAACACATCATACTTTTTTAAACGGGAGAGTTTTTTGCGGCTTAGTGTATTCATCTAACTATTGAAACAATTTATTGTTCAACCTTTTTTATCTGAAAAAGGTGCACCTTGTTGAAGTTGTTAGAAGTAACCCTTAATTTTAACGACTTCAACAAGACATACTTTTTTAGGATAAAAAAGAAAGGAGAATCAATTGTTTCAATAGCCAGATGGATACACTAAGAACACGACAAAAATACTGCCATTTAAAATAAGATAATATGCCATATGTGGCGCTCTCTACTGGTAACATCAAAGTAGAAACAAATTAGAATTTCGCGCCCTCAACAACCTCCAATCCACAAAATGTATGCCAATATTATTTTTGAAAAGGTACCTACTTAAAAATATCGAAAATAAAATTTTAACTCTGACACCCTATAATTTTTTAAACATCAACTTTTGACTAAGGTAAGTTTGGCTACATCGCTTTATTTTGTTGCACTATGTTCTAATAATGTTAGGACACCCTGTATAAGAAAACCAGTAGGTTTCTGTTATTAACTCGATATACACTGTTATTCATATTCAGAGACCTCAGTTCAGATAACTGCTTTTCAGTTTCATTAGATTGTTTATCTATGCAAGGCAAGGAATGCTCTAGGGTATTTTAACCAAGTTACGTATTTGCGTTTAAAAGCTTTATTGTTTACCCAAAAATGAATTGTTTGTGGTTGGAATTCAGGGTTAAGGGATTTAAGATGAGATATAAATTCCATTTATAATTTATTATGTATTCAAACGTGAAACGTGTGGATACAATTTTCAATTAACATTTCTGTCTGAAAAACACAGGATATTAAATAACTGTATCTTCTATTACATCTACATATGGCTTGCAATTTGATTCTACTGTTCAGTAGGTGTAAAACTAGCAAACAGATTTAGCTCTGTTTGAAACCAAAATGAAGTGTATTGTGATATTCGTGATAGGTATGTAAAAAGTATTTTATCTACAACAGTCGTATAATGACTATGATTTGACATTGTTTCGAAGGTCACAATGATTTACATTATCCCACCTGTGCTTATATAAATTTATTAACGCATTTAGTGCGATAATCGCATTGTGAATTAGATAAAATTCAAATTAGACATTTCTTAAATAAACAAAATATAGAGCATCATATCAAAATCAATTATTCAATACATTGAAACTAATACAATATTTACAATTGGATAAATTATTACCACAATTTGCTTGAATAGAAATATTTTGAGTGTGAACATAATTTTTAGATATTGATGAAGTAACTTCGGAATATTTTCGGTTTCCAAGTGAATATTCTCTCTTTCATCTAGAACTTTTATAGCCGTTCGATTCTTGTTTTCAGTAGACAATGTAGGCGTCAGCGGCAGAATTACGCTTCCGAACACAATGTCTTTTCATACTAAAAAGATCTGCTCCACAATAGGCTAAAAGGGAGGTTGAAGATTGCCGAAAACAGTGCTTGGTATACGCATTTGTATTAGGCAGTTTAACAAATCGTAATGAGTTTTAGCATATTGCCAATAGTATTTATACCAATAGGTTGGTTGGGACATTTACCAGCTTTATTTTGATGAAAGTAGCGAACATGGCTTTCATTTATTAGTTTGATGTATTTTTTCTACTAAATTTTATGAACAGATATTCATCACTGCCCACATTCATTAAAAATATGACTATTTCCATATTTGGTAATATCTTAGCATTTTAGGTTTGTACCCTTCTAATTTTCACTTCATTATCTATATCTGACAGCAAATCATCGCTTAAACTCATATTTACACTTTCATAATAATTATGAGAAATAATTCAATGACAGCTATGTGTATGTCCGTTGGCTATGTTGACATCTTCTTAATGGACGATTTTTACATTATGTAGTACTAGAATATAAATTATGTATAACCATACTAATTATTATTATTATTATTATTAACGTCGACATTTTATATAAAACGTTGTACTCTATGTAGCTGGGTAACTGTACTTCAACGGCATGATATACAAAAAATGTAAATAAGTGTTTGCACCTTGAACAGGTCTGATTGGGGAATAGGGTTGCAGTAGTGATATGCTCTCTCTATGGTAAACGAAATATGTCAGCAGTGTTGTTTTATTTATCGTGGGAGTGTCAAACGTTAAAATTTTCAAAATAACTCATGTATACAGCAGTACAGTAGTAAGTTAATCGATATGAGCCTTATTTACGGTGAAGTTAGCCACTGTTACCAGAGGATTATCAATTACGAGTTAGGTTTTGTGAGTGGTTATTGCAACAAAATGCTGAAAATACCCAATTTACTGCTCGCAATTAAACTGGACCACTGTTAACATCGTTTTTCATTGAATATTTGGAAAGGAATTATTAATGTGCGTCTAATTGGAACTTTCATATTGCCCAATCGTATCGATGGTTTATAATATCTCGATTTTTTCGCAATAACCGGTCTGCCCTTCTAAAAAATGTACCCCTAGCTGTCTGACAATGCATGTGATTTTTACATGATACTACACCTGCCCACTTTCGGCTAGATATTCGAGATTATCTCCAACAAGTGCACGGAATACGGTTGACAGTTTTTGTCAAAAGTTGCAGTACTTTCAAAATTAGTGTAACAAATTTTACTCATTTTAAAGACATGTCATTTTGGTTAGATCTATCTATCACTTAAGTAAAGTAAAAACGCTATAATTTTTTTTGTGCCGGTGATACTTTAATCAGATAATCATAGAACTTGGAAGGTTTTTTCGTGCGATGTAATGATAACGCTAGTTTGCATTGTCACTCCATTACAGTAGATCAGATTCCAGTGGCACGCAATTAAATATATTTTTTGCATTACCATATTTATACATGTATGTTGAACATTCACAAATTTGTTATCGCTTCTGAATCACCCTGTATACAGGGTGTTTCCTAACTGAACAGCCAAAATGAAATGTCCTATGTAAAATCGAAACGTAAACGTAATTTTAAACGTAAAATGAAGAGTAACTTTTTTTCATATCGGGTTTCGTTTAGAAGATATTCAGTTATAAAAATAATTGAGTAATTGATAAATGTGGATTCATTGTTAGAATTTGTTAAAGAAAAGTCTTAATTTTCCACAATCCTTTATTTATATGTGATTATTTTTGACTACGAGTTATAAAAATATTTTATTAAAGTAAATAATAAAACAAACAACAAACATTATTACAAAGTGGCAACGCAAAACAAGTGAATTATAAACTGCTTCAAAATTTACAGTATGTTGTATATTATGCACTGCATTTAAAATTCCACCTTGTAATTGTTCAATAGTATTGATAGGTTCTGCATAAACTAATTGTTTTAGGTGACTCCATAGGTAAAAGTCAAGGGGATTAAAGTCCGGTGACCTTGCAGGCCAATGAACGGGACCGCCCCTTCCGATTCATCTCCCATTGAAATTATTATTCAGCCACTCCACCACATATCTTCCAGCATGTGGCGGTGCCCTGTCATGCTGATACCACATTGTGTTTTGCAGACCAATAGGAATATCATCATATCATTTTCTAAAAATGCCATGTATGCGTCACCATTTAAACGATTAGGCAAAATTTGAACAGGTAGTAATTGTCCATTGAAAATACCACACCAGGTGTTTATAGAAAATCTTTGTTGGAAACCTCTAATTCTAACTGCGTGTGGATTTTGTAAAGACCACGTATGCTCGTTGTGAGTATTCTTACTTCCATTCCTCGTAAACATTGATTCATCTGTCCAAAGTGTTTCTCTAATAAAGTTAGGATTTTGTTCATTCTGTTCAAGTAGCCAATGACAAAATGCTAACCGCTGTACCTCGTCGCCTGGATTCAAGTGATGAACTTTTTGATAGTGATATGGATAAAACATTTCTCGATTAAGAGTTTTCCAAACACAACTTGTGCGGCAATTGTAACTGTATGCTTCTAGTACTGGTCGTTGGATCATCAAGTACTACATCAATAATGGCAATTTCTTATACAGCAGTGTGCTGTTGATGTGGACCTCCACTACGCCGTTCATTAATTCCAAACTCACGAAGCCTTCGAAAAGCATTAGAAAAAACTGTACGGTAAGGTTGCCGTCTATATATATTATTCCCTACACGCAGCTCTAGTGTTACCATCACAGTATCCATAAACGTAAATAATGTCAGCAAGTTCTTCGTTACTAAACTGCATTTTAAAAGAAACACTAACATAAAAGTCATAAAAGTCACTCAACGTTATACAAAAATAATTACTTGAAGACAAGCTGTCAAATAATAAACAAACTTTTATTTTCATAGCTGCTTTTTTTACATTTTTTTAAATATCTCCTAAACGAAGCCCAATTTTAAAAAAAGTTACTCCTTGTTTTATGTTTAAAATTCAATGTTACATATGACACTTCATGTTGGCTGTCGAGTTAGGAAACACCCTGTATATGCGTAAATAATTATAATACCAATTTTGATTACTTAAAAGTACTAGGTATACTGCCCCTACTTCAGCAATTCATGTTAATCCATTCAGAGGCTAACTTGTGATAACTATCTATCTCAAAGTGGCTGGTAAAAACCCATAAATATGAATCATATCATGGCAAATTGCCTAATAAAATTAATCTTAACGATTTAAGGGTATCGTGGCATCTGTTCGTGACTAATTTTATGGTCACTGCGTCTCGAAAGCTTAAAAATTATATGTCGTAAATATCTTAAAAGCTGCAGCTGTAAATCCTTTAGATGTACGTGAGAAATAATAATTACTCAAACATACTCCATGTAACTTCAAGTAGTAGTAATTATAAAATTACAGCTTCTGAAATTTAAAATAATAATAATAATAAACGAAATAAAGTTCATGTAGATAATATATTTTTATTTTTTTTTTTATTTTACATACAACTACTCTACAGGTAAACCCATTTAACGAGTAGGAAAAACATATATAACACAAAATATAATTTAACACAAAAAACAATAGTAAACTACAAGAACAACAAAAAAATACAATAGAAAACAAAAGCAAAAAAAAAACAAAGATTTATTTACGGTTTGAAACAACTTTTTATGGAACTGACAGAACAATTAAAAATGTCAAAATTCTCACATTGACAGTTATAGACATTGCACATGAAGAAAAGAGGTGAAAATTTAAGCACATTTGAATTCGGGATGGAGAGGTAGAAGGTCTGAAGTCTTCGAGCATTAAAATAAGGTACTCGAAAATTTAATCTGCTTAATAAATGTTGACAATCAATCATATTGTGAATAAGTTTAAATAAAAATAATTGAGAACAACACTTACGCCTCTGTTCAAGTGCCGCAATTGAGAATCTTGTCAAAAGCACTTCCTGCGGAACACCCACTTGTGGATAAACGGAATCTGATTTGTAACATAGTAACTTTAGAAATTTCCTCTGAATCCCCTCAAGACGGTTAATATGGACGTTATATTTAGGATTCCACACAAGAGAGCAATATTCAATTTTTGACCGGACAAAAGCAAAATATAATATTTTCAAAGTATTTACATTAGAAAAATCTTTACTACATCTAATTAACCAACCTAGCATTTTAAATGAATCAGACGTTACTTGATCAATATGAGCGGCAAAGGACAATTCTTTATCGAAAGTTACTCCAAGATCACGAAAAGTAGATGGTCGCTGAAGAAGGGCAGTAGCCAAAGTATAGTTAAAAAGGAGAGGTGTAGTTATGGTCGTATATGTCATTATATTATATTTAGAGACATTTAACTCAAGTTTGTTACGAAAACACCAGTCATTAATTTTACATAGGTTATTTTGCAAAAGTATACAGTCATCTTGAGAATTAATAACTTTAAATAATTTTAAGTCGTCGGCATACAACAAACAGTTAACCTCAAGATCGTTCACAATATCATTAACAAACATGTTAAATAGCAAGGGTCCAAGTATAGATCCCTGAGGGACACCAGATGTTGCGGAATATTCAATAGATTTAAAACCACTGTAAGCTACATATTGTTTCCTATTCGAGAGGTATGATTTGAAAAATAATAGCATATTATAAGAAAAACCGAAATTAGCAAGTTTGTTAAGTAATACACTATGGTCAAGTCTGTCGAATGCTTTAGTGAAATCTATATAGATCACGTCCATTTGCTGCCGTTGGTCAAGCGTTTCAGCTATATTCTGGGTAATACAGAGCAGGTTCGTAGTAGTCGACCGTCCTTTCATGAAGCCATGTTGATGTTCGGATATTTGAGAGCTGACGTTAGAGTAGATCGATTCGTGAATTAGTATCTCAAATGCTTTGAGAAAATTGCACAAAATAGTAATTGGCCTAAAATTTTTGATATCATGTTTATCTCCTTTTTTAAAAATTGGGCACACCTTAGAGTGTTTCCAAACCGTAGGCAAACAACAATTCTTAATACATAAATTAAATAAAATGGATAAAGGATAGGCAAGAACAGGAGCACAGTCCTTGATTAAAAATGAGGGAACACCGTCTGGCCCAGTGGTCATTTTAGACTTCATTTTTCTCAAAGCATCAAGTACTTGGCTCTCCTTAAACCTGTCAATACTGATAGATAAATTACTCGTTCCTTGATTGATGACAGAAACAGATGATGGTAGGAATGACTCACTAAAAAAATTCGCAAAAGCATTGACTATATCCATAGGATTATCGAGATTTTGTCCGTTATAGCACATTTGAGAAGCAATATTAGAAGATTTCCTTTTATTGTTAACGAACGCCCAAAATTTACTAGGGTCAATTGAAATACTGTTTTCGGTATTCCTAATGTAGTTCACGTAAGCAATGTCGATGTCGTTTTTGATCAAGCTACGTAATCGTTTAAATTCATTAAGATGATTAGGGTCTCCACACTTTTTATACCTACGCCAACATTTCTCTTTAAGTTTAACATTCTTTATAATGATGTTATTAAACCAAGGCTGGAACGATCTGCTAGTACGTTTAGAAATAAATTTAGGAACTAAAATATCAAATAAGTGGTAAAGTCTATCATAAAAGGCTTGGCAGGCCAGTTCGATATCTTCAAAGGAGTTAAGAAATGTCCAGTCTTCATTAAGAAATGCATCATAAAGTGCATAAAAGTTTGCCTTTTTGAAATTATAACAAACACCAGCATTTCTTGGAAAGTACCTCCGATTGTCGTCATAGCCAGAACTAAAAAATGTAATAATTAAAGCAGGGTGGTAGACATCCTCTGGGACTAATATATCATGCGCATGTTCCACATAACATTCCTTATTACTTAGTATTAAATCTAAAAGCTGTTATCTCTATTAACCACAGAGTTGTTAATAATAGAGTTAGCGTTAGCAGAGTTAATAAAATAAAGTTGCGTTCTATTTATATACAGGGTATTCTGCATCAAAACCGATACAGAGCAGGTGCAAGTAAGGGTGCCCAAAATATTGTAATTTAACAAAACTTACCGATATGAAAATTTCCACTCAGGCTACGTTATAGGCCTTCAAAGTGAGACTATCGCTTAACATATGCCATCATATTATAGAAATTTCGTTCCTAAAACATTCTTTATAAACTTTGATAAATCTTGCCGTTTTAAGAAAAGCAGGATGATTTGAAAAAAGGAGTTCTAACACTATGTATTAGAATCAGTAAAAAATCTATAGTACAGTAATTGTTACTCAAGTTTGGCACTCACTAGTTGTATTATTTTGAGAAAAAATGAGCGTAGAAAATAGTTTGTTCGATTATTACCCAATACCCATAACTCCTCATATTTATTGAAACCACCTCTAGCAATTAATTTTTAATGTGGCATATTTGTAGCCTAAAATGTTGATATGTCAGCAGAATTTCATTGTGGTGATTTTTTAATCTTTTTAAAATTGCAGAAAATATTGTATTTAAAATCTAGAATATGCTGAACTTGAATAATTCATTTATTTATTATACCTGAAACAAACATAAATAAAATGAATACAAGGTTCATCGATCATGTATACTGTTGTTTAATTGATACACCACAAGAAGTGGTCCAAGTCATGGTGAAATATACAGAGCGTTCGAAAATATAAAAATGTGAAAATTAAGGAAAAGTAGATACCATTATTAAAAAAAAGAAGATAATATTTGAATACTGTGCTCGAAATAGAGCAAGTGTTTTACAGACCAGTTAACTGCGAATTCTTTACTCTATTTTTTTATTGGTACACTTAAAATTCATTAATACTGGTATTAATACTACAAAAGATGGAAAAAAGAACTAATAATGTAAAACGGTTGAATTTGTGATGTGACATCAGTATACTTTTTGTTGTAATGAAAATGACATAAACAAAAATTAATTTGTATCTGTCACATATTATATAATAATTATTATATTATATATTAATTGTCACAAGAATTATAAGAATTATAATATTTAATAATATTTCTTGTACATATAAATTTTACTAAGTATCACTATTTTTTTAATAAACATCGTATTTTAATAGTTTTTTTTTTGTTTTCGCATAAATACAGTTCATCTACAATCACTAGTTACAGTAGGGTTTTTTGTTTTTTGCTTGACAGTGAGAAATGTCACATGAGTGTCACTTTATTGCTTGCCGACCGATAAAATCTAGCCAAAGCTCGCCGTCAATGGCAACCATGTCTTTTTTATGTAAAATTTAACAATTGTGAAATTTTGTAAAATTTGCGCAGTTTAACTGAGATAATTGAAAAAATAATGAAAATTGAAAATAGTGATAGTGATATCCGGATATACCTCCGTAGATTAGAAATGCTGCAGAAATTGTAACTTTAGGTTTGGTCCCAGAGAAAACAGTTATACACGAGAAGCAATCAATGTAACCTATTTGTGACATAGTGTAAGTCGAAGGAAATTTAATAAATATTCAGAAAATGTACTCCTCGTTTATTATTGTGAAAAAGCAAAGGCCTAAAATAGTCATCATTAGGGTCGATTTATTCGATGCTAAAGTCCACATTATCTACCAAGAATGATATTGACTTCAGCAAGTTTAAAAAGTTCATGGCATTTTTAGAGAAGCAAAAAGTTGGTCTAAGAAGTCAAAAACTTTTTCTCAAGCAGAAACATATACTTAATAAAAAAGGTAAGTTCTGTACATATTGATTATTGTAAAATCGGTAACTTCAGAGAAATGTCTTATTATAGGTAGTTCTAATTATTGGAATTAGTAAAAATTAATGTTAAAAATGTTGAGGACAAAGAATAAATTTTGATTGACTTTTACTGTCATAAATAACATTCAAGATAATTCAACTTACTGTCATTTTAAAGTGAGTATGTAGCCTTGAGAAAACGAAACGAAAACACACCAGCACGATTACTCTTAAAATTTAATAAAGACGTATTTTCATCAAGTGGTAGAAATGAATGTTATTTTTGAAATTCCGAACGATATTGTTAATTACCTTAACCTATCAGAGTGTGATTTATATAGAAGGCATTGCTTTGGTCCATGGTGGAGTATTATATATAGTATAGAAGCGACACGGGGGATGGAAGAGTTCTACAGTTGTAGAACGATACATAGAATCAACGAAAAAAATTTAAACAATAAAATTTTACTAGACCATCAAATAATATACAAGTAATTAAATGTAGCAATTGCAGTGAATAAAATATTACCTTATCAGAATATAGCCCTAATATGCCTTCTGGGCCAGGAATCATCATTAAATCAGCATCCAAATTAGAAATGCTGACAAATGAATTTCTTACCTTTGTTTTATTTATTATAATTAATTTTCTTGTTGTAATAAAGTTAATAATTGAAAAGTTTGTCGTTTGAAATCAATCAAAGAGTTGTATCGCCCTGTCTAATGTTAAAGATTATAACATTTTTAAATGTGTATTTTAATTTCTAACTTTTTTCTTAAATTAAAGATACGAACTGCCCATATCTCTGCCACTGGTTGTTCAAAGTACCTGATATTTTCAAATTTTATGACACCCTAACTAACTAACTACTTTAGCTTTATATACTACGGAATCAAAGCGTTTCAAGGTCCAGAATGTCCTGAAGTCTCAAATCTTATTAAATTGGCCATTGAAACGTATAATGAAGGATTAAGCATTGAAAAAGAATACACGATACAAAAACCAATAGTCCAATAGTCCTCGTGTCGTGTCCGTAACAACCTACCAGTATCAAAACAATTGAAAGGGGTATTAATGGCTTCAAATTCGTTAGTATAAATAATCGCAAAATCCATTTAAAATGATTATGATTAATTTCCAAGTGATGGGATTATATTGTCGGAAGAGACGACGAAACGGGAAATGTACTTCCGGTTTCGCGTTATAAGTTGGCGATTTTAATTCTGTTATTAAAATTATATTAGAGTATATTTATATAGTATTAAAAAAGAACGTGTTTAATAATTCCACGTATTTTGTATTAAAAGCTATCATATACTTTATTGTCTAAAACATGGTAATATTTATACACAATAATAAATTCTGAAATGAATGAAAAATTATTTCAATTTTAAGTGTGCTAAAAAGTAATGAGTATAGATTATTCAGATTATTTATTAGAAAATTATTTAAAGAATTGTACAACTATTGTTGCTATTCCAAATTTATTTTTCATATTTTTTTGGAAAAACTTTTACAAAATAAAATTTCCTTTTGTAGAATATTTAGGGTTATTTGTTGTGGATTTATTTGAAATTATACTATTTTTCGAGCGCTCCAATGAATTTATGGAAATAATAAAAAGTACGGGGCCAAGAACTGAACCTTGAGAAACGCCCATATAAACAGGGTTTGGCTTAGAATTGAAAGTATTGCGAATGTTATCTATTACAGAAAAAATGGAAACATACTGTTTTTTATATTTTAAAAAGGCCGAAACCAAGTTTAAAACGGAACCATAGTTATACAATTTTTGTAGTAAGTTGTCATGCTTTATGCAGTCAAAAGCCTTACTAAGGTCACAAAATATCACTTACCCATGTTAATACGTCTTACAATTTCATCATAAAATCAATGTATAGCAGTACTAGTAGAAACACCTGTTAGAAAACTAAAACTAAAAAATAAAAATTATTTAACATCTCTTTGGAAGCAGATAAACAAATTTTAAACAAACTTGACATACGTTTAATATTTTTACTACTATTTTGAGTACTAAAACATAGAGTTTTTCGAAACGTCAAAAATACTGAAGTGCGCGATAGTGATGTGATTTTTGTTATTTTTACTTATATGCTTTTTTCAGTGTGAGATTTTTTGGTTAGGCAAAATTAGTTTCAAAAATAGCCCTTGACTGATCCATTTGGCGCAAGGGCTTATTTAATTAATCTTTATTTTTTCAAAAGTGTGGCAAAAACCCAATAAAACTAAAGAAAAAATAAATGGTTATTATGAAAATTCCTTATTGCATTTCTTGAAAAACTCATCTCATCGGTAAACAGAATCAGTAGTTTAGTTGTGCAAAAGCCATTGATAGAATATAATACTTGAGATTTGAACCATTTTTTTGAACCTGTAATTAATTTGCGGAATAGCAAGTAAACTTTTCGCGTATCCTGAAACAGACGGGAAATGCTTTCCGGCCACTGCACTGCGTTATTATTATGTTACACGATTACATCGATTATAGTGATAAAATCTCGTTCTGCTACACTGTAACATGATGTGATGAGTTTTCAAATAATCGATCAAGTCTTGTTTACTCTAGAAGACTATTTCAAGAAACGTGAAGTTTGTGTCCGTAATCAAACTTAATTTGATTCTATTTAGCTTCGACAGATTTAATGGATTGTTCGCAATGATTGTCCATGTGAAATTTTACTTCTTATATTATTTTACTTATTTTTTATACAAAAGCTTAATCAATCACAATACGAATTCAATTTCAGTATGAAGTATTATATTAGTGTACATAAATAATGTAATATATATTTCCTTTTAACATATTAAGTGCATATTTTTGTCGTTAAAAAGCAGCAAAGGATAGAATAGTATAAAAAATGTATTTTAAAAAGGCAACTTCTAATGCTATATATTTCATTTATTATATTGAAACTAAACAAATTCCACTTTTTTATTTATTTTGAAACAATAAATCATTGTCTTCATATACTATACTATATTCTACCATACTTTACTATACTGTACTGTACAATGCTATGGTATGCTATGCTATACTATGAAAATCAGGATTTCCTTCTAAAATATCGTGGAATGATATTGGTTTCATCTATAGATAGCAACGTTGTATACGTACTTGCTTAGGCTAATTACGAGTTAGTAACGCATGGACTGCAACAATTTTTTTAGGGATAATTTTTCAGAAAATCGCTTTAGTTTTTCTTTAAATCATAGCCTTAATCAGCACCATTATATTTCCAAACTTTAAAAATTGCAAAGTATTTAGTTTACACTGACTTTAATTTTTAAGTATATTATTAAGTTCTTCTTTTAATTTAAAAATTTACATAAGACTTGTAAATAACTTAATGAATTTATAAGAACCAACGACATTTATTCAAAGTATAAGCAGTACAGAGGTATAGTTCACACTAAAGCTAAGGCTGGATCTGGAACTCTATACACAGGATGTCCCAAAATAGAAGACCATACCGTTAACCACATATTCTTTGGACAAAAATAATGTGACTTTCCTTATGGCATTTTTTATTTGGACGTCCCTGTTTCAATATACAGGACGTTAAAGTTGCATTTAAAAAAACTATTTTTGTTAATAATTCCATTGTTTTGGAAGATGCAGACTTGAAATTTTGCACGTACTTTTATCTTATTCCGGCATACTTACCATGTAATTTTGGTAAAAGAAATCGAACGGCGAATTGAGGTAACTGTGAGATGCAGTACCCTTTATCCCCTCCAATTATTTCTAAGTACGCATATGCAGCTTTTTCATAAAATATTAAACGTAGAATTTTCTCCTGATCATTTTATCTCTTTTGTATTTTTCTGTTTAAATGCTCCGTTCTGGAGAAAAGCGACAATTTGTAGTGCCCATAAATCTATAATTCACTATCATTTTCAAGTGAAACTGAAATTAGATATACCTATCATTACAATACCTTGGCAATTTAGCAAATCGTAATAATTACTGAATGAATATTTGCTATTTAAAACAAAATGGATAATTCTAAATGCTATAAAATGAGGAATACTTATTATGAATTGAAAAAATAATATGGCATTAAAATCTGTAATACAGTTTTCTTATCAACCCAAAAAATAAAAGTCTCATTTAGTAATAGTAATGATGAACGATCAACATAATAACTTTTTACCTAAATAACATTAAATAAAATAATTCATGAATTACTACTAATTTAGCAAACGTTCTACTTGCCCACCCTCTTCATTAACATTATGTACCCTTTTAAGTAGTGAAAACCTTATCTTTTGAAAGATATTTTCCTTTTGCGTAAGATCATCAGCTGCTATTCTTTCTCTGAGATGGTTAATGTCGTTTATTTCTGCAGCATAAACCATATCTTTCATATAACCCCAGAAAAAAACAATGGATTAAGGTCAGGAGATTGTGGTGGCCATTGAGAAATAAATGGATATTTAAATACTGCCAGATTTTTCTACCAGAATGGGGTGGAGCATCGTCAAGCTGCATCCACATACCGTCACGTACGATAATAGATAAATCATGTAAAACATCTCGGAATTTATTTTGCAGAAAATTCAAAAATGATGCTGAATTTAAATTATTTGGTATGAAAAGGGGACCCAGACATTTACCCTGAATGTAAATTGATGGTGTGCTACAATGGTTGCTTGAGCATTCAAATCCGTCCATATGTGCCTGTTATGCATGTTTGTCAATCAATTTCTTGTAAACCAACGACTAAATTGCATCCTAGAAGCAAAATCTTGGGGAGAAATATTTTGTACGGGTTGGATGTGATACGGGTGCAGAAGTTGGGTATTTAAAGTCCGATGAACATCCATTTTTGTACAATTTTCTATTTGTCGAGAAACAATCTTTGTACTTGTGCTTGGTTCTTCTTCTACCAGTGCTAAAATTTGTTCCTTTTGTCAAGGGCTTAATTTTCTACGTAGGCCGCAAATTCCGAATTTCTGATCCATAAACTTTCCGGTTTCACGAAGATGCCGATCCAAATTTAAGAAAACCTTCCTTTTAGGATGTGATCTGTTGGGATAAGAGAGCTTACTATTTTTTCCTGACATTCATCGGCCGCTAGGACATTTGTAACCCATCAATACATGTCGTTTTTCTCCAAAACGGAGCATTTAAACAAAAAATTACAAAAGAGATAAAATGATCAGAAGAAAATTCTATGTTTGATATTTCAAGAAAAAGCTGCATAGGCGTACTTAGAAATAATTGGAGAGATAAAATGATCAGAAGAAAATTCTATGTTTGATATTTCAAGAAAAAGCTGCATAGGCGTACTTAGAAATTATTGGAGGGGATAAAGGGTACTGCATCCCTCAGTTGCCACCATTCGCCCGTCGATTTTTTTCACCAAAATTACATGATAAGTATGCCGAAATAAGATAAAAATACGTGCAAAATTTCAAGTGTGTGTCTTACACAACAATGGAATTATTAACAAAGGGGATAAAGGGTACTGCATCCCTCAGTTGCCACCATTCGCCCGTCGATTTTTTTCACCAAAATTACATGATAAGTATGCCGAAATAAGATAAAAATACGTGCAAAATTTCAAGTGTGTGTCTTACAAAAATTGTTTTTTAAAATGTAACTTTAGCACCCTGTATATTGAAATAGAGATGCCTAAATAAAAAGTGGCATAAGAAAAGTCGCATTATTTTTGTATTTTATTATGTTGGTGTCAACAGGTCTGACTCAACATATTACAGAAAACACTAGATTTAGAGCGAATCAGCTTCCATCTCTCGTTGATCTACTTATAACCAACACTGATGATCTTTTTAGTTATCTTATTTATTCATCCCCATTGGGCAAATCTGATCTTTGTTGCATTGAATTTACTATGCAATTTTTTGTTTATGATTACCGCAAAATTAATGTATCAATATTCAACTTCTTCAAGGCTGATTATATATCAATGAATCATCATTTGACTGAGGTGGATTCGTTTGAAGACTGTGCAAACAAAAATAACCCCGAAGATTTGTGGCATAGTTGGTTGAATACTGTCAGAAATATCATACCTACATATGCTCCTGTTGGTAAATATGCATCCAATTATAAAAATCAGTGGCTTAATGGAAAATTATTTAAAATGTTTCAGAAAAAAGGGACTTTGGCAAAGATACAAACGATCCAATTCTTTAGACGACTATCACCTACACCGAAATTTCGCTAATAGACTAACAGGACAGTTACGGCGGGCAGGGTTATTGTTTGAAAACCAGTTAATTGATAGAGGACCTAAAGCTTTTTATAAATAATATACTCGCTCTCGACTCACAAGTGGTCCACTTTGCAAAATTATGTTATGAACAGGACAGTTACGGCGGGCAGGGTCATTGTTTGAAAACCAGTTAATTGATAGAGGACCTAAAGCTTTTTATAAATAATATACTCGCTCTCGACTCACAAGTGGTCCACTTTGCAAAATTATGTTCAAATCCTTGGAAACTGGGATACTGCCAGCAGACTGGAAATTATCTAGTGTGACCCCTATATTCAAAAAAGGTGATAAACTGTCGAGCTCTAACTATCGCCCAATTAGCTTAACTTCTGTTCCCTGTAAAGTATTGGAGAGAATTGTCTGCAAGGAACTTATCACATTTTTACTTAACAATGGTGTCATACCGCCGCATCAACATGGATTTCTACCTGGTCGATCAGTTTTTACCAATTTACTTCAAGCTATTAATTCTTGGACCTTATGAGCAGACACTGGACAACCTATAGACGTTTTGTACTTGGACTTTTCTCGTGCTTTTGATAAAGTGCCGCATGTGTGATTATTATATAATCTTGAACATTGTGGTGTGCGTGGTAAGATGTTAAACTGGATAAAATTTAGAGATCGACAGAAGACAAGTATTGAATAGTGTTCCACAAGATTCGGTACTTGGACCAATTCTGTTCCTAGTATATGTTTCTGACCTAACGAATACATGTACTTCCCAAGTGTTATCATATGCAGATGATCTTAAATTATTAGTAATTGGTGTTCCAACTGGTCCATACCTCTAAATCCTTCTAAATGTTGTGTACTCCATATGTCTAGAAATAATCCTAAAGTAGTATACAATATAGATGATACAGAATTGCCAAGCGTTTCACAACAAAATGATCTCGGAATAATTATTATTACGGAAAATCTCTCATGGAGTGCACAAGTCGCCAAGGCAGTGAAAAAATGTAATCAATTGATTTTTATGATCAGAAAATCTTTCAGTAATCTTACCGTGGATACATTTTTGAAGTTATACAAATCATACATTCGCCCCCATTTGGAGTTCTCGGTGGCCATATGGTCTCCACTATTAAAGCATGATATCGCAAGACTAGAGGGGGTTCAGAGGCGAGCCGCAAACTTCCAATTGGTCTTAAATATTTTTCGTATGAAGAACGTCTTTGGCGTCTTCGTCTTCAATCTCTAGAAAATAGGCGTATTCGAGGTCACCTTATTACCACTGCATGGTGAACTGTACTGCCCATACGTGATGTTTGACTTAAACCCTGACCCCCGTCTTAAGAGGCAATTCATTCAAACTTAAAAAGGAAAGCTTTTGTACACGGAACAGACAACATTTTCTACCCAACAGGATATTCGATCTATGGAACGATTTACCAGATAATGTGCTGCGTACTCATAAGGTAATGCCTATATCAGCATGGAAATGCCATCAGGCACTGGTAGTAGTTTCAGTCGCTAACCGCATATCTTTTTATTGAATCAAGAAACACGAGCGATGCAATAGCGATAAAGAAGCTGACGAGCTAGCCAGTGCATGAGTTCTCAATATCTTTGGACCTCCAGAGAGCTTCCATTGTCAGCATTTGTAATAAAAAACATATAAGGTTTTCAAGAACACAAAGGCTACATTTCACAATCATTTATTTTGTGCGAAGTTTGTTTGATGACTAGTTTCGGAATTTAATACTTTTACCCCATCATCAGGTCGTTACAAGATGATGACAGGGTTGGAAGTAATAGACCCCGAAAATAGTCGTCAAATTAACTTCGTACAAAATAAAGGATTGTAGGATTTAGTCTTTGTGTTTTTGGAAACACAAGCAGGAATTCACATTTATCAATTTTGAAAAAAAAAAACATTTACAAGAGTTTAGGAAACGGTGGTATGAAACAAATAACTCTCATTTCGCCAGGTTCATAGTGTATCTCTGTAAGAGTACAACAAAAAATTACCGGGCTATGTCTAGAAGAAATCTTCGTCTAGTGACAAGTATTCAAACTGGCGCTTGTTGGCTAAGGGAACATTTTACTACCACTATGTGAGTGCACTAAAGTCTTATCAACAAGAGAATCCGTGTTGGGAGAATGATGAACTATTATGATCCATATTAGAGGAAACCCATCACTTTCTTCTTCCTAATAGGTTAGTTAATGGTTCAAGTAGGTTGATCTAATACGGGAGAAAGTAAAAGAGGCCCAATGGGACCTAAATGCTATAGCACTTTATGCTACCTTTCATACAACTCCAGAAACCACAATGGCTTTCTATTCAGCTATCATAAGTAATCGATTAGATCATATGTTTGATAATAATCAATCAACATAGGTACACAATAACCCAACCGTTGGCCACATTCATTCCCAATTTGATCATTATGGCTTTTCATTTGTTGCTGTGCTGAACTCAGAATTAATATAAAATTATTAAACATGAAATTGAAGATAGTATTATCAAAATTTCACTAAATTAAGAACAAAACTGTCACAGAGAATTTGAAAAATGGGTGAGACCTGTGTGAATTACTATTTTCATAAGAAAAAATGTTATGAAGCATGGATTTCACTAAAATAATCAAAAATTAAAAAGTTTTTCCTCTTTAAGCAGTAATCCGTGGATACACCGTATATACGACATTATCATGGAAATAAATAAGTTAGTGTAATTTAAGACATCAGATAAAATAATAATTTATCTCTAACTAAAGTTTACAAACTTAAGTTTAACCCATTTCTGTTTTCGATGACAGGAAACCATTAAATGGCTATATTTTATTTGCAATAGGATATAAATTCGTGTGAAAACTTACTTTAACATTTACTTATCTAACTTAAGATTTTCCTGTATTATTATATTAAAAATAACGATTTCACACAACTTCATAATCTATATTATCACTGGAAATAATACATGAGAAATCTTTTCTATAACAAAACTTTCTACGCATTTATATTGGTACACGGAACTATTTTTTTAAAACATTATCTGACAGGTACAGAATTGTTTATGTATATCTCCTTCCAGCAATATTTTTCAAAAGGTATCAAAATGTTTTCTTAAACCTGATGCCATAAATTCTGCTAGAAAAATAAAATTGTTTATTTTACTTCTTTTATTTTCCTTTTCGTTCTCAAGGTGAATAAAACTCAATATTGATGGTGATGATGCCGTTTCCAGGACAGTGATTTATATCTTCACTTTTTAGATATCTGAAAACCAAGGAATAAATTCTGCTTTCTACGGATATTTTCTTCGTCTTTTAAAACATAAATTCATGCTTAAGGTACGTTTCATCTGGCATTATTTCCACGATATTTCTGTCGGACAGAAATTGTATTTAATTTAAATAGCAAATTCTGACAAAGAATGTGTTTCAGGTGTCTGCGATAAGTGTTGACACATCTGCACAATCAAACAATTAATACGTATTATTTTCATGTTTGCGTTTGCCTGACCAGACGTCTACTTTGGTTGTAGTGTGCAGTAAATTAAGAACCATGAATAAGATGGTATTGATAAATTGGTTTTATCCTTTTTTTTTAATTGCGCTGGATTACTGACACTGTGTCCGGACATTATTACAAGTAATTTATATTTCTGCAATGAATGAGTGTGAATGATACAAGTGTATTTAATAAATATGTAAATGCAAAACAGGCATTTCAGGTAACAATTATTTTGCTACTATTTTGCAACTATTCTGCGTGCTAATGCCCCGACCTGCAGCAAACAGCCACGGTTAGTCGTCAGCGGTGCCATCAGGCATATATCGATTTCGATCTTTTTAGCTCTTATCAGTATGCCATAGGTGAAGCTACTGTACCGACAAGCAATCCTGCTTCGATAAAAATGGGTGGATATGTCCATGTTTTGTAATGCTCTCCTTAGTTAATTTACATTATACATGATGGAAAAATTAAGTATATGTGTTTTTATGTAATGGAATTAGGAAATTTCAGGGATAATGTGATAATACAATGTAGGTACTACTTTTACCCAATTTATGATAAAATATTGTAGAATTTCTCATGTACCTACCTAAATTCTGTTGCACATGCGCAGAGGCACATTAATCTAACCTCTAAAATAATGCGTTTTAGTTGGGTTAAGGCAATTTTTTTGTGGTATATTTGGATAATACTAAGTATAAGATTATATTTTGTAACGTGTGTACTTGCAGCTTATGCCAATTTAAATTTTATACAATTCATAAATATAGTAGTAGAAACTAAAACGGTAGGAACTGAAAATCATTTCTGAAGGTACACCTTTATTCTACGCCTTGTCTGGGTTTACAAAAAAAAACTAATAGCAGAACTCGAAAGGGCATGTCATTTTACATAATCTCTGAAAAATTCAAGGAGACGTATTATAGTTTTTGAGAACTGTTATATGAAGAAAATTCGTTTCTGAAATTTTTCTTTATTATGAGTCTAGTCCATTGTCAAATTTATACAACTGTAGATGGTATCACGATTGTGGTGGCTGCGCACCAAGGATGTTCGCAGGGTGGACTTCTTTCTCTACTTCTGTAGTGTCTTGTGATCGATGGTCTCCTTCGTAGGCTCAACAAAAGAGGGATTTATACTCAAGCCTACGCTGATGACCTTGTTATATGCATATCAGAGGGCACCAGATATCATAGAAGGACATAGGACAGGGACTTAGGATTAATCCCTCTAAAACCGACCTTGTTCTCTTCAGCAGGAGGCGGAAGATAATTGGCGTCAGGAAACCAATTATTTTCAAAGTTACAATTTAGAGGAAGTCAAGTTTTTAGGGGTTACTCTAGATGATAAATTAATCTAGACACCCCTCATTGACAGGAAATTAGAAAAAGCTACTGCAATTTTTGGATTTGCAGTGCTCTGGAAAAATTTAGAGGCTTACTTCGAAAACTACGTTGCGGCTTTATACTGCAGTGGTTAGGCCCTCTTTCACTTACGCTGCTGTGGTACGGTAGTCTGCGGTTCTGTAGATCACTATCATTCAGCGCCTAAACAGATTTCAGTGACTTACGTGTGTCAGCGTGACAAACGTGATACGCACAGATGTCTTAGAGGGTTTTCTGTTCTTTTCCCTTTCAATATTGCATCTCATAATTGAAAGGGAAGCGAGACGTGGTAGGGTAAAAAATCGCGACCGTGTTTCTTAAGGAACTAGTAGGTGAGGATGAGATTCTTTGAGCACTCAGCAAGATATTCCCTACCTATGCATTTCAAAGGAAATGTAAGGTAGAGACTCCGACTTGGGAAGCCTGGCTCGTTAATTCTGATACTCAAATCTTGAAAGGGGTCGAGAGTGCTCTGGTTTACGGATATGTCCAAGATGAACCAGGGTTCAGCGGTGGAGATCTATGAGAGTGCGACCTAGACTGAATTTATTTCACTTTCTGGGGAAACACGTCACGGTCTTTCAGACTGAAGTATTTGCTGTCTGCCTGCGTTCTAGAACATATCTGAAGGAGATATGTAAACCAACATATTGAAATATGCACAGTTCAGGCCAGACGGCTTTAGGAGCGCGTCTGTTCTTCAGAATTATGTGGTGCATCGACAGAGCTTTTTCCTTCTTGAGAAAGGATAATCGTATTAAGCTGACCTGAGTTCCGGCTCACAGTGATGTGACAGGGCTGATGTGTTGCCTAGACAAGGGACAAGTAGTCAATTTGTGCGATCTGAATCAGTATTGGGGTTACCACAATGCTATCTGGCAAGGTCCATTCATGACTGAATCAAAAAGCGATCAAAGGAAGATTGGTCGAGTGGACCATAGGCTGACACAAACTGACATTTTATTATAATCAACATAAGAACTTTCACGGGTCTATTAAATTTGAAAACAGCATTTTCACTTCGATAACGATGCTCAAACGTTCTCAACTTCTAATTTCTGATAAATAAGGACCACAATGAGGGCGACTGCAAATTTCGAAATAAAACGTATGAAAAATATTGATACTTCTTTAAAATGTAAAAAGAAAAGCTGAAATACTAACATACTCTATATATCATTTTTACACTAGCAGACATATCTAGGTATGTATTATTAGTAATTTTTACATAATTTTATCACATTTAGAATAAAGTACAAGTGATCATTCTTATTCTTAGGATATTCCTTATCTGTAAATGAAACATAATGGCAATGATAAAAATGATATTTTTCATTAATTTTTAACATATTTTATATTAAAAATATTCAGAACATAACTTTTGTTAATTTGTAATAAAACTACGAATTTTAATTTGGACAAGCACTTTAAATAATTCTTGTAGATACTGTTAGATATGACGACATTTAGGTTATTATTGAATCATTCGTATATTTAAATTTAGTCACTAAATCTGATATTTCAAAATAAAATATTTAACAACGAATTGAGGAAATTCAAGAATTTATTCGCAGTATTTTTCAGGGAAGCTCTATTTTAAATTTCAAGTTCAGTTTAAATAATATTTTTCCTTCACACCCAATAGCAAATTTGAATTTAAAATGTAAAGTTAAATATACATTTTCCACTAAAACGACTGAAGTAAAGACAATTCTCAAATTTACCTAAATGTGGGGCCATTTCAACGTAACATTAGCTGAAAATCTCATCAGAAAGGCATTAAGAGAAAATTTATTTTCAGATTTCCTATCTATACAAAATTTTCATTTTAAATAAAGCTGAAGTATTTAAATATACTACATTATTTAGTTGAACTGAATGAGACAGATTTTTTTGGAATACGATTAAAATATAAAACATTTAATAATTTTTTTCTGCGTTCATGCAAAAAACACAACTTTATTGATCTATATTTATTGGAAAAAGTGTTTATTGCATTCATCTGTCACTCTACAATAGCGTTTTGTCATCATGACAAACATAAACGTTCAAATCGATGTCACATTTTCCTAGACTCAGTGTCATCTAAATAACATTTTTTTGGTTTTGCATCAACGTAGAAAAATATTGTATGAAACTCATACAAAAAGTGCTTATTGCACTCGACGGGTTGTTCTATTCGGCCTGACGGCCTCGTTGGGCAATTTCACGTCGCGTACAATAAACACTTACTTTTGTACTTGTTGCATAAATAACTATTATCTACTCTTATTCATTTATATATTAATTATTCAACTACTTTTGAGCAATTAAATCAATAAACAAATAGCGTGAGTTTTTATAGTGTGTTTATTATAACTCACGCTGGGCTTCTACAATGATAATTCGGTATGTAAATAGTGTACGCAGTAAATTCTTTTTAAGCCGATAAATACGTTCCATTGGTGTAAAATGGAAAGAATTTTTAACAAGTGGAAAGGAATGAATAATTAAAAGATTTTAAAATTATTAAATTGCCAACGCCTGTCAGTAGGCGGAACTGTCAATTATTATCATTGAGGGGACTAATGTCATTTGATATTTTAACAAAATAATTTTGACGTTTTCAAATCAATTTCTAATAATAGTAGATGTTATAGTCGTAGATAAAGTATAGTATTCAACTTGCGGTAATGGTCATAACTCACTTGATGAATTACTTCATCTGCGTGAGTTATGACCTGCATTAGCTCGTTAAATAACATACTATTATAAGTTATAATTTAGCTACTAAATAGAACATTTTCATAATAACTCTTACTTACCAGTTTTCTAATTAGGTTTTAGTATACATATATTAGAATTGCAAATAGAAATTTGAATATTCTATTTTATTTGTTTAATGATAGAACAAATACATTTTACTGTTGTTTTATAACATAATAAAAAAGTGGGACCTTAAATTTTGAAAAATATTAATATCTATGCGACACTTTACCGTAGAAGAACCAAATTTGATTAAAGTTAATTGAAGCACTACAAGGTGTTCATTATAGGTGACTCACCCTTAAAATATACCAAATTCTTTTTGATCCAATTTAAAAATAATATCCTCCATAGATTTTTACTCTTGCTCCAGTAGCGTAGTTACTAGGTGGGCAGTGTATATTTTTGTTTGAAAAAAAAGAGTAGACCACTGACATTTCAAACATATCAAGATTAGAATTTATGATCAATCTTTGATAAAAAAGTCTTCTATTAAAGTATTCGTAACATTGACAGGTCCTGAGATAATTAGGATTGTTAAACACGCTTAACGTTATTAACAATGTAAAAACAAATAATAGAGACACTAATTACAGCAAGAAAACTACACATCAAGTAAGTTAACACTTTCAACTATTGTTATGAACAATAATTGTTAAGCTGTAAAACCAAAAAATTGTAACACTCTAACATCCTTATGTCGGTTTGAGTTAAAATCTGTTATAGTATAAAAATAAACCCCAATTATTTTCCTCTATAGAATATTTCGGTGAAGCCTGACGAATCTTATTCACACTCTGTATACGGATGTTCCGAAAATAGTTGAAGAAATAAAACAGTGGATTCTGAGCCATTTTTAGTGTTTTATGGAAAAAAATTATTTTAGCATTGCCTATAAAGTTACAATCCTTTAAAAGTGGGTATTGGAATCAAGTTTCCATGGGCTATTTTATCACTGGTTCAAAATGAAAACTTCCATTTTTGCATGGATGCAGTTGAGTTAAAATGTCACTTTTCTGACCTATTCCCTCGTTGTCATAATATGATGATGAAATAATACACCCCTTGTAGGTACGTTTATTATCACAATAATTTCATACTTAAGAAGAAGAAGGAAATAATTTCTGTGAATAGCCCTATTCAAAACAAATATTTTTTAGGTAATTATTTACAACAGCGTAAAACTTTCCAGTCTTAACAAACAAAATTCCTTACCTCTTATTTTTGAGGGTGTTGATCACGAATCTGAAGTTCAAAATTGTAACCTCTATGTTGCATTCATTACATTAGGTGAAGTTGCAATATAACGCATGTTTATTTTGACAACAGTGATGAAATGAAGAAGGTTGAAGTGTTATATTGCAATTTCAAATTTTCAGCCTAATTAATTACACATAAAGGTTACAATTTTGAATTTTTTTTTCCGAAAACTAGATGCGACCGCCGAAATCTGATTTCAGATTCGTGATCAGCACCCTCCAAAATTGGGGGGATAGGAGCTTGTTGGTAGAGAGTTTTACGCTATAGTAAATAATTACCCATTTTATATCTACACAAATTACAAAATATCTTCTAGTTTTTGTACAAAAAAATAAAATAAAAGCATCTTAACCTTATGATTCTCAGACCGATACTTTCTGTAGTAGGTTCTTGTCAATTCAGTTGTCAGCTGTTACTATCAATTTATTTAATTGCTTTTTATCATTCTTAAAATAAATTTAGCTTCTGTTTTGGCACTTCAAAAAAATTTAAACTTGAAGAATTCATTGTTTCGTTTTTCTCGACTACTTTCGAAACATCCTGTATACTTTTAGCAGGATCAGTGAAAATAGAAAAAAGTCAAATTTGTCATGTAACCGAAAATAGGTCAAAATACAGTTTTTGTTTGAAACTTAAACTCTACGTATGAAAATGCCTTCGATTTTAATATTATACAGGGTGGTTTATTTTTTTTTCTAAATTAATGGTACTAAGTATCTCCGATAATGATTGTTGATAGTGCTTGATACTAAAACATTTTATGACACCTGAACTAGATATACTATATACCAAACATGGCTTAATTTGCTCTGCTTCATTGTTAACTATACAAAAAAGTCCATTTTTTTTTTCGATACGGTGATACATCATTTTGTCACCTAACGATAAGCTTATCAAAACTCAGATAACTTCTTCGCATCCCTTTCTATGTGAATATTAATTAGAACGTAATAGTAATTAACTGTTTCAGGAATGACGTTCCCCGCCCAACGGTACATCAAGATGTCATACATTAGAGGGTGCTGATAAATGACCGAAAAACATGTCACTTCTATACTCCAGTGAATCCCCAAGTCCCGTTACCCTCTGCTCGAACGGGTCCTCCACAGATTGCTCTCCTTGCGTGTGGAATAATCTGTCGTCTCTTCCCGCTTCCTTCTCTGGAACTATACCGGCGTCTGAGGATCCAAGGATCGAGTTCCTTCGACGCTACTCATATGGCGTCGCTCTGCCTTCCATCTGTCTGCTTGGAATAATCGGAAACATTTTCAATCTAATCGTTCTCACCAGGAGGAACATGAGGGGCACAGCTTATATCTACATGAGGGGTGAGTTTATTCTTTATTCTTAGCATCGAGGTCGTTAACAGAGTTCATATTTCAAAATTATGTGCTAGTACGAGATTATATACGTTTATGTCAAAACATAAAAGTCTTTCTATCACATTAACTTGAATATATGATATATATTTGCCAAATTTTTAAATTTCATCTTTAACAGTGTTATCACTTATCAGTCATATATTATTTAGGGTAACATCACACAAAAGTACCCACCTAAGAGATCCATTTAGAACAAATGGCAGATTTTGAAAAAATATGGTGTACTTTTTACCTGAAAATGTACTTACACATTAGAATTATTTAATTTCCGGAAAGTTTACAAAAGTTGGATGAAGACTACGCAACTACTAAATGTTATTGTGTAATTTAAAATTATTATTTCCCAGCAAGGACCAATTGGAGGTAGGAGCGTCCTCTGCTAGTAGGGTGGAATTAGTAGGGTAAGGGTACATAACAGAGAGAAAAAATATAAACTAAGAAGTGTATACCTTTTTAAAACGAAAATAAAATAAAAAAATAATAGAAGATAATTATACAGAAATATTGTTTGAATGTATTTATATCCTAGAAATATATACGGGTGTCCCAAAATTAGCCTGCTAAAAATTAACTCTGGATTCTACGGTCAAAAATAATAAAAAAAAGTTATATAAACATATCTTGGTAAACGCCCCTTAACGGAGCTATAGCCCCTTAAAGGGGACCTCAAAAATATTAGATGATATGGAAGCGGTCAAATTGTCTCTAGTAGGCTTTGAAGTAATTTATCAGCTTATTTGACACATATTACATTATATGTTTTTAAACATTTTTGAAGTATTAATAGGCTATATAAAAATTCAAAAGATTACAAATAATTACATTACTGATATGCATTTTAAAAGTATTGTAATATGTTAAAATGTTTGAATAACAGCTTTAGTATGTGTTAAATAAGTCGACAGTGTTTTCTCAGAACCTGTTAGGGATATTTTGCCTATTTATAGTTTCCTTCTTAAGCTTTCGTGGTATGTCCCAAATTTTTAAATTAAGATTACTCTAAAACAGAGCAGTTTATCGGATTGAAATAGGAGTACCTTTTTCATGTAAAATATACCAAAATTTTTAATTAAGAAAGTTAAAGGAATATTAACCCACTGACCCCCCAGTTTGGCATGCCCATAACCAATTATGAGGAATTATTTTCAGAACATTACATTCATAATCTAATTGTGATTCTCAATTTCAAATTTGATTAATTTATATTGATCCCTTTTGAAAATCGTCTACACTTATGATTATATAACTTTTTTTCGTAATTTATCTTCTTTATCGTAGAATCCATAGTTAATTATTGGAAGGCTAATTTTGGGACGCCCTGTATAGATACAATATATAACAAAAATAATATATATATAAAGCTGTTTACAGGCCTTTTAGGCCCAGAGCTGTGTTATTCTCCTCCACTCCATTCTGTCCTTCGCCTTTCTTTTCCAATCCGTTACATTTTTCTCCCTTAGATCTATTGCCACTGCCTCTCTCCATCGCTTCCTCGGTCTACCTCTTTTTTTCTTGTAGCCTGCTCTTTCACCCTCCATATATTCTAGATGCCCTAGCCACTGCACTCTCTTGGCTTTTACAAATTCGTCGATTGTTGGTGCCTGGTACATTGCATATATTGTTATTATATTTTATACTTGTTTTCCCTCTTTTTCCTGCCTCACGTTGTTGGCGACAATTTGTTATATTTTTATGTGTGTGTGTGTTTTTATTTTTTTATTTGAATTTATTTTATTTATTGTTTATTTTAATTTTGAATATTTTATTATGTATTTAATGTTAAAGTTAAATATTAAATCTTTTGTTAGGCAATGTTCCTTTTATGTATTATGTTTTGTGAGTGTATGTTGGTTTCTACTATATTTCGTTCAATACAAACCTTTTTATATAATTTTTTTCTTTTTTATATCTTACCTTATTTATACCAAATTTTGTTTATCCCTTGCTAGACACAGTTTTATAAATCAAAGAGCAAAAGAAACTTAAATAACAAATGGTAACACTTTCGAAAGCTTAACAATTTTTTTGTGCTATAATCAATTTTAAAACAATAAAGAATATTTTCTTTTTTTAATGTTACTTTTCTTATGATAAATTTTACCAAACCAAGGTAGATTACAACTTGGATATTGAATTTAATTGAAGTTTATAAGTTATACTAAAATATCCTTTAGTTTTGTAATGTTGGTTGCATGCCTACATAACATAATATAGTCTACAAACCAAAATGTCTTCTTCTGGAGTGACAGATAGAATTTGTTGCAGTGTAATTATCGAATGTGATTGTTATTTGATTGAGTTCGACTTGGTTTTATACAGGTAAGTCCTGTAATTTATTCTTATACTTTGCAAAGATTCAAATATTTAAAATCGATTTTAATTTACTATAGCTATAGAAATATTTTTATAGTGCACTTTATTTTTAAGGTACCTGAGGTTAGGAATTTATTATTTCCTTCCTGGAATCTGCCTGGAAAGCTGGAAACTGCCTGGAAACTGGAAACTATCCTGTGGGATTCTATGGAACTGCAAATTTTTCCCTGGATACGGATGTTATCTTCAGTTGTGGCAATAAAAACTATACTGGATGTTGTAGAATGGTAAATTAAGCTGGTAAATCGATATTTTCTTGATTTTACTTGTTATTTTAACTAAATTGTGTATAATTTCGGGAGCTCTCTTGCAATGCTGTTCTCTTCTCTCAAACCAAGCCGTAACTAACAACAACTTTTGTTTTTATCCTTGCTGCAGATTGCCATGTTAAAAGGTCCATTCACATGATTTTCTTACAGTCTTTAGATGTCTTTTTTATGCACAATTTCACAACACAACTTATAACTAATACAAATTTAAATGTCCTTTTATCTTAATTATACAATTTTTCTTATTTTATTTAGGAAAATAGTCTTTATTTAGTGTTTTTGGTCATGTTCAAGGGATTCTTGTAAAGTCACCTTTACTTTTGACAGTTCTAGAATTGATTATTATAATTTGACATTTCAATTTTAATTTTTAAGACATGATTTATTTGTAATGGGAATATCTTTCATTATGTTACTCGTTTGCATACAATATGCATATCAAATTAATCTGTAGACTTTCTCCTTTTATTTAATATATGGTGCTCCGAGTTTAATTTCTTTTTTATGATGTACTGAATGATAACAATAGTCAACGTCATGCAAATTTCTGAAATTTAATTTTTAAATTTGATAATAAAATTATTAAATTAGTATTTTTATGATATGTAATGTTATTTATTGTATGTAAATTCATATCCAGGATATCTATATTAACAATTCTTTGTATTTTTTAAATTGACACTAATAATTATTTATTTTAATTCAATTTTAAGTTAGGTCAGGTGTTATTTTCATTTGATTTTCTGTGTATATTTCATATTGTTACAATATTTCCTCATTATTTCTCCTTACATAGCCTTCCTCTGTCCTCTTACCCCCTAGAATTCTTCTTAAGATCTTCCTTTCCCACTTTAAAAGGTTTTCTCTTGACTTCTCAAGAAGTCAAGAACAAAAATAATATATTTCTCATATATTTCATGTACACATAACAACAATACCATAAAAAAACAGCAAAAAAAATACATTATAATAAGAAAAACATATTAGCACTAACATTCGTCAGAATCATTACTAACGTCACTTATATCCGATTCGTCATTAACAGTTATGATGAAACCACTTTTATTTAGCTTAAACATTTGGTGCAGCTTTATATAGTCTCCCTCAATTGTTGTGACATGTTAATGTATTTTTTCCAATTATCTGATGTAATTCTATTTATCTCACTTCTTATAACATCTATAACTGTTTCGTCAATTTTTGGAAAGGCATTATTTCTTTGAATATCTCTTATTGATTTATTAATTCAATGAGATTAAAAACGCAGTAGTATGGATGCAATTGTAGAACGTTATGTCCCGGAGCCGTAGCCGTCACATCAATTACGTATTTCTTTATTAACCCTCGATGGAGGGGTTATATATATATCATATATTTTCGGTGTTAATTACAGTTATTATTAAATAAATTTTAAAAATAAAAAGAATGAAACCCTGTATATCGAAGAGGAGCGACATTTAATTAAAGGATATTTGGTGGATTCCTAATATTTTGACGTCTAGAATCTAACCTTGCTTTTTGGCGCATTCTTTACGGAACACCTTGTATACATATTTTACTGTTTAAGAAAGGTATTTTAAGCTAATATATATTTAATCTCCTACAATTCCTATCATATTTGATACCTTTTAAAAGACACAATTTTATAATGACAAGGACTCATTTCCGTGATGTACAGAAAGTGATTACCTTGTTGCATGAGATGTTACTTTGCATTAAATAGCGGTTTGTAGCCGCCATTCCGATATAAGTTTTCATATTCGAGCAGCGGGTTCGACTGGGATAAGATAATACTGATTTGACGAAAATATATAAAATATTTCCTTAACAACTACGCGCTTTCAATAATATCTAGTTAGATGAATAAAATAGGCATTATCTGTAGAATTATGATAATATATTATGCATAATATCCACATATTCTAATAACTTGTGTCACCTATTGCTTGAAATTATATTACACCACTCTATCCCTTGATATAGTTGTGGCGTCTTTCGAACTTTTTTATATTCCCTTATGTCGATGACATGCAGTATACCTTCCAGATATGTTGACCTGTGATAAAATATTATTTTTATCTGCAGGTATTATTCATAAAGCAAACAGTGGTGTTTTCTACCCACAACCATTAAATTAAAATTTGAAATGGTCAATAAATTAAATTAGCTTCCATTATCCAAATGCTATTATCTCTGAGGGTGAGTCTTATATTAAACACGAAACTGTTTGCAATGTGTGGAGCGTGAATACGTAAGCTAGATAAACATTACCTGCCCATTTCTAAACTCCATGTTTATTGTTTGAAGAAAACTAATCCTTTATAAGAGCAAAACATGTTTTCTTGTTTATTTAGTTAGTGTAACCGGATGTACTGTAGTACTTATTAAATTAAATATTAATGTAAATACAAGCAGATTAGAATTAATATCGTATGCAAATTCAAACATTCTCACTTATCTATTGTCCTTTGAAGCACATGGATAATTATTTACAAAATAAAAACTACAAAATATTTCATGTTAAATCATCCCGTTTTGGCCGAGAAAAATATTCACAGGCATATGTCTGTAATACTCCTTGGCTTTTTTCCTTGTGTGGGAAAAAAATAAAGTAATATGGAAGTTAATCATTGTTCGGATTTTATTCCATAAGATAATTGGACCTGAAACAAATACTAACCAATTTTATTTTATAATATCAAAATATAAAAGACAATATTACCAAAATAAACTGTAATTATGCCTTTTGAATGACTTACTTCTGCTAGAGAGGGGTGACATTATATGTTTGATTAAATCGCAATCACTCAACGATTACATTCTAATAACGAACAGGGAAGAGAAGAGGAAGAGAGTGACTGCAAGTCAGGCTACAAAGCTACAAGGAGGTATAGGAAAATATTTTAATATGATTTAAGGTCTGTATTTTTGACTCCCATTCAACAAATTCTACAGCCCAGCAAATTCTGTCGTATAATGTGGTGACTAAACTTTCATAAAAATAATACGACTTATATATTTTTCTTATTGCTTTTTGATATTACTATCCTGAAAAATAACAATCCTTACTTGTTCGTATCTCTCATCGCCTGCTTTTATTTGAACGTAAACGGTTATTTTAACTTAAAATGCACTTTCTTAGTTCTATCTAAATCGTTAATAGTGCTATCAAAAGGAATACATAACTAGTTTGATTTACATTATCTACACAGTTAACTTCGATTTTAATAGACGAAGCATGAACATAATATTGTGTGGTCTGCCTGTAGGGTTTTATCTTCTGATTTATTTTTTGCATCTCAAATAGTACAGTAGGTTTTCATTGTAAATCACCAAAACACAAAACAACTTCAACTATTGCACGAAGACCTGTCTGAATATATTAAACAAGGAGCTTGATCTCTAAAAGATCTTTTTGATACACATTTACGTCAAAGTATTATTAACAAGTAACCTTAATCTTAATATAGAAACATGTCTATTTGGTTAAATCAAAAGTTCAAGGGTTGTCGGCGAATTAGCTAATGAAATAGGTTATGAAATGCTTCGACTGTGTTTAGCACATTATTTAGATGCATTAACATGATACCTATAATTAATGTTTATTTTACTAAAATTCGTAGTCCCATAACGGTGAGAGCTTGCTTCAGTCAATCCTGTATATAATAGTTACTTTTGCATCAAGTACAAAAAGTAAGTGATTATTGCACGCGACGTGAAATTGTCCAACGAAGCCTTCACGCCGAGTAGGAGAACACGTTGAGTGCAATAACACTTTTTGTATGAGTTGCATACAATATTTTTTCTACGTTCATGCAAAAACCAAAAAATGTTTTATTTAGATGACACTAACTCTAGGAAAATATGACGTCGATTTGAACGTTTATGTTTGTCATGATGACAAAACGCTGTAGTAGAATGACAGATGAATGCAATAAACATGTTATTGCACTAGTGCAATAAAGAACCACTTTTTCCACTCAATATAGTTCAATAAAGTTTTGTTTTTTGCATGAACGTAGAAAATAGTTATTTATGTAATAAGGATCATAAAGACGATCATCATGGTACAAGTCGTGAATGTTATTGGGCGAAGCACAGCCGAGTCCGATAGCACGACGTGTGCCATAATGATTATTTATGATTCGTATTACATACAAAATTTTATCTGATTGTATAGAAAAACTAAAAACTACATTTTTGACATGTCACAATGACAACTATTTTTAAAGCAGTAAGTATATGTGTAGTTTAAAATATTAGTAGGTTAGTGAGCTGTGCTTTGCCATTTCCTTGACAACGTCAGGTTGTAACCACAGTATAGTATACTGTGGTTGTAACGGCAATATTTATTTATCTGCTGTCAAACACAATTGTCACGTAGAATTGAATATAATTTAAAAAATAATGGAAGTTACTTATTCTGAAACTGGTAGTTTACCTGATTTGGAAGAAATGACGGGAAATATCGTGGACTCCCTTTTGCCGGAAAAATCACGGAGTGTATATGAAATAGCGTTTAATCGGTACGAAGAATGGTGTTCTACTAAGAAAATGAAGAATATCACTCATGAAAAAGTATTGTTGGCTTACTTTGAATGCTTATCTAAGGAAATAAAACCATCTTCTCTCTGGTCGTATTATTCGATGATAAGAAGTATTTTATTAACAAAAAAAACGTCGATATTAGTAAGTACCTACAGCTGGTTGCATTATTAAAACGTAAATCAGAAGGTTACAGATCTAAAAAAATCCAAAATTTTTACTAAACAGGATGTCACAAAGCTTTTAACGGAAGCATCAGATGATACATGTTTACTTCAAAAAGTTGCTATGATAATTGGACTAAGTGGAGCATGCAGAAGAGAGGAACTGACAAATATGCTTGTTGAAAATGTGATAGATGAAGGATTCGTTTTTAGAATTACTTTACCGAATACAAAAACAAAGATAATGCGACAATTTTTTGTAACATCGCAGAATATCCCAGGATTGAATATGGTACAACTTGTCAGACAATATGTGAAAATACGACATTGCAACACAAACCATCGACGTTTTTTTGTCACTTATAAAAATAAGAAATGCACGAAACAACCCGTTGGAATTCACACTTTTGGTAAAATACCAAAAAAGGCGCCCTGGACCTCCATTCCTTCCTCGATACGGTTGCAAATTTCCCGTGTCACGCCAGCGTTTGCACTACACTTGCACTCACTACATATCGTTGTAAAAGTAGCTGCATTCGGAACATATTTACCGGGAAATTGTTCTGTTAAAGCATTCCCACTTCACCATAAATTAAAACGATATCTATCAACTGCGAGTTGCTATAGACGTAAGCCAATTTTGATATTAACACTTGCATCACAAAAAAGTTAATACGATAAGTAGTAATCGGATATTTGAAATCGCCTGGCTAGAGACCACAGTACTCCGGCAATGTAAGTTTGAAACTACTAGAACTTCAATATTCGTTTTCTTGCAAACTATTATAAGGATTTTATAAAAAACAAATGTTGACTCCATTTTTCATGACGTATCTATTCAGAATTTTTTTTAGTTAAATTCTGAATCATCCTGTAGATATATATTATACAAGAATAAGTTAATCTCTTTATAAAGTATTACTATACTTGAGGAATAGTGAAACTAGGCCAGCGAAAAGAAAATTTCGTAACACCCATTGATAATTACGAACGCCATGCTACCCTTTTTCACCGTCCAACAAACAGTGAAACGAATTATTAAATTGATGTTTTCTTGTTCGTCCCCCACGGCTTGCCTAATATTTGCCACACTTAGGGAATTTGAATTTCATTTCCCAGCGGTAATTAAACTCATTACTAAAAAGCGATGATGTAAGTAGGTGGATTAATAACGTATTCAAAACATCCCTTGCACCATTAATGACTCCACCGTCAAATTGGGGTTAGTTACTTTTTTAGCTTTGAATGACTTCTATTTGGAGACACAAATTCACGTTGGCGTGGAAGTAATTGGGGTTTGCGATTTAACTAACCGCTTCCTTAACAAAGCCAGCCGACGTTCGTCATTTGTTTTCTGCGACTTCGGGATAGCGAACGGCATGCTGCTTACGGGTTAATCTTGAATTTAAAAGTACTTCAGTCACGTAGTGTGGAATCGATACGAGCCTTTATGTCTCTTCGGATACTAAGAGGCACAAATGTTATCCCCGTCGGCAGATAAAAAAGTTATAAAAAATTCATATAAAAACCACTACAGTAGCGAGTCCTTTTAGAGGAAAATGTGTCTGGTTACAAAAAAGGAATAAAAATATTGTCACGGAATTTGCCCCACTCACTCCCAAACCGACGACTGTGGCACCGCGAATTGCCTAAGATTGCCCCGATCGCCCCTACGCCATTCTGGTAAACAAACAACATGCGTGAATCGAGGCGTTACTAGAAAATCGTGGAAACGACGAGAAGCGTTCCAGTCGTACGAGAAAATGGATCTAGAGATACTGGAATATACCTGGAATATTCGTTGGGTCTATAAAAGAAGAATAAACGGCCGAGTTAGTTAGTCTTGTATTAGTCTTGTGTTACAGTCTGAAGTGAAGTGTTTAGTTAGAGAGATCAAAGCGATTTAGATAGCGATTAATTAAATAAGTGTTTAGTTGACCTGTAATTAGTAGTGTTCAGTAGTTAATAAAGAAGTAATTAATTAACGGATTGTTTTTCTGGAAATAAGAAAAAGACGGATTGGGAAATCCGTGACAATTTGGTGTCGGAAGTGGATTTAGTTGGAAGTTTTAAAGAGCTTTCTGGAACCCTGTCCACAAAGTGGGATTTAAGTGGAAGTTTGAAGAACTTTCTGGAACCCTGTGCGCGGGTGGAATAAATACCCAAGTGTGATATATCACCGCACTCGTCGTGACTCAAGGAAGTGAACGGTGGTATTCGCGAAGGACAATCTCGAACATTCTAGAACTTTGTACAGGAGTGAGACAAATACCCAAGTGTGATATATCACCGCACTCGTCGTGACTTAAGTGAACGGTGGTATTCGCGAAGGACAATCTGGAACATTCTAGAACTTTGTACGGGAGTGAGACAAAGACCCAAGTGTGATATATCACCGCACTCGTCGTGACTTAAGGAAGTGAACGGTGGTATTCGCGAAGGACAATCTCGAACATTCTAGAACTTTGTACAGGAGTGAGACAAATACCCAAGTGTGATATATCACCGCACTCGTCGTGACTCAAGGAAGTGAACGGTGGTATTCTCGAAGGTCAATCTCGAATATTCTAGAACTTTGTACAGGAGTGAGACAAATACCCAAGTGTGACATATCACCGCACTCGTCGTGACTTAAGGAAGTGAACGGTGGTATTCGCGAAGGACAATCTGGAACCTTCTAGAACTTTATACGGGAGTTAAACAAAGACACAAGTGTGACACATCACCGCACTCGTCGTCACTTAAGGAAGTGAACGGTGCTATTTGCGAAGGACATTCTAGAACATTCTAGAACTTTATACGGGAGTTAAACAAAGACACAAGTGTGACACATCACCGCACTCGTCGTCACTTAAGGAAGTGAACGGTGCTATTTGCGAAGGACATTCTCGAACATTCTAGAACTTTATACCGAAGTGAGACTTAGACCCAAGTGTGGCATATCACTGCACTCGTTTCATTGTAAGGAAGTCAACGGTGACATTTACAAAAACATTCCTGGACATTCCAGAACATTCTAAAGAAAATAAAGTGAATGCCTGTAACTAGAAACCAATCTGAGGATGTTTGTGAACGAGAACCAGACAGACTGGGACAAGCTCATTCCACTCTTCCTGTTAGCTTACCGCTCAGCTGTCCATGAAACTACTGGAAAGACTCCCGCAAGGATCATCTTTGGAAGAAAGCTTCGCCTTCCAGCAGATTTGGTATTTGGTCGTCCTGCGGAACAGCCCACAGAGCCAGACACTTATACCCAGGAGCTAGAACGAAGACTAGCAGCTGTACACGACCAAGTCAGATCTCGAATGCGACTAGAGAGCGATCGCATGAAGACTCGATACGACGTCCGGGCCAATACAGTCGGATTCCAACAAGGTGACCTGGTGTGGCTGTACAACCCCACGCGGAAGAAAGGAAGATCGCCTAAATTACAGAACCGTTGGAGGGCCCCTACACCGTCATTAAAAGAATCAATGACGTCGTGTACCGGATACAGATGACTCCCAGGAGTAAGATGAAGGTTATCCATCTGGAGCGTCTGTCCCCGTATAGAGGTGCAGCCGATCGGGACGATCGGTCCTAATGGGGGCAGTGTCACAGAATTTGCCTCACTCCCAAACCGACGACTGTGGCACCGCGAATTGCCTAAGATTGCCCCGATCGCCCCTACGCCATTCTGGTAAACAAACAACATGCGTGAATCGAGGCGTTACTAGAAAATCGTGGAAACGACGAGAAGCGTTCCAGTCGTACGAGAAAATGGATCTAGAGATACTGGAATATACCTGGAATATTCGTTGGGTCTAAAAACGAAGAATAAACGGCCGAGTTAGTTAGTCTTGTATTAGTCTTGTGTTACAGTCTGAAGTGAAGTGTTTAGTTAGAGAGATCAAAGCGATTTAGATAGCGATTAATTAAATAAGTGTTTAGTTGACCTGTAATTAGTAGTGTTCAGTAGTTAATAAAGAAGTAATTAATTAACGAATTGTTTTTCTGGAAATAAGAAAAGACGGATTGGGAAATCCGTGACAATATCAAGAATTATGTACTCGATTACGGTCCACATCACAATTGAAAATGTCGAGACTATAGAACTTCATGTGCTCATTCTTTGTATCTTAATGATAAAAAAACTCAGGTCATGTTATTTGGTAGCCATCGGAAGGAGGCTGCGAGTAGTGTTTTTTTTGACTTGCGCATTAATAATAAGTCATGGACACTTTGCAACTACATGTTAGAATTTGGGCCTCTATTTGAATGATGATATGAGGTTCTAGTTTGTTAATTATTTGGTGAAACGTTCTTATTCTAAACTGAAACAGTTTATATTTACATAGAAATTATTTAGACAGTGACATAAAACGTCTATGTAATTCATTAATTCAGCCATATATCAAGTATTGCAATTGATATTGGCCTGCCTTATCAAAAAATAACAAGCAAACTTTACAAAAGATTCAGAATTCTTGTTATATTTTGCGTAAATTCAGTCACATTTTTGTCATAAATTTAGTGAAATAATAAACCTGGACGAAAGGTTTTGCCTACATGTAGGATCTTTAGTATACAGGGTGTTCTAAAAGTCCATCAGGAAACTCCGGAAGGTGATTCTACGGATTAAAATAATAGCAGTATGCAATGAAAATTTTTTTCGAATTGTCAATTGTTTGCAAGTTACAGCTTGTCAAAGTTTTTTATTTTTCTTTTTATATAACTCATTTAATTCAAGTTCGAATAAAGAGTACATAATTTGTTCTAATATTGGTTCTGTTTTCGATAATGTTTAAATTTCTATGATGTCTAGCAAGAAAAGAAAGTTATGAATAAAACTAATTCTGAATTTTAGGTAAAGTGTCCTCTAGCGGCACATAATAAAACTTTTCTTTGACTGATCCAATAGAGTATGATCTACTCAGTGGGCATGCCAAATGAAAGAATAATTGAACTTGAATTAAATGAGTCATTTAAAACGAAAAAAATTGAACTTTGACAAGCTGTAACTCGCATACAATTGACAATTCGAAAATATGTTCGTTACATACTGCTATTATTTTAATACGTAGAACCACCTCCCGGAGTTTCCTGATGGACTTTTAGAACGCCCTGTATAGAAAAAATTCTTCAGTTACCTTCGTACCTTTATGAAAAATTAACAAAAAATGAGCAATTATAATTACACAGGTCCACAAAAAAAAGTGGTGTGTGTCCCATTATATTTTTTCCATATATTTTTTCCCGCTGAACACGAATCTGAAGTCAAAATGGGGGGTCGCACAGTAAGATAGATGAACGACGGAGATACTTATACTTATTTTGTATTCATTTGCTTTTTTATAGCTGTAACGAGTTTTCATTTATTCGAATGATCTGCCCAGAGAATTCCTTTTACTTTTCTTTTTCTCCTTTTGGTATATTATATTGGGTATTTGGTATATTTGGTCCCACATTCCTTGGTAACCGTTCCAAGATTGTCCCTACAGTGAAGAACAAGGTGAACATTTTTGCCAATACATAAAGGTAATGGAAACCTGTTACTCAGGAAGATGGGACGTAAATATGATGGCTGATTTTTGTTGGATGTTAAAAACAGATTTTCAAAAGCAGAAAAAAAAACGTAGGTAAAATAAATCCTCTGCGCAAATCATTCGAATAAAAGAAAACTCGTTACAGCTCTAAAAGGGAAAATGAATAAAAAAATAAGTAGGTATAAGTATCTCCGTAGGTCATCTGTCTTATCATACACTTTTTTAAGGGCTACATGATGTACAAAATCCGCTTGCGTAACCTCCTCGTGGCGGACATTGGGTAACTCTAATGTTAACGGTCCCATTTCATTTATCGGGAAAAATACAACTTTTATTGTTTATGGGGTTATGGGATTATGAGGTTCTTGGGTTGTAGGGTTATTAGGTTATAAGTTTGTGGGGTAGGATATGTTTTGTTTAAAGGGCAGTGACAAAATGCGTGATAAGTTCATGCACGCAGTTGCCGGGTTCATTGGTTATGGGATGATTGTTTTATGAGTTTGGGGGTTAACAGCTTGAGTTTTGTATTTAAAATTTAAGTTGTAGGGTTGTATGCGTTTAATCGTGCTGAAAACCTTAAATTATTAAATTTTTTTAGGCAAAACTATAAAGTGATGGGGTTAAGCGGACCAAAAAATCGGATTCAGCGATCCCAAAAACACGTACTAAAAATGGTCTGACGAGATCTGAAATTTTTTTTGTGGGACTGTGTTTTCATTGATTTAGATTCATGCACGCAGCTGAACTTAAAATAATTAAATTAAAGCAAAAATATACTGAACTGACGTAGAAGTTTAGTTAAAAGCTATATGTAATTAGAAATTGATTTATATTTACTGTTACAAAGGGATTCTGCAGGGAGATTTACGGCATCTACAAAATTAAATTCTCTTAAAATATCGCTTTTAAAATTAAAATTTCTTGAGTCGGTAAAACATGTTACCTACTATTTAAATTCAGTCATTATTTATGATTTTATGGTGTTTAAATATGACATGGCAATATTGCTAGGGCTGATGGAGCACTCAAAATAAGTGGGATTTGGTTACAGGACGTGCAGATCGAATTTTAAATGCAAGATCAACAGATTTAATTAAAATTTGACACATGTACGTTTTTGGTAGTTACAAACCGAACACGATCGTGTTATTAGTTATTTTGTACAACGTAGAGGGCGCTTGTTGAAATCATTTTATCCTCTAACATCTTTTAAGTTGGGTTTTTTCCATTCTAAATCTTATTGTATCATGTAAAATTTTCTTTTAAAGAAAAGGTGCCCTTAGCAAATTTGTCAATAATGCATCATTTTCGAAAATAATGAAAACAATTGTGGTAAAGTTAACAAGGAGATCTCTGTAATAGCATTTTGAATAATAAGATACTTATTACTGGGTAATAATGATATCGTATATGTGTTAAATCCCATACTCTTCCAGTGCTAGACATATTTAGTATAAATGGAAACTCCGGTATGTTGTTTATTCTCTAGCTGAATATCTTAAGATTTTGTTCTGCTCTGTATTTGTAACACGCAGATACATAACAATAATGGAAGCTTATACCAGTAGTGCAGATATTGACTTTTGGGGGAATGTTTTAAGAGTGCTGTAACAGTAATTACATGATATGCGACCTTGCAGAATGCTACACTAAAAATTGTCCCGTTTGACTGCACCAACCGACTTGATTTTAAGGAGGTGTTAATACGAAAACCCACACTCACTATATACTTACATCAGTAGTGACATAAAAAAAACATTAATAACTAACATTTTCAATTCTCTTAAATAAGGGTACAATTTAAAATTCAAAGCAACACTAGCATTGGCGCATTCGCCAAAAATTAGAAAATTTGTATTTTCTTTTGAAGAAATTATTCATCAGTAACAATTAATTTTCCAAGTATTTTCTGTAAAACTACAAGTATAGTTGTTTATTTGTTCGCTCAAATATCTATAACAATCATATGTAAAAAGATATATTGATATATCCAGTTTAATATTTCGATTCAATCACTAATCGCCGTGGTGTCGGGGAAAAAAGAGATAAGTAAATTTTTGATCAAAACGAGATAGGTCTTGAATTTTGATGTATATATCAAACCCTTGCTTATGGGTCAAACAAGATAAATCAGATCGAATAAAGACGCGTCAGATACCCATGTTCGTAAGGAGGTATCTTTAAATATCTCCTTCAGAATGTTCCATTAGAGACAAGTTAACTTATCTCATCTGGAACAAATCTAACAATTAAATTATTCCGGGCATAACGAGTCACGACTTTTTCGCGTGATGACGTCATCGGATATTTTTTTAAATAGAACCCCTATATTTTTCCATCGGATCCTAGAGATTAACTTGCTGAATTCAAAAATATATAATTTCAACACTTTATTCCTTCAACTTTCCGAGAGAGAAAATAATAACCGATCCAATAAACGCTGCAGTTGACAGATGTCAATTCTGATTAGATTTTGTTTAGCTGCCAGAAACAGTTTCTGAGGTGACTTGATTTAATTTGTTGTTTTTGCTATCAAAAGATGTAATATTCTAATATGCAATCTAATAAAACAAAATAATAAATTAGGGGGTCAAATACGATTGAGATAACCAGAATTTAATTAATTAATTAGTTAAAAATGAAGAGTCCTTATTTTGTGATACTGCTGATGAATTCACTATATTCACTTTACTCTCAACCAGCCCATCACAGACACAAATGGGAATATTCACATTTTTTTCAAGCCGACTTTATTGGATCGGTTATTTTTTTTTGAAACTTGAAGGAATAAAGTGAAAGTGAAATTATACATTTTTGAATTTAGCAAGTTACAAGAATTCGATGAAAAAATATAGGGGTTCTATTTAAAAAATATCTGATGACGTCATCGCGCGAAAACAAATGAATGTGGCATTTATATAGAAAAAAGAGTCTTTTTAAAAAGCAAAATCGACGGGTCCGAGGAAATTTCATGAAACTTCGTTGTGTTAGAAATAAGGAATTTATTCCATACTTTTCTTCCACACTGTATAGGTCATGGCAAAATGTCCGTATTTTCCAGAGAAATAGATATCATTTTTTTATATGGCAATGTAGCACACATCCGGCACAATCGTTATTTTTTATTTGATCAAAAATTGAGGTGCAAAACTTAACCTAAATTTCAATTTTTCCTGATCACCCGATGAACGGAGGCAGATATTAATTTACTGTAGACGATATATTGCTCAAAACAACTAGCACAATTCAGCATAACCCGGTTTTTTTAACTCTCTGAAAAAATGGAGGGCTAAATTCACGACTAAAATTCAGGTTCCCGAAGAACGGAGGCAGATCAAATTTCTTTAAACGCTACATCGATCGGAACAACTTCAGCACATTAAAGAAAAATACGATTTTCGAGAAATAGTGGGCACAGTAAGGTCACGCCAAAATGTTCGGTTCTTTTGCATTTTCTGGAGAGCGGGGGACTTGACGGGGACAGATATAAAATTGTTTTAAAATCTTCGGAACTACTAGTACAACTCAGCACATTGAAAAAAAAATAGAATTTCTAAAAGTGGAGTGGAGGCCCAGAACATTTCCGGTTATTTAAATTTTCAGGAGAACACAGGCAGATATTCAAATTTGTTAAAGAACACAGAGTTCGGAACAACTAGCACAATTCAGTACATCAAAAAAATTGGATTGTGATAAAATGGGGGGCTAGGAAATTTCCGTTTTTCCGGATTTTTCGGAGGACGGAGGCAGACATTAAATTTCCTTGAACGGCATAACGTTTAGCACAATATAGCACACTAAAGAAAATCGATTTTTTCATATTCTAGGAAAATGGCTATTATTTTTCTTTAAAATTTTACGGAACAATGTCGCACAAAGCGGGCACAATTCAGAACAACCTATATTTTTTTTTATTTTATTAAAAATGGAGGGCTAAATTCACGACTAAAATTCAGGTTCCCGAAGAACGGAGGCAGATCAAATTTCTTTAAACGGTACATCGATCGGAAAAACTAGCACAATTCAGCACATTAAGGAAAAATACGATTTTCGAGAAGTAGTGGGCACAGTAAGATCACGCCAAATTTTCGGTTCCTTTGCATTTTCTGTAGAGCGGGGGACTTGACGGGGGCAGATAAAAAATTGTTTCAAAATGTTCGAAATTACTAGTACTACTCAGCACATTGAAAAAAAAGTTTGAATTTCTGAAAGTGGAGTGGAGTGGCAGAACATTTCCGGTTATTTAAATTTTCAGGAGAACAGAGGCAGATATTCAAATTTGTTAAAGAACACAGAGTTCGGAACAACTAGCACAATTCAGTACATCAAAAAAATTGGATTGTGATAAAATGGGGGGCTAGGAAATTTCCGTTTTTCCGGATTTTTCGGAGGACGGAAGCAGATATTAAATTTCCTTGAACGGCATAACGTTTAGCACAATATAGTACACTAAAGAAAAACGATTTTCGCAAAGTGGGTGACAATGTGCAAAAAACGATTTTTTCATATTCTAGGAAAAAGGATATTATTTTTCTTTAAAATTTTACGGTACAATGTAGCACAAAGCGGGCACAATTCAGCACAACCTATATTTTTTATTTTATTAAAAAATGGGGAGCTAAGTTCACCCACATTCTAAAACATACTCTACAAATGATTTAAACTACTATTTCACGGATATTAATTAGATAACGCGAGTTTATAAAAATACGTGGAGAATTGTTCTTTTATTTTAAATTGCTATATAATTAAGAAAGTCGCTGAAGAGATTTACAGAAGTAAAGAAACTCTAATTTAACCTCCTCAACCTCTAAGATAAAGAACTTCCTGTATGTTATCTACAGAGAAGGAAATAAAGAAAATAAAACCTCATCTCTAGTATGTGACGGAAGTTAAAATGAATATCAGCTTTTCAGTTAAGTCCTTTCGGGCTCTTCGAAGGCGTAGGAGAAATAAGACAAATGATTATTGATGTTGCCATTTTTAAAGAAACCGGATGAAATATGAAATTCTTTATGCTCATGCAAAAGTATGTTTTATTGCTTATATCCTAGGCTAAAAATCTTATGTAACAAAAGCCTTGACACATTAGTGTCATTATTCCTCGTACCATTGTTTTGAATGTCATACAACTTCTGGGTTTCTTTGAAGTGAATTAGTTTAATTTCTCTTGGGAAATGATGTTCAAATTAGCAGAATGTAATAAATAGAAGTGTCACATGGCTTTATCAAAGTGATGATTAAAAGCTAAACTTGTGAATGTAACTTACAAATTCATGTTTTCATATTTGTAAGTTACGTATAAACTTATACAATTTAATTTAAATATCAAAAGGGAACAAATATGTATATAGAGGGTGTCCGGAATATGAATGCCTTGATTTTGCTATATAATAAGTTGTACTAAATAGAACATATTTGACTTAACAATTTTTTTTCTCTGACCAACGAATAAAGAATTATGACAGCAAACAGGTCTTGAATATGTGACAATGTCGCTCACATACTATCTTAGGATACTGACTGTGAATGGTTTTCTTTTCACAATACAGAATAATCACAAGTGTTTAAAATGACTTCTGTTTCATGCAAAAAGCGTTTACCGTACAAATGTCTCGAAGCCAGACAGTTTTGCCAAGATTCGCCTTAAATTAAGATGCGATGCAGCTGGTTAAGGGAACTATAAATTGTTCCATTTTTGTTTATGTACACTCACAAACATCAAAGAAAAACTAGACGAAAATTAATCGTTACAGCGTTGCAGTTTTAACTGTTTTAATTGTTTACTTAGTTAATATTAATCCAGAAATTATAAACAAATTACGTTACAGGCGCTTTTACTTAACCTTAATTGTACCTTAGTTTGTAATTTCGTTACATAGTTTTGCATATTATTGCAGTTGTATTTTTATTTTTGAAATATATTTGTAGAGTTTTTTTATTGTTTTTGATCAGATATCAAGCCTTTAAAATTACGGCACTCATATTCTTTAGCAATATTTTACCAACATAAATGAAGAAATAAATGATGCAGTATCTTAAACATGAATCTGTGAGAATTGTTTACAAACAAAACAATAAAATATGTATATGTGAATGGTTAATAATATTAAGTGTCACTGACCAAAAAATAATTTTGAAAAAGAACTTTTAAACTGGAAATATAATGAAGACAAAGTATGTTCTTATCTTAACTTTTTTGTACGTAACCTTCTCTTTTATGTAGAAGAAATGGAATTCTACAGTAAAATAGGCTCTCATATTGTTTCGATCAATACCTAAGACCTTGCAGGGTGATTCTTAGCATATACACTTAAATTATAACTGAGTACAAATTATGACGAATAGTGAAAAACAAAAATTGTATGTGATATTTTGTAAACTTCTGAACTTAAAAATATTTTACTACATGTTTTTCTGGTCCTCGATTATAATTTCTCAAGTTTATGCCTATAGGTTAAGAATCACCCTGTATGGAAGTTATATATTTAAAATTTATGTTAGATTTGAGATGACAATTGTATAAAAGTTTCAGTATTATCATTATAACACAATACAAACAAATAATAAATATAACAATATTTCAAAAACAGGAAAAATAGTTAGTTAAAAATGTGAAATTATGGCAAATAACTCAGTATTTGTCAATTATTACATACTTAGATTAGTGTTTGCAACAATAAATTTATAATGTTTGTGACTGAGTATATATATTGAGACAAAATGAAATATCAAACATTCAATACCTATGAAAATTTACATGTTTATTTAAAAACCATAAAATATTATTGAAATTATTATTGTTGTTAACATTAAAATACTGTAGAATTGAACAAAATAATATAAAAATGGACAATACAGAGCATATAGGTTGATTATTATAGTGAAAATTAAATAAATTAAACATTTTAGAGAATAAAATATAGTTAAAATTTATCAAATATTGTGACATGATCTCACATTTATGAAGAGTACATAAACAAAAACAGATTTAAACCCAGAGCAAAGTATATAGAATGAACAAGTAAAGATCATATATTAATTGCCTAAATATATCGACAAGAGTCAGGCAAATATAATAAAAGTATTGTCACCGATTTCCCAATCGGTCTTTTTCTTACTTCCAGTATTACAATCCGTTAATTAATTACTTATTTATTAACTGCTCAGTACAACACTTACTACTAATTACAGGTCAACTTAAACACTTATTTAATTAATCGCTATCTAAATCGCTTTGATCTCTCTAAATAAACACTTCACTTCAGACTGTAACACAAGACTAATACAAGACTAACTAACTCGGCCGTTTATTCTTCTTTTATAGACCCAACGAATGTTCCAGGTATTTTCTAGCATTTCTAGACCCATTTTCTCGAACGACTGGAACGCTTCTCGTCGTTTCCACAATTTTCTAGTAACGCCTCGATTCACGGCGTGTTGTTTGTTTACCAGAATGGCGTAGGGGCGATCGGGGCAATCTTAGGCAATTCGCGGTGCCACAGTCGTCGGTTTGGGAGTGAGTGGGGCAAATTCCGTGACACTGCACATACGGGGACAGACGCTCCAGATGGACGACCTTCATCTTACTCCTGAGTCCTCTGTATCCGGTAGACGACGTCATTGATTCTTTTAATGAATGTGTAGGGGCCATCCCAACGCTTCTGTAGTTTAGACGATATTCCTTTCTTCCGCGTGGGTTTGTACAGACACACCACGTCACCTTGTTGGAATCCGACTGAATTGGCCCGGACGTCGTATCGAGTCTTCATGCGATCGCTCCTAGTCGCATTCGAGATCTGACTTGATCGTGTACGGCTGCTAGTCTTCGTTCTAGCTCATGGGTGTAAGTGTCTGGCTCTGTGGGCTGTTCCGCAGGACGACCAAATACCAAATCTGCTGGAAGGCGAAGCTCTCTTCCAAAGATGATCCTTGCGGGAGTCTTCCCAGTCGTTTCATGGACAGCTGAGCGGTAAGCTAACAGGAAGAGTGGAATGAGCTTGTCCCAGTCTGTCTGGTTTTCGTTCACAAACATCCTCAGATTGGTTTCTAGTGTGGCATTGAAGCGTTCCACCATACCATCTGACTGGGGATGCAGTGGGGTGGTCCTGGTTTTCCGGATTCCCATAAGCTCGCAGACCTTTCGGAACACACCTGATTCGAAATTTCTGCCCTGATCTGAATGCAGTTCCATGAGCACACCAAATCTGCAGAACAGGTTGTTGACTAGCGCTTCTGCTACGGTTGTGGTCTCTTGATTGGGAAGGGGTATACTTCCAGCCATTTGCTGAAGTAGTCCATGGCGACTAGCAGATATCGGTTCCCACTTTGGGTTTTCGGAAATGGACCAGCGATATCAATGGCAATCCTCTCGAACGGTGCTCCTACGATGTACTGGCGCATTTTGCCTCTGGAACGGGTCTTCGGTCCCTTGCTGGCTGCACATACGTCACATTTTCGGCACCAATCTTCTACATCCGTCCTACAGCTCAACCCGTAGAAACGCTCCCTAATCTTCTGTAGAGTTTTATTGATACCGAAATGTCCACCCCAGTACCTCCATGTACTTCCTGCAGCACTTCCTTGACCCGGGACCTCGGAAGTAGTACTTGCTTCTTCACCTCGGTTCCGTCATTATTCTCCCATGCTCTCTTTAGGACACCGTCTTCCAACACCAGAGAATTCCATTGAGCCCAATAACTCTTTAATGCTGGGCTTTTACTACTGACTTTAGCCCAAGACGGTCGCTTGTTGGCTTCTTTCCAGTTCAGTAAAGGTTTGATGTGACAGTCAGCTTGCTGGTCTTCCCGAATCGCCGCTGAACTCCATCTGTCTTCAGTTTGGGCTACTACTATCTTGCAAGGAACAAATGATATGTCCTCTTTTCTTTCGATACTACTACAGTGTTTGTTGTTGTTGGTAGGACAAGGTCTAGAAAGGGCTTCTGCGTTTCCATATTTCCTGCCTGCCTGGGAGTCGCGCCATTGCCGATCTGCCACTGGAGCCCTACACTGTCCTTTTAGATGACCCGTCCGCCCACAGTTCCAACATTGAAGTGGGCGATCTCTTCGGCTATCAGTTTGTCCTCTCTTTGGTCTGGTAGTTAGGCTGAGTTTATCAATGGCCTCCTTCAGTGTTTTGACTATCTCTTCATTTCTCATACTGTCGCTGTTATCACTGATAGTCCGCACTTTAACATGTTCCCTGAAGGCTGCCGCTTGGGAGTCGCGCCTTTGCTGATCTGCGACTGTGGCCCTACATGCACTGTCTCTTCAGATGTCCCATCTGTCCACAGTTCCAACATTGAACAAGGCGATCCCTTCGACTGCCAGGTTGTTCTCTCTTCGGTAGAAAGTTCTAGAATGTTCGAGAATGTCTTTCGGAAATACCACCGTTCACTTCCTTGAGTCACGACGAGTGCGGCGATATGTCACACTTGGGTCTTTGTCTCACTCCCGTACAAAGTTCTAGAATGTTCGAGAATGTCCTTCGCAAATAGCACCGTTCACTTCCTTGAGTCACGACGAGTGCGGTGATATGCCACACTTGGGTCTTTGTCTCACTCCCGTACAAAGTTCTAGAATGTTCGAGAATGTCCTTCGCAAATCCCACCGTTCACTTCCTTGAGTCACGACGAGTGCGGTGATATGCCACACTTGGGTCTTTGTCTCACTCCCGTACAAAGTTCGAGAATGTCCTTCGCAAATAGCACCGTTCACTTCCTTAAGTTACGACGAGTGCGGCGATATGTCACACTTGTGTCTTTGTTTAACTCCCGTATAAAGTTCTAGAATGTTCGAGATTGTTCTTCGCGAATACCACCGTTCACTTCCTTGAGTCACGACGAGTGCGGTGATATATCACACTTGGGTCTTTGTCTCACTCCCGTACAAAGTTCTAGAATGTTCGAGATTGTCCTTCGCGAATACCACCGTTCACTTCCTCAAGTCACAACGAGTGCGGTGATATGTCACACTTGGGTCTTTATTCCACCCACGCACAGGGTTCCAGAAAGTTCCTCCAACTTCCACTTAAACCCACTCACTCACAGGGTTCCAGAAAGTTCTTCAAACTTCCACTCAAATCCCACTTCCGACACCAAATTGTCACGGATTTCCCAATCCGTCTTTTTTCTTACTTCCAGAAAAAACAATCCGTTAATTAATTACTTCTTTATTAACTAACCAGTACAACACTGACTACTAATTACAGGTCAACTTAAACACTTATTTAATTAATCGCTATCTAAATCGCTTTGATCTCTCTAAATAAACACTTCACTTCAGACTGTAACACAAGACTAATACAAGACTAACTAACTCGGCCGTTTATTCTTCTTTTATAGACCCAACGAATGTTCCAGGTATTTTCTAGCATTTCTAGACCCATTTTCTCGAACGACTGGAACGCTTCTCGTCGTTTCCACAATTTTCTAGTAACGCCTCGATTCACGGCGTGTTGTTTATTTACCAGAATGGCGTAGGGGCGATCGGGGGCAATCTTAGGCAATTCGCGGTGCCACAGTCGTCGGTTTGGGAGTGAGTGGGGCAAATTCCGTGACAGTATTAACATTTTAAGTAAATAAATTTTATAAAATGTTCAGAAATGTCAAATAAATGTCATAGCCATGGACAAATGTCAAGCATAAAGTTGGCTTCACAAGAGATATCACAATGTAGGTACAAAAAAAAAGTACTTTTTTTATATTTAAGAATATTTTAAGATTTAGATATAAGTAAAATTGTAAATACATATAAAAAATTGTATTAGGTTAAGCAGTGAAGTGAAAAACATAAAAACAGTGCATCGAAAAACTCATTAAAATCATATGTATGAACCATAACATGTATGTAAGTTTTAAAACAAGGAATCAAGATATCAAATTGATAGAAAAATAAAGGAAAAACAAGTTTTTGTTGATTAGATACGAAGAAAAGAAAGAACGTGCAGCGTCGGTTTTGAGAGAGGTTCCCAAAAATTAACAAGAAAAATTTAAAAATTAATACTAACGTTATAAGAGAATTGTTGATCAGCATTAGAAACAGAGATCCAGGTCCAATCTAGGAATGTGGCAGTACCATACAGTGGGTAAAGCATTCACCAACATCTGCAACCTAATATCACAAGTTGTGAGGGATTTCTAGAAGATTTCCAGTAGAAGTCCTATAAAGATCAACATTAATAAAGGTATTTTATTTGCACATAAATTTATAAAAGAAAATAAACGCTAACTAGCCATTAAATACAACAAAAAGACAGTCACACTCTCAAAAATTTAGTAAAACAATTAGTTACCATATACCTAGTTAATAATATTCACATTTCTATTTACTGTATAAAATTTTTTTATTTTATGGACCATCTGTCAATATAAGAATCATTTTACAATATAGTATATCACCAGCAAAGAACATCAATCGGAATGCCATAGAATAATTTTTTTTAACAAACTTTGTACTAGAATTTAAGTCTAAATATAGGCAACCCTTAAAAAGCAACTGCATAAAAAAATATCTGTTACCTATAAATTAAATGTACCTACATAAAATTTAAAATATTCTTGAATTAGTATTAGGCAACAATCTCTTGTGAAATAAACATTGTCAATTGTGGAATGATATTTATTTGATAAAATAAGGTACAGTGTGTTGTAAAAAGATTTGACTTGACGAGCGAACCGACTACCAGAGTCTATGTTCTACAAGTAGCCAGGGTAGTTTAATAAGCTAAAAAAAGATAATATACAGGTTTGTAGCCCAATAAATACATTTTTTTTTAATGATTTTAATCTATATTTCTATAAAAATTATTCATAATCAATTAAAATATTGCTATGAAAACACACCTGCGTTTTTAATTGTTAATTACGTTCCTTTTTTGCCTTAGGATTTATAATTTTTGTAATACGTTTATATCAACGTCTAGAACATTCCTGACCATATTCGATTTGGTTCTCGACAATAAAAATATACAGCGTGATTCCGAATAATATATTTAATACATCAATATTTGATATCAAAGAATGATGAACTGTCATCAATTGCAAAATGATGGAAACTTACTAGATACCGATATGTAAATTAGGTAACTTCATTTTTTATGCGACAACTGTATTATTTATCATAAAATTACAAGAGACAAAAAACATTATAAATTCAACAGACATTGAAAAAAATTATTAGTTTTTTCAGCCTAAATATCTTACCAAATTTCACTTGTTAAGTTGAAAGCGCCTGAAAGAAATTAATTAAAACTTATCACTCCCTATTAAGGAAAGACTTTTATATTAAGGACTCCTGTTAAAATCTGTCGTACAATCTTCCCTCATTTTTTTACATTATTGAGAATCACACTGTATAATTTTAGGGTGCCTCGATTTTTTCGTGGTATCAAGAACATGTCGATAATCAAATGGAAAATGGTCTGGAATGTTATTAAAAGATGCGTCATGCGTCTATATGTGTGTATAGATAGCCATATTATGTATAATGGAAATTTATAAAACGCAATATATTAAAACATGACAGCAAAGACTACTTTTAAATCAGAACCCAAGCTGAGAAAAATTGCCTCCCACCTAGTTCAGTCATAATAAAATATTCAATTCAGTGATCAAAGGCGACGTAAAAAGTAACAACGGTTTTTAATGTAAATATATAATTTGAAATTCAGAAGTACAAACAATTTTAATTTGTGACTGAATTAATTTTTTCTGTCATGCTCTTGACTTTCAAACTGTATGAAATCTCTTTTTATTTTAATTAAACTTCGTTCAAATGTTTATTTTTTATTAATTCGTTTGTCTTGCCAGATAGACGGAAACATTAATAGAATAAACTCTATCCCTCATTCTAATCACGAGGATTAGCCCATAACACTTGTGTGGGAGAGGGGACGGCATATTATTATTGGAAAAAACCTCATTAATTAGGGGGTAGTCAAATGTCAACTGGTATCAAGTTTTCATAATGTTGAATTAATCGATTTTCCTATATTTTCTTTTGTAATGTCTTAGTTTCTGCAATTTTTTATTATCACAGATATAGACGAGTAAATAATTTAAAACCATAACTGTAGTTTATTATATTTAGTTTGCTACAATCGGAAGCACGATTATGTCGAAATTGCTTCAGTTTAGAAGTTACTTAAATAACTTTGTTAGAATTCAATTTTGCACAAGGAAATCTATAACCTGAAACTTTCCACTGAATAATTTAAGCGAACGCCGGAGGTTTGAGGTTCGCAAAAGTATTTATTGTTCTAGGTCAATTCAAGTTTTGTACCGCTTTTATTTCTGCTGAAAAGTTATGTGAAAGAAAGCTATTTTAATTATTTACATAAATGTGCGATATAAATACAAATTTTCCAGACGTGGCAAGCACTATCTACATAATTTTATAACGATTCATTTAAATATTCAATAAAGACAAAGTAAACATTCCAGTTTGGATATAAGAAGGATAGGATCTAATCACTTGATAGTCAATCTTCTACAGGATGTCCTAGAAAGGCATGTACCAGTGAGCTCTAGATTATTAAGGTCAAAATACGACGATTTATGCTAATTTATCTATAAGCAAAAATGCACTATTGGGGAGGTAGGGGGCGACAAAAATTTTGAAGGAATATCAACAATCAGTTATAAAACGGATATGCATTGAACGATTGAAATGAAATTTGGTACCTATATGAAAATGTATAGGAAAATGCTTTATTTGATGTAATTTTGGATCGGTCAGTGGTCGCGCGGTTTAAGGCGTCAGTACTTGAATTGAGGTGACTGGATCGCTGTGGATTCGCAGCCGGTAGACCGTATATAACCTATATTCGTGGAAAGATTGGCACCCTCTCTGCGGATATGGTAGGATGGAAGAATGTTGACTTGGGTCAATGTGAGAGATTGATACCGGTTGGCATTTAACTACCCCCGTAATTAATGAGGTTTTCCAGGTTTCCCTCATTCCTGCACTGAATGGTGGTTAGGGCCTACCAACGTCGTTCCTGGGCGCAACAGAGAAACATCAACATAGGAACCGCCTACTGCGGTTATCAGTAATCGGTGACGAAAAAATGTTTAGAGTCAGGAAAAGTATTTTTATTTTTTCCGCGCAAACTGTTGGTTGTATGAAAAAAAGTAGTAAAGTTAGGTAAAGTTTTCAAAAAACACCACCACAAAATAGCCTTTGAGTAGCTGATAATGTGTACCAAAATTAAAATTTCTAAGTGCAACCGTTTTTAAGGAAAAATAAAAAAAACTATTTTTTTCCGCCAATTTGAGACTCGAATATCTCAACAGGGAGGACCCAAATTGAAAAAATCAAAGGAAAGCTTGAAAATACTACTAACTCCAATTTTTTCTCTCTCGAAAATTATAAGAATTTTACAATAATTTTTATTATAATATTGACTTCATTTGTCATGACTCATCTATTTCCAATATTTTTTGGATAAGTTGTGAACCACTCTGCAGTTTATTGGATGATATCGATACATGTATTTTTAAGTCCTACCTGCAGTTTAAGATATTTTTAATAAAAATTTGAGGGGCGAAAGCAAGCCGTTATACTTAAAGCCACTAAATAATGAGCAAATATCGAATATCAATGTTATGCCAGAACAAAATACATATGTGGTGACAACCAATTTCGACCACTAGTTGTCTTTTACTTATTGCTTACTACCGCAAAACTAACATAAAGCTGTTAAAATAACTTATATCTACAAAATATCAGTTATCAGAGTTATTATTTTTGGTGGTAGGGTTACAATTATTGTTTTAGCTGGCTGGCTAATTTTAACCCGTAATACATATATAGAATATAGCTGATATCCAATTAAGGCATTTAAGCAAGTCGGTAATTAAGATTAATCACATCAAAAAAGCATTTTATTGATATATTTTCATATACCAAATTTCATTTTAATCGTTCAATGCATTTTTCATAAGCTTTGGTGCTCCTAACGCCCTATAGTCATATTTTCACCTTAGGAATCTAGAGTAGCTCCCTGGTACATGCATTTCAGTAACACCCTGTATAGCAGACGTGGTTACTTACTTTTATTAGCAACAGAGGAACGGTGGAAAAATACAGAGTGGGAACTATTTTGATATTGACAATGTTCGATTTATTTTACCGTTCTTGAAAATTTTTATATTTAATACAAAAGTAGTTCATTCAATATGAATAATACTTTTCCAAAATTAAAATACAATTGGAAATATACTTATCTGAGGGAATTTATTATCAATACAAAAGACCAATAATAACGAAACTAAATATAACGGTATAATAATAATTATCATAAACAACTGAAAATTAAAAAATAATATTGAATGTTCCCACTCGTAACATAATTGAACGATAATGAAAATCGAATCGTTAAGTCCACGTGGGTGAAAATTAATTTGCCTCGGAGAATTCTTTCGTAAAACCTCGAGCTCGTTACTTTGTATGTTTTTGATATATACAGACATTATAGGAATATAAATTCCACAGAATTCCTTAAAAAATTTCATGCTCGGTAAAAATATGTTGATATTATAAAGTTATCTAACTTGTAACAAAATTATCTGCCTCTGCCTTCGCTAACTTTGGCAGTAAATTAGAACCGAATTTTTTCTTTTAAATAAATAAGTAGTAGTAATACTAACCTCACTTTTGATGAAATATATTCATAATTTAAAAAAGTATTATAACTATAAAACAGATAAATATAAAATAGATAGCATCTTATTAAAAAACTGATGTTAAATCTAATAGCATAATTTAATTTAAGCCATTAGTCTGCACGAAATACTTATAGAACTGTTGCATAAACATTTTCACGGCTATTACAAAATTTTTATAACACAGTTATAAAGCAATCTCATTAAAAATCTTTAGTAGTTCTAAAATGCTGTCTCAGAATTCTGGTAGACTAACAAATAAAGAACTGTTATATAATTATAACTGTTATATATATATCGGTCAGTGGTCGCGCGGTTTAAGGCGTCAGTACTTGAATCGAGGTGACTGGATCGCTGTGGGTTCGACCCCCGCAGCCGGTAGACCGTATATAAGCTATATTCGTGGAGAGATTGGCACCCTCTCTGCGGGTATGGTAGAGTGGAAGAATGTTGGCTTGGGTCAATGTGAGAGATTGACACCGGTTGACATTTGACTACCCCTCTAATTAATGAGGTTTTCCAGGTTTCCCTCATTCCTGCACTGAATGGTGGTTAGGGCCTACCAACGTAAGTCGTTCCTGGGCGCAAATGCGGACTGCTTAATAATAATATGCCGCCTCCTCTCCCGCACAAGTCTTCGACTTCTGGGCTAATCCTCGTGATTAGAATGAGGGGTAGAGATATTATTATTATTATTATAATTAATTGTTTCGTTATTCAATTATTGTGTGCATGGTGTTCTATTTAGAGAACTTTAAAATCGTTTAATTGTATCTTTTAAAAACAAAATGTTTCTGTATCGATATAATATGAACGGACGGCCGAATAACAACCAATAAGATGGACCTAATCAACCTGCATAGGAGTACGAACATCATTACGAATTGCTTAGTTGGTTTGTATAAAGTTCATCAGGGAGTAGTGTATTTTAATGTGGAAGGTGGTGTTGGTATAATCCATACTAACAGTTCACCCATTTATATTGGGTAAATTTTTAATTATTATTTTTCTTTTCTTTCTTCACAATATGGCGACAGAAAGATGGGTTTTATTTTGCACCTCCAATAAATTCTCACTAAAATGACATTTTTGTGTCGATTGTAATGATTATAGAGCAAATATGCTTCGTAAGCAACTACTATAACAAATAACAGATCTATACCATTTAATATCCACAGTGTTGTCATATTTAGAATATTTCCTAAATCATATAATAAGGTTGACTATATTCGAAAATAAGTTATATTTATAATTTATTTGAGGCGTGTTCGTATTTGTTTTGTTGTTTTGTTGGGGGTTTTGCCTCATCTTGAAACTATTGTATTTTAACAGTAGGTTGAAAAAATTTATATTTTGTGGTAATTTCAATCATTTAAATCTTGTTTAATAAAGCTAACAAAATTCTTTAACTTCACCATCTGGAAGTGAAAATTTCTATAGGTAAGAAAAAATCATTTTCTGTTAGTAATCAAGTAAGTCTATCTATTATAATAAAATTTTCTAGTTGAAATGTTGCTTGTATACGGGGAATTTCATTATAATGCCTTTACAGTTTCACCAGTATAGCCTGACATTTTCCGTTACGAGTATATCCTGCAGCCCGCAGATTTGTTTATCTTGTTGGAAGGGTTCGGGAGACTAGAAATCTAAAAGCAGATCATAGTAAACATGTTGGGTTGGAAGACCAAAGCTATCTAAGATGGCACAGATTGAATATGTTTTGGATATAAAAAATCAAGAAGATGCAACAACCAGTACCAAAAATATCTCAGAACCATTTGATGCATCTCAAATGATAGCAGGGAGATTTTTAAATTAAAATCAACTTTATCCCTGTCACGTGCAACAAGTTAATGCGTTCATGCCACAAGACCACCCGCAAAGAATGGTCTAGTCATAAAAAATCTTCGACTTCTTTCTTGTATATTGAATCTTGGTCTTCTATATCATCGATCGTTGTCTTTAGTAGCTCATCTCTTCTCAAAGATCTACAAACACCATTTATTAATGTGACCTGAAAAGTTGTTCAAAATTAGTTAAATCGATCGATTTATATTAATTTGATTTACATTTTCTAGCTGAAATCTATTATCAGGTATAAAAATCTCTCAATATGCTCTTTCGTCAAAATTGTGGACTTTTTGGACGGTGTCAAACTAATTTGCTTTTCAAATTTTGTATTAGTTTTGAAAATTTTTTGATATTTACATTTTATTTGGCATTCAGTGTACTTTTTAGCATGGAATATACTGACCATAACGTCGATATTGCTTCGGACATTTTTTGAATTTTCTTCGAACTACACCACCCTTTGAATTCAACAAATTCAATAATTTTTTTTTCGAAAACTATAAGAATTTTACAAATAATTTTTACCATATTGACTCCATTTTTCATTACCCATCTAGGTATTTACAATTTTTTTTGATAAGTTGTGAATCTCCCTGTATATATTTCATTTTTTCCTTGATACGATGACATAAACAGTACGCTATGGCTACAGTTGCCATATTGTTTTAGACTATTACTGAATTGTGTAATTTAAAAAAATAAAATGATTCGAGTGATTTTAAAGAGGAGATATAGCGAAGGAAGCAAAAAATATTTACGGCTGGAAAAGTCTAAGCAATATATGAAACGGAATGCAACAGTTTTGTAATAAAATAGTTTGAAATACTTGATCATACTGCAACAAAATTTTGGGCCCGTCCTACCCAGTTTCTACAAACTAACACACATTTTTCCGCTTCTTGTGCGTTTTCTTCGACTTCATTTTTTAAATATCCCCATAAGAAGAAGTCCGAATGATTTAAAGTCAGGAGATCGTGACGACCTTGTCCAATCTCTTTGTATTAATGCTTAGACATGCTGTACATGGCGCGGATATAATTGACCCCCGTGTATGATACGCCACACTGCTGCAATACGCTGTGGATGCCTGGGACCTCCATCTCTTCCAGGATATAGTTTCAAATTTCCGTCATAGCTGTGTTCCAACACACACACATGTTTACCGGGAAATCGTTCTGCTGGAAAGCATTTTCACTTCACCATAAATTAAAACGATATCCATCAACTCCAAGTTGCTATACCTGTAAGCCGTTTTTCACACTTGAAAAACTAATGTAAATACTCGCATCACAAAACGTTAATATCTACTATAAGTAATCGGATTTCAATATTCGGAATCGCTTGGCTAGTAAACACAGTAGCCCAGCGATGTAAAGGTTGAAAATACTACAACAAAATTTGTTACAATGTTGATATTTTTCATGACGCATCTATTCTCAAATTTCTTTAGATAAGTTGTGAATCACTCTGTGTACTCAATAATACACTCAAAATTAAAATGCAATAAGGCACTACTTTGTTACTTTCAACTAATAGTTTTAATAGAAATGCAGAGAAAGATATGTTTTCAAATTGTTCACCAATTAGATTAGAACCGTATTAGAATCCATGACAACCAAAGGAAATGAAGTGGTATATATTATTACTTAGAATATTTCAGAGAGGTCACAGCATCCCGATATTGAGGTGGTGCAGAAATACAATTTTATACATTTTATACCCACTCTCTAATTTAAATTCTGATTCTCACTCTGACATTTATTATCTAATACAAAGTCTTGATTTTATTCCTTCAGTACTCCTGAATATATTTTGCATTTTAATAATGTTTATAGCTCTGTATTTCTGTAAGTTTCTTATATCTATCACTTTAATGATGCCATTAATTTACATAATCGCTTTCTGGATCTGGTTCCCAACCATATTTATATCAGAAACGCAAAGTAGGTATTACTCCATTCGAATTTTTGCTATTTTTATATCGGTTGGTCTTGATTGAAAACAGTTTTTAGGTACACAAAGTATCATGTAGTCGGCGCAACATAAATGGTCTCAGTTCGAATTAGTTGTTGTTGTTTAAATTATAAAAGGTTAACCGCTTATTTGTCACACATGTGCCTAGACAAAAACAATTACTGATAGGTATTGAAACGACATTGATGCTTCCCAGAATACCTATTATTAAAATTCCACCAGTTCATTCCCCTATAATACGTGTTATGCCGCATCCACACCCTCGAAAGATGTGTCGGCGAGAGCACTCTCGTGCTCACCCGGTTTCGGACTGTCTCGCCGAGAGTGTGGATGCAGCATTAGGTTAGAAACCTTTATTTGCGGCCACTGTACATGTACATACAGGGTGGCCAGATGAAAACGAAACAGAGTCATTTTCAGAAACTGCGTCAAGATTGTAGAAAAAACGTAAATTTTAGAATAAAAGGGGACATTCTATGCTGGTACAATGCCTTCATAAATGATTAGCCACGTGACCAGGACTGTGATTCTCGAAGAACAACTCTAATGCAAATAGATTTCTTGTCTCTCTCAATTGTCGTAGTGAGGAAAAGGATATTCGCATATGAATTTCTCTGCGATTGATTTGAGAATCTCGACCCTTATCACGTGGCTTTGAATCATTTATAAAGGCACTGGATTTTTGACTCCACCATTTTCACCCTCAAACAAGAGTAAGCATCATCCCAAAATATTTATTTATTTATTTATTTGCAATAGACTGTCCAGACAGAATCCAATTACAGGACAGGAAAAAACAAACGAGTAATAACAAATATATACAAACAAAATAAAATCGGGTATACTAACTTAATATAAGAAAGAAGTTCCGGGCAATCAACGAAATTATTTAATAACTTATACAGAAAAACTACGGAGTAATATTTACGACGTAAAGACAATTCAAATATATTAAATCGGGATAACAATTGTTTATTGGAAAATCCAACTGAGGGATATACCCCATCATACCTAAACCATAAGTATTTAGCAAATCGTCTTTGGGGTCATTCAACGTTTTTTAAATGACATTCATAGCAAGGATTCCAAATAACAGAAGCATATTCAAGCTTAGATCTTACAAATGCATTATATAATACTATAAGCGTACCGTGCCCTTGAAACTGATGACTGTTCCGTATTATAAATCCTAAATTCTTGATAGCCTTGCATACCAAGCTGTCAATATGATCAGTAAAAGATAATTTAGATGAAAAACACACCCCCAGATCTTTATATTGCGTAACAGAGTTAAGTTTCTGGTTGTTTAATGTGTAATCAAATTTAATAGGAGCTAGTTTTCTAGTAAATATCATGGCATTACATTTGTTAATATTTAGAAATAGATTATTATGTAAACACCATTGATTAATCACTGCAATATCGCGTTGGAGCAAAATACAGTCATCAAGAGATTCAATTGTCGTAAATAATTTCAAGTCATCAGCATACAGTAATGTGCGGCAAGATAGATCGCATGTGATGTCATTTATAAAAACCTTAAACAATAGGGGACCAAGTACAGAACCTTGAGGCACTCCTGAAGTCGCTTCTATTTCGGCAGAACTGAAACCACGCCAATGTACTGACAGACGTCTATTATATAAGTAAGATTTAAAAAATCTAAAAAAAATTATATTTAGTCCAAAAGTAGATAATTTACTTAACAAAATACCGTGGTCCAGCCTGTCAAAAGCTTTGGAAAAGTTTGTATAAATGACATCAACTTGACCTCCATTTTCAAGTTTTTCACAACAAAACTGAGTAAGACAAAGTAAATTAGTAACTGTAGACCGACCGGGCATGAACCTATGCTGATCAATACTAATTTGAGATTTAACATGACTAAAGAGTATCTCATGAATAACTGTTTCAAAAAAAATTAAATGGCATTGAGGTTAAATAATATTTATTTTGAAAATTCTTACAATTCTCTTTACAACAGACTTTAAATTTTATAATTCCGCCCAATACTTAATAAGAATGTTGATTTTAAAGTTGAAATTTTTGTGCAAACAATTAGTATTGGTAAAAATGTCACTCATTCAGTTAAGTACGCCAATGATATAAATTTAGTATTTCTTGCGTTACATTGGTTTTTTGGCGATTTGTTATCACGTAAAAAAAAACACAATTGTAAAAACGGAAATTAATACTATACACACACAGCAAACATAAAATTAGTAGATTCCACATTTTTTTCTAATATTATTTGGAAGCGTTGGTTGGTATTTTATTTAATTGTGTTTTTAAACATTATTTCACTGCGGAAAGCGTAGATATCATTTCGCTTTACTTTATGAACAATAAATTTGCGAATAGAACAGCACAGCTAATTAATGAACAACATCAAGATCGGCATGCCAGGAGGAAGTATGTTTTAGGGTTAGTAACAAAATTTTTAGAGACAGGGAACGTAACCAATAAAAAATTAGAAATTGAAAAACCTATAGTTAATGCAGCGAAATTGCAGTTTTGGGACATTTATTAGCCCTGTTCGCACAGCAGTTGGAAACCGTTTCAAATCGTCCGACACATGCGCAGTTTATTTATAATGCCTCCATAAGATCGACAATGCATTGTTTTAGTTGCTATGCGCACGCTCCAGGCGATTGGCAACTAATTTGTGTCCTGTGCGAACAAAGCTATTATTGTAGACCGAGTTATTTTACTGGTCTCTCTATACAGTGTTAATACTGAGCAAAACTATTTTTTTGGAAACTGTCATTAAAAGATGGTATTTTCGTTAAATGTTCAGTTGAAAAAGTAAGTTTTTTTGTCAACTAGCTGCGTATCTAATACTTTTATGTTGTAGAACGCCCAAGTTTTTCTTGTTATAGAACATAAAACAAATGACAAAATAATTTTTTCGAAACTTATTTATGATTTTATAAATTAAACAATATACATTTTAAGTAATATACCATTTCAATACAGTAAATGTTATAAACGCGACGATTGCAATTTATTTTGCACTACATGTGCGTCGATATTGCAGTGAGTTAAATTTAAGCCAGATCCGCAGCTGTCATTTGTCGTAGCTTTTAGTTCTGGATATTCAATGAGGCTGCTGCTGTAATTGTTTCAGGTTACTGCGCACGTTGTATATTGGCAAGTTCTGTAGGCCCTGCTGAAGATAGTAACAATTTATTGGCGATTGAAATTTTATTTTATATAGAATTTTCTATACATATATAAATTGCCATACTACAACTTCACCCCCATGTTGTTTAATGCTGCTAATATTGGTCCTTGGGTCGGCTAACAGAATGGCGGAAGAATGTTTAAGGCTGGCGTTTCAAGGACAAATAATCATATCTAAATATGCACACAAAAAATACACACAGTAGGTGGAGGTCCTTATTAATGTAGTACTAAAATATAATGTTGAAATTGAATCATTTTCTTTAACTTTTGAAGAAAAAATGTGCTAGAGATCATAAAAAACCGTGAATTTGTACCTTATCACTGTGTTCTATACACCGTGAAAAATACTTGATAATTTACATAAATTCAAGTGTTACTAGTTTTTTAAAAGAATTCTGCGGGATGTGATAATGTTTATAATGTTGTATACAATTTTCTCAATGTGCAGTTGACTTGTAAAATTCAGTAGATTTTATGATAAAACGTAATAGGTGAAATGATGCTCTTTTTTCTTATTCTAAATGACTTGTCAGCCTGAAAATTGTTTTATATCCCGGAGAAAACTTGTATAATTGACATAGTGAAGATATATTCTTTCTAACTTACTCCGATTTTTTTTAGACTGTCTCAACAAACAGCTATGAAATTCGTTGAAAATTTGCCTATAAAACGGCGCCCTTAAAGCACTGCTCTCTATAAGTTTCCGGATGAGGCAAATTATTGATATAAGTTACTATTTCTCTTAACACATTATTTTGTTGATTCCAACCACTTTACATATATTTCTCTGACATACTTCACAAAAAATATTCGAGTTATAGTAACTGCTGGATGTAAAGGAGTAAATCACTAATCTGGGCAAAATAACTTTCATTCTTAAACGCAAAAGTACCATTTTGCGTTCTAGATACAAAAAAAACAACTATTTTCAGCTTTCCGACTATCTATTATGCGTGAAAAATTCAACAAATAGGTAAAAAACATAAAAAATAAAGTTGATGTTGATTTCACTGAAGCCAGACATTGGAACAAAAATCCACAGTGAAATTATTTGCAAATAGCTGCAGTTATGGATGAATATTTTAAAAATCATTACGCAAACACATAGAGCCAGTCTGCAAACTTTCCTCATTTAACTATTCTACTCTTCTTTTATGGTGTTCAAATGCCAATAATATGCAACAGCAAAATAACCCACCTAGTTTATTTAAATGTATCTAACTATTGCAGAACTAAATTTTAAAAATTTACGGATAACTGTCAAGACAAAACTTTCTATAAGTTCGGCAACAAAATAAAAATAAATTTATGTTTGTTCGATTACTTTGCGAATACTATTTAGATATTTCAAGTGAAAATTATTGTAGAACGTTTTTTTTTATTACGGATAAAAATACAAAGCTTTGCTATCAAGTTTGAAAACATCAACATTTAGTCGTTCCGGTTCTTGAATCACAAACAAATAAAAAGTCAAATAGAAGTTAATAAATTTTGTATTAACTGAATACCTACAATTAATGTTTCTATATCTCGCAAGGGAATAAATCCAATAGTTTTCCAACGACGTTCTACTTTATAGTTTGAAATAAAAGATGTGTTCTCAGGAGGTTAATAAACACATTAAACTTTATATAAATCTATAAGTATCTAAATTCATATTTATAGTTTCCAATAAAATTAAAGACAGCATCGTTTCTTGTCACTTGAGTTGGTTTTATTGCTATTAATTAAAAAAAAATAGATATCTACTGTAGGATAGATCAATTATAAATTATTATGAAATAAATTCTTCCTCAAATTTTAGCATGAAACTCGAAAACAATTTGTTTGAAATATTATTGATCTGATCAGTACCATGTAATTTTTAAAATACATTTGTTTTCAATGTTCTTAAACTTATAGTCACTCTGCGCATTATTTAATTATTATATACTCTTAAGTTTTAAATAAAGCAAAAGAGAAAATGAGACACAAATTAGGCGTAATTCATGTCAGGTACACAGGGTGTAACAAAATAGCAGGTCATCTCATTAACTATGTATTTTTGGCGGCAAAATATGACGATTTAACCGTTCTTACCTATACACAAAAATGCCTCACTTAAATGATACAGGGTGTAATAGTTGAACTTTTAAAATTGTTTTTCGCTATCATTTCTTCAGATATCCACGTATCACTTTGAAATTTTATAGAGATACTTCTTGTTATTAACGAAATTCTCGAGAGTATTATTGTAAGAGTATATTAAAGGACGCCTAAAATACAAACGTAGAAACTTGGAGAAGGGGTTATTTTATTTCCCCACTTATATCTGACGTACGCCCTTGTGTACGCCTATGGACGATTTTTTATAACGTCATAGTGTACAATTTTGTTTCGACTCTTTTATTACTCTTGATATTTTTTCGTGAAGCTCTTCATTTTTGAGATAAATTCGATTTTTGTGTATGCAACGTTACAGATAGTTGCAGCAAAATGAGTTGCACTTAATAACATTCCTAAATTTCAAATTACAAAGGAGCAATTTCCAAAGTATCTTAACTTATTTTATACGGTGTCTGAATATAGGGCTAGCCAGATACCTATGCCATTTATACATAAATAAATGTTTTTATCAATCTAAATTCTTTTATTAAAGAAGAATCAGGGATTTAAGAAACATATTAGTAATTAAAGAGGTTTACACTAATTGCTGTAGATACCCTACACATACTCTACCAAAATTTAGATGCCGCGACATTTCCAAACTTTCTGCATTCTTGATCGTGCTCCGCCTCATCTTGGATTAAATGTCAGACAATAGTTTAATTTTTCCAAAACGATGAATTGGAAGTAGAAGAATACGCAACTATTCAGTGGCCGTCAGGCTCCTCCGATTTTAGTCCATTGGACTTCAGTATTTGGGGATTTATGAAGGACGACGTTTATTCTCAGAATATTGATAATCTGAAAAAGCGTATTACAAATGCTGTATCAATTAGGCAATAACCATAGGTTTTTCGAAATGTCAGATATTCTTTATAATAATAATAATAATAATAATAATATACTTTATTTCCTGGGACATAGTACAATGCATGGAAAACGTCAAGTAAATATAATAAAATTAACAAATATATAACAAAATAAATAACAATGACACACAATAATTGACCTCAAATTCAATTTGTACAATACAAGATAACAAACAACAATTAAAGAAAACTACACTCAAAAAATTCACGCACCGTATAGAACGATTTTGTTAAAAGTAAGTTTCTACACGACTTTTTGAAGGACGGGATGCTCTGAATATTTCTTATATTAACTGGAAGATGGTTATATATTTTAGGTGCCATAACAAATGGACCATTAGCTGACTTTGCCAATCGGTGTCTAGGTACCACGACAGCATGTCTATCTCTGAGGTCAAACGTCAAATGTCTATCCTCGAACTGCGTAAATTCAGACTTGTGAACCCTGACATATGTCGCGCACTCTAAAATATACATTGGGACTGCGGTCAAGACTCCCAAGTCTTTGAATAATTGGCGACAAGAATAACGCCTTGTTTTAAATAGCATAGTTTGAATGATTCATTTTGCGCAATCATTAAATTGTCAATACCAGAACCATTACCCCAACAGAGGATACAATAGCTTAGGATAGGGTAAACCTGCCCGTAATAATATAGTTTCAGAATGTCAAGACTGACAAACTCCCTTAGATTCCACATGACAAAGTTATGTTTGGATAGTCCCTTGCATAAGTTCGCTATGTGAGCCTGCCAGTTTAGACACCTATCAAATGTGACTCCCAGAGACTTGACACAATCATTATCCCTAAGAGATCTCCCATTTAAGGCTACATATAAACTAAAATTAGGGTCATGAATTGAAAAAGAAATCATTTCAGTTTTCGCGCAGTTTAGAGACAGTCCATTTGCCACACAATATTTTTTCATTATATCAATACAGTTCTCGCCCTCACGAGCTAACTGATCAACGCTATTTGCTCGAAAAGCCACAGTGGAATCATCTGCATAGAGAGAAGCCAGATTTGTATAAAAACAATTTGCCTAGATCATTTATAAACACGATAAACAAAATAGGTTCCAAAATGCTACCCTGAGGAACACCCGAGGGAACCACTCTGTTGCTCGATGTAGACTGGTCATCAGGACCCTTGACGATAACTTTCTGCTGTCGATTAGATAAATAGGATCTCACCCACTCAAGAGGGTACCCCTGACCCCATAATTTTCAAGCTTTATCAGAAGTAAGTCATGATTTACGGTATCAAAAGCCCGCGTTAAATCAAAATAAAAACAAGCCGATCTCTGTTTGGACTCAAAACTTTCCAAAATGTGTTTATACATTGTCAATAAAGCATCCAACGTTGAATAACCAGCTCGGAAACCAAACTGGAAATTACTAATCAACTTGTGCTCACTTAAGAAAAACTTTAGATTTTCTGCAAAAGCCTTCTCATAAATCTTTGCAAACACCGACACCAAAGAAATACCTCTATAATTCGAAATCTTATCACGTTCCCCCTTTTTATAAATAGGGACGATCAAACTCTGTTTTAAAATAGATGGAAATGAACCCTTTATTGTTCGCTTATGCATTTCGGAGGCAGATGTACATCTGAAGCAATTAAATATTGAATTATGAGTTTTCTATTTAGTAATATGTTTCTGAAATCCCTGTTTTTCCTTAATAAACAAATTTACATTGACAGAAAACATTTATTTGTGTAAAAACGATACATTTGACTAGCCCTATGTTCAGACACACTCTGTATAAATTAATTTAGAACACGTTAAAACATTACGAATTGTTTTTTTTTGTAATTGGAAATTTAAAAATAATATTAAGTGTTACATCATGTATCTGTTCTTAGGCTTCATTAATATAAACTGATGATGTGCGAATATATTTTAGCAAATAATAAATTTATCGGCAAAATTAATGTCGTTTACACTAAGCCGTTGGTTTACATGTTTTCCAATTTAATTATCTTACTTTGCTAACTTGAGTCAAATATGTACTAATTATTATGCAACAATTATTGAGAGGTCAACTCTACGAATTTCAGTAATATATTGAGTTATTTTCGTACCCTGTATTTTTTAAATTTCATACTTAAAAGTTGTAGGAGACATGGAGCAGTGACAAAAAAATTTGTATGCAAAGAAGTAGTCATTCTTATACTATACTAACGTGTTAATGAAAGTTTCGTTTTTGACATCTAAAAAGTAGACAATGCAGACACGACAAGAGGCAAGCGACATCATTAATCTCAGAGACATCTGCTTCCTCACGCTTCCAAGTCCCATGATCTTTCCTTTATCTAATATGCACGGAATACGGGATAGTGTGGAACTGTAAAATTTACATCTCACGGTCGCTTACTCGCTATCCCGCCGAATCAAAATTGTATAAAAGCAGAAGATAAGTCTACGAATAAGGATGCCCTACTTTCGTCTGTGTCTGTTGACTATATTTGCAGTGATATTGGAATCTTATTTGGTAAGTGTTTACAGATAATTGTAATAAATTTTCGTGGAGAATTACATGATTTCACATACAAATTGTTATGTGGGACATTGATAACCTATTATTAATCTTAATGCAGTAAAAAAGTACCTATACGCTTAACAGTATTATAGTTATTGATTTAACTAGACAGCAGCCAACACATTAAATATACTTTACTGCCAAGATAAGCACATAATTTTTGCTCCAAATAATTTTAATTTTATCATAATAGCAAATATAGGTATTTATTTTATATTATTAAAATTGCATGATATTTCTTTGACGAATAATAATAATTTCATCAGGTTGTCTGTGGTTGCTGTGGGAAGAGCATTATTAAGTAAACAACTTAGGGACACTCGCTATATTGTTTCTACATAAATCCATAAAGATTACTATTTGTTATTTGAGATAGAAGAATTCACATTAACTCTTTCATAAATTCTTGAATCAGCAAAGCGAATAGAGTGTAATTTATTACCAGAAATATCGGAGAAGATATATCAGCAAACATGTAAAAAAGTTATTGATTACCGGGCTGAGAATTGAGAACATTATGTCTCTTTCTGACAATGTGCTATTGGTATATTTTTCTAAATTAAGCAAGATTATTAAATCTTTTTCATTGAATATCTACAACAACATCGATAAAAGTATCTAAATATATCTATCTATCTATCTCTATATCTATTTCTATATCTATTGTAAAGTATCTAAAATTAAAAGCTTTCTTGAAACGGCAATCGGATGGATATCATGCTAAAAATCACGCATTTTGGAAAATGTGTAATTTAAAACATTTCTAATGAAGGACCTGATAATACGTATTTAGATATAAAATTTTAAACAAATTATTTTTCTAAATGAAGAATATTGACTATTATTATTTTTGCCATATCTGGGGCGTGTCGATGTGATGAATTACTTCAAATAAAAATTGAAAATATGAGGAACAGATTGCTGATCACTCTGCCAACTACAAAAACAAAGAATTGTTTATTGTAAATTAATATTTAGACATAATATATCGAAAATATATTACCATAAGACCTACACAGATATACATAATAATAATAATATTCAAGTGGTAAATTAATTAATAGGAATTCATACATTTAGAAAAACGCTAAAACAAGTTGCTTCGTTTCTCAAATTGGAGGAAGCTCACGAATATATTGGGCATTGTTTCCGTAGAACTTCAGCTACTCTATTAATAAATTCAGGAGCAAATATCACAACTTTAAAAATGCATGGTATATGGAAACCTGCAACGATAGCTGAATAATTCAACTACTTTGAAGGATTCAATAGTTCATAAACCAGCTACTAGTGAAAACACTTCAACCTACATAGGGTAAATGTTTCAGAACAAACAGGACAAGGTAGATCCCTTATAGGCTGTTCTAATTTCACTATAAACGTTTACAATAAATAATATTACTTTCGTTAAGGAACAAATTTTAATTTAGTGGCAGTAAAAATGAGACTAGTGTTGTCCTCGTGGACGCGAGATTCGCGAATATTTGCGTGAATTATTTAATGGCAGGAAAAGTTTAAATTTTTAAAGAATTTCGCCAACTGTTACATTTTCTACTATTTTTATAATAAAACTGTCATTTCTGTCATGGTAGATTGTCACATAATGATGAAAATAGCAATAATATTACTGTTTTACGAAATTCACTAAAAGTTGAGACCCGCCATTAATAATTTAAATCAGAGTCGTGTAAATAATTGGAATTTTGCGACCATGAGGAAAAGATGTAATACCTAGCCAGTAAATGTTACACTTTTGTGTCTGACAACTGTCACTACAACTACACCATTAATATCGATCGGCGAAAATAACTATTTATGTAACAAGTTACAACGAATTTTATAAGATTTTTTTTGAAAGGCAATCTGCTTCTAAGGCATTGTTTATGCATTCTTTAATGTTTTGTTTAGTTCAAACGTCGCCAAAAATGGGTGATAATAACCAGTTTTTAGATATTGAACAGGCTTCTGAAGCTGCGCTATCCACGTTAGTGCTCGAAATATCGAAAAATGTATACGAAAACTCCTACAACAACTTTGAAACTTGGGCCAAATAAAAGGTATTACTAGCCTATTTCCAGAAGCTATACAGTACTTTAAGGCTGTTAATTTTGTGGAGTAAATATTCGATGCTTTACACGAAGATTTACCTGAGCAATCGTAAATAGTAACAAATTTACAAACCTAATTGCTTTTTTAAAAGGGAAAGCTTTCAGATAACAGCCAAAGAAATCAAAAAATATTTACGAAGTTGGAGATAGAACGCTTTATGAAACAAGTCGAGGATAAAGAATTCCTGTAAACTAACCAAAGTTGTTTTTATCGTTGGAGAATTTGGAGCATGTAGAAGAGAAGGAATCTCATTTTTGACAGTAGATGCCATAAAATATTATCATGTTCCAAGAATGTTTACGATTACTGAGGGATTAATAGATGGTTTCAATTTCTTATATATATTTTGTAAGTATGCAAAATTTCATTCACTCAATACGACACATCAGAGATTTTTTTGACATCGAAGTGAAAAAGATAGCGGAATACCTTGGATTCTCCAACGCCAATAAATACACTGGCCATTGCTTCCGGCGCAGCTCGGCAACAATGTTTGCAGATTCTGGAGCAGACAGGACACTTTTAGAGCGACATGGAGGTTGGCGATCAAGTTCAGTTGCCGAGGATTATATCGAAAATTACATTGAACAGAAAAACTTAGTAGCAAAAAGAAGCATAGGCCAGAAAGAAACACCAAATAAGAAATTAAAAGAAGTTCACGCAAAAGCTAGTATTGCCACTACTAACAATTTATGCATTCCAACTACTAGTACTTATATTACTGTTACAGAAGCTCGTTGTCCCGAGTATTCACTTTAAAATTTCATATAATTGTACCTTTAAAGTTTATAATAAATAAATATTTTTATTCTTTTTTATGTTTTACTTTTACAACTTCGAAACGTTTTCACAAAAATATAATATAAATATTGCAATTACGTTTTATTGTTATGGCATGAGATTCTATAATCTTCAATTTAAAGGTCGCAAAGGACTTCTGGGGATAGTCATTTAACGAATAATATGAAATAAACAAAATAATAAGTGCAAAAAAAGCCACTTGATTGGAGCAAGAAATCAAGGAAAGTTAGGTATAACTCAATAATCAATTCTGTGAATCCGTCTTCTGATTAAAATAGAAAAGTCTAATGGATTCGTTTAACATTTTGAATTAATTTTCTGCACTCTAGTCAACCTTTACCAACGTAAACATATGAAAATGCCGCTAAGTTGGCTCCAATATATCATTGTAACCACCATAAATTAAATGAAATATAAGTCTTATAAATGCAAGGCTGTGAGAGGTAAAGTTTTTAAGGCCACAATCTGCTTAAATATTCAAAACGCGTATATCCAAACAAAAAATAAAATAACCTGAGGCTTAGTAAAATACCTTTAAAGCCTTTTTCAATGCGGCTAGGTTGTAAAATTTAAAAAGGATTACTCGCATTGCTGCGTAAACATGAAATTTTAAGAGAATCAAATATTCTGCACGACGACCTATACAATACTATAATATAATACATAATAATAATAATAAAGATCATATAAGATGACATTGGATAGGTCAATACAATAATTCATACTAGAAACGTATATATCAAGTAAATAAATAAAAGTAACAATTCTCAGCAAATTACAGCTACTTGAAAACTCAACTCATTATAATCATACTTCACATTATGAGATGAACAAAACAGTACAGTAAAAATAAAATACACACATATACATACATATATATACACACATCAAATAAATAAATCAATATAATAGAATACATAACAGAACAGCTACTTGACAAACTCGTCTACACTGTAAAAACACTTCCCAATTAGGAAACTCTTAAGTTTACTTTTAAAAACATTAAAAATTTAATTCTGATCTAATATTTAATGGCAGTTTGTTCATAAATTTGATACCCATGTAAGATGGACCTTTTTCATACAGGGATGTTCTGTGGAGGGGTATTCTTAGTAAATTGCCACATCTAGTTTCGTAGCTATGAAGGTCAGCGTTCTTGACAAAGCACCCATGCATCTTGGCAACATGCAATATACACTTGTAAATATACACGGAAAAGTTAATATATTTCCTTCAATAAAGTAAGATTTACAATAAGTGAAGGGTGCAATTCCAAATATTAATCGGATAATTCTTTTTTGGGAAATAAGAGTTCTATTAACGTTGGCACCACTCGCACCACCCCAAATAATAACATTAAAAGACAAATGGCAGTAAATCAATGAATAATAAATATCAGTCATCTGTTTCTTGTTAAGTATAGATTTCAGCTGGAGCAAAACGTAGTAGCCGCTATTTAACTTTCTACAAGTGTTTTCTATATTACTGCTCCAGCTCATGTCACTGTAGATAAATGAACATAAGAACTTAGTAGTATCCTACAGTTTGACTATTTTATCATTAACCGAAACATCGAAAGAAAGGATACGCCTATGATGAGAGCCAAACTGCATGCATATTAAGGTATTCAGATAACTTTTGAGCTCAACAGGACTATTTGCAGCAGCTGCAAGTGTAACATCATCTGCGTACAATAGAGTGCAATCAGTACTAACATAAGTTGGAAGGTCATTTATATATATCAAAAAAATTAGTGGACCAAGTATTGAGCCCTGAGGAACTCCTAGTTCAATGTTTTGTGTATTGGAATAAGTATTATTGAATCTTACACATATTTTTCTATGTTGTAAATATGATAAAAGCCAAGATAGAAAGTTACCTCGAAAATCAACTGCATACAGCTTCTCTCTCAGGAAAGCATGATCCAAACAATGAAATTGTCAAATCAAAGTAAAGCGCCCCAACATATCTGCCTTTATCAAGATTTGAATAAATATACTCCAGAAAAGCATAAGCAGCAGTTTCTGTAGATTTCTTAGGACAGAATCCATTCTGGCAGTTAGTTAATATGTTATATTTATTAAGATATGCAACCATGTTATTATATATTATTCTTTCTACTATTTTAGATAAGACTGTGTTAACGGTAATAATAATAATGTTTATTCAGTTCTGAAATTACTGAACAAAAATTCAACAAAATGTTGAATAAACTTGAATAAACAACAGAAAACATAAAAACATTCAGTAGTAATAATTGATACATAATAGAGATATTAAAGCTAGGAATATTTTAGGACATATTCAGGTAGGTATAATTATCCGAACAATGTCGAAAAAATTAAAGTGACTTTCATTTATCTCATAATCATAATTCCATATCTCTATAATTGAGGCTGCACAAGAGAGAAGATAGCTTTAAATGTTTTAAATTTAAAAATGCTTTGAAATATTTAAACTATGCTAATATTATTTACAGGTCTCGACCGATGTGTCGATCTATTTGTACACCAAGATATTTATTTTTGTTTTATTTAATCTTATTATTATTCACTTTTAGAAATATTATTCGTAGATTTCTACTTATATTATATTACCTTTTAATAATAATAATAATAATTACATTTATTGAGTCCTCACGTAACAATAATTTAATTAATTTAACATCACATTATAAATTGAAAATAATAAATTGCGTAAAAGAAAAAAAATCTGAGGACGGGGGCGAAGTGTCAGTAAAAACTGCTTTTTAACTTAACCTCCCAGCGAACATAATATGTGTATACACTTACAAAACATATCAATGCACCAGTACATATAAAGATATAATTCAATAACAAAATAGGTACAAAGTAGTCAGAAACGAAATATTTATCACAGTTTAACATAAAATTTGACAGCATTTAGTGCATATCCTTAAAAATGGGTATATAATATAGTAATAAATTAAAAATAACATAAGATAAATAGAGTAAAATAACAATGAAATTAAATAAAGTAACAGAAGTAGAAAACAGCAGATATTTGAATTCACAACAACTTGTTGGGTCTTCCCGGTTAAATAGCTACGAATGTAGGAAGAAGCGGTGAATGTAGGAAGAAGCGGTGTGAACTAAAAAAAAAAAAAATAAGTTTGTCGCATAAGATATTGTGATCGAAAGTATCAAATGCCTTGATAGAAGAATGAGACATGAGGCATGTGTATCTTTGAATGTAGCTTTGAGGATTTCGTCAGTAATATGTGCTATGTAAAGGTCTAAAACCAGACTGGAGAGACTGAATTATCTTATTATCTAGAACGGTGATCTAGAATGGTGATATTTGTGATTTTAATACTAATTCTATCGCTTTGGAAATAGTAAGCAAAATACTTATTAGACGAAAATGTCCTAGTTCAGATGGATTATATAATTTAAATAAAAGAAGAACATTACCATTTTTCTAAGCACAGTGAACAGTAGATGAATTTATGTATTAACAATAAAGATAATAAGATGAGATATATTGAGCTTAAACATATTTAGGAAATGTTATCAGATCAAGACTTTTAATTATGCAAACATATTGACATCCTCAGTACTAATATAATGAAAGCGGAAGGTATTATTGTCAGAGGGTGCGGCTGAATGATATTTTTCCAAAGGTGTCTATTCAGGTTCAAGGCAATAGTGTTGAAATATTGTTAAAAAAATTATTGATAGCATTAGGATCCTTTATGCTATTGGGAAAATCAAATGATCGAGTATCAGACAAAATATCAAGAGGTCTCAGGGTATTCCATATGGATTTAGTATTGTGTATGTGGATTTTCCACAAGGGAATTTAAACTGTACTAGTTGCATAACTCATCACAGGCGTGATGATTATTTGTTATTCTACATTCGCGGCGCATACACTTGTAAAAATTATTGCAAATTTACTCATTGTTAACATCATATAATAATGTGAAAAATACCAAATCCATACTGCGTTACAAGAATTTCCATGTGAATACCGCACATTTACATCTTTCATGTAAAATTTCATTATTAATTTTTATCAGTGTGTCTTCGCGGATTCTATGCGGCTTCGTTCGTCATTCTTCGTTCGAAGTCTGTATGTTCCGCAACAAAGGGTTTTGAGAAGTGTGAACTCAAAAGCGTCTACATTCATCTAGTAACACAACAGCTGCTACTTCACGGCCCATCTCTGTAGGGTGAAATAACTAAACTGTGGTCATGGCGAGTATGGAGAAACATTTTTCGCATCGGGTTTTTGCGACGTGAATTTGCGCTATGATTTGCGCGCGATGGTGGAGTAGACTTTCCATCTGAATACGAGTTTTTCATTATTCAGATGAGTTTGTACTACGCTTTATTTATTCATATTCCAGATAAATCAATCAAATTATAATTTGAAGCTTTATGCCATAATTCGTTTGATTAATATGATGATAATGAATTACATCTGCATATGTTTTTCAATATCAAGTGTCTATGCTAAAAACCATTCCATAGACAAGAATGGATTCAATGAAAATCTAAAATAAAACTTAATTTACTTAGGAAAATTACATTCTTGGCATAATGCAAATATTAAATGGATTTTAAAACTGAAATTTACTTTTGAACATATACCAACATGCAATCATCTCTTAACCTTTAAGAAATTCCAGCTAAATAGATCTTAAATTTAAAGAATTCTATTTTTTATCCACTTTTAAACCTTTATTTCTTTATATTTTTATTAAGAACAGGTTTGTTTTAGCAGCAGTTGAAAACTGTTTGGAAACTATCAGAAATGTGCGTCCAACTATTTATAGCGTCAAATTCAATGGTAACGCGTTCTCAAGTTAACTGCTCGAATATTTCTGACAGTTTCCAAACCGGTTTCAACTGCTGCAAAACAAGCCTAATTTGAATGAAATGACTCTGCGGACTAAAGCCCCGACCACACCAACAACATCTACTCATATATTCTTTATTATTAGCTTTTCTGGATTTTTCACTGTATTGTAAAGGTATTTAAGCTAATATAAATTATCCTACAATTTCTATCAATGAAGTAATACTTAAAGGAGACAACCTGAACAAGCAATCCTGACAATGCAGAAATAGGTCAGATCTCATCTATTGTGGTCGAATTCGAGTTCTCACAGTCTCAAAACTTAAGTATTGAATATTTTCATTTAACCTGGTGTGATATTTTTGTAATAAATTTAGCTTTATTAATTTTTATTATAGAATTATTGAATACAGCTTTGTCTATGGAATTGTTCATTAGCATACCTAGATAGTTGGTATCTGAGAACATACATATGACTTAATTGATAGGAATTGTAGAAAAATTGATTTATATTAGCTTAAATAGGTATTTAAAAGATTTACAATACAGTAAAAACTTCTATTCTTATTTTAATTAGATTATCACCACCCCCTCAGTTCACTATTTTTACACACTATAAATCGCTGGATTTGTAATTAAAAATATACAGGTTAGATTAAGCTGTATTCGTGGAGAGGATCTGCGGGTATGGTATAGTGGAAGAATATTGGCCAATGTGAGAGATTGATACCGATAGACGTTTAACTACTCCCTAATTAATGACATTTTCCAGGTTTTCCTCATTCCTGCACTGTATGGTGGTTAGGGCCTACCAACGTAAGTCGCTCTGCTTAATAATAATATGCTGCACCCTCTCCACAAGTCTTCGACTTTTGGTTAATCATCGTGATTAGAATGAGGGATAGAGATACTTTTATTAAATTAATTTTTGGTCAAAAGGACCTATTGCACAAATGCAAATTGTGTTTTGACCATGTATTTTTGAATTGATTTATTCATTATTTCTTTTTGTGCTTCATATTCTGTTTACTTATACAGGGTGTCCAGAAACTAATGATCAAAAACGGTAGGATATACATTTCACATACATTTTTTTCCTATCTGGCTTCCTTGTATTATACAGGACTTCCGAATAAGAAGTTAAATATAGAATTTCAGTCATAATTTGTAAACTGTTACCTTGGCAACTTCGAAATTTGGGTGAATAACACATTAAACGTGCCTTATTATACGGGTACGGTCAAAATTAAGTTTTATAATTTATACAATTTTGACTTTGCTGCAAAAAGTTATACAACGATTTATTCGATATTTTCTACTATTTTCGAGATAAACGCATATTTAATGATACCTATATGTAATAATAATTTATTAACAATGAAGCTTGAAGTATTTCCAGACAAAAAAAGTAACGAATAACATTAAGGAACGTTTTCAATATGAGCACCTCGAGTTTCTACACATTTTCTAAAACTGTCTAGGTACCTCCGTTGCACACATCTTGAGGTCATTTTTATTGTATTGCTTGGAAATACTTGAAAATGGAAAATGGTAAAAGATATGAAATAAAATAAGGATATGCATCTTTTTTGTAGTAAATTAATAGGGGAATCGACCTGCAGTTAAATATGGCAACCGTCAAAATTGTATAAATTTAAAAACTTAATTTTGACAGTACCTGTATAATGAAGGAAGTCTAATTCTAATTTAAGTGCAAATTGTACTACAATGACAAATTCAATATTTAACTTCTTACTTGGAAGCCCTGTATATCTGTAAGGAAGCTCGGTAAGACAAAAATGTATATGAAGTACTGACATTATTTTGACTCCCCCTGTATACCTTATCATTTTTAACCACTAGTTTCTGAACTCCCATATGTCTACACTCTGCCCTAATTAAATATATTAACAGCAACTTTTACTTTACTTATTATCTGCAGCCCTACCACCAGCCTCATTAAAAGGCTGCCTCATTCCATGACACAGTAACTGCGTGATATTGTTGAAACTTGTAATTAGTACGCTTTATTATGTTCATGGAGTCAGTGATTAACCCAATTATTCAAGCCATTCAACAGATGCTTATCATTTTAGGTTACTTAAAATTCCAGTTTGAAGTGTAGAATACTCATACTCTTCTCATAATATACGTTAGTAGAATCCTGTATTAGTGCAAACGCAATAGTTTTTGTAAATATCCTGTGAGATGTTTACTGAACTTATATTTTTATTGAAATAATTAAAATATAGATGTGTATTGAAAATAAGTTCCAATTCTTGTAAACAATGATAAACAATTTGTTTACGCTCTTAATTGCCAGGGATGCTGGGTTTTATGGTGTAATTCTTTGCATTTATGTAATTTTTTAGGTAAATTTTAGGATTTATCAAAATAATTATTTTAACTTTAATGTAAGACAAATTCCTAGTGCATATATATCGTGAATTCCTAGTATGCTCGTATCCTTTCATATTCAGATTCGAGGTATCTTGAACTACTTCGAATCGTGAATCGTGTGCAATCTCTAAAAGTTGGTGATGTACATAATTCTGTCTTAGGTAGAACGTGAGAAGCTCCATGTTGTCAAAAACCTGTGTTAACAGCGTCTGCTTTTTAGTGCAGCCACCCCATGAAATATCTATATTTTATTAAATCAAGAAAATTGACAGTGTAAAGTGTAATACATACTTTCATGTGTTTGATTTCGGTTTTCCTATTCTCAACTTAATTATCCACTGCTTATAGAGTTTCGGCTCTACGGGAACTGGTGATAGGTTTATGCAGGCAAATATTCTTGCGTATGTTTTTGAATTTTATTTATTTTATGTTTGCAACTAAATATCGTACGATCTCAATAGAAAAAATTACTAAAAAATACAGAATATTTTCACTACACCCATACATACAAAACAGATTTATTGGGTTGTTGTTCAACCCCTAACTCGATTTATTATAAATTATCTTATGCAGATTTTATACTTTTCGTCATTCAAGATAATATACTATTTTCAAACTGTTCTGGTATACATAAAAATATTTAAAAACACACAAACATCATCTACCAATAGATGTCAGCCACTTCGTGATTTTTGCCAGTTGGTTGTTTAAAGTCACAGCAAGAATGTAATGATTAAAAATTGTTTATTTCAAAGAGATATTCTCCTTAGACTGTTAACTTTCATCTTTCAGGGAGACAAAACTTAGTATGGGAAGGAGTGATTTTAAAAATTTGGATACGTATGTCGGTCAGTGGTCGAGTGGTTTAAGGCATCAGTACATGAATTAATGTGGCCCGTCCGCTGTGAGTTCGATCCCCGCGGCCGGTAGACCTAGATCAGCTGTATTTGTGAGCGCACACTCTCTGCGGGTATGGTAGGGTTGAAGAATATTGGCTTAGGTCAATGTGAGAGATTGATACCGGTTGACATTTGACCACCCCTCTAATTAATGAGGTTTTCCAAGTTTCGCTCAATCCTGCACTGAGATATTTTTTTTAAGGGAGACATATTTTATGAATATATTCATTCCTCCAATTTCTACTCCTGATGCAGGTAAATTTCATTATAAAATCTTAAATGGGAAGTGATATTGCGTGATATCATTTTAAAGGACATCTTTTCAACGTTATATAGTTTTTTAATTTTGGTTAGTGTTGGCATCTGTCTTGCTTTTTATCGATCTTGTCTTGATCTTGCAAGCGAAGACAAGACCAAGACAGCTCGAATTGCAAAACGAGGCAAGATTTAAAAAAAAAGTCTTGCGAGACAAAATAAGAAATATTGTTACGGCAAGAATTTTGCAAATATAAGAAGGGATAAGAGCTAAGTGAATATTAGCTGGAAATATAAATATTGCATTTCTGTTGAAAGTATACCTATAGTTTATTTAAAGGACATCAAGCATATACAATTATTTTTAGAACCACGGTTTATTGAGTATCCAGTTCTACTAAACTAGAACTAATTATAAACTCATTGCCATTTGAATGAAAGATCTCCAATTCTATTTCATCTATTTTGTCCGTTACTTGTTACTTATTACTTAAAGCTGGCCGTTTCTATACTTTTTAACGTCTACCAATCGATCACTGTCCACGATCGACCATATCGATAGTTACGTGTGAGCTCCGAGCGGGACTGTAGTCGACCAAGAGTGACCACCACTGTTCCAAATTCGTAATAAAGTTCCATGTTTCTCATTTATATGCAACAGACTCGGAAGAATCCTGCAAGAGTCTTGCAAAATTGCGCTACAACAAAATTTGTGAAGCTCCCGCAAGACAAAATGCAATTACAAAATCATACAAGGCCGAGCAAGAACAACTTAAAGAGACTTTAAAAGTTTGCAAGATTTCTTGTATCAGCCATCACTAATTTTGGATGTTTATTTTTCAAAATATAAATATAAAAAGTTAAATACATTTACCACTAATTTTATTTTAGATTAGATTATGAAGTAGTAAAGAGATTGCTTAAAATAGTTTCTAACATTATGGAGCATTCTGGAATTAATAGGGTTACACGTGTGTACGACGCTTTGGCGCATATCTTAATAATTCACTATTCAGACTGTGTGGCATAAATATTTGTTTTTAAATGTCCCCACAGAAAAAAAACTGCTTTCCTGTAGGTTTACCTACAGTCATCCACAACTTTTATCCAGTCGCACATTATTCTCTGTTTCTTCTTTTACACGATACATGTGCAATCGATGTTTTTAGAAAAATGCCACACACTAATAGAAATATGCATTTGATTCTCAATAGGACTTTACATTGAACCAAATCGTTTCACAAAAACATTTTATTACTATTTTAGGAAAACGTTATTAACGAGATTGGAACAAAGTATTTTTAAATTTAATGCATGCCGTTTTCAACGTGTGAAATTCTCGAAACGAGTCACAACACAGTGCCACCGAACGAAAGGGAGATTGATTCAATTTCTTTTTTTTTTCCTGGAGCCAAATATTATAATATTCAGTTGGTTACAATTTAATTTTAGATTATGTATAATGGATACATATAGATTTAGAAAATAGAAACTTCGATGGCTAAATGTAGTCTTCAAATGAAAAACAATGTTACACTTGAGAATCGCTGGCACGAATATTGCAAATCTTTAAAATTACCGGTGAAATCAGATGTGTATCTGTTGAAAATAACAGAGGACTGAGTATAAAACTTTGAGTAACACCACATTTTATTGGAAGTAAATTAGACATTTTAGAATCAGCAATAACCTGTTATGTACGATTAGCCATAAGTTACGAATTAGGAAAGCAAATGATTCAGCAAAATCAGAGTAAGAAAGCTTGCTACATACCTACTATATCGTGGTGCAGGGCATCAAACGCTTTACTGTAATCAAAAAAAACAAGGCGGTTAGTATCCGTAGCTGAAATTAATTCATCCGATAATATATGTAACAAGGCAGGAGTAGTTTTGTGTTCGGAACTTAATCCAGATTGACAAATGGGGATGGTGTCATTATTTAACACATAATCAGCGATTTGTTCTTTCAAAATTAATTCTAAGGCATTCGAGAGGGCAAGGAGAATACTAATCGGTCGTAAGTAACCTAACTCTAATGAGTTGGAAGACTTAGCTAGAGGAATAATATTAGCAGTCTTCCACGAATTAGGAAATGCTCAAGTTAAAATCGAGGTGTTAATAATATAATGTGATCTAATAAATACTTTTAATTAAATTAACCATAGTCAACGAAATCCCGTGACAACCAGTAGACTGACTTTCTGATGACTTTATATGCTTTAAAACATCCTGAGTAGAAAGTATTGAAAAGGAACTGTTATTGGTAAATTTAGACGTATGTAACATATTTATCAATTAACTTAGATGACTATCTGTGGGGACTGGAGGGATAATGTTATTAAAATATTCGTTAATGGCATTCGGATGCTTTAAATGATTAGGTAAATTAATGAATTATTTACCTTAGAGAATATCACAGGGATTTAGTAATTTTATTTTTTAAAGTATAGTTAAGATATGTTGTGTTTTCGTTGGGAATAACTCCTGTAACATAATTTCTAATATCTTTATAACATTCCCAATCCTTATTTTGCACGAAACTAGGTCAATTCAAAATTAAAATAATCCACTACATGTTGTTTAAGTTGAACAATTGAAATATGTAATCCCAATAGAAAACGAATCTTGATAAAAGACGTTTTCATTAAGATATCTATAATCTCTATAAGTTAAAAATTTAGCCATTTTTTTTTACTTTATACAAGTGATATCACAAAAAACAATAAAATGATCAATATGCCATTAAAATTACCTAGAGAATTTATTAGGTCAACATTTGAAGTGATTAATACATCTAACGAAGTTGCTAAATTATTCAATAAATCAACATTAGGCCTTGTGCAAAAATCAAAATATTCGATTGAGGCATTGAAATATCGCATATAGAAAAACAGTCATATATTATAGAAAATAAAATCTGATATATATGTTCCGAAAAACAATTTATTTTTGTTCTCATAATTAGAAATCATTTGTATTTTTCAATAAATTTCGAAAAATAATTGATTAATATGGATTTTTAATAAAATTTATTATATTGTATAATTTGGTTATACTAAGGGTTATTTGAAGAAACTTTTCTATAATCTTAATAAGGGAAAACTAATTAACAAATAAAGCATTCATTTCATAAATTAAGTTATGAGGTCACTCTCGGCACAGCACTAGGAAGCTTAATTTGCTTCTGAGAAATAGAAAACTGTGTGATGAATGGTATAAGGCATAATGTTTACAAGAGGGGTTACAAATTCTCAACATGCGAATTTTTTGTTTTCATTATTCTAATGAAATTAACATTAATCCCTTGACAGTACGAAGTCAGTAGAATTTATAATGTAATCAACCCTTACAACAAATTTTAGAGTATTTGCGGAATTTGTGTTAATTTAAATATTTGCTGCTAAAACTGAAATAATTCTTTCAGTATTTGTGCTTTAATAAAATATAAATCCCACCTATACGCCTAAATTAAATTTAGTGGGTTTTTATGTTTTGTCTTACATATTTTGAGATATTTAAGTTTTTTTCTACAGTCATGCAAAAGACAAAACTTTATTGAACTATATTTAGTGGAAAAATTGGTTCTTTATTGCACTCATCTGCCATTCTACTACAGCGTGTTGTCATCATGACAAACATAAACGATCAAATCGACGTCATATTTTCCTACACATAGTGTCATCTAAATAAAACATTTTTTGATTTTTGCATGAACGTAGAAATAATATTGTATGCAACTCATACAAAAAGTGCTTATTGCCCTGGACGTGTTGTCCTACTCGTCGACAATTTCACGTCGCGTGCAATAAACACTTACTTTTTGTACTTGTTGCATAAATAACTATTTAGAAACGTCCTTAAAAAAATGACGTTTCTGTTTATCCTTTCTAATATTATACAAGTCGATTCAACTTATCAAAAAAAAAAATGATTGTACAGGAGACTCTTCAAATACAATTTTGTAAAAACAAATCAAAAAGGCAGTTCGAAAATTATTTTAAAAAATACTCTTCTGCACGGCACTGCAAACTGTCCACTGTAAAACCTGACCTTGCGCAAGGCAAAACATGTAGTCGGCGACCGGCACGGCGGCAAAATGTAACAATAAGAATTTCCCAAGGGAGGAAATGAATAAAATTTTATAGCACCTATTTTATATCAGCAAATTCAACTGCCCTTGCCGCTATTGTTATTATTAATTAATAAAATAATTTGACATACCTGATATTACAACAACTGTTCAAAATGTTGCCCACCAACGTATTAACACATTTCGGCCTGTTTTACCCAGTAGTTACAAACTAACACAAATATTTCTGGTTCTTGTCCGTTTTGAACTCGTAAGATATTGTGAGTAGGTATGACACGTTCACGTAATTGATCAATAGTGTCCACTTTGGTGCGATATACTTCACTTTTTAAACAAAAAGTCCAAAGAATTTAAGTCAGGAGATCGTGGCGGTCATGGTACCGGTCCCCATCGTCCAATTCATTGTGCCTAACCATTAAGGTACTCCCAAACATTTTATCGAAATGAGATGGAGCATCATCTTGCAAGAATCACATTCGGAGTCGGACAGCTAAGGGAACATTTATGAGAAGTCCAGGTATATCATTTCGAAAGAACTCGAGATACTGAACATCATTCATTCGATTTGGTCCAATCAAGCTACCATCAACAATCCCTGTCGTTTGCAGATTTTCAAAATCCCAAACAATCAAAACTGACCAATACAACGATCATAGACCTAATTATATATCCTGAGCAACAAGCTAACTAGCACATTTGATCACAACTACGTTTTTTAATTTTTGGAAGAAATGGGGGAACAAGTTCATGCTAAAATTGTCAGTTTTTCCTCGTTTTCCGAAGAACGGACGTAGATATAATTTTTTTTAAAAGGGCACAATACTCGGACCTACCACAATTGAACACTACCAGGTTTTTTAATTTTCGGAAACAATGAGGGGTCAAGCTCTCGCTAAAATATTCGAATTATTCGCATTTTCCAGACAACGTAGGCGGATATCATATTTCTTTAAACGACACAATGGTAATGTTCCGAACAAGCACACCGAAATAATAATCTAAAATGGGCGGCCAGAAAATTTTTGTTATTTTCGCATTGTCCAGCGAATGGAAATGGATATCAAATTTCTTTAAACGTTAGTTATGGGCGATAATGGAGAAAAACTAACAAAAAATAAAAAAATATATCTCCTAAAGTACGCACCAATGATTTGATCAAGTTCTTCTTAACGTCCTACTGTACAATTTTGAGCAACCTAGGTTTCCTTTCCGGGAGTGAAAATGAAGAAAATCGCCAGCAAAAGCGAAAGAAAAAAATTATATTTCATAAAATACGCGTAGAAGCACTTTTTCACTCTGGGTTTGTTAAAATTCTTCTTAGAGTTCTTCAGTATAGTACAGTAAAATTTGGAGCGAGTTAGGTCGTTCAGGGGGTGAAAATGGAGGAAATCGACAGGAAATCAATATAAGAAAATGTATATTTCCTAAAATACGTGCCGAAGCACTTTTCTGCTTTCAGGGTTTGTTAATGTTCTTCTTAGCGTCCTTCAGTACAGTTTTGAGCGACTAAGTTGGACTCCAGGGTGGTGAAAATGAAAGAAAACTGATAAATAATCAAAAGAAAAAGGGTTTATTAATGTTCTTCTTAGTGTCCTATATAAAAATTTTCAGGATTGTACACAATATTTTTAGAGATCTATCCTAGTTTTTATGTTTCTAAATAATGAGTATTAATACAGTTTGTTTTTACAACAGCAATTTGCAAACCTAATACTACGGAAGGAAGAAGTAGTTACAAGTATGTCAAGTTCGTATACGTGTCTTATATGAAAATAGTTTACCAGGTTTTATCTAGATACATACACGTAAAAAGTTCTTATCCGTATGAGGATTGAGGATACTTGCAAAGTTTTATGATCTCGTGCATTTTATCTCGTGCATCCGAGTCTTAATAAAAGTGAAGGATTTAAAGAACATAAACTTCTGTTATGTGTCACCAGAGAAACGTTAAATTAAACATTGGGGAAAATATTAAAATTTTACGATTCCTTTAGCTATACGTAAAAGTTTTCCAGAAGGGTCTGATTTTATGCTAGCAAATTCATACGTTATCGAGGACAAAAAATTGACGTATTTTGAAATATCGTCTACGTGATACATTTGGCAAAACAAATTTGTTTCCAGGCAAATTATTGGCTCAACGACAAACTTTTCCCATATTTTCTACTTCCTTTTATCCTGAGACTGGAACGACGTACAAGGCCATTTTAAATTTATAAATAGACTGGAACGACGTACAAGGCCATTTTAAATTTATAAATAACAAGGAATATTATTCCAAATTTAAAAAAAAATAGCTAGTTTATATCTCAGTTATTTTTTTAAATATCTTAGCGATCACGGATAATTTTGTAGGTCAGTTCAAGGCCTTCTAATTTAAAAAAAAAAACAAATTATTTTTACAAAATCTCTCCGCTCTTGAATGTTTATTTTCCCGGGATAATTTTATCTTAAACTCGCTGTATAAGAAAAATATTATGCCATCAAAGAAACCAATTTGATACACGGAACGATAGCTTTTGTTACTGTAGTTTTGTTAAAAATGATCAAATCATGTTTAACTTTCAAAGTACAATGGCAAGAAAACAAAACACTATCGATGCATATTCATGCCATTGCACTTTGAATCTTAAGAATATATTTCTAATGCGTTGCGTTTACTATTACATTATTGGCGCTCTCCGAAAACTATTTACGAGTCAATCAATTTTATTTCCTGTAGGTTCTATGATGGCATGTACTTATGTTTTTAATGGAAGAAGATTAGTCGTACATTATGCATTAACCTCAAAAAGTATGGTTTGCACCTTGAGGAAAGTCAATTACTTAAAAAAAGTCGCATTAGCAGCATAAAAGGAGCAGTTAAAAAGAGCTACTGTGCACAAAATTGACAATATCATTTGGACAGAAAGTAAAGATCTGGAACCCTGAGATACAGATGGAATAATATATTCAGCTAACTTGAAACCACCTGAAATCAAAAAACTGCAGTTGTTCAGATAGATATAACTTTAACAGACCAATCAACTATCTGAAACACTAACTATCTCTTAAACAGATTAAGTAATAAATGAATATATCAAATTATATACAGAAACTGGCATAGTAGAGATAAAGTCAACCTGATTGCCAGTACATCTAAAGCCAGTGTAGAGCCAGACAAAACCGATTACTTACTAAGTACATGTTAAGGGAAATTGTCCATGGGCTTACGTTTCAAGGTTTGTTTTTTATGCGTCATTTACAATAATAACCTCAAATATTTAGTGAACTCTAAGAGATATCTGAAAAACTGACAGTTATTGCGAAGAAAAGAACAATTTTAAAAGTGCTACTTAACACTCTTCTCTTCTTGAAAGTGCTACTCTTTTAAGAGAGACATTTTTATATATAGCATCAGGTATTAATATCAATAATCATTTGCGTCATTTCTAAATTTGAAAACGCTGTGAAAAACAACCGTATTGTAGTTGACAGATCTAAGCCACCTCGGACGATGCTTATCAAAGGCGCCAATTTTCAGGAGGAAAAGAGGATTTTGTCCCATTTTTTAAATATCGAGCTAGAATTCCGAAATAATGTTTTGATTATCACAATGTTTTGAGTGTGGTAGTTAACCCTGTATAATAACAGAAATGGCCGTATATGTATTATTAAGAAGTCTCCGGTTATCAATAATGAACAGAATTAAAAAGGAATACATAGTTTGAACATAAGGAAAACGTAGGATTACTGCATTACTTCCATACATTGAACAACATAGAGAAGCACCCCGCATATATGCATTCCTAATTTTACTAATACTGTTAAAAACAAAAACAATTATTTCCATCTGAAGACTCTGTGTGTGTGTGATGTCTCATAATAGATTCTACTGTAACTTATTTAAAAAGTACGAAATAAATCTGAAGTTTCCCAACGAGAAATTCTTTTGTGACTGTAACTTTTGTCAGAACCAATAAAAAATCAGGCTTGGCATATTACGATAAAAAAAACCAATATGTTCTAATAAAATGGGATTTTTCAAGTTCAATTAGTGAGCTGGAATGCTTTTATTCCTGTCATTCTTTCAACTCTGAGATGAAGAAAAACAATACTAGAGGAAAGTCAATCACAATTATTTTAAGTATTCAATAATTTATACACAGAATATGCAAACATGTCGTACATATATGTTATGCCACATTTTAAGAAATAACATAGTGGAAAGAATTATGGAGTGTAAAGTGAAGTGATCGATACATATTGTCACGGAATTTGCCCCACTCACTCCCAAACCTACGACTGTGGCACCGCGAATTGCCTAAGATTGCCCCGATCGCCCCTACGCCATTCTGGTAAACAAACAACATGCGTGAATCGAGGCGTTACTAGAAAATCGTAGAAACGACGAGAAGCGTTCCAGTCGTACGAGAAAAGGTATCTAGATATACTGGAATATACCTGGAATATTCCTTAGGTCTATAAAAGAAGAATAAACGGCCGAGTTAGTTAGTCTTGTATAAGTCTTGTATTACAGTCTGACTTAAAGTGTTTAGTTGGAGATATCAAAGTGATTTAGATAGCGATTAATTAAATAAGTGTTTAGTTGACCTGTAATTAGTAGTGTTCAGTAGTTAATAACGAAGTAATTAATTAACGGATTGTTTTTCTGGAAGTAAGAGAAAAGACGGATTGGGAAATCCGTGACAATTTGGTGTCGGAAGTGGATTTAGTTGGAAGTTTTAAAGAGCTTTCTGGAACCCTGTCCACAAAGTGGGATTTAAGTGGAAGTTTGAAGAACTTTCTAGAACTTTGTACAGGAGTGAGACAAATACCCAAGTGTGATATATCACCGCACTCGTCGTGACTCAAGGAAGTGAACGGTGGTATTCGCGAAGGACAATCTCGAACATTCTAGAACTTTGTACAGGAGTGAGACGAATACCCAAGTGTGACATATCACTGCACTCGTCGTGACTCAAGGAAGTGAACGGTGGTATTTGCGAAAGACATTCTCGAACATTCTAGAACTTTGTACGGGAGTAAGACAAAGACCCAAGTGTGACATATCGCCGCACTCGTCGTGACTTAAGGAAGTGAACGGTGCTATTTGCGAAGGACATTCTCGAACATTCTAGAACTTTGTACAGGAGTGAGACAAATACCCAAGTGTGATATATCACTGCACTCGTCGTGACTCAAGGAAGTGAACGGTGGTATTTGCGAAGGACATTCTCGAACATTCTAGAACTTTGTACGGGAGTGAGACAAAGACCCAAGTGTGGCATATCACCGCACTCGTCGTGACTCAAGGAAGTGAACGGTGGTATTTGCGAAGGACATTCTCGAACATTCTAGAACTTTGTACGGGAGTGAGACAAAGACCCAAGTGTGACATATCGCCGCACTCGTTGTGACTCAAGGAAGTGAACGGTGGTATTTGCGCAGGACATTCTCGAACATTTTAGAACTTTCTACCGAAGTGACACAAAGACCCAAGTGTGGCATATCACTGCACTCGTTTCATTGTAAGGAAGTCAACGGTGACATTTACAAACACATTCGAGGACATTCTAGAACTTTCCAAATAGAGTGAATGCCTGTAACTAGAAGCCAAGTCAATATGGATGCACAATTGGCGAAACTGTTAGAAATGATGCAGGCAATGCAACAGGAAATGAAAGACCAGACGAAGACGATGCAAGAGAAATTAGAAGAACAGGGACAAACAATGCAAAATAAATTAGAAGAACAGGGACAAACAATGCAAAATAAATTAGAAGAACAGGGACAAACAATGCAAAATAAATTAGAAGAACAAGGGCATAAAATGGAAGACCAGACGAAGACAATGCAAGAAAAATTCGAAGAACAAGGGCATAAAATTGAAGATCAGACCCAAATAATGCAAGAGAAGTTAGAAAAGAAATTAGAAAATCAAATGCAGATAATACAACAGGAAATGAGAGCTCAGACAACCGAAATGCAGGCGAAGTTAGAAAAATTAGAAAATACAGTAGAGGAGAAACTGTTAGAACAAAGAAAAGAAATCGACGAAGAAATAAACATGGTTAGAGGAACCTGTGAAGAGCTTCGACATAAACTGGACAAAATAAGAAAGGAGGGCGTAATCAAATCAGAAGGATCTGTTATCCGAACTCAGAAAACGAAGCCTCCTGAATTCGACGGCAGGGTTTCCTGGAATGTATATCTGCGCCAGTTTGAAGCAGCAGCTGCCGCAAACGAATGGTCTGATTGTAGAAAGCTACTGCTCTGATAGTTGCTCTACGGGGAAGCTCTTGACGTCTTACAAGGAGTTCCTGCTGGGCAGCAGAGTAACTATGACCTTCTGAAACAGCATATGGAAATGAGATATGGGGATAAACACCTGCAGCAAGTGTACCAGGCACAATTGAAAAATCGTCACCAGCAGAGTGGAAGAATTTACAACATTTTGAGACAGACGTTGCTCGACTGGTTCGATTGGCATATCCAACAGCCCCGTCGAATTTGTAGATCAGCTCTCCATCCAAGTCTTTATCGACGGCCTAAGAGATTGCGAAACACAGCAGGCACTACGGCTCGCTAGACCTAAAACGTTGAATGACGCTCTTTCACATGCACTGGAATTCGAGGCAGCAAAGATGGCATCCGGTAGACATGTTAAAGTTCGGGCCATCAGTGATAACAGCGATAATATGGGAAATGGAGACATAATCAAAACGTTGAAGGAGGTCATTGAGAAACTCAGTCCAACTACCAATCCAAAGAAAGAACAATCTGATAGTCGAAGGGATGGCCTTGTTGAATGCTGGAACTGTGGACAGATGGGACATCTGAAGAGACAGTGTAGGGCCACAGTCGCAGGTCAGCAAAGGCGCGCCTCCCAAGCGGCAGCCTTCAGGAACATGTTAAAGTGCGGACTATCAGTGATAACAGCGACAGTATGGGAAATGAAGAGATAGTCAAAACACTGAAGGAGGCCATTGATAAACTCAGCCTAACTACCAGACCAAAGAGAGGACAAGCTGATAGCCGAAGAGATCGCCCACTTCAATGTTGGAACTGTGGGCGGACGGATCATCTAAAGGACAGTGTAGGGCTCCAGTAGCAGATCGGAAATGGCGCGACTCCCAGGCAGTCAGGTATTTTGTAATGGATGAAGACCTTTCTAGACCTTGTCCTACCAACATGAACAAACACTGTAGTAGTATCGAAAGAAATGAGGACATATCTTTTGTTACTTGCAAGATAGTAGTAGCCCAAACTGAAGACAGATGGAGTTCAGCGGCGATTCGGGAAGACCAGCAAGCTGACTGTGACATCAAGCCCTTATTAGACTGGAAAGAAGCCAACAACCGACCCTCATGGGCTGAAATCAGAAGTGAAAGCCCAACATTAAAGAGCTACTGGGCTCAATGGAATTCCCTGGTGTTGGAAGACGGTGTCCTAAAAAGAGCATGGGAGAACAATGACGGAACGGAGGTCAAGAAACAAGTACTACTCCCGAGGTCCCGGGTCAAGGAAGTGTTGCAGGAAGTACATGGAGGTACTGGTGGTGGACATTTCGGTATCAATAGGACTCTACAGAAGATTAGGGAGCGTTTCTACTGGTTGAGCTGTAGGACGGATGTAGAAGATTGGTGCCGAAAATGTGACGTATGTGCAGCCAGCAAGGGACCGAAGACCCGTTCCAGAGGCGAAATGCGCCAGTACATCGTAGGAGCACCGTTCGAGATGATTGCCATTGATATCGCTGGCCCATTTCCGAAAACCCAAAGTGGCAACCGATATCTGCTAGTAGCCATGGACTACTTCAGTAAATGGCCGGAAGTATACCCTCTTCCCAATCAAGAGACCACGACCGTAGCAGAAGCCCTAGTCAACAACCTGTTCTGCAGATTTGGTGTGCCCATGGAACTGCATTCAGATCAGGGCAGAAATTTCGAATCAGGTGTGTTCCGAAAGGTCTGCGAGCTTATGGGAATACGGAAAACCAGGACCACCCCACTGCATCCCCAGTCAGATGGTATGGTGGAACGCTTCAACGCCACACTAGAAACCAATCTGAGGATGTTTGTGAACGAGAACCAAACAGACTGGGACAAGCTCATTCCACTCTTCCTGTTAGCTTACCGCTCAGCTGTCCATGAAACTACTGGGAAGACTGCCGCAAGGATCATCTTTGGAAGAGAGCTTCGCCTTCCAGCAGATTTGGTATTTGGTCGTCCTGCGGAACAGCCCACAGAGCCAGACACTTATACCCATGAGCTAGAACGAAGACTAGCAGCCGTACACGACCAAGTCAGAACTCGAATGTGATCGCATGAAGACTCGATACGACGTCCGGGCCAATACAGTCGGATTCCAACAAGGTGACCTGGTGTGGCTGTACAACCCCACGCGGAAGAAAGGAAGATCGCCTAAACTACAGAACCGTTGGGAGGGCCCCTATACCGTCATTAAAAGAATCAATGACGTCGTCTACCGGATACAGAGGACTCCCAGGAGTAAGATGAAGGTCGTCCATCTGGAGCGTCTGTCCCCGTATAGAGGTGTATCCGATCGGGACGATCGGTCCTAAGGAGGGGGCAGTGTCACGGAATTTGCCCCACTCACTCCCAAACCTACGACTGTGGCACCGCGAATTGCCTAAGATTGCCCCGATCGCCCCTACGCCATTCTGGTAAACAAACAACATGCGTGAATCGAGGCGTTACTAGAAAATCGTAGAAACGACGAGAAGCGTTCCAGTCGTACGAGAAAAGGGATCTAGAGATACTGGAATATACCTGGAATATTCCTTAGGTCTATAAAAGAAGAATAAACGGCCGAGTTAGTTAGTCTTGTATTAGTCTTGTATTACAGTCTGAAGTGAAGTGTTTAGATAGAGAGATCAAAGTGATTTAGATAGCGATTAATTAAATAAGTGTTTAGTTGACCTGTAATTAGTAGTGTTCAGTAGTGAATAAAGAAGTAATTAATTAACGGATTGTTTTTCTGGAAGTAAGAGAAAAGACGGATTGGGAAATCCGTGACAATATAAAGGAATTTTTGATTAGTAACACAGACAAAAATAACTGAGGTTGCACATATTTAATAAACCAATATTTGCACAACATTTAAACAGTAGTTCAATATTTGTAATAATTTGCCATTATTGGTATTAGTGGTTTCATTTTTTAGTAAATCAATATTACAAAAACTATAAAACCAAATCATTGACAAAAATATCTGTTTCTTTTTATTGGTTAGAAACATTGTCATGACACTGAATTTATCTTTGTGAAAAATATTTTTTGTGGGTTTGAGCCAATATTGGTTTTTAATTAAATTGCGGTTCCACCATTGCCATTGCATTGTGAATGTTATTGGTATAACACAGAATTCCAAGAAACAATTACCCTGCTAGTTCTCATCAGTGTACCATAGGTAACGTAACCAAAGAATAACCTTAGCTGTTCTAAGTCCGTTTAACTTTACACCGCTACATCTAGCGGTCATTCGCTACCTAATAAGCTCGATACCAGTATAGGCTTGGTGGGCTGCTGATGAGTGACTTTAGCTGTTTGCTATATCTACGTTTTCCAAGTGTAATGCAATGGTCGGAGCATTAGCCCGCAGAGTAGTTGTAGTAACTGTTTGCTAACATATCGTTATCGCCGAATCGCAATAGAGGTCGTTAGCTTTCAATGGTTTCTACTGCGTTGGTATAACCAAGTATAACCTTATGAATTTAAAGTATTGCACCAATATTATCTTAAAGCACAAGAAGCCAGTGTACATTTCTAACATCGCTTTGCGCTTCGGTGTAGCTTTCGGCAACAATCGTGGATTTCCATTCTTGATGCCTTTTTAACCCGAGCACATCCACACCAGTATTCGCCAGAAGGGTGGCTTAAGTTCGGCGAAATGAATGGCCTGTATCATTTGTAGGATTTTGTAGTTTTAAATGGTCGATTATCTTCGACGGCTACTCTCCCATTGTTCCTTTTTCCACTACCTAGCTGTAGCAACTTCCATTGCGATAACTCAAAAATACATGCGAAGATTGTGTGTTTGTTGGCCGCAAGTTCATGTAGGTACTTGCGGTAAATTTCTAAATAATAGATATTTTCATCTTGTCTGTTTGTAACAATAAATATTGGCTGAATATTTGTTTTTGTTTGAAGATTTTTTACAACTATAAATGATCCTTGATCGTCAATATCCTGAATGGTCATATTGTCCCGATATTCCTAATATCAATGCTACGTAAAATGCAAAATGATATTTAGCGCCTATACGTTTAAATCATCCAAATTTACCTTGTAAATTAAATATATGTCATCTGGTGCCTCAATTAGGAATCGGGACATGTCTTACTTAGGAAACGCATTGGCTATTTTTGATCTATAATATTTTTTCCGTTTGAGGTACCCAATTAATGTCGAAAATATGGAAATGTCAAGTGAGTCATAAACAAAAATTGTACTGTTTAACATTGAATACTCTGCCCATAAACTTCCTGGAGCTTTTAATTTTTCTTCCCTTTGGACAAAGTACGCCACCATAACTTTCTCGGTAATACGTTGGTTTTTTGTCTCACACCATTTCTTGCAAATCTTGTATATATTTTCATATCGCTCCCTTGATGCCTCAGGAATTAATGTGGAACATCGAACACTCCACGCTTCTTCTAACTCGGCATCTGAAAAAGAGTCGCTCATGTTACAAACAATTTGCTCTTTTAAATTCTCGCAAATGCAACAACGCGTCATAAAATTTGAGAACTACCAGAGCTACCAGTTCTAGAGTTGTCAATTTCGTGAATAAGAAAGCAACAATAAACATCAACAGATTTCAAAAAAACTGCTTCGCAAATTTATTTATTTAGGAATGGCATTCTAGCTGCATTGTTTCCTCGGTGTGACATTTTCTGGTCAGACCCAAATCCAGTGTATTCACTTTTTTATAAGGGTATCGCAAGAATTGTTTTTCCATCTGCATATAAATAAACTGATCTGAATAACATTATGATGTGCTTTACAAAGATGCGTACAATTTTATGCGACTGCGGATAAGAATAACACCATAAACATTTCAAGTTATTTACAAGCAAAGATGAAAAAATAGACATACTAACTCGGAATATTCCATAATAGCTGTTCGCCCGGAAAAGTGACTTGTTTTGAAATAATCGTAAGAAGTTCAACCGAAGCTCAAAAGATATTCTAGGGAAATATTCACAGTGTTTATACAAATACTCTTGTAGAAATCGTTATGGTCGATTAACTCGTTGATTCTACCTGCAAACTTGTAGAAGTTGTTCTTTAACCTAAGTTAACATAAAAAGATCAAATATACGAAATCTGCAGATACATAATGTTCATATATTGTTTTTTAATGTCTTGTAAACTAAGTGAAGTATATTGAATATTTATAAGAATAAAAAATGAGGAATAAAAGGAACACAGAAAATATTCTTCTCTTAGAAACGGTGAGTTGATATCGTGTAGTCTGAAAGTGATGGTAATACAGATTATTGCTCTTGAGTAATTTTGATAAAGCACAGGAAAAATTTAAAAATATATCATGTCGCAATTACTTCGAAAAATAATACATCAAAGAAGCCTGTGATGTTCACTTTCAGAGGTAAATTAATATTTCTTATATACGAGAATTAACTGTTTAATATATTTTTAAGATATGTTTAAGTTTTTATGGAAAGTAAATAAAGAGAAACTAGTTTTTAAAAAGACAGAATATTTATTTTGTTAATTAAGGGGTATTGTTGTTTAGGTGCATATTAATGTAGGTACTTCGTAAATAATCATATCTAATGTTAAAGATATTGTAACCGCTACGTTGACTTGAATCCCTTGACTTAACCTAGAAATACTTTATGTAGAACAAAACTTTATTGTCACTACTTGATAACACAATAAATGTACTTCAAACAATTTGCAATTGTCAAATCTTTTCTTTGGCGTTTTTGTTATTCGCGGTCGACTTCTCATTATAAACTGACCTGTGAAAGGCAAAACCGATCCGCTTAATATGTTTCTAAGGTTCTCGAAGTTTACTAGATCCTCGAGAATGCATCTACACTCAGGTGCAAAAAAAACGCAACTGTGAAATTTTTGGTAAAGTTGGAAGAGTCACAACTTTTTTGTTTTTAGGCTGATTTTCACAATTTTTTTATAAAACTTTAGATAAAATGATCAACTCTAATCCACGTATTTAGTCGTTTGATAAATGTTGGCCTTTTAGTCATTATACAGAGTTAATTGAAAGGATGCTTCATGACCTTAATTTTAAAACGCCCTGTGGAATAATTTCGTTACCAAATTTCGTTAAAAGGTCAATATTCATTAAGAACCATTCATTTCCTACAATTTGTTTTTTGGTTCATGTCTTTATGTGCATTGGTTCATTTTTAAGAGCAAAATAATCATGTATGTATAGACTAAACTCCGTTGACATATCAGGAAGTATAGAAACCTACGCCCGGAAAATATTAAACAGAATAGATTCTTTGTTAGATATAGAAATGGTAAATGTGGTGTACAACCAGTAGGACTTAATACTATTGGTCAGTTACAAAGATGATGCTCATATGATTGGTTTGCCAAATTGTGCATTATTCACGGGGCACTGTTTCAGAATATCTTCGGCCACTTTACTTGCAGATTCTGGGGCCAATATTTTAAAAATAAAACAACACGGCGGCTGGAAGTCAAATTCTGTTGCAGAAGGATATGTTGAAAATTCTATAGAAAATAAAAAACAATTTCCGGTGATATTCTTGGAGAACCGAGTAATACCAATAACATATCACGGAATATTACTGCAAGTACAACAAATAGGATTTCTTCTGGAATTAGTTTTACTAACTGAACCAACTGCGTTGTGAATATTTATAATTAAATAATAATAATTAATAAATAATTAATAATGTTATTTATAAAATTACTGACTTAACTAAGTTAGTTTATTATTTTACTGTTGTAGTTTATTTAATTCTTTTTGCAATTAGTGACATAACAAAGTTTTCGTAATAAGTTGCATAATGGTTTTCATTATGTAGGTAGTTACATAAAGTAGAACGTTTTGATACTTGTTTCGATATCAAATGATGCTACTTTATATGTCAAAATTAGAAAAAAATTCAAACTTCAAAACTGCTTTCCTGCTGCTCTATTTTATCCAAAGTATTTTTTTTATTTTATTATGTTACTTATATTACTTCAACTAGTTCACATTCCTACAACATATCGTAACCAGTTTTTGTATTTTAAATTCCCTAGTACTGTTAAGCTCTTTATATACTTCCTACAGTTCTCTATTATTTCTTCTTCTTCATTTTTCCTGAATTACTTTTTCCATTCTTCTGTTTGTGCTATAATAATTCTTTTACTTTTTAAGCAAACTTCTTTATCATTAAATTCTTTTTCTGTTCATGTCATCTACTTCGTTCTACTTTCAGTAATTTGAAAGTCCATTCGTAGCGTCTATTCTTTTAGTTACATACACTGTCGTAATTCTTAATTTGTGCCGTCTTAAATTTAGTAAATCATTACTGACTGCCGAGGTAATCCATTTTTATTTTATTGTAAATCAATGTTCAATTCTTACCACATTAAGTCATGCTTGTTTTATGATAGTAAATATCTAAGTATGCTCGAGAAACAAATTCACAGACTACAAGTTAAATGTTTTAATTGTTTTTCTCTTTATTCCATTCTCTCTTCCATTTTCAATTTCGCTGGTCAATAATTCTTTGAAAAGTTATTTTATCTGTTATATGTGTTCGTATATACGATCTTCATGTCATAGTTGAACTCCTATTTGATATATATTTTATCAACTTACTTTGCTAGAGGTGATTCAAGTTTTTGTTGCAACACACTCTATAATTTTCCATTAATGAATGTCGAAAATTGTTTTATGAATATGGAGTCGATTTGCTTAAATACATTTTTAGGGTTTTTGAAGTATCCTAGGTTCACGAGAACGCGTCTAGAACCAAATCGAATATAGTCTGGAATATTCTAGAAAATATCAAAATAAAGGTCTTACAAAAATTGTAAATTTGAAAGCAAACAGGAACATAATTAACAAACTAAAAAGGTAGGTGAGCTTCCGTAACAGTATCATGGAACAAATGTAATTTAATATCGTAGGAACTGAAAATCGATATGTATGTTGAAAACACAAATTCACAAGAACAAAGTTTTTATTTCATTAATCAACATATGGCATTAAAACAACTTTAATATAGATCTAACAATTAATTTCCAATATTACAGAAACCGAAAATTTTATTACACTGTCTTGAATGTATCAACTTAAAAATTTTGGAATAGATGTTTTTGGGTATTAGATATCATAATCTGTTTTCTACTTCGACGTATATGCTAGAGGGCGTCACGTACATTATCACGGTTTTTATTATAAAACCTTAAACCTACATTGCTTTTGAGGAAAAAAGGAATACTTGTCATTAGCCTCAGAAATTGGCCATTTTTGAGAAAATAGCTTTTCAACAATCACCTGCATAGTTCATTGTACAATACTTTAACGTAATAGGCGCCAAAATTCCCTCGCAACTTGGATATGTTGAAGGTAGATCGATAAACAATAAAATTTGTACTGGTGTAAAATGCTATGAATTGTAATTTTTAACATGCAACATTTTTAACGCCATACTGATTCTTGTAGCTCCAGCAAGTCTTCATGAATTAGTTTGTGGATAATCAGCAAGGTGAACAAATTGTTTGTCTTTTTTTCTCTAAATTCCTAAACAGATTTTTTAAATTGTTGATTATAAGGTTGAAATTTATTTTGAAATCCTCCCAAACATTTTAGTTGCCCAGCACATCCATTGAAATTTAATTGTCAACAAATAAGTCATCTCTCATATCTGAATATGAAAAATTATTGTTTTTTTCGATTTTGCAAAGTAATTGATTTTAACCAAAACTTGATAAATACCTTACATTTATAAATACTTATTAACATTAATTTTGGCTAATAATTGTTAAAATTTAACTTACTATTTGTGTCTACTATATTAAAATGTTGTAGTGGAAAAGCTATCTATTATCTCGAAAATTGGCAGTTCTAAGATTAATGACAAGTATACCTTTTTCCTCAAGAAACAATGCAGGTTCAAGATTTTTTCATAAATAACGTTAGAGCGAAAAAAGTAACGCTGACATTTACTTCGTCATAATAGACAACAGATTATGAAGTCTCATATCCAAAAAGACCAATTCCCAATGTTGATACATTCAAAGACACTGTAATTATTACAAAAAATAACTTTGACACCCTGTATTTTTTTTATTATCAACATTTTATTGAGGAAAATTGGCTGAAATCGCGATATATTAAAGTAAAACATCTAGTATGTCTCAATGGACCTTTAATTACGGACCACTCTGTAGACGTATGTCTAGGGGTAGTCAAGCAATAATTTAGATATCCAAGACGATCTAATTCTAATCTTGAGATGAATGACTTCATTGACAATAATGAATATTACGTTTAATGAGTTCAAGGTCCTCATAGTGGAGTAAACAAAATTATTTAGTCGATGAAAGAGCGAACTTGGTCCAGGACGCTTTCTGTTATATCTGTACGCCCACGTTTGTCTTAAGCTCTTTAAAAACTTTGAACTTGTTTTACTGAAAAGGTTCATTAAACAAAGATATTGTTGCTCTCCTACAAAATGCTACTCTCAGACGTTAGACTAGACTTGAAAGTTGGCTAGTACCTGCAAACTTTAATTTTGAATTAATTCGAAGAGCCTTAAATTAATGGCTTCACGACTTATTTATTTAAAAAAACTGACAAACCTACGTAATTTACAAATTCACTTAATTAATTAAATGAAGATGAAGGCTAACTGTAAAATATATACTGGTAAATTATCATTAGGAAAACAATAACGTTAAGTTGGCCAAATGTGTAACTACAAGCAGTAAAATAAAGCAATATCATTAATTGGACTTGAAGAATGAAAACTAAAAATATACGAAACAAAAAAAAACAGAAAATTAACATGGCCTCTGCTCAAAAATATAAAAATAAAATTTGCTGAAGCAATCATTAATTGAATTTCAAAATCAAAAGTAGTATACAAAAAAAAAGAATAAGAAATTTCAATTGTCCCTGCGCCAGGATTTACAAATTAACAAAATAAAATTTTCTAAAGCAATAATTAATTGAATTTCAAAAAAAAAATAATATACAAAAAAAGAACAGGAAATTAGCATCGGAGATATAAAATGTTAGAAAATAAAATTTGTTAAAGCAATCATTAATTGGATTTCAAAGAACTAAAGCAAAGAGAGCATAACCAAAATCTGACTAATTGTAATTTCCTTATTTTATATACATATAACAAAGCTAAGCAAACAAGTGTTTTATTTATCCATCAACGCAGTCCAGTTTACCTAAGCCCACTGATACTATTTAAATTCGCATATTTGGAATATTTTCATAGGTCAAGTTACCATCTTGAAAGTACATAAACTCAGTGGGACCCCTATATTAAAACTTTAGCATTGCTGGTTGCATACTTGCACATTACTCAACTTTATCATATTGCATTAATAATGATACTCCCCCAAACCAATCTTTGATGAACTTTTCGTTAGTTCTGTATTGGTGAGAGGAACAATTAAGAACTTATGATAAAAGTTGAAAGTAGATTTCATTACAAATACGTCAACAGTTTAAAACAAGTCACTGAATTCATTTTAAAGAGTCATTACTATGACAAGAGATACTACGTAGTGAAGCTTATTTATGACGTCCAATACTAGCAAACATTTTTAAATTTGGCGACGTTGGTTTTGGAGCTGTATGAATCGGTCAGTTACAGTCTGAAAAGGGGTTTAAATAAACCAACCAACAATGTTAGTAAACGATCAAATAAGCGGTAATATAGCATTATCCAAACGTATGTCTGTGATTGGTGGATGGTAGGAGTGGGAAATTGGCAGGTTGCACAATAGACTTTGGCTTATCTCCATCTTCCTAAATCTATGGGTTTATGCTAATGGCCATCAAAAGACGCTACTTTTACTGATTTGAGCCAGCCTCTTTATTTTATCGTTTCCGAAATGCCAATGATGAGGCATGAAAGGCGAATCTATATCAAGCGTAATTATGCTAAAACATCCTTAACTTCCTACAAATTGCATTTTGCCGAATCATTGATTATATAATAAATAGTAAACTTGATGGTAGAATTCACAGCACGAATGGTTAAATCTTGAAAAGGGGCGAACAATTACACATTGCAAAAACATTGGAATATTATTTACACTCCATTAGTAGTATTATTCGGAGAAGTGGAAATCGCAAGTATTTATATTACCCAAGAGACATTCTCGTAAATTGCGTTGTTATTAGAACAGTGTGAATTATATTAATCTACTTAAAACTAATTGAAATGTCGTTAAACCGTAGAAATCAACTTCACCTTCTCTGGTTGGCTAATAACTTGAAATAGCACAAAGGTAATTAAAAATTGACAATAATAATTTTGATTATTAAATTACGAACCCTTCGTAATACAATTCTCATACAATTGAAATTGTAATTTCACTTTACGTAGGTGCCTCTAAAAGTGTTCAAATTCAATTAATTCTAAAATTGTTATCAAATGAAGTAATATGCTTGTATTTGAAATAAGGACTATTTGTGGGATACACGCAAACATTAAAGTGGCCACACAGGATACAGTTTGCCGTTTTTAAATCATTTTGTTTTATTCAGTTTTCTATTAAAGCAATATGTACATGATCTCGGAATATGATTTTACTTTAATAGAAGTAACAGTTACTCTGATGTATAGGGCGTCTCAAACTATGGGTCTGCTATGGGCATACAAAAAAATTAAATAAAATTTGAGATACGTAGCGTTAAATGGGATGAGGTAAGCTTTATTTAAATCGAAAGTATTATCTTTGGAATTTAACAGAAACTACTAATGACGTCATCAATTATATTTTCTCCAGAAACGTATCCAATTTTTTTTCCTGTTAAAAAGTTTTCTTTTTTCTTGTAAAGTTTTGTTACAAAACACCTTTGCAAGATATTAATCATTTAAGTCAGACGAAGATTGAATATGTCTCTTTAATTGAGAGGAGGTTAGATAGAGAACAGATTGTAATATGTATGTAGTATGAGGGCGTTTGCCTCATTTTTTAAGTTTAGTTATTATTCTTTCATCATCTTTTGTTTTAAGTGTATTAATAAATTGTCGGGGATAATACCATAAGAGCTCAGATTTAGCCGGATATTTTTTTATGTTTCTTTTCGAGTAGTTACTGTCGTGGCAATTTAACGACAGCTGTTGCGACAAAATTTTGTCAAACATACATACAACCAAATACTTGTTCGTATTTCTACCGTGATTTATCTGGTACCAGATTGGAAACAGCTCTAGAAGCTTCATTATCAATATCTGATGGTAAATATAGTCATCATTTGATGAAAATGTAAGGACACTTTGACAATAATTATGAAAAATAATCCAATGACAGCTTCCTAATAGATGAGTTTTACATTATGTCGTATTAGAATATAAATTATGTTTATTAATAATTATTATTAATAAACTAGACAATTGCAGATAAAACGTTGTACGTATACTTAGGATACTACATTATTACCGCATTCATACGACTCAGCATACGGCTTTGTAATACAAACTTCACATGCGTACGGTAGTAATGGTAATGTCTATATCCCACTTCTTGAAATATATTCTGTATATTTTGCAAGCATTGTTCCCCTATTCAGTAGAAAGTTTTATACAGGGCGATTCAGAACTTATCTAAAAAAAGATCTTAGTGTACAGGGGACTCATACAAATACAATTTTGTAAAGAAAAAATCAAAAAGAAATGCTCAAAGAAAGAAATAAATAACATTTTATAACGCCAATTTTATACAGCAAATTTAACAACTGCTTTTGCTTTTAATAATTAATATATTTAATTTGTGGTTTTCATTATTAAAATAGTTTGACATATCTGATGTTACTACAATATTTTAGGCCTGTCTCACCCAGTTTCTACAATCTAACACAAATGTTTCTGCTCTTGTCCGTTTTGAACTCGTAAGTTATTTTCAGCAACTATGATACGTTTCCGTAAATCATCAATAGTATGTATCCACTTTGGTGCGATACACTTTATTTTTTAAATATCTCCACAAAAAGAAGTCCCAATGATTTAAATTCAGGAGATCGTGGCGGCCATGATACCGGTCCTCCTCAGTCAATCGCTTGGTGTTAATGCTTCGATATGCTGTACATGTTACGGATATAATTGAGCCTCATATATGACACTGCTGCAATATGCCGTGACAGTCCTGGACCTCCATCTCTTCCACGAATCGGTTCCAAATTTCCCACGCGTTGCACTGCACTTGCACTCACTGCACAAGCGACAAAAATAGTATTTGGCACATGTTTACCGGGAAATCGTTCTGCTAAAGCATTTTCACACATATTCATCAACTCCGAGTTGCTACTATACGTGTAAGCCATTTTTGACACTTGAAAAAACTAATGTAAATACTTGCGTCACAAAAACTTTAGTACCTACAAACATTAGTCGGATTTCAGTATTTGGAATCGCCTGTCTAGAGACTACAGTGGCCCAGCGATGTAAAGGTTGAAAATACTACAACTTCAATATTTTACTCGGAAACTATGAGGATTTTACAAAAAAAAATACGATATTGACTCCATTTTCATGACGCATCTATTCCCATTTTTTTTTAAATAAGTGAATCACTCTGTATAAGCAGATGAAATGAATATACCGACAAGCATTAATTATTATTTATTATTAAGACTGTAAAGGACTTACGATCCTCAGAAGTTTCTAGAGGAGGACAGCCTTTTAGTATAATATTATAGTGACGTACTTTGGGTTACAGTTGGTCGAACTTAAACTTTAATTAATTTAGAGTAGTACAGAGAGTAAGGATACAATTAAGTACATGCAGCAACTTCTCTATAATCTTCTAGAAGTTCGTTATCACCCCATTCAACTGTCACTCCTTCTCACTTTCTGATATCTTGATTTTAAGTTTCAAACAAAGCCAGTGTTTATTTTCTGAAGATATAACGGTTCTCATTTGAAACGACAAACACACAATACGTACACTTCCTAAACAGATATTGTGAGAACTGCATCAGCACATGTCTTCCGCGTCTTTATCAGCTTGTCGGGGATACTGCTTCGGCCGTGACGTCTTGTGTTAATTTAGTAAATCTGCTGCAGATAAAACGTCGAGGGTGGTTGATATGCCGTGATGGATGTTCTGTCTCAAGTAACTGAATAAAAAGCTGTTTCGGAAATATGGATAAATGTATATATTTACTGCTGATAACTCTGCGTTGAAAAAATATACTAAGCAAAAAAGAACCACATGTTTACGCTTTCATATAGTTAATATTTATCTTTATTCAAAGTTTAATCTCTGAATTCAGACTTTTAACTCTGAATTCAGAATTTAAAGTCTGAATAGGGCTTTCAACAGTATCTACAGTGAAGTAGGTCGCTTTCTGCTTCTAGCTTTATTGAGGCCCAGCATTGAGTAATCAGTGACTACCAAAGATATATACTACATGCTACGACTTTCGTACTTATATCTTCCGTCGGTAATAACAGAACATGAACAGCCAGGGTTGCTCGTTGTTGGCCTCGTCTGTGGCATACTGCCACGAAACTGATATATGTCTGATGGCACTACTCACGACTAACCGTGGTTGTTTGCTATATACCGGGTGTTCCCTCTAAGATTTTCAGTGCAAATATCTTAGAAACCATCATAGCCAGTGCGACTAAATTTGGTATACAGACACTATCTTTATACAGGGTATTCTATTCTTCAGGGAATCGATTTCATTTTGATTTTTGTGTTAGTCAACCTGGCTAAAACTTATGTTTAAATTGAAATATACTTAATTATGAACACATTCTGAAAAATAGACAATCAAACATTTTAAAATTTAAAATAAATAACGCCTCCAAAAAGTACGCAAATTTAATTGTTTTGTCATATAAAACGTGTATAGCCTTGAGCCAGACTTACATATAAGAAACTAATATAGCTAAACGTCAAAACTATGAATTGTCATTGAATTGTCAAATATTAATGTCATAAAGTATTTTATTGGATATAAATAACACTAAATAATGTATTTAATTCAATTTACGTATGCACAATGGTGTTATTGAGACTTGTCGATAAAAATTTAGACTTGAGCTGAGGCTTTTGAAGCATTGGGGTCGCTGTGCTGGCGCAGCCTTCCGTTACAACTAGGGTTACAGCTCTGTTCAGCGTGAATATTGTGTAAAATATCTGGATATTTTTAAATTATTCCATTGTAATGTAATAAAACTTCAGTAAATTGTATTTTTTATGTTACTACAGTATACATAATAATTAGGTACCCGTATTTTTTATTATAAAATAAGTTACAAAAGTGTGTAAGTACCTAAAGAATATCCCTTTTTTCCAATTGCTGTAATTATTGATTACTTATTTAGCAACAAATAAATTCGAACAAAACGATTCCTAAAACTTGTTTTATTATATTTAATGTGGACGTGTTTGTTGTTGAAAGTCAGAACTGAACCTACCCCAGCCCCACAAAAGAAATATTACTAAAGCATAACCTAGAAATGATTGATGTTTTTTGTGTCCACATATTTCAGCACTTTATTTATGTTTCTGATGGATAAAGTATGTTTAAGAAGAACTCTACATCTGTACAATAGTAAACAATGTACTATAATTTCTGTATTTCATATGATACAGAACTAAAATAAAGCAACTGGTTTTTGCTAGGAAGAATCACCTGTAAACTTACTATACCCAGAAGGTACCTATGACATGCATAGTCATTTAAAGCTAGATAGTAATTTGTAATTATTGTTTTTATATTTAAGTTATGTGTGTGTAGTATCACAAATTACATTGAAACAAAACGATTTATTGTTCTTGTAAAATACTCTCCAAAGTGAGTTAGGAGACTTCTTTATATTATCATTCCATGTATAAAATTCATTCTAACAAAATGTCTGTGTGATATTTTTCGTTCATTCTGTTTCGTGTCCTATGTTACGAATCGTTTTGTTCCAATGTAATTTGTGGCACTACACACACATACCTGAAAGATAAAAACAATAATTACAAATTACTGTCTAGCTTTAAATGACTATGTGTTAGGTACCTTCTGGATTAATTAACAATAAAATAAAGTTACATTATTAAATCTGACGTTATATTAAACAGTTGTGCTGTATTCTAATTTCTTTTACAGAGCAACGTTCAATCTGAGGGATGGTCATGCATGTACGATTAAAAACGAATCTTGCCATTTCATTGTTCGATACCTACCCCATTACGTTATGTTGTGTATATTGTAACAACAGTTAGCTTTCAATATTTTTAAGATATTCTAATGAAATGTTTTCATACTGTACATAGAATTATGAAATTAGTTTATTTTTCTTAATTTTATTCGTTTAGAAATTTTAAAGCCCACGACAGACAACAACTGTATAGAATACTCTTCAAAGTGAGTTAGAGACTTCTTTATAATATTATCCATCATTCCATGTTTAGAATTAATTCTAATAAAATGTCTGTGTGATATTTTTCGCTTATTTTTGCTGGTGTCGGATGTTATGAATCGTTTTGTTTTAATGTAATTTGTGGCACTACACACACATAACTGAAAAATAAAAATAATAATTACAAATTACTATCTAGCTTTAAATGACTATGCATGTGATAGGTGTCTTCTGAGTATAGTAAGTTTGCAGGTGATTTTTCCTACCAAAAACCAGTTGCTTTATTTTAGTTCTGTATCATATAAAATACAGAAATTGTAGTACATTGTTTACTATTTTACAGATGTAGAGCTCTTCTTAAACATACTTTATCCATCAGAAACATAAATAAAACCCTGAAATATGTGGACACAACAAAAATCAATCATTTCTAGGTTACGCTTTAGTAATATTTCTTTTGTGGGGCTGATGTAGGTTTTGTTCTGACTTTCAACAACAAACACGTTCACACTAGATATAATACAAAAAGTTTTAAGAATCGTTTTGGTCGAATTTATTTGTTGCTAAATAAGTAATAAATAATCACAGCAGTTCGAAAAAGCGATATTCTTTAGGTACTTACACACTTTTGTAAATAATTTTGTAATTAAAAATACGGGTACCTAATCATTATGTACACTGTAGTAACATAAAAAATACAATTTACTGAAATTTTATTACATTATAATGAAACAGTTTTAAAATATCCACAGATATTTTACACAATATTCACGCTGAATGGAGCTGTAACTCTAGCTGTAACGAAAAACTGCACCGACGCAGCGACCCCAATGCTCCAAAGACCTCAACTCAAATCTAAATTTTTATCGACAAGTCTCAATAACACTATTGTGCATACGTAAATTGCATTAAATATATTATTCAGCGTTATTTATGTCCAATTAAATACTTTATCCCATTAATATTTGACAATTCAAACATAAGTTTTAGCGAGGTTGACTAACAAAAAATCGAAATGAAGTCGATTTCCTGAAAAATGGAACACTCTGTATAGAAATTGATGTTTTCATCAAATTCTACGCGCCATTTAGTGTCTGGCTATAATGGTTTCTGAGATCTAAGCACTGAAATTCTTATTAAGTTACGAATATAATCCTCAGAGACTAAATTGTGTTATTTACAACATTTATAATAGATTGTGGTGTTTTTTAAAACATCTAAAACACTGCCTTGCTTTATAGTCAGAAAAGTGTGCTAGTTTATAATCCGAAACATTACAATAAAATTGTATTTCGAATAATTATTGCTATCGATATTTTAATATTTATCTACTGCCTGTTTTATTTCTACATACATGGTAGGTATTCCATATTATTACTGATAAAAGAGACACATTTTCACATCCTGACGATGAGTTAATTAAAATCAAGACATCGATGTAGGAAAATGAAAAGTTCTGTTCTAAGTAGGCCTCTTTCCCAACTAATTACTCACTGAGGAATTTAACTTTGGTTGCATCATATGCAAATTATGTATAACTGTGTTGTGTCGATTCTAATTCATATCTTTATAGAGCTAACCGTAACTTAAATGAGGAAAGCTTACTAACGAGTATTTTGATATGATTGTATGATAAGATAATGGCTAGGTATTATCGTTGCCAAATGTGTAAACACTTCTAGAAGTAGAATTCGCTTACAACCTCTAAACGGTTGGCGTGATACTGCCATTATTCAAATTTAAATGCAAACTGCACGATAATGTCGACTGAGAGTCGACGCAAAATAGAGCATGAACCGCTCCACTTTTTAAATGATGTAAGATAAAATTTCTATGTCAAAGGACTATTAAGTTCGCAGGACAGACGTTACACGGATCAATTAACCTAGTTTAATTTAAAAAATACGTAGTTGGAAATTTCTTTAGTATTTTAATGAATATTAATATTCCGTGTTCTAAAAAATACAGTCCACTGTAGTAGGGCGCTCAAGTGGTAACAAGAAAAGGACGAATGAAGCCTTCGTGTCCTCATGGCGTTAAAATCTAATTTTTAACGAATTAAGAATATTCGAATATTTTTCCATACTTTAACAATAGATCTCTATAACTTGTGAAATTTTCATACACCGTTATCAACATAGATTAAGATGGAACCATATAACCCTGTATATTTTGAAATTGTTCACATTGTATATTCATACCATAATTGTTATTGTTCTTTCGACTTGTGTTTTATTACACGAACAACTAGTGTAATTGATTATTTAAATATCCTGTGTAAATACTAGTGAATTTTATTTATTTGTTACCATTTATTGTAAAGTTTTGCCAGATGAAAATAAACACTTATTGAGGTTAGATCAAATTTGACCGAAGTGTCAAACTCTTGATCACAAAATCGACGTTGCAGTCAATAATAATTTTATGATGAAAATGTTGCAGTTGGCAAAATTCACCTAATAGTTGATAATTTTAATTGAATGTTTAAATAAAACAAATATCAATTGATACTTAAAAGTCAATGATAATATGCTCCTTGGACCTTTATTACGTTTATATAACAATCACGTTTTAAGATTCAGTAATTAGGGAACAGGCACTGTTTCTCTTTCTTGTGAAAAATTAAACTACTACAAAATGATATATATATATATATATATATATATATATATATATATGTCACTGCGGAAGAAGCTGGACAAATCCTACGATATTTGACGTTTGCCTGGACATTTTGTATACTAGCTGGACGTCCAGCTAATTTTTATGAGTTTATGCGGAACTAACTGGACATAAATTTTCAGGTCAATAAAATTTTCAGGAATCCTGAAAATTGCGACGTTGCCGAGTTGTCGGTGACTAATAATTATATTTTGTCAGTGATAACACTGATAAAATAATGATATCTTTCTGCACATTACAGAATTAAATTATGTTTGACATGATGACAAAACGCTGTAGTAGAATTTCAGATGAATGCAATAAACATTTTATTGCACTAGTGCAATAAAGAACCTCTTTTTTCACTAAATATAGTTCAATAAAATTTTATTTTTTGCATGAACGTAGAAAAATAGTTATTTATGCAACAAGAACAAAAAGTAAGTGGTTATTGCACGCGACGTGAAATTGTCCAACGAGGCAGTCAGGCCGAGTAGTACAACACGTCGAGTGCAATAAACACTTTTTGTACGAGTTGCATACAATATTTTTTCTATGTTCATGTAAAAACCAAAAAATGTTTTATTTAGATGACACTAAGTCTAGGAAAATATGACGTCGATTTGAACGTTTGTGTTTGTCATGATGACAAAACGCTGTAGTAGAATGGCAGATGAATGCAATAAACATTTTATTGCACTAGTGTAATAAGGAACCACTTTTTCCACTAAATATAGTTCAATAAAGTTTTGTTTTTTGCATGAATGTAGAAAAATAAATATAGTGATAAATTTTAAAATTCATAAAAATATTTTGATTTTTTTTGCAGAATATTCAAACAATTTTCAAATATGTAATTATATCAATGATGCAAATATGTGGTAATTAAAAATATTTTGAATTTCTCGTTAAATTCAGGTTTGGACAAATAATATCATTATATTATTTGTCCAAACCTACGTTATTTTTGTATTGTTTATACAAAAAATAGTTGCAATGTATTTACTGGAACTAACGAAGTAGGTATTCCTAATAATTACTTAGAACAGCAGTTACAGACTTGCTCGTACACATGTAATACTTTGTGATGAAAATATAAATTACAATCAATAAGCCGCCAATTTAATCACAGAATCTTCAAAATAAATAAAATAATCCCTATTGGTTTTTCGCGGACATACCTACCTAAATCACTTTTGTTTAGCAGGAAAGACTGCCTGTTCTGTAATTTTGTCCGGGTAATACAAAGGTGACAGGGACTTATTATAATAAATAATAATAATACCTCTACCCCTCATTCTAATAAGGGGATATGCCCAGAAGTCGGAGACTTGTGCAGGAGAGGGGTAGCATATTATTATTAAATAGATTTTGCGTCCAACTTACGTTGACAGGCCCTAACCACCATTCAGTGCAGGAATGACGGAAACCTGAAAAACCTCATTAATTAGGGTAGTCAAACGCCAACCGGTGTCAATCGCTCACATTGATCCAAGCTAACGTTCTTACACCCTATCATACCTGCAGAGAGGGTGCCAATCCTTCGTACAAGCATAGCTAATCTACGGTCTTCTGGCCACGGGAATCCAACCCGTGCAGAATTAGCACACATCGATGCCTTAAACCCCGCGGCCACCGATCCAACTCAGCAGTAGTTTTACTGTATGATATAACCATTATACACATGATAGTATACAGAATATTTACTGTACTTTAAATTAAATTTTAGATGTTCTACAATGCTTATCTCCGCTCCGATAACAGTTAATTGTATAGCCATTTAATAATATAGGGCATCAGCTTAATCTCACCAGGTCCATGATCCATTCTTCTCCAATCTTAACTAAAAAATTCCTACCCTTCTATTTTCGGGGGTGCTAAACACGAATCTAAAATTAGTCATTTCCGGTCAAGTCTAGTTTTATAACAATTTAAATTGTAACCGTTATGTATGTATACATTACATTAGGTTGATGTTGCAATATGACACGCAGAGTACATTCATCTTCATTTCGAGACGTTACACTTATCAAAATAAATCAGCGTTATATAGCAACTTCAACCTAATGTAATGTATACATAGAGGTTACAATAATTTTTTTTTTCGAAAACTTGACGACCGGAAAAAAACTAATTTTATATTCGTGTTCAGCACCCTCGAAAATAGGGGGGTAGAAATTGTTTAATTAAGATTGGAGAGGTTTCCGCTATTGTAAATAATTACCAAATCTGCTGAACAGTACCTATAAATGATGCAAGAAATGAGCGCGTTAGGGAAAAGTTTGCGAGTGCGTTAAAGAAAGACACTGATTTTACGCGATTAAGAAAAAATTGTGATGATACTTATTAGTGAATATTCAGATCCGTTATGTATGTTGAAATACTATTTTAAGTGCACTTGTATTACTTCAATAAATGTGAAACGGTCGTTCTCAAAATAAAAGCAAATATTTTCACCCCAATGAACAGCAGTCGCAGAGACAACAATAGAAACTTACCAGATGCTGCGAGTTATTACACGGCTTCTCCAGTTTGTGATAACACTGACAATCAACCTAGTACATCGAGCTAGATAGCAGGGTGAGTTTTGAATACTTTTGAATGCATTGTTATAATTTATTGCTTATTTTCTGCGTAAATTATTTTATTACGTTTCGAATGATGCGTACGCCTATGTCCCGCGGCTCTCTGTGACAGCCATACAAATGTCTAAATTATATTTACTTTTAAAGTTACTTATTCCAATAGCTCTTAATTTATAATTATTCTAATTTAAGGTAGGGATTCTAAATACTTAATCGAAAAGCTAATGTTAAATTGAAAGTAAAACCGCGCTAAGAAAGTTAAACTCCAATGATAACTGTAAGACATGTATAATCATAGCGTTTTAGACTTTCCACGAAAGATGTCGCTAGTCACAGAATATGATTTTAATTGACAATAAATACATTTTTGAATAATATAATAATGTCATTATTCCATTTCTCCAAAATTAAGCAAATAATAACTTTATTTATAATTATGCAATAAAATCTTAAGCTCTAATAAATTAATGATTGGTGGATACTAAAGTGAATATTAAGTTGGTATCTCTACCATAAATAAAAATGAACTATGAAAATTAATTGTCAAATCTGTCAAAATATTAACAGGATTTCATAATGTTTGTTTTCAATAAGGAATAGCAAGTTTATTTTAAATTATAACAATTAGAAAATGAAGAAGTTTATTAAAAATTAGAAACAAACGATAATAAGGAGTATTTATAAAAGTATATTACTTAATCAAACCGGTAAGTAGCAGTCTGTATATTTTTATTGTTTAAAATATTAACAATATATGATGTTAAAATTAAACTAATTAATTAAAACATGTTTTAGATTATGGAAAATGTAACAGTGTGAGACATTTTCATGAATGATTAGGTACCTATATTTTCTGGAAGCCTGAATCTACGGGGTAAAGAAGATTTGAAGTAAGTAATCAAAAATAATAACAACTACATATCCAAGGAATGGTACCTACAAAGAAAATGATTATGATGAAGTCTTAAATATGTACCAAAATCTAATACTTAGGTATATAATAATAGAAAATAACCCTGAACCCTTAAAATCTAAAAATAGTACCTACTTTCATTTCAGATTGGAGAAATCTTAGAAGAGAAACTATGGCAAGAGGACAAACAAATTGAAATGTAACATATTAATTAAAAATTAAAGTAATTTATTTTTATTCTTATTGCTATTTCTAAAACAAAATTTGGGTGCTACAAGAGAAGAGCTGCAGAGAAGTGGGTTGCACTTAACTTTGAAATTGTAAATTAAATTACATACATAAAACATTCCTCCGTTCAGACAGAAAATATTCATACGTTCAGGGAGTACAAAATCAGTTATCAGAATATTTAAAACATTCGTAAATTAACAGATTTTTTTTGGGCGTTTCCATGTAATTTGAAAATGTTATTAAGTGCAATCCACTTTGGAGTTATCACTAGCCTGTAAAAATTTACTTGTTAAATTTGATCTTATGGAAAAATGACGGAAGAGTCAAAATCAACAGAATAGCTCTTATTTTTTTATTAATGCCCGACTCCTTTCAGTATTAAAAATCATAAAATGTATTGAACTCCAGAAGCCATTACACTAGGCACCATTTATCTAGGCTAGGCACTCAAAAATAGTGAGACCAAAGCTGTAGTCAGACTATGGAGGGGCTTAGAAAGCAGCCATCTAGGTAAAACTTAATGTAAGCAGTTGGTTATACATTTTAATCCCAGCACACAATTGAATCCAAAACGGAAAGTTTGTACCATGAAATCACAAATTGGACGTAAATTTTTAATATTTTGAAATTCCCGCCTATTAGTGTGCAGGTACCACTGAAATGTTACGATGTGGAAGGCTCTTAGTTCCATTGCGCATCCAAATATAGATACCACACCTAGGAGCCGACAAAAGGAGGCACATGAAACTCAGCAAAGAAATACTTCATTGGTTATGCATGTGGGTGCGAGAGACAATCATCTGCACGTACGATATGAATTGTATTCTTAATTTCCCATTATTTTGTTTGTAAACACGTCATTGGCGTACAGTGTGGTTAACCAATACATTTTTTTATCTTGTATCTCGCTAGTGTTATTCTTTGTGTATTTTTGTGGATGTTATTGTTGGAACATATCATGTTTCATAAGGTACTGTAAAATTAACCAACATATAGTACCAAATAATTCTTTATATCCAGAATTAAATTTCATTGCAATTCAAAATCAGCTAATTTCAGTGGCTATGAAGTAAACATTTACCGACTAAAAGCTTGTTTCAAAGTGCATAAAACTTAAGCTATATGCGTCGCGTCATATTATGCGATAACCGTAGGCCGTATGATTTAATTTGTAATAGCCGTACGCAAACGCAAGAGGTAAAGAACTATCAGTCAAGCAAAAATTTAAATATATAGATGTTAAACATTCAATTTCTGTCTGTTTTTCATTATAGGTGTGTATTAGACATATATGTAGTAAATATATGTTAAAAACGTAAAAACAAATCACTGAACATAAAACAGACTCTCTGATAGCACGTTTCCACAATCCAGTTCTGTGACGAAATTACGTTAGAATTTATTCGATTATACACGATTTTAACGAATTCCGTAGCGATAAACATAAGAAATAAAAATGAATCATATCTTTACGGCATACGGATATATTACGGTGTCTATGAATGGTCATATGTATTTCCCTATACTTTATTTTTAATTCGTCTTATGGTTATAACATACTGCTTATTGTTACTATGAATCCAGCTTTAAGCCTGCTTCAGAGAACAACGTAGTGTTGCTGGCAACATCCCCACCATCAGTTTAATTGCAGTAAATAAAGATTTTATAAAGTTGGTTTTGTTTTTGTCGGTTATGTTGTGCACAAATATCAAATATTGCTCTCTCGGATAGTTAAAGTTGGAAATTTTGAACTTCACTCGACCAACAACGAATACAATTAATTTCATTGGCTGAAAGTCAGTGTTACCGGCAACACTACGTTGTTCTCTGCAGCAGGCTTGCACGATCTTATTTTTAGTCACAGATTACTTCAATTATTTTGGTGGTCAGCAGGAGGTGGTAACTCTATAGAAAATACCCAAATCCCAAATTTTACTTTTTGAAATGTTGACTGCAACGCTTGCAGCGCTGTTATGAAAACATGAAATGAAACTAACGAAAGTATAAACTAGATAGAGTTGAATCTCGAATTTGTATAAAAGTTTCAGTGCTCCTGGTGGATGGACTATGAACTATTTTTTATTATATTTTAGCTCTTCATTTGAGGATATTTCATTTAATAGAATATAATACATTATCAGTAAGACATACTATACACGTAGGTACCTACCTAATAATAATTATAAAATATTTAATAAATTATTTATTTTTAAACAAGAACTTACATAATATGGTACACAATGTTGATATTTATAGTATAGTATCACCTTATTTTTAATACAAATATTTAAAACAATCTTCATGTTCTTCAGAATTCATTTCTTCAGTAATAAACCCCACAGAATGATATGTAATAAGTTAATATCCAGGGTGATTTTAAATAAAGTAGCAAAAATGAGACCACATATTCCTTAGGTGAAAATAAACCGATTTAACCTAACATACCCGATTGTTTCAATAGTCAGATGGATACACTAAGCTGCAAAAAAGTTCTGCCATTTAAAAGAAACATGATGTGCCATAGGTGGCGCCCTCTACTAGTGACATCAAAATTAGAAACAAATTTGAATTTCTCACCCGCAAAAACCCCTGGTTTACAAATTTTAAGTAAATACTAGAAAGGTGGCAAGTCGGCATTCGCCGACTTGACCTTTCTTGGGTAGGGTTAGTTTTTTTTAAACACCATGTATTTTTTCGATAATTAGTGCGTTAAGAGACCCCCGATGGAAGTTGAGTAAAATAAATTAGTCAGTACTCTTAAAATTTAGATTTTTTAACCATCAACATTTATCCAACACTTTGTATATAAAACGGTCTTTCGTACATCCGACAACCCATCCGAAGCAAAACAAATAATTTTATTCCATGAATTTTGGGAGTTTCAATATTGGTTCAGTTTTCTTAAACACCCTGTATTGTTTTCATTAAAATAGTTTCCATATAGACCATTGTTAAACGTTTCATCAAAGGAATATTATACTTCCATGAAGGTTTCTAAAGAAAGGTCGGTTTTTAAACACCCAGTTTTTTAATTAGTATAGTTTTCTTACAGACCGTTGTGAAAAGTTTCATTAGAAAATATTCCATGAATTGTGAGGATTTTTAGAGAATGGTTTGGTTTTGTTAAACACCCGTATTTTTCATCGGTATAATTTTTTAGAATCGTGAAAAGTTTCATAAAAAAATAAATTCCATAAATTTTGTGGATCTAGAGAATGGATCTATATATTACACCCTGTATTTTTCATACGTATGTATTTATATACATAATAAAACCTAAGAATATATTTTTATAGTTTTTGACAAACCAATGTAAAAAGTTTCATCAGAAAGCGAAAAAAATTTTAAATCCACGAATTTTCAGGATTTTTAGGAACAGTTCGGTTTTTTAAACACCGTATTTGTTCAATAGTATATTCTTCCTACAGAACATTGTAAAAGTTTCATCAAAAGAATTTTTAATTCCATGAATTTTGTTGATTTTTAGAGAATGGTTTTTTTAAATCCTCTGTATTTCTTAATTAGGATATTTTTCCTATAGAACATTGTATAAAGTTTAATCAAAAAGAATTTTTTAATTCCATGAATTTTGAGGAATTTTAGAATGGTTCGTTATTATTAAACACTCTGTATTTGCTTCGTTAATGAGTGTCATAATAAATCCTTGATGGAAGTTTAATAAAAAAAAAAATTAAATAAATTATTGGAGTTTCAATATTTTTTCATTTTTCTTAAACAACCAGAATTTTTATAATTATTATAGTTTTCTTACAGACCATTGTGAAAAGTTTCATAAAAATATTCAATGAATTATTGTGGGATTCTTAGAGTATGGTTTGGTTTCGTTAAGCACCCTGTATTTTTCATTAGTATAATTTTTATAATCGTGAAAAGTTTAATAAAAAATTAAATTCCATAAATTTTGTGGCTGTAGAGAATGGTTCTTTATTTTACACCCTGTATTTTTCATAAGTATGTATTCATATACATAATAATACCAAAGTATATATTTTTTATAGTTTTTTTACAAACTATTGTAAAAAGTTTCATCAGAAAGCAAAAAAAAATTTAAATCCACGAATGTTTAGGATTTTTAGGGAACGGTTCGGTTTTTTGAAACCTCCTGTATTTTTTCATTAGTATAGATGTTTTAAAACTATTGTACAAAGTTTCATCAAAATGAATTTTCTAATTCCATGAACTTTGAGGAATTTTAGAGAATGGTTCGTTATTATTAAACACTCTGTATTTCCTAATTAGTATATTTTTCCTACAGAACATTGTATAAAATTTCATCAAATAGAATTTTTTAATTCCATGAATTTTGTTGATTTTTAGGAAATGGTTAGGTTTTTTAAACCTCCTGTATTTTTCATTAGTATAGATTTTTACAAACCATTGTATAAGGTTTTATCAAAAATAATTTTTAATTCCATGAGTTTTGTTGATTTTTAGGAAATGGTTAGGTTTTTAAACCCTCTGTATTTCTTAATTAGTATATTTTTCCTACAGAACATTGTATAAAGTTTCATCGAAAAGAATTTTTAATTCCATGAATTTTGAGGATTTTTAGAGAATGGTTCGTTATTATTAAACACTCTGTATTTGCTTCGTTAGTGAGTGTCATAATAAATCCTTGATGGAAGTTTAATAAATAAAAAATTTCCATGAATTTTGGGAGTTTCAATATTGGGTTCAGTTTTTAAACACCCAGTAGTTTTTAATTAGTATACATAGTTTTCTTACAGACCATTGTGAAAAGTTTCATGAAAAAAATTCAATGAATTATTGTGAGGATTCTTAGAGTATGGTTTGGTTTCGTTAAGCACCCTGTATTTTCTCATTAGTATGATTTTTTTACAATCGTCAAAAGTTTCATAAAAATAAAATCCATAAATTTTGTGGATGTAGAGAATGGTTTTTTATTTTACACCCTGTATTTTTCATAAGTATGTATTCATATACATAATAATACCAAAGTATATATTTTTACAGTTTTTCTACAAACTATTGTAAAAAGTTTCATCAGAAAGCAAAAAAATTTTAAATCCACGAATGTCCAGGATTTTTAGGAACGGTTCGAATTTTTAAACACCCCGTATTTTTTCGATAATTAGTGCGGTAAGAGTCCCCGACGGAAGTTTCGTACCAAAAAATTTTCAGTTCCTTAATTTTTACATTTTTAACGTTCGACATTTTTCCAACACTTTGTATATAAAACGGTCCTACGCACGTCAGAGAACCCCTCCGAAGCGAAAGAACCGAAAATTTCCTCGAATCTGTAATTTTATTTTTTCTCGTCAATTTTATCGTAACACCCCGTACATCGAGCTTTTTTGAGTCGCACTGTATATAAGCGAAGCGACTTGAAGTGTGCCATATTGTCTAGCTCACTGATACCACCTATTCATTCTATTTATGCAAAGTTCAATGCAAATAGCAATAGCGGATGGAAATATTTGACAGCTGTTCTATGGCTTCCGTCATTTTGACCCCGTCTTGGTCTGCCATATTGTCTAGCTCACTGATACCACCTACCTATTCATTCTATTTATGCAAAGTTCAATGCAAATAGCAATAGCGGATGGAAATATTTGACAGCTGTTCTATGGCTTACGTCATTTTGACCCCGTCTTGCTTAGGATTTTCGCAAATTTCGATACAAAAACGAATTCAAAACCAAACGCTCGCATAACACAACGTATCTAGAGACTTCAGATTTACCGTTTTCGACCTTTGGGGGCTCCGGTCGGCCCATTTAGCGAAATTTTCTGCGATTTATTCGGAAATGTCACCGCGCACTCGCCATTTGACGTCGCAAATTTTCGCAATTTTACTATAAAATCGAATTTTAAAAACAGATCTGAGGCACACGACACATTGTAGAAGGTTCAAAGTTTACGTTTCGATATGGCTTTATGGAAATAAAGGGGTATTTTACTTTGCAAAATGGAACATTTTGAAGGTTTTGTGAGGACCCGCCATATTGCCAGGCTCTTCTCCACGTCTCTGTTTGGTATTACGCAAAATTCGATACAAATTGGAACTCAAAACCCAGCGCTCGCATAACAGAAAGTATCTAGAGACTTTAAACTTACCATTTCTGGCTTTTGGGGTCTTCGAACGGCCCGTTTAGCGAACGTTCTTACGTTTTATCGGGAGCTGTCACAGGCCGTGCACCGACCTGGTAGCCGTTTAACGTTTAGGACGGCCGGCGGCCGAGCGAATGCGAATACCGCCGAACGTGTAATTGAGTAAAACTTTCGTTATTTTCACTATAAAATCGAATATTAAACCTAGATCTGAGGCAGACAAATTGTAGAAGGTTCAAAGTTTACGTTTCGACATGGCTTTATGGAAATGAATGCGGGAAAATACGAAAATATCGAATCCGAAATAGTTGGACGTCTACCCATATCTGACTGACGTTTCTCGAATTCCCGGCTATATCCATCTCTTTTTTTCGCGAAATCCTCGGGAAAATCGAAAAATGGCGGCCGCGGACCTCCGGAAAATCGGTAAATTCGTCCCGAAAAGAGTAAAAAGAAGTCACGAAAATACGCCTAACAGACGACCCAAGGACCCAACTCGACTCGGCGCACCGGGGCTCGCCGCTGCGCGGCTCGCGAAAAAAGCCTTTACCCGGACACTTTGCCACTTTTTCGCGAGAGAGAAAAAACAACGGATTTTAATATATAAGAACTTGAGTAGGGTTCGTATTTTTTAAACACCATGTATTTTTTCGATAATTAGTGCGTTAAGAGACCCCCGATGGAAGTTGAGTAAAAAAAAATTGTCAGTTCTCTTAACTTTGAGATTTTTTAAACGTTCAACATTTTTCCAACACTTTGTATGTAAAACGGTCTTTCGTAAATCCGACAACTCCTCCGAAGCAAAAAAAAAATTATTTCATGAATTTTGGGAGTTTCAATATTGGTTCAGTTTTCTTAAGCACCCTGTATTATTTTCATTAAAATAGTTTCCATATAGACCATTGTTAAAAGTTTCATCAAAGGAATATTATACTTCCATAGAGGTTTCTAGAGAACGGTCGGTTTTTTTAAATACCCAGTAGTTTTTTTTAATTAGTATAGTTTTCTTAGAGACCATTGTGAAAAGTGTCATTAGAAAATATTCCATGAATTGTGAGGATTCTTAGAGAATCGTTTGGTTTTGTTAAACACCCCGTATTTTTTCATCAGTATAATTTTTTTACAATCGTGAAAAGTTTCATAAAAAAAATTAAATTCCATAAATTTTGTGGATCTAGAGAATTGGTGTTTATTTTACTACATAATAATACCTAAGTATGTATTTTTTATAGTTTTTTTTACAAACTATCTTAAAAAGTTTCATCAAAAACCAAAAAAGAGTTTTTAATTCCAAGTTTTTCGGATTTTTAGAATGATTCGATTCTCTTAAACACCCTGTACTGTTTCAATTAAAATAGTTTCCATATAGACCATTGTTAAAAGTTTCATCGAAAGAATATTATACTTCCATGAAGGTTTTTAGAGAATGGTTCAGTTTTTTAAACACCCAGTAGTTTTTTAATTAGTATTCTTTTCTTACAGACCATTGTGAAAAGGTTCATAAGAAAATATTCCATGAATTGTGAAGATTCTTAGAGAATGGTTTGGTTTTGCTAAACACCCTGTATTTTTTCATTAGTATAATTTTTTTACAATCTTGAAAAGTTTCATAAAAAAAATAAATTCCATAAATTTTGTGGATCTAGAGAATGGTTCTTTATTTTACACCCTGTATTTTTTTCATACGTATGTATTTATATATAGATAATATTACTTATAATACCTAAGTATATAATTTTTATAGTTTTTTTATAAACTATTGTAAAAAGTTTCATCATAAAGCAAAAAAAAATTTAAATCCACGAATTTTCAGGATTTTTAGGGAACGTTTCGGGTTTTTAAACAAACAGTATTTTATCATTAGTATATTTATCCTACAGAACATTGTAAAAAGTTTCATTAAAAAGAATTTTTTAATTCTATGAATTTTGTTGATTTTTAGAGAATGGTTTTTTAAATCTCCTGTATTTTTCATTAGTATAGTTTTTTACAAACTATTGTGAAACGTTTCATCAAAAAGAATTTTTTAATTCCATGAATGTTGAGGATTTTTAGAGAATGTTTCGTTATTTTTAAACACTCTGTATTTCTTCATTAGTCTATTTATCCTACAGAACATTTTATAAAGTTTCATCAAAAAGAATTTTTTAATTCCATGAATTTTGAGCATTTTCAGAGAATGGTTCGTTATTTTTAAACACTCTGTATTTGCTTCGTTAGTGAGTGTCATAATAAATCCTTGACGAAAGTTTAATAAATAAAAAAAAATTTTCTATGAATTTTGGGAGTTTCAATATTGGTTCAGTTTTCTTAAACACTCAGTAGTTTTTTAATTAGTATAGTTTTCTTACAGACAATTGTAAAAAGTTTCAAAAAAAACATTCAATGAATTATTGTGAGGATTCTTAGAGAATGGTTTGGTTTCGTTAAGCACCCTGCATTTTTCTCATTAGTACAATTTTTTTACAATCGTGAAAAGTTTCATAAAATAAATTCCATAAATTTTGTGGATCTAGAGAATGGTTCTTTATTTTACACCCTGTATTTTTTCATACGTATGTATTTATATACATAATAATACCAAAGTATATATTTTTTACAAACTATTGTAAAAAGTTTCATCATCATTCATTTTTAAACACTCTGTATTTGCTTCGTTAGTGAGTGTCATAATAAATCCTTGACGAAAGTTTAATAAATAAAAAAAAATTTTTCTATGAATTTTGGGAGTTTCAATATTGGTTCAGTTTTCTTAAACACTCAGTAGTTTTTTAATTAGTATAGTTTTCTTACAGACAATTGTGAAAAGTTTCATAAAAAAACATTCAATGAATTATTGTGAGGATTTTTAGAGAATGTTTTGGTTTCGTTAAGCACCCTGTATTTTTCCATTAGTATAATTTTTTTAGAATCGTGAAAAGTTTAAAAATAAATTCCATAAATTTTGTGGATCTACAGAATGGTTCTTTATTTTACACCCTGTATTTTTCATACGTATGTATTTATATACATAATAATACCAAAGTATATATTTTTATAGTTTTTACAAACTATTGTAAAAGTTTCATCAGAAAGAAAAAAATTTAAATCCACGAATTTTCATGATTTTTAGGAACGGGTTTTTGTACACACCCTATATTTTTTTCGATAATTAGTGCGGTAAGAGACCCTGACGAAAGTTTCGTACCAAAAAAATTTCCAGTTCCTTAATTTTGACATTTTTAACGTTTATATTTTTTCCAACACTTTGTATATAAAACGGTCTATCGCACGTCAGACAACCCCTCCGAAGCGAAAAAAACCGAAAATTTCCTCGAATCTGTAATTTTTATTTTTTTCTCGTCAATTTTTATCGTAACACCCTGTACGTCGAGCTCTTTTGAGTCGCACTGTATATACGCGAAGCGACTTAAAATAATTGAAGTCCGCCATATTGTCTAGCTCATTTATACCACGGATTCATTCGTATTTATGCATAGTTCAATGCAAAAATAAACTCAAAACAAAGCGCTCGCATAACAGAACGTATCTAGAGACTTCAAAGTTACCTGTTTTGGCCGTTTGACGTTTCGGCGGCCGGGCGCCGGCCGAACGTGTAGTGGACTAAAATTTCGATATTTTCACTATAAAATCGAATTTTAAACCTAAACCTGAGGCACACGACACATTGTAGAAGGTTCAAAGTTTACGTTTCGATATGGCTTTATGGACATAAAGGGGTACTTACTTTTCAGAATCTAATCGTTTTGAAGGTTTTGTGAAGACCGCCATTTGCCAGGCTCTTCTCCCGGTCTTGGATCGGATTTTCTCACATTTCGAAACAAAAATGAATTCAAAAAACAGCGCTCGAATAACAGAAAGTATCTAGAAACTTTAAATTTACCTTTTCTGTCCTTTGCGGGTCTCCGATAGGCCGGTTTAGCGAACGTTCCTAAGTTTTATCCGGAACTGTCAACGGCACCGCACCGTCCGGCTTGCCGTTTGACGTTTAGGGCGGCCGAGCGAATGCGAATGCCGCCGAACATGTAATTGAGTCAAACTTTCGCTATTTTCACTATAAAATCGAATTTTAAACTCAAACCTGAGGCACGCGACACATTGTAGAAGGTTCAAAGTTTACGTTTCGATATGGCTTTATGGACATAAAGGGGTACTTACTTTTCAGAATCTAATCGTTTTGAAGGTTTTGTGAAGACCGCCATTTGCCAGGCCCTTCTCCCCGGTCTTGGATCGGATTTTCGCACATTTCGATACGAAAATGAATTCAAAATCCAGCGCTCGCATAACAGAAAGTATCTAGAGACTTTAAACTTACCGTTTCTGTCCATCGGGGGGCTCCCATCGGCCCGTTTGGCAAACGTTCCTACGTTTTATGGGGAGCTGTCACAGACCGTGCACCGTCCGGCTAGCCGTTTGACGTTTAGGACGGCCGCGGCCGAGCGAACGCGAATGCCGCCGAACGCGTAATTGACCCAAATTTTCGTTATTTTTCCTATAAAATCGAATTTTAAACCTAAATCTGAGGCACGCGACACATTGTAGAAGGTTCAAAGTTTACGTTTCGACGTGGCTTTCTGGAAACGAATGCGGGAAAATACGAAAATATCGAATCCGAAATAGTTGGACGTCTACCCATATCTGACTGACGTTTCTCGAATTCCCGGCTATATCCATCTCTTTTTTTCGCGACATCCGCGCGAAAATGGAAAACTGGCGGCCGCGGACCTCCGGAAAATCGCAAAATTCGCCCCGAAAAGAGTAAAAGAACTCACGAAAATACGCCTAACAGACGACCCAAGGACCGAACTCGACTCCGCGCGGCGCGGCTCGCGAAAAAAGCCTTTACCCGGACACTTTGCCACTTTTTCTAGAGAGAGAAAAAACAACGGATTTTAATATATAAGAATTTGGATTTTTTAAGAAGTTATCTACAAATATCGAAAATAAAATTTTAACTTTGACACCCTGTATCTTTTTTATTAAGCGACTTGGGATATAGGTATGTTAGGTTAAATCGGTTTATTTTCACCTAAGGAATATGTGGTCTCATTTTTGCTACTTTATTTAAAATCACCCTGTATATCTTAAATAAATAGACTTGTCAAAACCAAAAACCGTCACAGCAAATTCATAATTAAAACGTTGCTAAGTGGTTGCTAAGCTACAAATAAGTTGAACCTCAGTAAGTATAACACATAAATATACACTACAATTACTTAAAGTACTACAGCAGCGCTTGTAGTGGATGGACTTGTCCCTCAACAATTTTCATATGTTATGGTAATCTTGATAGTCTCTATCTAGTTTATACTTTGTGACACTCTAATTTCTGTCATCTGTCATTGCTTCTATTAAACAAACACAAATTACTGAACTATACAAACATAAAAGTTTATAATTATTCTTAATATTTATATTAAGAAGTGACCATATTTATGCGAATTTAATAGACTTGAGATCCCATCCCATTAAAACGGTCTCCTACAGAATTATGTGTACTTGATGAAAAGGACAGCCAATCTGGAGAAAAGAACAGGTAAGTACTTAATATAATATATTCGTTGTTGAACGTATTTTATATTATGTGAAAATAGTATAATTTTAGTTAATAAATTTTGTTTTTACAGGTAACAGTAAATCAGGGAAAATCACAATCTAATCGATCGATAAAATCCAAAGGAATAAGGAAAATCATATGTTCAAACTGGTTCAAACTTTGTATAGGTGGAGAGAAAATTTTGCTACTGTATTTGATCCTTTGATTTACCTATTAAAGGAATTATTTATTACACAGCACTTTGCTAGAAGAAAGAGTTAAATTCATTTGGAAATAAATTAAGTACGAAAATATGACTGTTATAATAATTTTTAAAAATAAACATTTGTTCCAGATTATCTCTTGAGAAGGTATTGTTGCCCTGTATGTGTTTGATGTTACAGATCGTGATACATGGGTACTAAATAGACTAATCAGTACATAGTTAACAACCGCAAATTAGAAAATTATATGGAAAAAATGCAGCACATCTTAAAGTCAAAATCAGATCCACTAGAAAACTACAAGGTGATTAGCAGAAAGAGTTAAACCCCAGTATTTATTAAAATATCAATTTAGGTATAATTTTTAAGTCTAAATTTATTATTGCAGTATTTTTTACAATAAAGTAGAAATACATAATTACCTGTAATTATAAATACTTCACTATCTATTTATTATATAACATACTATAAGAATTTTTCTTTAAACGAAATTGTGATATTGATTGCAGTTTTAAGTATTATTTCAGTATATCATGTATTTTTAAATATAATGTGAATATTTGTATTTAAATAAATTATTTATATTGTTAATATTTTATTATACAATCACCTCCTTCATATATAAATGATATGTTCTGGTAGATTTCCATGGTTATTAATATGAGGATTATGATGTTTTTAGGATAAACTGTGTCTGAGATTATTGAAGTCTTGATGTTTTAGCTCCTGTTTTGAAGCAATTTTCAAGTGGTTAAAGTTAGTTACATTATGGTTTATGAACAGGATGAGGTGAACGATACTGAAGGCCTCAATGTGCCTACTCCTTGGATCAAACTGCTGGGGACCCCTAAGCAACCTAATAGTGTTGATCTGCCTAATCTTTAGAAATGATGAAAATAAAATATTTAAAAATGTTAATACTTCAGTTTAAAATAACGAAGTTGAGAATATACTTTGGTGAAATACATAAGTAACCACCCTATTTGATTTATATAAAAATATTCATTCTTTGTTGATAAGATTAAGATAACCTTTGATGATGGCATTTTGACAAAAGTGCTCAATTTTGATAGAAGTAAAATTTTTGAATTTTTGTTACGTCAGTTTCAGTTATCGTGCTGCAATTTAAATACTTTATCATCTTTGAGAAGCAGGTAGATCAAAACTGTCTAACGGCTCTCTAGTGGTCCTCGACATATCCATCCGATGAGTAGGCAGCTTATCCCCCTTATTGTATTCCTTAAACATAATTTAAATTTAACCCCTTGACATTATTTATCTAAACGGAAGCCAAAACATTGAAACTAAATCTCAGATGTGATTCAACAGCAGAATTTAGTAATACTCATTCTAATTAAAACCTCTCCGAACAACTAGCTGGCATAGTAGCTATACAGGATGTCTAAGGTATTACTGGCAACATTGGAAGGGGTGATTGTACACTCAAAATAAATCATATTTACCTAGAAATACCTATATCTAAAAGTTCATCTTTTCCTAAATACAGGGTTTCAAAGATTTTGAAATTTTTTATTATAGTTTTTATTGGAAACCTTTTGTAGAAAAACAGCAATAATTCTAGGTTGTACTTGTAATAGAATATCTTATGTGTAATGATTCAGTATGTTTATATATTCCCATTACCACCATGGCATAGAAACCCCATGCCACTGTGAATTATAAAAAAGCGTAAGATAACATAATAATTTTGTAAAATGCATTGTATCAAGTATTGTATTGTTTCTTTAAAATATCTCTGCATTTTGTAGTTTGTGCAAATTCAGGAAACTTGAAAATCAACTTTAACAATGACAGGGACAGTGCTAAAGTAATTTTTGAAAAGTATAATAATTGTTTATGTAATCAGTCAGAAAATTACCACTACGACGTGAGATAATTTTGAAGAACAATTACTTAAATACGATACATTTTAAAGAAAATTTCAAAAAATAATTATTTGTTCAAAATAATCAAAGTTTAAAGCACCTACCGTACGTTTTTTTATCATTAAGACATTGACCTACCATTTTTATTGCAAATAAGAGTGCCACAGGATTTCTATACCAGTGGTAATAAAGGAAATATTTAAACATACTGAATAATTAGACAAAAGATATCTCATCACAATCTAGAGCTATTGTTGTTTTATCACGAAAGAATTTCAAGTAAATAAAATATATAATAAAAATTTCGAAATATTTGTAATTCTGTATCTCGGAAACGGTGAACTTTAGATACAGATATATTTGGGTAAATCTCATTTATTTTTACTGTAATCACACCTTCCAATGATGCCAGTGATATCTGAGACACCCTGTGTAACCAAGTAAAACAGGTATGACGTCATACCAAATTTGGTCACATTTACAAAATTACCGACGCTAGCGCTGCAGGTGTTGCAGTCCACAGTTAATTTCTAAAAAAGTGGTGGGGGAATGAGGGTCGCCCATCAATATTCTTCTTGTAATTTGTAGTGGTCAGGCACAATGATGGCGACCTATCGTTTATGTCAATGCTGTTTCGATGTTGGCACAATCACAGTTTATACATTTCGTCAAGTGAAGGTTCCAGAGGTTGCGGCTAAATGCGCAATGAACACCAATGAAATTCATTTATAAACGTTTGTCACTCGCCTTTGACTCGTATTCGGCTGCTCAATATAAACTGACTGTGACGGCGAAATCGATTCGCTTATATAAGTTTTTAGAGCTTCTGCGATATCGAGAACGTGTTCAGAAACAAATAGAATATAGCCTCGAAGATTTTGGAAAACGTCAAAAGAAAGGTATTACAAAAATTATAAATTCTAACGCAAACAGGAACATAATTAACAAACTGAAAAGGTAGGTGAGCTTCCGTAACATTGCCCCCCTCTTAGAACTGATCGTCCCGATCAGGTTACCCCGTTATCCGCATGGCCTTCTTGATAAGGTGTCAAACGATCGATGTGGACAATTTTCATGTTGGCTTGGGGATTCCTCTGGATCCTGTACACTAGCTAGTACGTCATTCAATTTTGACACGACGGTATAAGGGCCTTCCCACGATTTCTGCAGCTTTGGAGATTTGCCCTTGCTTCTTTTTGAGTTATACAGCCACACTTTCTCACGCTCTTGAAACCCGCTGCTGTTGGCCCGCAAGTCGTATCTGGTCTTCATTCTGTCGCTTTCAATTTTTAGCTTCTCTCGTACTTCTTCATGTACCATCTTTATTCGATCTTTTAGATGGCTGAGATAATCGTCTAAGTTTTCCTCGTTTTGTGGTCGGTTCATAATTAGATCTATGGGTAGCTGCAATTCTGTGCCGAAAATCACGCTGGCTGGTGTTTTACCTGTGGTCTCATGAATTGCTGCTCGGTAAGCCAGTAAAAATGAAGGAAGGCAGGTATTCAGGTATATTGGTCTGTTTCTCGTTGACGGCCGTCCTCAGGAAGTTTTCAATGGTACGATTGAATCTTTCCACCATTCCATCTGACTGTGAGTGAAGAGGTGTCGTTCTGGTTTTGTGGATGCCTAGCAGCCCACAGACATTCTGAAATACTTCAGATTGGAAATTCCTTCCTTGATCGGAATGGATCTCTCTAGGTACCCCATAACGGCATATCCAGTTTTCAAATAAAGCTTCGGCCACGGTGACTGCTTCTTGATTAGGTAAGGGATATATTTCTGGCCACTTACTGAAGTAGTCCATCACTACCAAAATATAGCGATTTCCACTGCTACTACGAGGAAAAGGTCCAGCTATGTCAATAGCTATTCTCTCGAATGGAGCTCCAACATTGTACTGCTTCTCCTCCATTGTCCTCGGCTTCGAGTCCTGGGTCCCTTACTAAAGACGCAGGTATCACAACGTCGGCATCATTCTTCCACATCAGACCGACTGCCAAGCCAGTAAAATCGTTCTCTAACTTTATTCAAAGTTTTGTTTATTCCAAAGTGACCACTACCGACCCCACTGTGCAGTGCTTGAAGAACTTCTGGAATTCTTTTCTGGGGCAGTTCTGTTTGACAAATATTTTCTTCGTCGTCAGGACTCTCCCAGACTCTCTTTAATAGGCCGTTCTCGATGACTATAGAATTCCATAGCGCCCAGTAGCTTTTTAGAGACGGTGATTTATCAGAAATCTCCTGCCAGGTGGGTCTGTCAATATTTTTCATCTTCCATTGGAAAATTGGTCCAAAATCCGGGTCTTCGCTTTGTTCTTTAACGATGATTTTATTATCCCAGTCATCTGGGCCCTGGATGTTAATTCTTCGGAAAGAAATTCATCTTCTTCTCTAATTGCTTGTCGCACACAGTGTTTACAGTTTGGAGGGCAAGGTCTTCTGTATAGGGCATCAGCATTCCGATGGTTAGATCCTTTCCGGTGTTCAATTTTGAAGTCGTACTCCTGCAACCGTTGAAGCCATCTTGTCACTTGACCTTCCGGATTCTTGAACTGCAGTAGCCACTTCAAAGAAGCATGATCGGTCCTCAAGACGAACGGCTGACCATAGAGATACTTATGAAAGTGCTTCACAGTTTTAACTATGGCAAGCAACTCTCTTCTGGTTACGCAGTAGTTCATTTCTTGCTTAGAGAGGACCTTGCTAAAGTAGGAAATCACTCTTTCGTGCCCGTCTTCAGTTTGTGATAATATCCCTCCAATTCCTGTATTACTAGCATCCGTGTCAACGATGAATGTCTTTCCAGGCTTGGGATATGACAGAATCAGAGAAGAACACAAAGCATCTTTTAATCTTTGAAAAGCCTGTTGACATTGCCCCGTCCAGGTAAATGGATGATTGTTTTCTGTAAAGGTTTCGCAATCTCAGCAAAATTTTTCACAAACTTGCGATAGTAAGTGCAAAGTCCCAGGAAACGCCTTAATTCATGTTTGTCGATCGGCACTGGCCATTTTCATATGGTTTCAGTTTTCTCTGGGTCAGTCTTCACTCCCTCAGAGGAAATAATGTGACCTAAATACATGACTTCTTTTGTCATTTACCGCAGAATGGTTTCCATAAGTCTTTCAAACGTGGCTGGTGCATTGCAGAGGCCAAAAGGCATGACGTTGAAGTGCCATAAACCTGTTTCAATGGAAAACGCCGTCTTCTCCTTATCATCTGGGTGAAGTTCTATTTGCCAATAGCCACTTTTCAGGTTTACGTTGAAAACCATTGGGATTCAGACAGTGTATCCAGGGAGTCGTCTATTCTTGACAACGGTTAATTGTCCAGGTTTCTAGATTTCGGAAAACTGCATGATGATTTCTTCATCTTTGCTTTTCAATAATCTTCGAGAAAGGTCCAGCACAAAATTATGTTCAGTCATGACATTAAGTCCAAGGATAACATCGTCACTTATATCTGCTACTAGGACCTGGTGTTGGAAAGTGGTTGCCCCAAGGTTATTTCAGCTAGATGTTGTTCAGATTTGCTGTTTCCAAGATGTACTTTCGGTCTGGTTGCTGTATTCTGCAGTAGGCGACGATATTGGGTCTTACGATGGTGTGACTAGAGCCGGTATCAAGGACCATTTCACAATCCCGTCTGCATATACACCCTGGTACTACCAAACTGGTTCCATTCTTTCGCAGACGGATTACCTTGATATTAACAATTGGTGGGGCTTGGTAGCACCTAGCCAGCTTTCGTACCCCAAAGCTGACTAGTTGGCGTTTTCTTGATCCTGATGGTGTATTCTGAGGGCATCGATTCCTAAGATGCCCTTCAGCTCCACAATTCAAACACTTGATGGGTCTTCGTCTGCTGTATACCGTAGAACCAGTCCGATCCTGTCCCTTCTGGAAGGTGTACAATAAGTCTTGCAAACTCTTCACAAATCCTTCGATGTTATTTTATCACCTCCTCGTTGTTCGACAGTCTGAAGCTTTACTTGCCTTGTTCTGCCTTGACTACTTCTAGAAGCCTGCCGGACGGCTTCTATTTCTAGCGCCTGGGCCAGTGCTTCAGATATATTTTTATGTCTGGCTAACCTTAACGCCTGACTGATCTCAAAATCTCGCAGACCATCGATGAAACTACTCACTGCTAGCTGTTCTTCGAACTCTGCAGGTGCGGTGGATAGGCCAGTTTCACCATACGATCTACATATGCCTCAAATTGCAGCAAATTTTCTTCGAAGCGTTGTCTTCGACCTTTAATTGTGCCTAGTAAACGTGTTGTAGATGGGCATCGCCATACCTCATTTCTAAACCACTCTTCAACGTTTGATAGTCTTTTGTTTGTCCTCAGCTAGCGTTCTTAAAATATCTCCATACCTTCACCTCGTAGAGCCACTATTAGTGAGGTAGCTTTTTCTCTTTCTGACCAATTGTTTGCCAAGGCAGCTGCTTCAAACTGTTTAAGGTAAGTACTCCATTACACCTTTCCATCAAATGTTGGTGGCTTCACCTTTGACGATGGAAGAAAGCTGCATTAAGTCTTAATGAGTTCCCTCGCGGACAGCTGGGATTTTAGATTTATAACTTCGTGTTCTAATTTTACTATATTTTCTTCTACAACTTTGGTTACTTCATTCTGTAATTTACTAACACTTTCTTCTACGACTTGGACTTTATCTTGTTCTTAATTCTTCCTCACTATTTTTCATTTTTTTCTAAACTATTCTTCACTTCCTCTTGATTATTTTTCATTTCTTTCATCATTTCGTCTTGGTTAGTCTTCATTTCATCCTGGCTGTTCTTCATTTCTTTCTTTAAATCTTCCTTCATATCTCATCATTCCCATTAACTGTCTCAATGTTTCCTCCATTTCCGTAGCTCTTGATCTCGTCACTGGCATTCACTTGTCTACTCCAAACGTCTTTTTTGTGGAACATCACACTTCTGGCACCAATGTAACCTCTAAGTTGGGTTAGCGTGAAACACAAAGTACTTTGTGGCGTGAAACACGTCACGTAGACAAACAATTTTTATTGTCATTCTTGATTATACAAGAAATAGCCTTCAAACAAACTTCGCAACTGTCATCGCTTTATTTTGACGTTTGTCACTCGCCTTTGGCTCATATTCGGCTGCTCAATATAAACTGACTGTGACAGCGAAATCAATTCACTTATATAGGTTTTTAGAGTTCTCGAAGTTTCTGCAATCTCGAGAACGTGTCGAGAAACAAATAGAATATAGCTTCGAAGATTCTGGAAAACGTCAAAATAAAGGTATTACAAAAATTATAAGTTCTATCGCAAAGAGAAACTTAATTAACAAACTGAAAAAGTAGGTGAGCTTCCGTAACAATATGTTTGTCACTATTCCAAAATTATTTATAATTATTACGTACATACTACATAATACACATGCCTAGTATATTGACTTACAAATAACGAAGTCTGTTGAATTCTTTTAAGATTTTAATTTTTACATATGATTTGTTTACTTTCAGGTATTTGGTTTATTTTATAAACCTCTGCTTCAGGGTTAACAATCTAGGAGATTCTAGCCTATATCTGCACTTTAAAATTTCTTTAAAAATGAAGGTAGGGAATATCTTGTTGACAGCTTCAAGAATATTATCTTCATTTTTACTTAATATATTAGTTAGGGATTACCGTGTGACCAGTTGACAACTGTGACTTCTTACCTTCTTCCGCAACGTATCACGTATCTCATTCACTACTGAAATGTAATTTTATATTATGATGACTGGAATGCTCGAAAAGCTGCCCGAATGGAATTACTCATGATCAGCACCATATTTGTTTTGTGTCTCCTAGCAAAGGCGGAGCAATAAAGATTTAGCTGATTGTGAATTAAAATGAAATTGAATTCTGGATATGAAGAATTATTTGGTGCTATATGCTGGTTAATTTTACAGTCCCTTATAAAACATGACATGTTCCAACAATAACACCCACAAAAATACACAAAGAATAACACTAACGAGATACAAGATAAAAGAATGTACTGGTTAACCACACTGTACGCCAATGACGTATTTACTAACAAAATAATGGGAAATTATGAACACAATTCATATCGTACGTGCAGATGAGTGTCCCCTCGCACCCACATACATAACCAATTTGTTGAGTTTCATGTGCCTCCTTTTGTCTGCTCCTAGGTGTAGTCTTTATGTATGTGGGTGTGGTGGAAGTCAGCTTAAACTCACCAGTTACATGCTCCATTCTTTTCTAGCGCCATTTGTTATACACAGTGCTAGAAAAGGACAAAACATGAAAGTGGTGACTTTAAGCTGACCACCATGTACCTTTATTTGGATGCAGAATGGAACTAAGAGCATTCCATATCGTACATTTCAGTGATCTCATTATTTATTTTTTGACCTACTACGGCGACATTAGTTCAAAAGTTGTGATTTTAGTAGTTGTACTGTACCATGATAAACATATATGACATAATATTCATTACATCTAAAATCTAAATAAATAAAAGAATTAAATATGTATAAATATATAATATAAGAATAAATACATTTTTCTTATGTTGTCAGAATTAAATAAACAGTTAATAACTATTTAAAATCAGGTAATTCAAACACGTAAATAATAAGTTAGTATGCCTGTCTGTACAGGAAGTACCTATTGGGGTAAAATGAAAATGAACCATGAAATTTAGTTGTCAAAATATATCAACATATCAAGTTACAAATAAATGTTTATTTCAAATATAACCATTAGAAAATGAAGAAATTTATTAGAAATAAGTGTTAATAAGGACATAAGGAGTATTATTTATAAAAGTTTACTTAATCAGGCAGGTAAGTAGCAATCTACTTTTTATATACTATTTTTATAGTGTGTAAAAGGTTAATATATTATGATGATTTAAAAATTAAACTACTTAATTAATAAAACATATTTTAGTTTATGGAAATGAGTAATAGTCATGAGACATTTTTAAGAATAGCTATGTTTTCAGGAGGCCTTTCTGGAATTGACTGGGTGGATGCATTATATAGAAAGGAAAAAAAATAAGAAACAATAAATAAATTACAACTAAGTATATCCAAGGTATGGTATAAAGAAAATAATAATGACAAAATCTTAAATATGTACCAATATCTAATACTTATAATAACAATACCTAAACGTTAATTTAACCACTTAACTAACCCTTCAAATCTGAAAATAGTACTTTTGTTGCAGATTGAAGAAACCTGGGCAGAAACTATATCGCAAGAGGAGGAATAAGTTGAAATGTAATAAATGAATTACCTGTGCAGATAAATCGATCAATTAAAATAATTTATTACTTTAAGGTTGAGTTTTCCACCTTCCAATAACTTTGTTTGTCCATTACATATTTATATGGCCAATAAAGTTATTTGGCAGTTGGAAAAACGGGGCCTCATTCTTATTATTAAAGTAAAATTTGGATGTTACAACTCAAAATAAGGAGAACTTACGTATTTGCAAGTAGCTGTAGCTTGCAAGTTGTGGCAAGAATTCGATGACTTACATTACGGGTGGCGTCACACAATTCTTTTTTTTTTTGTCGACATAATTTTCGATAGTTTGTCTCATTAAAAACAATCACTTTTTGTAATTTAGTGTAATATATAGTGCAAATATTTAGAGTAGTTAATAGTTACATTATTCTCGATTGCAATTTCTTAAATGCCTTGATAAAAATCTAATAAATTATTAATTTGTTCGTATGAAGTAAATGGTCTGAATTTTTGCCACAACTATATTTAGATATGTGTAGCCCTTTGAATGTGATAAGACAAAGCAAATTTGAGGTAAATAATATATTGAATGTGTAAGAGAATAACAAGTGGGATATTTTTTGGATTCCAATCAAACTCTCTCTACATATACATTATTTTTGTATGCTGATGATATCTACGTTTAATACTAATAGTTATTTTGAAAATATTTTTTTTTTGTAAAATTTTCCACATTAAGGCAAAGAGGGAAAACTTTTATTTCTGATATCTTCTTAAATGTAAACAAGAATGTAACAGGCACCTAGGTACCTTAAAGTGTGTTTTTATCACTAGCATTATTTGTGTTACGTTTAGCTTTGAAAGTAGCCTGCTCTTTTTATTTTGATAAGTACTGCTACTGTTAAGATCCATCTATCTTGTGTGCACTGTTCTCAATAATCTTTTAGACCCATTTAAATATTTTATAAATAATTTATTTTATATAGGTAGTTTTGTCAATAACATGTACCTAGGTTAGTTTTAAGATTTTTTAAGTTTAACAAATAATAGCTGATATTAATTCCACCACAATTTTTGTGAAATTGTAAGTGAACACTGCTATAAATTTATATATTTAGCTTTATTTTCTACAATGCATTTCACTTATACAGTCATGTAAATGTTTTCATATTTTGTTTGTATAAGATGATAATTTATTCCAGAATAACTAGATTTATATGTTCAAAACTTATTCGGCAATATCATACTGCTAGATGAAGCAATCAGAATTTAATGGTTTTAATGAAAAATAGTGCGCCTGGCGAGTAAAACGCAAGCTACTTTTTTCATGTAGAATTGGCCAGGCTTATAAAAAAAATACCATTATAGAAAAAAGCCAGTGGCAAGCCACTTTTTTGGTAAAAATATCAATGGATATGTTTGCAGAGATGCCACTGGTGGAACCGTAGAATAAGTGTTTTTACTAAAATATGTAGTTTTATGTCCTGTTAACACATAACCAAAAATGAAAATAATATCTAAAGTACCTTCAGAGATATTAAAGAAATATCGATCCGAAAGAAAATTTTCAATGCCCTGTAGCAAAATGACTTGAGGAACCACATCCTGAAATATTAGCACGTCATTAAGGAATACTCTATATAGTTATATAGTGCAAATTTATTACATATATATATATACAGTGTGTCCACGGATTGAGTGCACGTGGAGTGTATCATAAAGTTTTCGAGTTAAAACTTGAACTTCTGGACATCATCCCTGCTTGGTATTAAACTAAGAAGTTACAAAAAATTAGTCCAATTAATTAATGTACGGGGTGTTTTACGATGAATTTTCAAAGAAAAGTACCTTTGTTTTGAGAAATATCAAAAATATTTACTTAGAAAAGCTGTTGAGAATTAAAAGTTATGACAGATTATCGATTTTCAATTTGATCGGTCAACTTGGCTAAAAAAGACATAGTTTTCACTAATTTTTTCAACTTAGTTTAGTAGGATGATGCCCAGAAGTTCAAACTTAAACACGAAAAGTTTGTGTCATTTACACCCCACGTGTACTCAATCCGTGGACACACTGTATATATATATATATAAATATTTTATCATTAAATTTTGAGATTAGTTACTGTATCAACGTTCAATGATATTACCACAAGTCGCTGTTACACATTTTCCTATAATTTATCAGAATAAAAACATTAATTACCTTCTAATAAACTTTATTTTACAGGAAGGAGCTTTATTACATTAGCACAAGTGCAATTGATTAAGTTTATTATGGTTGCTCTGTAGGATGTCCTACAAATCAGATGTTTTTCTGGTTTCATTTGGTTTTGACTATCTAACCATCACCTACATATATTGAGCTTCACTCAAACTAAACATTGTATTCAGCTATTGAAGACATATGTGTAATGTGCTATATAATTAATTAACTTATCCATATGCAGCTCTAACTCTGTAAACGGTGTCTTATTTTATTTTGAACAACTCGGTCTGTAAAAGATTGAATTAAAATTACTATATTCTTTTACCATTATAAGTTTTAACGTAAATACTTGATGATTTTTACAAACCTTAAGATAATAATAATATACAGGATGGGAGAATCTGTTTATTTGTTTGTTGTTTTGATCCTGTTGAATCTGTGCTGTTGAGATAAAATCAGAGAAATGGAGTAGGTAGTAGGTACTCCCACTCCATAGACAAACCTAGAAAAAATATAGACTGCGTCGGTTCCGGTTCATGATATGGGTCACGTGATAGGTCCCGCGTTTCCTAGGGTCTTACGCACTGAAACGTATGATATGGAATGCGTAAAGTCCATTGCGCATCCAAATAAAGGTACCAAACCTAGGAGCAGACAAAAGGAGGCACATGAAACTCAGCAAAGACATACTTCATTGGTTATGTATGTGGGTGCGAGAGAGACAACCATCTCCACGTACGATATGAATTATTGTGTTCTTAATTTCCCATTCCCATTATTTTGTTTGTAGATACGTCATTGGCGTACAGTGTGGTTTCTTCTTTCATCTTGTATCTCGTTAAGCCCGCTTTACATTAACAATTTCTTTGTCAATTAATTGATCAAGTGGCTTCGTCAAGTCAATTGACAAATGTAATACTAAAACTTAGACGTGAATTAATTCATCAATTTCTTCGACAATAAATTGTTAGTGTAATGCCCGCTTTAGAACAAGTTTTAAGTCATCAATAAGTTCTTCATCAATTTATTTCACGTCCAAGTTTTAGTATTACATTTGTCAATTGACTTGACGAAGCCACTTGATCAATTAATTGACAAAGAACTTGTTAATGTAAAGCGGGCTTTAGTGTTATTCTTTGTGTATTTTTGTGGGTGTTATTGTTGGAACATGTCATATTTTATAAGGGACTGTAAAATTAACCAGCATATAGCACGAAATAATTCTTCATATCCAGAATTCAATTTCATTTCAATTCAGAATCAGCTAAGCCCCTACTGCTCCGCCATTGCTAGAGGCACAAAACGAAATATGGCGCTGATTATGAAAAATCCATTCGCGCAGCTTTTAGCGCATTCCAGTCATCATAATAAAAAATTACATTTCAATGGTCTTACGGTCCAGAAAATGGATATTTTATTTGTTTTATGTTGGCGGTTGTGCAAATATGACGGCTGCATTGCAATATGAAACTAACTTGCTGTCATTTTAAATGTCAATTAAAGAATGTGACCAATCACAGTAAACAAATGAGTTTTACGTTACAATACAACCAATGTAAATTGGCATAAAAACCAAATTTTAGTGATTCTGGACCGTTTAGGGCAGTCATGAATTAGCGGTCGCCGGCAATATGACACTGGCACAGCCTATATTTTTTCTAGGTTTGTGACTCCATATCTCTGGATAAAAATGAAACCTTTCCCGGGGTGAACAACAAAGCCACAGACTTTATAAAAAGAAGCGACAATTTGTAGGTAAATAAAAATAATTAATCATTTGAAGTTACTACTTAAATACTTTAAACACTTAAGTAGTTCTATAACACTTTTCCATAAGGAAAACTGCACACACACGAATAACTGCACTCTGCACTTAAAACACTACAAAAATATTACCATAGAATAAGGTAATATTTTAGTCAAACACGTGACATATGTCATGGAGACGCCAAATAGATGTCAAGACATTGTTGTTGTTTACCTCCAAATCACCTTACCTACTGGTAGGTGATTGTTCCCTATTGCCTTATCCTAGACACCCTATGCCTATATTTTTTCTAGTCATAATTATTTTTTTATACAATACCTTGGATAGTTATCCAATTAGTTGTAATTTATTTGTGATTTCTTCAATTTTCTTTCTCTATACCTAATGGATCCACCCCGTGCAAACTCAGGCCTCCAGAAAATATAGCTAGCCATTCTTAAAGATGTCTCACGACTATTACACGTTTCCATAAACTAAAACATATTTTATTAATTATGGCTTAATTGGTAACATTTTACACACTACAAAAATACATAGATTGCTTGATTGCTATTTACCTGCCTGATTAAGGAGTTAACTTTTATAAATAATACTTCTTATTAACACTTATCTAATTTCTAATAAATTTCTTCATTTTTTAATGGTTATATGTATTTATCGATCGGTCAGTGGTCGCGCGGTTTAAGGCGTCAGTACTTGAATCGAGGTGACTGGATCGCTGTGGGTTCGACCCCCGCAGCCGGTAGACCGTATATAAGCTATATTCGTGGAGGGATTGGCACCCTCTCTGCGGGTATGGTAGGGTGGAAGAATGTTGGCTTGGGTCAATGTGAGAGATTGACACCGGTTGACATTTGACTACCCCCCTAATTAATGAGGTTTTCCAGGTTTCCCTCATTCCTGCACTGAATGGTGGTTAGGGCCTACCAACGTAAGTCGTTCCTGGGCGCAAATGCGGCCTGCTTAACAATAATATGCCGCCCCCTCTCCCGCACAAGTCTTCGACTTCTGGGCTAATCCTCGTGATTAGAATGAGGGGTAGAGATACTATTATTATTATATTATTATTATATTATTTAAAATAAACTTTGTTTCTTTTTCAAAACATCTATAACCTGTTGATATATTTTGAAAACTAATTTCAATTTCACAGTTCATTTTCATTTTACCCCAATACTTCCTCTAGAAACATTATTATTTAATTTTGTATCCACCAAACAGTAATTTGTTTAATCGTAAAATTTAATTAACTAATTTTAAATAAATAAAGTTATTAACTGCTTATTTAAAACAGTCTCTGAAAATATCTAAGGAAATGAGAAAATGATTACAGTATCATCATAGTATTTGGAAAACTGGAAACGTTGAATCGTATTTATTGTTGTCATACTCAGTAAATAAAAATTCACTAGCGACATCTTTCGGGGAGAGCCTAAAACTATGGTTAAACAGATTCTCCCTTATTTTTTAGTGGGTAACTTAGCTAGCGCGCTTTTCAGCATAGGATTTTGAAATTCAAAAAAGTTTTAAAGAAAGGGGTGTCAAATTTGCTTTTTCGGAATTTATTTATTTTTTCTGGAATTGTTCTAGAGGATGAAGTGTTATCCAATTTGAGTGAAATCTATGTTACTCGAAAACGGCAAAAAATACGAAAAAGTCAAGAGACAATATTTGTTGCTAATGATGTAAGGTTTTTGGAATTCGTGTCGAAATGTAAAAAAATCATTGGCATATCACCTTTTTCCACATTTTAAGTTACTGTAATGCCTGTAATTACGTCACTGAAAAGGAAAAACAGCGATTTTTATGCCTACATACAACTGTTGGACATCCAAATGTGTCCACCAAATTTTAAAATTTTTCTTCTAGCCTTTTACGAAATATTCTTTTATATATCTTGTTAACGAAGAAGTATTTATGGAGCCATGTTTACAGGAACTTATCGTCTTATTTTAGCGAAAGGAATGACATCCTCAATGCCATTTAATTCTCTGTATAAATCATTTTATCATTGTATTACTAATCTTTACTGAACATATATGTGCTTATGTAATTACAATTGTGATTTATTTATTTCCCATTGAGCTGTGTTTGAGTAGTAGTAGTGGTAGTAGTAATAGTAAATAGCAATTTTTTGTTGCTCTAAGAGCGATAAATTTATCTGACTCCGAAATATCAACCTGTACCTATTGTACAGATACTGCCAACCAATTACTATCAACCTGTACCTAAAACCTTTACATCCTGAAGAACTCCGCTGTCTCCGATGAAGTTTTAGATGCAGCCAACCCTCTTTAATGAGCCTACCCCTTTTAAACGACGACAAGAGTCACACTGTTTTGTCAGATAGTGACAGTATACAAAAATAAATATCACACAATCTATTATTTGAAATAAAAGGTAATTAACTAACTGATAAATAAAGTATTTAACCGACTGATAACATTCTTTAGCTAATCTCGTTAGCTAATCCCAGTTATTCTTAGTTGTTCTCCATGCTGAAGATAAACTCAGATTAGCTAAAATTTATCTTAAAAAGAATAAAACTATTGTGGAATAAATAAAGATTTTAAGTAATAGCTTTGTTATAAAAAAAATTAATTGACTTAACCATCTCATTTTTTTAATGACAAAAAAACTGTTTTTGGTGGAAAAAAGTAAATATGATTTTACTTATCTTTTATTATTATCTACTTTGTAATATTTCATTACATAGTTTGGATATAATCAAATATTTATTTGCAAAATTTGGCAACGCCGTCCAGCTAATTCCGGATAGACATATAAATTTTCCTGAAAAACATGTCCAGCTACTACCGCATAAGCATATTGAGAAATCCTGAAAAATTCTGTCCAGCTAGTTCCGTACTGCCATACATATATATATATATATATATATATATATATATATATATATATAGGTTTATATAGTCTGTTCAAATGTATCTAAGAAAGAGGATATAAAAATCTAATTAAACAATTCTGGTGTTTTATTAAAATTCTCCCTGCATGCTCTATATAATTCAATACTTTTCCCGCCATTAAATAATTGGCGCGAATTTCTGCGAATTTCGTGTGTATGAGAACAAGGCTTGCTGCTGCTCCTTCACCGATTTACTTCGAATTATCTGTCTCAAAAAAAATTTTTATGGGGCATGGGGGTTTTACGAAAAATAAAAAACATGATTTTCTTTAGAACTATTTGTTCAATTTTGATGCCCAAAAAATATATCACGGAAATTGATAGAACAACACTGTAAAAAAGAAAGTTGAAAAAAAATTCACAAATTTTTTAAATTTCTTTATGGGATATACTGCAAATGCTATCGTCATGTTCCATTACAAAAATCATTGATTTGTGTAGTATAAGGTGTCTAATTATCAAACTGATTGAAAGGGTCATAGTTTAAAACACTGATGAGTTGAGTGCAATTATTGCTACAGGTAGTTCAACTAAAAAATTACTCTATTTTATTTTGTATCCACTAAACAAATAAATATTTTTCCTTCAAACTTGGTGTGCAGTAATCATAATAAAAAAATTATATTTTAAAGAGAATAACTTTTTCTAATTCAAGCCAGTGGCGTAGGTATGGGGTTCACGCTTGAACCCCCTAAACTTCTAGAGCAATTGTGAAAAGTATTTTTTCAATACAAATATTAAAATTTTATTCTATCCTCTGAAAATGTGATCTTGAGAAATTTCATTAAACAGCTTATTTTTCATACAACTTTTTCTAATCAGGGTTATCTTCTATAAAAGTTTAAAAATTGCTGTATTAAAATTTTGCACATAAAAGATCCTAAATAATCTTTTCATGTAACATTTTGCTGAATTTTCAGCGGGAATAACACTTTATCTGAAACCAAAACAGTATTTATTCGGTGCTTCTAATGTTTCTTAAATCCCTGTTTTTTCCTTAATAAATTTACAAAAAAAAAAAACATTTTGTAAAAATGGTAGATCTGGCTAGCCCTATATTCAGAGACACTAGGTATAAAATAAGTTAGGACACTTTATAGGAAGAAAATATTACAAATTGTTCCTCTATAATTTGAAATTTAAAAATGTTATTAATTGCAACACTTTTTGTTGCACTATCACTAACGTTACATGCTCAAAAACCAAATTTATCTTGAAAATTAATAGTTTTATGGAAAATTATAGAATAATAAAATATTCGACATTATAATGTTAATGATATAAAAAATTATCCACTGGCGTACGTCAGAAAAAAGGTGAAGGATAAAATAGCCCCTTTCCCTCCGTTTTTACGTTTGTTTATTAGATGTGGTTTACATTAATACCGTTGAGGATTTGGTTAATAATAAAAAGTACCTCCATAAAATTTCAAAGTGATACGTGAAAGTCTAAAGAAATTATAACGAAAACTATTTTAAAGGTTCAACTTTAACACCTTGAATCGTCATATTTTACTGCCAAAGATACGCAGTTAACGGGATGACTTGCTCTTTTGTTACACCCTGTATAATTTTATCTTTGACACCCTATATATTTTCAACTTTGGCTACATCGCATTATTTTGTGTCCCATTACTTAAAATTCACCCTGTATAAATTGCTGAAAATATTTTTAGCAATTAGAAATATCAAAATATTCCTTAAATTTATTCTGTCTCCTTTAAAAATAAATTGAATCCTTCTTTATGTTTTGGTGATATACAAGCCTATTATCAGTTTTTGTTTCTTTAATGCCCTAGTAATTGCAAATTAGGTGTAAGGTAGGCGTATTCCTACAATACTACTACCTACGTAATCGTTGTACTTTAATGGATCAAAAATAAATTTATATTTTTTTAAATGAAAGTGGGTGGGTTATTGCTTTATTATACCATGACAGTCTCTAAATTTAAAAATACGTGATTTTCTTTTAGGTCTTAGATCCTTGAAACAGCATCCATCTATGTCACTACGCTTTTATACAGTACAAATATTTTAACATTCTCATGTGGCATTAAACACTAGTAATTGTTTTTCTTCATAGACACAGCTATTAACAGAGTCGTACTTAGTTCATTCTGCCCAATGAAAAATTATTTCAAACTTGGTTGATAGTGATTCCAAGAAAATATTTTTGAACGAATTATAAACTCTTCTCCTAACCTAAAACTTATCTAACAAGACATTATTTACATTTTTTAAGTTGTGAATTTAGTAACAGGTGCGGAAGTAGCAACTTCAGTTACGCAGTTACTTATTCGCTTACATAACTTAGGGAGGACATGCAAAACAAAACCGTCATCTTAATTAATATTGTGTATTGTTAAATTAAGCTTAATTTTTATAAAAATTAAGTTTTAATAATGACTTATGCATATTCAAACGCTGAAACGGCGAACTTGGTTTACATTTATGGTCTTGCAGATGTAAATGGTACTGAGGCTAGGCGAATTTATATGGAAACATTTCCAAATCATCCAAGAATGTTCAGAAATGTTTTTCAACGTGTTTCGGAGTCAGGCTCATTTCAGAAAGGTCCAATTCCTGGAAGACCTTTGAGAGTTAGAACGCCTGAGTTGGATGAAGCTACCCTACACGAAATTTAAGAAAGCCCAAATATTAGTACTAAAAAGATCGCAGCAGATCTTAATGTCAATCATAAATTAGTATGTTCCGTATCATACAAAGGGTTTAAGTCTTACTGCCACAAAACTATCTTGTTCGTCTACAATTTTGCCACTGGATTTTGCAAAAAATTAACAAAATGTACTCGTATACTTTTCCAGTGACATTGTTTACCGATGAAGTTATTATTTCTATAGATGCTTGGGTGGGTATTACTCAAAATATTCTTATTTGGCTTTACTTTTTACCAAGAACTTTAATCTACATACATTTTCTTGAAAAGGTTTTACATTAACTACTTGATATTCTCTATACGCTAAGACAAAGAATGTGGTTTACCTTTAGATTTGCCTGATTCTGACCTTTATACTGAACATTGCTTTCGACGATCTTCGGCTAGTTTATTGACAGACTCTAGTGTTAACCTTATTACAACTAAGAGACACGGTACTGGAAGTCCAGTATAATAGCTGAGGGTTATATAGACTCGTTACAAAACAAGAGCATCGAGGGTCATATTTTGTTCAAAACTGTGGAGGATAATATTGCTCCCTACCTGGATATAAGTGTCAGAGAAGTAATGATTACTACATATACTAATGAGATTGGCCATGAAATTATTGATTCTAATTGTAGTTTCTCCAACTGTAAATTTAATTAAGTACCTAAATAAATATTTCTTTGATTTAAAATTTCTTGTTTTCTATTTTTGCACCAGTGTTAAAGGTAAATCACGTAATTTACTTGTAGTACCAGTGCTAAAAGTAAATTACTTTTAACACCAGTGCCTTAAATTAATATTTTTGTCAGAATGCGTTATAAGTTATACCTATTATACAGGGTGTCATATAATGAATGTTACATACTTCAAGGGCTTAAACGAAATATGTCGCAAAACAAAGTTACAGGGTGTTAAAGTTTCTTTGTTTATTTCTTCAACTCAGGAACCAGTTAACCGATTTGAGCAAAATTTTCTGTTACATAGTTTCTTTTCATGAAGTATGCAGTTATTATGTTCTTATTAGGTTAAATGATACATTAATTTAATTCATTTTAATACAACGCTTTGTAAATATTCTTCTGTAACTTTTTTGTACGTTTAAGTTTTTACACGCAACTATCACAAATAGAAAGAGAATTTTATTCTACACAAAAAATCCATACCTATCAAAAGTCGAAATTATGCTCGGTTACGAAGATTATATAAATTATTTATTAACACATACCCCATATATTTTGGCAATAGCTACATACCCATAATAAACATAAATAACATAATAAACTGAAAGGCGCCAGTAATAAAAAGTTCTCTAATTTATAATAAATGTTCTACGTGTTCCTCATTCTCTCCGACAAATTTCCTTAAAAGTTTTATGAAACTATTGAGAATATTAAACGAATTATACATTCGTCTAACTTCGTCGTATAGCGTCTTGTATTCCATCCCAAATTTCTTCTTCCGTGTTAAGGCTTACGGTGAGCGCTCGATCCAAAGGGTTATAGTTTTCGCTCAGTAACTCCTCAACGAAAAATGATAAAAATATGCGGTTTTTTTAATAGACTACAAATACTATTTTACGTCGGCGCTGTGTTTTGAAATTTTAAAAATATGCAAAATTCATTTTAAAAAAAATTATTTTACACTTTTTCAAAATTTCAAAACAGCGCCGACGTAAAATAATATTTGAAGTCTATTAAAAAAACCGCATATTTTTATCATTATCCGTTAAGGAGTTACTGAGCGAAAACTATTGGTTTGTTCTAACACAGCAAGAATCGATTCCGAACCGTCCAGAATTAGTCAGTCAGTTTAGTTGTTAATGTACTCTCGGCGAATGGGACGTAAGACGGTGTTGGTCAAACATTTCTCATGGTACTGACACTGAACAGTTCTCGACGGTTGTTGGAACAGATGTTATATATCGTTTGATAGAGCGCTCACCATAAACCTTAAGCGTTACAGAGTTATAAACGATTCCTTCCAAATAACTCCAAAACCAAAGTCTAACGGATTCAAGTCCGGACAGCAAGCATATCAAGGAAAGTCGCACTACCTCAACCAATCCAACGATTCGGAAATTGTTGATTTAAATGATTTCTCATCAAATGGCTGTAATGAGCAAGTACATTATCGTGCATGAACCACATTTGTCGTCCAAAATTAATATATACTTCTTCTACAGCCCCAGGAAGTTCATGACGAAGGAGTCCCAAAAAAATTTGGTCGTTCAACCTTACAGGTAAAGTGATAAGCCCCAAAATAAAATTTCCTATAATCCCGCAACAGACGTTAACTGAATACTCGTATCAGAAGTGATGCTCTTTTATTGCGTGTGGATTTACTTCGCTCCACACATGAGTTTTTTCATTTAAAAACACATACGGGTAAAAACGGCCTCTGCAAAGGCAATTCTCCCAAAAAAAGTGGGATTTGTTATCTAATTGGAGAAATTGTTTGCAAGATGTTAATCTCAGCGGGCGGTTTGGTTCAAGCAAATTTTATACAGGAAAATGGAAACATTGTAACTGCTGCGTGTGGAGTATAGTTGAAACAGTTTTGCAATACTAATTACGGGATTTTCTTCTATTTCTAAAATTTGTTCTTCGTCTTGTACCTTTCTTTTAACGTACATTCCTTTTCATGAATCAGACCTAAAGTTCCCAATTTCTCTTAATTTGGTTTAAAGAAGCAAACAATGTATGAGAAGGCTGTCTGCGATTCGGCTCATATGTTCTCTTAACAGTACGTCCACTATAATGTTCCTATATACGGGGTGGACCAGATTTTTTGTGACAACTTTAAGGGTATGTTCTACGTCGAAAAATAACCGTAGTTTGCTATACAAACAATAGTCAAACATTGCTTCGTTACGAAAATAGAGGGTGTTTGAAGTTTATTCTGAAAAACAGAAAAATACATTTTTTTAAACCGCTTTAGATAATTAAATGAAATTTGACAGGTGTCAATAGCAATGGAAGACTTAAGTTTTGCAATGGCTATTTTCTAACAAAAAAATGGTACGTCCCTGGTTTTTCTAATACTTAATGTTATTTTTGAATTCCTCGTTTAATTTGGTAGAAAATAACTCTCGACATTTTTTTTTGTACGATGCATCGTATAATAAATAATAAATTACTTTAAAACTTTTCAAAGTGTTTTACTTCAAATGGATTATTATTTGTTAGCTGCATACCAGATACACTTTCTGCATTACATACCCATTGCGTACACTGTGTATTAACAACCTTTATTTTCACAATAAATACCAAAAACTAAACTACCTAATTAAAATTATTAATAAAAACAGTTATAAAAATTGTTCAAAATGGGAACCATTTCTTTCAATGCACACCTCGCACCTAAGTACAATATATCTATTTAAATTAATTAGATGAGATATTGTTGCATTACAACCATTTCTTATGCGAGTAATAAGTTCATTTTGTGTGTTCACGGGAGTCGCATAAACTTTGTCTTTTAAAAAAACCCACAAAAAGAAGTCTAACACGGTAATATCCGGAGACCGTGGTGGCCATGAAACTGGACCCCCTCTGCCAATCCATCTGTCCGGAAAGTTATTGTTCAGGCAATTTCTAAAATCCCTGCTTTCTTGAACTGAGCGAAGGACCCACCGACAAAAAGTCACTCTTTTTTCTTCATATCCTGGATGTAAGCCTTGAACAGGTTGTAGGTATACGGGAACTTGTTGGATCTCTGTCAAACTCGTTTAATATCCGTCGAGAAATTCTTCTTTGATGTTGGTTTGGGTTGTCATTATTTCGATCTCCATGTAAATTTCCTAAACCATTCTCCATGAATTGCTGGTGAATTCTTGTAAACACATTACGACTAGGATGTGGTCTCTGCGGATATGTCCTTTTGTATTCTCTGACAGCCGCCCTTGAGTTTCCATTAGAAAATCCATACACAAAATGGATATCCGCTATTTCTTGATTTGAAAATCTAAACGGCATTTTGATACTACTGCACAGAAAACAAGTCTATTTAAGATTTGTCAAACGTTAACATGAAAACCGACGCCAACTAGTCATTGTAAATTTGTTTCTCTGGTGGTTGCAGCAAGTGTATCTGGTACGCAGCTAACAAATAATAATATAACTCAATTTTGTGTTTCGAATAACACATAGTTTAGAAAGCTAACTCAAAAATTGTTCAGTGTTACCCTTAAAAGGTTTATTTAGCTAACAAATAACTGAGTGAACATTACTCAATGAATTGTGTTATTATTTCAACACAATCCGATGTGGACTCGCTTTGGCAACCATTAGTGATTATTTTGAATGAAATTGTACTCAAAATTTTTTTACGTAGGAATCAATACATTATGCTATACCTAATTTCGTTTCTATGACGAGAAGCCACAACAAGTTTATCTTAGAAATGTTTGCTTTTTCTTACTCCAAAAATTACAATACATTACATGGCAGGCCAAACCATCCAAACATAGGGTTTGGTTAATTATACTATCTGGCATTTATATGTAATGCCATGGAGCGGCCCCAACGTTAAGCATATCTGTCATTTATATTTGAATGATATATTAATAATGGAACTGGTACGGTACCGTCATTCAAATATAAATGACATGGTCCTCAATGGGTTAAGGTGAATACACTGGAGACGTAGGTATAATATAATTAACAGAAAATACAAGTTTAATAAACACAATTTCTTTTACCTATTAAAACGTTCATGTTCGTAAATTAAATGTAGTGATTGAAATTGAGCACATGATCAAAGAATTAAAAAATATAAACTTAAATTATCTGGAAAGTACATAATCGATATAAACACGCAGTCGCTTTTTTTAGAATAAAAATGATACCGAGAAAATTTTTCCAACAACAAAAGATCTGAGAATCATTCTAATAATGGTCCCCAAAAGACCGGCGTAACTTCCTGAATTCATTTTATTTACATTATAAGAGTTTTTACATCAGGCTTTGTTTTATATGCCAGAGGCAGACAGCCACAAAAAAATTAAAAATAACTTTTGTTCTGTTCCTATAATTTGCTATCGAATGTATTTTTTATGAGATGAAATATAATGTCTATGCATAAAATGAAATTATTTTATATAATTCATCGTATCCACCTTCAAAGAGCAAAAGGATTATGAATGGACAGTAAAACAAATTTTAAATCAGAAATTTTTACAAAGCTCTGGTTTTTCACAAGTGGGAAATATGAACTGTGATGCTGTACCGGAAGTTTCAAATGTTTCCTTTTATGCCTTCAAATAGAATGTAACAAACCTAATGACAAATTTTGCATCACAAATTAGGAAAATATTGGATGTTTATAGAAAAGACAAATAAATTTTTAATGTCTAGGATGTCATTTGACGTATTCATAATTAGTGCCATATTTGATTGAAATGTTAGTTAATTATTTACAAAATTCCTTAAATTTTACGGAATATTTGCAAAAAATGCGTTAATATACACTATTAAATCTGTATTATTTATCTAATAATATACGAAAAAAATCACACCATTTTCTAATCAATTGGAAGTATTTTATTCCGTTACCATGGTAATAAAAAAAAATATGGAAATGTTTATCTTCTCTAGAGTATGCTGCATATTACACATTACACATTACATTACACTATTACTTGTTCATGGCACACTTTGCACTGAGCTAAAGCTGAAGTTCAGCATTGCTTGAGCCGTGCTAGTAACAATCGAGCCTTAGTGTTTTGTTTTGTTGAGGAAAATGGCAGACAAGTAGAGCAATTTTTATGATAATATGACGTTTGTAAAACTATTTCTCAGAAACAGTTGAAGATAGGTATAGGATATGCCTTTTAAAATATGCTTGGAATTTTGAGAATAACCCAAATATTCAATAATATACAGGGCGTTCCATTTAAAATAATATAAGTTAGGTTAAGATCTCTCAAAATCATTGGTCTTTTGTTTTTCTTTAAATAAGAAAACAAATTGCTAGTCCACTATGCAATATGGTTTCTGCTTCATTCCGATATCTTTAAAAACAGAAAAGTTACAGCGGATCAAAATGTTATCAAAGTTATTGAAACGCACTGTACCTAAAAATAGATACACCGATTTTGACATAAAAAAGCCGTTAATCATTTCACTGGTAATATATACGTCTATAATGGAATCATTTTGGAATAAATATTGAAAACCTTTAAAAAAAATTCCTAAATATACATGCAGATATCAATACACGTGCGAATTAATTGCCTCAGGAAAATGTATGTTGACAATTATTGACAATTTAATTAGTTAAACAAAATTCTAGATTTTTCCGAATGTTTAATTCTGGGAATTTTACATTAAATTGCCTGGAAAATCACCTTAATTCTTAAGGAATCCTTAAGACAAGAAAGGTTCACGAATTTCAAGATTATTTACATTTATCTTAATAACAACATCATTTTCACAAGTGAAATTTTAAATAAATTTCTATATACACCTAGAATAAGAAACTCATAAAATAAAATCAATAAATATAACTAACTAATATGTAAAAAATAACGAAATAAACGTATACATGTATAAAATAATTCGACTCTTTTATAAAGTATTTATTCTGATTGTAAGATTAGAGACGATTAACTACAGCTAACTATTATTATTTTATCTTTCCAGAATTAACTTCCAAGGCACTTGTTTCACCTCCTACTGTAGAATTATTTCTGGTTTCACCATTTGTCTATACGTTTTCAAGAAATTTCACTGTTCTGAATGTAAAGTGAAAATCTCGCTACGTTTCCGACATATTTAATGAAGTGTATTTGGTTTGAAAAATTACATAGTTTAAGGTTATATGTGAGAACGTTTTACCCAGAGTGACATTTACATTTGTGACATGAGAGATAAAAAAACTGAGCGATAGAAGGAAAACTGTTATTTTTACAAATGTTAAGACTCAGTCAACCTATGTTTGAGGAATATAAAAAAACCATGACGCACGTAAGATTGAGACGCAGTAAAGAAAGACAAGGCAGTTATAAAAATCAATTGTAGTTGCGATTCACCACAGTAACTAATAGTTTTTCTACAAACACCAGTAAAAGTATACAAAGGTCGACACAAATAGTGTTGATTTAACCAACTTGTTTTTTATTTCTTGTTTTCTCTTTAACACAGAACCCAGTTAACCGATTTGAGCAAAATTTGCTGTTGCTTAGTTTATCTTTATGAAGTATGCAGTATCTATGTTCCTATTAGGTAAATGACACATGACGTTCATTTTACTACAACCCTTTGTAAATATTTTTCTGTAATTTTTTGTACGTTTAAATTTTTACATAAAATAGGTAGAACATTTTATTCTACACAAAGAATGTATACCTACCTATCAAAAGTAGCAATTATGAAGATGTTACAGAAAATATTAATTTATTAACACATACTTCATATTTTTTTGCATAACAACATGACAATTTCGATAAGTCACTGTGAAGTTTGTATTTTGCAAAAGTTTACTTCTGAAATGCTTCGGCACATTGAATCTACGAATTATGAAATGAGAGACATGATAGTGGTATATATAAGGGTGGACCAGCTTTTTCGTGACAAACTTTAAGGGTACGTTCTACGTCGAAAAATAACCGTAGTTTGCTATACAAACAATAGTCCAAAATTGCACCAAAATTGCTTCGTTACGAAAATACAGGGTGTTGAAGTTTATTCTGAAAAACAGAAAAATACATTTTTCTTTTAAACCGCTTGAAATAATTAAATGAAATTTGACAGGTGTCAATAGCAATGGAAGACTTAAGTTTTGCAATGCAAAAGTTTCTTTTACTGTCACCAGTGGCACGAGTCGCGGATCGTCAGTGGCTATTTTCTAACAAAAAAATGGTACGCCCCTGGTTTTTCTAAAAAAGAATGTATATTTTTGCATTCCTCGTTCAATTTGGTAGAAAAAACTCTCATGACTTTTTTCGTATGATGCACCGTTTAATAAATAATAAATTACTTTAAAACTTTTCAAAGTAAAGTAAATAATAACATAGCATTTAGAAAAATAAAACTGTAGTACATAATTAGTATTCTTGCTTTAAATATATTGCATTCCTTTTCACAGTAGTATTTAATTATTTATATAAGGCTGGTGACATAAAACATTTGTCTATAAAACAAATAAAAGTAAATAATAGAAAGACTTACAGCAAACTCTCAGAATCATTTATATGCGACACATACGACATACCGCTTTCCAGTTTGTTACTTCTCCTCAGTTCAGTACATCATAGGTAAGGCAACGGATGACTATTATTGAATTAATACATATGTATATTTCATTATTTTATACAGTAGAGTCTGCTCTTAGAAATACGCCACAATTTTCATGAACACCATGTATATATTTGGTTTATACTTATGCATTATGATTTATATATAATAACGGGTCGTTTAATTTTCTGTGATTTCACGGTAAAATGATATCGAAGTTTATACAAATCCAAACTTTCATTTTAGTTAATATTAAGCAACTAATTTCATCTCTTTTCCAAAAGAAATTTGTTTCAGATTTGGTTTGAAAAATATATACAAGTAGGTATACAAATTAGGAGTTAATAGAAATTGAAGAAAATGTAATAAACGCTCAGTTATGAGCTTGAATGAATCTTTAGGTTTATAAGCACTTAATTTATTCCAAGTCTGCGAAAATGAATTGCTGGAGAATTATTGATTTATGAACATCAGCGAAAATATAATTTAGGGAAAGATAATTTATTTATTAATTAATGAAACTGATTCTTTTTAGAATTACGGAAATGAGATGGAATTCCAATTTCAAGGGAATTAGAAAAACATATTTTATAAAATATATTTAAAAAAAAACAGTTTACGTGAACGACGCAATAATAGAAAATGAATCGCTGAATGGAATTTATTCTAGTTAAAATTTAAAAATAGATATAGTCTGTATCATCGATATAAAGGAATATAAACAATGTAAAAAGACACCGACCGTAATTAGGGAGATAAAGTGGTGCAATAGAATTCCAAGCAAGTGAAATAAAAATCATTAAAATATGTGGATATATGCATAGTATATTAACATAATTTTATATATATCAAGCATATTTAAATCATTTAACTCGATATTATTCAAAGCGGGGTAGTTATTAAGGAAATATCTTACATCTCGTCGTCAATAAGTGTTTATTTTACCTCAGTCGATCCCATTGGTCGAATATAAAAACTTATATCGGCTAGGGGCTATTCGGAATGCCACGTTGTAACATGTCACATAAACAAGTTAACCGCTTTCTATATATTATGGAAGCGGGGCATTGTCTTTTTAAAATTTGAGCCTTTAAGAGGTATCAAATATACATATATGATATATCGAACTATTAGCACTTCATAAATTTGCAATAACCTTTTTAAGAAATCATTTAATTTTATTAATCATGGACAACAAACTTGGCAACTTTGCAGTCTCTCGTCTATCAACGCTCCAACATACGTCGTTCTTGAATACCGTAAGGAAGACAAAGAGGACAGTTAACTATGCAACTTAGATTTGCCATATTCTTTTTACCAGAAATCTTAGCTAATCTGAGTTAATCTCACTAAATTGACCAATCAGCATGGAGAATAACTAAGATTAACTGAGATAAACTAAGATTTCTGGTAAAAAGAATACAGCTATTGTTACTTGGTTACTTTGCTCGCAGTGCAGGATTATAATAATTTATGCTTTCGTGATTACTAAGGTATTTTTTAATTACTGTTGTTATTGGCTTATTACTGTTGGAAATACATAATTGTTTAAATAGTATTGTGAATACTACATTAGTGTCGTGAGTACTCAGTGTTGTGTTGTGAGTGAGTGGAACTACGAACACCTGTTCTCCCCGCGTAACATCGAACACCAAAGTTATGTAAGTTATTTCCATCTGTCCCCTATCAAACTTATTATTCTACATTACATTATTCTTTCCAACAGAACACACACAGGACAACAGAAGTAGCCAAATTATTATTTAGTTAATATATATTGTATTATAAGCATTACATTATGAATATAATAATAATAATAATAATAATAATATGTCTTTATTGAAATTTAAAGAACAAACAAGAAATATGTATAAAAGGAATGGCGAGGTTCAACACTATTGTTGCTCTACCACCTAACCAGTCCCTTACAAATGATATATTAATATAACTATAAACTATATGAAATATTAAAAATACATAATCAACTAGCATACATGAGGCACAACACAAATTTAACTTAAACTACTAACATAGGATTTGACCTTTTTTAAAACTATGTGAGCTAGAAGCAGATTTAATGTCAGAGGGGAGTTTATTATAAATTTTAACAGCATTATAACTAAAAGACTTTTGAAATTGAGCAGTGCAATGCCTTGGAACAGTGTAGAGACCACGATATCTAGTGGGTCTTTCATGTTGGTCTTTGACAAGTTTATGAAAAAGATACTTAGGAGAACCAGAATCATTAATTTTATAAACAAGAGATGCCATATGAGCCATATAACGCTCATTTAGTTTCAACCACTTGGATTGCTCGTACTTAACACTTATATGATCATATTTTCTCAGACAATAGGCAAATCTTAAACAAGTATTTTGAAGTTTCTGAAGGCTTTCTTTATCTCTATTTAAAATAGCTGGCCAGTGAACTACATCACAATAGGCTATAGTACTAAGAATCAACGTTTCACACAATTTTAGTTTAACATCAGTGCTAAGAATTTCTTTATAGAGATAGAGAGTTTGCAGCTTACAGTAGGATTTTTGTAATAAGTTTGATATATGCTTATGGAATCTAAGATCTGTATCAATGTAAATTCCCAAATCCCTACAACAAGTGACAGGCGTTAAAGTTTTTCCGTTTAAAAATATATTTAAATCATAATAATTTACTATGTCATTTCGACGCGGTCCAAATATCAATAATTCCGTTTTCTCATTTAACATTAAGCCATGAGAATTGGACACTGTAGAAATAGTGTCTAAGTCAGAGTTAATACACTGTATAGCGGAATAAATATCTGAATAAGAAAAACTATAGAATATTTGATAATCATCAGCATACTGATGTGATTTAGAATGTCGCAAAAAGTCGAAAATCAGCCGTATATATTGGAAACAACAAAGGCCCCAAAACACCTGGGAACACCTCTATGTATATCATGTATATCAGAGAAACAATTATTTAAACACACCTTCTGCCTCCTAGCAGATAGATAACTAGAAAAAAGAACAGCTGCATCACTAAAGCCAAAATATTTAAGTTTTATACACAAAGTGGCAGGTAACAATGTATCAAACGCTTTACTATAATCCAAAAGTACTAAAAAGTGTTTTTGCGAATATCCCCTGACCTATAGAGTTCATCAGTAACGTCTAATAAAACTGTAGTTGTACTATGATTTGCTCGAAACCCTGACTGAGTTGCCGGTAGAATATTGTTAGAATTTAAAAACGGAAACTTGATCATAAACAATTTTTCAACGATTTTGGAAAGCGTAGGTAAAATACTAATAGGTCTGTAGTCAGAAATGTTATTAGGACAACTATTTTTGGCACAGGAATAACATGGGCTACATTCCAAGCGTCAGGAAATGACTAGTTATTAAACATTTATTAACTAAGTAAGTTATGTAACGACTTATCTGCGGAAACAACAATGTGAGCATCTTTAGGTCAATCCCATCGCATCCAGAATATCCAGATTAAATCCATTTTGAGGGTTACTTCTTGTCGTTTGCCGAGTTAGATACCGAGCTATTTAATTAACATTTTAAATCTTTGGAATTTACAACCCCAGAGTGGCTTGTATCAAACATTTAATAATTATATTAGACAATGTTCCATACTATTCAATACTTTCAGAAACAATGTCGTTGCTGGCACAAAGAAAATAATATTCAAGGATTTCTCAAAATCCATAAAATTACGTACAATGCTAGTTTGAAGGAAGATAAGTTACTGCATGTAGCCAAAAGCAATAATTTTGCAAAGAAATACGTTATTGATGAAACGGTTACGGCTCGGAGACGTATCGTTCTACGGTTGCATCGATACTGCTGTGCAAAAGAAATAATACCTTTCCAAAATTTGACAAAACAGTTAAAAAGCAAATGATAAGAAGCAAAGTGAATAAAATTACATCAGTTAATTGGAAAAAATTGGTCAAGCATGTCATAAAAATTGAGGAAGACTTCATCCACCTTGATCAATTGATTGGGCTATACAGGGTGTTTCAGTTCGAGTGAATCAAATTTTAACCACAGATAGAACTCGATAAGTAATTAAGAATTGCCTTGCAAGTTCTATGGCCCACCGTTTTCGCTCTACAGGACCGTATTGGTCGGTTTTTTACATCATATTATTTATGATATCTCTGGTATAGTTGTAACAATTTGATTCAAATCTGGTGTGTTGTTAATACTTACGAATGTCTATAATTTACTGCAAAATTTACAATTTTTTTTGTAGATCAGTGGCGTAGAAACGGGTAGGATAACGGGATTTTTTTGCCCGAACTTCTACGCCAATGACCTAATACTTATTTGGGGTAAATGTTTAGATTCCTTGGACAATTTGGCATAATACTTGTTTGAAATCTCGTGTCTCGTTCTGCCGAAAATTTCAATAATGTGGGAGGCCGTTCTTCTGATAAAGCATTTAGTTTCGTAATGATAGCAAATACATTTCAAAGTAATATTACTTTAATATTATGTATTAAATTAAAATGGAACGTTTTATGTAAAAATAGTAACAGCAAACAATGAAATATTCTTTTCTTATTGCTGTATCTTAGATGCTAATAATAGGTAATAGTTTGTAGATACGGTTTTTACAATTTTAAGTAATAATACAAAACGGTAAATAACAACATACCCTACCCGTTTCTACGCCACTGACCTACAAAAATTTGTAAATTATAGACATTTGTAAGTATTAACATCACACCAGATTTGAATCAAATTGTTACAACCATACCAAAGATATCATAAATAATAATATGATGTAAAAACAGACTAATACGGCCCTGTAGAGCGAAAACAGTGAAACATAGAACCTTGGTTTATAAGGCAATTCTTAAATACTTATCGAGTTCTATCTGTGGTTAAAATTTGATTCACTCGAGCTGAAACACCCTGTATAAATTAAAGTGATTTCATCATAACTGTTGATAAAGAATCGGATACAAGTGACGTTAGTAAGGTCTCTGACCAATATTAGTGCTACTGTATTTTTTTATTATGATGTATAGGTAAATTTTTTGCTGTGTTTTTTATGGTGTCATTGTTATGTAATATATGAGATATACTTGTATATTATTTTTATTACATATGGAATTATCACTAGGATCCAAATATATATTTTTTATTTTGTTTTTATTTGGTATAGAGGTATAACCTAATTTAACCTATTTTTTTTTTCTCTGCTTTTTTCTAATTTTTCTAATGTACCCTTACCCTACCTAACCTTTAATCCCACCCTCCTGGCAGAGAACGCTCCTACCTCCTCGTGGTCCTTGCTGACAAATAAGAATTTAAAATCGAATAGTTAATCAAAATATGTATTTTGCATTTGTTTTTTTCCAAATAGTCACATTTACATTCATTATTATATACTTTATTACTATATTAGAAAGGTATTTTAAGCTAATATAAATCAAATCTCCTACAATTCCTATCAATGAAGTCATAATATGTATGTTCTCCGATACCAAACATCTAGGTATGCTAATGAACAATTTCACAGACAAAGCTCTATTCAATAATTATAAAGAAATTAATCTATCTAAATTTACTAACCTGCTTTAATGAAAACACTCTATAAATATCTAACTTCACTTTTGGCAGTGGTAACACGACAATTCAACCACAATAGATGAGATCTGACCTATTTCTGCATTTTTAGGATTGCTTCTTCAGGTGGCCTCCTTTAAGTTGAGTCAAATATCTAACTATAAAAATTATTATAAAAATTAAAATTATTTGAAGTTAAATATCGACAATGACAAAAGTGACAGCCTGTCAATGAATTAAATATGACAATACCTACTTGAATAATGTTTAGATACCCTTTATGTAAAAGTTTTTATATATTTTTAGGTATTAATAATATTGTGTAATTCAACGCTGGTTGGGGCTTTTGTCCACAGAGTAGTTAGTTTCACACAATATTATTAATACCTAAAAATATATAAAAATTATATACTTTATATTTTAATTTAAATTATTATTGGCGAAATTGAGTGAATACTGGTATCTAAAGTAAATACGGTCTTTTCTACTTCTGACCAACTGGACGTGGAACCCTTTGATGTTTTTAATGACAGTTTTTTGTGTCGTTTTTTGTTATTCCCTTATATCGATGATATATAGTAAAACTTAATAATAAAAGTATAGTTAAGTTCACAAAAATAAAATTATCTAAATTGAAATATGATAATATAATATTACAGTTTCTATCTATGGTTGGCTATTGATTTGATATAAATAAATATTATTCAGGGTGACTTACAACTTACTTAAAAAACATTTTGAATGTACAGTGGACGTTTATAAATACAGTTTTGAAAAAAAAACAAAGAGGGCAGTTCGAAAGTGATTTTAAAATACACTTTTGCACGGCACTGGTCCACTGAAAAACGTGATAAGCCGGTAAAGCATGCAATTGGTGAACGAACAAAAACTGAAACAAAACTCCCAAGGAAAGAAATAATTTATATTTTATAACGCCTATTTTATACAGCAAATTCAACTGCTTTTGCCGCTATTGTTATTAATTGTTAATAGAATTAATTTGTGGTTTTAATTAATAATATAGTTTGAAATACCTGATGTTACAACAAAATTTAGGCCCGTCTCACCTAGTTTCTACAAACTAACACAATTGTGTCTGTGTCATGTCCGTTTTAAACTCGTAAGTTAATGGCAGCAACGATGATACGTTTGCGTAAATCATCAATAGTATGTATCCCCTTCGAAGCGATACACTTTATTTTTTAAAAATCCGCACAAAAAAGTCCAAATGATTTAAAGTCAGGAGATCGTGGCGGTCATGGTCCGGTCCTCGTCGTCCAATCCGTGGTATTAATGATTGGACATGCTGTACATCATACAAATATAATTGAACTTTGTGTATGATACGCCACAATGCTGTAATACGCCGTGGACGTCCTGAACCTCCATCTCTTCCACGGTTTGTTTTCAAATTTCCCTCGCGTTGCACTACACTTGCACTCACTGCACACGTGGTAAAAGTAGCTGCATTGGCACATGTTTACCGGGAATGCGTTTTGCTAAAGCATTTTCACATCGCCATAAATTAAAACGATATCCATCTCGTCCGAGTTGCTATACATGTAAGCCATTTTTGACACTTGAACAGCTAATGTAAAAATTCGCACCACAAAAACGTTCTATACTTACAAAAAGCAGTAATAATTAAAATACATCCAAACGTGGGAGACATTTTCACAAGCCACTTATCATCTACTGTTTCATTTGAGTCCACTATAGTTTCTGAAGAGGGTGCACCATCAACGCTATCACAACCTGTCCAACAAAGTGACAACTCGTTTCGATTGGAGAGATATATTTCACGATGTTGATTTATCAATTACCACATCTGCTGGGGATGCTATATGTAGCTCGTCTTTAAATAATATGAGTAACATTCCATTACAGGCAATTGATCCGTTACCAACCAACGAATTGGTAACAGATCCTCGAAAAAAAAAAGAAAATTTAACGCTTCAGGGGTAACTCTAACAAGCACGCCTTATAAAGTTCAGTTGATAATTCAACAGACACCAAAAACCAAAACCAAAGCAAACATAATGAAAAAGGTGAGGAAAGACGTATTTAATGATGAAGAAAATGGCAGAAACGGGAATGGAAAAAAACGAGTAACAAAAAAAGTGACACAAAAAAGAAAGATAAATGAAATTAGAACAAACTCTGACGAAGAAAATATGTACTGCATTGTATGTGGGAAATGTTATGAGGAAGACTGGATTATGTGTAATTCTTGTTCAAGATGGGCTCATGAAGATTGAACCGAAATACCGGTTATCAATTTTTATTTTTGTGATAACTGCAAATCTTCATAAACCTTGTATTTATTGGTTCTATATGTTCCTAATTAATTAGTTTGTTATTTATGTCAATATAGGTATATCTACCTATGCATATGTATGCCCCTGTACAAAGTGATTCTTTTATCATGGGAAATGAGTTTTTCTCGTAAACGGCTGCAGCAAGTTGAGTTCTGCAAAAAGTATTTTATTTGGGCTGATTGATGCTTGAAATTGCGATGGATTTGAAAGTTATAATTAAGCGACTCTGGGCGTCGCGACGCTTCAAAAACTTTTTTTGTCAAAAGCATACCATTTTTATTTTAGAAAATGGAAGATCTATTGAATAGAAACACTTCTTCCAAATACCATTTTTTTTTTCATCTAAAACCAATCAAAAATTACAGACCAGTTTTTATGTGTTAAATTGGTCGATTGCCATGCAAAGAATGCATGGTTTTTTAAATTTCACTAAAGCAGGTAGGCTTTGAAAAAAAAAATTGGCTTATATTAATTGATGTCTGAAATTGTCAGTGTAATTTTAATTATTTCTATTAATAGTAAGTAATAAGAAATATGTTTACACATTCAGAAAAAGTTGACATGCTTTTGTTATACGAAGAAACCCGAAAAAATGCTTTAACTGCAAGAAGATTATATGCGGAAAAATACCCCGAACGCAACCTTCCAGACCACAAAATTTTTGCTAGGTTAGAAAGTAGTTTGCGTCAAAACACTAAAGCATTTGAAGGTAGGTTTTGTTTTTTTATAAATCTCCATAAATTCAATGAGCCAAATTTGCAGGTAAAAGATTAAGAACAAAACTGTCACGACGGATGAAAATGTGGCAATTATTTTAAATTACTTTAACAATCATCATGAAGCTTCTATAAGAGAGGCTTCAAGAGACTTAAATTTAAATTATAGCGTGATAAAAGAGTTTTAAAAAGCAACAAATACCATGACTATAAATTTCATAATTTGCAAGAACTTTCGCTAAGAGATTGTGAGCGGAGGGAGGATTTTATTTGTCAGTTTTTGGTGTCTTTGGATGATAATCCTAATTTATTTTCTCATATATTATGGACAGACAAAAGTCATTTTGTTAGTCATGGAATACCAATAAAAAAAATACCCATTATTGGTCGGACGAAAACCCGTATAAAATCAGGCAACATCAAAGGCAGGGTCACTTTGGCATAAATGTCTGGTGCGGAATAGTCGGGCGGAACTTAGTAGGGCCATACTTTTATGAAGGCGCCTTGACGGGCGCAAGATACTTAGATTTTCTCCAAAATCACCTTCCTCTTTTGCTGGAACATGTGCCACTGCACATTAGAAGAAACTTATGGTTTCAACTAGATGGAGCTCCTTGCAACAATGCGGCCATTGTTCAAAATTATTTGAATGAATTCTACCACGGAAGATGGTTAGGGACACACGGGCCCTTGAAATTTCCGCTTACGTCCCCAGACTTGACACCCTTAGATTTCTTTTATGGGGAACTTAAAAAATATAGTGTATAAAACAAAATCTAATAATTTAGATAATTTAAAACAAAAGATTATTGATGCGTGCAATGGAATATCTGGTGATGTTTTAAGAAAAGTTACATCTTGCGAAATAAGAAAGCGGTACAATTTATGTTTAGATAACGATGGCGCCTATATCGAGCAATTGTTAAAATAAGATTTGTGAATTAAGAGTTAATTTTTACTAAATACAGTTCATGTTATTCTTTAGTGTTTTATGTATTGGTTGTTGTTAGTGTAAACGTTCATTATTTCTTAAACAATTAAATTAGTGTTATTAAATGTAGTAACATTTTGTAAATTATAATTGTGGTCAATATCAGCATAAAAGTTAGCCTGCCTGCTTTAGTGAAATTTAAAAAACCATGCATTCTTTGCATGGCAATCGACCAATTTAACACATAAAAACTGGTCTGTAATTTTTGAATGGTTTTAGATGAAAAAAAATGGTATTTGGAAAAAGTGTTTCTATTCAATAGATCTTCCAATTTCTGAAATAAAAATGGTATGCTTCTGACAAAAAAAATTGTTGAAGGGGCGCGACGCCCAGCGTCGCTTAATTATAACTTTCATATCCATCGCAATTTCAAGCATCAATCAGCCCAAATAAAATACTTTTTGCAGAACTCAATTTGCTGCAGCCATTTACGAGAAAAACTCATTTCCCATGATAAAAGAATCACCCTGTACATTAAAACCAAATTAAACGTCTCAAACCACACAACAAGGAAAACCAATTTACACGGACAGAAGCCAAATTACACACCACAAGTAAGTTTTAAATATATATTTTTAAACTTAATTCGTTTATAATTTTCGTCTTTTGAGATACTACATCAAAACCCTAATATCTATAGCCTGTAAAGGAACAAATCATTTTGTCTTGATTAATTTTGGATGAAAATTATTGCGAATTGTTCTTAAGTGGTTCAAATTACACGGACTTCCCCTATTGTAAGCTAATATATAATATTAAACGTACTAAAATATCATGAACAGACGTGAAAAACAGACCACACATTTCTTAATTTTTTTATGCAAAGTTATGAAACCCTTAAGATGTCGAAATTTGGTACATTTACGTACGTTACGTCTTGAAAACAAAAACGTGAATACAAAGGAACACTGGGATAGGGGTGTAAAATTTAATATCATTAGACCAAATTATTAGAAGAAGTTCTTAAACACATTTAGAGTTTTCGATAAAATATTGGCACTAATTCGTGTAGAATCACCCCCAGAATATTGTGCACCCTGTATAATTTTAAATTTACAATGAAACGTAAGTAGGAAAGGAAAAATAATTCTGTGCAATAAATATGGATGATTGTCGTCTGAATGTAAGTAGATATATATCTATGAACTGTTTAGTTTCCAAATCATGAAATTATGATTCCTATATTTAAATAAAGACAAAAACATGGACAAAAGAGTATAGATACTACATTATGTATAAAAACATATTTAAGCTTAAGCTTAAAACTTTTTCCGAAACTTTTCTTTCTCAGTTTTTGAAGTCGTTGAGATTATCAGTTTTCCTATAGGCTTATTGTCCATAAATAACTCAAACTTTCTTTTAATGTACCCTGATAACGTAACTATTGAACCGAAGGAGACATTTCTTCCTAAAGTGTATTTACATAATTGTACTTGATAATAAGTTTTTATATAAAGATAATTTGTTAAGAATTTATTTATCTAGACCAGGAAATCCTCCTTCTTATTTATGTTTCCTTTACAACTATTCGTTCTGCTTATGGCTCTCAAACTTTCGCCATTACTTTGACTGCCACGAGAGAACAAAGGTTTTCAAAGGCATTTAACTAATGCCTGTTTTCATAACACTGAACTTTCTCTTTTTAAGGGGTTCACCTATCCAGTTGAGTGAATTAATTTCTAATTATCTCGACGCATAAATTATCAGAAACCGTTTCCACTAAGTTAATAGACTTTTAACCGTAATTGCTGCTACAAATAGCTTAACCGCACTTTGGTAATTTTCAGGGAAATTTCAAGCATGGATTGCTAAATTTAATATAACTGTAAAATTAGGTATACCTACGTTGAGTAATAGCAATTAATGAAACTGTTCCTGCTCTGAACATTGACAAATTATGCACTGAAAAATAAATGCTTATACAATAACAGCCCCGTGTACTACAATTTGTTGCGATTATAGCTCCAGACACAATTTGTAGTATTATTTCACATGCATATAGCAACAGCCAAAGTCATTTATTCATCTGTGGCACATCCGAAATATACCTCGAGCTTGTTGGCTATTATAGGTATGATAGAAGATATCTCGATAGACCTCTAGCTGTTCATGTTTCCGTGGTGTCGGGGAAAAAGAAGATAAGTCCATTATTGAGAATGTTCAGGAAAATAACTCAAAGTTTGATTACAAACTGCAAATCAGGTTAAATATTTATGATACTCAAATATTCAGACTAAAGTAGAAATATATTCTTCTTTTTATATTTAAGTTTATGTTTTAAAGATATTTAAATTTTTTAGAAAATTTAGAAAAAAGAGCATATATTCCCTTTCGAACTTGCCAAAAAAAAACTTATCTCATTATTCACATTTTGTAATATAGTAGTAGGGTATTTTCACCGGTTCTGAGTCTTCCCCCACCACTTTCCTCTTTGAAATGACCTTTCGATAACGTATTTGATGACCTTAAATGACATTGAAGGTCACATCAGTTGGCAACTTTTGTTTAACCTCTACCGATTAGAGGTCATATCAGTTGGTAACTTGTATTTTGACCCTCTACCGATTGAAGGTCACATCACTTGGTAAGTTGTATTTAAACTTGAAAAAACCTTGCTCGATGTTGTAATACTAGAGTCTACAGCGCATGCTCAACTTCTATCTCATCATGAATATAAAGAAATAAGTAGTTAGATAGAAAACTCATTTGTGAATAACGTGTTAACCGAGAGTAACATAACATAAAAAAAGATGTATTTATGCAGCGTCTGTAGTAAAAGTTTTACACGCAGTGATAATTTGCGTCGTCATGAAAGGCAGTTTTGTAAGCCCATAAGTGTAGATGAACCTGAGGCTAAACGGGCTAAACTAGATCATGATGGTCAATCGCCCGAAATTGTAACAGTTATATGTTGTAATAAGGATATACCCCGCAGTCAAATACATGCACATCGTAGGACATTGAAACATAGAACAATGTCATGTGCTCCTAAATCTAATGGTGTACAAATTATTAACACAGCATTTAAGTGCAGATTAATAAGCTACAGTGTGCATAGTGAAGAGAAACTTACAGACTTTGATGATTTTTTCAATCAAGTGAAAGCTAAAATAATAAGTTTGCTGGAGGATGTCATAAGGGTCCTTAAATCCATAAAAGTGAATATGAAAACTTTTGCCATTTATATATTACAAACTCGCGAGACCTCAGATGTGAAAGCATTTAATAGTTGCAATAGAACTCTCGACGAGTCTGTGGACTTGGATGATGTTTACCAGGAATTTGTAGATACGATGAAATCACACAACTGAATCTGAGTGATTGATATGTCGACTTAACTCGTTATGCTCGGAATAATTTAATTGTTAGATTTTTTTCAGGTGAGATAAGTTAACTTGTCTCTAATGGAACATTCTGAAGGAGATATTTAAAGATATCTCCTTACGAACATGGGTAACTGACGTGTCTTTATTCGATCTGACGTATCTTGTTTGGCCCATAAGCAAGGTTTTGATATATACATCCAAAGTCAAGACCTATCTCGTTTTAATCAAAAATTGACTTATCTCCTTTTTCCCCGACACCACGGGTTTGTCACCATCATCTGCTAAATCGCGTCGTCTTGGTATACTTTGTCGAATCACCTGAATTTCAATCTAGAATTCTGTAATGTGTTGTAGTGTGGCGACACCAATGTTAGTATTAAGAACCATACTATTACTGACACTGTAGTAACTTATCTTTTAATGTAACCTATTTATTTAATTTGTTATCTACTATTTTAAAACATTAAAATATGTGGCACTGATACCATTCCAATACACCTTTGTGTCTAAATATTAGAGATGGGTAGTTCGCGAACGAACTAGTACAAACAAACTATTCACTTCACTAAATGAAATGAATCATTCCTCCTTGTCGGACTGAATCATTCCCTGTGAACTAAAAGCAACGTTGATTCCAAAAAATTTAACAATGTAATTCAGGCGAGACAAATTCAGTCCTTCTATACTTATTCAGTAGTTCACTGAATTAAATGAAAAATTGCAGCTGACGATTAGACGTAGACGGTATCGGAGATGTGACTCAATGACCGGTTTCAGTCGAATCACCTATATAGAATGGCTAGTTCAGTGTCTTGCGACAGAATATTTTCTAAAGCAGGGTAACAGAAAAACGATCTTGATTAAAATGGACAAATTTTCTAAAATTTTGTTTTTAGACGCGAATTTTTAAATATTTAGAATTTATTTATGAAATTAGGTTTTTTTTAATTTAAATATTTAATATAATATTTTCACATTTAAAATATTTTATTACCTATATTCAAATGCTTACTTATAAATGTTTTAAAATCTAAATTACGATACCACGGGAGTCATGTGCCATTTGCCGTTGTAAACAAACTCCGATATTGAACGTCGCGACTAAACGATCGGTGGTCGAATTACAAATATACAATTCTCGACCATACTGAATCAAATGAATTACTTAAGTGATTACGTAAGTGAATGATTCACTTAGATGAATGGGACTGAAAGAATGAATTCACCAAAATGAACTAAAAGTCCCATCTCTACTAAATATTTTACACTCTTCACAAAAATGGGTATGTACTATCGTTTACAATAATAATGACACTCACTAAAATAAATTTTGCGTTTTCTTTTGAACTTCTGACGTATTCATATTAAAATCTACATTAAATTTTTAACATTAGTTATTAGTTGTTTCACTCACCAAGAGAGATGTAATGAAATTTCTATTTAGAACTTCCAGAAGTTCAAAAACTATTTTAAGAGTGTCATTATTATTGCAAACTATAGTACATACGTATGAATAATAGACTACTACACTCTTACAGTTTCACCACAAAAACACAATGCTTGTTATTTTAGGTTGTTTGTATCAATTTATTAAATTAAAAATGATGATGATGACACACATTAATTGACAACTATATCCAAACGGACAATGGAACAGACAACAGACAAGAAAAAGCACGGTTGCTGCGATTTAGCGGACGATGGTCACACGCAACAGGAATAAACCTGATTATAGTCATGGATGGCTGCTCTGTCTTTGTCATATAGGACTAAACGTCAAGAATGTGCTAGATGTAAGTACCTACATCTAACGGGTACTAGATTACTCCATGATGGACTTGGCGGTGTCACAAAAACAAATTTTATACATTTTGTAGTGAATTGTGTCTCTGTAATTTTGGTAATGATGACTAAAAGTGTTGTATTAATACAATCTATAAATACTGTTATTTTGCACCCACATTTTAAATTTGTTAATACGACATTTATTACAAAATTTAATAAAGTTTTACAATTATAGGGTGAGTCATTAATAATGGTACATAGCTTAAGGGCAGATTGGTAACGTCAAAATAAAGCGATTGAGACCAACATGCCTTATTCAATTGTTGCTCCTTTTCATTCTACAGGGTGTTAAAATTGAAAAAATGTTTTCGATTTTTTGCTATATTTTAAGAACGTATGTACCGATTGTTTTGAAAATTCTTATGTTGTTTGAAATATCTAAAACAAGCACATTTTTAAATTAAAATTTGTGTTCATGAAAATGGTGATAGTTTCAAATATTTTTGTGAGACAATAATCGGATGAGCTCCACAAATTATTGTTTCATAAATTATAATAAATACCCTACTTTTATGATAAAATTGGAACGGAACTTATATTAACGGTGGGACTATTTTTTAATTTTTGTAATTAATACAATTTTTTCCAATATTGCATCATAAAGTGATACTACCTATATACGAGCTCACCAAACATTTAAGTTAAGCAAAGTTATTTGGAAAATCTGTAGAGACAAATGGCTTTGATGACATAGATTTAGTATTGTTTTAATTATTGTCATTAGTGTCAATGTTGTATTAGACTCATAACGTAACACCCCACAGCATAGTTACTTGGTCGATACACCGACCGACATCATCGGTTATCAAAAACAATCAAAATACATTCTATAAAAATCAATTTTTCAAACGAAGATTTGCCTGCAAATATCGAAGAAAGTACGCCTGAAGCAATTTGAAGTCTCGCGTACAATGGTATGCCTTAGCATTTGAGAGATATGAGAAATGGTGCCATGAAAATAAAATTAAAGACATAGTTGGTGAAACAGTTCTATTAGCATATTTCAACAAAACTAAGTAAGGATTGAAAACCTACTTCATTATTCCATGTTAAAAACAGAACTATCAATAAGAAAAAACGTAGACATAGAAAAATATGCTACTTTGCCATGCTTAAAAGAAAGTCGAGGGATAAGCCAAACAAATCTAAAATTTTAACTAAGGAACATATAATATTTCTACAAACAGTCGACAATGAAATATATTCAGATTAAAGGTAATTTTCAATATTCTTTTTACTTTTTCAACAAAGTATTTGTTTTTACTGATTTTTGGAACGGCGGGTGCCTGTAGAAAAGTGAAATTGACGAACATGATAAGTCCGCGTTAGTGATACAAAAACAAAAATTGATAGTAATTTTATTATAACCCCAGGAGACATAGCTGATTCGATTTAATGGATACTATTAAAAACATGCTGAAATGAGACCTCCAAACTATACACATAATTGTTTTTTTTGTTACATATAGAAATAAGAAGTGTGTTAAAACATAATTGGGACAGTAATTACTTAGTATAAAATCCTGTCCAAACGTAGACAATATACTGGACACACGTTCCTAAACGTCGATATTAGTAAATGATAGAGCCGAAGAAAATAAAAAGAAAACTACAATTAAAATATTAAGTGAGAGTACTTCATCAGAATCACAAAACAAATTGGCTGTTTGCCCCCCATAAACTAACAAAATTGTGTAATTAATATTCATAATAAGTTTTGTTCATTAGTTGGTATAGATTATTTAATACTTGCAGATATAGATATCTATGTTGAGAATAAACAATGTTGATTTATTAGTATTTTGTTATATATAAAAAAATATAGAAGTTGAGCGTAGATAAAATCTTGTATATTATACGTGCTATACCTGTATTTATTCTGTACTTACAATATGAATAAATATTACTACATTTTCTCACTATTTGCCCCAAGTTTATGCGTGTAAATTAAAAATCACCCTGTATTACTATTACTGCTATATTTGAAGTATATGTTACCTTAAATATGCAGGGTGTCCCAAAATAGAAGACCATACCATTAACCACATATTCTTTGGACAAAAATAATGCGACTTTTCTTATGTCATTTTTTATTTGGACGTCCCTGTTTCAATATACAGGGTGTTAAAGTTGCATTTTAAAAAACTATTTTTGTTAATAATTCCATTGTTTTGTGAGATAGGTACAGACTTGAAATTTTGCACGTACTTTTATCTTATTCCTTACTTTACTTATCATGTAATTTTTGGTGAAAAAAATCGAACGGCGAATGAAGGTAACTAAGGGATGCAGTAACCTTTATCCCGTCCAAGTATTTATAAGTACGCCTATGCAGCTTTTTCTCGAAATATCAATCGTAGAATTTTCTTCTGATCATTTTATCTCTTTTGTATATTCTTTTTGTTTAAATGCTCCGTTTCTCCAAAGGAAAGTCGCATTATTTTTGTTCAAAGAATATGTGGTTAATGGTATGGCGTTCTATTTTGGGACACCCTGTATAAGGTATCAATCGCGACTTTTGAAGTTTTGGCGAATGCGCAGGTTTATTGTACCTTTTTAAAATTTAGAACGTAATTTTTTCAACTTTCTTATGTTACACGTTGTACACCCATTTGTATATAGGGTAAAAATATTTTAAGCAGCAACTTTTAGACTTTGCAATGAAACAGTTTAGGGATTCTTCCTATTAGAGAATAAAAATATGAATATAGTAATAAATTATTTTAAAACATATGATCTTTATTTTATATTGTTCTTCCTATAGTCCTATGCTTAAAAGCAACGAGCGCATTTAATTCAAAAGTAATTTATTTACAATTCAATCTGAAGTTTCAACAACTATGTCCTTGGAAAAATAAAGTAGTTATACCAACAACAAACATAAAATAACTATCTTCAACTTTTTCGAAACGTCAATAATACCGAAGTGCGCAATAGTGAAGTGATTTTTGTTATTTTTTACTTATCTGCTTTTTTCAATGTGAGATTTTTTGGTTAGGCAAACTTAGTTTCAAAAATAACCCTTAGTAATCTTTATTTTTTCAGAAGTGTGGCAAAAACCCAATAAAACTAAAGAAAAAAATAAATATACTATATTTTAAAACTTTACTACACCTACGGATTTATTATTTTTTAGACTCTGTATTATGTTATTTACTTCCTCAGTATCAGTAGGATTTAATACTATTGAATTTGGCATAATTTGTGTCTTGGAAGTATAATTTGGATTTTTAATTATTTACTGGCGAAATTGATTTGAGAATTCCGTCTGGTTCGTTATTAATGATCAAGCTTTATTTACAATCCCACTATATGTTGAACAACTTTCCATAAAACTTTAGTATTATTTTTATTTATTTCATTTTTATAATAATCAAATTTTGTTTTGGCTATTAGTGAATTTAATTTATTTTTATCATTTTTATAACGGGTACTAAGTTCTATATTATTAGAATCGAATTTAAAAATATGATTTCTTGTGACAATACTGTACTAGCGCGTTAGTAATCCAAGGTGAAATTTGTATGTTTTTTCTATTTCACAATGTGGTAGTAGTGCTTTGATCGATTGCGTTTGCAATAATATTAATGATATCATTAGTAGTACAGCCTATAGAATCCTCAGAATATACCTTTCATCCTGAAGTAAGTGAGACAATTTTGCATAATTTGTAAACTTTATAGAATTTATGGTATTATTAGTAATACTGTAAAATGATCTGCGATATCAGTCTGCAAAATAAGTTGAATAATACAATCTGTGATGTTATACTTTGATTTAATGAAGATGTGATCGAGACATGAGCTTTGGTGGGCCTGAACTCTGGTGTAATTATATTTAACTGATACATAACCGAATTCATTTAATATAAAAATATATTCAAATGTAATGGCCAACGGCCATAATCCTTCTAATTAGGCAACTTGAAGTATAAGATTAACTCCTTGCCACACTTCCAATCTTATGGATTCCCATAGCGGTTCTGATGGATTTACCATCGACATATTTTATAAAGAGCCTATCATGACATAACAGGACATACTGCTATGTATTTTCTGCACCTTTTTATGAGTTTTTCCATCAGGTATTGAGACATTAACTTCAACTTCATTTTTACTAACTCATCGAATCTGCAAACACCAGTTACTGGCTAAATAGCAGGACAACCTGTAGATAAAACCTTACGACATTTGGGTCAAACGTCAAATAGTGGCATACATAGCCAAAATGATGGAAAAACTAATCATTACAGGATGTTTTAAAAATAAAGACGCTTATCAGTCAAACAAATGTGGTCATAATTAATAGTTTCCTTGTCTGTGGTTGTAATTGCCATATTATAATTGCATCATGGATAAACTTTTTAATTTGATAGATATAGGTCGTACGACGAGACATTTTAAATTTTATTAGACGTAGTGGCCAATACGAACGACTCAAATACATATATATATATATATATATATATAATCCATAACCCCTTCTACCATCATATGGTGTAGGGTTCGTTTTCTGCTTATTCATAAACAAACTTTTTCCATTCCTTACGGTTGGCCGCCATCAACTTAGCTTCATTCCAACTTCTACCTTTCCTTCCTAATGTTTTTACTACAACTTTATCCCATGTTTTTCTTGGTCTTCGCTTTTTCTTATTTTTTGAATTTTAGCTTCCCAAACTCTTCTTACCGGTCTATCTCTCCATGCGCTGTAAATGTCCCCACCACTCTAATTGCCTACTTTCTATGTATTCTAATGTTGACTATATTCCCAATTCTCTTCGTATATCTACAGTTCACATTCTATCTCCATTTGTTACACCTCTCGTTCTTCTTAAATATTTCATTTCAACAGCCTGTATTTTACTTTTCTGTTTTTCTGTCAAAACCCAAGTTTCACAGCCGTATGTTAATATGGGTCTGTACACTGACTTAAATATTTTAGTCTTTGTTGATCTCGATATTTCTTGTTTACTTATAAACTTGTTATTCATTGCATAGTATAGTTTATTTGATTTCTTTATTCTGTTATTTATATCTGCTTCTTGTGTTCCGTCTCGCTTATTGTTACGCCTAAATATTGAAATATTTTTACTTGATCTATTGTTATGTCATCAATTTTTACATTAAGTTCCTTTTTTTCTTCTCCTATCATCATCACTTTGGTTTTATTTTTATTAATTTTCATTCCATATTCTTCCACTACCTCATTCCATATATCTAAATTTACTTGTAGGTCATTTTCACTTCTTGTTATTATTACAATGTCGTCTGCAAATGCCTCTTCAGAAATTTCTACTCTTTGTAATTGTACGTGGCCTATAGCTAACTTTTTAGATCTTAATGTGCATTTTTTTATTATCTCATCCATGAAAATGATAAATAATAGCGGACTCAAGCTTCCTCCTTGTCTTAAACCTTCAGTGGTCACGAACATATCTGATCTCATATTATTATTTATTACAGCATTTAAGTTAGAATTGTAGATATTTCTAATTATCTTTATTATTTTACTACTGATACCTCTTTCTTGTAGTATATTCCATAATTTTTGTCTCGGTACCCTGTCAAATGCCTTTTCCAAATCTATAAATCCTAAACATATGTTTTTTCTCTCTTGTATCGATTTCTCTATTATCTGCTTTATTATAAATATATTATCTTGAGTGCTTCTTCCATTTCTGAATCCGCTCTGTCCTTCATGTAAGGTCATCATTCTTCTTATTCTTTTTTCTATTATTTTTTCAAATATTTTCATAGCAGTACATACACAAAGTTATTAAAGATTAAATATTGTGGTTGTTTGTTGATGTATGATATGATCTTAAAACAGATTTCTCTAAAATGCGTTCAAGGTTGCTTCGTACTTCATGCATATGTTTTCCAAGAATTATTAAGAGATGTGCAAATAATTGCATCCCATATCCGCCGAGTACAAATAAATACGTCAAATATTGCTAGAAATAAATATAATAACGAGTTGTTTAATGGCCACAGATAAGCATACTGCGTAATCTGCAAATGTCCTATTTTTTCTGTAGACCAGATGTAAATATTCGATTTGATAAAGTTCAATACATTTCATTTTTACACGATGATATAGCTCCTTTCTGAGCACTGCAGATGAATAAAAATGATTATTTTGACATTGATAGAACACATTTTTCTAAAGATAAATTCAAGTAATTAAAATTCATATAAATATGCCAAAAGGAAGAAATATCGATTCATCGTATTTTGTTTTCAACATTAATTTTTTTTGTTATTCGAAAAGAATGTTGTAAATATATTAAAGTTCGATACGCATATGATTTGAGAGGTCAAGAAATACATTGGTTAAATTAGTTTTGAAATAAGAAAATAATATGCAAATCAAAATTTTTCATTTTTTTGCTGTAGTGTAAAGATATTTAAGTTAATATAAATCAATCTTCCTACAATTACTGTCAATGAAGTCACAGTCGTATATATGTTCTCTGGTACCAAATAAATAGGTATGCTAATGAACAATTCCATAGACAAAGCTCTATTCAATAATTATCTCAAATAACAATTAATCTCGCTAAATTTACTACAAAAAGTTGACTTTTGAAACTGTGGAAACTCGAAAATTCAACCACAATGATAGATAATATCTGACCTATTTCTGCATTTCCAGGATTGCTTCTTCAGGTGGAATTTTACATTCTGTAAAAAGTATAGCCAAAGAAAAAGACTAAACTTATCCGTGACGGTCTCCTCTAAGGGTTCATTTTAAGCAAATAATAATAATATCTCTACCCCTCATGCTAATCACGAGGATTAGCCAAGAAGTCGCAGACTTGTACGAGAGGAGAGTCGACATATTAAGCATATTATTAAGCAGGCCGCATTTGCATCCAAGAACGACTTACGTTGGTAAGCCCTAAGCACCATTCAGTGCAGGAATGAGGGAAACTTGGAAAACCTCATTAATTCGGAGGGTAGTCAACCGTCGACCGGTATCAATCTCTCACCCAAGGCAAAATTCTTACACTCTACCTTACCTGCAGAGAGGGTGCCAATGCTTTCCACGAATATAGCTGATAAACGGTCTACCAGCCGCGGGATTCGATCCCACAGGGGTCTAACTACATCGATTCAAGTACTGAGAGCCTTAAACCGCTCTACCACTGACCAACAAAATGATCAAACCCATCAGTGAACTTACTCATAGAGCTCTAAACATAATAAATGTATAGGACAGAGGCTGTTAGTCCATCTAAAGTCGATTTTCTGATACTTTTATGTAGTCGATTACCTTTAACAAAATTATTCACATGTCATGAATGTTTCTGTGAGTAATTCTGGATAAACCTGAGTACACACACTTTTTAAAAAGATGTAGGAGTCTAACCCTAATGTTGTCTGTAGCTTTATACTGCTGTAACTTAGTTCTTCTTTACCTATGCAGTTTTGGTACAATAGTCTGCAATTCGGTGGGCACTGATAGGACTTAAACGATGCGCAGTGACTGATATGAGCCAGACGGACTTCGTAATAACATGCTAAGTATAAGTAATACCAATGCCAGGCACAGGTTATGGACACATGGACTACAATTAAATACACCTCCTCTGTCACTGTACAATGGTGAAAGGACACAAATACCTGCAGACAGTACCTTTGTTAACTCAGAACATGTAGCAGAGTATTTGCCTTTGCACATAGAATGCGCTTATCTTAAGCTCAGTACACACTTGGAACGGAACCTCGTCGAGTATCTCAACTCGATCGTGTGAACGGGATCGTGTGTCACATTACAGCGAACATCGAGGTGCGCAACGTTTCCAACACTTTTCACTGTATTTCACATCAAAGAATGATACGGTATGCTGTTGCAATATTTTGTCAACGTGTTACACGTATCACGACCTACTTGGCCCTATATAAAGTAGCGTAACGACGTTCGGTTACGAGTACGCGACTTTAAACTGTACTACGAGTACTAGCAGCAGGCATGACAACTAACAATATCTCAGTACTGCATGTTACAGTACCGTTTTTCACAATAACAACAATAGCAATGGCAAATACAACAACGACCCGTGAAATGCATGGAACATCATTTTGAAACATCTTGTATGTGTAGTCGTAGCCAAGACATTAAAAATGTCTACGTGTTTACTGTAATTGTGGCTTATTTTACTTAAATTTCTACTGTAACTATACTGCCGTCGTAAGAAAGAGTGCCGTATCTACAAAATAACAATTGGGAGTAAAATTAGGCAAACGCATTTTTGTCATAATTTTATTTTCTGTTGAACAGTATTATTGGAATATATGTTTCTAATGTTTTTTGGTGCTAAAATTCAATGAGAATACTTTTGAATAAAAAAGTTTCTTGCGTTAAAAAATGCACTTACGGTATTTTAAATTAATACCAGACATAATGTTTATATAGGATATCAAGGCAATAGAGCTTAACTAACTAATTACGGAATACTAAACTAATAAAATTTAGGTAGTTATACTAGAAAATACTTACGCATTCATTCAGGATGTAATTATTATTTAATTCTATTTACGAAGATAATGAAATGAAGGAAACAAAAATGGAATTTGTATAAAAAGCACCATTGCAAGTGGTAGCAAGTATTTATTTTATAAAAGTCTGGAAGTATTACAGGTACTCTAGTAACAATCCTTATTTTTAGTTTGAAAAATTAAATGAAATTAGATATTCCTAGTTAAATAACTTAAAGTAACATTGGGTATTACATTGCATTACACATCACTCGAAATGTTCTACTAAATCATTTGATTCTTCCGAAACTGGAATATTATTCCAAAACGACAATCTATCTGCAGGTATAATAGAAGAGAACTTTTTAATAGATTATCTCTTTAAGACAGGTATACCTCTGTTTCTAGTATATGGTTCTGGCTCTGCAATTGCACAATTTTATGGCCGTCTTTTTCATGAAATTTAACTGTACGTATTCATCTTCTGAAAAAAATTTATAGCCCAAGCTGAAGCTCCTCGCAAAAATACAACTTGTATAATGTCTGACAAATAGAATTTTGGTTTTAACTTATTTAAATTATTTTTTGATGAATGGTCCTTCCAGTGATAGAAGTTCCATAGGTTTTGTAATTACTTTCCCATTATTAGCCCTGGAAACAGCCATTTGAAAATCTTTGAAATCGCATGTTTTTTTTTTGTTTTTTTTAAGGCACTTTCGATTTGATGATGAAAATTGTCCGACATGAATGTATGCCCGGGTTCAAAGTATTTTAAAGTTATGGATAAAATGCTAACATGGTCAGAATTGATTAAATGGACAAAAAATGAGTAAAGTGCCCAATTTTTATTCTGGGCAGTGCAATTGTCGAGCCAGAGGACAATGTGATGTTTATCATGATTATAAAGAAGGAACTGGAAGAAGGCACTTATAATTTCTTCTTTCTTTCGTCCAGCCGTAGCTTCATGCCATAACACTGCAAATGGTTTTTCTTTTGTACCTGTACCTAAAGGTACAAAACTTTCATTGAAAGCAATTATTCTCTACGTAAATATTACCGACTTGAACATATCAAGTCGCGGTAACATTATGACTTTCTGTAAATCTACAGAAGCGAAGAGGTCCATCGAATTTTTGGCGGTTTTTACGTCATTTCTGTACGTTTCTCGGACTATCTGAGCACGTTTAATATGTGTGTTCCATGTCACACAGATTTCACACTAAGCCTTGCTTTGGATGTGACATATTATGTAGTTTATAAGTTTCACATTTTTCACACTCCTCATGTCCAAGATGCGCAAACGAAATATTTTTTTCCTTAACGACAACGTTTCTGTAAAGTTCATATGAGCAGTCAGTCGGAAGGTAGATATAATTTATTGGGAGCATGCTCACGTCGATAGTGAGAAATACAAGGTCGGTAGTTTTGTATGTGATCATAAATAATTGGTCGATCAACTTTTTGTCGATTTGGATGCAATCCCCTTTTATCTTCTGCTACAGTTATATCAGATATGCTGCTCACTAGTTTTATAATTGTGTCACTAGATTTGTTGAAACCTAATGTCCTCAAATAGAATGATTTACACACTTGTACAATCTCACTTTCATTTTTCAAATAGTACTCTATTGTGTCATTTCTTCTGGAGTCGTTGTCGGTACAACTTCTTGTTCTTTTTACCCCGATTTTTGTTGTTGTTGTATGAAGTATAAATAGTCTCCTAGAAGTCCAATTTTGGCTCCAAAATTTTTCATTAATATTTTCACGTCTCTCCGTCATAAGTTTTCTAGAACAGCCCCTTTTGCATAAGTTACTACAAGAAGGTTTTAACATATGCTTTTGTCGAGTTATTTGCATTTGTTTGCCTTGTCCTCTGCAATGTCCCATGTGCAACTAGTTTTTTCATCTCGCATTCAAATACTAACCGTTATTTATAATTAAAAGAGGAACATAGAATTAGGAAAATTTCAACGTTAAAACCGCAACTGATTGGTTGTGGTGTAGATACGGTTCTTAAATGTACCATGAGCAGATACACGTTTTTAGGTTACATCCTTTTGTAAGGTTTAGATAATATTTGCATGTTTGAAAGCCGTAACTGACAATCGAGAGGCACTTACGGTTTTAATACATTGTATTGTAACTTACGGCTTTCTTAGTGAGGTTTTTAAACAAAACTGGTAGTATTTACTTACAAAATAATAGCGTAAGCAAGAAATACGGTTTTATTAGATACATTTGTTACTTAAGGCTTTATAAAGATAAAACTTCAAGAAATACGTCATAATTAAGAAAACGTATGTGCATTTAGTATAGCTTAGAATGTAGATACGCCATTTTAACCTACAAAAATGAATTTTTCAGCATCAGTTTATATAAGAACCGTATAAAACTGAAAATCCTCAAAATTGTAGATACGGCACTCTTTCTTACGACGGCAGTATATCTACAATTTATTTTATTACAATAATTATTTCACAAGTAGCGTAATTAAGAGGAAACAGTATATTTTTCACCCTTAATGAAGTACACTTTTTATTACCATGGCCAAAATTTAAGCACGGTATTGCATGATTTGTTACCCTTACAATTAATTTAAAATTAATTAGATGTTTCTACTCTTCACTTTTTCATCGCTGCAAAGGACGTAATCCGACCATTAATTCTTATGTTAGAAGGAAACAATGTGTGTGTGTTCTTTCTATGGCACTGGTTCTAAACCAAATAGCCAGCCATTGAAGGAAACAATTATTCGTTATGTACGTAGCAATTTCTTGCCAATACGATTAAGTAATTTAAAAAAAAGACAAAATTCAACTTTCTTAAGTAGCTCTTCTGCGACGTTAATAAATAAATTAGAATGGATATTACTTTAGTCCAGACAAATAAGAACAATTTATTTATTCATTATTTCTCTACAGTTGATAACTTCAGATTGAAAGAGAAACAAATTTCGTATGCAATATCTTCATAACCGTGCATAATTTCGATTTTTTTTGTGTAGAATAAAATTATTTAACCTAATAGGAGTATAATCACTGCATCATCGGAATACCTATGTAGTGGCTTGGACGATGTCCAAAGTTGACCACAATATCCTTTTGCGTAAACTTGCTAGAATTGGTGTGAGCGGTGTTCTTCTAAGATGGGTCGAATCCTATGTTAAAAATAGATCGCAGTTTGTTGCAGTAAACGGTCATAATTCAAACACATTTTAACAACATCAGGTGTACCGCAAGGGTCCCATCTAAAGCCTTTGATTTTTCTGATATATGTGAATGATATAAAAAATTGCTTTAAGCATTGTGTTTCTTATGTACGCTGACAACTTAAAAATGTTCACCAAAATAAATTCGTTAAATGACTGTTTACTGTTGCAATCAGATTTAAATAATTTAGTTGATTTTTCTGGAAATAATTTATTGTATCTGAATTTGTCTAAGTGCTCTGTCATTACATTTGTTCGTAGCATTAAACCAGTTGTTTTTCAGTATCTTGTCTCTGATTCAATTTTAAACAATGTATCCGTGATAAAAGATCTTGGAGTAATTTTTGATTCCAAATTAACTTTTAATGATCACATTAATTTAATTATTCTAAATTCATCCAGGATGTTGGGGTTTATTCTTCATAAGTGTAAAGATTTTCATAATATTAAGCCAATTAAACAATTATATTATGCTTACGTGCTTAGTAAAATAAATGTTGTGTCTTCGGTTTGGAATCCACAATACAACATTTATGTAAGTCGCTTAGAAGCTGTTCAGAATAAATTTACTAGATTTATACATTTTAAAACTCATTTCATAATTGAAAATAGTAATTACAATGCAGCTAGGAAACAATTTAGGCTTATGTCATTGGAGAAACGTCGCATCTTGAATGACATACTAATTTTATATAAAGTATTGAATAATAAACTGAATTGTCCAGATCTTTTATCTTCAATACATTTTAATGTGAGTACCAAGAAGAACAAATTATACTGGTAATTTCCCAATATGTAGAATAATGCATTCTTCCAACAGATTTTGTTCTGATATTGATTTATTTGCGGTTTCTCATAAATCACTGAAATCTTTGTTGACTGATTTATTTATAAGCTTATAATTTGTTGTTTTGTCTTCTTCAATTTGTAATTGTAATTGTGCTTTTTATCACTATGGTGTTTATGTTTGTTAATGTTAGTTGTGGATACTGTTCATGGGGTTAATCCCGTTTGTGTCCCTAAAGTTTTAAATAAATAAATAAACAAATCATTCATGAAGAGAAACTAAGCGACAGCAAATTATGCTCAAATCGGTTAACTGGGTTCTGAGTTAAGGAGAAAACCAGAAATAAAAAGAAATTGTAAGACCCTCTAACTTTTCTTTTGGACATTTTTCGTTTAAGCAAGTTTGGTTAAGTTGGCACCATTTGGATTCTAAATTATACCCTTGAAGTATGTAACATTCGTTAGGTCACAGCCTGTATAAGCAAAGGTCGCCAAATGACATTAAAAATGTATGAATTTATTTGTGGTTTATTTTACTTCAGCTCTGATGAATTTCAACTGCAAGTATATCTGCAATTTAATTTTATTACAATAATTATTTCACAAGTAACGTAATTAAAAGGGGAACGTATATTTTTCACCCTTAATGAAGTACACTTTTTATTATCATGGCCAAAATTTAAGCTTGGTATTGCACTATTTGTTACCCCTACAATTAATTTAAAATTAATTAGATGTTTCTACTCTTCACTTTTTCATCTCTGCAAACGACGCAAACCGTCCATTAATTCTTATGTTAGAGGGAAACAATTATTCGTTATGTGAGTAGCAATTTCTTGCCAACACGATTTAGTAATTTTTAAGAAAAAGACGAAATTAAACTTTTTAAGTAGATCTTCTGCGACGTTAATAGATAAATTAAAATGAATATTACTTCAATCCAGACAGACAAAACGAATATTTTTATTTATTATTTCTCCAGAGTATTCGTTTGCCTTTTGTTTACACAAAATTTGAATCATTATAGATAACGACCATTGATAACTTGATATTGAAAGATAAAAATGAAATTTCGTATATAATATCTTCATGACCGAGCATAATTTAGAATTTTGATAAGTATACATTTTTTATGCAGAATAAAACTCTGTACCTGACAGTTTCTTTTAAAAATTTATATGTACAAAAAAGTTGCAGAAGAATATTCACAAAGAGTTGTAGTAAAACAAACGACCTGTATGAATTAGTAACGTTTTTTTGTTTTGAGAAGTTTTTCGTTTGAGCAGGTTTGATTAAATCGACACCACTATGGTCGCCAAATGTCATTAAAAATGTCTACGTGTTTATTTGTGGTTTATTTTACTTCAGCTCTGATGAATTTCAACTGCAAGTATATCTACAATTTAATTTTATTATAATAATTATTTTACAAGCAACGTAATTAAAAGGGGAACAGTATATTTTTCTTCCTTAATGAAGTACACTTTTTATTATTATGGCCAGAATTTAAGCGGTATTGCACGATTTGTTACCCTTGCAATTAATTTAAAATTAATTAGATGTTTCTACTCTTCACTTTTTCATCGCTGTACCCGACGTAATAATTACATTTTACGATTTCGTTTTAAATAACATGCGGGTCTGTTCCCGCAGAGCCTAGTCAGCCTAGAACAACCAGGGCAGGGAAAAGAATCCCAGCTAATGCTAGGGATGTGCGATAATTCTGTTTCTGGCAGCGACCAGATACCGAGGTCAAGGCATAACAACCAGGAAAATCACTATGTATCAAACATATTGCTTTCCATGGAGACCGCAGTGGCGTAGATACGGGAGGGGGTCCAGGGGGTCTGGACCCCCTCCAGAGATGTCCGTGGTCGTAGACCGATAGGCGCATTCGCGCGTGGCATTGTGACTTGTGCCAGCCCTGAAATACTCCTAGGCCTGCCTAGAGGGGATTTATTGCGTAGATTCACACACTTTCTAAAAACCAGTATTCATTTTCAGTAGCAAATAATCGGACTCCCCCCCTCCCAAGAACAAAATCGTATCTACGCCACTAGGAGACCAAATTAAGTAATAGCTAATTCGATTTTCTTCGAGTTATTTCAAATAATATATCTGCTTATAACTTTTAAACATAATAGGCATGTCTAAAAATAATATTTTTGGCACACAGGCAAGCCTAAGTGATCCTATTTGAAACCTACTAAGTTAAATTTTTATTTGCGTTTTTTATTAGCCAATAGCAACCCTAAGGTTTCGAGTTTGAGATATCCTGTATATGTTTACGAACGTTATGATAAAAATGTAAGTATAATCTTATGTCAATTAATTCGCCTTTATAGGGGCTATCTATTCATATCATAGTAATATCAGCATGGCTCAACAAATTCCTATATTCTATTTCACCATTTTCAGCGATTTTTTTTTAATTTCGACTGAAAAAAATATAATTACATCATTTTGGAACACACTTTGTAAATAATACTTTAATAAACAGATGTAAAATGTATATTACATAAATGATTTTTTTGCTTAACCATTTTCTTAATGTTTGCTTTGCTGTAACGGGCTCTGGCTCTTATGATTTCAGTTTTTCTCTGTACACTATCATTTTAATCTCATAACGACGATGTCTGTGTTCACACCCATATGGAATACAAGTTCATTGGCATTTAATGCTCTCAAAGTTAATAGAAAATGACACTGAAAAATTGAGACAAGGATAATGTCCTTTCTGTTTAAGTTTCTGTATCAATCGAGTACCTCTACAAACAAGGGTGAAAATTCAATTAGGATAGGAGAACCCACTCATTCTCGGACAGCTTCTAATTTCCAGACAAAGCTAACGAAATATGCGACTTAACATTCTGTAGATACCTAATGATTTTTTTGTTATTGCAATTAGGTATAGACACAGATTTGGCGTAGCAAATTTATCAGTGGTATAGTACATTTAACCAACTTTAGAGTCAATTCTGTATCGTGCTGTTAAATGCTCGCTAAAATTTCCATATTAAACAGGTCCTTTAAATGTCAATTGTAAATGTATATTCTGTATTCAAATTCTTTTGGATTTAGTTTCTAACTATTGGGAATCTGTCAACTACAAAGTGACGAGTTCTGTGGCGGTGAATATTCTCTTATATTAAGAACAAACGTGAAAATGGATCTAATTCCTCAGATATGATTTAAAATGAAGTGCTAACAGATTGCATACGATTCTGATGTCATTGTAGCTGGCAGTAATTCCCATGGTTTATAATCTCCTAGAAATTATTATGCTAGTAATGGTTTGAATTTAGCAAATTTTTTAGTTATATATTCACGATGCACTGTATAACCATGTAAAGAATATTATAACGTGCAATCAACATGATTTTGTTAGGGGTCGCTCCACAACTTCCAACTTAGTGTGTATTACGCAATATATATCTGAAGCATTGGATGATCATGGACAGGTTGGACATGAACAAGTTTTATGTTTTCAATAACAAGTTTTATCATATATTTTCAGGTATTAACAATATTGTGTGAAACTAACTACTCAGTGGACAAAAGCCCCAACCTGCGTTGAATTACACCCACAATATCTACCCATATATTCCTTATTATTAGCTTTTGTAACATTTTTTTACTGTTTAAGAAAGGTATTTTAAGCTAATATGTATCAAATCTCCTACAATTCCTATCAATGAAGTCATATGCATGCTCTCTGATACGAAACATCTAGGTATGCTAATGAACACCCACAGACAAAACTCTATTTAATAATTATCTTCATTGATAGGAATTGTAGGAGATTTGATACATATTAGCTTAAAATACCTTTCTTAAACAGTAAAAAAACAAGTTTTATTTCAGAAATTGTACCAACTAGATAATTTACAAAAGTAAACTCAATGCCGCAAATGCTGTAAATGTCCTCCATTCACTATTTGGCATTCTCCAAGACGATAGTAAAATCTGTCCACAGCATTCCGAATTACTTCAGCTGGTAAATTATACATCTCTGTTCTAATATTGTTCTTTAAATTCTCAATATTATCTGTTCTAGTAGACCCTTTCTTTCAAATATCTCCAAAGAAAATAATCCAGGGGACCAATTTCTTTCATTCGGTATATTTGGATCAATTTCATGTGGAAAAATCATAGGTAGAGCAGGTATCAGGTCAAATGTTAGAAAATCCAGGTAGCGTGCGGCAGTAATACTTTCTTCAAAAAAGAATGGTTCCAAGATTATGTTGGTGATGATACCTGCCCATACAGTAACTTTTTTGCGTTAGCAGTGATAGATACAGTTTCAAATTCTTTATTTTATTCTGTGCAAATTCATGGAGGATAACACAGAAGATAATTAAGTTTTATTTCACTTGTTAAGTAGGTGTTTTATATAACCCTAAATACCTTGCTATTGAAAACATAAAACTTATTTATTTGGTATGGCTCAATTCGGTTTTCTATAAGCTTTTCAACGAGCCCCCTCACGCCTTATGTATTTGAAGAAAAAAGTAGGGGTAGCTGGGGGTTAGAAAAATTAATTATTATATAACCGAAAGATGGGAAAAAATCGAGATCAGTTAAAGTGTTTTGGCTTTTAAAAAATATATATTCAAAAGATATGAATTTTATTCCGTACTTCTGGCTATCCCTGTATAAGATAAATAGCGGGTATATTAAAATGTTAACCGGAAAATTGGTACACTCCTCATGTAACCAACGCAGATACTTAATGCACTTAATCCAGTCGTCCTTCCGTTTTGTTTCATAATAGTTTTTAGAACAACCAACACATAAAGCTTCATCAAATTCGTCTTCGATGTCGTATCACTTTCAAGAACCAGATCAACCTCGTCTGGATCTGAACTTGAACTAGTTCTTCTTGATTTCTTAGCAGGTTTTCGTGGTTTGCTCCATTGGGATTCATTTTTAGAAAATGTTTTTCTTTTCCTGACAATTCTTCATCTGACGTTAATACTACCCCTACATTTTTTTAATGCATTTTTAACCATTTCTATTATTGTAGGGATAGGTGAGATCTGTTGCAGAAGTTCTTCCGGGGTAATATCTTTTTTAATGTACTTTGTTTGAATAAAATATTTTCTTTAGAACTGCTTGGCTACGGTGATAATTGGCCAGAACTCTCTGCAGGTTCATTAAACTTGGGTGCCTCAATAATTGTGACAGAAATAGAAGGAAAAATACCTGTGGCTTTAAACCTTGCAACTGCATTAAAACTGTACATGACTTTCCCCAACTTCCTGAAAGAATTTGACCAAACTGTTGACTAGTTAGTTTTCTTCATGGATTAGCTCGCACCCATTGTTGGCGGGCACCGTAAAAGTGAGACTTTGAAGACTTGAACAATGCTCTATCGGGAGGTTGCAAATAATGTGACGTGTGGCTGGGAAGACATAACATCACAACATCATTATCGCGGGCTATTTCGAGGAGTTCTACTGAGCTAGAATGGGATGCATGACCATCTAGAATGAGTGTGACTTTTCCAGTCAGTATACTAGGAATAAAGTGTTCTTTCAATGTTGTGAAGATTGCGGTATTAACATAAGACTTTTCGAACAACAGAGGCAGGAGGCAGGCCATCTTCATATTCGCCTTTTTTATCTTCCTTTAAAAATACAAGCTGGAGGCAGAAATGTGCCGTCTGCATTCATTGCAGCATGTGATGCACGAAATTGTTTCCCCCTTTTCTGAGTAAGTGGCCATAGAAACACTTTTAAAGCTTTTTTCCGCGACAACAATCCCTGTCTTATTATTCATTTCTAATCCAGTCTCGTCGGTGTTATAAATGCAACCGGTTTGAAATAGTTTCCCACTTATGTTCGATTAATCCCTTGCCTTCGCCTTCACCTGCTGCTTTTATCAAACATAGTTCTGGATGAGGTCGTAAATCATAACTCACTCTTTCAATTTCTTTGTTAGCCTTGTGGGGTACCTACTTTAAGCTGTTCGGCAAATACAAATGCCACCCTTTGCACATCATCAATATTCATTCTGCATTTTTTTCAAAATGATTCACGAGTTTTATTTCATTTTGTTCTTCTAAATGACATTCAGATCTCATACGTCCTTTAGAAGAGTAATTTTTGCACAATCTTCTTTCTAGGGTTTTTCTTGGGCCTACGGAATTTTGAGCAGCAGCATTAACAGAAGAATTATCTCTGGCAGTTTACATAGAATTATTCAAAGCTTCTACGCTCCACGAACCACGTGTAGATGTTGGTTGCCGTTTATAACGAGTCGACATATTGACTAAAATAAAAGTAGAATACGAATTAAACTTGCTTGAAGTTATATTGCACCACTGTATGCCGCTACTGACGGTCGACGCCTTTTGAAATATTTTATATTCCTTTATATCGATTAAATGGAGTATACCTCTTACTATTTCCGAGATTTCCATGATGAACGTCCTTAAGTGAATCGCCCTATATCCAACAATCACTTGAACACTAAAGAGAAATATCAGAAATGAGACATCCGAGAACTTGAAACATTCCATAACCTTCAAAGAAATGCAATAACCATGTAGACAGCGATTCTGCAGCTTAGCGTCGGCAACATCTTGATGAAATGGCATATCCCTCCGGATAGTTCGCAACTAATTTCTGCATTCTCCTGTTGCTCGGCGACAGATCCTTAATAAATAATTCTTTAACTTGACTCGCAGGGGTGCTCCCAGCAATCTTTCCTCAGTTAACTAGAATCTGGAACCCCACTCGGAGTGGAAGATAAAACAGTATATTACAAAATGATATATTACTACAATTTATTAGACATTTTACATGTCTGCTATAAATTACTCTGTTTGATATTATAAGGAATGTTTCTGAACTATACAGCCTGTTGATATAAGTGTCATATGTCAATTAGTAACCAGAATACAGTAGAACAAAAAGAATAGTATTCCGATAGAGTACAGGCATGTAAAAGATTTGTTATCAAATATAATTTTACTGAATAAATAATATCTTGAAATATATCACTGTACTATAATATATCTTCTGTATCTACACAGAAATTTATAATTGCTATTAAACTTTGAATCAATTTAAAACTTCAAGTTGCCGAGCTGTTACGGGCGTTTCCGTTTTCTGTATGTTCTAATATACGAGTATATTTTAAGTGTTATAAACACATATATGTTATATTTATGCGATCAAGTCGCTGCTGAAATTGAAGAAATACAGACACAATAGTACATTTGTTTATTACTTTGCACCATGATAAATTTTTTTTATGATTTATGAAGTAAATTACTTAATTTCTTCTTTAAAGATTTGAGCGAAAGTGTAGGTTAGATTATAAAATAATTTATATATATATATTGATCAGAAAACATAATATTTTCAATATTAATAGTATTTACTTTCTTAAGATTATTTTGTTTTTAGTTTTGCATTCAACCTTACAGACAATTAAATAAATACTTTCCCAAGTGTTCTAATAGAAGATGAAAAATTGCACTGTGAACACTAAATAATATTTACAATATTTAGGAATAACTCTTGGATGTTTTCATTGTTTTTAATTAAGAAACAAGAGACAAAAGTCACACAAAAATGCCGAAATAAACACCAACGTGCTTTACAATCCACAAAGAACTTTTAAAATATGTTCGTAAATAACTTGGTAATCTGGCAAGCTATTAATATGACATCGCAGTATCATCAATATGGCCACCGTGACGTCAAGCGTGTTTTACGCCGTGTATTCCGACATTTGTAGGTATGTTGAAGTCGGTAAATTTAAATTTGTAAACAAACACTGTTGATACTGGTTTATTTGCCTGATAGGTATATAAATAATGATCACTACAGGACATAATATTTTTAGCATTGTATATAAATCTTTATATTGTAATAAATTTCTTTGTTTCGTGTAATAAAGGTCGAATTAATTAATACTTGAATATTTAACAATATCAATAAAATAGGTAAATATCAAAGGGGTCAGCGTATACCTATAGTGTAATATTAATAAACAATTTTGGAAAATTAAAAACACGTTTAAACAAAATATTTTATGTAAACGCAATGATTACATTACATTATGTTTTTATTCATATACCCATTCACATTTATCGAATTAGAACCTGAAGTCTTGAGTTCAAATTCATTTGTTGTGGTTCCCCCAAATGTCACTACTAGGAATGGTACTTCTACTAAGTCACTAATAAGACGCTACAAAGCAATTAACAATCCTTTATTATAATTTTAATAACTTGTTTCACTGCTAGGGGTATTTATACATATGTATAAGTTACGGAAGGCAATACAAATATACATAATTATTTTATCATATTACTTGAACCACCTAGGAGCAAGCATCCCACTCTAGAGGGGAATACCTTGAATCCTCAATATGAGTTGACCATGTATTATGAGCTCCAAACTGTGAGCCGATTTCCTTGTTTCCACTAATTTCTCTCGATGACTCTTTTGTACAGTACACTACCAAACCCGTTACATCATTTCTTAACTTCAAGAACTCTTTTTCTTTACTTTCCTGCGCTTGAACTAAAATAGAAATACAAAATGTCTTAAATGACATATTTTATTGTTTTTAAGTAAATATAAAATATACCTATAATTGTATACAGAACGAATAAACGTCAGTCTCTTTTGTTTCGTACTGCTGGTTAGCAGATAATGTACTAGGGGGGAACTCTAGAGGGTTTTCTAGAAAGTATGAAATATAAAAACATTTTTATAATTTTACAGTAAAGTCACTGTTTAATTTAGTTAAATACAAATATAAAATTATATTACCTACTTAACACTTTCTCGTTTTAAGTGGTGAGCACACTACTACTAGAATCTTCAGGAAGTGCACTGCAATTAATTATTGATATAATTAAACAAACTAAAGAATTGATAAATATTATGAAACTACCTAGTTCTAGTTCTTCGCATTCTTTTTTCTGAGTATTTCAATTATTTTTTCTTTTTAATGGATAAAAACATCGATTTCAGGGGAAACTTCTTTCCTTGATAAGTTTCGATATGGAACTGCAACATTTTTTAAAATGCATCATTTTCGTTTATTAAAATCTGTTTAAAAAAAATGTTCTCAACAGATATATTTTCTAGGAATTCACTGTAGATTTTGCAGATCTATTATTTCTAAAATACGTTAAATCGTTCATCTCTGGGAAACCTAAAAGTAAATGAATTATTCTTAGACATGGTATCTGCAAATATTTTAATATTATTTATGTATACCTTATTATACATAATATAATAGTAGATTAATGTAAATTTTACAATTACTTTTCGATCTTAATGTCACAAAAAATATATGTATGATTCAAAGATTTACCTACGGAATTACAGTAGTTCCTGGATCCGTTAGATGGAAACGTTTTTACAATTTGGGACTGTACAAGACATTCTGTCTAAAATAAATATAATTATTATTTACAAATTGTTCATATTCTACATATCTGTAAAATGTAATTTATCATTATGTACTACATATTAAAATATATACTTTCGTAGGAAGGAAAATAACTTTTGATATAAAAAGTCTTTAATAATGGTTAAATAATATATAAACTGTAAATAAAAACTAGATATACATTACAAACACTATATTATTCAAAAGTTATAATAAACTATCTAGGATTAGAAACGAAGATAAGCAAAACGTAAATAAACAAAACCATAGAACGCAATTTAATTTGTAAACAAACCACAGAAACATGATTAAAAATGGCTGCCAGCAAACTATGACCCTAAAAGTGGATGCGCAGACATCTAAACTCTTTCTATATCTATCTTTATACAAATAATAAAATGAACTATTAATGAGTCACTTAATTATTAATTCCCTATTGAAAACACCTGATATTCTTATTTCCTAGCCAGCAATAAAAATTCTGTTGCAAAGTTTTCTTCCTGTTTCATGACACACATGATTAGAAATTCTTCTTGAACTTGTACAAGAAATACTGCCAACAATACTTAGTATTTGATTTTCTGCATGAATTCAAATAGAATATCGTTTATACTGATAACGATAGATGAAACTATAACTATATATATCGTTAATAGACTTGACGACGTCATTTTGTAAAACGCAACCTTCATGAATAAATTCTCTTTGAAGATAAATAATGAATTTGCTGACAGTTGATATATCTCAAGTGTGTTCTACTTCAGACAGCACTAGATAATTTTTACCTATTTGATCTATAATGATTTTCCGGGTTGTTGTACCGTGATCTAGTAACTGATCACTACCAGTAACAGAATTTAGCCGGGATTCTTTCACATGTCCTTATTGTTCTCAGGCTAAGCTCTGTGGAAGGAGAATCGCTATCAGTACTCCTGGACCCGCCCATATATTGCTTATGGATTCAAGAAATATTATCAAATATCATTCGAGACGATGGTCTTCTCAACATTTTTTCACGATTCTGTTTTACGAATGAGAAAAATTTACTATTTTATCTATACGAATTTTTACTCAAAATTACACTTGATATTTTACCAGGAAAAATCCAAACTCGAAAAAAGATTATTAACGACCGAATTGGCTACGGAGTCATTTGCTTTCCTTACCTTAAAGATTTTGCAGAATGGCAGTTAAGTTGATGAAAACCGATAAAGCAAAATTTTGTTTTTTGTTGTTTCTTATTGGCAAAGATTTTAAATGTCGTTTGTTTCATATCATCAAAATGCATTAGTGGTATTCTAATAATATAATCTTTCTAAAAGATCCAGCAAAAACCTCATGCAATTTGAATATCAGTGAAATTGAATACAATTTTGGGAACCGATAAATCTAAATACCCAGAATAAAAGTTCAGATTAAGAAATATATTAGGCCTGTTCCTACAAGAGATATTGGTCCCAAACTGTGGTGGATGTATTTTCAATGCATGTAACTCAGGAAGTAGTTGGACGAACATTTAGGACAATTTTAACTAGTTGCTGATTATTGTGCGATATTTCAGGTTTATAAGTCATCTTATAGCGGCCTAAGACCTCTGAGACTGAGAAATGACCTCTACAAGTGTTTTAAGGACAATAATAGACAACGAATGCCGACATTAGATTTCAACTTGAACTTTTCATGGTATATTAAGAAGGTTAGCATTTATTTGTTGACTCTCCTTATCTTCTATAATTTTTGTAGTCATTTTCCAGTATATGTAAGATATGACGAGTTCTATAACTGGATGTGTTGAAAATAACTATTATTTTATTTTTATAAGGCCTTACTTTTGACCTTTTTAGATTTGGTCATGATGATTTTTGTTAGTACTGCCTATTTTCAAAATGTATTTAAGTATAAGGTTGTGCCGTCGATTCAAAATTATATTTTATATCCCATGTCTGACGGATCGTAAAGCACCTCGGAGCCGTTATGATAAAAAAGTTGCCCTTATTTTTTTACGCATTTTGACGAGTGGCATGGCTTCTTAAGGTTTATCTTTAGATTCCTATTACTTGTTTCTATATAATATTTCTTTTAAGTTTCCAATTTCGACATACATAAATTCCGATAAAATATAGAAAATTAGATATATTTAAAAGGCAATAACAAGCTACCCATATGATATCAAAGGAATGGTAATTTAAGGTATAAAAAATGTTAAAACTTTCAAAAAGTCAATATACGAGTACTTGTATTAGGATATAGAGTATACGAGTATTTCCAATTTTTTAGGGTAATCTTTATCTTTTAGATATATTGGTAAGTAACTTCCAAAAATACTTTTTTCCATTGATGGAAAATAAAAAAGATTAAAGGAGAATTGTTGCTGCCATATTTTTTGCAAAGTTCTTCGAGATAAAGGGGTAAGCATCAGTATTTCATCGGCAATTTAACTCCAGTTTAATATGGACATGTAGGTTATTACAGAAAAAAATATCTTGTGTAATTTTAATAAATATACGAGTTATAGATACGGCTTTGTTCTGTGGAGGACAGCTTTATCAAAGACTACGTTCTACGTACTACTACGTTCTTTGAGAGTTGAAATATTTACATTTAAATTAGAAAATGTTCTCCTCTGAAACTGAAAAAAATCTTGAGGTAATTCGACGGCTCCAACTGTGTAATTCGATTGGTTGTACACTATTAAAGATCGATGTGCAATTTCTCGTGGCATCGACACACACTCATTCTCACTACATATTTACTTTAGTAACGTATTTTTAAGTAAAACAAGAAATTATCGTGCAGCCATCAAGATAACGTCCTGATTTTGCCCCCAAACATAAAGACCTGAATACGGGGTTGGCCCAAATTATCACGTAAAAATTTGTATTTCTTTTCTGAACTACATGAGACTTTAGATAACTGATTATTTAATGAAAATTTATTATTTTTACAACCTCAATAACTTACCTGAAGGAGTGCACATTTTCAGGAACAGCTTATATAGACATATAATTTCAAATTTGATTTTTTACAAGAAGGCGATCTATATTATGCGTACCGGCAATTGCGATATTACAAAAGCAAAATTTCAAGAAACGACTAGACTACTATACTAGTGACCACAAGATGTAGACACTTACATTTCGCGGACTGATGTCCATCTATTTGCTACAGAGAACAAACACCAGATAGGCCTTATATATGGCTTATTGATGAGATCTAACAAGTCCAAAACTGGTATATATTTGGTGGCAGCGCTGACAACTCATTGTAGCGCTGTTTGTATAAATTTTTCAGGTGTAACTCAATCATGGCCGAGCCGAAGCATTAGCCCACAGAGTAGTTGTTTCATGAAATTCCGCTTTTGATTTTTTTGCTTTCACTTATATTGCATTGGATTACACAAGTTGGTAAATGCTTTTTAACGATGAGATTTGAACTTGAACACTAATGAATAGCTTAAAGAGGCGACTTCAGACATAACTGAGATATGGTCGTCGAACTGGATTACATAATATATTATAATCAGTTGAAATTAAGCGGCCAATATTAGTTCATCTCTGACAAGTGATAATTATTGGATAAGGACTACAATAAAATTGATTAGATACGATTGATGTTAACACATTCCATGAGATATTCAGATATCGGTTTTATCAATAAAATTATTATCATTAAGTGCTAACATGTTTGTTTCAATTAAAAGCATTTTTTTAAAACTCATGTACCTACCTATTCTTTATTTTTAATTTACCTAATTACTGCATGGTTATCCCTAATTATTGTTAAAATTGGATAACGGGATGTTTTTTGGGGTGAGAAGTCATAATTTGGTATTAGTTTTTATGTAGCGCGCTACGTGCGCTATTATTATTTACTTCCCTAACTTTTTTGACAGTACACTTCTGGAATTTTTTTTTAATAAATCTATTTCTTACATCTTTTCTAAGGAAAATCGTACTATTGTTAAACATCGTGAAAACCAATCATTTTTAAGAAATATGTCAGATGTGGAGCAGGCGTTTTTTGTTTTTTAATATAGCTAATTATTTGTTATTTTGTATTTTATTTATTTTTTTATTTTATTCAATTAAATAGAATTTTTAATTAAACAATTAATAAAAGTTGTATTTAATAATAATAAGCTAGATGTTATTTCAACAGCCGTAACGAAGCATATTCAGACCTACGTTCTTATAAAAAAAATACGCTTTCTTATGTATAATCACCCTCTGTATTTTTAGGGGTTGTTCGTGGATACTCTGTGTAATTTAAAAATCATTGCTGAATAAAAGGTTGAAGACAACATCCAAAATGTTTTCCAGACACCCTTATTTGTTGTACTTAAATTTGACTCACACTGTATGGTACGAATAATGCCATTTAGTAGTAACACAAAAAGAAAATTAAAAGAGACCGCGATTATTTTGTTGAACGGAGATAAGTGTGTGTCAAACTGTTCAGTGAACATCGATCCTTGTTGGCTAGAGTTGTATCAAGAAGAAGTAAGTAACAATAAAATAAAAATCATTTAACATCTCTATGGAAGCAGATAAATAAATTTTAAACTGTCAAACTTGACATACGTTTAACATTTTTAATACGATTTTGAGAACGAAAACAGAGAGGTTTTCGAAACGTCAATAATACGGAAGTGCGCGATAGTGATGTGATTTTTGTTATTTTTTACTTATCTGTTTTTTCAGTGTGAGATTTTTCGTTAGGCAAACATAGTTTCAAAATAACCCTTGACTGTTCCGTTTGGCGCAAGGGCTTATTTAATTAATGCATCATTATTTTTTCAATAGAAGTGTGGCAAAAACCCAAATTATTGCTAAAGAAAAACTAAATTTTTATGCTATGCCACAAATAAATAGCTTTAGACAGGTATTTAAATAGCTTTATGTAAAGTTAACGAAACATATTAGATTGTGTTAGTTTATATCATCAAAAATAAAATCTTATCGCAACTGCTGTAAATTCATACTTACCACACATTCCTATATTGTGTCATGAATAAGATATAAGAGAATGATGAAATTATTAATCGGAAAAGTTTTTCCATTAAAAAGAGAAACGAGTTATTATTTGTTTTGCGAAGTAATTTGTGATTACCACATTTTTTACAGTAAATATTTTAACAATTTAGGGAGAAGAATTGCTACCAATAATAATTCAATATGATTATTGATATGGTATACAAAATAATTTTCTATATTTAAAATATCAGAAAACATTTTGGGCAATATTGAAATATGTTTCATAAAATATTCTTTATTTTCTTGATATTTTGTACAACGGTTTGCATTAATTATAAAATGGTATTAAATAATGAAAATTTAATATACAGGTGTCTTTAGAAGCAGTCTTTACAACGCTGCACCAGATACAGTGCGGCTCAAAATAAGTAGATTTAGCTAAACGTTAGTTTATTTTAACAAAATTGCATAAGGCATTTTAAGTTTATAAAAAAACGATTTCAAAATTGCAACTTCAGGGTCGTATAGCGTCCAAACAAAGCAACGTTGAACTAAGGTAAATTTAGGTAAACCGACTTATTTTGACTCGCACTATATCTGGTGGAGCGTTGTAAAGATCTTTTAGGGACACCCTGTAGATATTTAAATTCCTAGAAATTGTTAAGAAACTATTTTATCCATTTAAACCTATAACATTTTGATATGGTTCTATTTAAGGATTAAAGAGGTCGTACTGAGTTTAAGACTGTACGTGCCATTTCCTGTTTTCTTCAACTTAAATGAGATTTATCCATTTCAGTGGTGCACTTCCTATCTCAAAGCCATAACAAAGAAAAGCAATTAGTTACTAATTTTAAAGACGATTGAAGTCTTATAAAGATTAATGATTCTAAAACTAAAAACTTCTGGTGCAGCTTTAGGAGTTTTACTTAGTAGTTTGTATGCTTGCTCCGAAACTTTAACAGAATAACGTGACCAAAAAATAGTTAACGTTTTATTAAACTGAACACAATGGCTTTAAATTGATAACAATCTTTTAAAACTATCTTTAGTAAACTTGTTTTATAGCTTTTTTCTTTCATGTTCTTTCTGTTTCGATTCTAATGGATAATAAGCACTTGAACTGAGAATTTGTCATGTAAATTTTATTATTTTATCGTAATTTCAATTGATAATTTTTTTGCATTTGTTTACATTTTATTAATTAGTTCGACCATAATATTAATTTCTGAATGTTAAAACACATTTCAGTTACAAGCGTAAATAAAAAAATATAAGACATTCATAAATAGCATGAATTTAATCAGAAAAAATATAATACTGGAAAATTTTAAAATGTATTAAATAAATATTTATAACGGTTTAAAACAAGAAAGACAACATTAAATTTTATCAATTTTCAAATTCAGCAGCTCTTAGTAGTAGTAGTTAGTATTTAATTTTTTTTATTTTCTATAGGTAACAATCAAGAAATTTTAAATAAACGAAGAATTTTGTTCAGAACGTATTTGGGAACAGATGCGTCACGAAAAATGGAATCAACTTTGTAAAGAAAATTTTTGTAGAATCTTTATAGTTTCCGAGAAAGAAAATATTGAACTTACATCGTGAATTACATCGCTGGGCTACTGTAGTCTCTAGCCAGGCGATTTCAAATATCCGATTATTTATCGTATTAACTTTTTTGTGATGGAAGTATTTACATTTGTTTTTCAAATATCAAAAATGGCTTACGCCTATAGCAACTCGCATTTGATGGATATCGTTTTAATTTATGGTAAAGTAAAAATGCTTTAGTTCCCGGGAAACATGTTACAAATGCAGTTACTTTTACAACGGTGTGCAGTGAGCGCAAGTGTAGGCAAGCGCATGCGTGACACGGGAAATTTGCAACAGAATCGTGGAAGAGATGGAGTTCCAGGGCGTACACATCCTATTGCAGCAGTGTGGCGTGTCATACACGAGACTCAATTATATATGTACCATGTACAGCGTCTACAAGCATTAATACCAAGATATTGGACAAGGAGGGCCGGTACCATGGCTGCCATGATCTCGTGACTTTAAATCATTTGGACTTATTTTTGTCTATATATTTAAAACATTAAGTATATTGCACCGAAGTAGACACTAGTGATGATTTACGCAAACGTATCATAACTGTTGCCAATAACTTACAAGTTCAAAGCGGACAGAAACTGGATAAAACAGACCCAAAATGTTGTTGTAACATCGAGTATGTTAAACTATTTTATTAATTAAAACCACAACTTAATACTATTAATAATTAATAACAGTAGCGGCAAGAGCATCCTGTATAGCTTAACACGCTTGGACACTGTACCGACCCACTTAGATTCGTATGAAATAAGTTATTAGTTGTAGTAATAGTATTACGTAATATTGCTGAATAAATAAAACAGCAACCTCGTTAACTTTTGGGTAACATAAGAGAGCAGATTAACTATGTAAGTCAAACAATAAACTTGCAAAGAAATTAGATACTCTTTGATTACACCACACTGTATGAAAATAGGTGTTGTAAAATGTAATTTATTTCTTTTCTTCGGAATTTCTTTCAATTTTTTGTCCGGTTGGCGGTTATACGCTTCATCAGGTTTTACAGTGGACCACTTTTCAGTGCCGTGTGAAAATATATTTTTATATCATTTTTGAACTGCTCTTTTTGGTTTTATTTTTAGAAATTTGTATTTGTCAGTGTTCCTGTAAATTCAAATTTGTTTTTACATAAGTTCCAAATCACCCTGTATAAAATGGAATAATTAGGAATATTCATTCATTCAGTCTTATCATCAACAGTGTGATATTCATGGCCTCCTATAAATATAGATATTATGTTTTCTACAGATATACAATATGTTGTACAAGAACGTTAATAGAGCATCAAAATATAACAAATTTTTGTAAAATCCGTATATCCCATAACTGCTTTATTACGTCTCAGTCACGTAATAAAATATGAAATATGGACTTGATCCTCTCCAATAAAGAAGAATAACTGTTTGTATAAACTATATCCTTCCTTTATTTTCAAGATACAGGGCGTAAAATATTTATTTTTTAAACGTCTTGGGTTAGTATTGAAAATTTGTAGGTATACATATGAGAAGTTGTAAATAACCTCCTTGATACATACACATAATTTAATAATCTGTGGCATTCCGAATTATATACATATACAAATAAATGTTTATTTACTTTTTTATGCATAGTATAAGTAGACAGAATATATTTTTTGTATATTCTATAAAATTTCGCATCTCTACCGACTTGCAGTTTAACTCAACTGTGAAACCAGCTTTAAAAATGGTCCAAGACCAATTTAAAAAAAATATTTCTTTGTATGGTTTTAAACCTTCCCGAAAAACCTAATTATGAATTTATGATGTAACAAGTTATTCTGTTTTTTTATTTATTGTAAATTAATATCTACATTTTGAAATCAATTTACAAAATTTTTCTACATTTTTTTATTAGATTAGGTATAAATAATACTGTTTTGAACAATGACTGTATCCCGACCAGCATTGAATTACATCCACAATATTGTACCCATATATTTTTATTAGCTATTTTAGTAGTTTTTACTTTATTATAATAATATGTACGTAATTTAAATTCATTTTACTAATACTACTAGGTCATAATAATACTAATTAATACACTACAACGCAAAAGTATATTATTTTTTGTGTTGTGACTTAAATTTCGAATAATTTAAACAGAGTTTCCAATTTTCAATTATTTTTTTAAATGATAGGTACATCCTTAAAATTTCGATATACCAGTGGTCTTTACAAAAAATTTACAAAGCTATCTTTCGCTGATTTTGAGTTGCTCATTAGTTTGATTGGATTAAAAGTTTCAAAAAAAGATACATACCTACATAAGAAATCAATGCAGTATGTTTATAATATTCCATGTAATTTTTACTGAAATTTTACGGATTCTTTATTTAAATAAACTCATGCATACTCCCGAAAAGAAGAAATTTGTTGTTATCTATTTGTATACCCTCATCATTCATAATTTGGAAATCCTTATTACCTACCTATATTACATACTCCACTTTTTTTCTGCAACATCAAATTTTGAACCGTATATGTAGGTACTTCATTGATTTCACTTCGTTCATTAAATAAAATTCTCGCAAGTATTTGCGGATTAATTTGACATATTGAAAAGTATGTGTTAAGAGCTGTCGGATCGTAATTACTAATTTTAGATTTTCTTGTAAATCACTATTTAAATACTAAGGAGGCTGATTCATTTTTGATAATGATTCGGTAATGTTCACACGATCTTTATTATTATCGGGATGCTCTCTTTTCTTCGTAATAATACTCTCTTAGACCCTATTCCGCATCACTATGAGTCATGATTATGATACAGTTCTATAAGTTTTACCATAGTACTCTCTGACCATTTTAATGTACATCCCATGATAAAACGAAACAGAACAAAAACTCAAAAACCTCCACACATATTGTACATACACTTGCGACGCAGAAATACCCACAAGTGATGGAAATACTGCGAACCTCAATTCGTTTAGATCCACGCAACGAGGTTCGCGGCGAGGTTCTGTTACAAGTGAGTACACGGCTTTAGAGTGACTAATTCATAGTTCACAAAGGTCATACTCGCTATTAATTCTTATTAAAATGATGAATAACTAAATATTTGTTTTTCATTTTTAAGCCTATATATAAATATTCTGCTATTAATAATTTAAAAGTGAAAAGATATTTACACACTTCGATTCACAAAAAAAAATCTCCAAGTCTCCCAAGAACATAGAACATAATTTTGGTCAAAATAATTTTAGTCATTTCAAAGAACCCGTCCAGTTCCACTTTTGAAGTAAATATCTCGAAAATTGTATGCAAATAACAATATTTAGTTTTTAACTTTCACATTCTGTAAGTCGGCAACTTGAACTTTGAGGTAAGTTGGTTTAAATCCCTATATTTTTGCCCGATCAATGCAGCCCTGAAATTTGGATTATTTTTTACTGGTCAACCTGTATGTAGTGCTAAATAAGTTTCTTATAACAATATTTACATCTATAGTTAAATTTAAAAATGCATATTTTCATAGATTTCTGGACCTAAAAATCAGTATCTTTGAAATCTCGCAGATGACATGAGAAAACATTCCGGTTGTTTACTAAGCCCTAAATTATTTGGTTATTAAATGTCAAAAAATTGTTTGTATTTGTAGAAAACGCTATTTCAAGAATACGGTGCCCTTAAAATTTTAGAAGTATCTCCTGCAATGTATTTTACAATGTACAAGAATTTTTAGATAATTATCTCACCGTTTTATGAAATCTTGATTAAGGCTTTGCATATTTTATTTGTAATATTTTAATTCAATAAATTATGACGTTTATTTCTTATTTTAATGTGTATCTACTGTTTGTCTTTTGTTATATATGTTTATTATGCGTATTTTTATGACAATCTTAGTATTACATATTTATATTTTGTATCTTCCCTGAATGTATTACCATATTTTCTTTTTTTTTTTCTTATGTGTGGAAACACTTTTGTGTGTTTTACACTAATAAATGTCTAAATGTCTTAGTTAGAGATAGAAATTTGTGAACGAGTAGATCCATAAAATATGCTCCCCTTATATCAAAAGTTAATGAATCCGAGCATTTTTTAGTTTTTACATCAAAGAAGAAGAAAATCTGGGTAGAAAGTTTTCGGTGATTCACTCTATACAATATCGCAATGCAATTTAAAATATCTTTATTATATATGCCATAACGACCATTTCAAAAGAGTGAAACTGGCACGAAAAAGTTTTTGGAGCAGCCACGTTCCCATTTATATGGCAGTCACATACTGTAAGCTTAATTTTACAACATTTTATTTCGCTACTGACAGGAAACCGAAAGTTATGATTTTGCTGAGACCGCAAAAATGATTTTGCTGCGGTGTTTAAGAAGGACTCTACACTTCCTACAAAATATGTAGCAAGGAAGAGGGAGAGTAACGTAACGTCACGCTCCTATATCATTTATTGACATCCTCATAAGCCGTTCTCGGGATTTATATCTTTGCCGCAGAATCCCTAAATGCTATACCAGCAAATGCGCTTTTGGCTAATCTCGTTGCCGTACGTGTTGTATCATTAATAATTTTTAATATAAAATTTTTTGTAAAGTAGAATATAGCCACTTTTTGTAAATGTCAGCATCAGTAATAAATTATCCCTGTCGATTAAATTTAAAAAATGATATTTCTTTCAACCATCTGGAACAGTGGTAAAAGATTAATTTAACATAGATATTTAATTTAGCATTTACATTTTTGCTACCCTAAATCTATATTGTCTTATGTTACTAATATTTTAATATTAATTTGAAATTTTGTAAAACGCACAGTATATAATGTGTGTTTCAAGGTTTTGTACTAAAAAGTTATTCGTTCTATCACAAGGAAACATTTTATTCTACATCTACTGCATTTCTTTCTTAATGTTGATTTATAGGTATATAAGGCATTAAATTTGAAACTTCATTTGCGGATTAGTCCATAAACATTCTTCACAATTTATTATATTCTTACTGGATGTGGTATTCATTAATATTTACCTCAAAAGACTAATTCGGCGGTGTATTAACTTTAGCTACATGCAAATGTGTCTTAGTGTGTTCGTATCTTCTGGTTTCTATTCTGGCTCACATCCATAATATACTTCACCCAACAGGTTTAGCCTCTATATGAAGCTAATATCTTTTTCGACGAGATTTTGTCCATATCATCCTACACGGTGCTTATCAGAAATGAGGAGACCGCCAGCGAAGATGTAATCAACATCTTCACAGACGAATCAAAAAAGAAGGAAGGTGCAGGATGTGGGATTTATTCCAGATCCTTACATATTCGATACCAGTGCGCAGTAGATAGACATGCTACCGTGGTACAAACGGAATTAGCAGGTATAACCATAGCCGCCAAAGAAATTACCTGTAGACATACAACGGGCAAAACTATACAGAATCTACACAGATAGTAGACAATGACTACTGATCTTACGTAATCATAAGATAACAACTAGATCAGCATGGGAATGCCATCAGGCACTGGTAGTGGTCTCAACCAACAACAGTACATTTGTATGCTGGGTCAAGGACACGACCGATGCAATGACAATGAAGTAGCTGACAAGCTGGCTGGCAGCGCATCGGGTCTCAATATTTTTTAACCTGGTCCCTCCAGTATGCTTCCGTTTTCAGCATTTGTTGAAATTATCAAAGAGGACACCCATAAAGAGTTTAGGAAACGTTGGAATGAAGCAAATGGCTGTCAATTTGCTAATAAATTCCTAGAGTACCCCTGCAAGGATACAACCAAAAAGTACCTGGCTAGGTCTAGGACAAATTTTGTCTGGTGGCAAGTATTCAAACTGGACATTGCTGGCTAAGGAAGCACCTCTATTACATGAGGAAGTACAAAACACCTCTTTGTAGGGATTGCCAACAGAAAGACGAGACAATACTTCATGCACTCTGTGAGTACACTGCCATCTCGTCAATAAGAGCATCCGTGTTCTGGAGAACGATGGCCTTCTATGGCCTACATTAGAGAGATACGACGTCACCACCTTTTTCTCCTTATTAGGTTGGTTGGCGGCTCAGGTGGATTGATCTCCTAATGAGATGACAAGGGGCCCTATGGGGTGCTGTAGCCTTTTTGCTACCCTCTCGTCAATTCCAGAATTCCAGAAGAGACAAATATGAAAAATCTTGTCCGTTTCCCTGCTGAAAAGTGACAGTATATTTTGTGCCTATTCCTCACTCCCAAACACAATCGACACTCGGTCTCTTCAAGCAAGTCTTGTGCATGTGATTTCTTAACCGAAAGTATAAACCAATTAAAGTCCATAGGTCTGGCATATTTAATTCTATCAAGTGTCAAGTATCAAGAGAGCTACTCTTTGGCTTCTTTCTCCAAAAATATATGGAGATGTGGTAGATCCAGGAGGACTTCCAGGGTCGCTGACGATATGGAGTTGCTTCTGTTATCGTCAGACTGTTCTTTAAAGATCTTTGGACCACCAAACTATCGAGCAGTATGTGATCATAGATCTGTTAACCATCACATACACCCAGTAGATATAGTTGTTTAGGACCTACGGACTTTCCACAAATGGGTCCACACGTTTATAGCGACATTCTAGCTTTGTGGATTTTTTCATACGAGAGTTTCAGTTAGACGTCTTATCCAGAACAATTCCCAGACATTTCGCTTCCTCCCATTAAATTAAGGGGATCCTAAATTGACCAATTTGTGTTTCCTTGTAGAGGATACAATAACTGTTTTGTGGAGATTGACAGACATCTGCTTCCACTTTCAGCAGTGTAGTACCCCATTTAGAACTTCCTGAAGTATAGATGAAATACTATCTTCAGATATATTTCTTACCAACATGACTGGATCATCAGCATATGCCAGGATCTCGACTTCCCACATAAAGAGGATGGTGACCAGGTAGTCCACGAGAAGCGACCACAGCAGAGGAAAAAGAACTCAACCCTGCAAGCAGTCTTAAAAAAAATTTTGAGCAGGAAGAATTTTTGAAACATTACAGATAATACGATCGCCGCTTAAAACAAATTCTGAAAAACCTAATCCACGAAGTACGTTGAATTTTCGATGTTAACCTTTGCAACAACAATAACACTGGTAATCTCAAAATGAAATAAATAATTTATAGTAAGTATTATTTTACTATTGGTGTAATTTATAATAGGTACCTGGTTAGGTAACAAAACACTTCTCTATGTAAAGCTGATGCATTTTTGCTACCTGGAATAAATATCGTCGCCGAAAAATTTCTCAACTTTTTAAAAAACATCAGCTTTTTGGCAAAATTGCAACTTCTAAAATATTCAAGATATGACAAATATACATTTAAACATTTTTTTTTAATGATGGCAAGGTAGATAATATAAAACAAGTATATTACACCTACCACAATTCTTAAATAGACGGTATATATAATCTATTCTGATTTAAATTCATGAGTTTCTCCGAAAAATGAACAACAAGAAATATGAATTTCATTTCACTTTAAGACTCACTTCCATAAATTTTGCAGAATATATTCAGTTTCATTTACAAAATTTTGGAACGGTTTAGTAACGTAATATTAATATACTTAATTTAGTATGATTTTTTTTGTGTTTATTTATACAACAACAATAAACTTGCATATTATGCAACTACTGATATTCAAATTTCTCTGTAATTTGATGAATGTGGGGGCCTGACTGGATTTCGTGAAGCGATATCATTTACATAAACTTGCCCACGAGGTTTTTTACTATGTGCCTACATAGATATATTTATTATAAATTCTGTAATAAATCAGGTTTATAACCCAAGATAAAATATAGGCAAACACATTCTGCAAGCCAGCAACATGTTTATTTCGTCCATCAATCAAATGACATTTTTTGCTCTTATTCTCAAAGACGTTTTAAGCTGCATTTTATAAATAATAATCAAGCATACGTATAATATACAGCTATATTATATAAAGTTATACATTGAGGTACACTAACAAATTAATTAAATAAACAGCTACGTAGAAATTACTTCGTTGAATATGCAAAATTTAGGTTTAAAGTTATCATAGATGTACACTTAATATAAGCTAGTAATTAGTTTTAAAGTTTACTTTTAAAGTTTGTAATTGCTGCGCTGCTATATTCATACCGGCGGATGTAATGCATTTCTAAAGCAGATATCTAATTTGTTCTAAGGCAGAGACATCTAGTTTATTACTATCTATAAAAAATACACAGAAAAAAATGTAAAATAAAAATCACACTTCTCTAACAACATTTGTATAGTATTAAATAACTGTTGTCCTTCTAGAGAACATTTTATATTATACAGGGTGTCAGAAGGAATGGATCAACAATAAACTGGTGATATTAGACACCGAAATATTATGTTAGAGCTCACCATGCCTTATACGAATGTCTTGGTTTAAGAAATACAGTGTTCAATATTTAATTTTTTTTCTAAACTTTCCCAATAATTGCAGGAATAATAAATTAAACCAAAGCAAAATACGCTAATAATATAATAATAATAATATAATAATAATAATATCTCTACCCCTCATTCTAATCACAGGGATTAGCTCAGAAGCCGGAGACTTGTGCGGGAGAGAGGGCGGCATATTATTATTAAGCAGGCCGCATTTGCGCCCAGGAACGACTTTGGTAGGCCCTAACCACTATTCAGTGTAGGAATGAGGGAAACCTGGAAAACCTCATTAATTAGGGGGGTAGTCAACTATCAATCAAACCAAATATCAACCGGTAAGAAACGATGCGCAAACTCGAATCCGAATTTTTTTTTTTTAATCATTATGTACAATTTTGAGCTATTTATTAAAATTTATACTTTAATTACTCGAAAAACATAAGATTCCATGTTACATTGATAAACAAAAAAATTGCAAGTCGAAATATACTACTATAATTAACAACCAAATAAGTTAATAAAGTTAATATTTAATAAGACATCTACAATATTTTTTCGTTTCTTTGCATTTTCTGAGAACATTTACCATAGTAATGTATACTTTTTTACACCATCAGAAAGTAGAGATTTCAACGAACAAAAAGCCTACCAACTTTTTTAAAATAGCAGATGTTTTGACGTGAAAATTTTCGATTGAAAATTATATAGGGTACTTTTTCGATATTAAGTCAAAAGAAGATAAAAAAATAAATATTTTAAATAAAAAAAATGCAGTGTGTTTGGGACATATAAAGGTAAGTTTTCACCAAAATTTCGTGGAAAAAAAAATTTTTGTGAAAGAAAATTAAAAAACCAAAAACTTGGTTATTTGAATTTTTCACATAAATTTTGAGGTTATGTAAAAAAAGTGTAAATACAAAAGTTGTATATATTTGCCTAACGTACAAGTTTGCTTTTTTCCATAAGACTTGTAGTTTTTCGAGATAAACCGATTCTACCCTTAAAAACTCACCCCCTTCCATTTCCCGACCTCAGATCGCCCGTAAATTATTTTTCCTTTCATTTTTGTTGTATTCTATTCATTTTTCAATGGGTTTCATCCTATTATTTTTTTTTTTTGGTTTCAAAAATTATCGACCCTGGTCTAAAAGTCAGAAAAAGTTTTTCGGATTTTTTGTGAGACTAACGTGATTCTTGGCGATTTTGCGTATAGAAACTGATAAGAAGTACCGACTACTTATTTATTTTGGCAATTTTTAACAATTTTTTGCCTTTTTCAACAATTTCTCGAAATTATTGCAAAATTTGTAGGTGATGCAGCTCAATAAACTTCAGATTCGGTTTCGGAGAATCGAAATACATATACTTATTTAATGTAAAAAAATGTATTGCTATTATTGCTTCAAATAATTATATAGATTTTATTATCAATTGCACAATTTTGATATTTTTTGTATATTATATATATCAAGATGATTTTATCACCCTTTATGTAATCGCTTTTTATATATTTTTAGGTATTGACAATATTAAATAGGTAGATAGAAATAGGTCAGATCTCATCTATTGTGTTTGAATTTTCCCACAGTTTTAAAAGTGAACTTAGATATTTATAGAGTGTTTTCATTAAACCAGGTTAGTAAATTTAACTAGATTAATTTTTTTAGATAATTATTAATAGAACTTTGTCTGAGGAATTGTTCATTAGCATATCTAGCTGTTTGGTATCAGAGAGCATACACATGACTTCATTGAAAGGAATTGTATGAGATTTGATTTATATTAGCTTAAAATACCCTTCTAATACAGTAAAAAATGTTACAAAAGCTAATAATAAAGAATATATGGGTAGATATTGTGGGTGTAATTCAACGCTGGTCGGGGCTTTAGTCTGCAGAGTAGTTAGTTTCACACAATATTGTTGAAAATATATAAAAAATGTTTCTCTATGGGGAATCACTTGATTTAGAAATCTCCTACGAGGTTCTTCCACACTTCTTCTACAATTTCCTTCACAGAAATCTAGTACAAGTAACATGTCAACTTGTTCGCTGAATCTAAATTTTCTAGCCATTTTCCCAAACAAACAGTAGCAGAAATAAAATAGTTTTATTACCAACTGACAAATTTTAAAGACAGAGCCTACTACTGACTTCTTGATTTCTTCTAATAAACACGTAAGATGTTGTTCCTGAAAATCTTAAACAAAAAATTATAATTTAACAAGAGCTTTAATTTATACATTAAGAGCACAAATTTCGTTATTCTACATTAAGTATACAGAAAAAAACTATATATTCTATCAAGAAAAACATTTATTAAGTATATAAACCTGATTAAGTGTATGTCCTTATATATTTATAATTTTTAATTAAGTAACTTGTTTTTCAGTGAATATTTATTTATTAAGGTAAGTAGAATTATTTAATAAATACATAATTATAACGTTCTTGTATAAGTATAAACAAATGAACAATTTACTTATGTACACAAGTATATTATGGTCTACTAAGTAAAATTATTTTACTTAAATAAATAAAGCATAAAGCAGTTGTTATTTCTTGATTCAAATTTTTTTCCGTGCATGGAAAGAACAGCATCCTAAAACACATAAACTGAGAAAGCACTTTTATATAATTTCAAAATAAACGATTTGGAATGGGTTAGTTATTACATAGGTGTACACTGATTGAAATGGGTGGAAATTTCCATGTTTTGTTATGCTCTTTTTACATAATATTTACTGGATTATATATTAAGGAATAATCAGCTGTTTTCACCTAATAAAATTAAGAAATTTAATAAATAGTGTGGTAATACAATGTACTACAATCAAAATATTTACTTTTACTCAATTTATTATGAAATTTTACAGAATTTTCATGTGATTTCTGTTGCACATTTGAGAGGCACATCAACCTAACCGATAGCCTCATACGTTTTAGTTGTGTTATGGTTGTGTTGATAACGTGTAGTAATAAGAAATTTTTGTGGAACATTTGTAATACATTAAGTATAAATTGATATTTTGTTGCGTGTACACTTGCAGCTTGTGTTAATTTAAATATTATACAATTCATTAATATCATAGAAACTAAAACTGTACATTGTTTAAATGTTTTTATCAAAACTACGCCATTACATGTGTCTCTAAACTATAAAACATTCATCTCAAACAACATACATTATGTTTGTGACAGTAATAATAATAATTGCTTACAACAGATATTAATAATAGTTGCAGTTACGTTAATTATAACTGTAACTAAAATTTGAACTAAAATTATTTATTTTCACTCAGATATACGTATATCTATAAATATTAGAAAAAAAACACAAGCAATATATACTAATATTTCAAGAATAATTATGTACCTAGTATTTTCAGCAAAAATATTCAACATATTTTCTAATGCCAATGAAATATCTACATTGCAATACATTTTTAGATGATGGATGAACAAAACCTTCTTACAGATAAGAAAGGATAATTCACATTAGGTTTGTTTTAGCAGCAGTTCAAAACTGTTTGGAAACTATCAGAAATGTCCGTCCAACTATTTATTGCGTCAAATTCAATGGTAACGCGTTCTCAACTTAATTGGTCGAATATTTCTGACAGTTTCCAAACCGTTCTCAACTGCTGCAAAAACAAGCCTATTTAGAAGATGGATGGACAAATTCCACTAAAAAAATCTTCCTACACACAATGTATCTCTGCACCTGACAAGACCTTGTTCACTAATTAGAAAAAAAATGTGACTCACATAGTGTATTTGTTATTGAATTCTAATAAAATATACTGTATTTCTAATAATTTGTTAGTAAGAGTATATCCTACATATTATACTGACTAGCTTAAACTTGTACTTTTGTACATTTTAACAACCAGACTTTTTCCAATACATTAAAAGTAGAACGCTCTTTAACTTCATCTGTCATCACACTCTTAGTGTGGGTACAAAAATAATATAATAATTTAAATTATCTACTCAGTAAAATTACATATCTATATTTTACAAATCAATGTGAAATTACAGACACATTTTTATCAGTGTACAATGCAATGCCAGCTTTATATAATCTCCAACGTAATTATCGTTTTACAATGTTACTACGTTGCGACATGTCTATTAAGAAGCCTTAAATGTAACATAGCACATACTGTTAACTGCTCCATGATGAGCTTCACACCAAACAATGCCTGCGGCTCGATTTTTACTGTAATTTATGAGCTGCAATCGGGGGCAATCGCTGTAGGAGGGAAGTTAGTAAAACTGGAAGCTCTAGCGACAATCCTGACCTATCCCAGCTCTATTGATTCCACACACCTGCAACACTAGCTGCAATTCCCTGCGAAACACCATTTTCCTTTAAAGTCTCGCCTGCTACATAGAACAGGACGCAGGGGATCCAGCTTGGGACCGATTATAGCGGATTAGGGAAAAAGTCGTTTCCGCTTCCGTTTATCTGAAAGTTTAGTTGTTGCTACTTTAAGCAAACATTGAAACCTTCTTTTTTAACAACAAGAAATAGTAAAACTACTTTGTCAGCAGTTTATTTTAACTTACAAGCTGTCATATAAAGCGTTGACTAAGTATATGGATGATGGCTGTATAAAAATAATTGTTGTTACCTACGTATGTAGACCAATCAATTGTATTTATTTAGCTGTAGCTGATTTAAAATTTATTAACAAATCAATAATTATCAACGTTTTATTTAATTTACCAATAGAACCAAAATAAAACGTTTTTTATTTTCGATCTAATCTAGAACCCAAATATTGTCGATTTGACCAAACTTGTTTAAACGAAAAATGTCGCGAGAAAAGTTACAAGGTAAAGTTTCTTTTTTTATTTCTTGTTTTTTTCTTAACCCAGAACCCAGTTAACCGATTTGAGCAAGATTTGGTGTTGTTTAGTTTTTCTTCATAAAGTATGCAGTGATTAGGTTCTTATTAGGTTAAATCAGGACGTTCATTTTATTACAACCCTTTGTGAATATTTGTCTGTAACTTTTTGTAAGTTTCAATTTTACACGCAACTATCAGAAACGCGGACAGCAGTCTTATACATTCTTTGCTTCTTTGTTCACCAGATTAGAATAAACTGGGAACTGGGAGAAAGGTACAAGACGAAGAACAAATTTTAGAAAGAGTAGAAGATAATTCTGAAAAAGTATTCGATGTTTGTTAGCAGTTTTAGGAGTTGGCCGCAAAACCGTTTCAACTATACTCCACATGCAGCAGTTACAATTTTTACATTTTCATCCTGTACAAAATTTGCTTGAACCAGACCGCCTGTTCAGATTAACATTGTGTGAACGATTTCTCCAGTTACGTAACAGAGATCACACTTTTCTTGGGAGAATTGCCGTTACAAATGAAGCTGTTTTTGAAAAACTCTCACGTGTGGAGCGAAGAAAATCCATACGCAATAAAAGAGCATCACTTCCAACACGAATTTTTAGTTAACACCTAGTGCGGGATTATAGGACATTTCATTTTGGGGCCTATCAAAAATAAAATCTATCTGCAAGGTTGAACGGCCAACATTATTTGGAATTAATTTGGCAAGAACTTCCTGGGGCCAGTACTCATTAATGCTAGACAACAAATGTGGTTCATCATCATTCCAAACCGTTTAATTGGTCGAGGTGGTGACTTTACTTGGCTTTCTCGCTGTCCGGATTTTAATCCGTTAGACTGTTACTTTTGGAGTCATTTGAAAGAAATTATTTACAATTTTGTAACACCTAATACAGGGGAAGAACATTGGGATATAACACAAGACGCCGTACGACAAGTTAGAGTAGTTAGACGAATGTACCTACCTGTTGGTTTCCTATTCTCAATAGTTTCATAAAACGTTTAAGAAAATGTGTCGAAGAGAATAAGGAACAGGTAGAACATTTATTATAAATTAGTCAACTTACTATTACTGCCACCTTTCAGTTTATGTTATTATGTTATTTACTATGTTTATTATATATATACGTAGTTATTTCCAAAAAGTTAGTATGTGTTAATGCATGTTTTCTGTATTATCTTTATAACCGAGCATAACTTCGACTTTTGAGAGATACACATTTTTTGTGTAGCATAAAATTTTTTTCATATATTTTCAGGTATTAACAATATTGTGTAAAACTAACTACTCAGTGGACAAAAGCCCCAACCTGCGTTGAATTACACCCACAATATCTACCCATATATGCCTTATTAGCATATGACTTCATTGATAGGAATTGTAGGAGATTTGATACATATTAGCTTAAAATACCTTTCTTAAACAGTATAAAATTACCTGTTTCTGATAGTTGTGTGTAAACATTTAAACGTACAAGAAAGTTACAGAAGAATATTCACAGAGGGTTGTAGTGAAACGAACGCCCTGTATGATTTAACCTAATAAGCAACAGCAACACCCTTTTTTGCGACATTTTTGGTTTAAGCAGGGTTGGTTAAATCGACACCATTTTTGTTTTAAATTATAACCTTGCAGTATGTAACATTCGTTAGGTCACACCCACAGAAACCTAGCACAAGTAATCAATGTCAATTTGTTTATTGAATATAAATTTTGCAGCCATTTTCAACAACAATGTATAAGCCAACTAGAGTTAGATGTAACTTGTTTAACTCTATCAAGTTTTTAGCTCTTTTTCTCGATGGGTGTGTTATAAACGCCTTTGAGTGATCTAATCTGGATAATTCCTGTCAGTATTCAGACACTTTTTTTCCTCCACCCAAGTCAGAAGGGCAGTTTTAGCAGTAGCCAAGTCTATGCCAAGAACTGGTTAATTCCCCCAAATACCTGAATGACAATGTATCTAAACCAGAGTTAATCTGTTTCTGGTTTCCCACCGCTTTAGAGCTTTTTTTCCATACTCCATACTGTTCTTGCGGGTTCTCAGATAAATAAGATAAAAAGTTTATTCCAACATCTTTCTTAAAATGCTACTCAAGGGTATTACGACCGTTCCAAGAACATAAAGCTGTATTACCTACCCTTAGGAAATATTTTAGTAACTATATTTATATAAGCTTTTCTGTATCTCAAAAACACTTGTATTTTCAACGTATGTTTATACAGGGTTAACTATGACTAAGTACAAATATTTTAATGTGGGGATAGAGAAAATTAAGAAGTAACGAAATCGTCTTTCAAAGAAATTCCAAACTTATTTATAAAAATCTTTATTCAACGCCGCCTATGCGACCCGTCCACCGCACGTTTACAGTCAGAGTAGGCAACCAACTTCGTAAAATTTGCTGTCGTCATAATTCAATTCCTGTGTTTCCGTTTTAGTTCTGTGTTCTTCTTCAGTTTTTAGTGCCTTATTTTAATTTTAAACGTTTTGTAACGCAACGTAAACGTATTAAATAAAGGAATATGTGTCGGGTACAGATATTTTTCCACAATACAGGGTGTTTCAGTTCGAGTGAATCAAATTTTAACCACAGATAGAACTCGATAAGTAATTAAGAATTGCCTTATAAACCAAGGTTCTATGTCTCACCGTTTTCGCTCTACAGGGCCGTATTGGTCGGTTTTTACATCATATTATTTATGATATCTCTGGTATGGTTGTAACAATTTGATTCAAATCTGGTATGATGTTAATACTAACGAATGTCTATAATTTACTGCAAAATTTACAAATTTTTGTAGGTCAGTGGCGTAGAAACGGGTAGGTAGCAGGATTTTTGCCCCAACTTCTACGCCAATGACCTAATACTTATTTGGGGTAAATTTTTAGATTCCTTGGACAATTTGCCATAATACTTGTTTGAAATCGGTATAGTGTCTCGTTCTGCCGAAAATCTCATTAATGTGGGAGGCCGTTCTTCTGATAAAGCATTTAGTTTTGTAATGACAGCAAATACATTTCAAAGTAATATTACTTTAATATTATGTATTAAATTAAAATGGAACGTTTCATGTAAAAATGTTAGCAAACAATGAAATATTCTTTTTCTTATTGTTGTATCTTAGATGCTAATAATAGGTAATAGTTTGTAGGTACGGTTTTTACAATTTTATGCTTTATCAGAAGAACGGCCTCCCACATTATTGAGATTTTCGGCAGAACGAAACACTTGACCGATTTCAAACAAGTATTATGCCAAATTGTCCAAGGAATCTAAAAATTTACCCCAAATAAGTATTAGGTCATTGGCGTAGAAGTTGGGGCAAAAAAAAACCGCTACCCTACTTGTTTCTACGCCACTGACCTACAAAAAATGTATAAATTTTGCAGTAAATTATAGACATTCGTAAGTATTAACATCATACCAGATTTGAATCAAATTGTTACAACCATACCAGAGATATCATAAATAATATGATGTAAAAAACCGACCAATACGGCCCTGTAGAGCGAAAACGGTGAGACATAGAACCTTGGTTTATAAGGCAATTCTTAATTACTTATCGAGTTCTATCTGTGGTTAAAATTTGATTCACTCGAACTGAAACACCCTGTATAGTTCGTCGGTTTGTTTTTCTAAGTTATGGGACAAGACTGGCGTGGGTGCATTAAGAGTTTTCTATTATCTATTAATACCTACGCATTCCTTTCGTTCGATTTTCGTATAATAAATAGGCATTTTATCTAACTGTGAAGTGTGTTTTCTCGGTAGTGAATGACTTTAATAAGTGAAAATGTAGTTTTGCCAGTTTGTAACGAAATAATAAAAACCGAATGGAGTTAACTGGATTAACTGTTACATATCTATCAGATATGATTACTAATAAGGAATGTTAATTTTTGTTGTTTCTGCATTTAGAAACGCTGAAAAAAAAACAAACGCATCGTAATTGATATTGTTGACAAATATTATCTATGGATCTAAGCCATCTCAGTTGATGCTTATCACAGGCAACGACTTTTCGTAGGAAAAGAGGGTTTTGCCTCATTTTTTAAACATCGGGCTAAAATTCTGAAATAATTTTTTTATTGTCCTTTAGGTCTTTCTGAACACGTGGTTAAAATTTTTGTACTTAGTAACAGCTGTATATCAAAATTTATTCTCTCCTGTTCTAAAAAATAGCTCTTGTCCCTGTATACATAATACTCTTCTAGTATTCGGTATGATTAAAATATTGATCACATGCTTTACTGTAAATATAGTTCCGTTTAAGATATATTATAATGGTTTATATTTAAATAGCAAATTCGTCTTCAAATAAATGTTAATCTTTATAAATATATAAAATACTAGCATAAAGAGACTACTGACTCTACAATGACTCACATTTTAATGAAACTGCTAGGTATTCCCCAGGTAATTTTAGGAGAGTAATAAATTTTGTATGGGTGTTTGGGTATCCAATTCAGCTCTGAGTTGTAGGATTACACGGGTACAGATTACTTACACTCAAATCTAATAGATTATCCCTTCCTCAATGATGGTTTAGTTTGATCTTTATAGTTCTCTTGGATTAATAGGACTATTATACCTTATTATTATGGTCGGTTTTAATTGCTTGCTGTATTACACAGGGGCTTAAGTAGTTTTAAATGAAAATATCCACGTCCTCTTAGACAGGCAGCATCTCAAGTAGAGCAAACATTTGGAAGGTGTCGACAAATAGAATTCTAAAGCTTAAATTTTTCACTTAAATAAATAAAGTAAATGTAACTAAAGATTGTCCAATATTGACAATAAGTCGTGAACTACTGAATTTGCGAAATGAAGAAACAATGATAAAGATACATATATATATATAGATTGGTGTAGGAATCAATAGGGATAACACAAAGTCATATTGATCATGTAACTGTTGATGTTGTCACAGATTATGCTGGTGACCTTTAAGAAAGGTAGAACAATTAAGAACACTATATTCAACGAGTTGCTCGAAATATTCAGGAATAGTGGTGGTAATACTTATACCTGTGATAAAGCTTTCCGAAAATGACCTTATTATGCGAAAAAAATAGATAGTGCGAAGGTCGTAGACTTTTATAGTAGAGGAATCATCTACAAAAAAAGTCTTACCAGTTTATAAAACGAATTTACCTGACGATATAGTACTATGGGCCCATAGAAGGCCTCAGTTAAACAGCAGGTAGCTGTTTAACTCAGTCAAGAAGAAGAAGATTTTTTACGCTATTTAGGGTTCCTTAAGATAGGAGATACAATAACCATACAACTAAATGAAAACAGGCCACCTTTATCAGATGTCCAAGAGTGGAAAGGAAAAGGTAAACGGTTTTACACTTAGATATATATATGCATTGCTACATATAAAAGATCAGTTGGATAAACTGCAGTAAATACCTGACCAGTCTTGATAAGAAATCAGGATACAATCGCCTATAACTGAAACTAGTAAACACCTTACTGCTTTTGTAAGGAGTAAATGAAACCTTTGAATATAATTGTGTCCCATTCGGATTGACGAATGCTCCATCTGCCTTCCAGCACATCATATATAAAATTCTAACTCCTGCAAAATATATGTATAGTTCCCGAGTACTAGGATATTTAAATTCATTCCAAAAATACTGAAAATGTTTAGTTAATTTTCACACCGTATTGACTTATTAAGAAAAACTGGACTGATATTTAATGTCAACAAATGTACCTTTTGAATTACTTCTATTATCTGTATGAAATTTCCACTGGTGTTCCCCAAGGTAGTGTCCTAGGACCTCTTCTCTTTCTATTTATACTATTGACTTTTATAATTACCTTCAACATTGTCAATATCATCAGTACGCTGATGATACTCAGATATATTTCTCTTAATCCTTCTGACATTTCTTCAGCTGTAGTTCAGATCAACTCTGAACTTAATTCTATTTCTGAAGTATCATTGACTCATAACCTTATTTTAAATGAAACTAAAACTCAATTATTAATTTTTGGAAATAAGAAGAGTACCATTATAAGTGACCCATTTTACCATCAATTTAAATAGACATCCCCTTGTTCCTTCTGATAACTGCAAAAATCTTGGCTTATGGGTAGACAATTCTCTTCGATTTGCTAAACATGTTAACTATCTTACTCAGAAATCTTTTGGTAAGTTGAAAGTTCTTTACATGCATAAAGATCTTCTTAGCACTGATATTAAATTAAAAATATGAGACTCGTTAATATTATCCACTTTGGCATACTGCATGGTTGTGTACTGGCCTGCATTAATGCACAGGGATAAAGAGTCTCCAAAAGATTCAAAATGCTTGTATAATCTTCGTAAGTTTGATCATATTTCTACTTATTTTCAAAATTCGAATTGGTTGAATCTTAATACCAGATTTCAGATTCAATTATCTTGCTTGACATTTAAGATATTGCTCAATCATAAACCTGAATATCTAACCTCAAAGTTTATTACAAATTTTAATGTTCATCAATTACCCACTCGTAATCGTTATAAGTTTTGTTTTCCAAGGCATACAACTGCTATGTTTAAGCGGTCATTTACTTATAACGCTATAAAGAACTATTATTCATTGCCTAATGATATCAAGTCCCTCAAGTCTATTAGCAGTTTTAAAAAGAGTCTTAAAAAATGTTCAGCTAAATTACTGTAATTGGTTATTTTGTAATTTTTCAGTAGCGTACGTTCTGTTATGTTATGTTTTCTTAATTTTCTGGATGGTTATATGAAAAAGCACCGTATGGTGAATATCGCCATCCTTTGAATTATTTTCTTTTGTATTAATAATTTTTCACGCATTAATAAAGGCATTATTATTATTATTATTATTAATTCGTCAGTTTTTAGGTGTTACTTACTCATTTGTCCTCAGACAATTCATAAAAATCATACAGTAACAATGAAATGTTTAAGCAATAGTTCAGTACAACATGATTGTATTAATTTTGATTTCGATATGAAACTTTATGGACATTGCGAAACATTGTGGTGAGGATAATACTTTCTTGAAACGTAAAAGATCTTGTGGAAAATTGATATTACTACAACAGTATTGCTACCAACACTGACTTCTTTCGGACAAGTATCCAATATTTTATGATACATTGTTAATCAAGAAACAAATTATAACGAATTATTTAACTGTTATTTAATGAAATAGAAGAGAACAACAGCGTTTTCATGACGATTTTATTATTTAGTAATAAAGAGCTTTCTCTGCCCAAAGGGTTGCTGCTTCAGTTTTTGACACTTATCCTTCACTCGTTCTCTAATTCTAATTCTCAATAACTTTTACATCTGTAGGGTAGATGTTCTACTTTGACTATTTCATAGGCCTTCTTATTGGATAACCCCCCATACCTTGTACCTAAGTTAGAATGACATCGTTCTGACTTCCTAGCCTTATCAAAGCATCCAACGCTGTATAAGCCTGTATGAACCAATTTTTTACGGTGTTTGACTCCTGGATTACATTAAAATTCGTAATCATTAGTGTCAACACCTCATTGATGTATTCGTTCATATTTTCTAATAAAGATATCAATACTTTCATTAATCTCATATAATCTGGCCTCCTAGATTTGTCTTTGAGCCGTAAGTATACCGGAATATACTCACTGACTGTAGTAAGAGATCTATTGCAGTACAATGTTTAAACACCTCTACTCAAAGTACCTATAATGTCTTAAATCTAGTAGATAAGTTGCCATATTCAAGAAATATACGTAACCGACAGTATACTAAGTACACGTATATTAAACAACTATTTCTATAATTTGGGGTTTTCAATAAGAACGATATGATTTTAAAATGAAATAAAATTTAAATTAATTCAGATAGACCCAAACTTTTTATATATATAAAGTACAGTCAATAACATTTATGTTTTGAATAAGACATCATTTAAATGCCCACCTCAACATCGTTTACCTGAACAAATTCGACAAACTCTCCAAATCTAAATTTGACCACAAAGAAATTCTTAACATCTGTCGATATCGTTCACCATTCACTCTTACCTCATTTTGGAAAAAAAATGGTCCGATGATGCCATCATGCCATAAACCACACCATACAAAATCTTTAGCGAACACAGAAGCTTCTCGTGAGTCTGTTGCGGATTATTTGCACACGAAAAACGGAAAATTTGTTTATTAACATATCCACTTAACCAAAAATGAGCTTCATCTGAAAAAATAATTTTGCAAAATTAGGATCCATTTCAAGTTGTTCTAAACTCCAAGCAGTAAATTCTCGACACCGACGATGATCCAGTGGCTTTTTGGACCAACAATCTTATATAGGTGTTAATTCAAGTATTTTTGCAAAATCCGCCCAAGTTGTCGCCTTTTTAAGCTAAAAACTGTCGAGCACGACGAGGAATTGATAAATTTGGATCCTCTGCAACAATAGCTAATACCGTAGCTATATTTTCAACAATTATGTCGTTTCGTCATACTGGTGTTTTCACATCATGAAGAGGAAAATTATTTTCAAATTTCTCAACGATGCGAAGAATGGCAAGCAAAGAAGGGCGATTATTTAGACCAAAGTTTTCGCGAAGTGCCCGATAAATATTCACAGAAGAACGTTTATTTTAAAAAATCTTTGTATGACAACTAAACTATTAGATTGTTAGAATATTCACTATGTGCGCGTCATCAGCACCGCGTAGCGTTCACAACTTTGTAGGCTGTCAGGAGGGCTGTCATGTGTCTGTCAAAAATTATGATAAAATGGATATTAAATTTGCACGCGAATCACATTAAATTGAGGTCAGTTGGTAAACAAATAGGTCATGATCAGGATTCACTCATTGGATGCTTTTTACCTCAGAAAGACAAAAGATTCCCGCGTTAAATTCCTCGAGTTGGAAGCTAGTCAATAAATATTTATAATTATGTTCTTTCTTTAAATATTGGGGGTTGTAACTTTACCAATATACAACAAATAGAAATAGTGGCATCAACGTAGTTAAATAAATAGGTCGCTATATTATTAAAAATCTGCTAAGACTAAAAAAAACGTGGCAACCCTAATTCTATCACGGGTAATATTGTAAGTATCTTAAGTTTTCTCTCTGGAAAATTTACTTTTGTTCTGTAGAAAAGATGGCATAACTATCCTCACTTGCTTTCTTTTTCGAAATAACTTTTGTATAATCTAGTTTATACTTTGTGACACACTTATGATTTGATCTGATATCCTACTACTTACAGCCTACTTTAATGCAATTTATCTCCACTGCAAGCATAGACCTTATTATGATTGCAAGCGACTTCATTACTTCCACCCCATACTCTGCATACAGCGAATACTGAACATAAATGACAACTAGTAACAGATACAAGTTTATTACCATTGTTACTATATCGTTTAAAAATCATATCATTCTTGTTGGAAAATCTAATACAAAGAATAACAACGTCAGAATCAGGAATAAAGACAAATAAGTTGAGACATCTACGAACTATTACGAAATAACTAAACCAATGTGTTTCTACATTGTTCACTATTAGACCAACTTTAGTCCTTTACGTAGTACGTAAGTAGAAATTTGAAGTCCTTAACAAAAATTCATTTTGAAAGTTTCTGCAAGGTTTTGAGAGCGGATTAAATAGTCTTTAGCTAAGCGTTACGGCGAGCTTCCATTATTTCAAAGTATTTGTTTAGAGAGCCAGCGATTAGAAAGTTCCTTTAATTAAAACCTGATTTTCTTTGACCCGATAGGTTCGGCTCTAACGAGACAAAAGCGCCGGGTAGGTAAACAACAACTAGAAAATCCATCGTTACTAACTCATGTAATAGGTTATTCAGCTTACAACTTCTGCACATACTGAAGGAAAAGAATTTAATTGCTTTAAAGTTAGTGTTGTTAATGTTTTATAGTGCTAAGAGAAGAATACATATTATAAAAATGAGGGAGTTACAATTCGTGGTAGTAATAATGTTATTCGGTACTTCTGCGGTATGCAAAATAAAAAAAAATTATACGTTAACATAAAATAACGCAGTGGCAACAAGAAATTTTTTATGAGGAAAAGTTTATATTATAAAAGAATGAAGGGCATTTTAATAAAATACAATTACGTGCTTAACTTTTTACTCAGTTTTATGATATACGTTATAAGGTATAAATAGGATGTGAGGATTTAAAAAAAAAAATTTCGTTATCACCACTGGTCTTTTTACAATATTTTAAAATTATTGAGCTAATTCAGATTAGGCACTTACAGCGTATGAAAAAATGTGATCTACTTAAGTTATAATAATAGATACGTAGGTATTCAACTATCTATAAATATTTAAGTTAGTAACTATCGTTGAATATAAAATTAGAATTCAAAGAAAACAACACGTTATCCATTGCACTAGCTGTCATTATTATCATTTGCGGCCGGAAAATTGAACCTTACGGTATTTGATACCGTAATGTGTGTTGTCTAACAATGCTATTTAATATTTTGCATAATTTTATTTAAGTTGGAATTAGATTAATACATTATCTACTTTCATTTAGTAATATGAATTTTACAGTTCTATAAATAGTTTTGTAAGGGCATCTATTACATCACTAGTTCTGTAATGAAAAAAAAACGTTTTTATTAACACTTTTCTGTTAAATGAAACCCCACTTTAACATCTTCATATCTACACTGTCATCAACCAGAGTAGTGGATGCGGAACTTCTAAAACAATGATTAATGTATTTTATTAATTTTACGCATTCCCTGTACATCCCGTATTTTTTAAATATCCTTCTTATTTATCTAATATTTATATAAAAACAAATTTGCACACAATTCTGAATACGTAATCTTTAGTAATACAGGTAAGAGCATTTTTAATGTTAGATGAGACAAAAACAACCTCTTCCCCAGATAAACAAGATCAATCAAAGTGAGAGTTAGACCAGCCAAGATTAATTGCATACTAAAGTGTTCAACTTTTCCTCCTACATCTATCAGTTGACGTCGTCTGCAGCGAATATCCTTTTCAGAATGATTTCTCTCCTCAGTAAATTCCTGAGGGTCGCTTCAGCAAACCAACTGGCAGTCTGGGTCTTAGTGGTAGATTTTACTTTAGATTACCAACAAACAGTAATCAGGGATTTAGAGTTATTCAGCTTTTATACATTTTTTCAATTACTTAATGTCAGTACAAGTGACTAAAAACCAGTATTTTGAGCAACAATTACGGTTTGTTTAATTAATCACTTGATTCGTCTGTGAATGTACATGTACAGTTCTATGCATGATTATTTTTAATCTTATCGTTCAATTAGCTAACTAATTAACATATTAGCCTTGAAACATGATAGAAAATAAATAGAGTTTGGAATATATAACTATTTAGAACTTATCCGAAAAAAATTTGGGAATGTTCAACATTCATTCAATGTGTAACAAATACGATAATGCATAAAAGTAATATACGTACTTTGAAAGCTATTTAAAAATATTTAATTGCACGCCGCTGGAATCTGGTCTACTGTAATGGAATGACAATGCAAACTGACAATAGAGGAGTGTACGTAGTGTTTGATCGTCGCGCATGCTCAAATTAGAATTTTCCACGTTTACGTGATACGGATGTACGTGGGCTCACGGGTTTTTGAGTAATGTAAACAAAGACGTATACGTGCCAAAGAGGTAGCCGAAAACTCCCGAATGCACATAACAGATTGATAATAGACTAACCGAACAGAAGAAGCAATACTCGTAGATTAAAGTAATAATCATCGCTTCTGAATAATATGGTTTCCTGATAACTTACCCTACTTAAATTCATTTTTGAAACACGAATCTTACTATACGTAAACGCTTATGACGTTAGAGGATTGAATGAAGTAAGCAGAATAATATACATGGTTAACTATAATTAAGTGCAAAAATTTTAACCAAATGCTCAGGGAGGCCTAAAAGACATTAAAAAAATTATTCCAGAATTTTAGCATAATAATTTAAAAATAGGGCAAAACGCTCTTTTCCTGCGGAATGTACGCCTATGATAAGCATCGGCTGAGAAGGTTTAGATAAAGGCTACATTTATCAACAATGTCAACTACCATGCGGTCGTGTTGTTAGAGTTTCTAAATCCAGAAACGAAACATTCTTATTAGTAATAATAGATGATAGATAGGTAACACTTAATCCCGTTTGCTGCAGAATTTTGCATTCGTTTTTCATTATTTTATTACATACTGACAAAACTAAATTTTTATTACCGATAGTTAGATATAATGCCTATTTATTATAAGAAAATCGAACGAAAGGGATAGGTACTAATAGATATTAAAAACTTTTGATGCACTCGCATCCCATAACCTAGAAAACACACCGGCGAAGTATGTTGTGGAAAAATATCTGTATCCAACACAAATTTAATAACTATAAAACGTTTAAAATTTAAAACAGGCACTAAACACTAAAGAAGAACACAAAACTACAATGTAAACACAGGAATTAAATTATGACATAACAGCGAATTTTACCGTTGTGTTGCTGGTTGTCTACTCTAAATCTGTAAACGCCAAACGTGAAATCGGTAAAACGCCTCAGCAACAGGTTTTTCGAGGCCTTCTAAATGTCCTCTATTCATAACGTATGTACATTTCCCAATAAAACACCCTGTACAGAGGCCATGTAATAAAAGTATATCCAAAAGTCCTTGTTCATTACAGAAGATAGCAAAACTTACAATTATTAGTAATCTATTTAATAAGAAGATTCTGATGAAGACATAGAATATAAATTTATATTGTTTGAATGTACCTAAGGATCATCCTATACTCGTATAATGAGCTTTTGTATTATTTCGAAACCAAGCACTTTAGCGACTTATTAATAATTTAAATATAGGCGTTCGATAAATAGTTAAAAATCAATGAAATAATCCTTTTTGGTAGCAGTAGGTACTTCCGTATGCTTAGAACGTAAAACTGTCAGGCACACCAGACAATACGAGTAGCATCACTGCGACAATACGCTCCCGACTCGAATATAAAAGTCACGTCTGACCGACTTGTCTGCCCTTAATTGAGAGTATTGTAGTTGAAGAAGATATGGTCAATAACGCAAATAGAAATTTCCATAGGGTTCAGGGAACTCTGCGAGACGAATGCAATGCAATGCAGCGCCTTTATAATGGCATAAAACTAAACCGAATTACTTTATGAAGTTGGAATTTCAGGGCAATCGGATGTTTTGCAGATTATACCGTAGAAAGAAGTGGGTTTCGAGGAAAACAGAATTTTAATTTGCTTATTTTTAGCTGCATCCCAGTTTCTCAACAGTACAGATAAAAAACAAAACTATACATAAATTCTGTTGTTTTTAATCCAGAATTGCACTACTTTACTTTTTAGATAAAAATATGGCACTGTAGTCAGTTACCATTCCAAGTAGACACAAATTCATTTTAACGAAATTTAGTAATAATTACTTTGGGTCACATTATCTAATAGTAAGTTTTAAGAAGTATGAAAATAATGGCAGTAGACCGTGTCTACACTTGCTAGGTGAAGGAATGATCATAACTTTTTTATCTTTCTGAAATTTTGTTAGCTTTTTCTTAAAAAACAGTCATTTATCTAAAAATTTGATATTCTTGTTTGAAGTCAACCGTTTGCAAGAAAATCGACTTTTACATTTTTTGACATACTGCTGAATCCCTAATTCAATTCAATGACAGCTATCCTAGTATTGTTTTGATGATAATTTTAAACGTATGGTTCATTACAATTTCCAGAGTGGTCGCCACGTCATCAGTTTAGCTTCCTTGATGTTTGGCATATCGCTCTCTTCCTCAGAACTAACTTTCAAACTTTACTCTGGAAACTCTGGAAATGTTAAGGAAGCTAAAACCGACAACGTGGCGACGAGTTCGGAAATTGTTCTTCCAAAGTCAATTAACTCAAATTTGTATTTTCTCATAAAACGTTGCGTTTCTACTTTTGTCTCGTATGACCAAAGCATAAATTTAAAGTTATCGTCAAATACTATGAGAGCTACCAGTCAACATTAGGTTTGTTTCAGATATGTCCGTCCAACTATTTATTGCTTCAAATTCAACGCGTTCTAAACTTAAGTGGTCGAATATTTCTGACAGTTTCCAAACCGTTTTCAACTGCTGCAAAAACAAGCCTTTTGTTTACAACGTAAAACAAATGCGATTCACCAGTATGTAAAAAATTTAAACGTCAATTGTCTGGTAAAGGTTTATCGATTTGAAACAAGAGTAGCAAATTTTTAGAAATGTTCTTTAAGGAAGAGCCATCAAAATTTCAAAAAAAGAAAAAAGACAAAAAAAAGTTACGATAATTTCTTCAGCTAGCACGTACCTCTTATACCCTTTAGAATGCTATAATTTTAGAAATATTGTGCCTGGAACGGCATCTTTATAAAAATAATAAGTGTGCCAAATTGGGTAAAAATCGTTCCAGTATTAAAAAAGTCATAGCTAAAAAACAAATTAAATAAAATTACATCACGTAGCTCCTTTAATACTGACTTTTCGAAAAAATATTACATGAACTTGACACATAATTTTTGAAAGTAATATCACCCTCTAAATTTTCTGCACGGAATTTCCGGACACCCTGTATAGGGTGTTGCAAAAGTGTATGCAGGGTGTTTGTAAATAAGTGTGAAACATTTTAGAGGGTGGTTGCCGAAGTTATTTTGTGAAAAAAGTTCATATAAACGTAGGTCGAAATATACTTTCCGTTTCCGAGGTATAGTGTTTAAATTTTAATTTCTTAATTATTTTTGTTAATTATTTCAGTTTTAAAGACTGACTCGAAATTTGAAACACGCTTTGAAGGGATAAATGTGCATATTTTTGGAGTGATTCAAATATTTCTACTTGCGCCAGTGACGGTCATGCTAGAATACCACAACCTTTTTTAATGAATAAAAATGGTACGTCACCAACTTTTTTCTGTTTTGATATTTTTCTAGAAATCTGCCATCAATTCTGAATGAAATTGTTTTCTTCTATTTTTCATAGGATTCACCGTTTTTGAGTAAAAAATAAAACATATTTTATTGTAGATTTGTTAATATTTTATTTAAAGGTCTCTTTTACTAGTGTTCTTATTGTCAAAGTAAAAATGCAATTAAGCATTGAAAATAAAATAAATGTGGGTAAAAAATTCTTCGATTTTGAGATAGATTAAATTGTAATCTTTTAATTTTTTTCCTTTAAATATTTCAAAAAAATGTATTTTCTAATACAGAAACATTAAACAAAACCAATAACACAAAACAACAGTAATAAAAATATTTTTCATCACAAATGATACAAGAGACAACTCTTCATCTTATTGACCGTCATATTCGCTGAAATAGTCCTGCTGTATTTCTTATTGGCTCACAGCCGGCTGTAATTCGATTCTTCAGGTCTTCAACATTTTCGACAGGATTGGAGTAAACTAATGACTTGAGAAAACCCCAAATGCAAAAATCTAAGGGATTTAAATCCGGAGAGCTAGTTGGCCCTTGTTTCGTACCTCCTCTACTTATCCAACGATTTGGATATACTGTATATAAGTAGAAAGTGATGATAAGATTTAGAATTTTAAATACGGTGAAGTTGCTTACATTCACCATGTTGGCAATTTTTCGAGTGCTAGTTTCAGGTGACTCTAAAAATTTAATTGGAACTGCTACTTCTAGTTGCACAATTCGTACTTCTCGAATTATTCTTTTTCGGGTTATTAAAATTATGTTGACACTATATCCATTTACGTTACCCCAGACCCCCACGTTATAAGATAAATAGCAATAAATTATTGAATAATATATACTGAGAGGCTGAGGAGTATCAAACATTGCTTTAAGTTGTAATAATGTATAGTAACCATAATTTATTTTTTTACACACATCGTTAACTTGACACCTCCAACTCATATCACAATCAATGTATGTATCCAGAAGCTTTGTTTGTTCTGAACTTTCTATTATTTTATCATTTACCTTTACAAAAAGAGGTGCATCGATTTTTCTACGGGAGCAAAATTGCATGCATATTGTTTTTTCTGCATTTACAATTAGACAGTTTTTATTGCACCATTCAGTAAATTGGTAAGCCAATATATTCAAAGAATCCTGTAGCTGCTCAGGGCTGTTACTATGTGTTGCTAGAGTGACATCATCTGCATACATTACAGTACATTCAGTATTAAGATAGGAGGGTAGGTCATTCATGAAAATTTAAAAAAATAGGGGACCAAGTATAGACCCTTGCGGAACTCCTAGGTCAATCTCTTGCAGAGCTGACATATTATTATTTACTTTTACATACATTTTTCTATATTGCAGATATGATGTTAGCCACGACAAAACATTATCCCTAAAGCCCACTGTTGACAACTTGTCTGACATAAAATTAATATTTAGAGTATCAAAGGCCTTCGACAGATCAAAAAATAATGCACCAACGTATTTACCTTTATCATGATGTTTATGTATAAAGTTTGTAAAATCTTAACAAGCAGTTTCGGTTGATTTATTTGGACAAAAGCCATTATGACATTTGGATAAAATATTATATTACAGGTGTCACATATCAAATTAAAATTTCTGCACATAACATATACGGGAGATTTCAAAATTATATTTGTTCTAGCAGCTTGACAGTAAAATGTTACATTTTACCTGGAACTTATTCTAGGAACTTGAAAACATAAATGTCTCAATAGCAACGGACAATTCCAGCTGCACAAAATTAAATCTGTTAAGTAATATGGAATGATCATATCCTCTCTGTAGATAAAAGTTATCAGTTTTCAAAGATAAAAATTTAAGAAACCTTCGCTGTACACTCAATTGTGTATTTATGATTACCATAATATGGATACCAGACAAGCGAACAGTACTCAAGTTTAGATCTTATAAAAGAACAATAGAGTTTTCAAAGCTACCTCATCAGAGAAATATTCGGATCACCCCAAAAAATACACATTTATCTCTCCAAAGCGTGTTTCAAATTTCGAGTCAATATGTTTAAAACTCTTTGAAGTAATTAAAAAATTTAAATTTAAACACTGTATCTCGGAAACTAAGCATATTTCGACCTACGTTTATATGAACTTTTTTTCACAAAATAACTTCGGCAATCATCCCCTAAATAATTTCGCACTTATTTACAAACACCCCTATATATAAAATCCAAATTTTCAATTTCCCTTAATGCAAATGTAAGCGCTGCTTTACGTGCAAATTTGAAACTACAAATTACCTTTCACTCTTGACAAGTCGTTGTTATTTTCGTACGCTGGGAAGTTTGTATCGCTCTGGTATCAATTCCACCTAACGCAGACACAGTGCACATTCTACTAGTTTATTACCCTTTTTATAATTGTTTACCAATAAACAAGATCTAAAAAAATCTGTTGTGACTAGTGACAATATTTAGAAGGTACATCTCTGAAAATGTTTCCAGTCTCATTTTGTTTGATTTTCAAATCGATACAGCAGTATAGACCGAAGATTCCATTCAAAGGATATTATGTGGAAAGAAACTCGTTTTTATGTAAAGAGTACAAAGGGTATGATGAAGTATATTAGGATAAAGAATTGTTATTTTGAAATATACATATACTACTACTGAACTGGACTCTCTTGTTCTACCTTAGGAAGGATTTGCTTGGCAGGATACTCTTGTTGCCAATAAGAATTATTTTATTAAATATTCCAGTTTACAAATATTTGTTAAAGACAATCTTTCAAAACTGAGAATCCTCTCAACAACCAAAACCTTGACAATCTTTATCAAAAACCAACTAAATTCATTATCGCCATCGATGACGATCCACCTCACTACTCTTAAAAGTTTGGCAAATATGTGGCAATAGTGCAACTTCAAATTAACTTGACTTTTTGCGTTGCTTTGAAATTTTTATATACACGTATTTATCGTGAAATAAAACTACAACTTTCTTCCCATATAAATTACGAAAAAAAACACGAGCTTAATCGAATCTTAATGAATACTTACTTTTGTGTAATAAATAAGTGTTATACAGGGTGTCCGGAATATGGGTGCCAATACTGAAAAGGCTTCATATATATTCGGAAATAACAAAATAAATTCTTATGAAATAAATGTCTAATACGAATAGTTTTTCTGCAATCATATTTCAAAAATTCAAATACAACCACAATAAAATGTTATACTATGTGCTGTGTTACGAAATTGCAAACTAAGTTTAAGAGGACTCTTTTTTGTATAAGTATTAATGAAGTGAACAACAGAAGTTTTCCTGAATATCGTTCAAATTGTAATACATATTTCCTTCATATTGTGATTAATAACTTTCGATAATTTGTATCTAGCCGTTTCTTGATGTTCGTGACTGTACATAAACAAAAATTATTATTATTATTATTATTATTATTATTATTATTATTATTATTATTATTATTATTATTATTATTATTATTATTATTATTATTATTATTATTATTATTTTATTTTATTTATTTTTTTTTTATTTTTTATTATTTTTTTTTTCTAGCAATGACCACTCTCCACTCCGTGGAGTCAGTAATCATTGCGCCCGTAAATCGTGTGTTTTGAGCAGACGTAGCAAACCAAGGACGATTGCCTTCTGCATTCTGCTGGCTAAGATCTCTGCCGAATTTTGGCAAGCCGGTATGATCTTCAAGTCAGAACGCAACGTATGTCTCATTCCACCTAGGACGCCTATAATTAGCATCACAATCTTAACAGAGTGGTCTGGATACAGCCTGCGGAGCTCGGAAAGAGAAGATCTCGATACTTCCTCCGTGTTTCCTCCTCTTTTAGGACGATGTTGTTCTCTGCGGGAGCCGAGAACTCAATCACAAACATCGTCCTAAGCTGGTGGTCGAGGAGGACTACATGAGGCTTATTGGCTTGAATTTGAGGGTGGGGAATGAATAGTTCCAATAAATTCGGCACTTCTCATTCCCCACAACGGATTCTGATACTACTACTACAGGACTTACCTGTATAAAATAAGTCTAATCCAAGCAATATAACGACCATATTCACAAATTTCACTGGAACTAATAATATCTGTCATGCATGAACAGCCATTATTTTAGAATATATTAGGACTCTGTATTATGATATTACACTCTGTAGAAATGCAACCAACATTACAAATTAAAGAATATTTTTAGCATAATTTATAAAACTTCACTTAAATTCAATAACAGTTTTAACTTATAGTGGTTTGGTAAAATTATCATCAGAGAAGTAATATTAAAAAGAAAATATTCTTTATTGTTTTCAAATTGATTCTAGAACCAAAACTGATAATCTTTCAAGTGTGTTACTATTTGTTATAAAATAAAGACCCTGCATATTTTTTTGAACCGACACCCAAATAAATATTACAATATATATATTTTAATCATTCTTAATAATATATAATAAGTGATAACCAGTTATGTTTTACACATTTTATAAGGTTTCAGTTCTTTGACGTACAGGTATTAGCCGTAAATTCTTTTAAAATGAGAAATGGCACAATCAACCCCGGTTTTTTCCTATGATATCTACATAAACTTACAGATATATACAGAATATTTCATTCAGCCTGTTTGAATTATTTTCTATTTAATTAATTCTCAAACTTACCGATAATAGTACTATAAATTTTGCGATATTTTCTAACAAACTAACCCTTAAATGAAAAATATTAGAGTACTTTTTTGCGCATAGTGAAACTGGAAAATGAAAAATAGACTTTTTTATCCTCCCCTCCCCTCCTCCCAGCCGACTCAGTTTCTCGAGTTGTTTATTTATTTAATTCTCCTAGTATTTCTGAATCTCCCTATATAAAACTAAATTTATAAAAGTAGAAGCAATGAGCGTCACTTGTTTGCAAATTGTTACTAGATCCTAGAAGATCCTTGTATGTCATGTCTTTTATTTGTAATCCGTTGTAAGTTTCGCTGAAATCAAATACTAAAGAGGTTTTAGTGTGTATACACTCAGGTAGCTGTTATATGTACTTGTTTACACAAGCATATTTCATATTTTATAGAATCCCAACCACGACGTTTTGCTTCTTTCTCTCCCATTCTTTCCAGACAGAAATTGTTTATTCTTTCAGTTCACTCACTGTGCAACATTAAAAAGGTGCTTTCATGGAGCGTATTCTTTCCTACATCTTGTCTCAACTGACAACGATTGAAATGGAAATAGAATGTTATTTCGCCAACCACTTAAAGGAAATTGCGTTATCGCCACAGGAGACCTTTCGCTAACAGGAATTTTCCTTGTGGTGTTTTAAGAGCCTTAGCTCAAAATATATGTAAGCAAAGACGCAATATTTCACATCTAAGACCCTCACACATAAACATTTTCCCACAAACGGAAGACGCGGAAGTTAATAACTCGAAAACGTGGGCTGATACAGTTTTTAGATTACAAATACCACACCACAAATTTTCTGGCAAAATAGTGCTATTTTTAATCTGATAGTCTAATGTTATAAATTCATTTCAAAGACAAAAATAGAATGCGAAAAAAAGATAGAAGACAGTATGATGGTGTCGTTTCCTCAGTGGTAGCCGAGAATTGGCGAAAATCACGAAGTGGCTGACATCTTTTGATAAATTTCATATTTTTCTATAATGTTTTTGTATAAATGATAACAGTTTCAAAATAATATAGTTTTATATTGCATGAAGAAAGGTGCAGAATAATACAATTTGTAATCAATCGGGTGTAGGGGCAAACAACAATCCAAAAAATCAGTTTTGTATGTACAGGGTGATTTTAAATAATGTAGCAAAAATGAGACCACATATTCCTTAGGTGAATGTAAATCGATTTAACCTAACATACCTATATCCCAAGTCGCTTAATAAAAAAGATACAGGGTGTGAAAGTTAAAATTTTATTTTCGATATTTGTAAATTACTTCTTAAAAAATTTAAATATTTACTTAAAATTTGTAAACCAGGGGTTTCAAATTTGTTTCTAATTTTGACGTCACTAGTAGAGGGCGCCGCCTATGGCACATCATGTTTCTTATTTTTTGCTGCATAGTGTATCCATCTGACTATCGAAACAATCGATTCTCCTACCTGTTATATCTGAAAAAAGTATACCTTGTTGAAGTCGTTAGGAGTAACAGTTTTCAAAATAATCTTATTTGAATTATTCAGTGCACCGATTGAAAACTGTTTCGTTTCAGGTAAATTGACTTTTTTACTGAAACTAAATAGCAAAATGTTACTTGAAAAAGTTGTTCAGAACGGTAAAGTATGGAGATGTGCAAAATTTCAAAAAGATCGGCCTGCTTTGATAAAATCTTTGTGCTTTGTTGAGAAATGGTTTTATCAAACCTCGACGATCTTCTTGAAATTTTGCACGTCTTCATAATTTACCATTCTGAACAACTTTTTCAAGTAATATTTTGCTGTATCTTCAGCAGAAAAGGCACTTTACCTGATTTTAGCAAGGTATACCTTTTTCAAATAAAACAGGTAGGAGAATCGATTGTTTCTGTAGTCAGATGGATACACTAAGCTGCAAAAAAGTTCTGCCATTTAAAAGAAACATGTTGTGCCACAAGTGGCGCCATTTACTAGTGACGTCAAAATTAGAAACAAATTTGAATTTCTCGCCCTCAAAAACCCCTGATTTACAAATTTTATTTATATTTTAAAAATAGTTATCTACAAAAAATATCGAAAACAAAATTTTAACTTTAACACCCTGAATATTGAAGATACTAAATTTCTCATGCTGGTAAACTTTTCTAAATAATATTTTATCGCATCAAGCAGAAAATCAAAGTAGCCCTTAGCCATTGAAATGTTTGATACTTATTTTTGCATTCTGAAAAACTTTTCTTAATATGTTGTCCTATCATATAGATAAAAGGCACTTTACTAGTGAATACAAATATTATTTTGAAGTTCCAAGACTTATTTGGTTTTACGGATTTTTGAGATTACATCTTGTTCCACAAACAAACAAAACTGAATCTTAGAAAGTCATATTTAAACTTTTTTGTTTCATATAAGAGTCGATTTACCTATACCATGACATCCTGTATATATAATCAAAGTTCAAAGACAAGGATAAATATAACATTCAAAAATAAACAATGAATAGCCAATTAAATATAACTACAATTCCTAGTAATTTTGTACCATATGAATTAGCTGCTTGTCATAGTTTTTATAAGGCAATTTCCGAAGAAATATACTCACTGTGTGCAACGCAGCTATGAATAGCTAGAATAATGACATGCTGAAACAGACACAAATTTAATTGAAGTAAGTAAACTAAACGTTTGTTAAAATAATCTGTAGCAAGTATTGTGTTAAGCAGATCATTTTTGTCAAATATTTCCAAAGCTCAAGATATAGGTTACCTAGATTTTGTAATATTCATATCTTCAACGAAACTTCACCCATTCCAAAATCTTTTATACTGCTATAGAGAACAAGATTAGACTTATAATGATGCCATTACATGAAAATATAGTTATTTTCGATAGTTTTTATTAAAGATATAGAAATCAGTAGTCAAGTCACCAGTAGTCTATACTACTTTGCATATGTATGCAGATGATTTGCAAATTTTCTATAACTTTGAAATTGAGAACAAGCGAACCGCTATTGACCCTATTAATTCTGACTTACACCGGATTAAAGACTTATGTAATAAAAAAACTGGGTCTGCGTCGGACCAGACGGTGGAAGTTACACTTCTTTAAAAAAAAAACTTCCTTTCAAAGCCTGAACGTACAAAAAAAAAAGGTTCTTCCTTTTGAGCGTGACGCGGTTTCTCGTCCAACATCCCATCCCAATGTGTCTAACGGGTGCAAAGAAGTATAACTTCAAAAATGCTTTAATACTTCACCCAAATAAGTGCAAAAACTTAATTATTGGTACTTATCAGAAAACTCGACAGTTGGGAGATTTCGCTGTTTATATAGATAATTGTCCTGTGGAAATCTTCAGTAAAAAATGTAGGTCTTATATTTGAAAATGATTTGAGATTTTCACAACATGTTAGTGATCTCTGTAAGAAGGCATTTATCTCTTTTAAAGCAAATAGCATTTTTAAAACGCTATTTGAGTTCTTACATCAAATTAATATTGGTTGAGTCCTTAGTTATGTTACATCTAAATTATTGTGATTATGTATACGGTTCTTTACTTATAAATGCTGATAAATTTAAACTGCAAAAAATTCAGAATTGGTGCATGAGATTTATTACTTATATACCCGTTTTTATCATGTTACTCCATTTATTAGACAGTTTGGTAAATTAAGACTTAATGAAAGGCGATATGTTCATTTCCGTATTTTTCTTAGTAATATATTGCATAATACAATTCCTGGTTATCTTTACGAAAAGTTGATTTGGCGGAATGATATACATAATCGTCAACTTCGTAATTTAAATTTGCAAATAATGCGTCATCGAATTGAATATTTTACATGTTCTTTTACTTATTTAGTGGCTACACTAGTAAATAATGTATTGATGCTCCAAGATTTAGCATTCTGTAATAGAATTGGAATTAAGCAACGCATTCGAGAGTTGGTCATGGAAAACGATAACTCCACAAATGCTGCTGTATTTTAATTGTTTTAATGTTGTGTGTGTATACTTATAAGTAACTGTTGTATGTGTATATGCATAATATGTACGGGTATGTATGAGTGTACTTGTGAGTATGCATATACATTCTCGTAATTATTTTTTTACAATTGTAATTGCTATCATAGGTAGATTTATTATAGGTTATGTTTTTATTTTTTAGGGGTAGACTTAATTATCACTTATCTGTGTCTAGTCCTTTTGTGTATAGATTAATGTATTAGCCATTGTAGTTATACACAATAAATATATTTTTGAGTTGACTCTAGTTTTTACAAAAAAAATAGTATTGCTATCAAGAAAACAATTTAGCATCCAGGGATATACAGATACCCCAACTAGCAAAATAAATTTTATAAAGGTTGTATAAACTGCTATAATATAAATATTATAGGAGCTTCAAATTCATATAACGTAGTTAAATGCCTTTATACGATACTTATAAAATTGAAAAGGGCCCACTTTTATAAAACACTTTGGTAATGTAACAATTCTATAAAAACGTTTTGTAGTCTATATTTTGGTATTATTTAAAGAAACATTATATTTTTTAGTGTAGAATATTAGAACCAAATGATTTTAAGATTGGTGTATAACGCAGATTCATAATTATTTGTACTTATATTTAAAAACGGGGTCACCCAATGGCGATCATTTGTGTAAATGGTAGATAGGTATAATACTTACAATATTATCATGTCAACAAACAGTGTTTCAACAACGAAAATTTTATTGCGCCGCAAATTTTATTGATAAACTATATATATGTTTGCGACAAAAAAATTATGCGCTTTAGTTTAGACCACATTTGCTTTAAAATTAAAAAAAATAAATTTAAAAAATATTAAAATTATGCTTTCTTTAATTTATAATATCGTTGTGTAATTATATTTAATGTTCTTGTTATAAAATAGTGTTCCAAAAATAGCAAAATTATGTTTTAGATATAATTTTAATAAGGCTTTCAACTAATTTTCCATAATGGCGGCAGTCGCTGATCCAACAAATATTCATTTAAAAATGGCGACTTATAATACAATGATTTTATTCCACATAAAACCTTAACAAAATATTTTAGTGTAAATTAGAACTTTATACGATAAAATGTTTTTATAGTCTTAAATATATTTTAAAATGTGCGCAAGTAGATAATGTTTGCATCGAAAGAAGTTGCCAAATTTTATAAATAAAATAGAAATTTTGAAATATTACGTACTAACATTACCTATATTAATATTGTTAGTTATTAGCTAAGTATTATTAGTTAATTATAATAATGGGTCTTTAATTATTTAAAACTAACCTAATTATTGCATTACCAAAAAATTACATCAAAGTTACTTTCTCGAAGTGGTTTTTCGTATTTTTTCGCAGCCATGAAGCGGTTTTAATGTGAGTTCTCGAACATGGACACCATCATTATTTATATAATAAAACCTATAACTAAAATTGAACGTTGGCACGTTTGACTGGAAACGTTACTTTCAAGAATTTGTTTGTATTCTTTCTTGATTAGTGCTTGGTAATACACTATACCTTTTGGAATTTTATTACGCGGTATATACAATAATTTTGTTTTCTCAAATTACAATTTTGTTCTATAACATATTTATAAAACAGGGAATATTTTATAGATTAAACACAACTATAAAACTATTTTATAAATAAGCGCATTTCGAGGCTAAAAAATAATTTTATTAATTTCCTTATATATCCTTAATAAGGATACGCTTATACAACTATTTTATAATATTATAATTAAAAGTCATTTGCCTAAGTATACAACCCTTTCACGATATGTTTACAATCTTTATATATAATGTTTTTAAATGTTGTATAACGTATTATAATACTTTTATAAAAATTTTAAAGAACTGAAAATTATTTGTTCTATAAAACACGTTGTAAATTATTATAAAACAATTTTACACAATTACTTTCTTCAGGAACAAAATTATGGCAATTATTTGCTCTATAAAATCAAACTGTTCGTTAAACAACGCAATTCGATAGTTATAAAATAATTCGCTTCTTTTAAAGTTCCATTTTGCTAGTTGGGACCAATCCTTTTTGGACAGCACACTTGATATTTTTACATATTCTATTTCTGGTGTATACAAAGTGTTTCTTAAGTAGAGGTCAAAATCCAGAGGCGTATTCTGTGGCCAAATATAAGTGATTTTTGTTATATACATGTGGGGTCTTAGGACAGCCATTGTCCAGCAACGAAAACACCGTTTTCTATTCTTAATTTATAAACCATTTGAGATAATTTAACTTACCAGCTTTAGAAACTTTCCCGTGGCGGGGATATGGGTATCATCGATCACTATTTGCCAAAATAGTATATCACCCTATATAATATTATAAATAAAATAGTCATTATATGCGCGATAGTATTATCTTTTTGTTTCTTTACACTTTTTTGTATTCTTAACCGATTGACAACAAAATTGATATATTTGATCAAATGCATTTTTGCGATATTCATAACATTAATTAAAATAATAACAAAACAATTAATTAACAATGGAATTACTTTACTATGGTTTATTATAACAAATGTTGGAATTTACCGCTTTCAGCCAAAATACATGCTTCAGATCTTCTTGAAAATGCAGCTCAAACACGTGCAAATATTCCAGACTGGGTGTTATCACATTACAACCAGCTATAATTTGTTTGACGTAAGTGTTCTCAGATTCAATCTGAACCTTGTAAACTAATGTCTGGAGAAGTCCCCAAACAAAAAAAATCTATAGGGTTCATATCGGGTGATCAGATCACCTTGTTGACTTGAATCAAATTAAAATGTGGGAAAACCCCGTCATGCATAAACCACATTCTTTGTCTTGGCGCATAGAGAACATCGTCAAGTAGTTCAGGTAAAATGTCTTCAATAAAATGTCAGTAGAAAGCACCGATTAAAGTTCTTGGTAAAAATTAAGGCCCAATAAGAAAATTTCCAATAATACCCACCCACGAAAACTGATGTTGAAAGCGAGATTCCATTATGGAATCAGGGTTTTCATTAGACCAAACGTGTTTATTGTGCTGGTTCATTATAGCATCTCTGGAAAAATTAGCTTCGGCGACAAACAATATGCCAGCGGTAAAGTTAACATTTTGATCGATTTTTTGCAAAATCCAGTAGAAAAATTGTAGGATGGTCTTGCGGCAGTTGGATTTTCCCAGTACTATTTCGGTCTGCAATTTTGTGTAGAATAACTTCTTCCAACTCAGGCGTTCTAACACTAAAGGTTTTTAAGGAATTGGACCTTTCTGAAATGAGCCTGACTCCGTAAGATGTTGAAAAACATTTCTTGGATTTGGAGTTGAATGATTTGGTAATTTTTTGTTTCATACCTACTGTCATACTAAATATGCACACCAAATTTTGTTAAATTATCTCAAGCGGTTTTTTTTTAATTTCTGACACGCTGTAGCTGGCCTAAGATCGCACGTTTATATAACAAAAAACCCTTATTTTTGGCCACAGAACTTTTTACCTCTACTTAAGAAACACCCTGTATATCTTAATAGTATATTTTTTAACGCAAGAAACTACGACCCTGAATTCATATTGTACAGTGATTATGAATAATAGCATGCCAAACAATCAATTTATGTATGTGGCATATAAAATGTTATTTATTAAAATTGCTTGTTTTTATCTGGTGGTTTATTAATTAATTTTAATTAATTATTTATACAAATTCAATTAAATTTGCATACATAAAACACTAAACTGTACTTATAACCTTATTCAGATAACACGGGTTATCAGAAATATATGGAACAAGTAATCTAGACCCACATTCAAAATACATATGCAGTTTATCCTTAAAAAATTGAATAAGAAAATCATATTTATGCTAGTCTCATTGTTATTTTTTAGAAATCCTTAAATGAAGTTGTTAATTAGTTTGTAAAGTAAAAGAAGAACGCTAATTCTGCTGGGCGAACTTGGAAGATATGACAAAATTTATTTTGCTTTAGATATATTAGTAGTACCTATCTACTTGCAGTGTTTGTCTATTTTTCAGAACAGAAATGACCCACCGATCTTCATAGGCTATAAATAGTTTAGTTTAAACCTACCTTAAAGACGTTATGCATAAACTGGCGGCAAGAAGTTAGACGACTTACGTCATACGAACAAATGAATAATTCATTTATATTTTCATCAAAGTATTTAAGAAACTGCAACTGAGAGTAATAAAACGATATACTACACTAAAAGTTTGCATTATATATTGCACTAAATTGCAAAAAATGATTGTTTTTAACGCGACCAAATATCGAAAGTTACGTTGACAATAAAAACAATTCTGTAACGTCAACCATGACGTAAGACGTCTGAATTCTTGCCGCGAGTATAATAACAATTCGTCAATGTCTGACAACTTTATTGAACAATCTATGATTTCATTAAAATTTCTCGGTTTAACAGTTTTCCATTATGATCCCTAATACTGCCTGACAAAAAAATATATCTAATATATAAAATTCTCCTGTCACAGTGTTAGACGCCATACTCCTCGGAAACGGCTTAACCGATTTTTATGAAATGTTATATGTATATTCGGTAGGTCTGAGAATCGGTCGTAATCTATTTTTCACCCATAAGTGATAAGGGTGGTTCACCCCAAACATTTTTTTTTATTTATTGGACAAAAGTTTTTATTTTTCTTTGTTATGATGTGGCATTATAAAATACACACAACCCTTAATTTTCACCTTTCTATGACAAACCCTTATTTTTTAATAGCTACTAGATTAGTTATCCCCGCCAGGCGTCTACCGGTGTCACTTCTCACCACAAATCTAGAAAAAATATAGACAGTGTCGGTTCATGATATAGGTCACGTGACAGGTGCTGCGTTTTCTAGGGACCTAAAGTCCAGAAAATTGATATTTTATTTGCTTTATGTTGGCGGTTGTGCAAATATGATGGCTGCATTGCAATATGAAATTAACTAACTTGCTGCCATTTTAAATGTCGTTAAAGAATGTGACATAAATGTGACCAATCACAGTAAACAAATGAAATTCACGTTACAATACAACGAACGTAAATTGACATAAAAACCAAGTTTTAGTGTTTCTGGACCTTTTAGGGCAGCCATGAGATAGCGGTCGCCGGCAATATGACACTGGCACAGTCTATATTTTTTCTAGGTCTGTGCTTCTCACCCAGTAAACAGCACGGAGTAGGGATGAGAACGAAGCCGACTACCAAAATATTCACTAGAAATAATTCATATGGCAAAACAACGTTTGCCGGGTCACCTAGTTTATACATAAAATATCTTCTTCATATTACAGGGTGTTTCTAAACCATAGTGCGAAATTGAAATAAAAGATATAAACTAATAATTATTTTTATCTGGCCAGCAAAAAGATTTCGACTACGTCCCACACTTACCATCTTAGGTGTTTTTACGTAATAATTACAACTACCCATAAATACACATACCATCTATAATTTTCTTGAGCTTTTCTCACGACACATAATAAAGTTTGAACTAATTATAATAAGTGTTCAAAATGACTACCGTTGTTTGCGGAAAACGATCCCGTTCAAAAATCTCGCAGCACGAGAATTTTGCCCAGCTTCGTTGTATATTAACATGTCATGCAGCTCATGTGCCATTTTTGTTAATGTAGACTCGCAAACTTCACGCATACACTAGATACAAATAAACGAAACCCACTAGTCACGAAGGAAATATGTCTGAAACACGACTGTTTTTGTTCTATAGGTTGAGGTAAACAATGGCAGGTAATGGATTAAAATGTTGTCACACGTTGCGTTGCGTTAGAGTTTGAACAATTTTTGGGAAAACTTCTGTTTTTTACCTCATTAATATTTAATACTAATACAAAAACCAAATTACGTTAAAGGGCTTTTATCATAGTTAGCAACTTCATAACAACATATATCACAATTTTTAAGCGAGGTACTTGATGGAGGCAGTCGGGCCGATGTAATATACATAGATTTTAGTTAAGCATTTGACACTTTGGATCATGGCATATTGTTGAGCAAATTGGAAAATTTCAAATTACCTCCATCACTTGAAATATTTTTCCAGTCATATTTACATAGTAGATCACAATTTGTTTATTACCAAGGTTTTAAATAGGATCAATTTATACCTACATCTGGTGTCCCACAAGGTTCAGTTCTGGGAGCACTACTTTTTATTTTATTTATAAATAATCTGGTTTCCAATCTCCAATGCCATAGCTTGTTATACGCTGATGATTTGAAATTATACAACTGAATTGTAATTTTATTAGCGATTGTCAAGGATTGCAGTCAGATTAGAATAAAGTCTACGTGGTGTTAATAACGGCTTGTCCGTAAATGTTGGAAAATGTAACATTGTTACTTATACGCGTAAGCATGAGCAGGAAAATTACGGATATATGCTGAACAGAATATATTGGAATGTGCCAACGGTTTCAAAGACCTAGGTGTTTCTATTTGACAGTAAATTAAGTTTTATCCCACATATTAACAGTATTACTACTTTTACTTCTAAGTCACTGGGTTTCGGCCTTAGAAACTCCAGGGATTATCGTAACCCCTGCACTTTGCAAAGTTTGTGTAATACATTTGTCAGAAGTAAATTGGAATACGCAGGTGCAGTGTGGTCTCCATACTACACCTCTCACATAAATTCCTTAGAAAACACACAGAGAAAGTTTTTAAAATATTTGTGCTATCAGTTAGACGGAGTGTATTCACCGGTTGGGATTGATCACAATTACTTACTATATCGGTTTTCTTATAATTCACTTCAAAATCGTAGAAATATGCACGGGGTTCTGTTTTTATATAGATTATTAAATAATAAAGTGATGTGATCTTACAAATGATTAACTTTCGAATTCCATACACATCAACTCATTTCCATGTTACAATTGAGGTTAAAAAGTCTCGTACAAATGTATTAAAATACTCACCCATTAACAATATGTGCAATAATTATAACTTAATCCAGGATAAATTTGATATTTTTCATTGTTCAACTAGAGATGTCAATCGTGCTTTTATTTTTCCCGGCTCTGTAACTGGGATTCTGTCGTGTTGAGTTTGTGTAAATAAATAAATAAATAACACGGTATTGAATTTTATTGTAGTAGTATTTTTATTTTTGAAACGTACTTATATGTAGAAATACTATTCGTATTGGACACTTTTTTCATAAAAGTTGTTTTTATTATTTTTGGTCAGATACCCCAGCATTTCAGTTGTACTTATATTACGGACTCCCTGTATAGATTAGGATATGTATCATAAAAATAATATTTACATACGTTAAGTATATTGAATGGTTTACTTAACATTTCTTTGCCATGTTGTCTCGAAATGACAAATTTGTTTTCTCAAAATTTACTTTATCCTTTGTCATCAATACGAACCGTTTATACAGGGTGATTCTTAATCTATACGCATACACTTGTAAGATTATAGCTGAAGACCAATAATGACGAATAGTGAAAAATATGTTGTAAAATATTTTTAGCTTCGGAAGTTTACAAAAGTTTATCACGTAAAATTTTTTTTTATAAAAACTGAAAAGTAAACAAGTCTAGACGATATGTTTGGTATTGGTAGCAGTATTTTGTTATCAGTTCAGGTTCTATTCGAGTTTAGTTTCACGCGATTATAAAAGTATTGCGCATAATTTCTCAAACGAAAAACTTTTGTAATGATACTGGCATACGAAGAATCACATGAAAATTCAGTGGCTTCAGTGCTCATTGTTACGGCCAAAGGCTTCGTCAAAGATTTCATCCGAGACGTAAAGTCTTTTTGCGTGCAGTTCAGCGAGGTAGAGAAACTGGCAAATTGCGGCCGAGGTCTGGGCAACATGGGGGAGCCATTAGACCATAACAAATTTTCACAATTATTAGGATAACTACAGCGAAATTTGGGATATCACAATCCACAGTTTGGAGAACGTTAAGGCATGATTTACTCTACCCACTTCACACGCAGCGGGTATTAACCTTATTTATTGCGTTAATACAGACATGTACACTTAATTTTTTTACTGTGTAAGAAAGGTATTTTAAGCTAATATGTATCAAATCTCCTACAATTCCTATCAATGAAGTCATATGCATGCTCTCTGATACCAAACATCTAGGTATGCTAATGAACACCCACTGAGTAGTTAGTTTCACACAATATTGTTAATACCTGAAAATATATGAAAAAATGTACACTTGATATTGATGTAGTTTATATATCCAAAGTCTTTAAGAAATACTTCACTATTATAATTATTTTAATTTGGAAGTATATAATATCAACTGCAAATGTGACTATACAGAAGGTGAATTTTCAAATTTGACAAAGGCATTCTAGGTCAAATTTGAAAATTTAAACTGTAAGATTTAACTACTTTTTTGCGCACAGGAAATTCTGGCAACACAACAGCGTTTTACATTCTTTACGAACTCTGTATAATATCAATAATATAACAAAAATGAAAAATACTAAAAGTAAACATATTTGTTTTTGTAAAAAAATAAATTTGCTGTTTACATTTTAAAAAATACGCTCCAACGCTTCATTTTACTCAGCAAAAATCCCTTAAATCAAGTATAACTTTGCAAAAACAATATTTGTTAGAATTTTAAACGTGTTGTTAGTGCTACATCAATAAATTGATATTAAAAGCGACATATAACTACAGGGTGATTCTTAATCTATAATAGCTGAGGCAAAATAATGATAATAATGATAGTTTCGGAAGTATACAAAAATGTATCAGGTTAAATTTTTGGTTTATGGAAACTAAGAAAGAAACAAGTCAGAACAATATGTTTGGTATTTGTAGCAGTACTTGTTATCAAATGTGGTCCAATTTGAGTTTATTTTTCACGCGACTAAAAAAGTATGGTGCATAATTTCTCAAACGAAGAATTTGTGGACATGATACTGGGATATGGGGAATTACATCAAAATTCAGTGGCTGCAGCTCACCTTATGCCCAAATGATTCCCCAAAGATATCATCCAAGCCTTTTTACTTGTGGTGCAGTAGGGTAGACAAACTGGCAATTTGCGGCCAAGGCCTGGTCAACAGGAGGAGCCATTAAATATTGTAAATCTCGAGGAAGAGATTTTAAATGCCATCCAAGAGCAGCCTGGCATGAGCACTAGGACAATTTCATTGTAATTTGAGATATTACAATCTACAGCTTGGCGAAAGTTAAGGCATTACTTACTCTATCCATTTCACGTGCAACGGGTACAAGCCTTACTTCCAAGGGATCCTCTTAGCAGCACTTAAACCTAAACTTTACCATGAACATTCTATTTACGGATGAAGCAAGTTTCACACCTAATGGTATTTACAATTTTCACAACACGCATTAGTGGGCATCGGAAAATGGGTGTCCCCCTCGATCGCCCGACCTGAATCCGGTTGACTTTTATCTTTGGGGTCACATAAAAACTATGGTGTAAGTTACCAAAATTAACACTGAACAAAAGTTGCAAAATTGCATACATGCTGCCTCTGGGGAAATTCGACTACAATTGGTTTGGGGACTGATGGCGAGCTCAAGCGTGTTTTGATAATCACGGAAATAATTTCAAACAGTTACTATGATAAATTAAATGCATTTTCAATTTTATGAAATTCACGTTCACGCTGTAACTGAAAAACCTTTTTTTTCACTGTTCGTTATTTTTTGTCGTTAACTTTAATTTTTCAATTTCATGCGTATGGGTTAAGAATCACCCTGTATGTATCTGTTATTTTACTTCGATATCACTGCCAAACTAAAACATGAACATGTACTGGCTCATTCCCAATAAAGTCATTCACTGGTGCAAATATAAATATTGGATAAAAGTATGCAAATAAACCATTGGCTGTGAGATAAGAACATATTTCGGGAGTTTTATTTAAAACTTACGCAGTACTGTTACAGAACGCCGTTACGTATTAACCTATGCCACACAAAATTAGTTACACACATTTGTCCACTTGATCGCATTTTGTTGTGCAGTTAACATGATTTTTTTGTTGTTTCTTGGTGTGATCTCATTGTAAGTACATTGTTGTATGTTTAATAACTGCTTAAATACAGCTTTGCTCTTTGTGGAAGCCAAAAAAATCTATTTTTATACGATGTTTATTTGTCAAAATTGCATACCTATCTAATTTTTACAATTAAAATTATTCTATGTTTTACGCCACAGGTATATTATTATTTTAGAACGTAATCCATTAATTCATCTAAAATCAACTTTGTATTTAATAACCTACTGAATTAATAATTGTACTTGGATGCTATACCTACCATAAAAATTTAAAAGAATTAATTATATGAAATTATAAAATATATAGTAAATATAATATTATATATTTGAATGCATTTTTAAAGACTAATAGTTAAAATATTTTCAATAAATAATGGAATATAAATAGTCAAATCAAAGAGTATATAACTAAAATAAAAATTTAGTTTCTAATAAAACATAAAAAGATTATATTCAATAATTTATTAAGTACAGCTTGTTATATTAAGTGCAACAGAAAAACAATTTTTTTATGTCATATTCATCCTATTGTTTTCGAGCAACAAAAAAGTTGAGCTTTACAAATGCGAAACTGGCATATAATTAATTGACACTGTATTGTGACATTTAGTCATAATACATTATTTCATTTTGTAAAGTATACTTCAGGAAACCTCGATTTATTATCGTATATGAAGCTATAAATTTTGAAAAAACAACCAATGTCCTCGATAATATCCAGAGTTTACTAATATAATCAGTGACATTATTTTCAATAACATCAGTTTAAAAATTCGCATTTGGATATGGGCCAAATAGTTCAGTAACACATGATCTATTTTAGAAATAAACAATCTTTAGATGCTATTGTAGTACAGGTTTTATGTTCTTTTGTAACAATATAGATCCAATTTAAAAGTTGTAGTGATGCTCCATCAGAGAACTTCTTTATGTTAAAATACCTCAGTTCAAGTCAAGTAATTAAATATTTATTTATGTAGCTATACAAAATACAGATAAATAAATAGCTATACAAATAGAGAAAAATAAATATTGTGGTTACATTATTGAGAACAAACTCAAAAATGCAATTCACTTAAAGAGTTAAGTATGTGCTTTAGAGTTTTTTTTTTTTTTTTGAAAATATAAACACAAATAATAATTTATTTTCTTTCAAGTATTGATCTGGAATTACTAGCACTACATAAAAGGTGTAATTTTAATTGATTTCATTTCGGTCTTTATAAAACTGGCATATTAGTTTAGTAATTAGGTTGAATCTGAAATTATCTATTTAAGTGAAAATTTAAGAAAATATAGCTAGAAATTTCAGCGAAATTTATTTGTTTATTTACTAAATAAATAAATCTGTATAATCATTTGAGAAATGGAGTTCTATTCTACTTTGCAGTAATATAGAAGCCATTGCTTTTAAAGAATACATCATGAGGTTTAAAGTTTAAAAATTTGTATGTGTTACCTACTTTTGTTTATATTATAAGGATATATAAAAGTGTGAATGACGTTAATTTTAATGATTTCAATATGTATAAAAAATGCCTCTGTTTATAATCAGTTAACAAATAGCAATATTACGATCGTGTTCCCTGGAATCACTTTTTATCATTTTTTAGAATTCTAGTCAAATACATCTGTTAAACACTTCTATTAGATTCTAATACGTTTTCTTGAATGAAAACAAATAAAGGCAACAAGCTTACTAAATAGGCACTAAGTTGCACTAATGAAAATGGCATTATTAAACATTGTCTATAGCTAAGTAATCACGTACAGAGCAGCGTACATTTCATCCAAAAATAGTGAAATATTGTGAAAACTTTCTTTTACGTCTGCCAGATGAGTTCCGAGTTATTGCATAACATTGCCTTTGGCGACAATGGTCAATATACATTTTATTAGGATTACCACTTGACAGGAATTTCCCCGCTTCTGACTTTTTAAGCATGTAGTAACGTCATTTAGAATTTTATTTTAAATTTAAATGACTTCTTTAAATCAAATTGATTTTTTCTGTAAAAACAGTAGAAATTAATTTATTTGACTTTGAAGGTAGCATATACAATTGCGGCAAGAATTTGTCATACGAGCAGATGAATAATTCATTATATTTTTATCACAATATTTAAGAAACTGCAACTTAGAATACACTATATGTATATTATACTAAATTACAAAATATGATTGTCTTTAACGCGACAAACTATTGAAAATTATGTTAAGAATAAAAACAATTGCGTAATGTCAAACTTGACGTAAGTCATCTGAATTGTTGCCGCAACTATACCTAAATACTATAAGAATATTATTACCTATTCTATGTGGTAAGCAGTCACTTCTATTTGAAATAAAAATTTGAATTTGAAAATCGGTATTTATACACAAAAGAATATAAACACACACAATTTACTAAATATGTATTAAATGAGGCACATTTACATATTTTCCAGAATCTGCAGTATTTAAGGCAAAGCTAAGACACCATTAAGGTTGTGGTATTTCTCGCCATAAAATGATCAAATTTGTGGTGTTTTTAGGTACAAAAATCTAGAAAAATAGAACCAAAATAATATCAAAAATATTGACACTATGTATTTAAATTTTCCTCACATAAAATAATAACTTTTAAAAAAACGTTTGTAAGAAATATTATTTTGCTATTCTAACATTTTAATAATTATTTTTACAAAACAATACGTATTTTCATATATTTAGATATGTAAAACCTTGTTGGTTAGACCGCTTTTTTGGTTATTTACTCGTTTTATTTGCTAAACCCTAGATTATTCAGTTATTAAATGTCTAAAATAATTTTTATTTGTATAAAACACTATTTCAAGAATACGACGCATAAGTAACATTGAACTTGATACTATTTTGATAATTTAATGGTAGAAGGCAATATTTGTACCTAAAATATTTCGATAGCTATTAGTTTCTCTCATAATTTAGGCACAGTCAATTCACAAGAAAGCCATATAAGCAACAAATAAATATAAGCGTAATTCATTAATTTTTGTTTTTTATGCTCAGTATTACTTACTATTACTATTACTATTACTATTACTATTACTATTACGATTACTATTACTATTACTATTACTATTACTATAACTATTACTATTACTATTACTATTACTATTACTATTACTATTACTATTACTATTACTATTACTATTACTATTACTATTACTATTACTATTACTATTACTATTACTATTACTATTACTATTACTATTACTATTACTATTACTATTACTATTACTATTACTGTTCCTATCTTAGGTGTCTTAATAAATAAAAGTTGGTATACTCGCGTCAAGAATTCAAACGTCTTACGTCACGGCTGACGTTACACATTTGTTTTTATTGTCAACGTAATTTTCGATATTTGGTCGCGTTAAAAACAATGATTTCTTGCAATTTAGTACAGTATATAATGCAAACTTTTAGTGTAGTATATAGTTTTATTACTATCAGTTGCAGTTTCTTAAATATTTTGATGAATTTATAATGAATTATTTGTTCGTATGACGTAAGTCGTCTGAATTCTTGTCGCAAGTTTATATTTATGTGCTTGTGTGGGAAACAGTAATTCTCAAAAAAAACTAGCTATTTTTCCTTGGACCTATATCAGGAGTTTTAAAAATTAACGATCCTTGATTTCAAATATATATCTATAATTGTTGTGCATGAAGCTAATGCATTTATTTACTATATTCGCTATGATGTAACAGTAACGGCTGATTAATAAATAATTTCTCCTATTTTAGACTAAGTGTTGACCAAACTACTAATGCCTCATTCACATATGGGCAACCGTGTAGTGAACGGAATACAGGATACCTCTATGTTATGACATGGAGATTACCTGACCAAAAAGAAGTGAATTGCGTAGACATCACTGGATTCAAGAAAAGTTTGTTTACCTCTTTTAACCTGTCTTCATACAGCCTCTTCTTTGAACGAGTAGCAGCAGCAGATACCCTTTACGCCGACCATATGGGTGTGAAAAGGCTTCCCATCTTTGTCGTTCTCGCTCTACCAAATATAGCGACGATTGACATGTCTGCTAATCAAATCACTAAATTACCACCTAAGATGTACAAGATTGCGCCAAAACTTACGAAATTCCTGCTGTCAGAAAATAAAATAATTATTCCAAAGAAGAGTCCTCTAATGTCATCTCCTACATTAAAAACCCTGATGTTGAGCGACAACGGAATAAATCATTTGAACAAATTTACGTTTTCAGGGTTACCAGCACTTGAAGTGTTGTATCTGGATAGCAACAAACTGAAGTTCGTTCATCCTAAGATGTTCAGTTCCATGAAGAACTTGAAATATTTACACCTGGGGATGAACTTCTTGGCAAATATACCACCAAAAAATGTTATGCCCGCATCGATTCAGCAGTACATAACGAAAAGTCAGCGCCCGATTAAACGAAGATCGCTTAGCCGTAGAACTATTGGCAGACATCGAAAACAAACGTTAATTTCCAATAAGTTACCTCAGTGATTTCAAACTAGCTAAAGGAAAGCATTTAGCTTTATCATTTGTTTTTCCACTCTGCAGCTTAATCTTTCTACAGTATGATTAGAAGTTGTATTATATATCAATCAATACGTATATTATGCCACTGAGACGAGGAAATTTGTACAGTCCAAAAAAATACTGCTGAGATAAATGATTTAGCAGAGAATCACGTGTTCCCAATCTACATCAGTGTAATCACGGTAATCTACAGGGTGATTTAGTCATAATGTCATTTTAAGAGGATATAAGGAAAAATGAGTAGAATACGATAACGCGACGTGCTCCAGACCTTGATGGGATATTTGCATTTTGCAATCGCCTTGAAATTGTTCTTGTTGAAAGCTTGTCGAAGAAGTGGCTTTGCAACTTTGTATATTTGAGGTTATAATATTTTGTATATTTGGCGTTATTTAGTGTTCTGACCTTTTTATTTGATAACATGCGATGCGCCGCTTTGATTATAAATTTTGCAATGCAAATTCTTTTAATGAAAGTTGACGTTGGGAAGTATTAAACTTATACTTAGTAAAACATTTTGCATGACTAAATAAATAGATACTAGTATGCTCCTTTTCTCAGATTTCGTACGTATTAGCGGATAATAGTCTATGAAAGAACACAAACATTTAGCCGTGATTGCGTTATCAACACGGAACGGTAGTTATGAATGGATTTGCTTCACTTTAAAAGATCGATTTTTTTTATCTTTCCTATGCCTTCCGAATACGTGATTAAAATTAATGACATTATGACTGAATCACCCTGTATATAAATCTCGCTAAAAATTTATGGCGTCAATGCCTTTTAAACTTACTATATGAAATATATCTTGCAAAACTCGGAAAGGGTAATCTATACAGTGTAGCCTAGATCAGAAAAAAGTTACGCATTTTTATCTCATTCTTCCTTTTTATTTTGAATTAAAATATTGTGAAATTTTATATTGTTGACATAAGCTTTGTATTGACAATGGAAAAAAATTCTCCGCCTACATACAAAATTTTTTACACACCGCCAAACGCAGCAAAAAATGGTGAATTCAACTATGCATACTTGTGCTTGTACTTTTTTTCTACCGAAAATTAAAATTATACCTATTTTAAATATTTTTGAAAAAAAATTCTATAAAGTGGGCTCTACAAATAATAATCAACTAGTACTAATTGCCTTAACTAGAATTGTCACTGTAATAAATGTAATATAATACAATATACAGGGTGTACAGACAGTACATTATTCAATCAAAAATATTACATTTTGAAATCATCAAAAATTTTTGTATTACTTATATAGAACATAACTTTTTTGAATAATTTAAAAAGTTAACTGTAATGTTTAACTTCAACTTTCAGTTCCTGATTTACAAATTATTGTAAAATGAACAACAATTATTTTACCTATTATAACTATAAATTATATAGTATGCGCCAAAAGTATGGAATAAATTCAATAAGTGTCCAAACAGAAATAATTATTTTTTGGGAAAAATCCTCAAACAGGTCGATTTTTAATTTAAAAATACATATTTTAGCGTAAAATGCGATTTTCAAATGTCATTTGTTTTCGAGTAATGACGTCATAGATTTTTTAAATGGCAACACCATGTTGTTTTCCTTGATTCTGAAAGATCGTTTAATTCTCTATCAGACAGTACTACAATTTTGCAGTCTTACATAGGAAAGTTTTCGAGTAAATGACGATTGAATGAGAAAACGTAAATTTTATCCATAAAAAGTAACAATTCTGAGGTATGTAAAATAAAATATAATTGATTAAATTTTATACTTAAATTAAATGTTCGAATTGCCATCCACCAACTTCTTGACAATGCGCAAGTCTGTGAAGAAATTCTTCTTGCACATTATGAATGATTTCTGGGGTAACTCTGCGTATTTCGTCCCGAATTTCTTCACAGACTTGCGCATTGTCAAGAAGTTGGTGGATGGCAATTCGAACATTTAATTTAAGTATAAAATTTAATCAATTGTATTTTATTTTACATACCTCAGAATTGTTACTTTTTTATGGATAAAATTTACGTTTTCTAACATTCAATCGTCATTTACTCGAAAACTTTTCTATGTAAGAGGGCAAAATTTTAGTACTGTCTGATAGAGAATTAAACGATCTTTCAGAATCAAGGAAAAAAATATGGTGTTGCCATTTAAAAAAAAATCGATGACGTCATTACTCGAAAACAAATGACATTTGAAAATCGCATTTTACGCTAAAATATGTATTTTTAAATTAAAAATCGACCTGTTCGAGGATTTTTCCCAAAAAATAATTGTTTCGTTTTATTGAATTTATTCCATACTTTTGGCGCATACTGTATAGGACTACTCTAAAAATCAAGTCAACAAATGACATGCTATTCAAAAATGTCCATTTACTTTTGAGTCTATATTTATTTATTTATTTAACAAATACACTACCCTACAGTACACAATTCATTACAGGGTAGGAAAAATACAATTTACCAAAAACAAAACATATACAGTACACAAAATACATACATTATCAGTTACACTGAAAAAAGCAGTAAAAATTAGATTAACACTTAAATGCTCCAACGTAAATATGTTACAGTAAATTAATAAAAGTATTAAAATTTTGAGATTTTATTGAGGCCATAGTACAATTGAAAATATAGAAGCCACGTTGCAATTTATTATAATTTTGACAAATCCGGTGAATGGATTAATATATAGTTAGTATTACCTAATTCTCGGCGTTGATGTGTAAAACAGCATATTAAGCCTAAAGCCATGTCTCGGTATCCTGAAGTTAATCAAGTTAAGTATATGAGTACAGTCAACTAAGTTATGCAATAGTTTTTTTAGGAACTACTCAAAATATCTCATATTTGTTTTCAGGAAATTGAAAGGCATACAAAATAGCAACTTTTTCCAAGAGCGCTGTACTGGACGTCGTAAAAATAACCACCCATTTATAGTAAATCAAATTATAATGTAAAAAAAATTCTTGTTCAAGTCTAAAACATGAGTTAGCTAAGATCAATTTAATGTACAATATTTAATGTTATTGAAAAAAATTACTTATCGGAGTAAGGTCTAGATGCTTCACAGCAATAACATTCTTAAATATACATTTTCTTATTATTATTATTTTTTGTATCCACTACGGAATACAATAATTATCGACATGTATTTCTTCACATTATCTACTTCATGATCAAAATCCATTAATATATCTGATTTGATTATGTCAACAATGCTTAAATCAATTGTCTGTTTTATTTAACGTTAATAAAGTTAGTTTTTTGCATTAAAAGAGAAGTATACTGAATAAAATTTATAAATGTAGATTGTGCGGAAAGCAGAAATGTGGGTGACATTTAAATTGAATAAACATGTATATAGGTACCTACATAAATACGTTTATCAATGTGTACAAAATGTAGCTTTGCAACCTTATTTTAAACTCTAAATATTATTGTTTATAGTGCCATATTACGTAATAAACATGTTATTATTGTACATTTTGATTTATTTTATGTGTTTCTATTTCACAATTTAAAGAATTTAATGCGAAATAAATTATATCTGAAAAGCCATATGTATGGAACACTGCCAATAGACAGTATCAGTGATGTTTCACAAAATAAATACAAAGTATTAAATTAATTAAGTAAAAGATATTCTAAAGAATAAGAAAAAAATCTTCAAAACCATTTCAGCTTCGACATACAAGGTGTTAGTTTCCATAATAAAATATGTTTTTGTTTATACAAGGTGTACCCGTTTTTCATTTTTAACTTTGGGGAAATATAGAGCATGAAAAAACAATAAGGGTTCCTATGACATTTTTCTCTATGATGCTTCATTTTTCTGATACAGGGCGTTCCACTTTAAAGAAAATTATTTTGTTTTCTTTATTATGTACCATATAAATAAATATATTTCGTTCAAACTTGGTATGTAGTAATCACAATTTGCTATTTTGACGTAATAACTTTTTTGGAACCCCCTCAACATCTACGCCAATGATGAAAAGTATATTTTCAGAGCAAATATTAAAATTATTTTTTATTTTTGGAAGTAAGTGCTCTTGAAGAAACTGACTGCAAAGTTTTGCTTTTTAGATATTTTCAGTTTTACTCCCATACCTAGGCCATTATGTTCAGTTGAAAAAAGTTATTCATGTCAAAATATTACCTTCTTATTATGATAACTGCATACCAAGTTTGAAGGGAAAATGGTTAATTGGTTGATAGATAAAAAGAAAATTAAATATTTTTCTAAAAATTGAACGCTCTGTATCAGGAAAATGGAGTGTTATAAAGAAAAATGTTGTATGAAAGACTCCTATTATTTATTTATGCTGCATCATTTCTCAAGAACGAAAACTCGGGGGTGCCCAGGTACTTACCTATCTTCCAAATGGATTGTCTGAATCAATTTAAATTTGGCTTAAAAATAAGAAAAAAAATATATATTCGAATACACTTCGTTTTCGATATGCAGGATGTTAAAATACTCATTAAAAAAAATACTTTATTTATATGTATAGATAACTTCCATATAGATTGACCAAATCAGTTTAAATTTGGTCCATATCTTGAAACACACCTCGTTTCTAATGACACATATTTTTCGTAAAAAAATATATTTTTATTCATGTAGCTATCTTCCAAACGGATTGTCCAAATCAATTCAAATTTGTCAGGTGTAAATATAGCAGCAATAAATTAAAAAATGCAAGAGCATCAGTAATTTTGTTATCGAAGGTTTCAATACACAGTAGCATTTTCGAAACTGCAGGGTAAAAAACACCCCTTATTTTTTTTGCAGCTGAATTTATTTAAGTGGCAGTTACCAATTGAAAGTTTAGGCTTCTTGACATTACACGAATCATAACACTCTCTTCCTCAAAAGTATCAGTCACGTTTGAAGGAGATTTTTCACGAAGCATGAAGAAGTCTAAACAACTGCCGGACATTGTTCAGCATCGCTGTAAACATGAATATGCATGATTCTTATTCTCTTGTTGTCTTATAGTTGTGCCTTTTCTCTGTTACTTAGGTAGGTAATTATAAATCTCGATTGGTTAAATTGCATTTGAAATAGTATACAGGGTGTTAAAAAAAAGAGTGTCAAATATTTCAGGAGGTAATAGTATGAACCAAAATAAGCAGAAAAGTCTTAATAAACATGGGTCCGCAAAGTAACGGTTGCGGAGATATGGACCACTATTCGTTTTTCAATCATTTTGTATTATTAGGAATAAACCGACAAAGGAAGCTTTTAACAAACAAAAAACAAAGTTACAGAAGATGTGCCCTCCGTCATTTCCAAGCAGGCACGACACCTTCGTCTCAACGTTATTCGAACTCTTTCGAAAACGCCCTCCTTGGTTTGGATTTCTTGACACTTTTGATTAATCCGTAGCTGCAGCTCTTCCAGGCTATTTACAGGAATACCATACAGTAATGTCTTCAAATATCCTCAAACAAAGAAATCTAGAGGGCTCAAATCAGGCGATCTTGGAGGCCATAAAACAGATCCGGCCTTGCTAGATTCTCCGCTTTAGCGTCTGGCTCGGATTTAGCACTCCACTACAAACGCTTCGATAAAAATGTATGCAATAGTCGTGGCTAGGTGCGTAGCTTTTGTCGTGGCCTGGCGTATCTCTCCAACATAAACGTGAACTTCATTTTTAATTACAAATAACAACCATATTTATTTTTGTATCTGCACTATAGTTACATTAGACCGTTTTTAAACAACTAAAACCCTCAATAGCTTTTATAGTTTCATCAGAAAAAAAATTGATTTTTTTTAAATTTTCAATATGCATACTATAGTTCTCAAAGAGTAAGCAGCTGCACTTAAATATATTTCGTTGCTTTGCGTTTCTAATGATTATATTTTAATATACACTTAAAAATGCCCACCAAGTAAGGATATTTCTAGTAAAGGTAAGGACGGAAAGATATAGAGGCTGTAGTAAGGAGTGCACGTCCAGAATAAGGACTAGAGTCACAGAATATATAGCTAACGCACTTAGCTATATATTCTGTGCTAGAGTTACTAGACCAAATTTCTATTGCAACCATTATGTTTATACGCTTATATGAATATTTATCCATCAATTCATTCAAGAATAGTTATGAATATGTTGCCGTGCTTGTTTGAATGCGTGAGTTTCTTCTTCTGTTTAATTAATTAACTTATGCGTGTATATTTAACCATTTTGCCGTGGTTTTTAATTATTTATGGATTTTCTGTTTATACAAGTAGGTATATACTTTTTTGTATGATTTTATTTGTCTGTTTTCACATGAACAATTGAGCTATTTTACCTGCCTATTGGCATAACAGACTTTGTCTCTAATAATGATAATAAAAATGTTTTTGACGGCATAACATTCACCTGAGTTTATTAGTCATAAATGAGTTTGTTTTACAACGCGCTAAAATTTTAAAGTGTCAATCAGTATCGTTAACGAGATATCTAAGTAAATCTTATATTTTTCTATCTAAATCACCTAAAATCTTAAAATGGCATTTTGGTTTAAAATGGGGTAGAAGTATTCACAGATATTAAAAGTAATGATCGTATGGCACATGAATTTCTATAAAGTAACTGTATTCCACCAGAAATGTCATATTTATCTCCCATGACACATTAGAGTTTCTCAACTAAGAACGTTCTTACGTAGTGTAACCCTTGTCCAATTTTATCTAATACATTTTAATGAAATGAGAGCGTAGCTATAACGGTTAATTTGCCCTGTCTGAACCCATATTAACTTTCGTTAATAATTTTATAATGATAATATATTGCGTCTTTTAAGTAAATGGAATAAACTTAGCACAATTATGCATATTTTATTACAACTTAGCACTGTGAAAATAATTAAATTAACCATAACATACTTAGGTATTTATGATTATGTTACGTTAATACAATTATTGAGCACTGCAAAAATATAATAAGACCTATGGGAACTATTAGAAATTTTATGAGTAACACACCAACAGATTTTACTCAATATTTTGTGCTGCGAAAATTGTATATGACACCCCCTATAATATTGTTAAAAGATTATTTACGCTTCTCAACAAGTTTAACGTTTTCTATGCCATGCCTTGTATAATGTTTATATCAAAGTCAACAAAAAACATTGCAGGAAACCATCTCACACGTGCCATACTATGTAAAATTAACCAAATTAGAATAAGGAGTGATTATTTGTGGCATACTTATAAATTTATGAACTCCTATTTGTCTTACCAATTTTGTCGTTCTTGCTTTATGCGTACTCTGCGAATATCTTTAATACATAATACACTGCACCATTTACATACACATTGTACAGTACTGGTTACTAGCACTGTCACTATGACTGGCACACATTAACAGTTAATATTCCGCTATTATAGGGTTATTCATTACAACCACAGCACCAGGTTCCAAATGTGGTAAAACAGTGCCACACTTTTGTCATGGTATGGTCTTCATTTATCCATGTTTCGTCAGTAAGATATTCTTTGATTCAGATTTTGACCTTCTAATATTTGTCTTAGATTCTTCGCCATATTACTATTTCACCTTTTTCTATCATATTCTTTCAATTCCGTTTTATTAAAAATTATTTCGTTAAAATTCACATAGCACAATTCATATGCCACGCATAAATTGCAAAATCACCCTCCTATAGGTACACAGGGTGTCTGTGAAAGATTGGGAAATCTCGGAGCTGGAGATCCTGGTGACCAAAAAAGTCGATTGAGCCAAATATGCCTTATCCGAATGTTACTGATTTCAAAAATACAGGGCGTTCAATGCTAGAATTTTATTTTGAAATATCTCAATAACACATAAAAATGTTTTTTGGCACGGCAAATTAGAATTTTTAACTAATTTTGGCGTCACTAGTAGAGGGCGCCACTTATGGAACAGCATGTTTCTATTAAATGGCAGAACTTTTTTGCTGTTTAGTGTATCCATCTATCTATTGAAACAATCGATTCTCGTACCTGTTATATCTGACAAAGGTATACCTTGTTGAAGTCGTTAGGAGTAACAATTTTTGAAATAATCGTATTTGAAATATTCAGTATAGCAAATGAAATCGTTTCAGCTAAAGTGCCTTTTCTACTGAATATACAGCAAAATGTTACTTGAAAAAGTTGTTCAGAACGGTGAATTATGGAGACGTGCAAAATTTCAAATTTCATTGCTGTATTTTCAGTATAAAAGGCACTTTACCTGAAACGATAACAATTTTTAATCGGTGCACTGAATATTTCAAATAGGATTATTTCGAAAACTCTTACTCCTAACAATTTCAACAGGGTATACCTATTTCAGATACAGGTAGGAGAATCGATTGTTTCTATAGTCAGATGGATACACTAAGCTGCAAAAAAGTTCTGCCATTTAAAAGAAAGTGACGTCAAAATTAGTTAAAAAATCTTATTTGCCGTGGCAAAAAACATAATTGTGCCATTTTTTTTAATACTCCGACAGGTTTCAAAGTTATTGAGATTTCAAACTACAATTCTAGCATTGAACGCCCTGTATTTTTGAAACCAGCAACATTCGGATGACGATTCGATTAACATTGTAACTTAGATTATTACTTATTTACTTTGCTGGTAGTACGGGACAGTATTTTTCAGTGCTAGATGATTTCACAGGCTCGAGCGTATTATAATTTGTACGTTCGTGATATACTACACACAACGTCAAAAGTCTTGGACCCCCTCCCCTGTATATAAAATGATTCGATTAAATCTAGTGGTTTTTCTTAATGTGGTAAAAAAAGTACATGTACTTAGGGGAAAAAGACACTAAAAAATTGCAGACCATGAATTTACTTTATTACCAATGTTTTTACAAATCTGCATGGTCAGTTTGACAGTGTATTCAGCCAACTGTCCCTTTGAATTTTTGTACATTATAATGCCAGGACGTGAACTTTCTGCGTTTACCCGAGCAAGAATGACTGCTTTACATGATGCAGGACATTCTAATCATCAGATATCGAACATGTTGGGCATTCTTAGATCATCTGTTGTACGAATAGTACACAGGTATGAAGAATTTGATGCAGTGGAAAACAGACCACGTAGTGGATTTCCTCGAGTATCTAATGAAAGGGAAGATCGGTATTTGGTGCAATATGCCTGTAGACACCGCACATCTTCAGCTTCAGCTCTCAGAGCTCACTTTCAAGGTACGTTTTGCCCTGTTATATCGACGCCTACTATTCGAAGACGACTCCATAACGCAAATTTACGTGCTAGAAGACTATTACGGGTCTCCACTCTACTTCCAAAGCATCGTGCTGGCCGTCTCCAATGGGCGCGAGAGCATAGGGGTTGACTTTTACGCCAGTGCGGTGGGTCTTATGTACAAACGAAACCAAAATTGGGCTGATTAATTCGCATATCATAGAATATGACCAGTCAAATTTACATCGAACAAGTTATTACGCCCATTATCTACCCCCTACGTAATGAATGAGGTGAAAAATTTGTGTTTATGGACGACAACGCTCGACCACATCGCGCAAGAAGAGTTCAACAGTCAAACGAAGCAGGACATATCAATAGATTAGATTGGCCAGCCAACTCTCCTGACATGAATCCTATTGAAAACATGTGGGATTTAGCTGCTAGAGCCATTCATAATCATACTCCTCCACCTCAGACTACAGATGAGTTAGTCATGGCGGCAGAAGAGGAATGGAACAATATTCCGCAGGAGATCGTTAACCGCTTGATTATCTCAATGCAAAGACGTGTCAATATATGCTATTGGGATGTGGTGGAGGTCATAAGGACTCTTGCTTTGTTACTTCATTTTGATTTAATAAATTTTAGTTTATCGAACATATTATTTTCCAAAGAAAAGATTCAGAAAACAATATATTTTTACAAATGTATTTCGTTTTTCTGATAAAAAGATTTCTTTAAAATGTGTGTATATATTCGTTTTTTCGCCTTAAAGATATTGTGGTGTTAGATACTGCATATCTAATAACATATGGAGAGAATATTTAGGCTTTGGGAGAATTTCTTGGAAAAACCTCAACCTAGTACAAGTACAAGTGAAACGAATAGTGAGTGATATCAAAAATACGAATTTAGGATGGACGATATAGAAAATAGAAATTCTCGACATGAACAAGCTCATTTAATTGGATATAATGTATATAAAAATATAAAAGATAGTGAGGAAGAACAAAGGGCATTAGAAAAAACGGGTTATTAAATAATAGTGTCATTATATTAGACAACGCTCTACATCATTCAAGATCCAGATACTAGCACAAAAAAAGAATATTCAAGATTTTCTAAAAAATCCATAATATTGCGTACGATGCTAATTTGAAGGATGATGAGTTGTTTCATATAGTCAAGAGCAATAATTTTGCAAATAAATATTATAAATAAAGCTACAACAATTGATTGGGCCAAATAAAAGTGGCTTCATCATAACTTCAATGAAGAAAAGGATACAAGTGACGTTAAGAGTGACTTTGACAAATGTTAGTGCTAGTGTTTTTCTTATTATAACGTATAAGTCTTTTTTACTGTTTTTTGTTATGTCGTTGTTATGTAGTATATGAAATATATGGAAAACACATTATTTCTGTTATATATTATATCTATATATCGCTAGAATATAAAATATTATTGTATAACTAATTATTCTCTATTATTTTTTTCGATTTAAAGAAGTATATTTTAACTTATTAGTTTTTTTTTCTTTTGTTCCTCTTATGTACCCTTTACCTAATTTTAATCTCTGGCAGAGAACGCTCATACCTACTCGTTGTCCTTGTTAGGCAATAATAATTTAATTTTACATAATAATATCGAACATTTAATCAAAATATGTATTTATCATTTTTTTTTACTTACCTACTTACCTACTTATTTATTAACTAATAGGTTGTTAAACATTCATTAGTATTTGTGCATAGTGATCATAATATTTGTGAAAATATTGAATTGTAAGAAAAAAAATCAAGCACACTTATTATCAACCACATGCTTTGTATTCAAATGCGCAATTCAGAAACTACATAAACAAAATTAAGGTATGAATTATAAATTTCCGAGACTTCGTATTCAGTAACAAAGACCCGTACGAGAAAAAGATATATGAGGTACTGTGTTTAGAACTTATTTCCTGCATTTCCTCAACGAACGCCAATTTCAAAACTTTGACCTGTAAAAGCTAATTGTTGAAATCCAAAACAAAATGCCAGGACAATAAACAAAGGGAGGGTGTGGATGAAATATTGTTTAGTGGTACATTGCCATACATTGTTGCATACGGAAGTAGGTACAATAAATATGTCGCTCCTTCGTCATTCTATTGAGTTAAATCGTAGCTGTGTTTGGAGTTGTAATGAATTTTACAAATTGTTTTAACAACAACCAAATTCAAGTCGTCTTACATGTTATAGTAGGTAATTATCTAAGGCTATGAATACATAAGATATTGTTTTGTAACAAGAATAGGATTCATGGTTTATATTTATAACTGCCAGAATTTGAGATCGTTATGTATTCTGACCGAGGTGTCATATAATAGGTATGTAAATATGTCTAAAGCAGAATCAAAACATAAAATTTATGTAACAATATTACAAAAAATGGAAGATACCTACGTCATAAATTTCGTACAATTCAGTTTTAATAATTTGCGGTATCATCTGTCACCTGCTGTAATTAATAATTACAGAAAATCTGGAAATATTAATTTATATGGTGGTTAGCTTTCATATTTAAAATAAAGGGCATAGCCCAATAAGATGGTGAAAAGTCCCCCTCTGGGATTTTGACCGGACATAGGCCATTCGATTCGGGATCAATAAAGACCAAGCTTTCTAAATTTTCAGCCCGCTAGGGCGCCCCTAGGGGCCGCTAGCTCGAAAATACAGTTGTTCAGTATTTTTCCGATAACTCGAGCTCAAAATAATATTTTTACATGCAGTTTACGGCATTCGAAAGCACATTTAATTGGCTCTCTGTGATATTTTTTTCAGATTTTTCGGCTTGATACCCGAGAAATGGGGGGCATTTCAATATTTGTAACGTCATTTTCAGCACTTTCTCTTTTTCCGGCACAAAATTGAAAAACGGTATTTTTTGGCATTCTTTATTACCTGTCAGATGATCTATTGCGAAAAAAATTTAAAGTGGTGCAAAAGGTCGAAAAAACGTCAAATATGAGATTTTGGTCATTTTTGGCCGATTTTTGACCGATTGTTGATCCTCTTGCGACGTTTCTGGGGGTATTGAGTCACCGTCAAGTCCCTCAGACACTCAAGCCCAAGTTTTGTTCCCTCAGGAAAGATTCTCCTCAAAAACAGACCTTAGAAATCGTTCATCAAAACCCCCAAGTCCCAGTTTCTGGTTCTCGCAATTTTTCCATTATAATTTTTTTCGTCCAAACCCCATATTTCAAGTTTATTTTCAACCACTCAAAACATTTCATCAAGGAACTGACCCTGGGAACACCATCAGCGGCCTCAAAAACACCCCAGTAGGCCTGCTTGACCTTCAATGAACTCTTATTTGAAAAGAACTACCCCTCAACAATTGCTCCAACCCTTTACCAACATCACATATAATACCAGGCCTCAACATGCTCCACCTCTATTTCCCTAAATTCCCGGAATAAACAATAAAACGTATTTTGAGGATATGCATTTAATTATACTCCAACTAAATAATTTTGCCAGCATGTTCGTTTAATCACTTTTAATTGTTAGAATACTCACAATTTCTCTCTTATGTACAAATTCTGAGATTTTATAAAATCTTATAATTTATCATGAAAAATTTTATTAATCGTCGTCTCAATCGTCGTTGATGCACGCCACTACATTATCAGTCAAGAAAGATTTTGTTAAAATCTCGGCTGGTCTCAAAATTCTATCTTCATACCGTCCATTGGATAGATAAATACACAATTGCAGCCACATGAGCACAGCATCCTACTGTTCGATTCCCATTCGCACAATCACAGCAGTAGCTCAATATACTCCCAGGTCCAATTGCATTCAGTGTATATTCTATATAGCAATTATAGTTTTAGTACAGACTGTACCTTCTAGGCATAAAAGTAGGAAAAACTATAATTATTGCTATATAGAATATACACTGAATGCAATTGGACCTGGGAGTATATTGAGCTACTGCTATGATTGTGCGAATGGGAATCGAACAGTAGGATGCTGTGCTCATGTGAAGTACAAACTGTACCTTCTAGGCATAAAAGTAGGAACAACTATAATTGCTATATAGAATATACACTGAATGCAATTGGACCTGGGAGTATATTAAGCTACTGCTGTGATTGTGCGAATGGGAATCGAACAGTAAGATGCTGTACTCATGTGGCTGCAATTGTGTATTAGGTATCTATCCAATGAACGGTGTGAAGATAGAATTTTGAGACCAGCCGAGATTTTAACAAAATCTTTCTTGACTGATAATAATGTAGTGGCGTGCATCAACGACGATTAATACAATTTTCCATGATAAATTATATGATTTTATAAAATCCCAGAATTTGTACGTAAGAGAGAAATTGTGAGTATTCAAGCGAACAATTAAAAAAGATTAAACGAACATGCTGGCAAAATTATTTAGTTGGAGTATAATTAAACGCATATCCTCAAAATACGTTTTATTGTTTATTCCGTAGTGTAAATAACAGTTCATTGAAGGTCAAGCAGGCCTACTGGGGTGTTTTTGAGGCGCTGATGGTGTTCCCAGGGTCAGTTCCTTGATGAAATGTTTTGAGGGGTTGAAAATAAACTTGAAATATGGGGTTTGGACGAAAACAATTATAATGGAAAAATTGCGAGGACCAGAAACTGGGACTTGGGGGGTTTTGATGGTGCTTGAACGATTTCTAAGGTCTGTTTTTGAGGAGAATCTTTCCTAAGGGAACAAAACTTGGGCTTGAGTGTCTGAGGGACTTGACGGTGACTTAATACCCCCAGAAACGTCGCAAGAGAATCAACAATCGATCAAAATTCGGCCAAAAATGACCAAAATCGCATATTTGACGTTTTTTCGACCTTTTGCACCACTTTAAATTTTTTCCGCAATAGATCATCTGAAAAGTAATAAATAATGCTAAAAAATACCGTTTTTCAATTTTGTGCCGGAAAAAGAGAAAGTACTGAAAATGACGTTACAAATATTGAAATGCCCCCCATTTCTCGGGTATCAAGCCGAAAAATCTGAAAAAAATATCACAAAGAACCAATTAAATGTGCTTTCGAATGCCGTAAACCGCATGTAAAAATATTATTCTGAGCTCGAGTTATCATAAAAACACTGAAAAACTGTATTTTCGAGCTAGCGGCCCCTAGAGGCCCCCTAGCGGGCTGAAAATTTAGAAGGCTTCGTCTTTGTTGATACCGAATCGAATGGCCTATGTGCGGTCAAAATCCCAGAGGGGCGACTTTTCACCATCTTATTGGGCTATGACTTATTAGGAAGTCATCAGGTAACTCCGACATAGATGTCCATTTTCGCTTTTTATTTTTTACTATATTATATAAAACAGCAAATTTGCCACGAATACACAAACAGCTCCTAGATTTTCTTAGTTTTTAACTTTTAAATATACAGGGTGAGTCATTAATAATGGTACATAAGGGCAGATTTTTTAAGTTAAAATAAAGCAATTGAACCCAACATGCCTTATTCAATTGTTCCTCCTTTTCATTCCACAGTGTGTTAAAGTTGAAAAAATGTTTTCGAGTTTTTGCTATATTTTAAGAACGTGTGGATTGAAAATTTGTAGTCTTATGTTTTTTGAGGTGGCAATTGCGAATATGCAGTATTGAGGTCACGACTAGTTATACCTACTGTACTGTTGATTTACAAATATGTCTAACTCTTTTAATTTTACACTTTTAAATTTTTTAATAAGAAGCTATTGAACTACCTTCAATACTAATTAGAAAAGGCTTGTCGTCTGTTTTCGAGAAACAGATGATTAAAATTTTTTAGATTCGGCAGCAATTAAATTAGAAAATTGGGGAGTCTTAAGATATCAAAACTGAATTAACAATAAGACGAACACTACAACAACTGAACATTTTATTATGCATATCTTAACAAATTATTAATCATAAAATATTCTTAAAGTGACCACCAGCGACTTCAATGTACTTTCTTAACCTCTTATTTAAACTTTGCCTGACATCGAATAAAATTCTATGTTGCTTGATAATATTAACCGATTCTTGAATCGTTTCCCACAGTTGTTCTTGACTATTAATAACGTATTTGTAAACTAAAGATTTAATATAGCCCCACAAGTAAAAATCCAGCGGATTTAAATCAGCGCTACGTGCAGGCCAAATTTAACACCCTGTAGAATAAAAAGGAGCAATAATTAAAATAAGGCATGTTGGGCTCAATCGTTTTATTTTGACTGCCCTTAAGCTATGTACCATTATTAATGACTCACCCTGTATACAGGGTGCAAACACAGAAAGAGCCGCTAGAGGTAACTCTACTACTCGCGCTATATACTGTTTCTTAATCTATACACATAAAATGTTTTTTAAATTTCAAATAAAACAAAAGAACGTGAATTTAATAAAATTGAAAATGCTGTTAATTTATCACAGTACCTAAATGTTCGAAGTTATTTCCGTGATTTTCAATACTCAGCTCGCCGAATCTATAAGCCAGGCTGTAGTCAAATTGCCTCAGCGGCAGCACGTATACAATTTCGCAAATCTTGTTTAGTGTTAACTTCGATAACATACACCATAGTTTTTATATGACCCTAAAAATAAAAGTCGGATCTAGGTCGGACGATCGAGGGGGCCATCCAATTGGTCCACCTCGGCCTACCCATCGCGCATCGTTTGGAAAACACAATGAAAAGACCAATACTCCGTTCACAATTCCAGCCCACACATTAGAAATTAGAAATCATTTCCGATGCCCAATAATGCGTATTGTGAAAATTGTGAATACCATTTCGTGTGAAAATTGCTTCATCCGTAAATAAAATGTTTATGGTAAAGTTTAGGTTAAAGTGTTGCTGATGAAACAATCACTCGCAAAAGTTCACTCGAAGTGGAAGATGCCTTGGAAGTAAGGTAACCGCTGCACGATGGGTAGAGTAAGTAGTGCCTTAACTTTCGCGAAACTGCAGATTGTAATATCTCAAATTGCACTGAAATTGTTCTATTCTTATGTCAGGCTGCTCCGCCATGGCATATAAAATCTTGTCCTCGATATTCACAATTTGTCTTGGTCTAATGGCTCCTTCTGCTGCCCAGGTCGTAGATTGCCAATTTGTCTACCCCACTGGACCACACGTAAAAAGACTTGGATTATATTATTGGAGTAACTTTTGGGCATGAGGATGAGCTGCAGCCATGTCAGTATCATGTTCATAACTTCTTCGTTTGAGAAATTATGCGCCATACTTTTAAAATCACGTGAAAATAAACTCGAATAGAACCACATATGACAACAAGTACTGCTACAAATACCAAACATATCGTTCTGACTACTTTGTTTCTTAGTTTTTGTAGACAAAAAATTTAACCTGATAAATTTTTGAAAACTTAAAAATATTTTATTACATTTTTTTTCACTATACGTCATTATTTGGCCTCAGCTATTATAGATTGAGAATCACATCACCCTCTCGTTTTTAATATTAGTTTATTGATGTTACACTTTAAAAGGACGGTCGTACTACGTTGCCTTCAATGAATTTGAATCTCATAAACTTGAGGCCACTTCTGGTGGTCCTCAAGGATCCAACTTTGGACCTCTTATTATTTTTGTTATTCATCGATGATCTTACTAAAGCAATAGAATGTCCCAAACTCCTTTTTGCTGATGATTTAAAAATCTATTACAAAATTAACATTGATGATTGTGATTTTGCAGTCTCAAATAAATATTAATGAAAATTGGTGTGATACTTTTAAACTTACGTTAAATATCTCTAAATGTAAAGTAGTTAACTATACGTGAAAAAATCATATTATCTTATATAACTACCTGTTAAATAATGTTATTTTAGAGAGGGAGCGTACAATTAAAGATTTAGATTTTGATTTAAGTTGTGTTTTTCGCAGAATATACAAAATTTATCGAAATCATCGTATAAAAGCTTAGGGTTCATTATGAGGAATTGTAACTCTTCTACTAATATCGATGCGTTAACAACGCTATATATTTCATTAGTTCGTTCGAAACTGGAATATAGTTCTTTAATCTGGTACCTTATATACCAAAATCATTCTTTATCACTTGAATCCGTACAAAGAAAATTCTTAAAGTTTCTATCTTTTAAAAAGATTGTATATATCCAAACTGAGGTTATAATCATGAATTATTATTATCAAGGTTCAATATTCCGTTGTTATAATTTAGGCCTATTCTAAACAGCATACTCTTTTTATTTAATTTATTTAACAATAACATTGATTGCATATCTCTACTGGAATGTTTTATTATATACCTGGTTTTAACTCTAGGCAAGTTGAAACGTTTTATTTACTGTCAGCTAGTACTAACATTCTTCAAAAGTCACCAGTGTATGTTATGTCTCATAATTTTAATATTATTTCGGAGCAATGTGATATAAACTTTCATTAATTCTGTGAGAAAGGCTGCACAGGAGAGGTTTCAACTATTTTAATTTAATTAGTTATGCATTTATGTATACATTTATTGTTATTATTGTTATATCTATTTACTTCCATTTTATTTTATTGTTTTATTTTATTTTATTGTTTCTTTCTATGATATGTATTACAATGTGTGTCCTGTAAATGGAATTTTCTGTTGGGCAATAAAGTTTGAATTTGAATTTCAATTTGAACACTAACAATAACACGTTTAAAATTCTAACAATTGTTTTTACAAAGAAGGTATGCTTGATCAATATTACTAAAAGGGATTTGTGCTGAGTGATCGTTGGAGCGTACTTTTAAAAATATAAACAGCAAATTCAATTTTTTACAATAACAAATATATTTTCTTTTAATATTTGTTATTTTTATTATATTATTGATATTATTCAGGGTTCTTAAAGAGTGCAAACACTGTTGCGTTGCCAGAATTTCCTGTATGCAAACAAATCAGTAAAATCTTACAGTTTAAATTTTCAAATTTTACAAAGGCATTCTAGGTGAAATTTGAACACACTCTGTATAGTCACATTTGCAGTTAATAAAATTAATTTTAACCTTCTCAAAATATTCAAATTTAATATTCTATAATTCGAAATTAAAATGATTATAATAACGAAGTATTTCTTAAATACTTCGGTTTTTAAAGTTAATACTACTTCAGTATTAAGTAGATATGTCTGTATTAAACAAATATATCTTGGTGATTCAGCTTAGAAGGAGAAACAGCCAAAAAGACAGGCAGAAGACAATCTAGTGGTTGAGAACGACTTACCGTCATAATTTTTAAATAGTTTCTGAAAACCCAGACAGCTGTGTATAAGCTTTATAGAAAATCTCGGTATCAAGTCACGTAATGTCAAAGATGAAAGCAGACAAGAGCTCTCAAGTAAGCTGGATATGTTTACAAAATCTCTAGTAGTAATTTTTTTAGATTTCTGTTACTTCAACATAAAAAAATGTATTGCAATTAACTTTATTTCTAATATTTTTTCCATAAATATATCCATAAATTAAAATGAAAAATTTGTAATTATATATCCGGGAAGTTACCGGGTGTTGAAACGTCACATGACCACAAAAGCACATTAGAGGAAATACAAAAACATGTTACTATTATTTTTTTTTATTGTAACCATTAAAAATAATAATATGAGGCATTTTTAACATAATGAAACATTGATTTCTATTTTAAAAATATAAATTATTTTCTGCGATGTTTTTAAAAAATAGATGTGACTTTTCTGCACAGTCTAAAGTAAAATTGTAATAATTTTTTGAAATTCTAAGAACATTAAAATTTAATGTAGGGAATACCTACTAACGCAAAACTCGGAATGCATCCGGGAGTATCTAATTATAAAATCTTGTACTATTGCCGTAGCTTCGTTATATTTGCTCTCGCCTGTAGAAAAACAAATATCATGTAACATAGAACGAACCATGTTATAGGGAAATATCTTATACCCAACATAAATTCTTTTATTTAATTATTATAAAACGTGTAAAACTAAAAATAATTACTGAAACTGAACCATGACGTAGAATTTTGCATTGCTAGTTGCATACTCTCCAAACATCAAAGAATACTGGCCAAAACTTAGAATATTATATTCAAATAAGTCAAACAAAGGATTTTTACAGAATATTGTAATATTTCTTTTTTAAAAGCGGCGTAAATCCATACACCTGACAACGCGGTGCCCTGTCACTACTTTTGACAGTTTTGACTTAAGAGAAATATACCATACCGCGCGGCTGACAGGAGACCGAAGTCGGCGATAAATAGGGGCTAATAAAATTACATTAAGAAGCTGTGACATTATCAACAACTGAAAACATTATTGCCAATTCTGAATTATTAATAGATGGACTATATTTGCCCCATTTTGTCACTTCAAATTTGTGTAATTCGACATAAAAATAATTTCGAAGATGATTTTCTGTTACATTAAGCAATTATTAATATAACTGTGAAGTAAAATATCAAAACTGAAGGACTACAGCAGAAAGCATATGCGGCAATAGTGTTTATATAGACAAAGGGTCAGCTATTTTAGGGCAGGTTTTAGGACATGGGCGAATAAACTTGTCCCTATACAAAGAACATTCACTTCATCAACAATCTGATATCAGACCCTTCCGGTCTTTATGCAAGAGGTAGATGTATACGATTTTCTGATCGAAACTGGGAATTGCCGTTAATCCTAAATCATCAACAGGTACATAAGTCCATTCAAAAGGAAAAATTATCCTACGGATAGTATCAATGATGTGTAGCTTATTTCGTAAATATTTTATTTCAAATATCTAAGTATTACTTTTCTCAATAATCCGCAGTAATTTGTACATACCTTCCAATACAGGGTATCCCAACCAAAAATTTGACCCCCCCTATAATTGTAAAACCGAATAATATTTCAAAATTCGCCGAGACCCGTCGATTTTTGTTCTTGGGGGGAGCTTTTTTGACAGTCAAGCCAACTCGATATGTTCATCCCCCTAATGCCTAGCAACCCCAACTTAAAAATTTCAAATGCAACAACCCCACTTGTGGCACATCATCATTTTACAGTGACGTACCGTTTTAGAAATCGGTTGAGTTTTATAGAATTATTGGTTACAAACGAAAAGATGACAAACCAACTTACGCGTAGTAATTTCTACACAAATGCCCACCACTAATAAGTTTTCTCATGTTTCTCCGACGAATGCACATTTATGTTGAATGGCGAAGTGAATAAACACAATTGTCGTTATTGGAGTGATACTAATCCGCATTTAATCAGGGAATTTCATACTCAGACACCTCAAAAATTGAATGTTTGGGCAGGCATTTTGGGCGACCATCTTGTTGGACCATTTTTCATCCAAGGTAATCTCCATGGAAACACCTATCTAGAATTATTGGAAAGTACAATTGATCCTAGGATAACAGAGATTTTAGAAAGTGACGACAATTTACTAGAAAATGAAATAACCTTCCAACAAGATGGTGCGTCCCCGTACTATGCTGCTGTTGTGCGACAATTTTTGGATGACCATTTCCCATTTGATTGGCAGAAGAGATCCCGTCGAATGGCCACCAAGATCTCCGGATCTGTCCCCTTTGGACTTTTTTCTGTGGGGTCATTTAAAATCACGAGTGTACGCCACTCAGCCGGAAACATTGCAAGTGCTACGTCAGAGAATTGTAGAAGAATGCCGATTAATAACTGCGGATGTCTTTAATAATGTTCGAACAGAATTTGAAAACAGACTGTATTATTTTTTTTTTTTCTCTCATATATTTTCAGGTATTAACAATATTGTGTGAAACTAACTACTCAGTGGCTGTATTATTGTTTGGAAGTTAACGGGGTCATTTTGAGCAATTCGTCAAATAAATCTGATTTATTATGCTTCAGCTTTTTATTTTATTTCTGACTTTTTGTAAGACACATCAAGAACAATTAGGTAATGAGGTCATGTGTAGTAGATGAAAAACTTATTAGTGGTGGGCATTTGTGTAGAAATTACTACGCGTAAGTTGGTTTGTCATCTTTTCGTTTGTAACCAATAATTCTGTCAAATCTCAACCGATTTCTAAAAACGGTACGTCACTGTATTCGCAATGAAAAGGGCTTTAAAATGATGCGCCACAAGTGGGGTATTTGCATTTGAAATTTTTAAGTTGGGGTTGCTAGGCATTAGGGGGATGAACATATCGAGTTGGCTTGACTGTCAAAAAGCTCCCCAAGAACAAAAATCGACGGGTCTCGGCGAATTTTGCAATATTATTCGGTTTTACAATTATAGGGGGGGTCAAATTTTCGTTGGGATACCCTGTATTCTGTAATTGCTTCTTCTCCTATCCCCATTTCTTTCGCCAGTTATCGAATTCCACTCATTCCTTCTCGTACAGACTTTTGCTTTTCGTTGGTAACAGACGTAATGTTGCTTCTTGGGCTTCTGGTTGGATTTCAGGAATGAACAAATACTCAGCATTCTCACTCTGTTTTGTTTTTGTGTCGATTTTACAATATTTTTCATTGTTGTTGACAAATAAACAAACGCATGTCATAGAAACGATTCTAAGGCTTTCCAGTATTCAGCTGACAATCAATATTCTTGATTAAAATAAATTTGTCAAATATGACGTTTTTCAAAACCATAATTTTTCACCTGCTCTCACACGGCTTTCACTCTCCTAGTTGACAGGTTTTGGTCGTGGTCGTGGATAAAACATTAACCAGCTTTTAATCCTCACGGCTGCGCCTCGAGTGTCCATTTTTTCTCGCGTATTAAAGGCTTGTTAATTCCCTTATATAATTAATAACTATTATATCGAGCTAGTATAATTAATAACTATAAAAAAGCGTTATAACATTTGAAACAGTGCGAAATCAGTAATTATGTGACAGTTGTAAATAAATTTATCCACCCACTCGTGACTACTATAAATAATAATAATAATAATAATATTTATTTACCATTTGTTATAATTAAAAATGAACAATAATAATTAACATTAATTAATATAGAAAGAAAAATAATAATAATTGCAATTGACAAATACAACAATCATTACATTCAGGTAAATAAACACGATGAATGAAGCATGCACACAAAAGTAAAACTTGTCCGCGTTTAAGCATGCTCCATCTGTGTATGTATATTCCTTAAACTTTTTTTTATATACATATATATTTTTGCAATCACGCAAGAAGTAGATATAATTTTTATATTACTTCATTGTTAACTATTTGATGTATATATGTTCTGGATAAGTTAAATAACCACTTTTTGTTTTTGCTTTAAATAGACGTATAGCGCTAATTCTCTTAATATCATTAGGTAATTTGTTATAGAGATGAGGTCCAATAAAAAGAAAAGATCTTTGCATTATTGATTTATAGGGTTTTGGGACACTTAAGGGTGTGTTACCGATGTATCTAGTTGAATAAGTATGCATTCTGAAGATTTTTCCATCATCTAACTTAAGGTAGGTAATAACTGCAACACTATAAAGTTGCCGAATGTCAAATACATTTGCATCTTTGTAAAGATAATCTGATGAGTAGTCCCGAACTCTTTTCAAAATTATCTTTAGTATCCATTTCTGCAATATTTCTAAGTTTCTGATGTGAATGTCATATGCTCCACCCCAAACTACAATGCCGTATCTAAGTTGCGATTCTACTAAAGCAAAGTATATTGACATTAAATTCGTTTTATTCATAAATCGGCTAAAATGTTTAAATTTTGATAACAGAGTTCGAATTTTGGTTATAAGTTTTTTTATGTGTAAATTCCATTTTAAATAACGGTCAAAAATGACCCCCAAGTATGTAATTTGAGATTCAGCTGGTATTTCAAATTTTGCATAGTTCATATTAATTTGCAATGGTTTCAAAAGTGGTAATGACGCCTCACTCACTGCAAAAGGTAGATACTTTGTTTTAGATGTATTTAGTGTTAAGATGCGGGAATCAAACCACGCTTTTATTTTTGAAATTCCTTTTCAGCAGTATTAAAAGTTTTTTGCCAAGAATCCTCAGAAAATAGTATAACAGTATCGTCAGCAAAACAGATTATGTCTCCGGAAATTTCAAGGTTAAGCAAATTATTCATATAGATATTAAATAAAATTGGACCTAATACTGTACCTTGCGGAACACCGTACTCGATCACTTCCATTCGACTTACAACGCCCTCTATATTAACACATTGCTTACGGTTACTGATATAAGATTTCATAAGATCATAGCTCTTGCCTCTTATTCCTACTAATTCTAAAGTTTCTAGCAGCTTAGAATGACTCACCGTATCGAAAGCTTTGGCTAGGTCCACAAAGATACCCAAAATTGGTTTTCCTAAATTAAGTTTATCAAGAATTTTTGAAGTTAAATAAACAAGAGCATCTTGTGTGGACTTACCTTCTCTGAAACCAAATTGTCTATCATTAAACACATTATATTTATTTAAAAATTTTACGATTCTTTGATGTATGATTTTTCTACAATGTTTGCAATAGATGAGATTAATGATAAATAAATAAACTATTCTGTTTTTATAATAATTAAGGTGAAATGATGATCGTCAAATGGAAAACAGCTTTTTCTACATCCTTTTTTCTATAATTGGAAAGGAACAGTAAACATATCAATTTTCGAGTTGTCTGAATCCCGATTCATTGTAGATTACATTTCTTAATTTCAAGACTGCTATTTTGTTACATTAGCTGACAAACAAGTTTATTATTCTGCGAATCGACAGTTTCGGTAATGGTATTTAGGTACTAATGTACCACCGAAAGAAACACTTTATCAGTATACCAGAAGCCTCATAAATCAGCCTAAGGAAGTACTTAAAGTGGAAAAAAATTTGAGCCCATTAAATGATTCAACATTTATCACACTTCATTTAACATAACTAATTGAATTGATATTTACTTGACCGAAAATCACTGTCAAATAAAAACATACAAGATTTTAGTATGAACAAGCGAGAATTCTAATGGATAAATGGCTTGATTTTTCTAAATACGTGCAGAAGAAACAATGTATTGTTTTAATCGAAATAAAGTTTGTCCTAGACAATTTCGTGAAAAAATATGCCTAAAACGGTTTTTAAAAATTGGTCCCTTTCAAAACGGACGCCGTCACAGCATAGACCTATGACGTTAGAAGCCGTTCGCATGTGTATATCTAAATACAGCAATGAGCTTTAATTCGTATCTGTACATACGTTTAGAATAGTTAATAGTCATTTGTGATATTATTAGGTATTATTGTGTTAAATAGACATTGGTTCTGAATAAAGTTGCAAAACAGACTCGTAAAATGGATACAGAAAGTACTCTCCTATGTTGCTTCTGTCATTTATATGATGCAGATGTTATTGAGGCTTTTATAAAATTTAACTATCTGACTTCATTACATAAAATTACCTGTTCAACTCTGAAAAGTAAACGAAAGTAACAAATATTGATTTTTTTAATGTTTAAGGAGACATGAAATCACTAGTAAATAGCAACAAAAATTAATATTACATATCAGTATTCATTACCATTATTATTTATTTTTCAAATTAAAACAAGTAGGTAGTAATGTGATGTGAAATTTGATGACATACTTTTATAAATACTTCAAACAAAACCATCTATCTGGTACTTACCCAACAGCATTGTCGCCGTAATTGTCACGAGCGGATGTATATTGTAAACAAAGGAATAAGTTATGTTTAACAATACCGTAAGTTCACCGCAGCACCACTAATAATTATGACTTTACCTATACAGTATTTACACTATGTAACTATAGGTTTGTTCCTACATAGCAATGACTGATAATTTACAGCACTGTTTTAATGCGTAAGTGCAATTCATGTACTAGTTTGAAATCAGTTTCTAATTCCTTTGTTGGAACGACACGTTTAGTTCAAGCAGTAACCGTTAGGGGTATAGTTTGTTCGAAGTAATTTTGATTTTTAGGTCTCTGATGTATAAGGAAGTGATAAATCTCTTCATCTCTAGAATCCGAGGTACTGCTGTAATTGCTAACTTTCTCCTCTTTACTAGAGTCACTAATTTTGAAAAACTACAGAATTACGTACTTAAAAATCTGCAAATTAATTGTGCAACTATAATAACTTTCTCAAATAGTATTATTACATAAAACTTTAGTTACGTTCATTACCTAGCCTGCCAAAAGTTGATTTCTGTTAGCGGTTAGATTCTATCTGCGCATGCGTCTGACTAGTGGTTTCCTAATAATCGTCAAACCGATTTGGCTGTCAACAAACAGTTTCCAAACCATCCACTTTTGTGTTCGAACAAAAAATCTTACAACTACTTCCCGGATTGATTGTGTTGGAACAGTTAAATTCGTATTGCGCAAACTCGTGACAGTTTGCTGCTAGTTTGATGCTGTGTAGGAACAAACCTTATGACCCACAGAAACGCAAAATACAAGAAACAAAGACCTGTTTACATCACCCACACATAAGCTGTCCCTGTATCCATGGAAATAAACCGCGATGAAAGGTGTGTAACGTCACACCAATGATAGCGTTTTCAGCCACGTGGTTTTGTTTACATTCTATGGCAATTTATTAATGTTAATATTTTAATAATGTGATTATTTCCGCCAGACACATGTTCTGGCGCCTTTTAATATGTTTGAAACATTACTCTGTAATACATTTCAAACCAATATAAAATTCATGCAACTTCCCCATCTGATAATATTGGCACACCATGAATGTTTTTCAGTTGTACGAAATGAGTGGCAATTTATTTCAAAATTGTTGAATTTTGAACTAAAACGGCGACAAATCGAGTCGTTAAATGAAACTACTGAAACGTGTTATAACAGTTGCATAACATCTCATAACATTTTATTCCCTTCTTATAGTAAAATGTAATGCAAACTTTGTGATTACCTTAAAGAAATGATAATCACCGATCACACCAAAACACACGTAACCTTTGTGACAAGTAGCAACAGACTAAACATCCAATATATCTAATAATGTGTAGATACTTTTCAGACATGTTTACCAACACAATATCGGGCAAATTGAACTACTACAACCCCATATATTACAAAATTCCAGTTATTTTAATATAATACCTACTTTCATAAAACAAAGTTCATAAAATTAACCATTGAAAATAAGCATTATTTAACTTTTGGTCAGATATCGTAGTACAATTATTTTATGCAAGGACAACCACACTGAAAACGCTCTGGCGATTCATCTCTACACCTGTATCATAAAAAATTCTTGGCGTCTCCTTGGCCAAAGCGACAAAACCTGAGGAATTCTTGGTCATCTGAACCTTTAATTTTGAAAAAAAACGTCACTACTTTTTTGCAGCTTTTTCTCACTCAAATGAATAAACATAGATAATGGTTACTTTCCATAATCAATAAAATACTGATTAAAATCGTCACTCAAGAGATTACTTTATATCTTATATTAAATGTGAATCACATTTTTGTTTAAACCAAAACATGTTTTTTGAGAGTTGATACAGAAGTGAGAAAGATTCAAATTGTTTGCAAGATCAGAAAAACCACTGTTATTTATGTTTAAATAACGAGATAATTTAGAAAATATATTTTCTTAAAATAATCTGAGTAGTCACCCCTTCATTTTTATTTTGCACAATTAAAAATGTTTTTTCGTAAAATCGTTGCATAATAATGGCATTTCGATTGTCATTTCAGTATCGTCTTTTAGGCGCGTTAAAACAATTTTTTTTACGCACATGTGCGAAAAAGTGAAATATAATAAAATAACTGATTTTTTAATTATTTACTATAAATATTAATAACACAATCCTTCAAGTCGGATAATCAGACATTAGGTAAACATATATTTTTTTCTTCACTTCAATTCCAATAATTCTAACTCCATAAATATGATGGTGTGATTACGGATACAACGTTGTATTGCATTCGTGTTTTAATTGCCTTTTATCCACTTAAGAACATTAAACCCTCGAACTACGTTTTTGCGTTTAAATATTCTCGCGTGTATAAAATGCTACTTAAAACAACTACAAACAAGCTACTTATACAACAAATATTATTTGCTCTGTAATATGATTTCTATTGGAAATGGTTTGTAAATTAACAAATATTAACTCATGTAGGTTTAGGTAGTTTCAATTAGACAATAACTTCAATTCCAATACACCAATTATCAAATACTTTCGCATTTTAATTCAGAAATTTCGTTCCAGGTTATTCTGCCGCAGCCCTTCTGGCGATTATATTCGCTCTACCTTTCGCATGGAGAGTGCTAGTGCATCGAGAGCACGGCCATTGGGAGCATCCACTGCCAGCGTTTTACTTCGCCCATCTGGAACTATTCCTGGGGAACGGCTGTTTAGGAATTGGAGTCATGATGCTGCTGGCCCTGACGCTGGAACGCTACGTGAGCGTCTGCCATCCAGGACACGCCAGGCCGATCCTAGGATCTCCCCGCAGGGCAGTTGCCCTCATTCCCACCTGCACTTTCGTGTTGTACATTCCCATTATATTCCGCAGCCAAATCAAGACTTGTAGGCTCCTACCGGCGGGGATGGTGATATATCAGAGGATGGAAGACGCGGATTATGTGGAACACCCGCTTTACAGCATATACAAAGTGGTGTTGGAATTTATTTTCAAGGTGGTGCCCGTTATACTCCTGGCGGCGTTGAATTTGAGAATTTTGATAGTGTACAGGCGGTCTTGCGAAAAGCGTAGGAAGATGATCCTGAGCAGGAAAACTTCCGGAGAGGAAGATCCAAGAAAATTCGCGGAAGAGAGGCGGTTGGTGCTTTTGTTGGGGTCCACTAGTATTTTATTTTTAGTTTGCGTTACTCCTATGGTAATACTCAACGTAACTTTGTCGGAGAATAATCTAACAAAATATCCTTATCAGGTAAGAAAAAAATTTAATGATTATTTCATTTACACATGGTTCCACCTATAAAGTCATGAATTTAGTCACACAGCGGCTATTTAATTCTATTCAAGTGTCAAAATTTGACGTAGTATCTGTAGAGTTAGCTTGGCGAGGAGAAGGTATCTATTGCAAAATAAGAGAGAAGTTAAGAACGACGGAACCTATTCTGGCAGGATCGAATATAATTATGTATTCACAAAACCTTGCCTAGGTGGATCTCGTGAATGTGCAGACAGTAAATAGCGCACAGTTAACAGTCAAAATATAAATCGTTGCCCTGTACGTATTTTCTTGGAACTTCCTAGCCACCGACCTGCACACATAATGACTCCAAATCCGTATTGGAAAAGGCAGAGATCTTAATGGTACAAAAATTTTTCTATCGAAAAAAATGGGTCAACTTTCGTTTAAGGCAAATCAGCTATGAAAAAAAAAACAAATAACAAATATCATTCAGAGGCCTCTCTGAACACAGAAACATTAAAATGTTCCTGCGGAAATGCGTCATTTTTATTACCTACATGGAAAAAATGTAGAAAAGCGAAAAAATGTGACTAATTTTTATTCTTCAATTCTAAACGTATTTTTTAACACAAAAATTCACATTTGGTAAACGAAAATATAACAGAGGAAGTGTAGTTGAAGATCCCTGGGTATTCGGAATGATTGCCAATAACTCAGAAGACTTAAGAATGGTAATTTGTTTCGAAAATAAAAGGGATAAAGGCACGTTAATTCTTATTTTGGAACAACATGTAGTGAGTGAGTGAGTCTATTATCCATTTGGATATGTGGAAAGCGTATGAGAGATTCACTGAATATGGCATTAGACTGTTAACCATAGTGTTAAATTCGTTGCTGAAGACGGTACTCAAATCCAACGGATCGAGTCGTCGTAGTCGGCTGCAAAATTTTTTTTAAAAGGTCAACATATTCCACCGGACGAATTTGCCCTCAGACCGACTTTGTGAGTACTTGTGGAGATGCCATTGTAAGAAAAACAGTCTAGATCCGATGTATGAACTCATTAATTGTATAAATTTAGAATAGATTTTTCAAATAAATAGTTTCAACATAAAAATCATTATTTTGACATATCCGCCACAATATTGTCACAAAAAATACCTTAACTTTTAAATACATACAGAATTCTTACAAAATCACATGCCTTTTATTTAACATTTATATTTATATAACAAACATGTGGATATAATTAATATACGCGAGCAAAACGGGGCGCGCTTAATTTTCAAAAAATGCTACAAACCCACTTACTTTTTATAACTTGAATAACATTCTTTTATTCACAAAACTCAAAAAACATTAATACTAATATTAATTAACCGTCGATTATTCACAAAACCCTAAAAAACATGAATATGTAAATGATTTTCCTCCATATTTTTCTTAAAAAAATGTCCGCAAATAAAATTATATATCATTAAAGCGCAAATTAGCAGTCAAACCAAATTATCTAATTATCATTTCTATAACAGATTTCCCTTATGCTAAAGGCGAAGGAAAATGGAAATTTTCCGTAAATTTTTAAATATTTACATCATATTAAAGCCGCAATTTTATTAATTTTGTATTTCTAGAGCAGTATGTAATATAAAGACATTTAAAAAGAAATTTTTGTGTCAATTTTCAGTTAACATTATAATATGTTAACTACTATAAGAAAAATTCGATTTTTCCGGAAAACGAAACAGGAAAAAAAATTATATACTAGTAATCTTGTGTAGAACCTTCCTATAGAACAATTTCTTTTGTAACTGATTTCCCTTAAACGAAAATTGGGCAAAAAAAATGAATATTCGAAATAGATGAAAACAGGTGTAGAACGCATTGGTTTGGACGTAAAGAAAACAAAAATCACGAATCATTTAAGTCGCTCTGCAGCCGTTTCACAAGACTAGCATAGGCTGGCGTGCAGGAACATAAATTGATTAAAATATTGACCATTGACAACAATGGTTAGACCTATTTTAGAATATAGCTCCACCGTATGGAATCCCCTATATAATAAGTATGTTAAGCGATTGGAATTCGTGCAGAAAAAATTCATTAACTATGTCAATTATAGACAACCCATCACTTTATGTAATTGTTCCAGTTACAGGCTTCGTAAAGACTACGCCTGAGTTTAATGTATCTGAAAGAAAGTACAATTTTCGCAAAGCTAACTTTGTCGAATTATACGTAATTCTTTTCTGAATTGCAATTGGGATATGTTAATTAATTGTGTAGATGTTAGCCATATCTGCAATAAGTTCTACAGTATATTGTATGAAAATTTTGATAAATATGTGCCGCTTAAAAGAAAATGCAACTACAGTTATCCCCCCTGGTTCACTGTGTCTATAATTTCCAACTTGAAAAAGAAACGAAATATGTTAAAAAAATATAAAGTAACGAGGCACCAACGATATCTTGATACCTTTAGGAATCTGCGCTCTGTAATTAAGTCGGATGTTAAGTGTGCCTATAAAGATTATTTACAAAAAGTTCAAAACTCTCTTCATAATGACCCACGTGGTTTGGGCATTTGTTAATAGAAAAAAATCAATTAATCGAATATCTCAAACAATGGTGATGGATAATCATACATTTGATTCACCACAAGATATAGCTGATGCTTTTGCTGTATATTTTCAAGATGTTTATACTGCCTTAGATGATAATCTTCCACCATTTATTTAAATAATTTTAACAATTTTATAAATATTACATCTGTCACAGAAAATCAGGTATTGGAAGCAATTAAGAGATTAAAGCCTAAACGCTCTCAAGGCACTGATGGTACTAGTTTTTTTGTCAAAGACTGTGCAAATGTTTTGGTACGTCCATTAACCCTAATATTCAATTTGTCACTAAAAACGTGTACCTTTCCTGATCAATGGAAAGAGGGGAAAATTTGTCCTCTATTGAAGGGAGGGGATAAAAAAATAATTTCTAATTATCGACCTATAACAGTATTATCAAATTTTGCCAAAGTATTTGCAACAGTACTGCATTCACTCATATATAATGAAATTCAATCATACATATCTAACAATCAGCACGGTTTTATTAAGGGTCGATCAACGGTAATTAATTTATGCTGTTTTACTCAGTTTATTTCAAATGCACTTGATGCTCAAGAACAAGTACATGCTGTATATACAGATGTTACGAAAGCTTTCGATATGGTCGATCATAAAATCATTTTGCATAAGTTAGGCTGCTTAGGATTCAGTGACAACATGATTTCATTTTTTAATTCTTATTTACACAATAGATTTCAAGTTGTAGAATACATTGGTTATAAATCATCTAAATTCATGGCCACGTCTGGTGTTCCGCAGGGTTCCATTTTAGGTCCTTAATTTTTTTATAATTTTTATAAACGATTCACTCTTTTATGCGGATGACCTTAAATTATATGGAAAAGTCAGTAGCATCCAAGATTGTATTGAATTACAACAAAATCTTGATTACTTAGCTGGATGGTGCAAGCAGAACCGACTAGGTATCTTTAAATGTAAAAATATGCAAAACAATGATATTTTCGAGAAAATCTAATCCAATAACATATAAGTATTCGGTTGACTCCACTATACTACAATTATGTGATCAAATCCTTGATTTAGGTGTTACATTTGATAGTAAATTGTTATTTGATATTCATGTCGATAATATCACAGCTTCTGCCCTTCGTTGCTTAGGTTTCATTATGAGATCTTGTAAAGATTTTAAAAATGTGGATTGTCTTAAAACTCTCTATTATACATATGTTCGGTCTCAGCTAGAATATGCAAGCATTATCTGAACATCATTCTATCAGATTTATAAATATAAAATTTAAAATATTCAACGCAAGTTCTTGAAGCTGCTTTATTTAAAAAATTATGGTATATATTCCGAACAAGGCTACAGTCAGCAAAATTTGCAATGTGAGTTTCATATCCCTTCTCTTCATATTAGAAGAATATTATTTGGTCTAACTTTTCTATATTACAACTTACTTACTTACTTACTTACTTACTTACTATATAAACTTTTACATAATAAAATTATATGTTTTCAATTGACGTCACAATTATATTTTCGTGTTCCTCGGTTAACTTCAAGGAATAATAATCTATTTTACCTAGCACCAGCTAGAAGTAATTTAATGATAAGGTCTCCAATATATTCTATGTGTAACAATTGTAACCTTTTGGGTGATTTTATCGATATGTTCACTGTATCTCAAGGAGCTTTAGTAAAATTTATTTATGAAAATGCTCATATTTTTAATTAATAGTGTTTCAATTCACTGTTTGTGGTTGAAGCTATATTAGACACATTTTATATGTTATTTTAGTTTTTAGTTAATAGTTTTAGTTGTTTAATTTTAGTTTTTAGATATATGCATGTATATGTATGTGTATCCTGACCCTGTTAGTGGACTTGTCTGTTGGGTTTTTTCTCTAAATAAATAAATAAATAATAAATAAATAAGAGGAATAGGCATTATTTTACGTATGAACATAATTTGTCTTTTTATAGCATATAATTGGATCGGTCAGTGGTCGCGCGGTTTAAGGCGTTAGTACTTGAATCGAGGTGACTAGACGGAGTTGGTTCGAGCCCAGCTGCCGGTAGACCGTATATAAGCTATATTCATAGAGAGGATTGGCACCCTCTCTGTGGGTATGGTAGGGTGGAATAATGTTGGCTTGGGTCAATGTGAGAGATTGATGCCGGTTGATATTTGACTACCCCCCTAATTAATGAGGTTTTCCAGGTTTTCCTCATTCCTGCACTGAATAGTGGTTAGGGCCTACCAACGTAAGTCGTTCCTGGGCGCAAATGAGGCCTGCTTAATAATAATATGCCGCCCCCTCTCCCGCACAAGTCTCCGACTTCTGGGCTAATCCCTGTGATTAGAATGAGGGGTAGAGATATTATTATTATTATTATAGATTGGATGCTTTAAGTTTATGAAGAAATTTCTCGGATATATTTTTTGTTTATAAAATTTTTAATAATTTAGTGGATTCAATATATTGCACGAATTTCTTTTGCTTGAATTGTAGATCGTATCATACATTCACCTCTAATTAGATGTATATTATGTTCTCATAATGCATTGGGAACCGATGTCGACTTATTCCATTCAAATTATTCTTCCTTCAAAAAAAGTTTGAAAGGACATCTCCTTCATAATTAGTTGCACTTCTTTATTACATTTGTTTAATATATTTTTGTAATTTTTGTTATGTGTTTATTGTTTCTAAATTGTTTAATTTTTCTTTTCTTTTTGTACTCGCTGTTTCAACCTGTTTTTAGTTTATATATTCCTCTTTTTGCAAATTGTGTTAGGTACCCTGTTATTGGATAACTCTGTTTATCTGTTGGATGACCTTTTTTGTATAAATAAATAAAATAAAATAACGGGGCACGGCAATGCATCATCTATCAAACCTTACCTCCTGCTCGATGGGGAGAGTTAAAAGAAACAGAGGCATCAACTTCAGTGCCACAGGTCATACAGAAAAGATAGAAAAGGCGATACCAACAGGTGTTATCTCTAGTGCTGGTGCAAACATTTCTTACAATAAATCTATGAATGATACTGCAGGAAACAACTACTCCGCGGGCTAATGCCCCGACTGGCATTGAATTATACCTGCAGTATCTGTGTGAAACAGCCAAGAACTCTTGTCGGTCACTTCACCAGACATAGACCGGTTTCGGGCTTGTTAGCCCTCATCAGTATGCCATAGGTGAGATGACCGACAATTGAACTGGCTGTTCCTTCATATGTAGTTTCACATATAAATCGAGTGCAGGTGAGATGTAACTGGTCTGCTACTTTCTGCTCAGCCTAAGCGGCTAATCAATGATTATATATTTGAGTTCTTGTTGTTTATAAGTAATTCGTGGTTGTAAAATGTAAATTGAATTAAATGTTGATAAACGTATAATTTAGTGAAAGAGACGAATATGACAGGAATCTTACCGAATGATTTTGTGGTGTTCACAAAATAATCTTCCAGAATATCACTCGACTAATTCTTCTTTAATTTATCTCGAGCAATAGAATGTTTATATGGTCCATTCGACTATTATTAATGATCATATGGTCTCATCAATTTATCTCGAAATGCAAGACGCTCTTGATAGAATTATATCGAAAATTATGGTCGGCTATTTGTCAGTGTCTTGGGATATTACCTGCGAAAATGTTCATGTCAGTATTACCAGTCTTTGTGTTTAATTAAAAATTGTTTCTGCCATCAACCAGAGATTATTATAAAACCTAATTAGCGCATAAAGGGTGGTGTTATAAGATAATTACGCTTCGAGATCGCTACTGTCATTATTGGAGAAAATAAATTAATCGTTGTAAGATGAGCCACAGGCATACAGCCGTCCTTAGAGTAGTTGTCCTAACTGCAAATTATACATTTTGAGATATTGAAGTTTTAGTTTTTATTACTTTTTATGCCCGTATTTTTCTGGTTTTAGTGTTTTTTCTTAAAATAAAAAGTAATTGCAAGAAAAAATAAAGTCAATTATCTTCTTAATTATTGAGCATATAATTTGGGAGCATTTATTCTGCTATGTGAAGTAATAAACAAAGAGATAACAAAAATGCAAAAAAAAACAAATGAAATAACATAAATTAGTAGTTAGACATCGATACTGATGCTTGCATTATCATTGACTGATTCACAAAGTTGGTCTGGAATCTGAGTCAGTGACAGTCTGAAAAGGGGTATAAATAATGATTTGGAAATATTTTTTTCGGCGTAAATATGCATTTAATTTTTTTAAAGCACGTAGGTATTCGTATTATACTAATTTTTCTATATCTTCTCTTAAAATTAATAACATTATGATTGAATCACCCTGTAATGAGGTTTATTTTTGCTCATAATCTAGATTCAAATTAATTTTTATTCAAGTATTGTTGCAAATATTGATGAAAACATGTGGCTTTATGAGTTTTGAAAAAAAATTAAATTTCTATATAAGGAAAATACTTATCTTCCTATTTAAAAATTATATTTGAATAACCAAAGGCTTAAATTTCACATCTTTAATATCTTATTTGAATAGGTTTTGAATTCTCGTGTTCATTTGGTGTAATTGCTGTTCTCTCATTTCTTTATGTGTAACAATCTTGTTAGGCATAGAAAGGGTTGTCTTTGTAAAGGGATAATTAAATTATTTAATTTAAACAGGACAGGTAATTTCCTGTCAGCTTGTCATCTGGCATGCAAATTTAATTAGTCTTAAATTTCTTGTTTCGCTGCTTACTTGTACGATTTTCCAAGATTTTTCTAATTAAAGCAGATTAAGTATTCTTCAGTAAATTAATGAAGCTAACAGCTGGTTTGCAAAATGCAGAAAGATTTCAACTGAAAAAATGTGTATATCATGATAACTGCGGTACATGAAAAGTATTAAATTTTTTAAACGCTATACTTTTTTAAACGTGTGTATTTCTAAGAATATCACAATATAAACAGTTTAACATTATAATGGAAATACAAATTTTGGAAAAAACATGACCTCAGGGAAGTATTATCTTTCAACATATAACACCTGGAGCAAACATATAATCAAAAGCTCCTGTTTTAGATAATATCGACTATTTTTTTTTATATAGGACTTTATTTATACAGGGTGATTTTAAAAATGGGGTATTAATTTTAACTGATGACAATATGCATTAAAATACAAGATATTGCCCTAATAAATATATTTTAATAACAATATTGCAACTTTTGAAGCCGGCTTTGTAATAAAACCCTCACCGAATATTTGTTTTATGAATGTTGTCCGATACGTCATTGATAAGTGACATGTGACACGATGGCACGCAGTCGTTGTCGAATGTCACGCTCCTCTGGCGCCTTACTAACCTTAAACTCCCATTCCAACTTAACCAACGTATTATACGTGTTAGAAAAGAATCGTGTTATGGTGTTTTGTGTTGTCATTTTGTGTTACACGTAATTTGTTAACACAGTTATTATAACAATGGCCCAAGTATATTTATAATAATGACCTGTGGATATATATTATTTGTGTACGGAGAGTGTAATCAAAATCGGCACTGCAGGATAAAATACACAGAAATTTTTTTATAAATTTCACCCCACTCTCAAATTCACCCTGTAGATACGATTATTTTAGAATATTCAAACCTTTTATTTCATTATTCTATTTTATTCATATATCGGTCCAGTTTAACTTTTATGAAGCATATTCTATACTATGTAAAGTGTTAGTTATTTATTAGATATGTCAGATACAGCAACATTTCATGCAGAAACGACTTTCGATCGTATGAGATAGATTTGGAAAAAGCTATTGAAAATTTATTACATAATTTTTTACACAAACAGAGAAAAATAACTAGAAAATATAACTAGATCATTTTGGCGGTAAATTAAAAAAAAATGTTAGTAGCTGACAATATGGACATTGACAATAAACATGTGAAGCTGTGTAAACTTGGCGGCAAGTTAACCAATAGCAAGCTAGTGTTTAAGTGCGAGAAATTTAAATCACTTTAAAAATAAAGTATAGCTAGCAATCAAAGTTCTGTACTTTAGGTCATGTAACAACATCCATCCAATCATGAAATGATTCCAGCGTTAATAACTCATGGGGCATTTTCACCTATTATACACCAATAATCTTGATAATACCAAGATAATTGTGTCATTGAGAATACTGAAAGCGTGTTGCTTGCATAGTAATTTACCTTAAAGCAACACGCCTGAAATATTCTAAATGACAAAATTTTGAGTATTTATCAAAACTCGAAGTGTAGGTAAATATTCAGTAAGATTTTTTACACGCAAAATAAATTAATTGTCAATCTGACATTTGTTGATTATCAATTATCATTTCATGATTGGATGGATGTCACATGACCTGAAGTACAGAAATTTAAACGCTAGCTATATACCGTAAAAAATTATCAGCAAATATATGATTTATTAAAATGTCGAGTTGAAAATCAGTAATTGTCAGATTCAGAAATTTTATTTTGTGTAAAAATTTATCTTACCGATTATGCCTCGAGTCTTGATAAATACTCAAAATTTTGTCAATGAGAATCCGTTCAAGCGTGTTACTCTAAAGTAATTTCCTCCAAACAACACGCTTTCAACAATCTCAATGCCAAAATTATCTTGCTCAACACTCGTATTATACTGCTGCCGCTGAATACTCGGCAGAGAATGTGATATTTTCATGATTCTATACACCGCACGCAGAAGTATATTTTTTCCCGAAATTCGTAATATTTTTGTAATAACTTCCTGGCGAAGGTGCTCCATTTAAAATATAACATTTGGAGTGTTCCTTTTTGTCCATCGCCCTGTGTTTTTCAAAATAATTTTATAGTTTAGATTTCCTGATCTCTTCAACTTTTATAAGGAAGTTATTGAACATTCTAGCACTAGACAGACACCCTGTGTTTGTATTTACTTGTTCCTCTTATAAAAATGCAGAAAAATGACAAACTTTCCAATATAGATGTTCATCTAAAAATATCATAAAGTTCCGTTTTCAAAATTAATGTTAAATTTTAATTCCCATTTGAATCAAAAGTAACATTTTACTGTGTTCTAGCATGCCAATTGCAAAGGAATTTATGTTTCAAACGTGCCTTTAAAAATGAAGCCTGGAAGTCTAATGAACCATTAAGAGCAAATTTAGGAGTTGAAGGTGACAGAATTTCTGATTAATAACCTCACTAATTCCTCGGTATATTTTTATTCTCTGTCAACACGTAACACGGCCATTTTTGACTATGGTACAAACTTATAGTATAAGCGCTAGACGCCCGAGAAGTTTTTTCTTTATATTTTTAAAACGACTTATTCCATGACATAGCTTTATGGGAAAAATAAAACCCATCACATATCAAAATTATGATAAATATCTGTAAATTGGGGATACCACGCTAATGATCAATATTTCAGTTTAGATCTTACGTACGAGTTATAGAGACATTTTAAAGCTATTTCGTTAAAGAACTACTGAGAGTTGCGCATGATACAGCCTAACATCTTTAAAGCAGATGAAGTAATATCACTGATACGTTTACAAAATGTGAATTTAAGATGCCCAAGTGTTTTATGAAGTCCGTCCTGTCAAATATCTCCAGATCTAATCTATCTATTATATTCTATTAGATGATGCAATTTACGAGTGTAACTTAGGATCTTGCATTTGATTACATTTAACTGCAGACAATTATTAGCGCACCAGTTGTTCAGTATGTATAATTGGTTTTATAATTTTTGACAATTCCCAATAATATCTCATATCTTACTAAAAAGATTAAATTCATCAGCAAACAATAATTTCTTACACACCAGCACAAATGTTACATCGTTAATAAAATATAAAAAGCAAGGGCCCCAAATTCGATCCTTGAGGAACTCCGAAAGTTGCTGTGAAAATTTTAGAATTGTGCCTAAGATATATAATGTATTGTTTTCTGTTAAGAAGATATGATTCAAAGAGATTACATAAATTGGAACAAAAAACCGAATGTCCTCAATTTTGTAAAACAATTTTATGATGTTAAAGTCTAAAGTGAAATTTTCGGCAAGTTGGAAGAAATAGAAAGAGTTCTGGCTAAAACGCTGGCTAAAACGTATTTTCATAAATGGTATAAAAATATTGATCTTCATGGCTATATGCTGAAAGAAACTTCAGAAAATATAAAAAAATACTGAGTAGACAACTTAACATTTGATTTCAGGTAGTTAGATCAGTATCAAAACTGCCTACAGTAGTGAGAAAATGCAGAAGAACGATTTCTAGCAATTTTACGGTTCTTGGCAACTGAGCGGTCTTTTCAAGATTTAATATTTTCTAATTTAATTTCTGCGTCTTTGCTATGTTGTATTATATTAAACATGTTCATAAAAACTAATAAATTCAAAATGATATGTCACTTATCATAAAGTAGTACCCTAGCTTCATATAAATAAATAAAGGTTAGTATTAGCATTCAAAAAAATGTATCTATTTTCTGGTGAGTACTGAGCTTACGTACTAGACTATGGGCGGTGCGCTGTTTGTGACCAAAATTCTGAGAAAAGTTGTGCGTTTAAATGTGTATAAAAGTGTTCATCGCGGACCTGCACAGCACGGATCTGCAAAGCCGCTTTATGAAGGTCTTCATGTCACTGCAGGTCGCGCTGATGGCCTGCAATTTCTATGCTTGACCGCGCTTGTCCGACGCAAGTTCTGTTCCCACGAAAGTCAGGGATTGATTTCAAAGTATTAGAAATATTCAACCAGTTAAGTTGTGAATGTGCCGTTGAACTGTCGGACACTTTCGCTTATTCTTCTGTATTTACCTACTTACCTTAAACGAACTGCAAGTTTCGCCAGATGACATTGCGCTGCGAAATCATGTGTTTTGGTGACGAGGACGATCCAAGAGTTGAAAATATATTTTTTGTGACATTCGGAAATTTTGTTGATCTCTCCAGTTCAGAAAATAAATTATAAAATTCAGCATACAGCCTTTTCTTTTTATTGATAGGGTGAACCCAAAACTTTCTCATTTTCCTCGCTTCTTTCTCTCGTCCGCTTCATGCAACGTTAAAACAACAATTTCTTCTTCCAAGCTACACTCGAGTAGGTACTACTTCACACACACAATATTCGCACAAAAATTGCTGGTCCGTGCTGGACAAGTGTGTGAAGTCGTGCAGGTTACAGGTCCGTGCTGTTCTGGTTTATACCGATACATACAGGCGTAATGTGCGCGATCTTTAATGTTCATACGAGTTTAAACCTGCAGTCCATGCACACGAGTCAAGAACACGCTCTTGTCTGTCTATATTTGGCGTTTACGATTGAAGTGCCGCTCCAAAACTCTAAGAAAAGCCGTGCGTATAAACGGGCCTATTGTTCACACGACCTTAGTGCTAATTATTAGAACTAACCACTCGCACTTATATCGTGACGTGTAGGTCCACAGTATTGGTACTAATCGTTAGCAAAAATGCGATTGAAAGTGAATAGAAGCGGATCATATTTACTACTGACAAGTAGGTATCCCATTATTCCAGGTGATTTTATACTTTGTGAACTGCCAGCCTGGTGATGGACTAGTAATTAGAGACAAGTTATGACTAATTGATATGTCTGCACACTCACTAACCACTAACTGTACTGGGTTCACACTAGTGTGATCTTCCACTCTCACCATAAAGGTGCTTAGTGCAACTGATTAGTACTAATGATAAGCACTAAGCTTGTGTAAACAATGCTTAAATATTAAATGACGTAAAATATCATAAGAATATTATCAATGCTATCTTTTTCATTGCATTAATTGTATTTCAGTGTTGTCATTTTTATTTGAAGTTATCGTTTGCTGATGTAAAAACAGTTGATTATAGAAGGCAGCATTTCTTAAAGATATCATTAGATTGTAGAGCAAAATGTAGAACCTGTTGCAGAGGATCCCGAACTAGGCACTGGAAAAGTAGATGAGAAGTAAAAGTTTCTAAAAATATTACTAATAAAGTACCTACCTACTTCAAGAACAATAGTTGCTATACCATAAAATGTCAGTCTAAGATCTTTCACTCAATTATCCAAACTGCGTCAAGGTTTTTCTTGTAGGTTGTTTAGGTAACGATGTAAACTTTACCATGCAATCAGGGTTCAATATTGTCAATATGAGGTTAAAATTAATGGATTGTTATTGGTTCTGCCACTTTTTCGTTAAAATTAACAGAGGAGACATTTATTCGCCACGTATGCAAAATACGTTTTACTTATTAGAGAATTGACATCTGAAATGTTGGTTCTGAATTCGTGGTTTATGAGTACTTACTCAAATGTATATAGATACTGATGGTGACGACGCACCTGAAAATTGGCAGCCACGTTCTCTAAATTTAAATCCACTGGATTATATTTTGTGGGGACACCGTAGACTCGTAGTTTTGCACTAACAAAGTTATACCATGAAGACAATTATTTTATTCGTCGAATAAAATTATTTTTTGCGCATAAATGGTAGACAGTTATTTAAATAGTTTTTATGATATTTATTTATAAACATATATTTCCACAGTAATCTAGTGTTATTAATACTATCTTCTTTTATAGTATAGTTATAAAAAAAATAATTATAAAATGTAGATCGCTGAACGCCTTCGATTACCAGTTTCGTACAGTGCATAAACAAAAAGTATTGCTCAATCGGAATTAGTCAAATTCTGCTGCAGTTCATCAGCTTGCTTATTTAAGGGGTTGCTATGACAACGGGGATGCGTATAGATAACTAGAACTAGTGGGTATCGCGGATATCGAGAGCTGCTATGCCTGTTTATACAATTAGAATAAGTTATTATGGGGTCAACAGTGTTGTTATTTCCATATATTGGTGTTTGTTTAGGGATAGAAAGTTGGGAAATGAGCACTTCCATAAAATATGTCTCCGTCAAAACAAAGGTTAACGGATTCCAACAGTTGTTTAGTTTTTGCATCATAACTGAGAAAACCTGCTTATTGATAAGTTTTCGGTCTGTAGCTCACACTGTTTATACAACAAATACATATGGGAAGTTTTAGCCTCTAGACATTCTAGACAATAGCAATACTGCTAATTACTCAGTATGTCATCTGAGCTGAATCTTTCCTATAATAATATCCAGAGTCAAATTACATTGTTTTATATCATGATATATCAGAGGAAAAATAACTTTCAATGATTCACCTTACTCGTTACTAAAACTACTCCATACAGCCCACTAAGCATGAAACATTACAGCATATCTGTGTAACGTTGCATACAGCTGAATTTGAGTTGAATTACGATACATAACTAATGAAAGTTGTGGAATGCTTTGAACAATGTTTCATAATATAATATTATTTAAAAATGTTGAGGTAAATTAATTCTACAACATTTCTGCAACGGATTTGCATATCTTTTTCATATGGTATTATTTAGTTTTTTTTTAATCTATAGTTACTCTCAGAAATATTATGCTTCAGCTAAACGAGCGGGCCAGTTTATAAATATTCTTTAAAATTGTGGAATATGGTTTTTATCAAAATCACGAAACGATTCAGTTAATTATATGTATATTAATAGTCGACAGATGGCGCCACTTATATCTCCCTGATACTGTGTAATCGAATTTTGGTAGGATATTTACAAGATTTGAGCTTTGGCAATTGCCAATTGGCACGGTTGGAACCACGGGCAAGGGAATAATATTTCCCTAATTTATGCTTGGTCATAAAATCCCGAGTCCCGAAGAAAATATACACCCTGTAGTGTTGGTGTTAGTGTATACTGTATATTTAAATTTAAAAAAAAATCAATAGGTACTCCATTCTTACCAACATTCCAAATGCAGTGTCTGTGTCTGGAATGTTATAAAAGAACATTGCACAATGCACTGCGACTTGTGTGCAATATTAATAGAAATTAAAATGCAATTTGCTAGTAATGTGTTCCCTTAGGATCCTTACACTGCAATGTTTCTAGCCTGCAGAATAAAGGTCCCTGGGACATTGCATACAGTTAATTATAAGTCTGAGAGCAACATTACAGCTAGTACAGAAATGTTTCTATAACATTGAAGAAATTTAATTATGTTTAGTGGGAGGGTGAGTCAGAAAGAATGGGTCAATAAGCTGGAGATACTAGACGCAAAAATATTATGTTTGAGCTTATCATGCCAAGAGATACAGTGTGTTCAAGTTTTAAATTTTATTCTGACATTTGAGAAAGTTTTGATTGCATGACTTTGAAAATTGGTAGTGTTGGGTTTTTTGGTGTGATAATTACAAATTTGAAGTTTATTTGGACGTTGCTCCGATAGGGCTCTCGTTTCACCGTATTATTTAAATAAATCAACATATATTTTTATCTGTTGAGCTATGCTTAAAAAAATATAAAAATTTAAAAGAACGTGCAATTCTACATAAAATATGTATTCCTGCTTATGTCGCCTAACTTTATTTGTTTCTGAGTTATTTGCATTTAAAAGTTTCCATGAATTTTGTGATTTTATTTCAGGCGATGATATTGCTATTTCTTAGTAGGCTTGTGTCAAAGTTTCATATTGATAAATATTCGCGTATTTTGCGTGTGTGTGATTTATTATTGAGAAATTTTAGAATAAAATTTAAACTTTGATCACTCTGTATTTTTTAAATTAACGACATTCGTATAAGGCATGATGAGCTGAAATATAATATTTTTAGTGTCTAGTAGGTATCTCCAGCTTAGTGTTGACCCATTCTTTCCGACTCATCGTGTATATAAACTGTACCTTGTATTTTTAGAAATATAATGCGGTAGTACATGTTCAAACGTCCTGTATAGAAATAAATGTTCCCAAGTAATTACTAACATCTGTATTATTTCTTCACAGGTGTTTCGAGCAATCGCCAACTTACTAGAAGTGACAAACTATTCCATAACATTCTACATTTACTGTCTGTTTTCTGAAGACTTCAGAAACACTTTGCTGAGAACCCTAAGTCTACCCAGCAGCACTCCTGCCCGGGGTCTGATGAAGCCTCCGCCACCAACAGCTACAACAACTATTACTCAGCATAGAAGTGTTTGATATAAAAGCAGTAGACCGTTGGCGACACCGGTCTAAAATATTTCAGGAACAGCGGAACAGCACGCATCAGATCAATTATTTGTTACTTTTGGTGCTAAGAAAACCAGGAATAAATGGAAAGAAAGAAATTAGCTTTAGGTTTTGTTACAAATATTTGAATACAATACAATACCAACAGTGGTGTAGCAATGGAAGGAAGCAAGGAATATATTAGCGTTTCTTAGTGTACATAATATGGTTGGATTTTCACTTTTATATCTTTTTAGTTAAGCAAACTAGATAATTAAATTAGAATTATATCCTTCAAGTGTAAGAAAAATTAACAAAAATTGAAGTTAGTTACTCTAGGATAATCACATACTTCTACTATATACCGCTCACTTGTAAACCAACCAAATATTGGGGGCAATTAAGTGGACCAGGATTAGGTGTGCTATACACATGCGTTGGTTCATACTACCAGATGTCAAACTATTTCGTTTTTTAAATAATTTTTTCTAATTAATTACTAAATATGACTTCATTACAACTAATTTTTAATGATAATATATATCTGTACATATGTGTATATCTTTTTTTATTATAAATAGTATATATTCTTTATTTTATTAGGATATATTGTAAATTTAACAACAAGGCGGGTCATATCGATTGATACGAGAGACTGACGCCACCATTTTCAATGGTTTTAAATTTCGCAATAATAAAAATTTATATCAATTGTAGAAATACCAGTAGCGTTAAAACTCTTTAGTACAATAAAAAATTACAATGAAAAAATGAAGCGTTTTCGAAAAAAAACCAGTAGGTATTTACTAACTTAAATATTTCTTTTTTGTTGTAAATAAAGTGTCCTTTATATTTTAAATTAGGTGGAGCACCTAAATATATAAACAATTGCATATTGAAGAAGAGGCAATGTGTCAAAGTTTACGGTCACTTTACGATAAGGGTAGCACATCCCTGTAAACAAGATATCTGTTGATTTGATATAATTACCTAATCTCAGTATAAATAAAATCCACTTCCACATTTCATTAAAATTGATTATACATTTAGAATGCAACTTTAAATACGTAAAATTCCGAAAGTACGAAGAATAAGTGCGAAAAATAATTATAGAATTCTTTAGTCTTATCTTTGTTCCAACCAACCGTATCTCCCAGTATTTCTGGAACAGTTTTTATGAAAAATAACTTGTCTGACATCATTGATGATCTCTTATTTTAATTTTAAAAAATGAACGAGAGAACAGCCATAGTGTAATCTGCAAATGATGAATCAGTTACTAGTTTGAATCTGAAAGTTGCGCGTTATTATGGAGCATGCCCAAATGCACCACAGTTCTGGTTAATCACTTGTATTCCCCTAATTTTCGGGGCCCAGATCATACATTGAAAAGATACAAAGTGCGCGGTATATAGTAGAAGTATGTGAGGATAACTAAATTAGAATTTAACAGGAAGAGGTGAAAAATTAATTTTGAAGCAAATTGACTTCATCTTACTGAAATATACAAAGCGTATTTCAACAGCGCCGATCAGTTATAAATAGAAAACAGATGAGAAAAATAAAATTGTTCTAAATACGTACATAGTTTACATAATTTTAGCAAATTTAGTTTAATAAAGTATACAAAAGATGGACCCGCAGTAAATATGTAGGTTAGGTATACCTACTGAACTGAGTACTGACTGGACTGACTTTCACTCTAATATCTCTCATACTTACTTCAAATAATAAAAATTAATGTCATTAAAAGAAATTGCAAAATTAAAGAAATCTAAACGATCTATACAGAATGTTGCATGGTATGTTTCTGAATATTTCTTTAAACGTATTCTAAATCTCATGCCATACAACGCTCTGGATGTTACACCACTGTCAGCACTGTCTACCATTTCCAGAAACACCACACTACAAGTACAATAAAGAATAAAAGCACAAACTGTTTATACGTTGAAGGAAGTGTATTTAATATGTAAAGCTAGAATAAGTTTGTTCACTCAAAAATAAAACACAGTGACATTCCATTTTGATAAATGTAAATATTCGTGAAAATGTTTTATATGCATTTGCATTTTTTCAAAAAAAAAAAAGTAAAATTAAGATTAACTACCTAATTACACATCGTTTAGAAATTTTGATATCTATATAATATTAATTTAGTTAAAATCGATAGACTGCATTCAAGAACATTTTTATAATCGTTATATATAAATATTATGTACATACCTATAAAGGGCCAGATTATTTTTAATGAAGAGGGAAATTTGTAAGGAAAAGTTCGTATTATCGAAGGCTGAGAAATATAGATTTCGAAATGATGATATATAAACATTATATTATTATACGGAATTAATTCTTGATTTTTTAACGCAATCTTCACTTGCAACCGATAATTTTAAAAAGTAGTGAGATTTTTTTACAACTATAAACTTGTTTATCTCATAATAACAGCTTATATTATACAGGGTGATTCTTAACCTAATAATGACGAATAGTGAAAAAATAATGTTTTTCAATTATGGAGATACGAATATACATATTTCAAATAAAAATAAGATAACGTAAATTCATCACAGTTAACTGTTCGAAGTTAATTTCTGAATCCATGAGTCCCCACACGCACGGCCCAAACCAGGCTGTAGTCAAATTGCCTCAGCAACAGCATGTATGCGATTTTGCAATTCCTGTTCAGTATTATCGTTGAGTGATAATATAAACTTATCACTCAACGGTATTATATTAAATTAGGTAACATACAACATAGTTTCTATGTGACCCTAAAAATACAAAAGTCAAGTGGAATTAGCTCGGGCGATAGAAGGTTGTTCGAGAAACACATGATCCAAATTGAGATTAACTTCTTCGAGGAGTACTGGCAAATATGGCAAAAATTGTAAATAAAGAGCACCAGTTAACCGATTTTCCACAATGAAAGGGCTATTTTTACTATTCATCGTTATTTGTCTTCAGCTATAAATTAACCCTGTATAGGTATCTAATATCATCTTTTTAACTAAAATATATTTTGTGTCTTAATAAATAATAAAACAGGTTTACTCCAGAATACAGAGCTAATTAATTATACTTCACTTTCATTAAAAAATATACAACCTATACAGGGTGTTTCATTTCCGGTGTGCCAAACGAACACAGATGATAGAAAAAGTAACTTTGAGCAAAAAGGTTATTCATATCATGTCTTCAGAAACGCCTCCCTGTAGCGCTGCACTCCTTTAACGGGGGTCATTAAGACACAATTTTATTACAATTAATTTTCAGTAGAAGCATAAGATGTTAAAATCGGATTTTTCTGGAAAACCGTTGCAAATTTCGTAATAAAACAAGTATATCTTTTTCATGTTGAAATGGCCAGGCATTTCGATTTTCAAAGAAAGAATTACGAATTTGACAATAAATAAATAAAGTTGCGGACTTTGAACTTTGGCTTGCCCCTATAGTGATGCCTCTGAAAACAATGTGTTAATTTGGTTTAGATAAAGTAATTTCTCTTAATAAATGGTAGCTCCTGTATAAAATTTTATCAATTATTTTGAAGCGTTTTCAAGATATTGTAATAAAATTGTGTCTTAATGACCTCTTTAAAGGGGTGTAACACCACAGGACGATAAGCACTTTTTTGGTCAAAATTACTTTCTCTATCATCTGTGTTTGTTTGGCACACCGGAAACGAAACACCCTGTATACATATATAGGATATGTAGTATGTGATAAAACTTTTAAAAATAAATCATATTGACATTACTTCAAAAACTATTTTGTTTTTGAAATACAGAGTGTTAAAGTTATAACAAAAATTTCATTATATTTACATAATCAACAAAAATTTAATACTAATTGTTCTTAGATGGACTGCCGTAATATGTGGCAGTATCAAAGCAATCAATGACGGAGATATGGGTTACAGCTTCAATCAATTATAAATAAAAATTATACGCCTCTATATCAGTTAAATTTACATAAAAAATGTACTTTTTGCAACTTTAACACTCCATAACTAAGCAGTTTTGAAAAATCGTTCATATGAAAAATCTCACATTTATTTTTAAGTCACGTACTTCTGGGTCCGGCGTTAAATCTGACTCACTCTATACCTACAAGTTTAGCAACATTATGTTTATGTGTTGTAGACTCTAACTCCAATGATTTCATATTGTGAAGGTACGTAAAATATATCTAAAGGCTGGTTTATCAATAATAATTGCTGGTAAGCTTAACTGGTTAGTTTTCATATGAATGTTTCAAATTAGTAAAAATAGTAGTATTTTCTAATGTTCCCTTCAATATTTATTCATAAGAATAAACTGCACTAATTAGAAATAAAAGACACAGTTTCTTCCACTATTATAGATATTTTTATGAGACAAACAGGTTACCCTCATAATTAGGTATACTCATATTAGAGAAAGGATAACTATACGGAATTCATTACTTTGTTTGAAAATAACTGTGATATAAGGACGAGAAATATTTAACCTGCGGAAACTGCCTAAGTATGAAATATTCACTATAGTCTTGTTTATAATAGTTTGTAATATATGTCTTGTATGTATTTATGTATTTACAATAAACAATAAGCAAATGTTACATGCTTGCATTATTAGTTTTCCTGCTATTTCCAACTCATACTTTTTTCTGAGATTTTCTTAAATAAATTGATAACATATATAAATATGTTAGATGACGGAAATATACTTAGAACACAATATAAACAGTTGCTATCCACAAAATGTATTAAATGTAGCAAAATGTAAAAGATCTTTATAAATATAAAAAAATATAAGTATGAATATCTTTAAAAATTTATTTCCAATTTATGAATATAATGTGGTACCAAAGTTGTTGATGTATATTTTTGAAAATCAAATTCAAGTTTGGATCTTAATTCAACAACTGCTTCAGGTTGCAAACAAAATTTTTCTAGCATACAATATAGCTCTTCTAAATCTTTATATAAACATTGGGTTGGATAAATTTCTGGATAAACCAAATCTCTGGGCAGTAGAGGTAAACAGCCACAATATGTTGCTTCCAGCCTGGAAAATTAAAGCAAAAAATACCAAATTAAATTTCATTTATCAAAGAATTAATATTAATAAATAATAAATAATTAAGTCTCTTCTAAAACTATTTCATATGAAAAACAAACATACTTACGTGGACACCCCAAAAAACTCATGTTTTGCAGTAGATACAACTATATGACATGAGTTTAATACTTCAAAGTATTTTTGTTTACTCTCTACATATCCGAAATGAATAATTTCTTGATTCAGTTCTTCCTTGGTCTTGCTAAATATTTCTGAAACATCAGAATATGTTTGTCCTAAAACCGATAACTTGAATTTGTGATTGCTTTGCTTAAGCTTTAACATTACATTGAAAAAGTCTTCAGGACCCTTATCAAACTCCCAGCGATGAGGCCAAACAATGTGTAAAATTGGTTTGTTTAATTTATTGGTCAAGTTCATTTGAATATCTGAAGGAAATTTTACAGGAAAGTATAGTACTTCTGATTTTTCTTTAATACGTTTCCTAAGTCCCTTTGGTTTATTGTCGGGAAAAAATTTTATTATCTTATTTATATTATCCAAAAAAGATAATCGATTAAAATTAGAATTAAATAGCAAATAATCTGCTGCCAAACTAAAACATTTCTAAATGTAAGAACTCCTCAAAAACACAATTACCAGAATTGTTCACCTGGTTGTTATCTCATTATAGGCATACTGTATATCCCGGCTCTTTATTTCTTGCACAGGATAGATTAATTGATTTTCATGAAAATATACAATCTTTTTCAAACTGTATAAGTCAGGTCTCAGTCCCAATAATTCTGCCAAGTTTAATACTGAACTACAAAACAGTACTGTCTCTGTTGATATTTTTGGTATTTTATCACATAACACAAGGGCGCTGCAACGTGCTCTCCAATGCCACTTCTTTCCAGGTAAAGTCACTAAAGTATATTTAATCTCTTTCTCATCCAAGTCTAAAGTTAATATATATATAGTAACATTTGCCTGCATGTATACAAATTTCAATACATACCTCCTGTTAGGATGTCAATGAGTTCTTTATGTGAACCTCCATAAAAAGGTTCGATGAATAGTACTTTGGGCCCATTACTAAAAAAGTTCTCCATGGCCCGAAATTTAATTATTGGTAGTTAACATAAAAAATCAATAAGAATTTATGATAAGAATTCAAGTCTCAAAATAATCAATTTTGAGGTTAATTAGCCACAGTTCACAGTCATAGACCTTATAAATCATGGACGCGCCCAAAACCGTTTTCTGCCTATACAAATCGTTGATGCTCAGATATGTGCGACAGAGATAGAGCTACTCCGGGCAAAAACCCACAGATCATTGGCCGAAAAACCGTAAATGACAGACGTATGACATTTACGGTGACAGACCGACTCCACCATGGTTTATGAGTTTTTAAAAACTATTGCTAATAAACACACTAAACACAACTAAATCACAAAAGGCACACAAATCATTAACAATATTAACAGGAAAGGTTTTGTCAGGTTATGTTTATATATTTTTCTGTCATAGAACATCTGTATTTTCCCGGACTTGCTTCATCCCTCTTGTACACATCAGAACACCGGACCTCTCTTTCTAGGGCCGGTCCATGATTTATAAGGTCTATGTTCACAGTAGATCAGTAGAGCAAAAGTTAGTAGTTCTAATACTTCTAATAATAGCAAGAGTAGTTCCAATATACAATCAGACCACTGACATGAAATTTTATATTATGATGATTGGAATGTTCATCAATATGTGCGAATGTATTACTCGGTACTCCTGGTCAGCGCCATATTTGTTTTGTGCCTGCTAGCAATGGCGGAGCAATAAAGATTTAGCCGATTGTGAATTGCAATGAAATTGAATTCTGGATATGAAATTACTTGGAGCTATATGCTGGTTAATTTTACAGTCCCTTATAAAACATGACATGTTAAAATACACGAAGAATAACACTAACGAGATACAATAAGATATTAGAATGTTCAACGTACTGGGATTTTTGTGACGTCACCTGGTCCCGACCGGGACAAAGACCTCAATTTGGGGGTATTTTCTTTCTCAATGTATACAGTTGCCAATATATTGACTAAAAATTATCCTACATGTTCATGTTCGAATCAAAATCATTGTATTTACCAGAAAAATTATTGTATTGTATTCTTCCTTCAAATAATTTAAATTTGTAGGATTGTAGTAATGGGTACAATCAAGTATTATTTTTTTTTTTTTCATTACGTTGGATAATTTTCCACGATGTAACAGATGGACAGATGAACTGGATGAACTACTAAGCATGAAATTCCATTACCGTTAAAAAATTCTATACTCATCTATATCCTTCCAGAATTATTATTTGTTTTGTAAACTTTACAAGACAAGCAGATATAATATATATCATATATCCCTTCAGAGTAAACTTCTGAGCAGCACCAAGATCAAATAAGAAAAGTATCACCTATATTTTTCTTTGATCTTGGTTTGCATTTCTTCGGAAGTAGAAGTCAATATGTCACACATAAAAAATTGCCCAAATAAGGCGCCAATCGACAAACTAAAAATTAACACGTCAAGAATCCTTAAAATCAATTGGCAGAATTTGGCCAATCTGGCAACCGTGCGTGTACGTTACGCTGTGCAAATTAATCATACTGAATAGTGAATGGTAAAGTGGCAAACAAATGTTGCCCACAAAGTATGTATATGTTGCCAGATATATATTACGTCTTTGAAGAGCTTTCACCAGAAAAAGATTTCATACCAGAATTTAAAAAACTGGATGTATGATTTCATTTTCTTGGTACCTATTCAAAATAAATATAACTTTTTACTTCTCTTAAATGATAAAATGGGACTTCTGGAATTAAACAGAAAATTAGTTAATAATTTTTAAGTATTCCATCCCTTACATTAAAACTAAAACTGTACATGACAATTATTGATGTCTTGTTTACATCCATTGTCAATGTAGGTTTTTCACAAACTAAACGACATAAATTTTAATAAAAGAAAAACAAATGTAAAAGAAACATGTAAAATGCACTTTTGAAGTTGTTCTCTGCTATAGTACTAAATCTATAAACAACATTCACGGTAGAACATCATAATCAAGCAACAATTACAATGTTCAACACAAAATGCTGATCTTATCTACAAGTTCATCCATAGCAGTGACAAAAGAAAGATCGTAACATGTATATTTCTTTTCCCTGTTATCTAATGAAGTAGAACAGGGCCAAATTTCATTGGTCTCTTTTATATGTATGTTTCTGTTATACTGTTCTCAAATAAATAATTATGAAATAGTCTTCTGGTTATACTTCATCAACTATCAGGAATCTTGGATAATAATTTACTTGATTTCACCAACTATTAAGGGAATAGTATGGTTACATTCTGCATAGGATTAGGGTTGGGTCGTATTCAAAGCTGTATTATTATTCCAACTTTATGAAGTTTTCAAAAACGATGGGAAAATTAGCAGGGGCAGCTGAATATTAAAAAAAGATTGAAAATCATTTGAACATATACTACGCAGAGTATAACACAAATATACTGCTGCATGAAATACATACCAAATTCTTTATTTTTATTTGATAAGAAATATATCATGTTTGAAATTAAAGCCGTATAGGAATGAAACAATTTTAAAGTGGTATTTTGTGTATTATAGGTTTTGTGATATTTTATATGAATGCATAACCTAATACAGAATATCTTAGTCTGTCTTTTTCAAGGGATGGTACATCATGGGTGAGTTGCCTTAGTTAAACGTGCTATTATAGAAATTTAGACAAGAATTTTCTTTGAAATATTTGACATTTTTCTTACTGTAATATAAATTTCTTATAACAAAATTTCTTTAAGGTGATTCATAGCTATTTAGCATGCAAACATAATCTTATAAAATTTTATTAAAGAAATATCTGTCTTTAATAACCTAAAATAATATAAGTGATCACTTTTTCACTATCAATCTATTATAAATAATAAATAAACACGATATTTTGTTTGTTAATTACTAACATAATTATGTATTTCAAATAAATTAATACAGTATTATAAAACTAGTTCAATAGATTTTCCACAAATTATTAATCGCATGACAAAAAAGTTCTTAAGGTCTTAATACTATCACAGTATAAACTATTATATCAAAGACCTAAATCAAAAGTAAAATTTTACAATTAGTCATATTCGTGACTGCTTTCTTTCCCAAGTAAAGCATCCTTCTCTTCCTCTGTTACCTCGGTTAAAGTTTGCTGATGTAGTGGTACTTTGGTCACTCGAGAATTAACTTTCTTTAACCCCTCTGTTGCTCCTGATTCCGTCAGTCTGTAAAAAAGATATAACGATGTTCCAAAAGAGTATCTATTATTTTTAGTGATGGCGGTCAATTACCAAATATGACCAGTCTCAATAAAATGACTATAAATATAAGTAAACAATAATTATTATTCTTATAATTTCAATAATAATTACTTGAACTTAACCCTTAACCTCAATATTTGTAGTCAATAATTGATTTTCATGTTGATGGTTTTTATTTTTTTTTCATAAATAACAAAAAGTCAATAGGGTAGTGAAGTTCCATCTTTTAACTACGATTCATTCAAGCGAATATTTGTTGTAAATTATAAATACGAGATACACAAAATAATTAAAAATGCAATAATTTATATCACGTGGCAAATGGTGATTTCTTTGAATGAATTGCTTTTCAAATACTGGACCGATACAAACTACGATTCATTTCTCAACTCAAGAATCTTCACATAGCAAGTGGCGATTCATTTCAACGAGAGTTGCTTCTCAAATATTGGCTCAATACGCTACGATTCTTTTCATGACTCGCGAATCGTCTGACAAGTGGCGATTCATTTGAGTTGCTTCTTAAATATTGACGCCATTACGATTCACATGATTCTATTTTAAGTCATTCAAATGAACGACTCGTTCAATCTGTGCCCATTTCTAGCGTCCAATGTTTAACCAATTGTTCTTATTTAACTGCATATGGTTTAAGATTGATTAAGAAATTAATAATATTCAATGTTAAGTTCTATCAACAAAATGACAGTAAACCATTTTTTTGTCTTTCTTTTAGTCCCTCTTGAACTGTGCCAATGTGTTTAGCGACCAATTGTACAACATACAATGCAATACTTTCCACAAGACAAACATTCACAAACAAATTGGCAGACAGTGTACTGCTATTAAAAACAAGTAACAAAGCATTTATTTAAGCATGCATTTACAAATGAAATATAATAGTTTATAATCATAGTGATCCAAAACAAGTTTGACAAAGGCATTTCCGAAATAAATGTGTTCTTTCAATGGGGTAATAAAGCATATGAATATAAATAAATTTCTTTAAGTAACATGTGTCCAAGTGTTGTGTTCCAAAAATTAATACAAAATTATTATATGAAACTTTGTTTACATTGTTACATTGTTTTATATCAAAATGACATATTCAAGTCAAGAATTAGCAGATCTGGTATTAATCTATGGCAGTGCTAATATGATTGTGTAAAAATTAGTTCCGCTTAAAGACAACAATCAAATTCTACAACTATGCTAAACATTGTTAGAGTGGATTCAACGTATGAAGGTCGGGTCAAAAAGAACACATTGTTTCTTAAATAGGGGCAGAATCAATTTATGGGAGGTAATTTACTTCTATTATTTGTAAATTAATTTAAGTTGCAGTGGTGTTGCAAAACCTTCTAACTGAAAGCACAGTTAAAAGTTAACATTTTGACTGCCAAAAAGTGTTATGAGGTAAAGTTCTTAAAACTTATAGGTGTACTCTACACAACAAAGCCAAAATTTTCTATTTCTTTGACTTTACAGTTTTCAAAAGCACCCTATATGGAACTGAAATAGTTACTTTTGTTACAAGTACCCAAAATACAGTTTTTTTGGAAGAATTGTTGCTGTTTCCAGACGAGGCTTCACCCTTCACCAGAATAGCAGATAAGTCCGGAAAAACTTTTAGGTACATGTTACAAACAACATTTATTTGTTTGTTAAAGCTCCCAAAAAAACATTCAAACCTCTTATTATATATGATTAATGTGATCAGAGCAATTATTACTCGAAAATAGTGAACTTCGGATTTTAATTATCATGCCACTATAGAAACTAGATTGTTTAATGTAAATGCAAAATAATTATTAACGATTAGTTGTATAAAATGGCTTATGGCTACTTTTTGGGATTAATTCTGAAACTCATTTTATGGACTCAAATCAGTCAGTAAAATAGTAGTAGTATTTGGGAGCATATACAAAAAAATCATTTAAATATTTTAATAGATTATTTCATAATGAAATAAACTTTAATTGTTGTCTACCTTGCACTTAATAGTAACACACATATTTTTTAAATTTCAAATAACGGATTTTTGACCAGTCATTTAACCATCACTAAGTAATTATTTTATAATTTTCTGTAACTTAATAAATAATAAAAGTGCATAATATACTTACACTTGATCTATGTCATCATCTTCATCATCGCTAAGAGCAAAATATGGATTCTGGGATGCTGGTCTAAATTTATATGCTGTGAGAACAAAGAAGACATAAGTTGCCATTTCACGGAACATTTCATGTAACCATCCGTATTGAAATGGTACTGTAATCTTTAACAGATATACAATAATCCTTGTCGAGTAAATGTAACACACTATCATAACATAAAAGTGCCTAAACAACTTCAGTTTTCTCAGGTTCATAGCAGCTTTTCCATCAGTCTGCGAAGCTTCTTGTAGATGTCTTATAGACCAGACGACGGGGAATAATATGCAACCGCAACATAATAAATCCACAAGTATAACAAAATTCTTCCATGCAACATATTCCCTAGCGCCTTCCTCACTTTCCTCGAGTATAATCTCTGCTACATTAGCCAACACTTGAAGAGGTATTACAGCCATGAAAAGTCGCTTGTCTCTGGGAGTAAGGACATGTTTAATGAAAGTCCATCCAGTGCCAACGAGTACCAGAACCACAAACAATAAAGCCCCTTTGAGCAGATGTGCAACATAAAATAGTATAGCCCAAGTAGCCAGATGTACTCCTAATCGCTCGATATAGTGATAATTCACTCCATGGAATGCCAGAGAAATCGCCTTTAGAAATACTAGCACAGTCATCATATAATGAATTTTGAAAACTGGATGTTTGGACTGTTTTAACAAAAAGACCCAAAACATACCAGACAAGAGAAATAGAATAGACATCATGCAGTAAAGAGCAGGTAGAGGCATATCTCCAGCAGATAAGTAGCTACTTGGGTTCTGTTCTACGATTAGTACAGTAAAATCCACAAAGGTACTAGTATCTGGATTATAATTTGGACAACTATGGAAGAATAAATTATACAGTCCTTCTTCTTGAATATTTTCCACAACCATGGTAAACTAAAACAAAAAAACTTTTAATATATCCAAAATAAAAATATAAATACTACCTATGTACTAATAGTTTAAGATCCAAACTAAGGTCGTCTTGCGCCCATTTGCTTACCAGATCAAACGCATTTTTCAGCAAACATATGTAAATAAATGGGTCGGTCAGTAGTCGCGCGGTTTAAGGCGTCAGTACTTGAATCGAGGCGACTAGATCGGAGTTGGTTCGCGCCCAGCTGCCGGTAGACCGTATATAAGCTATATTCATGGAGAGGATTGGCACCCTCTCTGCGGGTATGGTAGGGTGGAATAATGTTAATGGTCAATGTGAGAGATTGATACCGGTTGATATTTAACTACCCCCCTAATTAATGAGGTTTTCCAGGTTTCCCTCATTCCTGCACTGAATAGTGGTTAGGGCCTAACAACGTAAGTCTTTCCTGGGCGCAAATGCGGCCTGCTTAATAATAATATGCCGCCCCCTCTCCCGCACAAGTCTCCGACTTCTGGGCTATTCCCTGTGATTAGAATGAGGGGTAGAGATATTATTATTATATCGCAAATGGGTTGCCTAATGAAATATGTTCATGGCTACCCTTAATTAAAAATACTGCAATTAAATTTTTTCCAATATTGCTTGCTTACCAAACGAATTTAACATCAATCAAAAATACAAAGCATGAGGAACATGCAAAAGTTAAGTTGCCTACTTTTTATTGGTCACTATAATAGTACCGGGTTGCCCAGTATAAAAAGGTGAGGTGATACTAGCAATTTGTACTCATCTGCTTTGCTCATTATAATATAGGTATATTAAAATAAAGATAATTTTACTGTGAACACGGTGGTATAAGGTTTGTCTTTGTGCTTTGTTGAAATATGGCTTCAAAATCAAACCTCGTCGATCTTCTTGAAATTTTGCATGTCACCATAATTTACCGTTCTGAACAACTTTTTCAAGTAACATTTTGCTGTATTTTCAGTAGAAAAGGCACTTTACCTGAAACGATAACAGTTTACAATCGATGCACTGAATATTTCAAATAGGATTATTTCGAAAACTGTTACTCCTAACAACTTCAACAGGGTATACCTTTTTCAGATACAACAAGTAGGAGAATCTATTGTTTCTATAGTCAGATGGATACACTAAGCTGCAAAAAAGTTCTGCCATTTAAAAGAAATGTGATGTGCCATAAGTGGCGCCCTCTACTAGTGACGTCAAAATTAGTTAAAAATTCTTATTTGCCGTGCCAAAAAACATAATTGTGCCATTTTTTTTAATACTCTTCAGTACTGAAAATACGTCAATCAGGGTGTGCAAATTAATTATAGTATAGTATATGTAATAGCAACCGCCTACTGTGGTTATCAGTAACCGGTGACGGTAAAGTTTAGAGTAAGCTAAACTATTTTTATTTTTTTCCACTCAAACTGTTTGTTGTATGAAAAAATTACAAGAGGGAAAAAAGTAGTATAATTATATGTAGTATTTAAAAAATAGTTTTGTTGAAATCGGCCATTGCAGGAAAAAGTTCTGAAAGAAATAAATCTAGGGGTTGCTTATTACCGTCCTCTAGAAACATGAGCCAAGGAATAGACACCACCTCAAAATAGCTTTTAACTAGCTGATAATATGTACCAAAATTGAAGTTTCTAAGTGTAGTCGTTTTTAAGGAAAAATAAAAAAACTATTTTTTCCGTCATTTTGAGACTCGAATATCTCAACAATAAGGATCCAAATTGAAAAATTTCATATGAAGATCCCCTGAAATGGCTTGTGGAATACACTGTAAAATATTTGACCATCATTCTGGAACACCCTATATACAAGTAGAATACTATACTTTGTCCACGTTAACTGTTATACAGGATCGGAAAACGCTGATGGTCTATCTGGTTTACACGAGCGACAAAGCATAGAAATCTCGCGATAGACAAGGATGACTATATTGACGACGTTTTAAATTCTAAATAGTCACCACCCGCTTCGTTATTCAACAAATAAAATCCACTCACACTTATATCTCAGCGACCACGCCATCTTAGTCGTTAGAAGTGGAGTGACTGCTTAATTTATAAATATTCCTATAGCCATCCTTGTCTATCGCATTTGATTTCTATACTTTACTTTGTCGCTCATATGCAATCTTCAGATAGACCATCAGCGATTTCCGACGCTGTATACAAGAATACTATACTTTGTCCACGACTATTTTAACTAACTTTTAATTGAAAATGTTACACAATATTTTTAAACTCGTAACATAAAAAAGATGGTGTTGACAATTCCTCAGAGGTTAATTATCTAACCAATGAATCGGATTCTTAATTTAGTAATTGAAAAATTGTCAAATATATTATTTTTATTTGTTTACTGTTGTTGTCTTCCTAAATTTCACTAACATATTATTTTGATACGTTTTTATATGTTAATATCATATATTTAAAAACCATTTTTATATTCAAAGTAATTAGAAGTATATACCATTATCAAGAAATGCTTCTCCTCTTGCTCCAATTTTTAAACTTCAAAGCCTGGCCTCATGAACAATTTTTCACAAGCAACCTTATACCACTGTGTTCGCAATAAAATTATCTTTATTTTAATATATATTTTAATGAGCAAGCAGATGAGTACAAATTGCTAGTGTCACCTCATCTCTTTATACCGAGCAACCCGCTAATAGTGACCAGTAAAAAATAGGCAATCTAACTTTTGCATGTTCTTCATGCTTTGTACTTTCGATTGGTATTAAATTCGTATTGAAAAAAAAGTGACTTATAATATTTTTAATTAAGGGTACCCATGAACATATTTCATTAGGCAACCCATTTGCGATATATTTGTTTACATATTATGTTTGATAAAAAATACTTTTCATTCGGTAAGCTGATGGGCGCAAGACGACCTTAGTTTGGATCTTGTACTATAACGTTTGACAATAAATTAATACTTAACTGTGATACATAAAACCTACTTGTATAGCATACATACCGAAGCATTATAATAGGAATATTCATTTTTAACTTCCGATTCTATGGGAAAATCTAAATTCTTGCAGGACTCTATACCTGATGCAGTCTTTATGTCTTGCTTGCTTTTATAGATGTGAACAGTTTGTGTTTCTTTACATATTATTTTTAATCTGAAAGCAAGTTATATTAAGTATTCAGTAGCAATTATATATTATAAGTATTCAGCTGAGAATTGTTCTTACTTTTTATTTTTGAGATCAAGTTTAAAATAAATTACAATTTCATCATTATTTAGTTTTTTTACTTCATCTTCTAAGACACAATGATCTTGATGGCCATCTAAATAAGGATTCATGCCATCATTTATTGTTTTATCCAGGCTGAAACCAAACTACTTCATTTATTAGTACAATTATATAAATATACACAAAATATTACTGAGCAATTTTAATAAATGTGGACTGCATTTAATGTTACACACGGTACATTATATTTTAATTTCAATATTTGGTGATTATTTACTATAGCATAGCAAATAATAAAAAAATCTACTCTGTTTTCAAGGGTGCTGAACACAAATCTAAAGTTATTCACAGAGGAATTTTAGTGTACAGGCTTCAGGAATTAGTCGGGAAATATATGAGTATTATGGAAATTTATGACAATTACTGCAGAATTAGGTACTAGGAATTAATAAAAAATGTCTACAGTGCGTAACTTTTGACGTAACTGCTTGTCTTTTGATCAGCTCTCTCTCAAATTCTACGTTAAGTACTAATGTGCACCAAACGAGAATATGAAATATACTTGTAGCAAAATATAAATTAAAATTGCGATAAGTATATGTAGTCATTATTTCTTCAACAGGAGATCGCAAGCATTATTTACCTATGTGAAAATTAAAAACATCATTCCAACAATGGCATTTTTTGTCGGGAGCACAGATGAGTCTACAAATATGTATATTGCTGTGCTGCCACTTTTTAAAGTATTCACATAATAACATAGAATACGATTATTAAAAAAAATTCTATGAATTTATACCAATTTTGTAATTTTCTAATATTATAAAAAAATGTTCTAGTATTTCAAACGCAATATGGACCATAAATGTCATACATTTACATAATCTAGGCATTCTATCCATTTTATTCTGCAGTGTTTTTAAATACTGACAACAACCTATGTCTCTGGAATGCTCAGTCCTCAACAGATATGATAAATTCGAGGATAAAATAAGGCAAAATTAAATTATATAGATGAGAGGAAATGTAGTTATTGATTAACACAGCACAATTTGTAGTTACTTTTGAATTTAAATGAATTAAACAAACGTATTTTGAAGAAATATCAGCAAAATCATCATCATATCAAACCAAAAATTGCTCATGTAAAAGTTAATAATTGCCATAAACATCATCTTAAAAATTGACAGTTATTTAATTTTTTACTTAAGCTTACAATTAGTCTGCAGTTGTGCAGTACATCTATTCAGTTTTAAGTGAATATTTTCTATACCTAATTAAGTTATCTTTGATAATTCATCTATTTTATCTGTCGTTCAGTTTTTCTACTAAAAGGTTATTATTTTTTATATTGTCATTAAAACAATAGTTAATATCAAAATAATACTTTAATATATTTTTCATTTATTATTGATCCTCTGACCGAGACATATGTGTATTCTTATGGACAGTCAGGTGCTTATTGTCAATAATCTCAAATATTTTACAATTTAAAATTTTGTCACTTAAAACGAATAGGTCATTCTGAACAAAATTGGTGCTTACAACTTTTTCTCAAAACAATGTCCAAATATTTAAATAAATATGCAAAAAAAACTACATTATTCTTTAATCGAATTGATTTTAATTATGGTCTACTTACCACGGCCGACTCATTTTGAGGGGTAGCTCGAAAATTGATTAACTTTACTTCTAGGGCCCCTCCAGTATAAAATCCAAATGTACTAAGAGCAATATATCTGCGTGCATCATTCTGAAAATAAATGGTATATTTGTTATTTCGATATATCACCTTTCAATAATTAGGTCATATATACCACAGACAACTTTTTTAAGTTGTCTCCGATACATACAAAGCTACACATACGCTATTATTTCGATTATTATACCAGCTACTTACTGTTATTTCTAAATTATGTATTCGAGCAGATGATAAGGCTGTACAAATATATACATAAATAATTTTCCTTAAAGACGACCTCATATTTATTTCTAAATACTGTTATTGATTTGGAATAACCATACAGACAGACATCATAATATACAGTACATAACAGCAACAGCCACTAACCAACGCGATTACTACCTTAAGTTTCTAGGAATCTAACTAAACAATTCAAGATAATGATTTGTATCAACCGTAGAAAGTGAAGGTTTTTAGTTTTTAAAGGTCAGCAAGTTGGATTACAATAATTATTAAAAGTTTTAGCACAATACTTTAAACTCTATTAAATCGACCACAAAATCATAATAAATTAACATTTGGATATCATGATCTGCCAAAATTCTGTCACATTCATTTATGTCACAACCACAGAATATCCAGTGCCAGAACTGTCAAATTTGATCATGTGAAATAATTGAACACAATCAAAAGTTACAAGTTAGCAGCGTTCGAGATGTAGATAGATGTGGCAGGACAACGTTCAGCAGTATGAACCTGAAATCTAAAAGGTGTAGGTTATCTTAAGCATGGAATTTATTTACCTAATTTGTACGTACGCTATGGAATTTTTTTAAACGTCATTGGAAAAAAATTGTCATTTTTATTTTTCTTTAAAAGGGTTTACTTAAGACAAATATTTAAAATGAATAAGACAAATATACTGTCTGCCCAGAAGGTTAAACTTCATGGAATGACCTCCTCAAAATGGACCACAAAAGATAAAATCACTCAATATAAAGGATTGATCAATCTATATAGTAAGTATTACAAATACATAATACTGGTCATGCATTTTTTTAAATTTTAATAACTATACCTACATATCTAATTCTTAAATAGGTACTTATAGTACCTACTTATATTTTATTTTATATTGCAGTAGGTAATTATTACATTTTAATTGGTTAAATATGTTTTAATGAGTTACTAAACAGTTTTCGATTCTTACCTTTTAACTACCGCGTTTCTTTCCGCAATTGTTATACATAAAGATTCCGATTTTTATTTATTCATTTCAGAGCAATAAAAATTATTTTTAAATATAATAACATTCATAATTTTGAGTAACTATTACTACTAAACTAAGATAATATACCCTTTTAAATAAACTTAACACAGTATCAGCATTTCTGTTACAATAACTGGTTCACATCATCACATCTGTTTCAGTTGAGCAATAATAATAATATAATATTTATATTGTACATTTAGGGTTGCCATGTGATTTTAACGGGACAGTCCCGATATCGGAAGTTTTGTCCCGATGGACTATATTATATCGTGTGTCCTATTTTGGTGATGCATGTATATTATTGGTATATTAGAAATTATAAGAGATAGGAAAAAAGTTCAATGGGGAAAGTTTTGGGAGAAAACATCATCAACTGACTGTAAAAATGGTGTCTTCAAATTTTAAAAACCAAATAAAAAAGTTACAGACGATTTTCGAAAACGGCAGATTTATTTTTTTTTTTAAATAATAAAAATCTGAAGAGCTAGGGACTGGTCTGCACCATTACCAGAATTTTTTTGAAACTTTCCCCATTTAACCATTTTCCTATCTATGCTTTCCAAGATACCAGTATACATATATTATGCATCATAAAAATATGGGACACATATGGCGGATGTCGGGACGTTAATTGTCCCAATTTTTTAATTATATCAGTCATTTATTTTTAACATATTTAATTATTTAATCATACTCTATAACATATTTAGAATAAGTATATGTTTAATTAATAGGTACCTATCTTTAAAAAAATAGCGTCCCGATTTTTTAACAGATATTTGATATTGGTATACTTACCCAATGTTTAGATATTTCAATCTGGCAACTCTAAGTACATTTCCAATTAGTTCTTTTTATTTGAGCTTTTATCTTATTTTAAGTAACAAAAGATTATTAACTTATTTCGCTTTATGCATATATTTTTTAAATGAAAATATGTGCTGAGCTGTTACTTTAAAAACAAAGAATGCCTACCTGTGGTAATTTAAATTCATTTATTTTTTTTATAAAACAATAATATTTTTTAAATTTAATAGCAAGAGATAAAAAGATCATAGAAATGGACACTATTGTTGAGGAAAAGAAACAAAATAGGGAACTAAAAAATATACAAAAAGAAATTGAAAAAAACAGGCAAGATTTAGATAATGCCATTCGAGGAGATAAACAAAAAATTAGAAATATTTTAGCAGAGCATAAAGAAATTCAATTAGCATTCCAAAATGCCCCACCACAGGTAAAATTTTACTAATAATAACAATACAGTGTGATCACAACTTATCTAACTTTTTTTTTTGTAAAAACCTTATAATTTCCGAGTAAAAAATTATTGAGGTTGTAGTATTTTCACCCTAAACAGGCGACTCATCTGAATATTGAAATCCGATTATAGTAGGTATTAACGTCATGTGAGTGTTTACATTAGTTTCAAAGTTTCAAGTGTCAAAAATGGCTTACATTATGTATAGCAACTCGGAGTTGATAAATATCGTTTTAATTTATGGTGAAGTGAAAATGCTTTAGAGGAATGATTTCCTGGTAAACATGTGCCAATAATTGCAGCTACTTTTACAGTGGTGTGCAATGAGTGTAAGTGTAGTGCAACGCATGACACGGGAAATTTACAACCAAATCATCCACGGCGTATTGCAGCAGTGTGGCAAATCATACTTGAGGCTCAATCTCTTGACTTAAAATCATTTCTTTTTGTGGGGATTTTAAAATATGAAGTGTATCGCACCCAAGTGGTAACTGTTGATGATTTACACAACGTATCATGGCTGCTGCCAACAACTTACAAGTTCAAAATGGACAAGAAGCAGAAACATTTGTGTTAGTTTGTAATAAATACACTGGGTAAAACGGGCCCAAAGGTTCTATAATCAGCTCTTCTTGAACTTTTTTGTGACTCACCGTAAATTAGCAACATATCAACTTTTTCTAAATCAGAAAACATTTTGTTAACATAAAAGTTATACGTTTGACGTTCCTATCGAGTAATGACAAGCATTTTATGACATTTATGCACTTTAAACAACGAACATTCAATAATTTTCCAACGACTACTTGATCCTTCCACCGCTAATGTGATTTTTAGGTGGTATTTCTTTTGAGACTCTTTAGAACGATATTGCTTATAACTTTTAAACGGGAAGTAATACAGACTAAATTCTCTAAATAAAGTTTATTAGAAAAAAGAGAGCTTTTTAACAGGACAAAAATTTAGGTATGTTTCTGGAAAATAGTCGTTTCTGTCAAATCTCAAAAATAATACTTTCGATTATTAATGGAGCTTACCTCATCCCATTTAACACCACGTGTCCAAAATTTTATTTAAATTTTTTGTATCCTCACAGTAGGCTCATACTATCGAGTTTGGGACACCCTGTACATTAAACAATATTTTTTTTTTAGGTAAGTTCTGAATTACTCTGTATGTTGTGCTAACCATTATTCTCTTTATAATTTCAAAAATTTTCAGAAAATTATAGATATGATACATCAAGTAACCTTCACAAAACGGAAAATGAGAGACATGCTGAAATACAGAATGAAGTTGAAATCAGACAAATTAATTGACCTAAAGGTAAAAGTTACATTATTTAACAATAATATATTTAAAATTGTTTCTGTATGTACCTAACTACATATTTTGTTTTATTTAAAAAAAAAAAAAAAAAATAGATGAGGCAAGCTCAGTATGAGGATAATATAAAATATCAAGGTAAAAGCTGGCAAGCAATGCTGCCTTGTGAAAAGGAAGCTCATCTAATCACTGGTAAAGTACAAGATGCCATTTTGAAAAAGGAAGCTGCAATATACATTCGCAATTCCTATAAGGAAATGATAGCAATTATGAAAAAAGTAAATCAGACTCCTTATTAATTCAGTAGTAATCTGTTCACTCATTTAATTAAACCGTACACTAAATTGTAGGATACTCTCTATTTTGATGCCATTTTGGTGTCTATTCGTAATGATGGCATAACTCAAGGAAAGTGTATGATCAATGCAACAACCTTAGGACAATTAGGCACAGAGTATTTGGACGACAGAAGACAGGAATTTCAGTTGCTAGAATCACTTGTAAAGAGAGATATGATCAGCCGCAAGAAAGATTTGGAAACTGCAAGAAAAAATGTAGCAAGTTTTGCAATGAATATGAAACATGTCTTGAGACGAGATGTAAGTATATTTAAATATTATTTCAAACAGTAGGTAAATAATTTTATACTTATTACAGTGTACTATAATTTGTTGTTTGAGTTTTTAAACTAATAAACTAAATTTAATAATTCATTATTCCAATTTTACTACATATGGTGCTACCACCTGCTTTAAATTTATAATTTCATGATAAGTTGACCAGTTATATTAGGAAGATTGTAATATATAAGTTGTGGCAATTTCAGTAGTTTCAATAAATAGGCCAAGAAGTTGAAAATAACAAACTATTTATTGACCAATTTTGATGACTTTAGAGATTTTTAATAATTCCAATTTTAATTATATTCTCCAATTTTGAATTAAAGAATGTAGATTACACGTGCTTTTATTGCAGTTTGTTTTGTTGTTATCAAAATTTATTTTTTATTATGGATGTTGGGAGCCATAAATTTGTCATATAAATTTAATAATTTATTGCAATCTGTAAATAGAACTCACAGATAACATATAATAGGTACCTACTGTATAGCAATTCCTTGAAAAATGTTTATTGCATGTAAAATTTGTAAATGTAAATCAGTTTTTGTTCTCTTCAAATTTCTATATTAGAATTCTATAGTCAAAGGTGAAAGTTGCCCTGTAAAATACTTTGATATTTTTGACTTCTTCATTTTGATAGAAATAATAAAATGGGACAAGAGGGGTAACAGAAAAATGAAACAAAATACCAAAATTACGAAAGTGAAGTGAACTTTAGAAATCATAAAATTCCAGCAGTTTCAAATGTTTATGGTAGTAAATTGTGCAGATTTGTTCAATACTTATAAATAAACTTCATATACCAAGTGTCTTAGCTTTTATCGCGCACACCATATATGTGTTTCTAAAAGTATTTAATTCAAACTTTGACATTACTTTTAGTAGCATATGCCCCTTTTGAAAAACATCTTTCAGAGACATGGTAACTTTCTTATTTCAAATGGAGCACCCTGTATATATTTCAATTTTTGGATTCCTAATGTAATTTTAACCATATTTCATATAATTTTTCCTATGTCTATCTCTTACCATTTTTGCAATATTCACTATTAAATTGTTAACTCCTCAACATAAACGATATAATAATCTTGGCATCAGTTAACCATCACAATCATAATATTCATAGAAAACGGCATATTGTTATAATTTTCAATTTCAGATTCAATACTTTTGACAGTTAAATTGAATATGCATTATGCATATTATGGTTAACGGATGCCTAAGGTTATTTTTTTTTCACTTATGTTGAAGAGCTAATGGTGAATATTGCGAAAACAGTAGGAAATAGGTGAAGGTTATATGAAATATGTTTAAAATTACACGAGGAATCTGAAAAGTGAAAAATATTAAGGAGTTTCATTTGAAGTAAGAAAGTTGATGGGCACTTCCAGAATAACTGGAAATTGTCAAGGCTCTAAAATATGTTTTTTAAATAGTCTGTAGCTAGTAAAAGAAATATCACAGTGTGAATTAAATACTTTTAGAATCATCATGTACATATATGGCATGTGCAATAAAAGCTGTGACACCCATTTGGTGTAAACGATAAACATTTTCATAAACAGTCAATATAATTTAATTTTAAATGGTTTTAGAGTGACATTAACCTAGGAAAAGTGGAATTAGAAGAATCTCCCAGTTTTGCTATCTTAAAGGAAGATGTTAACACCATCGAGAGTACATTAAACTATTTGAAAAATTTAATATTCACACCCACTATTCAGTCAATATATCCATGGTGTTCAGGAACATATATTACATATAATTAATCATGAATGACAATAATCATTTCTAGCTTACAAGAGCAAATGCGTCAAAAAGACAGGCTGACAGAATTTGTAGAAAGATGTGAGAGGAACCGAGAAATTTTACATAAAAAAGTTCAGCATGGTACCGTTACGCGTACTGAATTAGAAAACACGATGATAGAAACCACAGCTTTGTCAGTAAATGATTTTCTACTTTTTCACATCTAAACCTATTACATTATTTTAAGGTACAAAAATGAAAAAAATGAGTTGTTAAATAAAATTGAAGAAGAAGTTGAAAGGAAAAATGAGCTAAATAAATTAATAGAAAATAGATATAATTTACTGGCAAATGTTAGAATATCATTAAAACATTTCCAATTGTTGGCACGGTTACTGTCAACTGGAAAGATTGCCTTTGGTAATGTTTTAAGTGATGAATCACCACAGAAACCTGACGACGACGAAATTGATGGTAAAAATTCTGATTGCTTAATTATTTATATATTTATTTCATTGACAATTTTAGGCATTAAGATTATTCCTGAACTGATAACAAAGTTCACCAAATTAATAAGTAATTCCAAAGATGCAGCTCCAGATATGCAGATGGATGATGGCTATAAACTATTTGAGCATATGATGCATGAGAGGTCTAAAATGACACAAGTGGACACAGTAATCAGTGAAGAATGTAAGTACACCGACCTGCAAAAAAAAACGGGCCACCTAAAATTTTGCCACGGTTTGTATATTACTTTATATTTTTTTCATTTTTCCATCAATTTAAACGAATCCTTAGGTGTAGGTATTCTGGTTGAGTTTACAACAGGCTTGGTAATTTTAGAAAAATATTGGTGCCGGCTGAGTTATACATGGTAGTGCAAAGCAATGTTTTCTGCATTAAATTTAAAACGCCCTATAAAGTGAGCAAGAAGGCCCACATCTGTAAAATGTCTGAAATATTAAAGCCCATTTTTTTATATATCAAACGTTTTTTGAATCATCTCGATATCTGCCATACTTCTCCAGAAAGTGGCATTTAAAAATGACCGTATCAATGTTTAGATTGTTTTATTACAATTTAATTATTTAAATTGCAACAAGAGCTAACTAAAACATCAAAAACAGCGTCAGTTTCTTCAGTACTGAGTATTGCTCCCTCCAGCTTGGATAACAGTGGCCTCTTGGCATCCAAACAATTAAATCCCTTGTAGTTTGCTGCAGACCAATTGAGTTGTTCAATTTATTAATTCCAACTTCTAAGAAATTTTGCACTACATTGGAAGTAGGGTGTAATGAAATCTTGCATAATTTCATTAATGTACCTATCACATTCAAGGAGATAATGTTGTACATTTCAATCTCTTTTAAATACCATTTTCTGGAGAAGTGTGACAGATATTGAGATTATTTCAAGCAAATTTGCTACACAGGGAAATGGGTTTTAGCCTTTTAGACATTTTACAGTTGTGAACCTTCTTGCTACAGGGCGTTTTAAATTTAATACAGAAAACATTGCCTTGTGCTAACATGTATACCTGAACTGGCATCAATATTTTTCTAAAATTACCAAGCCTATTGAGAACTCAACAAGAATACCTACGACTTGACAAAAGAATCATATAAATCGATGGAGAGATAAAACAAATATAAAGTAATACACTTCGGCTAAATTTTGGGTGGCCCGGTTTTTTTACTGGTCAGTATATATTTTTTAACTATTCACTCTTAATATTTCTAAACTTCAAATTTATAAACTATATTAAGTAAAAATCTACCTACTGGAGTATTGAAAAAATTGGTTGTTTCTGAAAGAAGTAGAAGTCAAACGGGTAATAGAGGACACGAAAATAATCAATTTTGATTTAACATGTGTTCTAAAGTATTGTATTAAAAGAATGAATCAAGAATTATTATGGGAAATTTTGATAAATCTTGCATTGCTCCAATTTCTTTAGTGTCGTAAACGGCGCAAGCACTGACGTGTGTTGTCAACTGTAGATTGATTGTTATTGCTTTATTTAAAAATGTCTTAATCAACTCAAGAAGTAGCAGACATGGTGTGAGTACTGTGTATGTACTGTTACACCCATTGTATGTGCTGCCAATCTTGAACAGCATATTTTTATAGAATATATTTTAACTTTAAGCAATTTTTGTAGGATTACTAAATATCGATTCATGTTAAATAGTTTATTTATATTATTTTTTAAATAAGTTTAAGCCTTGGCAGTTTTCAACATTTCTTAACTAAGAGCTCCTTAAAAGAGTGTTTAAAAGTAAGCATTTGGACTGACTAAAAATGTTGTAAGACGCCCTTGAAATTGCCGTGCACACTACAAAGGACCAGTTTCAAAATTTTCTCTCTTTGATATGACAATTTCTTATCTTGAAAATAGGACATTTTTAAACGAGCAGGTTGGGATTATGTTCTCATTCTCTATTATCCCTCTCAAGGAGCTCACTTATTTCAGAAACACCTTATATATACAAAATATCTCTAGATTGGGTTACTACACTATTGTAATCTTTCTTATTGTTGATATTTTATGAAAATATTCTTAATAAAAATTTTGCTTGTTTCGAGATGTCATGAGCAGCATATAAATTTATGATAAAAATTATACACATGTACCAAATTTATATGTAATTAGGTATCTACTTACTTTTACCAAATATTATTTTTTCTCCAGAGATGCATAAAATAGGAAGGTTAATAATGCTGTACTTGTTAGGGAAAAGTAATTTTAATTGTTTGTTAATTAATAAACTTTATATTTAAGTCACTCTTCGGTTGTTGAATAACTTTATCAAATAAATTTTTCTACAAAAATAAGTTAGTCTTGTAATTATAGCAGCACTCAGGTGTTATAATGCATGTCAATAGTAAAGTTTAAAACAGAGGCTAAGTGTCGTGTAAAGGCTGCCAGGAGTCTCTTCAGAGTCCTGCGAGAAAACAAGTGTGCCCTCTGATGTTTTATCACCATTCAAATATGGATACCTTACATGAGATAACCTTTAACATTTTTTGTTCATTCTGTATATCTCATAACATCTTAGTATACAGGGTGTCTTGCAAGTCGTTACAATAATTTTGGGTGATAGAATACTTGATTTTGCATTGATTGAAACAAACATATACTAATACTGATATCAATAAGTGTTACAATATTTCTGATAATTAATTTTTTAATTTAACCGTGCTTTTCTACAATTATTGAAGTGTAGAAGAATAACAAACCTTTTTATAACAAATAATAATAATAATATCTCTACCCCTCATTCTAATCACAGGGATTAGCCCAGAAGTCGGAGACTTGCGCGGGAAAAGGGACGGCCTATTATTATTAAGCGGGCCGCATTTGCGCCCAGGAACGATTTACGCTGGTAGGCCCTAACCACTATTCACTGCAAGAATGAGGGAAACCTGGAAAACCTCAATAATTAGGGGGGTAGTCAAATGTCAACCGGTATCAATCTCTCACATTGACCCAAGCCAACATTCTTCCACCCTACCATACCCGCAGAGAGGGTGCCAATCTCTCCACTAATATAGCTTATATACGGTCTACCGGCAGCTGGGTGCGAACCAACTCCAATCTAGTCACCTCGATTCAAGTACTGATGCCTTAAACCGCGCGACCACTGACCGACTAAATATTTCTATACTTTTTTTATTAGGAATGAATGGATTATTTAAATGATTTAACCAATAAAATCCATAGTGGCTTCGTTTCTTTGTAAAAGCAGAGTCAAATTCAAACATAAATTTTATATAAATCTTTATGTGTAGGTTTATTCAGATATTATTAAAAACATACCCAAGCAATGTTCTTCAGTTCTTAGGTAGATTTTCTAAAAATTAGTAAAATTAATCTTAACATGTTTAAATATGCAGGGAGCGCATTTGCCAAAACAGGACAGCCCTTCAGTATGTAATAAAAATGGTTTCAAAAATGAAGATATTTGCACTTTACAATTTAACTAAGATTTAAACGTATAGTTTGACAGTTGATCTACATTTACGGTTGCTATGGAAACTAAGGACAATTGTTTTCTCATGGCTTTTAATAGAAACATTGCTTTTCCTTTTTATGTTGTAACTTTAAATTAGGTTTTAAGATTTGAACAATTGAAATAAATATTTAACTTTTTCAATCCTCCGATATTTTCATAACTTCAATATTTTCTAAAGGTTACGTTCTTCTTAGCAAATGTCTTCATTTCTTAAACCATCTTTATTAATTTTCACTTATAGCTTTAGGTACACAATATTCGTGCACTCTGCGTTGTTTTTTTTTTCTTCTTCTAATACTTAATTGTAATACGCATTATGGGTGAGTGCCAAGTTCAAAAAATGCTAAATACAAGCCTGCAGGTTGCAGACATAAGCCTCATAGCCTCGAGCCGTTCTCAATGTACTATGTTGCGCGCATGTGTTACTAGTCAAATTGACTCTATTTAGAACAGAAACAGAACTTTTGACATCATACCCTGCCGAGCTTTGACGCTATTGGTATCGAAGTTGTCTCGCGAGAAATACACAAATACTTCAAAATAGAGGTACCGTGGTAAACACATGTAAACTTTAAAATTTCAATATATGTATTTTGATTGTATATATGGATGCAAAATCAATTTCTGGTATGATAGTAACATCTTTCAAAAAATGTATTATGTTATCTAGTACCTATAATATTTTGTTGTTTTTGAAAATATGATGCTTTAGAATTATATGGACCTTATATATCCCTATTAAAATACATATTTTTTATTTCCGGTTTCTGCATTTGCTCCTTGAAAAATTTTGTAACGACGCCCACGCTGTCCTCTGTTTTGGCGAATGCGCTCCCTGCATACTTAAATGTGTTAAGATTAATTTTCCTAATTTTTAGAATGATCATCAAGAAACTTTTCTTAAGAACTGAAAGAGCATTGCTTAGGTAAGTTTTTAATAATATTTGAATGAACCTACACACAAAGGTTTTAATAAAATCCACGTTTAAATTTGACTATTCGCTTTTACAAAGTAGAAAAACCACGTTTATGGAGGTAAGTAACAAAGCCATTTTGGATTTTATTGGTTAAATAATTTAAATAATCCATCCATTCCTAATAAAAAAAGTATAGAAATATTTGTTATAAAAAGGTTTGTTTTTCTTCTACACTTCAATAATTGTAGAAAAGCACGGTTAAATTAAAAAATATTAAAAAATTAATTATCACAAATATTGTAACACTTGGTATATAGATATGTTTGTTTCAATCGACTCAAAATCAAGTATTCTATCACCTCCTAAAATTATTGTAACGACTTGCAAGACATGTATAAGATATACAAAAAATTTTATCAAATTACTTTGTCAAAAAATCAATCATAAAAATGATTATGAGAATGTTATGAGCCATTTGAAACACCCTGTATGTTATATAATATTTATTTTGTAGCACTAATAGAAACGGTATTCCTTGATTCACAAGTCCTTAGTCGGGATGATATTAAAAACCAAAGTGCAGAAATCGTGGCTTTCAACGCCGTAGATGAAGACTTAATACCAGCACAAAAACCTAAGAAGAAGAGGAAGTGAATGATTCACGCAATACATGTTTATTAAAACATATGTCGCAATTATAATCATTTAATTGAAAAAGTAGTTTTATTTGTTTTAGATAAACAAAGCAAAAAATAATTAGCTTCATCTAAAAATAACAAGTTCAATAAAACCTTCTATAATATAATAAACAAGCTATATTATACAAAGTTTTTATAAAGTTTATCTTCAACTACTAATAACATATTTCAGTCATCAGTACTCAAAGCTGCAAATTTGTTACTTGCAAAATTAACAGGCTGTTCTCCCCCATCGCTGTCACTACCTTCATTACTATTGATACTATCCTCTGATTCATCTTTACCTTCTTGTCCCGCTCCTGATACTTCTTCATTGTCTGATAAATCAGATATATTAAAATCGTGTTGTGGTTCTGTAACATCTTCTATTGATCTAGCTTGTATCCATTTTACGGTCTTGATATCTGGATGTGACTCCCAATACTCTTTAAAAATAAGTGCATTTAATAAAAGTATACTGGCTATAACTAACTAGCTAATCTACTTATATTTTTTTACATTACAGCCTGAAGAAAATCAAAAGGATCAAATTTTGATAATGAAGCATACGTCTCATTCTGTTTTTTCTTTACATTATAATTTCTGGATCCATTTAAAAAAATTTAATTTAAAAAATTGCAAAATTAAAAATTAAAATTGGCAGATCCTGAGATTTTGAAAGGAGTTGCACATATAGATTATAATTATTTAATATTCAGAGAGGAGTCTCTTGTTTTGCGCGGTGGTTACATTCTTTGAAAACAATGTGTAAATGGAAACCGCGTATATTGAAACAAACATTATACACAGAAAGTATTTTTTTTAATGTAAACTTTAATATTTGGAAATACGAGACATTTTTTTGCCTGTTTAGCTTCGTTGCACAAAATCTCAATTTCTTTGTATGGTGCTAATGCCGCAAAGAGCTTTCGTTTAATTTTAAAACTTAAAAAAAAATAAGAAGATGCAAAAACTGCTTTTTGTGTCTATATTCAATAAGAAGGTGCACAATTTATGTCTGTTTTTGTTGTCAAGAGCATTTCTGTCTGGAATGTACTAATAAACATTTGTCCAGATTGTTCGGAGAACAACCAAAATGACCGTCCTTTTCTCTTTGCAGAATTTTTAATGTGATTTCAGTTTGGATCATTTTTATGTTTTTTAGATTTTAATATGTTTAAATTAAAATTAGTAAAAAGTATTATCATACAATATATTTTGATTATTCTTATTAATTTCTAAAATATGTTTGTTCTATTTTTGAAATAAAATGTGATTTAACGTAATATCCAACATCTATTTGTTTCTTGTGTACCTCCTGATACTGAAAACCAAGAAAAAATTGAAAATAGGCAAAAAATAATTTCTTACATTTAATTACGATGTTACAAAAGTATGAGACGCGTGTTTAGTATTAGTCTCACAAAACTAGAATGTTAGTAATTAACGGTTAATTTTAGACAGTTTATATTAAAATAAAGCATTTTTGGACACATCTGGATATTAGACAAACATTTTAGTTATATCCTGTATAAAATAAATTATATACAAAGCAACTTAAATAAAGTAATTAGATCACTGTGATATAGGTTCTCATATTTAGCGCCTTATCGATTGATAAATGTTGAAAAAACAAAATGGTATAATCTCGTTAATTATTATTATTATTGTTATTATTATTATTATAAGAAACACCATTGATTTGGATCATCATAAATTATTCAGATTACTGGAGTTCTGTAATCCTGAAAATGTATGTTTCAAAAGGAATTCCAACTATTGCAGATCATTCATTATGTTAAAAATAAATAAATAAATAAATCAAATAACAAGGATGAAAATTCCAATGTTCTATTTTAAAATAAAAGAAGAAAAATGTGAAAACTGAAAATTTGTTTTATTTATATTCAAACTCAATTAGACATAAATGTACCACGGCAGAGAGTTGATATGTGAGGCAGTTGACAGTTAATCATTTGTAAGATATTATTGAAAACAGTGTATTTTATTATTTCCTGTGCATATTTCTAGATGAATCTCTACAAATTTTATTTTTACCTTTTTTGGAAGTATATGATGGAGGTCTCAGACATAGACAAATTTTGCCATCCAAAGCCATTCTTAATATACTATTTGCAGCTCGATAAGAATCTAATCTAGCTGCTTTGGCTGTCAGGTATCCTCTTTTCTTAGCCCATCCATCGCAAATATCCATTGCAGACCAAGTATCATCATTATCTGGATGATCAATTCTCAACAGAGACACCAAATCTAATCTTTCTGCTGCAAAATTTATTATTTGTTATACAGGATATGGCACTTAAAATTCCTGACACCTGTATTTCCTGATAATTTAAAAACGACGACTACTGAAACTGAAATATCCCTGGGTACATGTTTTATATAGGGTGTTTCTAAAATATGGTTCCAAACTTCTAATGTGTATAGAACTCATTAAAATAAGCCAAGTTCATATCAACATGTGGCTTGAAACACATCCTGAGGAATTTACATGTCCTTAAAGGGGTACAAATTATTTTTCTCTGTTATTGACAAAACGGTCAAAAACAAATAGACTAAATTTATGGACATACATTACTTTTACGTCGAATAATACAAACTAGTCTATTTTTTGTTATTCAAATCATAAGCATCCCAATAAGGCAGGTGAAAGCGAAAAGGGTGTTTCCCGTAAATTTATTCATGCAACTTTTTCTACAATTTTTCGAGAAATGTTTAAACATTTTTACTTAAAAAAGCCATCTTTGTTTAAATCAATATTGGTAACAATTTTCGAGTAAATTGAGATTACTTATAGTAACAGTTTGGTCAACAGTCAAAACTAATTTATTAGTTCTTCAGGTACTTTTTTTAAAAATTAGCAAAATATGAGAAAGCAAATCTTCAAATAAAAATATAGTTTTTATTGTAAGGCACTTTTTGTCAGAAATGACCCGCAAAATCTCAACTAAAGCACTATAATTTGTATTAGAATAAAGGCGACAAAAGTTGAATGTGCGTGAACTTGTTTAAAATTTAAAACAAAAATAATACATAGTCACTTTCCTAAAAAAAGGAAAAATCATGTTTTCTACATAGGCCCCAGTTTGCAACAATCTATTTTTCTTTCTACTAGTTCTAGTTGTTCCAAACATTGTATTGTTTAAAAAAATTTAATATCTGCCTGTTCTCCCGAAAATGCGAAAAAAGAATCGTAGCATCAAACTGAAAAACTAACAATGTTATTTTATAAAAAAGAAAAAGTGGCAATGTGAAAATTCAATTAGTTTTTAAAAATCTCTTTTTACAAAAACAAAAATGAAAGATATAAATAACAATAAAATTTCTTCAAATAAAGTCAGGAAAAAAATGGACGTCATTTTGTACGAAGAACTGTAGACCGTCTGGTTATTTTTGACAGTGACAATATAAAAAAGAACTGACAAATGTGAATAAAAACGGAGTTGCAGAACTACATTAAACAAGCAAATACATGTACTTTGGGGCCTGGTTGTAGGGACTGATCACGCGAGAAACATTGTTATTTTAGGAGATATCAGGAAATTTAAACATGCATTTTTCACAAGGATTTCAATTTTTATATATATATATAAAATATATAAAAACAAGCGACTACTGAGATATCCATTTGGTTTTTTCTTATGAAACACCCTGTATTTTATTACAATTTTGGATTATCCACGTTTCCTGATTGCATTAATATAAACATGTAATATGTTATCTTTTACTACTTACGAGATATTGATATTAAATAATCCCATAAGTAAAATTGTATTTATTTATTATATGCCTACTTCATTATTATATTTGTTTATTTTGTTTTAATACAAACAAAACTTTAACACTTTATATATTTTTTATAAAAGTAAAGTTAAGCCAGAACTTAGTACCTACTGTCGCCACTGTCTTGTAGTTTTAATAATTTAAGTAGGTACAACATCTACTAATACAAAATGACAATTACAGACTGGATTTAAAATAGTTCTAGCTTCATTCATATTAATTTTTAAATAAAACGATTTTTTTATTGCCTTATACAGGGTGATTCAGAACTTATCTAAAAGAATTTGGGAATAGACGCGTCAAAAAAAATGGAGTCAATATCATACAATTTTTTTTTATAAAATCCTTATAGTTTCCGAGTAAAACATTATTGAAGTTGTAGTATTTTCAACCTTTACGTCGCTGGGCCACTGCAGTCTCTAGACAGGCGATTCCGAATATTGAAATCCGATTACATTTTGTAGGCACTAAAGTTTTTGTGACGCCAGTGTTTACATTAGTGTTTCAAGTAGTAGTAACTCGCTGTTGATGGATATCGTTTTAATTTATTACGCTCTGAAAATGCTTTAGCAGAACGATTTCCCGGTAAACATGTGCCAAATGCTGCTACTTTTACCACGGTGTGCAGTGAGTGCAAATGTAGACAACACCAGGGAAATTTGAAATCGAATCGTGGAAGAGATGGAGGTCCAGAACTTCCCCGGCCTATTGCAGCAGAATGACGTATCATACACCAAGCTCAATTATATCCGTACCATGTACAGCATGCCCAAACATTAACACCAAGGGATTGGACAAGGACCGGGACCATGGCCGCCAAGATCTCCTGACTAAATCATTTGGACTTATTTTTGTGGGGATATTTAAAAAATTAAGTGTATTGCACCGAAGTGGATACATACTATTGATGATTTACGGAAACGTATCATAATTGCTGCCAATAACTTAGGAGTTCAAAACGGACAAGATGTAGAACCATTTTGTGTTAGTTTGTAGAAACTGAATAAGATATGTCAAACTAGTTTAGTAATTAAAACCACAAATAAAATCTATTAGTAATTAATAACAATAGCGACAAAAGCAGTTAAATTTGCTGTATAAAATGGGCGTTGTAAAATGTTATTTATTTTTTTCCTTCCATTTTTTGATCAGTCGCAGATTGCCGCCTTATCAGGTTTTACAGTGGACCAGTTTTCAGTGCCGTGCAGAAGTGTATTTTTAAATTATTTTTTGAACTGCCATTTATGATTATTTCTATACAAAATTGTATTTGTCAGTCCCCTGAGCAATCAGATTTTTTTTTTTAGATAAGTTCTGAATCACTGAATTGTGTATGTATGGATGGCATCAAAAAAATATACATACTGCATTAAAAAAAAAAAAAAATTGCTGCTGCTTGGAAAAATTAATGTCAAACGATTGCCATGCTATTTAGTCGTTTTTTTTTGTAATTAAATGTTTAGTAGATATATAAAACTTAAAACATCTATAAATTGATCCCTCGACTTCTACAATATTTTAAAATTATAGGAGATACAGGGGTGAACAGTTTTAGCGCAGACCCTGTAAGTTTGCCAATATGACACAAACTTTTCTTGTTTTCTTACCTAAATATTTTACTGTGGTAAATGGTTCCCTTAACTGAGCAATAGGGAAACTACCCATTAGGACTTGCAGTGGTTTAGACAACTTTGAAGGAAATACCAATCCAGGACAATCACAGAGTTTCACATTGGGGGTCAAAAAAATTGTTTGAAAGTGTTTAGTGTGACCGGGTGTCTTAGAAACGCTCACTACTTTCTTCCCCATGACAGCATTCATTAAGGACGACTTTCCTACATTTGGCTGACCTACGCAACCAATTGTTAGGACTCCACTTTTAAATTTTTCATATACAAAATAATCAGTGTCCGGACTTTTTAACTGGATAGTTTCTCCAATCTCCACTTTTTCATCATCCGATTCTGAAGTCTTATAATCCTCATTCATTTCCTCTTTAATCTTATTCTCCCAACTTGTTAGATCAACATTAGTGTCCACCAATTTTTTACATTCCTCTAGAATTTGCAAGGTTCCTTCAGCTGCCATTCGTACCTTTCCCCTTCGTCTTCTGACCTGCAAACCTGACAAAAAAAATTATGTTATGAAAACTACAATTTAAAATTATTTTACTACTGCTTGAAATATACCTGCTGTATTAGACTGTTTTCCAACTAAGTTATATCCTGGTAAGGTAGTAAACATTACAATTTGTAATTTAGGATATTTTTCCTGAAAATAATATTTCCACGCAACAACTAATGAAGCAGGGGATAAATCAATTTTATTGAGTACCAATATAAATCCTTTTTTTAATGTATTGGTTACATAGTCATATAACGATGGAGGAAACATAAGTGCCTAAAATAATAAACATTTCAGAAACAGTAATAACTACCTATTTTAATCATGTAGTTAATGTTGCTGAAATGAAGCACTTGACTTCTATATGTGGCAACTTACCGCATACCGTATATCTACAATATATAATATAACATCAGACATTTCCAAGACTCTCCATAACTGCCTCCAAGTTTCCAAGTTTAATTCAAATAAACTTAAATCTTTCCAGTTAAATTTGTGTTCCATTTCTTTTAGATATTCCTAAAACAACTGACTTAAAATATTTTTAGTTTCATTTTAAAAGAAAGTTACAGTAAAATATTTATTTTCTTGAATTTCCAACTGATCTTTGCCTAAATTGAAATTCCATGGCGGTCTTTTTGGAAAATCTAAATTATCGAAATAATCAGTCTCGTTAGTTTCTAAATCGACTTCTTGTTTTGGTGCTAAACTTCGTCTCGCTAATTCTTTTCTGCGAGCTATTTCTTCTTTAGTTTCTTTAAAAAACTGTAAGGCATATCTGTTTGGCTTCGAGCCCCCATCTTTAGTTGGTTGGAAATTTATTTTCTGTATATTACTTGATCCCTCATCGCCAGGATTGTAGTTTTGAAGAAATGTTGAATTTTTTGCACCTAAAATATGTAACATACAACAGCTAACAATAGGTTTGTTCCTGCCCTGCAGTAGTTGGAAACAGTTTGACTGTTAGAAATATTCGCTCGTTTAAGTTGAGCACAAGTTATCAGTAAGCTTACGAACATTTCTGACTGTTTCAAATTCCCTGACTGCTGCTGGAACAAACTATTTATTATCAGAACTAGTCTTTGTAAGCTCTGATCACAATGTTAATATACCTATCTGTTTAGATTGCTTCTTTGCTTTTAATTGTTCCTTTTTTGCTTTACCACTAAATGGAGTCTTTCTTCTTCCTTGTGGCATTTTTAATTTTATATTTCATTTACTTCGAATATGGTTTTCTGCAACACTCGTATATGTCATCTTTCCAGGCTTTTCTATTTTTTTTTTAGGTTATTTGAATTCTCATTTTGACAGTCAGTGTCGCCAATTACAAATAATTGTATGTACCAACTTAAAATGTAACTATGAGAAATTATTTTTATATGAAAATTAACTTTATAACAAATTCTAAAAATAAAGGTCTATAACAAACTTTTATTTTAACGATATTGTATGAAGAGGAAAAGAGGGAAGAAGCAAAGAAAATGAGAACATTTTGGGTTCATCCTATCAATAAAAACAGAAAGCTGAATGGTGAATTTCATCATTTATTTTCTGAACTGGAGAGATCAACAAAATTTTTCCAATGTCACAAAAAAAATTTCGAGCTCTTACATCGTCGCCTACAGCACCAAAACACAAGACTTCTCAGAGCAGTGTCATCTGACGAAGAACTTACAGTGTGTTTGAGGTAAGTAAATACCCATCATGGGTTATTGTTGATAAGCGGGGGTGCCCGACAGTTGAACGACACATTCTAAACTTAACTGGTCCAATATTTCTAACAGTTTGAAACTAATCCCTGACTTTTGTGGGAACAGAACTTACGTTGCAATAGCACGGTTAAGTATAGAAATTGCAGGTCACCGACATGACCTGCAGTGGCGGTCGATCCAGGTGACGGTCCACGCAGGTGCTGCATGGTCTAGTATGCGAATTATGCGATACTCCATTAAATAATATGGGAACCTTCATGAGCAGGCTTTGCAAATCCATGCAGGCATAATATTTTATTGAGTATTTTTTTTTTGTATCGCTAAAGGCGCTTTCCAGCGACAAAATTATTGCATCAGTAGTTTTGAAATATTTTCAATCGAGACGTCATACATTTTAAAAATAAGAGAAAGTGGATAAGAGGTTTGAACATATCTACCTATTTGAAATATTTTCCTATATAACGTCACAAATGCTTCGCAAAAACGCAGTATTTTAAGATAGATTAAATTTTATTTTGGCGGATTATTACGGAATCTTCTACAATTGAAAAATTCCAATATAGGTAGGTACTTAATATCAAATACCTAAGTATTTCATTTTTATAATAATATAATTCCAACTACAAATAATGAAAACTTTTTTATTTCAAATAAAATACCTGCCTGTATTCCTTTGCTTCATGCCATATAAAATAATCATTGACGGGTGTAGGCGCACTACAAAAGTTAAAACTTTTTGAGATATTTGAGTCTTTATTTCAAATATCTTCCCGTCCTTTCACGTAAACTTTTTGGAAACAACTTCTTGGCATATATATGGTATGCTCCGTTCCGTATATAGACACGTATCTATTTATTTCTATAATATAGTTAAAAAATAATTTGTCGAGCTTAGTAGGTACAATAATTAATAATAATCAGTACGATCAGCACCTACCTACATTCTTAACGAATATACACGAAAATTTAATTTTTAAAAGCATATCATTTTTGAAACGATATACGTTGTACGATGAAGAAACACAAATAAATGAACTAGCGAATATTTTATGTAAATAAAGGTCTAATACATAATAATAAAAATTTTCACGTTCAATGTTATTCGTATTGTCAAAGTCTTTACTCCCATGTACGCATGATGGATATTTTACAGATTCTCTGTGATTGTAAATAATAGAAGCATATTACTATCTCAGCAGGCAAAAGTTAATAGTGCAGTGAAGTGTTGAGTTCAGTTTTTATTTTAATTAAAGTAGTGAACTATTAACTGTAACTGCTGTTGTGAAATTATTCCGGATTTTAAATATTATATTCATTGAAACTGCTACGGGAACAAACAAATACCTAAATACAATTTATCGTGTCAGGAAGCGCACAAACTTTAATTGGACATTCCTAAGGTAAAAATACATACCTACTTGAAACAGTGTATTTAAACTTTGATCTATAAATGTAGTGTTTCTGATATACGAGTACTAGAACCTAGAGCTCGAGTACCTAGGTAGGTACTTACAAAACCCTAGTATTTTGCTTTTAAATTATTGTTGTACATTTGAGGGGTTTAGCCCCTTTACTCTACGCCTCTGGTTTTTGAACAGGTTAATATATAAAAATAATAACAATTAAATATATAAAAATGTAAATATAATTTAACATTTGTTATTAAATTTGAAAAATAGTCAGACAATTTTGAACGTTGAGTTTATCGAAGTATTATTTGTTGAAATTAAAAACAGTAATTATTTCTAAAAGAAAACGTGCAGGTTGATTAAGAACCAAATACGAATACAGCTGTATTTACATATTTATTTATTATTAATGTTTCAACATATTTCTTCCATTTTATGATTTCTGTAAAATTTATGAAACTGTCTTAGTATTGAAAATACCACAAAAATATATATAAAGGGTGTCCGGAAATTATGCGTCAAGATTTCAGGAGGTGATTCCTCACAAGAAATTAGGGTCACAAAGTCCTATAACAATTTTTCGAAAACTGAATATTAACGCAGATACAGGGTGTCAAGAATTTTTTTTTAGTTTTTTACTTTTTTACTTTTTTTATTTGTGATTTCATTTTGATTTGATGTATTACTAGTGCCCTTGTAGATTTATGTTCTAAATATGGAGCAAATACTTGTGCCAAAGGGTCTAACCTGACCTTAATCTTCGATCTATGGCCCACAACTTTTTTATTTTCACCGCTTTATAAATTTGAACAGCACCATGTTAAAGAGTATCAAAAGTTATTTAAAAAAGTATATCTTGTTGCGATACAATAAAATGAACTGTTTCTGAGAAAAACGTCTTTATTAAGATTTACAAAGGCTGCTTTGAAAACAGTAACTTAATGTTGCCTTTTGACATAATATTTAAGTTAATTATTCTGTTGTGATCATTTATGTGTAATAAGTATCGTGATTAAAATAAATAGAATAGTAATAATAATGATAATAAATCTCCGTTAATATTAAGTTTCCGAAAAATTGTTATAGCACCTTGTGATCCTAATTTCCTGTGAGGAATCACCTCCTGAAGTATTGACGAATACTTTCCGGACACCCTGTATATTTGTTTTAAAATTTGCCTATATCTTAGTGCATAATCGGACCAAAGTTTTTGTACATCTTTACCTATTTATTATCTGTGTTCTGTCAGAGATTATTTATAATCTCTGGTTCTGTGTTACCTTAACGTCGCCGTATTTCTCGCTGTAAAATGATCAAATTTGTGGTGTTTCTTAGGCAGATACAGAAATATCGAAAAATAAAACACGTAGAGCAAAAGTAATATCAAAAATAAAATTTTGGGTGTTTTGTTTATCCACTTTAACTATTTAAATTTTTCTCAAATAATATAATAACTTTTAAAATGCTTTAGTATGACACACAATTATTTTGCTATTTTAACCTCACATTTTAACAATTATTTTCACATACATACTTATAAACAGAGGTGAACAATCTTAATGTGCAGGACTATGTAGGCAGTGGCGTAGCTAGGCGTGGGCGAAGCGGCCCCTCGCCCACGGCCTTGCACTTAAAGGGGCCTCGCGAGAGGCCCCCTTGGGGGTGATTTAAAACCGAACGCCATGAACTCTAAATAGTACGAATAGCACCCTAAAAGACCTTACTAAGAATAAGCTTTACCGAGGCTTTACCACAAGTACTATAATTAATTTGCACACTGCTGGGTGTGCTCTATTATCGACATATTTTTTAGTACTGAAGAGGTTACAAAAAATAATTATTTTTACCATTTTGATGATTTGATTGATTTTCAGATGATCCAGACTTCACTACTTTAACTAGTTTCGTCATAAATGAATAATTTTGTAAACAAACTTTCTGATTTTTCACCATTCTTTTCTTGAAAATATACAGGATGACATTGAAAAAACTACAATGCATAGTATCACGCGATAGAGGATCAAAAAATAATAAATAAAGTTATATACACTAATGTCCGATCGCCTTTTGTTTCCAAGACACAGCATTTAAATTTTTTTTGTAAAATTTAAATTTTTTTAATTTCTCCCGATTCTATGAAAATATTTGAACCAAAATTGATGCACACTGTGATCTTGCATGTAGCTATTATGTGTCACAATATTCAGTTCATTCAGCATCCAATGGCGGAAGAAAAGGGCCTCGCTGATGCGACTTCGCCCACGTCTAGATTAGTCCACGCTACGCCACTGTATGTAGGTTTATATTAAAACAATATTAACATCTACCTACAGTTGAGTTTAAAAAAATACGCATTTTGAAAGATGTCTGTACTTGAAAATGTGTTGGTTTGACCGCTTACAGCCGTTATATATTCGTTTTATTTCCGTACGTTTGAAGATTTGCAGATGGTATGAAATAACATTTCTGTTATTTGCTAAACTCTATATTATTTAGTTCTTAAATGTCTAAAATTACTTATATTTGTAAAAAACACTATTTCAAGAATACGGCGCCCTTAAGGGCGGTAATACACTTGCGGTTAAACCGCGCGCTTCATCCGCAGATTAAATGCTGACAGATAAATGACACGCAGCAGAACTGAAATCCTGATAGCACACTAGCGGTTCACTTGAACCATGCGGCTAAACCTCATACTGTTAAACCGCAAGTATCGAGGAATTGCACTTTTGGTAAGATACTTTTGTATTAAGAAAATACACTGAGTAGGTGACGATTCTTATTAACGTAAAGCCTTTATACAGGGTGATTCAGAACTTACTCGAAAATAAAATTTTGAATGTACAGTCTCTTACAAATCTAATTATGTAAAAAAATCAATGGAGGCAGTTCGAAAATGATTTAAAAATACACTTCTGCATGGCACTGGAAACCGGTTCACTATAAAACCTATAATTGCGTAAGGCAAAGTATTCAGTCGATTATCACAGCGACAAAAAATAGAAAGCATTTCCCAAGGAATTAGTAGTGCATCGGGCGGCATAAGCCTGGTAATTAGGCCACACGTGGGCCCTTTTTGCCTACCCTACCATCTCATCACCTCTCCACTATCTGCCCTCGGCCTTTCTTGAACCTACCCGACGTCCTGATGAACGCCAGGATCTTGGTCCATGGTAGGCCCATCATCTCTTTCATTTGAAGCTCATCGGTGCCAAAGATCCTATGTCTTAGTCTTTCAAGGGCCGCACAATGTCCTAGGAAATGGATAGGGGTCTCCTCCCCTTCTCCACATTCCGGACTCCTCTATGCCTATCAAGTTCAAATGCCTTCTGAGTCTGCAGTGACCTGTCAGGACCCCCACCATTTGGTTCAGGGACCTTCGACTAAGGCTCAGCAACCACATCGTCCTAGATTTACTAGGTTCATTGGCACTATTCATACTACCTCGCGTAATTCCAAGAGTGGGTTCGGGTCCCAAGGAAAGAGATAAATAAAATGTTACCTATGTCAGCAAATTTAACTGCTTTTGCCACTATTGCTATTATTAATTAACAAAATTAATGTATGGTTTTAATTAATAAACACATACCTGATGTTACAAAACTGTTCAACATTCTGTAAACCGGCGTGTAAGACAAACTAAGACAAATGTTTCTTGTCCGTTTTGAACTCGTAAGTTATTGGCATAATTGGGCCTCGTATATAATACGCCACACTGTTTATTGGGATATTTTTTGAACTTGTTGAGGAATTTGCCTGGTAGTTTTTTGGGTATTATCTTCAAGAATTTCTAAAACGTGTTCCTCAGTTGCTGTAATACGTTGTGAACGCCCTGAACCTCCATCTCTTCCACGATTTGGTTATAAACTTCCCGTGTGACGCCCGCGTTGCACTACTGTAGTAAAACTAGCTGATTTGGGCACATGACTATTGCGTATCTGCGTACAGACGAGAACTATAAACTAAAAGATATCCATCAACTCCGAGTGACTATATTAAGCCATTTTTGACACTTGAAGAACTAAATTAAACTAAAACACTAGAGACTACAGTAGCCCAGCGATAAATAGAAAATATTACAACTTTTGATTAATTTTTCTTTCGGACTATAAGGATTTTTCAAAAAAAATTTTTTTACGATATTGACTCCATTTTTTTATGACACATCTATTCCCAAAGTTTTCGGAGTTGTAAATCACCCTATATGATGGTAAAATTGGATAATTTTTTGCAGTTTTGGAGAAAAAATGCGTAAGAACATGGTTCCCCATTGAAATTTGTACTTTACACCAATTCAAGTCTTATTACATTATCACTGATGCCGTATGCAATTTCCTCAAAGTGCAATGATATATAAAATTCAGGAAAATTTATAATGATTGCCAGGTCAAACTATGTTTTTTTTATTACAAATGACTTAGCCTTTGCAGAAAACTTGTATGAAAAACACAGCAGTAACAAGGCATTTTCTTACTGTCTTTAAAGCAACTAAGTATATACGTATTTGTTGAAAATTGGATATAAATATGGCGCTCTCAAAGCTTTTATACTTTTTTCGAGGAACACCTTAAGGAGGAACAAGATAAAATTTAATATTATGTTTGCTTTCCGCTATGTATAATGGTGTCATTTAGCATTTTTACATTTTCTCAATAATTTTGTAATTTCAGTCCGATTTGAAAATAATTATAATTTTCTGACGCCTCTAAAGCCTTTAAAATAATTTGATAACATAGATTCGCGTAAACCACTGTGTGACGTCACTGCCTTCTGTAGCATGCTGGTATTGAGTAAAGAATAGTTTACTCAATGATGTCGCGTTGCTTTCGCTACCGTTTACTTGCATTTAGAATACGAAGCGTGTGAGGGCCATCGGCATCGTTAGGTGCGGTTTTTCTTTCAATTATGGAAAATTAAAATATTGCAGGTATTATTAGAGATACTAAAGCAAGACAATCAAACTTTAGATATTGGATATATTGTGCCCAGATAAATTATTTATTAATTTACCCCGGAATCTCACTACGCAAAATTTGCAATAAAGTGCATATTTCTTGAACCCAAAACAAATAAATACAAGATATAATAATATTTATAATACAATCAGTTTAATAATAAAATTTATAGTATACTTGTAGTATGTAAAATTTATTCTTGATTTAAAGTTAAAATTCTTAGGAATTTATTTAAGTATTTATGTACCTTTACCAAACAACATACCTACGTATTAAATATGTAGGTTGTAAATTGCTCAATTTTTGTTCAAATCAAACTACTAAATTCTAATAAAGCTACTGAAATTAGTATTCAATTTAAATTTGAATATAAAGATTTATAGATTAAACATCTTTTTATATATTTTTTATAGTTATTGTGTGAATTTGACGTTTATTAGTTAGAAGGTACTATAATTAGTAACCAAACTTTAAATTAACTAAAATTTAAAAAGACTGGCTAACAAATCAAATGTTTTGTTGTAGGTACTTACATAAAACCCTCTTTTAGAAACCAAAACATTCCATTTTATTATTAATTTTGTAACATAATAAATATACAGGATACCTATATTAAAAACTTTATTTTTCAAGATAATCAATTTTTTTAAAATATTTAAATGACATCGAAAACCGCTTCCTCTGACCCTACCACGGCATTTACGATGGCGATCCAAGACCTGCTAAGATTACTTTTATACCCCCAAAATTTAATAAAAACATTATTCATCGATTTTTTTATTTAAAATCTAATAAGGTGATGTTAATCAGGACCCCTCAAAACTTCTATGAGTGAAATTTGAACAAAAACTATACATTTTTTTCTATTACACGTTCTGAAAGTTTTATTTTTGTAAAAATTCGTAAAAACTTTATTTGTCAAAATAACGCAATAAATATTTTTGTCATTTAAATGTCATCGAAAACCGCTACTTCTAATCCTATCACGGCGTTTAAGATGGCGATTCAAGGCCTGCTATGATTATTTTTATACCCCCGAAATTAAAAAAAATGTTTAGCTATTTTTTTTATTTAAAGTCGTCTGATACTCATGGTTCCTCAATACCCCTATCTGTGAAATTTTAATAAAAGCTATACAGAGTGTTTTGCTCTACATGTTCTCAAAATTTTATGTGTGTACAAATTCGTAAAACTTTGTTCTTCAAGATAATCCAACATTTTTTTTAAGTGGCATCGAAAATCTCTTGTTCTGATCCAACCATGGCCTGCTATAATTTCTTATACCCTCAAAATTTAAAATAAACGTTTAGCGAATTTTTGACAACCCCTCTCAATACAAAATACTGAATTTGAAAGGGCGTGAGCCAAGGAATTATGTCAAAACAGTATGAATGAAAATTGATGTGCTCACACTTCATTCGTCTAATGCCTTTCAAATTCAGTATTTTGTTTTGTGGGGGGTTGTAATTAACCCCACCTTATCAGATTGTAAATCAAAAATTCGCTAAACGTTTATATCAAATTTCGGGGGGTATAAAAAATTAATAAATAAAGTTTTTACAAATTTTTATAAAATAAAGCTTGAGAACGTGTAGAAGAAAACACACATAGTTTTTGTTAAAATTTCGCATTTAGAAGTTTGGAGAGATCCTGATTAAATTCACCTTATCAAATTTCAAATAAAAAATTGCGTTTATTGAATTTCGGGGGTATAAAAAAATCATAGTAGGTCTTGAATCGCCGTCTTAAATGCCGTGGTAGTCAGAGGAAGCGGTTTTCGATGTAATTTAAAATAAAATTTTCCTCGATTATGTTGAAGAATAAACATTTTTACGGATTTGTACACAAATAAAATTGTCTTATTGTTGAATTTTTACACCTCTCATTTTTCAGCACCTACAGATTGGTGATTTGTATTAAAATAATCATCATAATTAAATCTATCATCGGTAGATTAGACGAATATGCTTTTAAATACCATATTGTGAACTTTAAAAGTAGTTAGCTTTTGCTAATCCGTTCATTTAAGACAGAAAGGCCAGTTTGAGTTAGAAGTGGACGAGTACCAAGAAATTGTAAAAGGCTATAGGAGGCACGCCTCGCAAGCGATTAATTCCAATTTGACATCGTAAATTCCGAACACTACTTATCTTACTTACTTATCAGATCGACTTCAAATTTTCTGGTTGGACCGTACTCATAAATGTTTCATAGAAATTAGGTGTAATGGTGTAATTTGAGGTTTGACAAACAATTAGTTATTGTCCAATAATATATCATATTTTATTTTTTAATTCCAGTTTGAAAATCATCACCATTATAATTTTTCTTCAAGGATGTTGCTATTTATAATTTTGTTTACAATTTTGCGTTTAATTACCTTATTAAATAGCAAAAAAAGAAACAAGCTGCAACATAAGAAATGTTGCATTCAATATTGTGTTTTCTTTGTCATTATGGTTTGCATAACATTTGGAAAACTTTGTATGTAGATTAGATTATCAATTACTAACAACATTCTTTCTAAAAATATTTCTAGAAAAACAAAAAAGAAACTTGTGCTACCGGGAACTGTGTCGATTATTATCTTGAAAAATACTAATTCAATAAATTTGAAAATTTGGTCTATGATAAGTTTGATAACATTCCACATATATGACAAAATAGTGATAAAATAATAGGAATTTATATTTATATATCTCCAAAAGTAGTAATCGCAACCATATTATAACGCTTATACAGATTTGGAAAGTGAGGATCTTGATGGTGAATTGTGTTTTGCCGCTTGTGTGTATTTGTGTCATGCTACACGCATACTTCCACCACAGCGTGTTCGCGTCAGACAGTGTTGCCAGGTTGGAAAAATTCAGTGCATGAGAATAATTTCAAAAAAGCATGAGGTTTGGAGAAAAAAGCATGAGATGGCTTAATTTATCAAAAAAACTCCTCTTGACACAGCTTAATTTTTAATTACTTTTGTAATGCCATTTTTATTTCATTAAAAAGCATTATGTTCTGCTATTTTATCATAATATTACATTGTAAGTAGGTACTTACCTTACAGGTACTTACTTAAAAGTTATTAACCACGTAATTTTCTAATTTATTTTATTGTTAGGCCGGGCGAACGTTGAGGCGCAGTTGACGTGACGCAGGGTGACTCACGGGTCGTAAAATTTGTTGTTTTCAGAAAATGTAGGTATCCTTACAGAATAGAGTTAAGAATCACTGCAATACAGCGTGAAAACAGCACACACACCGCACATACGTAGACTGTCATACTCGTTTATGTATTCATTGCTAATTATTAAGAGAACAGTCTACAATAAAGGACATTTCAAGTACCCAAATATTGTAGATACCTACCTCTATCTATTCAATTTTGCCCTCGGTTTTGCCTTTATTTCTCGTTAGGTCTTTGTTTTGGTAAATTTCAAAGAGTAATTTTAATAATTTTATTATTTCTTTTTGTCTCTATTAAAAAGCATGAGCCTTTGTAATCAAAATATGTGGGCATGAGATTTCCTCGGAATGCATGAGATCTCATGCAAAAGCATGAGACCTGGCAACACTGGCATCAGTTGACCGGACAGTTAGATTTGCAAGTTATGAATATTAAAATTCAACTTTATATCTATTTATTTCCAGGAGAAAGTTACAGACACCTCCGCCAACTCTAGCATACCTACGTCAATAAAAATATCCGACATAAAATTTTCCGTAGGATCCAAAAATGCAATAATATACATTGTTTCATTTCAAATAACAAAGTTGCTGCCGACTTTCATTATAACCGGAAGTGCAGAGTTCTAATTATTTTTCCCTAGGAAATTTGCCATGTTGACAAATTTTGAAATTTTTCAGATCAGTTATTTTCCAGATAACGATCAACGGAGGTATGTAATTGGGTGAATAAGAATGTATTCTTAAATCACATTTTATACTGTACTCTATTATTATTAAATCATTTAAAAGTTTAATAAATTTAATAGTAGAAGAGCATAAATCAACATTGGTTCGATTTCAATCTTGACAGTGTTTGAAATTAGTGTTGGCATATTTTCTTGCTTTTTCTTGATCTTGTTGAAGACAAGACAATACCAAGACAAGATTTGACAGCTCGAATTCCAAGACAAAAGAAAATATTGCGAGACGAGAAAAGAAATATTGCTGGCAAAAAGGAAATATGAGAAGGGGATTTAAGTGAACATTAGGTGAAAAAATAAATATTGCATTTCTATTGTAAGCATATACTTTATTTATAGGACACCCAGCATAAAACTGTTTTTAAATTTAATTTTTAATTAGTCCAGGTCCAGTTCTTCTTAACCAAAACTAATATTCACTATATTCACTAACACTTCGTCCTATTTTGTCCATTACTCATTACCTATTTATTATTTAAAATTAGCCTTTTCTACTTTTTATAACGTCTACCAATCGCCCACTGATGCCGATCGACTAAATCGATCGTTACGTGTGTGCTCCGAGCGGGGCCGTAGCCGACCGAGAGTAACCACCACTGTTACCAAATTCGCAATAAAGCTTCATGTTTTTTATTTATTTGCAAGAGTCTCGCAGAAATCATGTAAGTCTTGAAAATACACTTGCAATACACAAAATTTGCGAGGCTCTCGCAAGACAATACATGGCATGATCTTGCAAGATTGAACTAGATCAAGACTTTAAAGAAGCTCTTGTACTGTTATGTAAGAAATGTAAGATGTAATCAGCGGCCGCTCTAGCTATTTTGACGCCCTGGGCGAGATTACATTTTGCCGCCCCCCTTCTATGTAATTAAGATAAAAGTTTATCGTTATATCTTGGGTCAATTTCAGTTATTACAAATTTTGTGACGACTGTAATAAATAAACAATACGGGGTGTCCGGAAATGATGAGCAAAACGTTCAGGGGATAATTCTAGACCGAAAATAAATGCTACCTCTTTCTATGCCATTTTTTCCAAAACTGATTATTAATGGAGTTACAGGGTGTTAAATTTAAAATTTTATTTTCGATATTTGTAAATAACTTTTTAAGAAATTCAAATATTTACATAAAATTTGTAAATTGGGGTTTTTTGCGAGAAATTCAAATATGTTTCCAATTTTGACGTCACTAGTGGAGGGCGCCACTTGTGGCACACCATGTTTCTTTTACATGGCAGAACTTTTTTGCATCTTATTGTATCCATCTGACTATCGAAACAATCGCTTCTCCTACCTGTTTTATTTGAAAATGGTATACCTTGCTGAAGTCGGTAGGCGTAACCATTTTTGAAATAATCCTATTTGAAATGCTCAGTGCACCGTAAAAACTGTTTTGGTTTCAGGTAAAGTGCATTTTCTGCTGAAAATACAGCAAAATGTTACTTGAAAAAGTTGTTGAATCGTAAATTATGGAGACGTGCAAAATTTCAAGAAGGTCGGCGAGGTTTGACAAAACCATTTTTCAACAAAGCACAAAGATTTTATCAAAGCAGGCCGATTTTTTAAAAATTTTGCACATCTTCATAATTTACCGTTCTGAACAACTTTTTCAAGTAACATTTTCCTGTATTTTCAGTAGAAAAGGCACTTTAACTGAAACGATAACAGTTTTCAATCGGATAGATACAATAAGAAGCAAAAAAGTTATGTCATTTAAAAGAAACATGATGTGCCATAAGTGGCGCTCATCTACTAGTGACGTCAAAATTAGAAACATATTTGAATTTCTCGTCCGCAAAAACCCCCGATTTACAAATTTTATGTAAGTATTTGGATTTCTTAAGAAGTTATTTACAAATATCGAAAATAAAATTTTAACTTTAACACCCTGTAACTCCGTTAATAACCAGTTTTGGAAAAAATGTTATAGAAAGAGGTAGCATTTGTTTTCGGTCTAGAATTATCCCCTGAATTTTTTGCTTCTTTCGCCGCTTGTCACACTAACAGGCAGTGTTAACAGGATTCTAAGTGCTACTATAACATTTGGAGTAAAGAGTAATTCAATGGGAATTTTACACCACACACCCTGAATAGGAAAATGACACATATTACTTACATACTAATAAATACAAGGCAACGCAAATGGATCGGCGCTGTAGATGCTGCACAACTCCGCATACTGCGCAGTTGTCGGGTTCCGGGTCTACGGCAGAGATGCCGCCCCTACAATTGTGGCGCCCCGAGCGGTTGCTCAGTACGCTCACCGTCTGGAGCGGCCCCTGGATGTAATGTAAGATTTCTTGTATCAGCCAACATGTGTGAAATCGGTAGAAAATTGACTAAAGGTCCGTTTATATCTACAGACATCGAGCGTGTCAGACACGTGCGGTGGCAGACAAAATAATATTATTCTATACAATGTGTATTAACGTATTTACATCTATCGTAACACGGTCGCGCAGACGCCGACAGACACGGGCCGTGGCCGGCCCGTATTTTCGGAAAGAATATTTTGTCCGCGCGGTTCATGTCTGTACGTGTCTGTGGCTACTTACCGGGCAGTGTAAACTAGAGTATCGGGACCGTGTAAACTTGTTTTATTTTCGTTTTGCCATGGATAACGAAAAGCTCATAGAAATCGTAAGATAATATAAATATCTTTATGATTTAACTGATAAAAAATACAGTGACACTCAAAAAAAGGATCTGACATGGAACGAAATATTAAACAGTGTCCAATATTCTCCTTCTAACTTTCTTTTCTTGAGCATAGGATGAACGGCCATGCGTTTTGTTCTTTTTTAGTTTTATTCCGGTCTTCTTCATCTAGTAACAATGCAATTATGGATAAATCTTCCACATAGAAGTATCTGAACATTTTCAACAAAAATTAACGTGCTTTTCCTACCGAGTATTTAGTAACTGCCGGTGAGAGGGGCCGCGTCCGACACCGACCACGGTGTCTGTCGATGTCTGACACGGCACACTTCACGTTCGTTAGATGTAAATAAATGATGTCTGTCGGTGTCTGCCACGGTACTTGTCTGAAACGCACTGTGTCTGTAGATATAAACGGACCTTTGAGCTTTAGTTTTTATCATTGTTTCCTAAATAGAAAGGCAAAAGGATAAGAGGAATAGGATATTATATGAATAAGCCCGCCTCATTTAAAACCTTCACAAGATAGTGAAGGAATTCAGTTATTACAACAATGAAGACCATTATGTATCTTTTCAGGATGTCCGCAAGAGTACTGTAGGCAGAAATTTGGCATACCTGTTTCTCCCCCGCGTGGCTACGCCACTGGTCCGGAATGTCTTTATTTTGCTGTATGATAAATTGTACCAAACAAAATATAATTCACTGCCGTTGCTTTGTTTTGAAGGAGTCTGATTATTATTGCAAAAGAGCATGTACATTCACAAACTAGATACTGATAAACAAAACTCACTAATCACAATACGGAGAAAGTATGTACCATGCACAACTAGCATTTAAGCCTAATAGACTACTACACAAGAAAAATAATCCTGAACTGATCAAGATTTACTACTTTCCTCCATAAAAATAGTCTTCAATGTTACAAAATCTTATAATACCAAAATTTTAGTCAAAAATTTGTTAACTAAGAGTAATATAATGCCTTCCAAGTAAAATGAAATATATGTCAATTTATACAGTTCGAAATTACATATTGTTTACCTATTCTATGTTTTCAAATGCTAACATTCCAATAACGTGTAAGTCGAAGTTATAATTTACTTAATTTCGCCTAGAAATCTGTCTTCAATATCCAAGGATTTTTTAAATTATTACAATAGGTAAATATTTACATATTTATTACGAAATTGTAAAACTTATTTTATCTTCAACTAGTAGTTAAAAATAAGGTAATAACTAGTTATTTTGCCCTATTAAATCCTTCAATTGGTTAAGTTCTATTTTTATTACAATATAATCCTATTTTCAACTTTGTTGATAACTTCTAAAGAATATTTGACCATTTCAATTAACCTAATAGAAATATTGTTCTATATTACGGTACAAATTTACTTGTTAATAATACTTCGACGTAAGTGTGTCTTATAAAGGTCTTTTAGGGAACAAGCTTCTTGTTATATGTATTCTTCATGTAATAGCGCGTAGAAATTATTTTGTGTTTTAGCAATCTGCAGTGAAAATTAAGCCCTACACAATATTAGAGAGTTGTAAAAAACGAATTTAAGCCAACAATGCATATTAAATCAATCTAATGATAATATATCGATAAACACTTCATATAGGTATAAGTATTTTTATTCAGTAGTGCACGTGAATTGAAATTCGAATTGAATTCCGTTAGAAAATATTTATTTTGTTTTTGTTATTACGCATACATAACATTATTGGCTTTAATTTGAATTTTCAATCACAAATAAATCCAAGAGTAGAATTTTATATGTAGGTACCTAGTAATAATTTAATTGGTAATAAATTATCATAAAATATCTTCATTTGGAGTAAATTTCAACCACAAAGTTAATATTTTCCTGTGACGTTAACATTGGCATAGGCAATCTGCCCTATAGGTTAAAACTTACAGACAAATTGACTTCAAAGTTGATTTTGTTTGAGCGGCCATGTTGTAATAAACACTAAATGTTTTGTTTGTTATTTCTATTTGATTACTCATAAAAATTACATTAATACAAATACATACATACATTTATGAAAGATTATTAAACACATTTTATCACGAAGTACATTCAGTTTTATTTTAGGTTATTTTTCAGTATAGTAATATTATTAAAAATAACAGTAAAAGTGTATATTTATAAGGCGCGTTATTTTTATGAAAGTTTGGTCATGACATTATACAAAAAAATTTCCTGGGTTGTACAATTTGATGAATGGAAACCATAAATACAGACTTTATTATATTAAAATCTAAATATCTATAAATATACTAACTCCTACTCTACTTGTAGCTTAGTAGCCTGACATAGGTAGTTTTTCTTTTGTTCCTATCCCTGATCGCTATTAGAATATATAAAATCAAACATATAATGTTGTTTCTCTCTGGCAAAAGTATGTAATATAAAGGGCATAATTAGGGTATATTTTGGTAATAATGTCTTTTATATTTCGAAATTTTAACATAAAATTGGTCCGTATTTCTTTTAGGTCCAATTATCTTATTGGAATAAAATTCTTGCCGACCAATTATTAACTTCCATATTACTTTTTTTCCACATAAGGAAAAAGGCCAACGAATATAGGTAAACTTCCTTATACGGAATTGGTCATGAAAATTTTTGACCAATTCAGAGGTCAAGTTAACGTAATTTTAATTTTAACTGTTTGTTGGGTGCACAACTATTTGATGCTAACAATAACAGGTAATAGATTGCAATGTTGTCACACATTACAGTAGGTACATCACAATTTGAAGGGTTTTTAGGAAAACTTCTGTTGTTTACTTCATGATACAAAAACAAATTACAAACAATTTCGTTAAAAGAACTTTCGCTTAGTCTTAATAATTATACCTTAGTCTTCAATGGGGAAATTGGAAGAATGTATTATTTTAATCGAAACTATGTTTGTCCTAGAAAATTTCGTGGAATAATAAGCCTAAAAACAGTATTTAAAAATGTTGTCTGACCATGCCCCCACAAAGCGGTCGCCGCTGCACGTAGACTTGTGACGTCAGACGCCATTCGCACGTGTATACCTAATACAGTATTGTGCTTCAGTTCATATGTATTTGATCTTCATGTTTCGAACAATGCAGTGCATACGTTTAGAAGAGGTAATTTGCCATTTGTGATATTATGTATCAGATTTTAGTGTTTTAAATAGACATTGATTGGTATTGAATACAGTTGCAATATAGACTAGACAGTAAAATGGGTACAAAAAGTCCATCTCACCGAGCAAATCGAAGAAGTATTGCATTATGCCATTATATACAGCATACAGCGCTTAATAAAAAATATTTCACCGTCCCAAAAAACATTGTTGTTTGTGAAGACCATTTTAATGTAAGTTTAATTAGAGTAGGGTTTGAATACAGGTAGGTTTAAGTTCATCGAAAAAATTAAAATGTAAAGTTATAAAAAATTAATTAAACTATCGAAATGTTGTCCCTTCCAAATAACATGTTCTGTATTTGTTTCAACCATTTACTTACGTGAATGTTATGTGAGGCATTTATAAAACTTTGCTATCTGAGTTTACTACATTAAATTGTCTACCTGTTTTATTCTAAAAACATAATAAACAAAAGTAATAATGATTTTTTTTAATATTTAAATAGAAATTAAGTCGGCAGTAAATAAAAATGTATTAAATTAATTTAAAAAAATTAATAAATGTTAAATATCATTATTCACTATTTTTATTTATCATTTTTCAAATTGAAACAAGTAGTTTAATGTGAAATTAAAGGATATAATTTTATAAATACCTCAAGAAAACCATATATCTGGTACTTACCCAACAGCATTGTCGCCGTAATTGCCACGAGCAGATCTGCATATTATAAATAAAGGAATAAGTTACTTTTAACAATACCGTAAGTTCAGCACATCAACACTAATAATTATGGCATTACCTACACAATATTTACACTATACAGGGTGTCCGGAAATGATGAGCAAACAATTCAGGGGATAATTCTAGACCGAAAATAAATGCAACCTCTTTCTATAACGTCTTTTGCAAAACTGATTATTAACGGAGTTAACGTTAAACTTTTATTTTCGATATTTGTAAATACCTTCTTCAGAAATCCAAATACTTATATAAAATTTGTAAATCGGGGGTTTTTGCGGACGAGAAATTCAAATATGTTTCTAATTTTGACGTCACTAGTAGAGAGCGCCACTTATGGCACATCATGTTTCTTTTAAATGACAGAACTTTTTTGCTGCTTAGTGTATCCATATGACTATTGAAACAATCGATTCTCCTACCTGTTATATCTGAAAAAGGTATACCTTATTGAAGTCGTTAGGAGTAACAGTTTTCGAAATAATCTTATTTGAAATATTCAGTGCATCGATTGAAAACTGTTATCGCTTTAGTTAAAGTGCCTTTTATACTGAAAATACAGCAACATGTTACTTGACTTGAAATGTTTATTTACATTCTATGGAAATTTATTTTAATTATTATGTGATTATGACACATGTTTCGACTTTTCAATATGTATGTTTGAAAGATTACCCTGTAATACATTTCAAATCAATATAAATTTCATGCAACTTCCCCATTTCGTCACAGTTTTGCATATTTTATTGTAGTATATCTTCTCTTATGTATTGTAATATTTTTTGCAATGAATTTATAATGTACCTATGTCTAATGAAAGGTGTGTTCTAATTATATAAAATTTAAACCAAGGGGCACTATATCAAGCAAAGTTGTCGAATAATAATAGTCATATATGAAACCGTGAGAAATAAACGTAGTAAAATAAATGAATTAGTCAATCACCTGGTCATACAACATTAAATAAATAATTCTAGATAAATTTATTTAACTTCATTTCAAATCAATATAAATTTCATGCAACTTCCCCATTTCGTCACAGTTTTGCATATTTTATTGTAGTATATCTTCTCTTATGTATTGTAATGAATTTCTAATGTAGGTCTAATGAATGATGTGTTCTAATTATATAAAATTTAAACCAAGAGGCACTATATTAAGAAAATTGTCGAATAATATTACTCATATATGTAACCGTGAGAAATAAACGTAGGTAAATAAAATGAATTAGTCAATCACCTGGTCATACAACATTTAACTAATAATTCTAGAATAATTATACGTGCTTATTTGATGAATGCCTAAACTACAAAACTGTCAAAACGCATAAAAGGAGCACTTTTGTTGTTTCAGATGTTAGTCTAAATTAGACGCGATGGACTACATAATATTCTCCTTAATAATTTTGTCAGTAATATATTTTTTATATTATTGTAAAAATTATATCAGAGCAGTGTACCTTGCAACGAATTTACCTGGTCCTCCAGCTTTACCAATTTTAGGAAATGTTCTTCTATTAAACAATTCCAAAAGTAAGTACCTATTCGTATAATTATATAAATAACTCTCAATGACTAACTATAACAGATATTTCTTAGCAAAATAATTTTGTTAAACTTGGTATTTTCGCAAATAATGGACAATATGAAGAATTTGTGCTATACACATACATATACTCATATATATATATAGGTTTACAAATCAGTGCTGGACATGATTTTTCAGTAAGTTACTAATTTATAATAATCAGACAAATTAATTCAAGCTAATCCTAATAATAAAAAATGCATACTTGTACCACCATCTACCCATCATATTTATATCATTAAATTATGTGCAAATAAAGGGGGTTAAAGTTAGAATAAAATAGTTCATTATTTATTATAATTAATGGAACTATTCAAAAGAAATTTGCATAAGCAACCAGTCACGGAGATATAAGTTCCTGTATTAGATAAAAATAATTTACATTTTTCGATAAAATCTTTAAATTGAAATAAAAAAATGTCTCTTAAAATGTTTTGATATCAGTCCCTGTTTCACGGCAAATTCGATTTCTTTATTTCTCATTAAATTTATCAGATTTAGGTAATACTACACTAATACTACACATTTATAGGTTTTTGGATTGTCATTTAATTTGAAGTGAATTGAACTGAAACAGATGATTTATTAATATTGATTATAATAGTATTGACTTTTATTGTACAGGGTATTTAGGGTGTTCCATGAATAGATGACTCAACTTTTGTAAAGCAGAAAGTTAGTAGTAGGAAGGTAGTAGTCTTCTGGGATTTAGTTCTGTTTATTATTAATTTGTAGAACAAGATGTGCTATGATTTCGAATGTGTAGCATCAAGTAAGCCTTGAAAACTCAGAAAAAACTTTTTTTTATTTAAATTTAATAATAGAAAAATATATATAAATAAAACTATAATATATTTAATTTAATAGTTTTGTCGAAAATTGCGAATTATTTTTCCCTAATATAGAGATACGTCCGTCAGTGATTGTTTAAACAAACCATCTAGGAACACAAAATATTTTTAAATAACTGATTATATGAAAATTCCCTTTAATTTTTAGATTTTATCACATATTCTTGAGCCCTACGTTAAATCTAACTGACCCTATCTATATATAAAATTAAAATATGGTAGTCTAAATTTGTGAGGGGTAAATTTTTGTAATACATTTGACTTTTGTTGGTATAGTAGCAATACTTTGCATAAAAACATACGTTTGGGATTGAAAGAACATTTTATGAAAGTCGATTCAAAAATATTATTATTTCTTTGTTTTACATAGAAATTAGCTTAATTTTAATCAACTAAAAGGCAAAACCTAAATTTGGGAAATTTTTGTAATAAATTTAACTTTTGTTGTCGTTGTTATATTAACCATAATTTGCAAAAAAGCAGACGTTTTGGATTGAAAGAAAATTTTATGAAAGTCATTGAAAAATAAGTAAAATAACCAAAAATGATATATGCATAACTAATTATTTGTTTACAAATTAGTTAATTATTAGATTTAATTTCAATTAACTAAAAGTCAAGACCTAAAGAGAGTGTACATTTTTGTAATTAATTTGCCTTTTGTTGCCTTTGTTATATTAACCATACTTAGCAAAAACAGACAGACGTTTTGGCTTGAATAAAAATTTTATGAGTCGTTTCAAAATTTATGTAAAAAAATTTAAACTTGATATTGAAACTAATTGTTTGTTTACTTCCCCTAGAAATTTGCTAATTATTTGGTTTAATTTTAATTAACTGAAAGTCAAGATTTTAATGTAAATATATTACAATAATTAACACATTATATTATAATTGTAACATATTATTGGTTGTATTAACAAGCTTAATTATTGTTTTATATTTACGATCATTGGAACAATCTAAAAAAGGTAGTAGTTACTGTCTAAAAGTATTTACCGCACCTAATGGTGCTTTGTATTCTGCAGGCACAAATTTAAACTTGGGACATAGGTTACCTTCAAATTTGCATTGAATTGCATTTGTTGAATGCTTTGTTGATTTATATCCGAGATTATCAAAAAAACTGTACAAACCATACGATTGATACAGAAAAAATATGGACATTTATTTTAAAGTTGTATTTGTTTTCCTCTAATGGTGTACAATCGTTTGCAACAACAATGACACTCTTTAAAATGAATGTTACGATTTCTTTTGACCTGCTGACGTATTTGTATTTTTGTAAAGAATGTCAATTTTTAACATTAGTCCTTAGTTGTTGTACTCACCAATAGAGATTTAATGAAATTTCTACTCAGAACTTCCAGAAGTTCAAAAACTGTTCTGAGGGAGTCGTTATTATTGCAAAAGCATGTATCTACCTTGACAGTGACGACTATTAAATAAGTTTTTCATACCCACTTACTTTAATGCACATACACAGGATGTCCGGAAGCGGATGAGCCATACTTTATATATTTAAGTGCATTAAGTTACCTTAGTAAAACTTTACTTTAAAAAATTATGAGTTTCCAAGAAAAAAATTGTTTATTTAAATTATTGACTGAAATTGTTCAATGAAATTTATTAAAATTTTTTGATTAGCAAAAATACTTTATACTACCGAAAACATAAAGATTATTAAGGTCACTTGAAACAGTCTTTTGGTTTTTCCCATATTTGTTTTGTTGGTTGAGATTGTGAAAAGATTGATATGTTTTACGAAACATGTTATTTATTTTAAAAAAATATACATATTAGTAGAGGCTGTTTTGATATCAATTTTGAAACTTTAGGTTTTGGGATTTTAGGAAGCGCACTCATTAAATAAAATAATTTCACTTTTGTAGCAAGTCGTCATCTATTTGCTTATTTTAAGTGGAACACTCTGTATATTTTTGCATATTTAGATTATACTCATAATTTTATAGGGACTTTTATCAAACTTCCTTATATGCATCACAAATGGTATTCGAAATATTTCAAATATATCAAAAAAGTTGCTTTTCAATAGCCTAATTCAAAATTACTTATTTTTGCATCGTGCAAGCTGAAGTACTGATATTGAAAAGAGAAAGAAGCTGGATAAAAGTCCCCCTACAAGTATGCGTAAAATCCAAATATGCAAAAATATACAGACTTAAAATACGCAAGCAGATGACGACTTCCGGTGTAACTAGAGGTGCTCCAAGAATGGCTTAAAACGAGCACCTCGAAACTGAAATCGAAGTAGTCGAAATATTCTAATGGCCATCAAAGTAAGACAGCCTATATGTACTGCAATTTGCATATACATATCGTTCTAAACAAAAATTTATTTAAATTTCAGAAAAGTATTTTAATATTTCCCAAACTTATCAAAAAGCTATTTATCTGATATATAGTGATTTTCCGGGTTGTTATGCCGTGACCTCGGTAGCTGGTCGCTACCAGTAACAGAATTAAAGTGCACATCCCTAGCTTTAGCTCGGATTCTCTGATCTGCCTTGGTTGTTCTCGGGCTAGGCTCTGTGGGAACAAATCCGCTATCGGTATGTCTGGGACCGCCCATATATTGATTTTGGTTCCTATAGTTGGTATTACAACTGCTATCGTTCCTCAGTCAGAGCGGAGTGACCACTAAAGATGCAAACAGTGAAGAGCGGTGAAACGGTTGGAAGCATGGGATGCGACCAGTTACAGAGCCGACTACGGGACGTCTCGGTAGACCACCATTATCCGAGAAACGGTTCCAACAGTAACAATCGCAATACCAACAACAGCAGCCGAAATCAATATACAGAGATACCGATATCGGATCTATCCCTACAGAGCCTAGCCCAAGAACAATTAGGGCAGGTCATAGACTCTCAGCTAAAGCTAGGGATACACACTTTAATTATGTTAGTGGCAGCGACCAGTTATCGAGGTAATACCCGGAAAATCACTATACAGAGTATCCCAACGAAAATTTAACCCCTCCTATAATTGGAAAACCGAATATTTCAAAATTCGCCGAGACCCGTCGATTTTTGTTCTTCGGGGGAACTTTGTTGACAGTTATGCGAACTCGATATGTTTATTCCCCTAATCCCTATCAACCCCAACTTTCAAATTTCAAATGCAACTATCCCACTTGTGGCACACCATTTTAGAGCCCTTTTCATTGTGAATACAGGACGTACCGTTTTTAGAAATCGGTTGAGATTTGACAGAATTATTGATCACAAACGAAAAGATGAAAACCAACTTACGCGTAGTAATTTCTACACCAATGCCCACCACTAATAAGTTTTTCATCTACTACACATGACCGCATTACCTAATTGTTATTGATGTGTCTATCAGTTTACAAAAAGTCAAATGAAATAAAAAGCTGAAGCAAATAAAACTAGATAATAAATTAGTTATTATTAGAAGATATTTAAGTTTATATGAATTCAGACCATTTCAAAATAACAAAAAATCAGTACTACAAAAAAAGTAGGTGTTTTTTGCTTGTGACCAAGAAATCGTTAGTTTCAGCCGTTATTGAAAGTATTAACGTGTCTTCGAAATGGTTTATTCTATCGCGGAAAGAGTAGAAATTGTTGCAATTTATTATCGAAATCACGATTGCGCTAAAGTTACAGCACGAATTTTTAATGCCAATCATCCTGAAAAAAATGTAAACCACCAGTACGTTAAACACCTGATTGACAAATTTGTTGCAACAGGTTCGCTTTTAAACAAGAAACGTGAAGTAATTGGGCCAGTTCGAAATGAAGCAGTTGAAGTGGCAGTTTTGGGTCATGTACAGATGGATAATAAGCAATCGATTACAACTGTGCCTCAAGCTTCTGGCGTATCCCGTTCCAGTGTTCATCGAATTTTGAAAAAACACAAGTTTTATCCATTTATGATGACGCTGGTTCAAGAGTTACATCATGATGACTTTGATCGCCTTAACCAATTTTGCGAATACTTTAGTGAACAACTTCTACTGAATCCAAATCTTCTCTACAATACATGTTTATACGACGAATGCACATTTATGTTGAATGGCGAAATGAATAGACACAATTGTCGTTATTGGAGTGATACTAATCCGCATTTAATCAGGGAATTTCATACTCAGACACCTCAAAAATTGAATGTTTGGGCAGGCATTTTGGGCGACCATCTTGTTGGACCATTTTTCATCCAAGGTAATCTCGATGGAAACACCTATCTAGAATTATTTGAAAGTACAATTGATTCTAGGATAACAGAGATTTTAGAAAGTGACGACAATTTACTAGAAAATTAAATAACCTTCCAATAAGATGGTGCGCCCCCGCACTATGCTGCTGCTGTGCGACAATTTTGGGATGACCATTTGCCGGGGCATTGATTGGCAGAAGAGGTCCTGTCGAATGGCCACCAAGATCTCCGGATCTGTCCCCTTTGGACTTTTGTCTGTGGGGTCATTTAAAATCACGAGTGTACGCCTCTCAGCCGGAAACATTGCAAGTGCTACGTCAGAGAATTGTAGAAGAATGCCGATTAATAACTGCGGATGTCTTTAATAATGTTCGAACAGAATTTGAAAACAGACTGTATTATTGTTTGGAAGTTAACGGGGGTCATTTTGAGCAATTCATCAAATAAATCTGATTTATTATTTGCTTCAGTAAACTGATAGACACATCAATAACAATTAGGTAATGCGGTCATGTGTAGTAGATGAAAAACTTATTAGTGGTGGGCATTTGTGTAGAAATTACTACGCGTAAGTTGGTTTGTCATCTTTCCGTTTGTAACCAATAATTCTGTCAAATCTACACCGATTTCTAAAAACGGTACGTCACTGTATTCGCAATGAAAAGGGCTTTAAAATGATGTGTCACAAGTGGGGTAGTTGCATTTGAAATTTTTAAGTTGGGGTTGCTAGGCATTAGGGGGATGAACATATCGAGTTGGCTTGACTGTCAAAAAAGCTCCCCCCAAGAATAAAAATCGACGGGTCTCGGCGAATTTTGAAATATTGTTCGGTTTTCCAACTATAGGGGGGGTCAAATTTTCAGGGATACCCTGTATATCAAATAATAGCATCGGCCGTGAAAGCCTAAAAACCACTATAATGTAGCTATTTGCTGTTGAATATTTGAACCTAAGCTGTACATTTTGTGACAATCTGTATTCTTATAAATAAATTTTGATTTACCTACTAAGTTACAATAGTGACGTGTAACTAAGTATTTATTTTGTGGTAATTATAATCCATTTCTAATAGCAACTCAGAAGAAGCATACATTAAACATAGATATCTACTTTTCAAATTTTAAATACATATTTTGTACAATTTGATAGGATTTCTTTTATTAAATTATCATACTTATTACTTAAATTTTTAGATAAAGTAGTGGTACTAAAAATATTACATTATTCAAATTTTTGGTATTGATAGGTAGGTATTGATTGGCTATCTAAATAATTTCTAAACTGGTAAAACCTTTTAGGGTTGGCGGAATTGGGAACGAAAGCTTCCCAGTTTTACGGCTCATTTTTCAGATGTTGGATATCAGTCATTCCATTTGTCTTTATTTACGAACCTAGACATCTTAAGATAATCCTAGCGGGGAAGAATTCACAGAAAAATGTTTTGTATAAGCTTTTACATAATTTTGTTGGAAGAGGACTCATAACCAATAACGGTGAGATAGTTTGTGATTGTTGTTGCAAGATAAAGATATAGTTTTCAATTTTAGGTGTAAAATGGAAGACACATCGGAAATTAATTCAACCTTATTTTCACATTAATGTTTTGGAAAATTACATAAATATTTTCTCAGAGATCACGGATGAGTTCTTAGATAATTTAGAAGAGGACAATGATGTTAAGATTACACCGTTTATAAACAAATGCATTTTAAGCATACTTCACAGTAAGTAAATGTTTACAAGGATAAGATTTCATGGTTAGTACCACCTAGATAGCCTTATATCTGATGGTCTGTTGTCAGTGACCTAACACGTCGTAACGAAAGGTGTAATTAATATTAACATAACTTAATTATTTTGACAACTACTATATGATTGGCTATATTGTAAAACACGACATTAAATAAAGTTTGGATTGGAATGATATGCAGGGTGATTCTTAACCTATACGTATAAACTTGGGACATTATAGCTGAAGACAAATAATATTGAATACTGAAAAAAAAATCCTAATCTATGAGTCCCCACACGTACGGCCCAAACCAGGCTGTAATTTAATTGTCTCAGCGGCAGCATGTATGCGACTTTGCAACTCTTGTTTAGTTTTAACTTCAGTAACTATACACCATAGTTTTTATGTGACCCGAAAAATAAAAGTCAAGCAGATTTATGTTGCGCGATCAAGCAGACCACGGGCCACCCAATTGGATCACCAAATGTACTCGCACTAGTCGCGCAAAATGTGATGAAGCACCATCGTGAAGAAACCTCATATGCTGTCAAACGTTGAAATAACTTGTTCGAGGAGTGCCGGTAAATTATTACGCAAAAATTGTAAATAAAGAGTACCAGTTAACCGATTTTCCAGAATGAAAGAGTCTACCAATCACTCACAAAAGTTCACTCAAAGCAGATCACTTGGACGTAAGACTTGTATCCGCTGCACGTGAAATGGGTACAGTAAGTCGTGCCTTAACGTTCGTCAAACTGTGGATTGTGATATTTCAAATAACACTGCAATTGTTCTAATGCTTATGTCAGGCTGCTCCTAACAGGCATGTAAAATCTCTTCCTCGAGATTCACGATTTGCCTAGATCTAATGGCTCTCCCATATCGCCCAGGCCTCGGTCGCAAATTGAAGTTCCTCTATCCCGCTGAACTACACGTAAACGAACTTACGTTTTGGATGATATTTTTGGGGAAACCTTTGGGCATAAAGATGAGCTGCAGTCACTCAATTTTGATGTGATTCCCCGTATGCCAGTATATCCAAGTCCATAAGTTCTTCGTTAGAGAAATTATGCTGCATACTTTTATAATCGCTTGAAAATAAACTCGAATAGGATCACAACTGATAATAAAATACTGCTACATATACCAAACACATCGTCATCATCGTTTGTTTTTTTTTCAATATTCGTCCTCAGCTATAGTTTTCCAAGGTTATGCATGTATTAGAGGTTATGCGACTCTGCAACATAGGCCTGCTATGACTGCTCTACTATCCATTTCACGGTTTAGCTTCGTAAAAGTACGCACCTAAAGAGCACGCATGTGTATGCTCTGGCACCATGCGTACTTTTGGTATCTGCGTGTATCTACATTCACACTTTTTAATTTGTAATTGATTACAATAAAAAAATACAAAAATAGCGAACGACAATTAAAACTTACTGAAGGTCTATTATGTCACGTCATTTTTATCACTTTTCATGGTATTTTGTTGCTGCGTGCTTTTAAAACCACATATGCATACTCTTAAGAATGCGTGAGTACGCATATTTAAAGTTATAAAAAAATGTTATACTTTTTTTGGTAATAAAACTGTAAAAGCTATTGAGGGTTTTAATTGCTTAAGAATAGTCTAAGGTTATTGTCGTGTTAAGTGCAGTCAAATATATATAAATTGAGACAATATGAAATAGAAGCTTTAATACTTATGAGAATTTACATGTTTATTTAAAAACCATAAAATAGAATAGAAATTATTGTTGTTATAAAAATTAAAACATAGTAGAATTATACAAAATAATATAAAATTGACAATGCAGAGCATATAAACAGTTATTGTAGAGTAAATTAAATAAATTACCATTTTTGAAAGAAAAAATAGTTAAAATTCATTAAATATTGGGACATGATATCATATTTTTGTATAGTACATAAACAAAAAGGACTTAAACCAAGATTAAAGTATATAGAAAGAAAAGAAAAGATCATTTAATAACATCATACACATATCAACATAAGTCAAGTGAAGATAATTAAAATATTAGTAATTTAAATAAATAAAATTTATAAAATATTTAGAAATGTCAAATAAATATCATAGATAGGGACAAATGTCAAGTCTAAAGTTGGCTCCACAAAAGATATAACAATGTACATAAAAAGAGTAATATTGAAGAATATTTAATAATTAGATATAAGGAAAATTGTAATAACATTAAAAATTTTGTCATAGTTTTAAGTAGTGGAGTGAAAACATAAAAAAAACAGTGCATCGAAAAACTATATAAGATCATATGTATGGACCATAATATGTGTGCAAATTTTACAACAAGGCATCAAGTTATCAAATTGGTAGAAAAAGAGTGGAAAAACAAAAGTTTGTTGATTAGATACGAAAGAATGTAAGAACGGGCAGCGTCGGTTTTGAACAGAGGTTCCATAAAATTTAGAAATTAGCAAGAAAAAGTCCAGATAATAGTCAAAAGTAATACTCACGTTGCAAGAAAAGTGTCGAACAACAAAATAAACCAAGATCCAGATCCAAGACAGAAATTTGGCAGTACCATATAGTGGGAAAACCAATCATCTGCAGCCCAATCACCAGTTCAGAGGGATTTCCAGTCGAAGTCTTATAAAAAGAAAATCAACTACAGAAAGGTATTTTATGTGCACATAAATTCACAGAAATTTACGTAAATTATATCAGAGAAAATAAACGCTAGCTAGCTATTAAATTCACAAAATAGACAGTCACAGACTCTAAAACTTATTAAAACAATAAGTTACTTACCGTAGTATAATTAATAATCTTTACTTTTCTATTTAATATATTAAAATTCGTTATTTAGTGGAACATCTGTCAAAGGTTATGATTTGCAAATATAATACATTACCATCAATAAACATACACTAGCAGAATACCATAGAATCACGGATTTTAAGAATGTTGTATCCTATTAAGAAATTTAAAATATTAAAGATAGGCAACTTTAATACACAAATGCCTTTAAAATAAAATTTATATGTTACCTATTAATTAAATGTTCATAAAACGTTAAATATTCTTGAATAAGTAGTAAACAAATATCTTATGAAATAAAAATTGTCCATTTTAAATTGATATTTATTTGAAAGTAAGATACAGTGTGTTAAAAAGGATTTGACTTGACGAGCGAACCGACTACCAGAGTCTATGTTCTCCAAGCAGCCAGGGTAATTGAATAAGCATAAAAAATATATAAGATACAGGTTTGTAGTCCAATAAATACAATTTTCTTTTACACACAAAACACATAAATACAAATCATACAGAAACACAAATACAATTTCAACACAAATATTAATTGGCGCCCAACAAAAATTACATAACACAACAAATTGGCGTTCCCAACGTGAGGCAAGCTCGAAAATAGAACAGGGTTAAAAAGAAGAATACATAAACAGAAGCAAAATGGATTTACGAAGTGGGAAACAACTTGGAGAGGAGTCGACGGAGACACAATCGGACCAAGAAAGTGTAGAGGAACAGGGAACGAGTGTAGGAGAAGCAAGCGAGACAGGAGTAAAAAGTATGCTGGAGCAAATGATGAAAACAATCATGGAAGATAGAAAACGACTGGAAGAAACCATTAAAGATGGGAGAATGGAAGATAGGAAACAACTGGAAGAAACCATTAAAGAAGGAAGAAAGGAGGACTTGGAGAAATTAGAAAAAGGACGAAAGGAGGACTTGGAGAAATTGGAACAAGGAAGAAAACAAGACGCACAGAAAATTGGAGAAGAATTAAAGCAAATGGAACAGAACAGGAAACAAGATATGGAAAATATGGCTAAAATAATTGAAAAAAAAGTAGAAGATTTAAAAGAAGAAATAAAAACGGATATTCAATCTTGGAAGAAGGATGTAGAGAAAAATGTTGAGAAGGTGGAACAGGATATGACAAATGTGGTAAAGAAGACGATAGAGATTGAAGATATGGTTAAGAAACAAGAACATGAAATTGGAAATATTGAAAAGAATATAACGAAGAATACACAAGAAATTGAATTAGTCAAAAGTCAAGTACAGAGAGGAATACCAGCAGATCAAGAGGTATTGGACAATGAAAGAAAAAGAACAGAAGAACAGATAGAACAGCTTAAGAAGGAAATAGAGCATGTCCGAGAGATGAAGCATAGAGAAGGAGAAGTAATAACAAAAATAATATGCCATGAAGACAACAAAATTAATAAATTTTCTGGGAATATCAACAAACTACACCCTGTAGTGTTTTTAAAAGCAATAACCAGAAAAATACAAGAAATTTATGATAGGACAAGGTCAGAAGAAACAATAATGGACAGAATCAAAGAAACTATTAGGAAAACATGGAAAATGAGGCGTTATTATGGTTTAATGGTATTGAAAATAATATAAACGACTATACACAATTTACACAACGCTTTACACAACATTTTTGGGGACAATGCACAACTAGCAGTAAGAGAAAATTGTATTTTGGAAAGTACAATCCTAATTTAACAAACAGTTTAACAAATTATGCATTAAGATTATACTCGTCTGCACAATATCTAACCCCAAAGCTAAACGAACAAGATTTGGTGCTATACATTTCACGACAATTCAAACCGGAAATTGCAGAAACGATTGCTATGCAAAATATTAGGACTATGGAACAAATGTACAATTATTTAAATCGGGTAGAGAGAAATGTCACAAGTAATCATCAAAATTATAGTAATAATATGAATAATAGCAATAGAAATATTTCACAAAATTTTCGTAACAATCAAAATAATAATAATCAAGATTTTAGATATAATAACAATTTTAATCATAGATCCAATAACTTTAGGCCTAGTAATAATAATAATACTAATTATCCACGAAACAATTTTAACAATAATTTTAATACTAATAATAGATACAACAATAATGGTAATAATTTTAACTATAATAACAGATATAATAACAATAGAAATCAACAATATCAGTATAATAATAACAGAAATTATAACAATAATAACAATGATAATTTTAATAATAGATTTAACAACAATAACCAAAATTATAACAGAAATCAAAATCAGCCATCGAGACGAGACGATGGAAACCAAAATAGACAGGTAAATTTTCAAAGTATACGAAACTCGAGCAGATCAGTAGAACGTGTCCAAAATCCACAAGGTGACGAACGACCAGTTGAACAGCGCAGATCTGTATCAATGGATAGCGAACCTGCAATACAAAATGTAGATAACAATCAAAATTTTCAGTAGAAAGCAAGTCAAACAACATAGTCAAAAATTTTATTAGTAATTATACCCATCCTCGTGAATTTATCAAGTTAGATGAAAATGTAATTATAAATCAAAATAATATTTTAGTATATGTAAATTCAAAATTTCAAAATTCAAATCTAGAGATATTGATAGATTCTGGTTCTGAAGCTTCATTAATTAGTAAAATATTTTAGATAAATTTCCTCAATTGAATAAACATATTATAAAGGTGAATAGAGTAACAATAATAGGTCCTAACCAAAAGAAACTATATGATGTAAATAAAATGCTAAATATCAATTTAAAATTTAATGAAAAAATGTATTATTTCAACTTTTAATCGTGCCAAACATGCCAATGGATATAGTGATAGGGTCTGATTATTTAAACAAATACAAAGCTAAAAAACATTATGAGGCAAGAAAAATATGAATAGATGATATATGGATTGAATTTAAAAAAGATAGAGATGAATTTATGTACATAGAAGGAAGTGAACAAGGTAAAGTAGGTTTTGATGAAGGTAGGAATGAAAAGGAAATGTATTTTTGTGGGAATGATAATTATTATGATGATGAGGTAGATGATGAAATATTTGATATTAATAAAATTAAAATAAATGTAGATGATAATTATGAAAGTGAGGTAAGAGCAGCGTTAAGAAAATATGAGAGGTTAGTGTCAAATGAAATGAGAGTAGCTGAGAGTTATGTACATAGATTAGAGGTTAGAGATATTACGAATTTTAAAGCAAAACATATTCCATACCATATATGCATAAAGAAAAAGTTAAGATTGAAATTGGCAAATTATTAAAAGATGGAATAATTGAAAGAAGCAATACACCATATATAAATACGCTGGTAATAGTGACAAAATATAATTTAGGACAAATAAAATCAAATATTATACTAATCATATAAAATTAAAATTAAATTGAAAATTTTCTTGGGAAATAAAATTTCCAATTGAATTTTGGGAAAATTGAGACAATATGAAATAGCAGCTTTAATACTTATGAGAATTTACATGTTTATTTAAAAACCATAAAATAGAATAGAAATTATTGTTGTTATAAAATTAAAACATAGTAGAATTATACAAAATAATATAAAATTGACAATGCAGAGCATATAAACAGTTATTGTAGAGTAAATTAAATAAATTACCATTTTTGAAAGAAAAAATAGTTAAAATTCATTAAATATTGGGACATGATATCATATTTTTGTATAGTACATAAACAAAAAAGGACTTAAACCAAGATTAAAGTATATAGAAAGAAAAGATCATTTAATAACATCATACACATATCAACATAAGTCAAGTGAAGATAATTAAAATATTAGTAATTTAAATAAATAAAATTTATAAAATATTTAGAAATGTCAAATAAATATCATAGATAGGGACAAATGTCAAGTCTAAAGTTGGCTCCACAAAAGATATAACAATGTACATAAAGAGTAATATTGAAGAATATTTAATAATTAGATATAAGGAAAATTGTAATAACATTAAAAATTTTGTCATAGTTTTAAGTAGTGGAGTGAAAACATAAAAAAAACAGTGCATCGAAAAACTATATAAGATCATATGTATGGACCATAATATGTGTGCAAATTTTACAACAAGGCATCAAGTTATCAAATTGGTAGAAAAGAGTGGAAAAACAAAAGTTTGTTGATTAGATACGAAAGAATGTAAGAACGGGCAGCGTCGGTTTTTGAACAGAGGTTCCATAAAATTTAGAAATTAGCAAGAAAAAGTCCAGATAATAGTCAAAAGTAATACTCACGTTGCAAGAAAAGTGTCGAACAACAAAATAAACCAAGATCCAGATCCAAGACAGAAATTTGGCAGTACCATATAGTGGGAAAACCAATCATCTGCAGCCCAATCACCAGTCAGAGGGAGTTCCAAAGGATTTCCAGTCGAAGTCTTATAAAAAGAAAATCAACTACAGAAAGGTATTTTATGTGCACATAAATTCACAGAAATTTACGTAAATTATATCAGAGAAAATAAACGCTAGCTAGCTATTAAATTCACAAAATAGACAGTCACAGACTCTAAAACTTATTAAAACAATAAGTTACTTACCGTAGTATAATTAATAATCTTTACTTTTCTATTTAATATATTAAAATTCGTTATTTAGTGGAACATCTGTCAAAAGGTTATGATTTGCAAATATAATACATTACCATCAATAAACATACACTAGCAGAATACCATAGAATCACGGATTTTAAGAATGTTGTATCCTATTAAGAAATTTAAAATATTAAAGATAGACAACTTTTAATACACAAATGCCTTTAAAATAAAATTTATATGTTACCTATTAATTAAATGTTCATAAAACGTTAAATATTCTTGAATAAGTAGTAAACAAATATCTTATGAAATAAAATTGTCCATTTTAAATTGATATTTATTTGAAAGTAAGATACAGTGTGTTAAAAAAGATTTGACTTGACGAGCGAACCGACTACCAGAGTCTATGTTCTCCAAGCAGCCAGGGTAATTGAATAAGCATAAAAAATATATAAGATACAGGTTTGTAGTCCAATAAATACAATTTTCTTTTACACACAAAACACATAAATACAAATCATACAGAAACACAAATACAATTTCAAAACAAATATTAATTGGCGCCAAAAAAAAATTTAATAACACAACAATATATATATATATATATATATATATATATATATATATATATATATATATATAAAAAAACGCCAAAGGGTAGTCGGTATATAAGGGTATATATATATATATATATAAATAAATGTAGATGCTGTTTGAAATTAAAAATTAAGTACGCACTCTTAAGTGCTCCTACCTTATTTCTGCTTCACAATGTACATTGATGTTGGTATCACAATAACGAACTCAATCTGTATATTGTTGTATCTTTGTGTCAGTATGTGAATGGATATCGGCTGGTCTAATATATTTACCTCATTTACTTCAGGATCTTTAACAATATATGCTGCAAATTTGTTATCTTCGGCTGTGAAGTCCCTTGTAGATACTTTAAACCGGTTGTATCGTTGTCTATTTTGTCTAACAGTCATAAGATTGATAGAGTGTAACATTTATTGTATAATCCTGATAGTAGAGTCTTGTTCGTTAAGAATCCATTCATAAAAACTCTACACACTATGCACGAACTACTTACAAATCACGCATAGTCATAGTCTGTAGCAAGCATAACAGATGTCGAAATTTTGAATCAAGAAAGAAGATAGCTCATTTTTTCGCTAAAGCATGTCAAGAGAAGAAAAAGCAAATGCAAATGCTATAGGTAGATATCTAGTTTGTTAATGAAAAGATTAAACGTTAAGACGTAGATGGTTCTAGATTTTTGAAAGTTGAAATTAATAAATAAAATTATGAATACTAAATTAAAAATATAACGTAACTATTATTATGGCTTATCGATATATGTGCTTTATTTGAAATAAATCTTAATGGATATTTTATGAATGATTTTTATCTAAACTAATAATTATTTAGTTGCAGTCTGTGTGACGGTTAACGTCTCCGTATTTCTCGCCGTAAAATGGTCAAATATGTAGTATTTTCTAGGTACAGAAATCTCTGAAAATAAAACACGTAGAGCAGAAGTAATACCAAAAATAAAATTATTGATGTGTTGTTCTACTATTTAAATTCTGCTCAAATAACTAACTCCACATTTTAACAATTATTTTCACATACTTATAAACAAAAGTCAACAAACTTATATGCAGAAATATGTAAGTTTATGTTATAACATTTATTTCAACAGTTGAATTTAAAAATATACGTATTTTGAAAGATTTCCGTACCTGAAAATTTGCGAGACCGGTTTCTGTCATTATATATTCGTTTTTCTTCGGTACCTCTGAATATTCGCAGGTGGCATGAGATAATATTCCTGTTCTTTGCTAAACTCTATATTATTCAGTTCTTAAATGTCTAAAATTTCTTGTATTTGTAGAAAGCGCTATGTCAAGAATACTGCGCCCTTAAGACTTACAACAAACTTCAAGAATCATATTAAAGGAGAGACTACACTATGAGGTCCCGGTCTATATGCATCGCAGACCGTGCAAGTCTTGTTCTCGTCTAGTGAAGAATCTTCTAATGATTTTGAATGTACACATTCGCACTAGTAGGTCAAGAGCTGGACTCGCTCGCATCGCATTCTCGCTGAAAACTTTTCGGAGAGTTTCAGTCAATTGCGTCAAATAAAATAGCTAATAAAAATACATATTCCACAAAACATATTTTGATATTTAAATAGTTCAATAGAACAAGTCGGAAGCACGTGGCGAATGGCATATGTGACTGATTTTGTAAAAGTCCGTAATCAGCTCGTCCGCGATGCGCCTTGACCGCTACTTCATAGTGCGTTCTTCGATAATGATTTCCACGTGAATGTTGTGTATTAGCAACAAGTAGGCGTATGTTTATATACATTTTTTGTTGAAACTATTTTTTTTTTGGATCGGTGAAACTGAGTAAAAAAACTAAAAATAAATAAGTAGGTTTATATATATAAATAAATAAAATACGTTTTTTTACAGTAATTAATAACTATCAGCAATACATTTCAACTAAAATATTCGTGTATTTTATTGTTATTTTTTAACTGGTTAAAGTAGAATTACGTGATATTTTGGTACCATTGCCACAATCGCTAATTACTGAAGTGCTGTTATCACCTGTTAGAAAAAGTAATTTGATCTGCAAATTTTAAACATTTTCCAATTTATGAATAAATATATTTTAATTATCATAATATTGTTGATCTAAATAAGTTTAACTTGTATATAATAAAATTAGCACGGAATTATCAGAAACGTATCAGAAATTGTGAATGATTAGCTGTCATTGCATTTAGTATACCTATTACTAAAACAAACCTGGAAAAAACTTAGTAAAAAGCAACAAAACGTATTTACGTACATTTTCAATATATATGTTATATTTCAATAAAAAATTAGTAAACACAATTAATATCTTTTCTGTTCTTTCGATATTTTATTTTACATTGCTAGTAGGTATTATTTATTAAGGTGTTAATGTAGCCATAAATTGTACTTGTTTTCAAAACTTTCAATACGAGGTAGCCAAGAGCTGTCTTGACGTTAAATCAACTTCAATATCATGTGACTTTAACGACCTTAAAGTCAAATACTATTTTGATCCTTTAAAGGATTTCAAGATATGGCGAAAAATAGTTATTATTTATGTCTATTTAACACAGTATGTATGTGAATCCCTTTGATAAAAAAGACCAAGTAGATGTTATTTACTTTGATTTCCAGAAGGCATCAAATCCATCTATTGTCTAAACTTGATCGTTTAGGTTTTGCAATGTTTGTTACAGTTTTTTAAATCATATTTATCTGACAGAAAACAATTTGTTGCGTATGACGGGTTTAAATCTACTATTTATAGCGTAAATATAGGGGTTCCGCAGGGTCTAATTTAGGATCTCCACTTTTTAAATTTTTATTTCCTGCACTAGTGTGGTAAAGTGCACTTTTCCGCATGATTTTTGTTACATTATACAGTAGGCCTATCGTATTGTTATGACAATGCTCGTGTCTAACGTAATTTAGCGGATGTAGGCAGCAGCGAAAAAGTTTGCGGTAGATTTTTCTCAAGATGCTTATGAGTACCCCTTGATTCAGCTTACCGTCTAACAGTAAATAGCAGTAAAGTAAAGCTACGCCGCTGAATTAGGCTGGACACAAGTAATCACAGATAAAAATTTCTGTATTTTCCATAACTACATGCAGTTTTGGTTTATAATAATTTTTGACATATGCTTTCAAATTTTCAATCAGTTCAGTTTCAAGGTTGTTTGATTTATTTTTCATTTTTCCTCATCGTAAACTACTCAACATGAGTAAGGAGTCTCTCAATTGTGTTCCGACAGAGATATTGGAGGCCGCCAATGATGTAAATAATGCATTAATTCCTACAAAATTAAAAATGCGCTATGAAAAAGAGTTTGTTGCCTTCGACCAGTGGCGCTTTTTAAAAGAAGAAGTAACTCCGGGTCCAATATTATAAACATTAAACGGCATGGTGGGTGGAAGTCCACAGCGGTCGCTGAGTCATACATTCAGGATTGTTGGAATAAACAAACAGAGAATAGCCTACAGCATTCTCATAGCATCAAATCCCTCATCACAACTTCAAGAGAACCGTGCTGAAGCAGGTAGTACATTAACAGCAATTAACGTATCTTCCGTGACTGCAGAATAGCATTTGGCAGCTATTTCCTCATCACTGATGTTACAAGTTAATCCTGTAGCACATACTTTGCCAACAGTAAATTCCACGACTGTCACAAATTGTACATTTAATTTAAATGTTTTTCGTTAACATAAACTATTCTATTTAAATAATTACTTGTTAATGTTAATAATTAAAATAAACTGTTTCGCCTGATTAAAATTATCATGATTGTAGGAAAAATATTGTACCTAACACGTGCGGGAAGTGTCTTTTCCGCAATCGATTGCGACCAAACTCCGCTTCTCATCGTTCGGTCACTTCCCGCACTTGTAATACGCAATAAAAAAATATTATAGCTTTAGTACTATTTTGACCAGATCTAAAGGGTGTTGTATATTCGGAGGTAGTTTCTTGGCAAATTTTAAGGGGTTTTTCATATATATTTTTATTTGGAACCTCCTCTAAAAAGTTACAGCCGCATAGAGTAGGTAGGGGTGAGGGGGTGAGAGAGGTAAAATCTGTTTCTTTTTTCTTAATTTTTCTCGGAACGTAATATTTACGAATGACAAAAACTCAGAACAATATGATATATTTGCAAGAGATAAACTACTTTCTGAATTAACAAACCTACCTACCACTTCACATTAAGAAATTTAAAATTATATGAATCTTTGAAAAATAAGCATGGAAGGGGTGGTTTATTTCATCCCCTTATAGCAAAACAGGTCATTAAAATATATTTTACAAGTAGTACATTCCTGCCAAAATTAGCTTGTTTATATTCAACTGTTTTTAACAAAACAGATTTTATCACCTCCTTTAAGAGGCTGTAACTTTTTAGAGAAGGCTTCACTTACTCAATTTTATATGAGACTCCTCTTAAATTTTACCAAGGAAACTACGTCTGAATTTTCTGCATACACTTATATGTACTTACAACATTCTCAGCAAATGTTTGAATGCTCAAATCAGAACCATCAGTACAAGAGAGTATTAATGAAATATATGTTTTAGAGGCTATATTAGGCGTTAACCTGGAAAATGAAATGAAGTCTCCATACAGAAAGTGAGTTAAATACATTTTGATATATTTAGCTACATTTAATCATAAATTATTTTAGCGGAGAGGTAATGCTGACTCGGAGAATAACTAAACCATGGTTACTTTTAGAAACTATTTTCAAATACACACCCTTTGCTAAAAATGAGGAGGAACAGAAGTTGAGTTTGCAACGTTATACAAAAAATGTAAGTATATTTACAATTAAGGTTTATTATGGTATTCCATTGTACAGCATCTACTATATTTGAAATGAGTATGACAGGTGAAACCATGAAAATTGGTTGCATAAAACCATTGTCATTATAGTATCAAAAAATTAAATTTGGAACATATTTTCGATAAGTATTAGTATTAGAACGTAAAATTTGTAAAATTATAGTTGTTGTTTATGATTCACAAAATCCATGAATATTTTAAAAAAATCTTTAAGGTAACTTTAAAGAACACAAATATATCTTCTAACAGATTTATATGCACGTACTTTATTAGGTACCTATTTATTATACTTTGTTATTAAGATCTTTTGAATCAAAACAAAATCAACAAAAATTAAGATACAGGGTGTTTCCTATGTACGGTCCGTCCGTCAAAACACAATTTCTTTCTTATGGTATTTAAAGAAAAAAAGATAAAAATAAAAAACCAAAAACTTGGTTATTTGACTTTTTCACATAAATTTTGAGGTTATGTGAAAAAAGTGTAAATACAAAAGTTGTATATCTTTTTATTACCTACAACTTTGCTATTTAGCTTTTTTCCATATAGTCTAAGAGCCAGTGGCCGGCAACCTATAAGTAAATGATTATACCTGAAATTTTGCACAGTGAGTCTCTTATACCTATCATTCATGATGTGGAGACTCGCTAAGCCCGGCGAGGCCGACTCAAGAGTTACTCAGGTGCGAGAAGTATGAAAATGTAATCAACTTCGTTATTAAATTAACAAAGCTGCCGTTTGAAAATTTTAAAATATACAATTATTATTATATAAAAATAACAAAGGCAGACGATTACCGTGCTTCTAAGATCATGGCAGACACTTGTGGAATTGGCAAAAATTATAAATTTCAAAAGTATTTGATTAAATCTGATTTTTGACGTTAAAGAACTGTCAGAAATGTCAAGCATTGTAATCGACACCACCAAATCTCAGAACCTGTGCCAGAAATAGAGGTTATTTGTTACTTATATCATTTTAATATAAAAAGCTGCTAAATATAATAAATAATAAAATAAATGCCTAATTTGTCAGATCTGAAATTTTAAAATTTTCAAACAGCAGCTTTGTTAATTTAATAACGAAGTTGGTTAAATTTTCATACCTCTCGCACCTGAGTAACAGTTGGGTCGGCCTCGCCGGGCTTAGCGAGTCATCACCTCATGAATGATAGGCATAAGAGACTCACTGTGCAAAATTTCAGGTATAATCATTTACTTATAGGTTGCCGGCCACTGGCTCTTAGACTAATAGGACTTGTAGTTTTGCCGGAAATCAAGATAAACCGCTTTTTACCCTTAAAAACTCACCCCCTTCCACTTCCCAACCGCAGATCGCCCGTAAATTATTTTGTCTTTCATTTTTGTTGTATTCTCTTTCTTTTTCAATGGGTTTCATCCTACTATTGTTTTTTTTTTCACTTTTTCAAAGGCTTTAGCACTAGTCTAATATTGCTCTTAACTTTTAAACGGGAGTTTAAAGTAATACAGAAAAAAATCTCCAATAAAAGTTTAATAGAAAAAAGATTGCAAATATAGTTTACCTCATCCCATTTAAACAACATGTCCCAAATTTTATAATTTTTTTTTCTATTCTTACAGTAGACCTATAGTAACGAGTTTGAGACCCTGTACAATGTACATTAAAAAAAAAGTCACTATGTTTTGTTAAATTTATTTATTTTTTTATTTAAATAAACTCAGCTCAGTTTTTTTAAATGAAATTTAGTTTCATAAATTTTTATGTTAAAACAAATATGATGTCAATTTCACATAGCCTCGCTGATTATTTGTAATTATTCATCATTTAAAAATATTTTCGCCACCATCAATCAAGTAGCATCTCTTTTAAGGCTACTTTATTGGCGTTTGTACATATACTCTTGAATGAATAATGGAAATAGGTCAAAAGACAATCAAAAATTAATTAGGCGTTGAGATTAGACTGTACGTTTTCGAGAACAACACTTATAATGATTGGTAGCTCTACTCTTAGGAAATTATTACATAATTTCATACGGTGTGATTACATATTCTTCAGTGAAGGGAGGATGTTCATTACCGTGTGAAAGTTAACCTTGAACTATGAAATAATATTCACTTGCATATTCATTTCAGTGCACGATTTTGATCAAATAGTTATTATGTACAGGCCACATAGATGTACCTTTTTATCTGTATGCTATAGAGTATAGAGTTTATAAAACGTGACAATTTTTTTTCTTGGGTGTATGCATAAAATTTGAGGACAATTCCTAGGCGAATAGTATTATGATAAACGTAAACACAAAATAATTAATTTTAAAGTTTGGTAACTCTGTTCATACATTTTTTATAATTTTTGGGCAGCTGATTGTATTTTGATGCCTGTGTTGGAATTATGACGATATAGATGACATTATTCAAATGAGTAGGGGTAGTAGGTTCCTAAATAAAAAAATACATTCAGATAAAATTGTCTTAGTATAATTATACCTTGATTAGAAAATTAATATTCATTTTTTAATGTTTTTTAGTGAAATGTAAGAAGTAGACCTCATAAAAGAATGCTTTCCCAAACTAGTTAAAGCAAATGATTGTTTCCGATATTCTTTGCAAACTTCTATATTTTTTACAGTAGATAAATGTATGTTTTTGTTCGACTACTCCAAAACTCTCATTTTTGTTGAAATATCTTACATAGTTTTTTACTGTATTAGAAAGGTATTTTAAGCTAATATAAATCAAATCTCCTACAATTCCTATCAATGAAGTCATATGTATATTCTCTGATACCAAACATCTAGGTATGCTAATGAACAATTCCACAGACTATATTCAATAATTATCTAAAGAAATTAATCTATCTAAATTTACTAACCTGGTTTAATGAAAATGCTCTATAAATATCTAACTTCACTTTTGACAGTGGGAACTCGAAAATTCAACGACAATAGATGAGATCTGACCTATTTCTGCATTTTTAGGATTGCTTCTCCATGTGGCCTCCTTTAAGTTGAGTCGAATATAAAAATTATTATATAAATTAAAATTATTTGAAATTATATATCGACAATGTCAAAAGTGTTTTCATTAAACCAGGTTAGTAAATTTAGATAGATTAATTATTTCTTTAGATAATTATTGAATAGAGCTTTGTCTGTGGAATTGTTCATTAGCATACCTAGATGTTTGGTATCAGAGAACATACATATGACTTCATTGATAGAAATTGTAGGAAATTTAATTTATATTAGCTTAAAATACCTTTCTAATACAGTAAAAAATGTTACAAAAGCTAATAATAAAGAATATATGGGTAGAAATTGTGGGTGTAATTCAACGCTGGTTGGGGCTTTAGTCCACAGAGTAGTTAGTTTCACACAATATTATTAATACCTAAAAATATATATAAAAAAATCTTACATAGTGACGGAATTATTTTAAAATCGAAAATAATGTGTTGAATGCCAGAAGCTATTTGAAGATGTAATATTTCGCTAAGATATATTAGTCTAAAATGCATCCAGGAAAACTACCTACACGCTTCTGGCACAGTATAGGGAGACTACCTATGCTGTTGCTCTGGGTATCTTGTATTATACAGGGTGTTTCAGAAACATTTTGAATGTATAAAATCCAATTTTGTAAAAAAAATCAAAAAGAGCTGTTTGAAAATTATTTCAAAATACACATTCGTACGGCACTGGAAACTTCCACTGTAAAACCTGACCTTGCGCAAGGCAAAACATGTAGTCGACGATCGATACGGCGGCGAAGTGTAATAAAAAGCGAACGGATAAAAAAATTGAAAGCATTTTCCAAAGAACGAAATAAATACAGTTTTATAACATCTATTTTATATCAGCAAATTCAATTGCTTTTCCCGCTATTGTTATTATTAATTAATAAAATTAGTTTGTGGTTTTAATTAATAAAATAATTTGATATAACTGTTCACAATTTTGTCCACCGACGTGTAAATATATTTAGGACCGTCTCACTCAGTTTCTACAAACCAATACACATGTTTCTGGTTCTTGTCCGTTTTGAACTTGTTAAGCAATTTACAGCAGCTATGATACGTTTGCGTAGATCATCACTAATGTCCACTTTGGTGCGATACACTTCATTTTTCAAATATCTCCACAAAAATAAATCCCAAAGATTTAAGTCAGGAGATCGTGGCGGCCATGGTACCGAGCTACCTCATCCAATTCATCGTATATCTTGAACTTCATTATAAGACTCTTGAATATTTTGTCGAAAATGAGAGGAAGCACCACCGTGCAAGAACTGCATTTGAGATTGGACAGCTAAAGGCACATTTCCAGAAGTCCAAGCACATCATTTCGAAGAAACTGGAGATACTAAACCTCGTCTATTTGATTTGCCTCAAACATTTAAGGAAAAGCGTTTTTGGAAATGATCCCGTTGAATCAAGTATGAGTATTATGAATAGTATACATCCAATTCTGTGTAAAAATAACTTCATCTGTAACTACGTATGCTGTAAAGCGGGGATTTTGAGCACTTTGTTGCAGCAATCATTCACAAAATCAAATTCGTATGGTATTAATGCTTGGACACGCTGTACGCGGTGCGGATATAATTGAGTCTCATGTATGATACGCCACGATGTTGATTGTGACATTCCTTGTTGATCGATTTGCCTGGTGGGAATTCTCTTCAACAACCACTAAAATGTGTTCCCTCGGTGTTCCTTAGCTTCGACAGTACGCCGTGGACACTCTGGACCTCCACCACTTTCACGATAAGGTTACAAATTTGCCGTGTCACGCCCGCGTTGAACTACCGCTGTAAAAGTAGCTGCATTTAGCACATGTTTACCAGGAAATCGTTCTGCTTACAGACGAGAAGCTGCTAAAAAGGGCTCCTAATTGCTATACACGTAAGCCATTTTTGACACTTGAAAAACGAATGTAAGAACTATCGCAAAAACGTTAATGCCAAAGTCGGAATTCAATGTTTTCTTGTAAACTATACCTAATAATTTTACAAAAATTTTGTTTACGATATTGATACCATTTTTCATGACGTATCTGTTCTCAAATTTTCTTCCACTTCAGGATTTTATAAATTACAATTCCTGTTTAAAAATTAAGGAATTTATAAATATTTAAAATAGTACACTATACTTAAAGGAATAAAAGAAAATAGAGGTTTGTTGCCTTCACGTGAAATAAATGCGTTTTTTAAATTACTATGATCTATTACAAAAATATATTGACATTATAACCTACTTTCTTCAAATAACTTATAATTATCTTTACGAAAGATGATATTTAATAATAGGTATACTTTCCAACTCACTCAAAAGCGATTATTATATGATTCTTCTGAGAAGTATTTAATTATCAAAATATTATTAAACAAAATTTTAATAAAATCAGTAATAGATAAACAGCACACCTTAAATTAAAAAAAAAATGATATTTTAACTTATTGGACTGAAAATAAACATAAATAATTTTAGATTCTGGAGCAAAGAAGAAATGAAATTAAGAAGACACCTTCCGAAAGCCTGTTGGATATGTTTATAGAAATTTCTGAGAATAATTACGATTTCACCGACGAAGACATAATTAATGAAGTAGTAACCTTCATGTTAGCAGTAATTCACCTGTAACGAATATTTTGCATTTGTTTCTAATACAAAGCGTTTTAGGGACAAGATTCTGTTGGAGGTGCATTAGCTTTCACTCTTTACTACATTGCCACACATGAGAATATTCAGAGCAAGATAGTGGAAGAATTGGATACACTTTTTGAAAATACCAAACCCAGTGTAGCCACTTTGCATAATTTGAAATATCTAGAACAGTGCATTAAAGAATCATTGAGACTGGCTCCTAGCGTTCCTATTATATCAAGGATTTTAACTGAAGATGTAACATTAGGTTTGTATTTGTTTCCAGAAATAGTTACCTATACAGGGTGTTTCTTAAGTAGAGGTTAAGAATACAGGGGCGTATTCTATGGCCAAAAATAAGTTTCTTTTGTTATATAAATGTGGGGTCTTAGTACAGTCTTTGTCCAGCTACAGCGTGTCAAATTTAAAAAATATCAGTTTTTAATTTCTAAACCGCTGGAGACAATTTAACCAAATTCGCTGCCTATAATAATTAGTACGCCAGTAGGAATGGAACAAAAAATTACCGGCTTTAGAAATTTGCGTGGCACAGATGTGGGTATCATCGATCACTATTTGCCAAAAAAAATCACCCTGTATAATATAACAAATAAAATTGGTCATCATATGCGCTATTATATTATCTTCACTTTTTGTTTGTTTAAATTTTGTTGTAGTCCAATCCAATTAACAACAAAATTGATTTATTTGATCAAGTGCATTTTTACACAGTTACTTAAACATATTTTCATAAGGAGACCATGCAAAACAATAATAAGCCGTCATCTTATTTAATATTGTGTATTGCTAAATTTAGCTATTTTTTTAATATTAAGTTTTAATAATGGCTTATGCAGATCCAAATGTTGAAAGGACCAATATGGTTTACATGCATGGTCTTGCAGATGGAAATGGTGCTGAGGTTAGGCGAATTTATATATAAATCATCCAACTCCACATCCATAATGTTCAGAAATGTTTTTCAACGTCCTTCGGAGTCAGGCTCATTTCAAAATGTCCAATTCCTGGAAGACCATTAAGTGTTAGAACGCCTGAGTTGGAAGAAGCTATGCTATACGAAATTTAAGAAGACCGAAGTGCTAGTACTAGAAAGATCGCTGCAAATGTGAATCATAAATTAGTTTGATCCGTTCTGAAACATCAACAGTTATACCCGTATCACATACAAAGGGTTTTAGCTTTCCTGCCTTAGGACTATCCAGCTCACCTACAAATGTTGACTTTACCACTGGCATATTGTTTACCAACGAAGCTAATTTTACCAGAAATGCTATAATGAACTTAATACGTTTGGTCTGATGAAAACTCCAATGCCATAATGTAATCTCGATTACAACATCAATTTTTTTATGTATAAGTGGGTATTATTGGACATTTTCTTGTTGGGCCTTATTATTTACCAAGAACTTTTATCGGTGCCTCCCACAACTACTCGACGATATTTTCTATGCGCTGAGATAATGAATATGGTTTATGCACTACCCCATATTTTAGTTAGATTGCTTGTGAACTTTTAAATGAAAGATTCGGTAATAACGTGATTGGATGAAGCACTCAAGGTCACCAGGTCAACTTTGGCCACCCAGATTACAAATTATAGCTGATTGTGATCTGATAAGAGTTACACCTGGAATTTTTGCACGTGTTGTAACTGCATTTTAAAGAAGATGTGAAGCATGCATCTTGGCTGAAGGAGTCCATTTCCAACATTTGTTATAAAACATCATAGTAGGTAAAGTAATTTCATTGTAAATTAATTATTTTGTTATTATGTTAAATAATGTAATGAGTATCAATTTTGTTGTTAATCAGTTTAGAATACAAAAAAGTGTAAAAAAACAAAAGGTGAAAATAATATAATGGCGTATATGATGACATATTTTCTTTGCAATATTATACAGAGTGATATATATTTTTTGGCACTGGTAAGTTTCTAAAGCTATTAATTGACGCTACGCATTGACGGTATAATATATATTCATATCTATGCGTTTTAAGCTAGTAACGGACGGTGGACGGACGGATATATAGATGATATATTACAAAAATATCGCTTATGATTAAAATGCATAGAACGTTACGCACTGACGCTATAATATATATTTATATCTATGCGGTCTGTAGGAGTATATCTCATCATAAAAAAATAGATATAGTTCTGGGTGACAACGGAAAGTAAGAACACGCTGTAACTTTTTTATGACTGCTGATAAAAATTTGAAATTTGGTGGGTTTATACCAGATAGTGCCATGAATTCTTTGAGGTCATTTCGGATTTCATGACCGTAAATTTATATTTTTAAATGGGACACCCTGTATTTTTTGGCATTTTTGGAATCAGCGGATCATTTAACGACACATTTTCTGTTTTTTTTATTAATTTTTAAAAATGAAACTAAAATGCCGCGGCTGGTAGAAATTGTTTTCTTTTTTGTTTGTAATTATGAGGAAAATTCTAAATTTGAATATTTTTGTACATTTTTTTAGTTATTACCACTAAAAATTTCGATTTCCTTAAAAATTCATTTTTTTCAAATATAAAGAGGGTGGGCCCTATTGATTTTTTAATAAAGGATTTTTTTCAGAATTTTGTGGTACAACAATTTTAAAAATTCGTCAAAGAAGAAACCAATTTCTGCCAGTCGCGGCCTTCTAGTTATATTTTTAAAAATAAAAAAAATTACCTCCAGAAAATAAAATTGGTCCTACCATACGTAAAATGATCCGCTGATTCCAAAAATGTCAAAAAAGGGTGTCCCATTTAAAAATATAAATTTACGGTCATTTCTTCTCAAATCGGAAATGTCATGAAATCCGAAATGGCCTCAAAGGATTCATGGCACCATCTAGTATAAACCCGCCCAATTTCAAATTTTTATCAGCAGTCATAAAAAATGTACAGCGTGTTCCCACTTCCTGTTGTCTCCCGGTATATCATATTATCGCTCACCGTCCGTAACTAGCTTTACGTGTCCGTAGGAGTATATCTCATTGCAAAGATATAAATAGATATTATATTATCACTCACCATCCGTTACATACTTTATTAAGTTCACATAGTAATATTTCATGTTTAAACCGGCCAAAAGCCCAATCAAAAATTCTTATAAACCACATCCACTTGCTCTTGATTATTTACGACGATTGGTTTTCTACCGCTGGTTACAAGGGGCGAGCAGTGATACAGGGAACCACAATTTTGTCAACATTTTCTATACCGACGAGACTAGGTTCACATCCAATAGAGTTTTTAATTTGCACGTACAATACGCATGTGTGGACTGACGAAAATCTCCATTCTATTGTGCACCAGGTCCGCTTTTTTGGTACTTTGGAAGATCGATTGCTTGGTCCAGCTGTTTTACCAAATCGATTAACAGGCGCTGCCAACTTTTTCCATCACACACTGGCCGATCTTGAGGATGGCGTCCCTTTGATCTAAAGGCATCGAATGTGATTCCAACGGGATGGAGCTCCGCTGCATTTTACGCTTGCGGTTCGAGCACATTTGAACGCAACATTTTGTTCAAAGATGGATAGGACGATACAAACCGTATATCGTCAGATTTGAACCTCTTAGATGTGTTTCTTTGTGAGTATTTGGTAGGAATTAGTCTATGCCCCACCTGTAAATACCATTCAGGAGTTACTACAACGGATAATACATGGATGCAACGGAATCCGAGATAACGTTGGGTTCGTACAAAGATCTGCAAGTCCTTGCAGTGGAGATATCGTAGTTACTCTGCAATGGAAGAATGACACTTCCAACATTTGCTTTAACTGTTTTATTCTGTTACTTATTAGTTTATTATATAATTTATTTTAAGTGGAAAAAATTTAAACTTGACAGTTGAGTTTAGAACATAATAATATGTTCATTAAGACTTTTTTTCTTATTTTGAATCAAATTACTCCCTCTTTAATTTTGTGACCCATTATAATTCATCTAACCTAATTGAGCCATACGATTACTTTTCGAAATATTAGGATCTTTCTTTAAACAAAATTAAATTTAGCACCTGAATCTTGAAAAAATATGATAGTCTATGTTTTATAAGAAAAAGTTCTTATTTTGTATTACTATATTACACTTAAGATTTATGAGACACTTTAAACTTTGTAATGTAATACTGTCTTACACTTAAGAGAGACTTTAAACTATGTCTTGCACTTAAGATTTATGGGACACTTTAGACAATATTTTTCAGATGGACGTACAATTCCTGCCGGTACCAATATATTTATTTCTCCATTCGTTACACACAGACTACCGCATCATTATCCAGATCCACTAAAATTTGACCCTGAAAGATTTTCGCAGGAAAATGTGGACAAACGCCATCCATTTGCATATATTCCTTTCAGTATGGGACAACGAAACTGTATAGGTAAATTTTCAAATATTTATTAGTATTTTTATGTGCAAGTAACTAACTATATCGTTATTAATTTCCACACTATAGTTTTCGGTCATTTTGAAAAAATGTTCTTTGTTCTTTTCAAATAATTTTCATAAACCTTAAATAAAGGACGAAGAGCAACGGCGTATTCTCTAGATATAAATTATTTTATTAGTTTGTATTTATGCCTTAAAAATTAAAGATTAAATTTTCTTTCTCGTCCGACTTTTGCAAAAATTAATTTAATTCAACGATTTTTTTACGTAAGAAATTCAAATAAATTGGTAATTTTATTCTTATGCTCAAAATTAAAGTAGATTAATGATAAAATTGTCTGTAAGTTCACATAACTTTACGTTGACAATTTGTGACCAGTGTAAAGTTATATAAATTGCATAGTAATTTTGTAAATGAAATAACTGGGTCCACTGTAATATTACAGAAATAAACATGGATATAATTCCTTATTATGCTATGTGATTTTACAATTATTGTGCTAAATTCCATCGTAGATTTGCGTCACCATAATTTGTAACGATTTGTAATTTTTAGATTGGAATTAATTTATTTTTGCAAAAATTATCTACATATCGAGTTCTTTTAATTTTTTTGAATTGTTGAAACAATTATGCTCACATTTTTCCCATTCTGAAATTTGTGATTAACAGTTTTAAATATTTGTAGTAGATACATGAATAATATTAGAAGTATTAGATTAAATGAATTTGTTGAGAACCTAGTGTTCAGAATTTGAAAAATAAAATAAAAACATGAAATGACGGTATAGATAATTGTTGTTTATAAACAAAAAATACAATTCCTTATGATTATTCTAAGTAGAAATGCAATTAAAATGATTTAAATCTATTATTTAAACTTTCCTCGACACATTTAAAATATATTTGCGAAGTTCGGAAACAATTTTCGACAGATTTCGTCGCGCCTTCGCCATTTTCTAGAATAAGATTTCATTTTATCTTTGAGTGAGAAATTACAGATAGAGGCGCCACCTTATGGCGAAATGCGTATACACTTTTGGGCCCGAGATAGTATTAGGTAATAGCAGCTCTTTGGTTCTAAGATTCGTCAATTTATCGACAACTTTATGTTCACGGAGGTTTTCTTTGCTTGTTAAACCATTGAATCACACAGAACACTCAAAATTGACTGTCGTTAACAACAGTTCTCGACAGACGGACAAATCTCGGGCCCAAAAAAACCCTACTGTAAAACACGGTCTAACATAACGGAACGTCAAACATGAAGGTCTTTATTTCATGTCCGACTTTAAAAACATTTTTCCTTATAGATATTTTCTATTAGGGCCTTTGTTTTCAACATACAGGGTGTTAAACTTGTACATCGTATACGCATTTTGCCATTAAGGTTGCACCTCTATCTATAAATTCTCACTTTCTCACTCAACGATTTTATTTAACTCAATAATTTATTAACTTACCTACAGCTTTTATGATTCTAAACATTTTGTAAATACAAATTACCATCGTTTGAACTGCGAAATATATTAAATTTAGCATTTATAATTTCCATGTGGTAATACTTTTATTAAAAGTACATTTATGTTCTTTTACATTGTAAAATTATGTATGTTATGTATGTTGTTGATTTCGTACTGTTTATTTCCAAATTAATATTTTGTGGTCAAATATTATAAACAAATTGTCACATATATTACGTTATTCAGCGATATTCCGATGACTAGCATTTACGTTTATTTTTAATCAATTGCCATTATACAGGGTGTCTGTGAAAGGTTGGGAAATCTCGGAGCTGGAGATACTCGTCACCAAAAAAAGTCGATCGAGCCAAATATGCCTTATCCGAATGTTGCTGGTTTTAAAAATACAGGGCGTTCAATGCTAGAATTTTGTTCGGATATATTTCAATAACTTTGAAACCTGTCTCAAATTTAATTCTTAAAAAAAAACAATTTAAATTATTTCTCTTAGATAATCAGCGACCGGACAAAAAATTTAAAGGTATTCCCAAGAAAATAAATAAATTACATTTTACTGCTTTTATAAAGCAAATGCAACTATTTTTGCCGCTATTGTTATTAATTATTAATAAAATTAATTTCTGACTTTAATTAAAATTTTGGGCCCGTCTTACCCAGTTTCTACAAACTATCACACATGTGAACTTCTGTTTCTTGTCCGTTTTGAATTTGTAAGTTATTGGCGGTAGCTTTGATATGTTTCCGTAAATCATTAATAGTAGGCTTGTTTTTGCAGCAGTTGAAAACGGTTTGGAAACTGTCAGAAATATTCGACCAGTTAAGTTGAGAACGTGTTACCATTGAATTTGAGGCAATAAATAGTTGGACGGACATTTCTGATAGTTTCCAAACCGTTTTCAACGCTGCTAAAACAAACCTAGTGTCCACTTCGGTGCAATATACTTATTTTTTTTTTTAAATATCCCTACAAAAATAAGTCTAGATGTTTTAAAGTCAGGAGATCGTGGCGGCCATGGTACCAGTCCTCCTTGTCCAATCCGTTGGTTGTACGCGCTGCACATGGTACGGATATAACTGAATTTCATTTATGATACGAAACACTGCTGCAATACGCCGTGAACCCTCTGGGCCTACATCTCTTCCACCATTCGGTTGCAAATTTCCCGTGTCACGCCAGCGTTTGCACTATACTTCACACCGTTGTAAAAGTAGCTGCATTTGGCACATGTTTAACGGGAAATCGTTCTGCAAAAGCATTTTCACTTCACCATACATTAAAACGATTTCCATCAACTGCGAGTTGCTATACCCGTAAACCATTTTTAATATTTGAAAAATTTATGTAAATAGCATCACAAAAAAGTTAATACGATATTTCGGATATTTGAAATCGGCTGGCTAGAGACTACAGTAGCGATGTAAAGGCCGCAAGCGGGCTTTAAGTCCGCATTTCACTGAGGCTGGTCCAGCCAAATTTGAAATCTAGTATAGCAAATGGTCATACACTCACACAGGCTGGTACACGATGAGCTTGCTTTCGAGCTCAGGCGGCACAAGCCATGTTTGTAATAATTTACATTTTCAAGCGGGACCAGCTATGCGGGATCCTATATAGACCAATTAGATTTCTGCCTTTATACCACGTGAGCATCTACGTCGCTGTACAATCTCAGTCACTAGTAGACCAGGACCAGCCTGGCTGGACCAGCCTCAATGAAATGCGGCCTTTGCACTTGTTCCAGCCACTAGCCTAGGCCGGACCAGCCTCAATGAAATGCGGGCTTTAAGGCCGCATTTCACTGAGGCTGGTCCAGCCAGGCTAGTGCAGCCCGGCTGGTCCAGCCAAATTTGAAATGTAGTATAGCAAATGGTCATACACTCACACAGGCTGGTACACGACGAGCTTGCTTTCGAGCTCAGGCGGCACAAGCCATGTTTGTAATAATTTACATTTTCAAGCGGGACCAGCTATGCGGGATCCTATATAGACCAATTAGATTTCTGCCTTTATACCACGTGAGCATCTACGTCGCTGTACAATCTCAGTCACCAAATAGACCAGGACCAGCCTGGCTGGACCAGCCTCAATGAAATGCCGCCTTTGCACTTGTTCCAGCCACTAGCCTAGGCCGGACCAGCCTCAGTGAAATGCGGGCTTAAAGCCCGGCTGGTCCAGCCAAATTTGAAATGCAGTATAGCAAATGGTCATACACTCACACAGGCTGGTACACGACGAGCTTGCTTTCGAGCTCAGGCGGCACAAGCCATGTTTGTAATAATTTACATTTTCAAGCGGGACCAGCTATGCGGGATCCTATATAGACCAATTAGATTTCTGCCTTTATACCACGTGAGCATCTACGTCGCTGTAAAATCTCAGTCACCAATAGACCAGGACCAGCCTGGCTGGACCAGCCTCAATGAAATACGGCCTTTGCACTTGTTCCAGCCACTAGCCTAGGCCGGACCAGCCTCAATGAAATGCGGGCTTTAAGGTTGAAACTAGTAGAACATCAATAAATTTTTTCTTAGAAACTATAAAGGTTTTCAAACAATTTTTTTACCGTATTAACTCCACTTTTCATAACGCATCTATTCCCAATTTTTTTAAGAAGTTCTGTATAACCACGTACTGTATATAGCTACAATTATTATTATGTAAATTATGAACAACATTGGGAAATGAAAACAAAAGACGTGTTAAGAATTACGTACTTACTACGAAGTACCGATAAATTACTAATATTTTATTACTTACTTTATTTTGTAAAATGAGTCCATCATCTTGTTAGTGGAGATCTCCGGTTTACAATTATTTTAATAAATCAAATAAATTAATTTATTTTAAACATTTAAAGAGAAAAATATTTTATAGTAGTTAGTTGGTTCAAAACTAGTAAATAACATTCTACTGTCGAATTCAAGTGAGAATATTTCTTAAATACTTCCATTAACAGAGAAATATATCAAATTCCAATATCGTTTTTCAGTTGGATTATTTTTACCCTTAATATAGGTTCCATAAGTATCATTCATTATAATATTTGATTGAAATATGACACAAAGTACTGCGGGTTGTATACTATTGGCATGACACAATTTGTATTACATACACCAATAATTGGATAAGGTTATTTCAATAATAATCGGATTAAAGTCCCATCACTAAATGTAATGCTGGTCAAGGAGTAGTTGTCTCTTCAAATTCCGCTTTCAACAAGTGATAGAATTTTATAAATACCTTGTTAAGACACCCTGAATATTTACATACCTTTAAAATAGTTTTAGATGCATATTTTAACCAGACTGTTGTTAGTGATGTTCAATTTTTACACACTGACAAAATGCTCATTAAAGTAAAATACTGTAACTGTCGTAGAATTTAATACATTGCATTGTTTGTTTTTCAGGTTACAAATTTGCGTTACTAGAAATGAAAATTGTCCTAGCTGGCATCTTAAAGCGGTTCGAAATCAGTATAGTCCCTGGACATGAAAATTTAGAATTTATTTATAGGGCAACTCTACGAGCAAGTGGAGGAGTGTGGTTACGTTTGCATTCTAGAAAATAAAAATGTATGTTATAATATTAAAATTCTAAATACTTTATGATGCATGTACAATATAGTGATATTTAAGTACCAAGTTTTGTTTACTTCTTACTTCTGTTGAAACTTTAAAAGTACCTGCGTATATGCCTTTTTTTAAAAAACTCAATGTAAAAAAAATTGAAATGCAGAAATAGGTAAGATCTATAGACTTGACTAATAAATCTATAGTAAGATATCACCTATCGTGGCCGATTGTTTGCTAATACCTATATGTTAAAAATTTTATTTGAATATCATTTAATAATATCAATAAGCCAAGTACGTTTATTCTACTAATATTTTGCTAGGTTATTTTTAATTTGAATAATTATTGAATCCAATCTTGTCGAAAGAGCTATTTGTTTAGTATACCTAGACATTTGGTACCAAAGAGTCTTCATGTCTTCATTGAAAGGAATTTTAGGAAAATGTATTTAAATGAGCTTAATACCTTTATAAGAAAGTAAAAAAATTAAATAACTATTAAAATCTTTGAATGGTCAGCGTCAAAATAGAATAAATAGTTGCAGTGCTTTCAAAAAAATACTAATTTAGTATTATAAAATACATAATCATTTAAAATAGATTTTTAGACACAGAAAAGTATATTTTAGTTCAAGAATACATTTATTTATTTATATATTTATTGGTAAACAATCTACAGATCATAGTGATCCAATTACAGACTGCTATTTATTATAAAATGAAAACTTAGCCTAAAATATAGTACATACCTACCCTAAACATAAGTAAAAGTAAAGTAAGTAGCAGGTTAGTAGAAAAATACAGAAGAAAGAAAAGAGTACAAGAAACCTACAAATAGGCTAAGTTAATGGGACAATAACAGCCACAGTATCCAAACAAGATTTTAAATTTTTTAATAAAAACTTTAAATATCAGCATATATATCACATTTATTTTGTACTAAGTTATAATTTCGACACATATTGATTAAAAGTGACTTTAATTGGTGATTTGTTCTAGCAATCTCATAATGAAACGTGCGAGTTTTTTGGTAGGGGATAGATATATTAATTTTGCCTAATAACACTACATCTTTTACAATGTAGTTAATAAGTTTATACCAATATAGTATTTTTTGGAAGGAACGCATATTGTATAACGTTAATAAATTGTTACTATTAAATCTTGGTGATAATTATGACTTCTGCTATACTGCCCGATAGTTATACCTATATGTAGCATGCTTGACAAATCTTTTTTGTACATTTTCAATTAATTGAATATATCTGGCTTAATACGGACGGGTTCCATACTACTGAGCAATATTCTAGTTTTGACCTAACATAACAATTGAAGAGCGATATTAAAGTTTTCATAAATACAAAATTTTGCGAATTTCTTATAATGAATCCTAAATTTTTAACTGCTTGATTCACAATATAAATAACAAGTTTATTGAAGATAATTTAGCATCAAACAGTATCCTTCTGTTCAATCGCCTGCAGATGAACTCTGTCAATGCTATACACAAATTAATATGATTCTTTTGTAACGTGTATATCATTTGTGTATATTCGTTCATATTAAAAGATATTTTATTTTTTATTGACTAGTTAAAAATGTTATTTAAATCTACATGCAATTGTATACAGTCTGTTAAATTGTTCACTTCTTTAAATATTTTTAACTAATCAGCAAACAACAAAGTAGAGCTCTTATGTACAACACTATATCATCCACAAACAGTAAAAACAGCAAGGGTCTCAAATTATAGCCCTATGGGACTCCTGGCCGCCCGGCAATGTATGTGTCGGATATGAAAATGTTAATAGAAACATACTGCTCTCTATTATGTAATCAGAAAGAGAAGTTAATTTTCAGAAAATGAATACGTTTGTAACTTGTGAAGCAATATTCGATGGTCAACTTTATCAAATGCTTTAGCAAAATCTGTATAAATAACATCTAGTTGATGTTTATTAACAAAGGCATTGACTACGTTTCCCACAAAAACTATTAAGTTACAAGTTGATCTACCCGTTTGAAAATCGTATTGTGAAGGTAAAATGTTTTTCATATATGTAAATATATACCTATCTGTTTCCAATACTTTGAATATATTCGACAAAACTGCTATAGACCTATAGTTGCGTTTATTATTATTTTTATCTGTTTTATGTATAGGTACAATTTTTGTTACTTTTAAGGAATCAGGAAAAGTTTTTGATTTCAAAGCTAAATTACGCTTATTCGAGCCTTCGCAATTAGAAAGTATGTAACCCGTTGTTTAGTCAAGGTTTATTTATGTCTATGATTGAAATAATTTTACTTAGTTCAAAAATATAATATATGCATGTAAAGTCTAGAATGTCTGCGCAATATCGTGCTTCATATTCCTGAGACGAAATTGACGTTCTATCCCAATTTATCTGAGATTAAATTTAAAGGACTGTTGAGTTTTTTTTAAATATTAAAGTTTAATAATACTTTTTTGGCAAATACGTAAAAAAATACTGAATTCCTTACGATTGGGGCAAACTATTAAATATCAATATTTATCGAGATGTAATAAAGCTTTTTAAGAATACCTACCTATGGTACCAGAGTAATAATCGTTTTGTTTCCACACAAAGAAGCCATATTTTAAGTATGATCCATTATTTTACTGAACACCCTGCCACAAATATGGCAAACATTATTATGTTCAATTATACAAGGTAATCAGAATTAGCTATCGGCCAAACATACATAGTAAAATGTTGCTAATTTGGGATGTACAGGTGCGTTTGATTTTGAATTTCAAATTTATTCCTCAGTTTAAACACCTTCACTGAGAACAGGGAAGAGAAGCTGAGAGGGCATATTTCTCAGGGTCACGCGTATTTAATTTAGAAGTCCGTGTCCGGGCCCGTTCAAGTGTAGCATCACACTTACAAATTTTTGTTATAATTTTTAAATTCACTAAATTAATTTATTATTTCAAAAATTATATAAAATTCAAAATACACTATACTCGCGTCAACAATTCATACGTCTTACGTCACAGCTGACGTTACACGTTTGTTTTTATTGTCAACGTAATTTTCGATATTTGGTCGCGTTAAAAACAATAATTTTTTGCAATTCAGTGCAATATATAATGCAAACTTTTAGTGTCGTATATAGTTTTATTACTGTCAGTTGCAGTTTCTTAAATATTTTGATGAAAATATAATGAATTATTTATTTGTTCTTATGACGTAAGTCGTCGTCGGTATGTTTATTAGCTATGGAGATTTAGCTAAAAATTGTGACTTAAGTTTAAAGCCCCATGATATTACGTATCATATAATACCACGTACTTGTGGTTTTGCTAGTGCATCGACATCTTTCGTCTGAAGGTAAACACAACTTGTAAAAATAATTGCAAGAATTTGATTTTTTTTTATTTGCTTTGTTTGATTTTATTCTGCTACTTGTATTTACTGATAGTTTCGTAAATTAACTCAAGACATACTAAAATAAATAATTAACGATTAAGACGATTAGTGATATTCCTAATTTCTCCTCCAGATATATTGGGTTCTTAACCCAATGGGTTGGCCATCTTTTAACATCCACCGATAATAGTTTTTTTATTCTGTTAAACCGATGTACCTTATAAGATTAAAGTGAAGTGATTTATCTGATAAAACAATTGTAATCAGTTGAGTGATGGGGAGCGATGTAAAGGAACAACATATTTTTGCATTTGACAGCACAAAGTATAAACAATAGCATTGTTCGCACAGTACACAAATTAGTTTCCGATCATCAGGAGCGTGCGCATTTCAACTAAAACAATGGATTTTCAACCTTATGGAGGCATTATAATTAAAGTGCACATGCGTCGGACGATTTGAAATGGTTTCCAACTGCTGTGCGAACAGGGCTTATATACATTGTGTTTGACAGTTGACGTCTGCATTATGTAGCCCTATCCTTCCTTATAGTTGAGAAATTGACGGGAAATATTTTAAAGGTATTTATGAATGCTCCTATTACACTGGAAAGCAGTAGCAGCTGCAGTGACACTTTAAGTAGTAGCAATAGTCTTCAAGAAGACAGTGAATATAAAATACTTATTAGAGAAAAACATGAAAAAAAACCTAAATTATTTTGACACAGTGTTGTGTCTTATTCTGACAGCAATTTTAAAAGCAAAAATGCAGTGGTGGTTTACCATACTATGAACTCTCTCTTTCTGTTCAAGTAATTAACAACGGAATGATGATTTCATCATTTTCTTTCAGTAAAAGGACTAATGTAATATTATGATATGACGAATTTTTCTGAAAGTTTCAAACTGTTTGTGACCTTTTAGAGCTGCTGCAGGAACCAACTCATTAGCATCAGTTTCACAATACAAAGCCTGCTTAGAACTATTAGCAATGGTCGGAGACTCGGCAGCATCGAATGATTATTATGATATGTAAATATACTACGAATAATAACAATATCTCTGCCCCTCATTATAATCACGAGGATTAACCCAGAAGACGGAGACTTGCGCGGAAAAGGGGGCGGCATTTTATTTAGCACGCCGCATTTGCGCCCAGGAATGAGGGAAACTTGGAAAACTTTATTAATTAGGGGGGTGGTCAAACGTCGACCGGTATCAATCTCTCACATTGACCCAAGCCAACATTCTTCCACCCTACCATACCCGCAGAGAGGGTGCCAATCCTCTCCACAAATATAGCTGATATACGGTCTACCGGCCGCGGGGATCAAACCTACAACGGTCTGGCCACATCGATTCAAGTACTGACGCCTTAAACCGCTCGACCACTGACCGAATTTATCAAATCAAATTATTTATTGAAAATTCAGATCGGGTTTTGCATAAAAATATTACCATGAAATATAATTATCTACACTGCCTAACTAGCACAAGATATCTAAACATTGAGTGTAGATTCAGATTTCTCACTAATAAGAGCACCTATTAAAAATGACTTGGTTCAAGTTTCTACGTCATTCTCAATAAAGGTAGTTATGGAATAAATTTGAAATAAAACCTTAACGCATTGTACATCACAAACCAGCAACATTTTTCTACGGCATGTTTGGCTAAATTCTATTATTTTGACGTGTACAATCTACAACTACTCTATGACCCATTAATTATGAATCACCCTATATAATTGAACATAACATTATGTATCATAAAACATTACTTTTCAATGGTCTAGGAAGAAAAAAGTGCAATGAAAACAGTAATATAACAATAAATAGTATTTATTATATGGATGTTTAACATACACAAAAACTGGAGGGTACAACAGGTCTTGCATAACACAAAACTTTCAAGAGAGCTAAAACTATGAAAAAATATATAATTTAAGGCACTAGACCGGTATACAGATAAAATATAATATGTACACAATATTTTACAATACACAAATTTAAGTATTAATAGTAGGTAATTTAAGTTTTAGGTGAATTCCAAAATGCTGCTGCCTTTTGAAAGCTTTCACTTTTTGGTTTATCTTTCTTATTTACAATTGGCGATTTAGGTTTGGGACAACTAATCTTGCTGTGGTTAAATTTGGGCAGCAAAGTAGGGGAGTTTGTAGGACTTTTCAACGCCTGCTTCGCCATATAGAATTCGTTGCATTGTTCTTTTGCAATGACAGCTTGAGTTTTTCGCAACAACGAAGGCGAAGGACATCTATATTTAACAGTTGGAGAAGCGGAAGACAGCACATTTCCATTAGACGTTTTGTTCGTGTTTGACAATTTCTCTACTATTTTGTCTACTTTGGATGGTTGTTGGTTGGGGAGCTTGGTAACTATTTGCCCACATATTTTTATTTTGTTAACGTCCTTAAGTGGTTCAGATTGTTGGTCGTCGTTGAATTTATTAAATGTGGACTTCAACAAATTTTCTTCTATTTTGGGATTGTCGTTATTTGTTGGTTTATCGGCGACATCGGGTGATAAGTCAAATTTTTTTATTGTACCGGCGACAGTTCGGGAGGTGTAGATCGGCAACCGTTTTAGGCTACCTGCCGCACTTGGTGACTTAGCTGAAACATAGGAAAAAATGTTTATTATTTGATACTGTTCAGTAATGATGCATTTTTTGGATAATTTTTAGGACTAAAAATGGAACTTTAAAGTACTGGGACGATAAAGTTAAATAAACTAAGTAAAGTTCTAGGATTAATACTGCCCTGTTAAGCATGAAAGTCGTAACTGACAAAATCTTCAATCTGAGATACTGCCTGGATTGGGTAATTTTCTTCAAATATTAAATTTTTAACAAAAATATTATTTAACATATTACTATAATAAAAAAAGATAATACGACTTCCAGTTTTAACACGTGTATAGGTACAATCGTTTGCAATAATAATGACACTTTCTTAAAACAGTTTTTGAACGTCTGAAAGTTCTGAGTAGTAATTTCATTAAATCTCTATCGGTGAGTGAAACAACTAATAACTAATATTAAAAATGTGAAGTAGATTTCATTACAAATACATCAGAAGTTCTAAAGAAATCGCAAAATTCATTTTAATGAGTGTCATTATTATTGAAAACGATAGTACATATGCCAATTACCAAGTTCTTGGTATCATAAACCGAGAATGATACGTAGATACGATTTCTATTCTTAACAGAGCAGAATATATATTTATGTATCGAGAACGAAAAGTGAAGTTTTGAGAGAAGTGTCATTAACCACAAGTGAATTATACACTGCTATAATATATGTATGTGTATTATGTACATTATTATACTTGAAGAAACAAACGAATAATGTACAGGGCGTTCGGTATAAGAACTGTCACAAAGCAGTTCATGTAGGGGTCCCAAAATATTAGAATTTAACCAAACATACCTATATACAAAGTTGCACACAGGCGGAGTTACAGGCCTTCAAATTGGGACCAAATATTTAAAAAATAATTAATGTCTCTGAATTACTTTAACTTGGAATTTGGTACATGATTTTGGTTTATGACTGGTCTTCTTTGACTATGAGTTCAAGTTGGATCGGTCAGTGGTCGCGAGGTTTAAGGCGTTAGTACTTGAATCGAGGTGACTGGATCGCTGTGGCTTCGACCCCCGCAGCCGGTAGACCGTATATAAGCTATATTCGTGGAGAGATTGGCACCCTCTCTGCGGGTATGGTAGGGTGGAAGAATGTTGGCTTGGGTCAATGTGAGAGATTGACACCGGTTGACATTTGACTACCCCCCTAATTAATGAGGTTTTCCAGGTTTCCCTCATTCCTGCACTGAATGGTGGTTAGGGCTTACCAACGTAAGTCGTTCCTGGGCGCAAATGCGGCCTGCTTAATAATAATATGCCGCCCCCTCTCCCGCACAAGTCTTCGACTTCTGGGCTAATCCTCGTGATTAGAATGAGGGGTAGAGATATTATTATTATTATTAAGTAAATTGAAACACTACAAGTTGTTTATTGAGGGTGAGTCAGTTTATGTTTCAGAGAAAATGGTGCTCATTTTGAACAATTTACTTATTTAATTTTAATTTTATTTTATAGTCTTTATACCTAAATCATATACCAAATTTGGTTATACCAAGTTAAAGTAATTCAGAGATGTTAATTTTTTTCCAAATATTTGGCCCCAATTTGATGGCCTGTAACTCCGCTTGTGTGCAACTTTGTATATTTTTATAGGTATGTTTGGTTAAATTGCAATATTTTGGGACCCCCTACATGCACCTGCTCTGTGTCGGTTCTACGGTTCAAGTATAGTAATGTACAATCGTTTGCAATAATAATGACACTCTCTTAAAACAGTTTTTGAACTTCTGGAAGTTCTGAATAGAAACTTCTTTAAATCTCTCTTGGTAAGTGAAACAACTAATAACTAATGTTAAAAATATAAAACAGATTTCAATATGAATACGTCACAAGTTCAATATAAATCGCAAAATTCATTTTAGTGAGTGTCATTAATATTGCAAACGATAGTACATAATGGACTGTAGCAATGTAAAAATTCTCCGGTATTAGCAATTGAATCCAAATCTCATGTGTCAAAGCCAAACACTCAATCCACTGTACCAGTCACGGCAATATTAACATTTTCCGAATGATGTGGGAAGTTTACTAATTAAAGTTTTATTTGCTTAATTTATCAAGTGATCGACGAATGTCAAACTCGAAAGTATGGTATTTTGACAGTTCAGAATTATTTGTCATGTGTCGTGGTCATGTTATGAATGTCAAAATATTGTATAATTTTTACAGCAAAAAGTTTGTCAAAATATTGCTAATACTCATGAACAAAGTATAGTATTCTGCTTACATATAATGGTTGTAATTCACTAGGGTAATTACAACAGTCGTCTACGACTAATGCGGTAACTTTCACTCCCGTGAATTACAGCCGTCATTATATGACAGTTGAATATTATTTCATACTGCATTCAAAGTATTCAAATAGTAGTAAATATTTTACGGCTTCGGCTACGCCTCTGACAACAATTTACTTATACCTTAAAGCTTCACTTTTCGTCCTAGATACATAAATAACTATTATTATGTTTTTATATTTTTTGTCCCAGTATTAGTTTAGGTGCATTTCCCATATAGCAATTGTACTAATAATTCCAATTTTATAGAAATACGAATATTAAAATATCACATATAAACAATAATCCAGTAAAATTAGACTTTGACTGAAAATATTCCAACCAATGTGACAGCCTTTTTCCTTAGATATTTTAAGCATATCTTGAAAAATTCCCTCGATTTGAGCAGTAGGTTATTTTCTATTAGAATGCGAATTATAGTTCTTTGCAATTACTGTACCTAGTTTATAAAATTCTACAGAATTCTTTTGTGTCCCCTTAAAATAATCTGAAGACGTGTACCTAGATTCTAAACCCCAAAACTAGTCACCACAATGTTTAATTCAATTAAAGGATTATGAGAAAATTTGGACTTTCCATCGGCAAAATTACTGGTATTTTAAGTTTATAATGCGGAAGTAATCATTTTACAGTTATACAGTTTACAGTATGTATAAAATCTGAATTTAAAAATCCTCAAGTCACTGGAAACAGTCTGCTTACCTAAAGGTCAGTTTAATATTTTGAGGAAACCGCTAAAATTTAGACGAATAAGCAGACTATTACCAGTTATACAAATTTTTCATTTTTAAGTATGCATTTTATGTAAATAATATATTCTGCACAACAAATAACAAATTTATGAAATTTGAATACTGGTATTTTAAATAGTGCCAAGGCAATCAAATTTTTAATAAAAAAATTCTAAACTCTTCCGAAAATCGTATTAAAAATATGCAGCGCACCACGGATATCAAATGGATTTGATCTTCGCAATTTTTTCAAATTATTAGTCTAAAAACATGTTATCCTCGATCTTAATGAATTACTTTGTATGCCATACCCATACCATATACATTCATAATTTGTCACCTAATAAATATTACATTTCTGACACCTGAACAACTAAATTTAAAATTTTAATTATGCAATAACGTAGGTATATAGTTATAAGTTATTTATTTATTTCTCCCAAAAGAAATTTTTTATATTTATATGAAGTGGAAGCAGTTCTTTTCATTCATACATTAAAAAAATATATTTGTTTTGTGCAATTACTCAACTAATGTCAATATTTTATGTTAAAATGTTTCTTCACTATGTTATAAAACCCCACAATAACACAGCAAGCTAATCACTTAAAAAAAAAACACAAGTAAAAGTAAATATTAGCAAAATGTACTTACACTTTACAGGAGCATTACCATTAAACGTCTCAATCTTGTTGCTTAGCTTTATGCTCAAACTAGAGTGTTTAGTTTCCTCGTCGCCGTTTAGCAAAGCCTTCTTATCTTCCCGAATAATTGTCATACTTTCATTTTTGGTGGAATCGAAGGGACTAGTGCTACGGTTTCTTTCGTTGTTCTTAACTAATCTGTTGCTCAGCACAAGCGTAGTGGATGAGCTAAATCTCTTGTCGTCGGTGCTGTTGTACTCAACTTCCTCGTTTATGCAAAACTTTTTGCCCAACAAGGGGGTTGAAGTACAACTACTTGAGGTGATGTGAGAAGAGCAATCACTAATTCCACTGTCGCTTCTTTCGCTGCACGCTCTCGTTCTGACAGTTTTCGTGTTATTATTTTGTATGATCTTTGGCTGAGATTCACCGATGATATGTTCGGTTTGGTTCGCTGTAGGTTCTTCTATTTTGATAATATTCGTGTCTACTTTGTCGTGACATGTGACATCTAAGTCAGTTTTAATAAAGCCGTTAGTAATCTCACAAGTGCCGTTAGTGTCGTTAGCAGCCGTTGCTGTATCCTCTTCGTTCAAACTGGACATCTTGGGCACCGAATTCCCTGACAAAGAAGGGCGGGGAGTGTTTGGATTTGAGTTAGAGGAATTCCGTCGGCTTGCTGAAAGCGTCGCCATTCTTCCAAGGGCACGTATAGCATTACCTGTTTTCTAAGAAAAACAAACAGAACACTCATGCAAACACTATAAAAAGCAAACAGCATGCTCGAACAGCCTAGGCTGACACGTACCTGCCATTTACGTCGAATTATGAATTTCTTTAGCTTGTCCGTGGAAAGGACGACGGTTTCTTGGTGTGTTTCGGGGTCTAACCAGACGTGCTTGAGGCACTGCTCGGCTGACATGCGATTTCTAAAGAAGAGAACCATTAGTTAACAGTTTTGATAATTTATTCAGAATAAATGATTATGGAAATTGGTTAAATATACATATTATTATGATACCTACTAATAAAATTAATTATATTCAGGATATACTACATGTAGAAAATTATATTAGTTAATTTAATTTGATTATGAAATTATGGACTGGGCGTTTCTTAAGTAGAGATAAAAAATCCAGGGGCGTATTTTGTGGCCAAAAATAATAGTTTTTTCTTATACAGGGTGATTAATAGAGCGATTAAGCCAAATATGCTTTATCCGAATGTTGCTCCTTTTCGATCTACAGGGTGTTAAAGTTGAAAAAATAAATCACATTTTCTGTATTATTTTTCGATCGCATCGACCGTATTTTATGAAATTTGGTATAGGGGGGTTTATTGGTACTACAAATTCGAATATGTCGATGATATTGGTGTATTTGCTAGAGGGCGTCACCAACGATGGTTTGAACCCCTTTAAATCGCTACGACTTTTTTTGTGCTACACTGTATCTCATTTTGGGCTGAAAAATTTTCTTCCCTATCTCTTCTAGTTAAAAAAGGTACACCTTTTTGATGTCGCTAGAAGCAATGGTTTCTGAGAAAAACGCATCTAAATCTCATCATGCATGCAATTTATCTAAAAGTAAAGTCAAATTGATGCGTAAGTGATGGGCCATACTGTAACAGCATAATACTGAAATCAAAATAAGTCGATTTACTTTAGCTTATCCTAAAAAATCCAAATATCCACCAAAATCAATAATAACAAAGATAGAGTGTGTCAAAATTGAAGAAATAAATGACATTTTCTTTCTTATCTTTCGGTCGCTTCAAGCAAATTTCACGAAATTTCGCTTATTTATCTAGGTTATCTAAAAACTGATATTTTTTTAATCTTTGACATGCTGTACAGTAGGTGTCCTAAGACATTTATATAACAAAAACCATTATTTTTTATCATAGATTGGATTTTTGACCTCTACTTAAGAAATACCCTGTATAGTCCATAATTATTAGAGTGAGTCAACAAGGAAAGCTATTTCTATTGTAATCAATTTAATTTGTTTAGACTACAAAACGGAGATAAAGTCCCTTGCGTTTTGATATTTTTGTATTTCGAATTATTTGCATATTGCTGTACTAATGTGTGAATAAACAAATTGAAAATTCTTAAAAATTAAGGAAAAGGGAGGTATGACAAATTATAATGAACTACTTACTCTTTTCTTTTTATTAGTAAGGCGGCGATGAAGTCCCTTGCGTTTTGAGAAACGGTATTAAATGCTTCATCTTCAAAATCATAATCGGCTCTTGTTATATTAGCAAATGTTTCAGAATCTGTATCACCCATAAACGGAGATAGGCCGGATAACCTTCAATTAAAAGATATTAGTAATACAACTAATTAGAATTATCATGTGCAGGGTGTTCCATGTTCTTAGAATTTCCACAAACTCCCGAAATTATAAAAGAAAAAACGATTAGTAGTATACTCGCGACAAGAATTCAGACGACTTACGTCATACAAACAAATGAATAATTCATTATATTTTCATCAAAATATTTAAGAAACTGCAACTGATAGTAATAAAACTATATACTACACTAAAAGTTTGCATTATATATTGCACTAAATTGCAAGAAGTGACTGTTTTTAACGCGACCAAATATAGAAAATTACGTTGACAATAAAAACAAATGTGAAACATCAGCCGAGACGTAAGACGTCTGAATTCTTGACGCAAGTATAGTAACGTCTTGTCGATGTAATTGGTATTTACTATGTTTTATAGGGTGGTCACATTGATATCTAACCGTAAAATATACAGGGTGACTCAAATTGGAAAACAGTTGCACCTTTCGATGACTATTAAGATAAACCAAACAAATCCAAGTTAGCTCCTGCCGTTGTTGAAGTATTGAGACCAAAACTGAAAAGTGATTTTGGAAAATGTCATTTAGCGTCATTATTTGGTGGTGCCCATAATAAAAAAAACAACCGAAAGTAGTGGCCGTGTCTTTCAACGAAAATCGATTTCTCGTATATTCTTATCCCTCTGAACCACATTTCAGCTATATCTGTTATGAAATAATCACGCTAGACGGAATTTTGTAAAATCACTATTTATTTCAGTTTTTTAATAATTAATAGTCTGTTTTATAATTTGAGCCACCCTGTATATTTGCTGTTTCCTAGATGCCAACAGTGGATCATGAAAAACGAGTTACTTTGCTTTGGTAATTTGCAAATATATTTAAAGTAATCGCAATTTAATAATGCTTATATAGCTTTAAAAACAATTTCAATGTACAAAAAACAGGGAAGGACTACAAAATGTAACGGATGAATAAAACATTTCTTTAGCGTCGTCTAGGTTCTTTATAAATACCAAAAATCAACTTGATACCTATTTCCAAGAAAAAGTTGGCGGACACTCCTAGCGTACGTCAATGTCAATTTTATATTAATAAATTAATATAAAAATCTATACTCCTAGGTATAGCAAATGTTATACAAATACAATTTTCTGTAGAATCCAAAAATGCGATAATATAGAGGATGTTCCATTTAAAATAATATAAGTTTGGTTACTATGTCAAAAATGACATCTATACTTACACGAGAACCGGCATATTAAAGTTAATTTAAATCTCTAACATACGGATTCATCAACAAGGCGTAACGTTAGTCAGACTAGCGGAGGTTACGCGAAAAATTTACGCATCTGTTGCACTAATTTAAATAAAAAGCATACTCCTATTCACTACTATGTATAATACTTACTTTATGATATGTTAACTAATCCGTAGTACTGAAAAGTACAGTTTTGAATATAAATACTAAATATGCAATGGGAAACGCAAGGAACTAGAGGCCGAAGTTACGCGATTTTTAGACAGGTACAATACTGGGTCTAACTTTTGGCGCAAATATGGACGTAAATAAACAGCCTACCTAGCAACGCATGCTTCGCTACCTAGCAACGCATGTTTCGTGAATGAACGCAAAGCTGGTTAGGCCAACTAACGCGCTTTACACGGGCGTAAACTCGTTAGTCGGACTAGCGTACGCCCGTTTCATGAATCCGGGTGTAAGAATTTGTGGTCGTTCCATGCCCATAAAATGTTAGGAAACCCTGCAGTAATAGTCATATATACCCAACCGCCAAAAATTTAGAGAGTGACTCATGTTATAAACCCGCTCATAATTTATAACAGTCGACACAAAGAAACATGCATGCATCCCGTATATTTTTTCTATAAAATCGTGTGCCGCATATCTCTGAGAGTATATCCGAATACACAGCTTCTGCTGCAGCAGATACGCATGCGCCAGATTGCGCCTTCTATTGGTTGTGATGAACTGATGGATTCATCTGTTCATTTCTAGTGCTATCATGGGTGGGTATATCTTTCTGGCGGACAAAATTTCGGGTATATCCGCCAATTTCATTATAAATGTAACTAATTTATTTAGTCGCGTCAAATTAGCATTTCACTTGCGACTTTTTGCGGAGAGGTCCGATTGAGATGCGGTTTTCTGCAAAATGTTCAGGGAATTGTTTATAACAAAAGGTACATCTAACCTCTGTACGCTCGCAAATTTTTAATTGTTTATTTAACAAATGATCCATTTTTGTTGAACATATGGTAAATGTCACACACGATTCAACGAAAATGTTTGAAAAACGTTCTCTCGGGGGTTGTCGAGGTCCCTCTTTATCACTTTGGTGTTAGCTTTATTATTTATTGCTAAATTGTTGTAACTGGGCTAATTCACAAATTAAATACTCCACCCCCGAAATCACTAGAGAACCGGAATTTCAGGATTTCTGGCTTATTAAGGCAAACCATCGGCACAAGATTTTTGTAAATATAATTGTTTATTGTTCGATTGTTGCAACCTCGCTAATTAACAAATTAATAACTCTACTCCCGGATTCCCTAGGGAACCGGATTTTTTCCGGGATTTATGGCTTTTTAAGGCGAACCATCGGCACAAGAGTTTTGCAAATATAATTGTTCATTATTCAATTGCTACAGCCTGGCTAATTAACAAATTAATAACTCACAAACACGATTCAAAACTGCTTGTACAATGTCGAACTATTCTCTATGAACTTCTCTGTATTTCACACGCGTATGAGCAATTTTCCGGAAAAATAAGGGTTTTTCAGGTTGAGCAAAAAATTTGGGCAACAATCTCCAAGCGATAATATCGACCGGGTCTACAACGAATCGTTGGGATGAAGTTCAAAGTCTCTTACGCTCGTCAGACGAGAATTATTAATTTGTTAATTAGCCAGGTTGTAACAATTGAACAATGAACAATTATATTTGCATAACTCTTGTGCCGATGGTTCGCCTTAAAAAGCCAGAAATTCCGGAAAAATCCGGTTCTCTAGTGATTCCGGGAGTAGAGTTATTGATTTGTTAATTAGCCAGGTTGCAACAATTGGAAAATAAACAATGACGTGTAACAACCTTGTGCCGATGGTTCTCCCCATGATCCCAGAGTTATTGCAAAAAAATCTGGTTCTCTAACAATTCCTGGAGTAGAGTTATTAATTTGTTAATTAGCGAGGTTGCAACAATCGAACAATAAACAATTATATTTGCAAAAATCTTGTGCCGATGGTTTGCCTTAATAAGCCAGAAATCCAGGAAAAAATTCCGGTTCTCTAGTGATTTCGGGGGTGGAGTATTTAATTTTTTAATTAGCCCAGTTACAAAAATTTAGCAATAAATAATATAGCTAACACCAAAGTGATAAAGAGGGACCTCGAAAACCCCCGAGAGAACATTTTCCAGACATTTTCGTTGAATCGTGTGTGACATTTGACATATGTTGAACAAAAATGGGTCATTTGTTAAATAAACAATTAAAAATGCGCGAGCGTACAGAGGTTAGATATACCTTTTGTTATAAACAATTCCCTGAACATTTTGCAGAAAACCGCATCTCAATCGGACTTCTCCCCAAAAAGTTGTCCATTTTCACTATTTTCATGCTAATTTGACGCGACTAATTAGTGATTTTGTGTTCTTAAATATGGAGAATAATTGAAGCTCTACAGCGTATTCTCAAGATGATAAATACCCTAGTTTAACAAGTGAGGAATATCAGATGATGAAGGACTTAAACGCGAGGTCAAAATATTAGTATAGTGTAAATAATGTTGAAATGTATAGTTCATTAATAGAATGTACGTGAGTAGCATACAGGGTTGGAAATCGGTGATGGTCCATCTGCCGTTACATGAGAGCGACAAAGTAAAGTATAGAAATGCGTGCGATAGACAAGGATAACTATATTGACGACGTTTTAAAATCTAAATGTCACCGCCCGTTTCGTCATTCAACAAATAAAATCCACTCCCACTTTTATTTCAGCGACCAATCGCCATCTTCGCTCGGTTAGAAATGGGAGTGACTGCTCCGATGTTATTCTAATTTATAAAACGTCTTCCTATAGCCATACTTGTCTATCACACGGATTTCTATACTTTGCTTTGTCGCTCTCATGTAACGGACCATCACCGATTTCCAACCCTGTATATGTATAGTACAAAAAAGAGTGATACAGAAGTACAACTGCGAAACGGAAAATAGTGAAAACTCGCGGAATAATGGTATTTTAAAAATGAGTTTTTGACAAAAAATTGGGTTGCTTTATCTTACAAGATGAAACTTTGCCTAGAATATATATATACAAGGGTGCTTATGCGAATTATGCGTGACATAGGTGAATTTTCCGTGTAAATGAAATCGAAAAGAGTTTACTGATAGAAAAAGACGAAATAGTGATATGGCAAAGAAACTAAAATAAAATATAATTAAAAGCAGGAATCTGAAACGAAGAATATTTTGTTTTAACGAAATATGGATGAAGGTCATACGGAAGGGGTACGAGTGTTAATGTATGACCGTTATAGTGATAGTACTAGTGACCAATAGTGAATTAGTGCAATGTATTTTAAAGCCTTTTGTCCTTATGGATGCGAAATTCGCGAATATTTGCGCGATTTATTTAATGGTGGGAAAAGCTCTACTTCTAACGAATTTTGCCAACTAATACATTTTCTATCATTTTCACTATGAAACTATCATGGTAGATTGTCAGAAGCTCAAAACAAAGTTATTAACACCACATAATAATGAAAGTAGCAATAATATTTGTACTGTATTGCAAAATTTGTCAAAATTTGAGATTTTATCGCCATAAATAATTAAATCAGCAATTAAAAGTTGCAAAATTTGTGCAAAAATTGGTGAATTTCGCATCCATGATGACAAGACCTAAATCTGATATCCACGGAGTTGCGCATCAGGTAGGCGTAAGTGGATGGTGGTGGTGGACCATCGCCGTTCAAAAGGACGGCATTCTAATTTGTAGAGAGGATGGCACAGAGGGCACATTTAAAGTAAACTGTTAATGTGCTAAATTCACTCGACGTCAACTTATTTTTGATAATTTTGTGTGCTTTGAACTCTTCTCAAGTGGCACGCTAAGATAATCATACCACTCTCACCTTCCGTACTCATCTCTGTGCTGTGAATTAGTCACTCTCTATTATCTTCGACCTTGGGAAATTGATAATACAAAATAGAAACTTTAAATTTGGAAATAACCATCATTTTTATTATCTGCCTCGAAATTGGCACTCACTATTTCTACTAAAAATAATGGATGGTATGTAATACAATTATTTTTGTCATTTTTGTATATTTGTTATATCTGATCGCCTTCAAATTTAGTACGCCTATGAAATGTTACTCCTCGCACGCCTCGATCGTCGCGCTTGTCTACAAGTTAGTGATGACTCACTCTCTAGATTTTTGGCGGCTGGGTATAAGTGACTGAAGTTGTTTGTTGGAAATTTAACATCAAACTTACAGTACGTAACAGATGACTCCAAGGGACCACATATCCGATTCTACTCCAATGGGTTCGTAATTGATGATTTCAGGAGGGATGAATTCCGGTGTGCCAAAAAGTACTCGGATAGGATTGTTGGGGTTAAGTCTCTGGGCCAGCCCGAAATCTATAATTTTGATTTCGTGAGACGTCCTCGTGTGGCACATAATGTTTTCAGGTTTCAGGTCCAGGTGCACTACGTTCTGGGAGTGCATGTAGGCTACTCCTTCACAGATTTGTCTCATGAATAAAATACAGTCTTTTTCAGTAAGCGTGAAGTCGTCGGCCACCACTCGTTCGAAGAGTTCGCCTCCAGAAATACTGAAATTGATAAATTAACAGTTACGGTGAAGGCAGACAAAACGTAAAACCGATGTCCGACCGACTTTTATTCAAATGTACATGCTTTTGCAATAATAATGACACTCCCTCAAAACAGATTTTGAGTTTCTGAACTTCTGGAAGTCCTGAGCAGAAATTTCATTAAATTTCTGTTGATGAGTGAAACAACTAAAAGCTAATATAAAAAGTTTAAAGTAGATTTCATTACGAATACGTCAGCAGTTACAAATAAATCGCAAAATTTATTTTAAAGAGTGCCATTATTATTGCAAACGATTGTACCTATTATTGGATATATACAAAAATAAAATACTCGACTAGTCTCTACATGATTTGTTTATAGTACGAAGTTCATCCTTATCTCATTGAGCCATGTTCTTAAATATTAGGGATGCAGGTAGAAAACTGAAGTATACATAAGAAGTGTATCTCTTTGTATTTAACCACTCACTATTCAGCTACAGTTAACTACAGTCCTATATTAGATCCAGAATAATATTATAACATATAATATTTATAAAGTGTTGACACTGATATTAAAGTTATTTTAATATTTAAATCTGCGTTATTTTTCCACATAAACCTAATAGGTTATGGGCCCAGGTCACTTGACGGGTTAGTGTATACAGTGTGATAATTTTTGCCAATGTGTGGCAATGGAATTTCAAAGGTGCTGGACGAATAGAAATCTAAAGTACTTAATGAAGAGTGGCAGCAACTAGAGTGCATGGCTAAAAGTGTAATTGTGAAATATCTCAGTGATACTATGAAAAACAAACTATGCCGTTATTTGCAACCATTGAGGACGCTGAAAGAACTAGGAACAATTTGTACTGCTACAAGAAGATGCTCCAAGAACAAAGAAAACTTCAGATGAGTGGTGAAAACTGGTGTTTCCATCACAGCGATTTAAGATGTACCTACCATAAACATCACCACTAACTGAGGGGTTGTAGGATTTTTTTTTGTCAACGTCCTGTATGCTGAGATGGTATCTTACAATTTGTATTTGTATATTGCATCCAGGAAGCAGGTATGACAATCCTTTTCAATAAATCAAGTGGGGTAAGCATTAAAAAGGCACCGAACTAATTTTGATGGGTAAGTCTGTTAACAATATTAAATAAAATTAGATTTGAAACCTTGTGTTAAACAAATAAATTTAGCTACAAATTTACAATACGATAGAAATATAAACTTAGGTCAAGTAGCAAAACAAAAAATTCTTAGACATTAAGAAATTATAAGTAGCTAAAAGTAATAGCGATTATAATAATATTTATGCCACTAATTCAATTTGTGAAGCATGTATTTATAGTAAACAAATAAAACTTCCTTTTTCAAAAGCGAAGGATAAAAATCAATTATTAGTAAATAAAAAAAAAAATTACTAATTTTGCATTTATTATGATATGATGTTGCATATTAACAATAAACTTATAATATCTCGAAAACCATAAAAGATACGTATTTTGTATAATACATTTCTGAAAAGCTCAGTTAACGCTTGCAACATATACAGGGTGTTTTATTTAAAAAAAAAATAATAATAATCGATGAAGTCATATGATCTACATAGTTCACCATGTATACATAAATGTGATATCAAGGAATGCAAACTTAAAACTAAAAATTAAAGAGGATTTTTCCCGAAATGTTGTAGTTAATGAATCATGAATTTTATTCCAGAAGTGGTATTCACACTGTATAAACAGACCTTTGTTTATAATACAATCAGATATCTGTGTTTCAGAAATTGCTCGTACTTTGATAGTTACAGCAGATTTACCAAAAGTTATTTTAACTGAAATTTATCTGATAAATTGTTTAAAACTTTACAAATTAACAAAACTGATGTGGTACAATAAAAAAAAAACTAGTAATAAAATATTTCAAAATTTTGATTACACATGTACGCCTATAATAAATAACGTAACAATAAATTTGTTATAAAATCGTATAAAGATATTCTTAGTAGCTATGAAGCTAACGATTATATGGTATGGGTTAATAAATCCGAGAAATGTATCATAGCTCGGGATGTAATAGTTGATGAGAAAAATAATAAAATCTCTCGATCGCCCTTAAATTATAATAAAGAAGTCAATCCAATACAAACTAATAAATGTGACTTACCGTCTACAAATAAATTAGTAAGTCTACAACTAATAAATAAATCTTGTCTAACCAAGGCAGATATGGTTGAGAAAATGGAAACCTCTGTGACACCAGAAATAAATAAAACTGACTTATCAACGCAGTTAAATTGGTAAAAACTCACTTACAAAAGCAGTTAAATTGGTACCATGATTAAATAAATCTGTCTTAACCAAAGCAGATATCTACTAAAACTGACTTAATCAAAGCAGATACTAAATCTAAATCTGTCTTAACCAAAGCAGATATCTACTAAATCTGTTTTAATCAAAGCAGATACTAAATCTAAATCTGTCTTAACCAAAGCAGATACGTATATTAAATCTGACTTAACCAAAGCAGATACTAAATCTAAATCTGTCTTAACCAAAGCAGATATCTATTAAATCTGACTTAACCAAAGCAGATATCTACTAAATCTGACTTAACCAAAGCAGATAATAAATCTAAATCTGTCTTAACCAAAGCAGATATTATATAAAACTAAATGTGTTCTAATCAGAGAGCAGATACTAAAACTAAATTTGTTTTAATTAAAACAGATACTAAATTTATCTTAACCAAAACAAATAATAAGTTTGTCTTAACCAAAGCAAATAATCAGTTGGGTGCACAATTAATAACTTAAAACTAAAAAGGCAAATGGCTTAAAAATGTCCTAGACCCTCCTGTAAAGATCTTAATGATATATTTGAAAACTTTAATAGGCAATTAATGTATGCCAATTCAATAAAAACAAATACATAAAAACTATAATGAAATCTAAATAGTCAAGATAGTCTTATGTGAGGGCAAGCACTAAAAGACGAATTTAATTAACTTAATAAAATCTGGTCTCTAGTACCAAAGCCCCAAAATAAAAATATATCTATACAGTTGTATACATATAGGTGTTTAGAATAATTCAATCATGATATATTTGGTAATCCAAATAAGTAAATATAAAGCTCGGCTCGTAGCTCAAGACTTTATTCAGCAATATTTAACCGACTATAATGGACAATTTATTAATCCATCAAATGGATATTAAAACAGTTTTTCTTAGTGTTTTTAAAAGAAGAAATATATATGGGAGTGCCTGGTGGAATAAAAGCTGATTCCTAATCAGTTTGTAAACTAAACAAATCATTATATGGTTTAAAACATTCTACACTTTGCTGGGTTGAATGTTTTAACTTGAATAACTTGGTGTTGAAAGGACATAATTTTAAAAGTTCTCCAGCCAACTGTTGTTTATACTTCTTAGATAAGGGACATATTAAGGAAAATATTTATGTTTAGGCGATCTTCTAAGACTCACACAATAATTAATAATGAGGAATTTTAAAAATTGTTTAATGAATCAAAATTAAAAGAAATAAATAAAAAGTTATCTTAGATCAAAGTTCCTATGTAAAAACTATTTTAAATAAATATAGCATGAATGATTGTAAGACTGTTAGTACACCTTTATTAAACAAACTAAATTATACCAAATTAAATTCGGAAGAAACCTGTAATTGGTTTTGTAGAAATTGAATTGGTTACTTAATGTATGTAATTCTACGAACACAGTCAGATGTATGTACATCAATAAAATTTATTAAGCAGGTATCAAAATAAAAAATTATAAAGAACTGTGACAATGCCTGAAACGAATTTTGAGATACATTAAAAGCTCAATTAATTAAGTGTATAAACGCAGTATTTATAATCATATATTATTTTTGTAGACTCTGACTGGAGAAAAATTAAATCGATTAAAAAAAAAATAAAACACGAGTTACATTTTTAAGTTATTTGAAAACAATACAATATATTGTAACACAATACGACAAAATTCAGTGGTGGCTTCATCTACAGAGGCTAAGTACAGAGCCCTTTTTCTAAGGGGTCCGAGAACTGTTGTGGCTTAAATCACTTTTAAGTGATGTGAATATAAATCTGTCAGAGCTTATAACCATTTATGATATTGTATATATATTGCTAAAAAAATCGAATAAGTCACAAATATTCAAAACATGTTGATATAAAATATCATCTCTAAGAGAACAAATTGAATAAAAAATAAAATTTGTTTATATTCCTACAGGTGAGCTATTGGCACATGCTTTTACAAAACAACTTCCACCTCCAAAATTCCTTGAATTTCGACGCCAAATGGGCTTGGAGGATACTTTGGAGTCTCTGGCCTGGTTGGGTTTTGAGGGTTTTTCCCAATCCATGCAGCAAATGTTGGGCCAGCTTTTAACACATCTCTTCCCCAGATCCACGTGCTAGTATCTACGTGTGATGATAATAAGTGCAACAGTGTCTGACTATTTTTTTGAGTGGGCGTATTGGATATATACAAAAATAAAATACTCGACTAGTCTCTACATGATTTGTTTATAGTACGAAGTTCATCCTTATCTCATTGAGCCTATGTTCTTAAATATTAGGGATGCAGGTAGAAAACTGAAGTATACATAAGAAGTGTATCTCTTTGTATTTAACCACTCACTATTCAGCTACAGTTAACTACAGTCCTATATTAGATCCAGAATAATATTATAACATATAATATTTATAAAGTGTTGACACTGATATTAAAGTTATTTTAATATTTAAATCTGCGTTATTCTTCCACATAAACCTAATACCTATAACCGACACACGGGAAATTTTACTGAATGACGGCGATGTCGTTGTAAAGAACGTATCTGTTTAATATCTAATAATATTTATTCATGTCAGCTTTTACAGGATATGAAACATCAAAACTAACGAAATATACAGTAAAAAATTACAATAATATTACAATAATAAAATTGAATTCAGTTCCCTGTATAAGTATAAAATTTTTGTAAACTATAAAAACAATGTTTTAGCAGGAATGAGCGAAACACGCAAATTTCATTGTATATACCACATGTTCAATATGATTGTTCCAGTTGAGATGTTCATCAATAGCTAACCCTAACAAATTTTGTAGTGTCAACTTTGTTAATAATAGAATTATTTCATGTTACTATATCAGGATTTCCGCGGCGGTAGTGTATACAGGGTGTCTGTGAAAGGTTGAGAAATTTCGGAGTTGGAGATACTGGCGACCAAAAAAAGTCGATTGAGCCACATATGCCTTCTCCGAATGTTGCTGGTTTCAAAAATACAGGGCGTTCAATGCTAGAATTTTATTTTGAACCTCAATAATTTTGAAACCAGCAACATTCGGATAAGGCATATTTGGCTCAATCCACTTTTTTTGGTCACCAGTGTCTCCAGCTCCGAGATTTCCCAACCTTTCACAGACTTTATATATAATTATATTTTTTTATTTTGATTTAAAGGAATTAATTATGAGTTTATTAATAGAGCACCACATATAAAATTGTTGAAGTGTTAAGTTGACTTTATTTTGAAGTTCATCTGGAGATGAGGCAGTAATGCAGATTGTAGTAGCATATTCTGCATATAATATAACGCCGATATTTTCTGATCAATATTGATCCATGTCATTGACAAACAAAATATGTGGCACTCCAAGATTAACCTGGCACGGATTGGAAAAATATTGGTTTATTTTTACTATAACTGTACGATCTGACAAAAAAGAACTCATTAGTTGGTTGTCTTATGCCTAAGTCTATCAATTTTTTTATTACAAAATTCTTATTGACGCAGTCGAAAGCTTTTGATAAGTCAAAATATACCGTTAAGGCATACAAGTTTTTATCAAGCGATTCGTATATGTGATTTATTAGTGGAAAAACCGTAGTATTTGTGGTCGAAAACCGTGCTGATTATTACTTAAAAGATCGTGTTCGTTAATAAAAGTATATAGGTATGCCAATAAACTATTTTTTTCAAATAATTTTATCAGGTAGCAGAGTAATAGGTTTATAGTTGAGATATACAGGATTAGAAAAGCCTGATAGTCCATTTGCCTTTACGTGAAAGGGACAAAGTAAGTCTTAGAAATTCGTGCAATAGACAAGGATGACTATATTGACGACGTTTTAAAATATGATGTGCTCGGTTAGAAGTGGAAGTAACTGCGCAGATGTTATTCTAATAATTCATAAAGCGTCTTCTTATATCCATCCTTGTCTATCGCACAGATTTCTATACTTTACTTTGTCGCTCTCATATAACGGCAGATGGACCATCACCGATTTCCAATCGTGTATACTTGATATACTTGGTTTATGTATGTGAACATACATATGAAGAAACAGCGAGTTCAATTGCCGGTCATCTCACCTATGGCATACTGATGAGAGCTAACAAGCCGGAAACCAGTGTATGTCTGGTGTAGTGGCCGACAAGGCTGTTCACACAGATACTGCAGGTGTAATTCAATGACAGTCGGGGCATTAGTCCGCGAAGTAGTTGTTACCTGCAGTATCATTAACTGATACTATAAGTCTATAGTTCTCAACCGAATCAGTTTCTCCGTTTTTGTGAAGTTGCATTGCGTTTGCCACCTTAAGGGCATCTTATAAAATATCCGACTGAATTGACAAATTAAATATGTAGCACAACGGATGTATTATAGGTATATTGAAAGAAAGAAATATACTTTAAAACTTTAATAGATAAATTGTCTGATTCACTTGATGAAGTGTGAAACTTGTAAACATTTTGCATGGCTAAGTTAATAATACCGTGAAAATCAGTTATAAGAAGATTCAGCATGTTCCTTTATTTTTTTGGTTTCGTACATATATATGTATTAGCGGATAATAGAACGTATTTTTATTTTTTTCACAGTTGGCAAGATAAAGAATAAATAATTTAGTTAAGCAATGTCTAGTAACACTTACTATTCCATGATCATAACCATATCTCTGGGATTTTCGAAAGCAGCTGCCAATTGCAGGAGCTTCTGATGTCTCAGAAGATTCATGATGTCGATTTCGTCTTGTACCTTATCTCTATCTTTGGAAGTTCTGCATTTAATGAACTTAGCTGCCAATTTTTGGTTCGTGGCTTTGTCAATTACTTTGTGAACGACGCCAAATCGTCCTTTTCCTAATTCTTCTAATACCTCGTAACGATCTTTGAATTCTGGACCCGGTTCTATAGAGACTATTCTTGGTTCAAAGCTACTGGATTCGTCTGGAAAAAATATACACTCACAGTAAATTCAAAATAGATAAATTGTTTAAAAAAACTTCTAAAGTGAACATATGTTATGTCAAAATTTTGCAACGCGCAAGCTAAATAAAGACGGAAAGATAATTTTATAATGACCCATTTGTATCATTTGCAATTTTTTACAAGCTATACTTGTATTAAGAGTTGCCCCAAATTTGAAAATAAATAGGTACTAAATAGTTATTTATGCAACAAGTGCCAAAAGCAAGTGTTTATTGGACAACACGTCGACTGCAACATTTTTTGTACGAGTTGCATCCAATATTTTTTCTACATTAATGCAAAAATCAAAAACTCTTTATTTAGGTGGCACTAAATGTTTGGAAAAAATGCGTAATTTAATAGCAAAATATTTAATAACTAATTATCATCATCGATTTGCATTGAGAAAGTTAGGAACTAATATGTTAGGAACAATTCTCTAGCTAGTAAAACACAAAAATATTGTTTGTAATTCAATTATATTCAGAGTAAACTAATTTTATTTTTAATATAATCATTTTCTAATAATTTCGTATTATTGAAAATAATATAAAATATGCAATTGCTTAAAATGCAATACAAACACAGAAAATGGATTAAATATGGCGTCGATTTGAACGTTTTTGTTTGTCATGGTTACAAAGCACTGTAGTAGGATGACAGATGAGGCCAATAAAGAAGCAATTTTTTCACTAAATATAATTCAATAAAGTATTGTTTTTTGCATGAACGTAGAAAAAATATATTAAATAACTATGTAAATTTCCTTATCGTCTTTATTAAAATTATTCGCACAAATGTAAGTAGGTACCTATAAATCAAAAATGTATCAACCATATTTGATTAGGTAGCTAGAATTTATAAACAACTAGACATATTTATTACCCAATAACGTATCCATTATACTTCAGAATTACAAAAATAACACCCACTGCACGATATGTTTAAAAAGAACCACTAAATATAATGCACGGTACAACTAAAATATATTATCTAAATGTACATATTTACATTCACAGCGAGCATATAAATTTGTCAACCATAGCGTTAAGAGCAAGTTAAATACAATAAAATTAAATGTTTTTGTCCTTCCAGTGTTAGATTAACAAAAACATTGGCTTATTTTTTAACAGATAACAGATAATGGATGAGTTTAATTCTAAAAAATGAGTTTGCGAAATTGTTCTATACAATGCAGGTAATTCGAAAATAATTCACTTTAAATTTCCTAGACCAATTTCAAATTCCTAGTTAATAAAATCGTTAAAGGTAGGTACGTTTCCTTCTGACATTTTTTTATGTACGCGATACAAAAGAAAGCCGCATACTATTTACTACAGAAGATTGAACACTACTAATTATCACTTTTACATTAATTGCTGGTTCGGACAATAACATTTTCCCTGAAACTTTCATAGCTTGATTAATTATTGTAGATTGATTTCAGAAGTGAAACTACCTCATTGTTTATTTAATTAATTATTCTAATAGAAATTGGTACGTATTATTGAGAATGACAAGGCATGCTCTTTCAATTGTTAACTCATCTTATTATTAGCTTTTGTAACATTTTTTACTGTTTAAGAAAGGTATTTTAAGCTAATATGTATCAAATCTCCTACAATTCCTATCAATGAAGTCATATGTATGTTCTCTGATACCAAACATCTAGGTATGCTAATGAACATCCACAGACAAAACTCTATTCAATAATTATCTAAAATATTTTTAATATATTTACTAACCTCTGGAGTGGGAACTCGAAATTCAACCACAATAATTGAGATCTCACTTATTTCTACGTTTTATTAGGATCGCTTCATCAGGTGGCCTCCTTTAACTTGAGTCAAATATCTAACTATAAAGATGATTATACCAATAAATTAAAATTATTTGAAATTGAATGTCAAAATGAAATATCGACAACGTCAAACTGATTAACTGTCAATGAATATCATAACAACCTACTAAAATAAATAAAAAAATTTTACCTTTTTTGCATAGTTTTTTTTCTTATATTTTTAGGTATTAACAATATTGTGTGAAACTAACTACTCAGTGGACAAAAGCCCCAACCTGCGTTGAATTACACCCACAATATCTACCCATATATTCCTTATTATTAGCTTTGTAACATTTTTTACTGTTTAAGAAAGGTATTTTAAGCTAATATGTATCAAATCTCCTACAATTCCTATCAATCAAGTCATATGTATGTTCTCTGATACCAAACATCTAGGTATGCTAATGAACATCCACAGACAAAACTCTATTCAATAATTATCTAAAAAATTTAATATATTTACTAACCTCTGGAGTGGGAACTCGAAATTCAACCACAATAATTGAGATCTCACTTATTTCTACGTTTTATTAGGATCGCTTCATCAGGTGGCCTCCTTTAACTTGAGTCAAATATCTAACTATAAAGATGATTATACCAATAAATTAAAATTATTTGAAATTGAATGTCAAATGAAATATCGACAACGTCAAACTGATTAACTGTCAATGAATATCATAACAACCTACTAAAATAAATAAAAATTAATAAAAAATTTACCTTTTTGCATAGTTTTTTCATATATTTTAGGTATTAACAATATTGTGTGAAACTAACTACTCAGTGGACAAAAGCCCCAACCTGCGTTGAATTACACCCACAATATCTACCCATATATTCCTTATTATTAGCTTTTGTAACATTTTTTACTGTTTAAGAAAGGTATTTTAAGCTAATATGTATCAAATCTCCTACAATTACTATACACAATATTGTTAATACCTAAAAATATATGAAAAAAAACTATGCAAAAAAGGTAAAATTTTTTTATTAATTTTTATTTATTTTAGTAGGTTGTTATGATATTCATTGACAGTTAATCAGTTTGACGTTGTCGATATTTCATTTTGACATTCAATTTCAAATAATTTTAATTTATTGGTATAATCATCTTTATAGTTAGATATTTGACTCAAGTTAAAAGAGGCCACCTGATGAAGCGATCCTAATAAAACGTAGAAATAAGTGAGATCTCAATTATTGTGGTTGAATTTCGAGTTCTACTCCAGAGGTTAGTAAATATATTAAATTTTAGATAATTATTGAATAGAGTTTTGTCTGTGGATGTTCATTAGCATACCTAGATGTTTGGTATCAGAGAACATACATATGACTTCATTGATAGGAATTGTAGGAGATTTGATACATATTAGCTTAAAATACCTTTCTTAAACAGTAAAAAATGTTACAAAAGCTAATAATAAGGAATATATGGGTAGATATTGTGTGTGTAATTCAACGCAGGTTGGGGCTTTTGTCCACTGAGTAGTTAGTTTCACACAATATTGTTAATACCTAAAATATATGAAAAAACTATGCAAAAAGGTAAAATTTTTTATTAATTTTTATTTATTTTAGTAGGTTGTTATGATATTCATTGACAGTTAATCAGTTTGACGTTGTCGATATTTCATTTTGACATTCAATTTCAAATAATTTTAATTTATTGGTATAATCATCTTTATAGTTAGATATTTGACTCAAGTTAAAGGAGGCCACCTGATGAAGCGATCCTAATAAAACGTAGAAATAAGTGAGATCTCAATTATTGTGGTTGAATTTCGAGTTCCCACTCCAGAGGTTAGTAAATATATTAAATTTTAGATAATTATTGAATAGAGTTTTGTCTGTGGATGTTCATTAGCATACCTAGATGTTTGGTATCAGAGAACATACATATGACTTCATTGATAGGAATTGTAGGAGATTTGATACATATTAGCTTAAAATACCTTTCTTAAACAGTAAAAATGTTACAAAAGCTAATAATAAGGAATATATGGGTAGATATTGTGGGTGTAATTCAACGCAGGTTGGGGCTTTTGTCCACTGAGTAGTTAGTTTCACACAATATTGTTAATACCTAAAATATATGAAAAAACTATGCAAAAAGGTAAAATTTTTTATTAATTTTTATTTATTTTAGTAGGTTGTTATGATATTCATTGACAGTTAATCAGTTTGACGTTGTCGATATTTCATTTTGACATTCAATTTCAAATAATTTTAATTTATTGGTATAATCATCTTTATAGTTAGATATTTGACTCAAGTTAAAGGAGGCCACCTGATGAAGCGATCCTTATAAAACGTAGAAATAAGTGAGATCTCAATTATTGTGGTTGAATTTCGAGTTCCCACTCCAGAGGTTAGTAAATATATTAAATTTTTTAGATAATTATTGAATAGAGTTTTGTCTGTGGATGTTCATTAGCATACCTAGATGTTTGGTATCAGAGAACATACATATGACTTCATTGATAGGAATTGTAGGAGATTTGATACATATTAGCTTAAAATACCTTTCTTAAACAGTAAAAATAATTTTTGTTGTAGTTTAAATTTTTACTTAGGCATATTTATTCATTTATTATAATGCCAAATTGTTTTTAGCTAATTAAATATGAGATGAATACAATATGGCCCATAAAGAACCAGAACACTTATTAGCTTTATAGATTTGTTGAACCTATTATTATGTCAATCCGGTTGATCTTACTTACGGCCGGTTTCATAATCAAATTTAAAGTTACTTTAAATTTAAAAGGATCTTTAAACTAAATATGTAGTTTCATAACAAAACCAAAGTTTAAAGCCACTTTAAAGTTAAAGCGCCGTTTTCGAGACATACGTCAGTAATGTGACTTTAAGTACAACCTAACCTAATATTTTGGTACCCATTTGTGTAGTTACTTGAGATAGAAAAGACGAAAAAGATAAAGAGAATATATTTCTCATCATCAAGCTCTAGTTCTTCAGAAGATGAAGAAATATTTGTGCAGAGACAAAAATTATATAGAAAACGTCGTCCTTGATTTGAAATGTATGATGAATTAAATTTCTTTGACCGATTCAGATTAACAAAGAATAACATCGAAATTGCCCGCCTTTTTCGGGTTGCATAGTGCACAGACTATGAAAGAAATAAGCAAAATCAACCTCTCCAGTTCTACCACAACATAATAAATATGACGTTTTGGTATTTACTTAAAGTAATAAATGGAAACGTTTATGAAACCCAAACAGATTTAAAGGCAACTTTATTATAAAGTATCCTTTAGTTAAAGTGACTTAAACGGTTTTTTTATGAAACCGACTGTTAATGACTTTAACTGTACATGTAAAACGTATGAAAAGACTGAGCATCTGAAGCAACCTTTAGTGGCGTATACTTTGCTTGTGGCGAACATCTGTGGCAAATGGCAAGTAGGACGGGATATGCGTCACATCGTTATATATGACACATTTTTTTTTTGAAGGTTTGAACACACATAAAAGTGGAACAATTTAGGAAAATTTGCCGAATTCCACCATGCACGAACGGATCTGGACCGCTAGCGGATTTGATAAAGAAAATTTGAGAGACGCGACCTGTACGTTGATGGGCGACAACAGACTGAAAGTCTGCAGGTCTGATCCAGAGAAAAATCCTTGGACTCCATTCGCAGATTAGACCTTTCAAATAAATGATCCGTGTATGAATAGCTAATATCAACGAATGTAGAACGTTAACGAATCAAGGAACTATACTAATCCACATTTTTCGAGGCAATCACATTGTACTTACTTTGATGTGTAATGGAAAACTGGCAAAGATTGGCTAGCTCCGAATGCTGCTCGACCAGGGCAATGTTCATTCGTCCGCACGCACAAACATGTCATGTGCGGTAGCCGCGCGAAATGGATATGTAGCTTTAAGGCAAACGACTCAATAAGCCTCTATAAAATTGGTCTGAATAACAAGGCCAGGTACAGGCTGTGGCAGCGCAAATGAGGATTTGGTACATATCCTCTATGACTGTGTCTGTCTAATGGTCAAGCTACACAAATATCTTAGCACAGCATATCTTTCTCTTCAAGATGTTAGAGGGATTCAACTAGAGCTAGTGCTGGCTTTTGCACACAGTACTTATCTACGAATCTGCTTTAAACTCTACAACTAGCGGCATGCACAATGGGTCTTCAGGTCTGAGTGCTACGGGTTAACTTCAGGAGACAACTACTCTGCAGGCTCATGATTATACTAACATTGGATTACACCTGAAAAATCTATAGCAAATAGCCAAAATCATTAGTGAGACCTGGACTGTTTGTTGTAGATTTTCCAAGTGTAATCCAATGCTGGTCTGATTTTCAATGGTACGTACAGCATTGTAGCTCTGTGTTTTGTGACACCTCAGGTCCAACATGGTAGCTAGTAACCACTAAATGTAGTTGCTATGTAGATCGCTTATTAAATGTTTAAAATCATTTGTGTTCGTAGAAAATACTTTGAGACAATTCAAGAATACGAGGCTCTTAAAGCAATAGTCAACCTTAGAAATATCGCATTATTTGCAAAACATACGGAATAATTAAATTATGAGAGCAAAACGGTTCTGCAAAAATGTAAGGTACTTACTGTGTTCCTCTAATTGAACTATATCCGACTCAAGACTAGGTTTGCTGTAGCCGTGTATGTTAAGGGCTCGAACTCTGAAGACGTATCGTCCACCAGGTTGCAGCCCTCTTACTACATAGCTCAAGGAGTGGCACTCCTCCACATCTGTGGTCCAAATATCGCTTCCGACCAAGCAGTACTCGACAGCATAACCGTTGACAATTTTGCCTCCATCGTAGGGGGAACTGCTCCAGGCAACAGTGACGCTGTCCGAATCGGCTGTGATGCATGGCGTCCCACTAGGGGGATCTGGTGGGCCTGAAAAGAAATATAGAATTTGATAATGAGTCGTTAATTTTCTATGTTAAGGAACTGCTATAGATAAATGATGTTTATGGGATGTATAAGGGTAAGGGATGGAATTAAATAACAAATTTTTGTTTTTTTTTCAGAAATTATTTAGACATGCTATTCCTGTTATTAGGATGTATAGTTAGATATTTTACTCAACTTAAAGGAGGCCACCTGAAGAAACAATCTTATAATTGCACAAATAGATCAGATTTCATCTATTGTGGTTGAATTTTCAAGTTCCCACTGTCAAAAGTGAAAATTAGATATTTATAGAGTGTTTTCATTAAACCAGGTTAGTAAATTTAGATAGATCAATTTCTTTAGATAATTATTGAATAGAGCTTTGTTTGTGGAATTGCTCATTAGCATACCTAGATGTTTGGTATCAGAGAACATACATATGACTTCATTGATAGGAATTGTAGGAGATTTGATTTATATTAGCTTAAAATACCTTTCTAATACAGTAAAAATGTTACAAAAGTTAATAATAAAGAATATATGGGTAGATATTGTGGGTGTAATTCAACGCTGGCTGGGGCTTTAGTCCACAGAGTAGTTAGTTTCACACAATATTATTAATACCTAAAAATATATAAAAAGATATGTCTCCTCTAATAACATAAGGTTGACTGTCAGTGCAAGATCATGCGTGATGACTTTCATAATCAATTTTCGACACTTATACGTACAAAATTAGGGAAAATGTTTATAATGTACCAATCTACAGAGTGTCACCTAACGAATGTTACCTATTTCAAGAGTATAATCTAAAACCCAAATGGTGTAGATTTAACCAAACTTGCTTAAACAGAAAATGTTGCAAAAAAGTTACAGGGTGTTAAAGTTTATTTTTAGTTAACCGATATGAGCAAAATTTGCTGTTGCATAGTTTCTCTTCATGAAGTATGCAGTGATTGTGATGTTCCTATTAGGTTAAATCATACAGGGCGTTCATTTTATTACAACCCTTTGTGAATGTCGCAATATACTACGATTGAGTCTAAATATAACATTGCTGCTCCTCGTGAATAAAAAACAATATAAAATTAATTTGAATACAAACCGAATAACGAAATTAAGTAATATTAAGAAATTTATAAAGCTAAAGTTGAATGATGTAAACTGGGTAAGTCCAAGATAGATGACCATATTTAATATTTCTTTCATTTAACGATAAATATCGGTACCATAATATGTCAGTTATACATCCACATCTGTGTTGTAATAACACAAAAATAATGGTATTGCTTTTTACTACAATACCGTGTGAAAAGTAAATAAAGTTAAGTGAAGTAGTTTTGAGATGTTACATGATCAATCTGTATTTCGTTTTTTTGCATCAGATCTTTAGCTGAAATTAAATATACAAGTAAAACACAATATGAAGTTTTGCCTAAACTTTAAATAGTTTCCTTTACCTATTTTTTCTACGAACTAACGGAATGGCCATCTCTCCCTGGCAAATGAAGTGAATTGGTTACCTCAATTTTTGGTGAGATTGACAGCAATCTGTATTATTTTATCAGATGCCAAAGAAGTACATAACATAATCTAAATAATTTCAAGGTTCATGGACGCAAGACATTTTTTCCGTGCTGTCAAGGCTGTTAAAAATGGTTCCTTTATTAGAAATGGTTCTACGATTATCTATACCATTCCATAAGAAAAACCTTCGAAAGACGAAATTAAAAACTGAAATAAATATTGAGACGTTAACACACATATATAACATAACACAATAAATGTTAGTTTGCAAAGTATTATTTAATTTATTTGTTGTTCGATTAAACAAAAAAACACATTTCTTACTACGGCCAACTATCCCATAGTGATATGGCCATCTCTCCCACGGTATGTGGGAGACATGTCCAATAAACAATGTACCAGAACATTTTTCTCGTTAGGATATTTAAACTCGAACTATCGTCAAAAATATTTCTTTATGGCCATTTATCCCGGACTCAAACAAAGTTGTCACATCTGGTTATGAAATGTTCTGTTAATTAGAAATTTTTTGTTTTTATTGTGTTGATCTAAATAGGAGATATTAAAAAAGTATTGTTCACTCTATTACGGCAAGGTACATCTACATTTAAGTACACTGGCGGTGTGAGTTACCTACGGGCGCTATTTCTTAATCTCAGACGATCGGTAACTTATATATAACAAGTGATTGTTGAATATGAATTAATGAATTAGTTATTGAAAACGTTATTAAAACAACTAATATCTGTAACCATTTTCAAAAAATAATGCGCATAGAATAAAACTTGCAAGCGAAAGACAATCACTTATTTTAGAAACGTATAACATACAAAAAAGAATATGTTGAGAATAATAAAGTATATTTTGATGGCAAACTATATTGAAGTATATATAAATAGGTGTAAGATGTAACAAGTAGCTTAATTAGTTGAAAAGGTTCAACTAATTTTAAGATCAAAGTTCAGCACCAGTGGCAAATATATTTTCGAGATACAAGATGTTACATTTCTAAACACATATAAAAAAACATTAACACCCTGTCGAAAATTCAAGCACCTGTTTTATTGGACATTGAAACTGACTGCAGAGTTATTACTGTTAAATAATTTAACTCATATTGCCTTATTAGCATTTTAGCCATAAACTTAAACTTTTTTCAAGTTTAACTAATTAGGGAAACCGATGAGTAGCACCTTCTTAAAGAAGCGCTGCGTGACTGAATCAGATAATCACTTTCTTCTGTTTTAAATGCTTTACATTTTGCAATTAGGTATTATTTTATATAGCACAGCAAAATTAATGAATGTTCTATGTGAATAATTTTCATAACAATAATTGTTTTCACAATACAATGGAAAACAAGGTCAAAACGTAAATAATTTATTTTCTGATAAATTCCAATAATCTACATGACTAATTAATTAATGAATAATAATCTATTTTAATGCAACTAAAATGTTGCAATATTTATGTTTATTAAAATACAATGTCAATAACAAACACAAATATGACAATTATTGTCGTTATACTATTTAGTAAAGGTGGGTATTACTAAATAGTATAACGACAATCGTCATATTAAAAGTATCGGATATATTTCAATGTTCTCAATATTTATTTCTCTGAAGTAGCCAATAATTACGATAATTATACAGGGTGTCCGAAAATGATGAGCAAAAAATTCAGGGGATAATTCTAGACCGAAATTCAAAAAAGATTATTTCGAAAACTGTTACTCTTAACGACTTCAATAAGGTATACCTTTTTCAGATATAACAGGTAGGAGAATTGATTGTTTCAATAGTCAGATGGATAGACTAAGCAGCAAAAAAGTTCTGCCGTTTAAAAGAAACATGATGCATGTAGGTCGTTATGATATTCATTGACAGTTAATCAGTTTGACGTTGTCGATATTTAATTTCATTTTGACACTGTCGACATTCAATTTCAAATAATTTTAATTTATTGGTATAATAATCTTTATAGTTAGATATTTGACTCAAGTTAAAGGAGGCCACCTGATAAAGCAATCCTAAAAATGCAGAAATAGGTCAGATCTCATTTATTGTGGTTGAATTTCGAGTTCCCACTCCAGAGGTTAGTAAATAGATTAAATTCTTTAGATAATTATTGAATAGAGTTTTGTCTGTGGATGTTCATTAGCATACCTAGATGTTTGGTATCAGAGAACATACATATGACTTCATTGATAGGAATTGTAGGAGATTTGATACATATTAGCTTAAAATACCTTTCTTAAACAGTAAAAAAATGTTACAAAAGCTAATAATAAGGAATATATATGGGTAGATATTGTGGGTGTAATTCAACGCAGGTAGGGGCTTTTGTCCACTGAGTAGTTTAGTTTCACACAATATTGTTAATACCTGAAAATATATGAAAAAATCGGCTACTTTATTGGTTCTTGGCGGAGGTGATATCACACAGAGGATGGAAGAGTTCTACAGTTGCAGAAGAATACATAGATAATAACATCAATTAAAAAAAGTAAGAACATTTTAACTAGGCCATCGCAGTGATACAAATTTTACCATATCAGAATATAGCCCTAATATGCCTTCTGGAGCAGAAATTATTATCAAATATTGTTAAAACTGTTCTTTCACCATCCAAATTACGAATGCTAACAAATACATTTTTTACCTTTATTCTATTTGTTATAATTAATGTTCTCGTTGTAATAAAGTTAATAATTGAAAAGTTTTATTTTGTTGAGTGATTGTAGATAAAACCTCACTTTTCGCTCTTAATACATAAATAACTAGTATAGAATTTAAGGTAAGTAGTTGCATTTACTTATAACACCTTGCAAATAATTGGGAAACTAAAACAAGAAATATTGATAACACAAACACAAAAATAATTTCCAAATCTCTTAGGACCTGAGTAACTAAAACACATTTTGTTCAAATAATTACATTTTATTAACTATATCCAAAAAAATAATTAATATTAATTAAAAGATACATACCAAATACCTACTACCTCCGTTTTCTGAATTCATGAATGTAAAAACAGTTAAATCGAACTTTCTACGTTGGGAGAATTAGACTTTGAGATTTAAGTATGTAAATAGTATCTGTACATTTACATACATATGTTCGTGTAACTTTGTCAATGTCAAATAAACATTAACTGTATGACTAATATAGCAACAATTCGCCAGCGGATCAGAGTTAATGATGAGATTGATGAGAGATGAGATTCACAGCACAGGAGAAAGTTTGTTTTTACGGAAATATCTGAATTCCTAAATACTTGCTATCTTATCCAGTCTCATTTCTTTTTTAATCAGATCGCATCATTTCCATTTACTTATTTAACAACAGTTTACTTTATTTTAACCTCTTTGTGGTCAACTTTAGATATATCCTCATATCATTGTTTATATTACATATATTAAACGGAAATCTTAATTTGGTCTTAAGGTGCCCGTATCTCTCGCCGTAAAATGATCAAATTTGTGGTGTTTTTAGGTACTGAAATCTCGAAAAATAAAACTCGTAGAGCAGAAGTAATATCAAAATAGAATTATTGATATTTTGTTTATCCACTTTTACTATTTAAACTTTCCTCAAATAATGTAATAACTTTTAAAATGCATTTATATGACACACATAATTTCGCTATTCTAACCCCACATTTTAACAATTATTTTCACATACTTATAAACAAAAGTGAACAATCTTATATGCAGAACTATGTAAGTTTATGTTATAACAATGTTTACATCTATAGTTGAATTTAAAAATACGTATTTTGAAAGATTTCAGTACCTAAAAATTCATTGGATAGATCGCTTTCTGATGTTAAATATTGATTTTACTTCGGTACCTTTGAATATTTGCAGGTGGCATGAAATAACATCCTTGTTATTTGCTAAACTCTATATTATTCAGTTCTTAAATGTCTAAAATTATTTATATTTGTAGAAAACACTTTTTCAGGAATACGGCGCCCTTAATACTGTGAACTAGTGTGAACTAATTGATAACCTAAATAGGTCAGATTTTAAATAAGATTGACTTAATACGATTTACTACATTTTGAATTATGTGCGCCTATATGTTATATTTATTTCATATTATATCCTGAGAACAATTCTCATGACGAAAGGAAATAATATTTTTTCTTTATTATTTGACCATATATATTTTTTACTGTATTGTAAAGGTATTTAAGCTAATATAAATCAATAAGTTATGTCATAAAACTACTTTTATGGTTGCACTTTTTAAGTATATAACTACAAAACGGTGTGCTAAGAGGTGCTTATTAGAGTTTTTAATCAAATGTACTTTCACCACATAAAATTTGAAACATATTTTACGGGACACTCTGTATATGAATTTTGAAGCATGGATGAGACTGTATAATCTATTTACTTAATTTAAAAACAGTAATTTAATTACAGTTATTTCACATTCTTACATTATTATAGCTGCATATAATCAAGTTTAGATTGTTTATACAGGGTGATTGATTAAGAATGGGCAATCTCTGAACTGGAGATACCAAAATATGGCGATTGAGTCAAATATGCCTTATCCGAATGTTGCTGGTTTAAAAAATACAGGGTGTTCAATGCTAGAATTTTATTTTGAAATATCTCAAGAACTTTGAAACCTGTCGGAGTATTTAAAAAATTGGCACAATTATATTTTTGGCACGGCAAATAAGAATTTGCAACTAATTTTGACGTCACTAGTAGAGGGCGCCACTTATGTCACATAACATTTTTTTAAATGGTAGCAACAACTTTTTCAAGTAAAATTTTGCTGTATTTTCAGTAGAAAAGGCACTTTACTTGAAACGATAAGAGTTTTCAATCGGTGCACTGAATATTTCAAATAGGATTATTTCGAAAACTATTACTCCTAACGACTTCAACAAGATGTACCTTTTTTAGATACAACAGGTAGGAGAATCGATTGTTTCAATAGACAAATGCATACACTAAACAGCAAAAAAGTTCTGCCATTTAAAAGAGACATGCTGTGCCATAAGTGGCGCCCTCTACTAGTGACGTCAAAATTAGTTAAACATTCTTATTTGCCGTGCCAAAAAACATAATTGTGCCAATTTTTTTAATACTGCGACAGGTTTCAAAGTTATTGAGATATTTCAAAATAAAATTCTAGCATTGAACACCCTGTATTTTTTAAACCAGCAACATTCGGATAAGGCATATTTGGCTCAATCGCCGTATGTTGGTGTGTAATATCTTCAGTTCAGACATTGCCCATTCCTAATTAATCACCCTGTATAAACAATACCAATACAAGCAAGTTCAATGACAAGGTCAGCAGCACATAAGAAACACTAACTACCGTATTTTCTGGACATTTTATGATATTTCGTAAGAAGAAAAGTAGGAACATGAAATATTTAGAATGAATAATGAGATGTTTTATCATAAGCAATAATTTTTAACAGAATCTAATACAAGTATACCACATTTTTCATAGCTCTTGATGGCAATGGTTTTATGAAAAATAATAGATTTAAAAATATGACAAATGAATAAAAGAAAAAATAATCGAAAAGTATGCAAATACCTAGAAATATTTGCAGAAAATGTACAGGGTGTCCAGTTTTATTGATTACGATTCAGAATTTTATAGAAAATTCTATTGTAATGCGAAAAGTCCATAGGTTCATTCGAAACATAGGTCCTAAAACTCCTCAATTTTGAGATACAGAGCGTTGAAATAAAATACATAACGTAAATTTGATTTTCCTCTTTAAGTATTTTGTTATTATATTATTTTTTGCAAATATTTTGACTGAAATCTAAGTTAGCTGTGAGATACATTACAGTTCAATATCTATAAAAATATATGGAACTATTGAAGATATTTAACTATATTATTTCTCAGGGTCAACCTAGATTCCGACTAAAATATTTTCAAAACATAATATGTAAAAACAGTCTCTAAGTCGTGTTTAGTACCCATATACAAAATAAAAAACATAGAATTTAACCACTAATTTATGTCCAATTAGCTTAAATTCAAGTTTCTATCATAAAATAATTATAAATCACTATATAGGTGGGTAGAGCATAGGAGGATTTAAGTAGTTATATGCCCACACAGGTCTATCATATCTCTAATTGATATTCCAATTTTGTCTACATTTGTATACAAAAAAATTGTATTTTAACTTTCGAATGTTTTAATAATAAAATCGGCATCATTGAGTATTTCAGAAATTAATAAAGTAGATTTGACTTTTAAAGCTATTTGTAAGAAAAATGAGTCTTCTATTTTATTATTACTTTTTAAATCTATTTGTTTAACCAGTAAATATAAAATAATAAATTAAATTGAAATACAAAAAGTGCATCAAAAGTCCATAATAGTTAGTTATGTACCTATCTAGAACAAAAAGTGAAGTTTTCGTTCGTGGTACATACAATATTTTATTTCATACTGCTATCAATGTATTCAGGTAATCTAATTAATCGTAAATATTTTTGCGACTTTTTGTTAATTAATAGAAATGACGTTTCTGAAATGTCAAAAAATATCCCCAATATACCATGCAAATTTCTTTAAGGTCATAGTAGAATTTTACTTTATCGTCTTAATACTTTAAATCTCCATTTTTCTACCTAATCTACTAAATGCATCATTTTTGAACAGTGTGAAATAAAAATTATTAGATAGCCGCTGTTAAAATTAGATTAAGTTTGAAGTAAACTAACATATTTTCTTGAAGACATCAAACACACGTTCATGAAAAATTCAAATTATTTACAGGGACAGTTTTCAGATGAAGTTTGATTACGGTTTAACCAAAGCGAGTTTGGTTGATAAGATTCGAAACAGCTGACTGGTTGTCTTGCAGTGTACAGGGTGTCTTAATTTCAAGATAAGTGCAGGATATCTCGGAAATTACAAGAGATAGAAAGATGCGGCTTTCAAGGAACTTGAAATGCGCCAGTCAGGTTATCATAGATCTCTTCGTTCCTGAGACAGAGTGAAATGTAAAAAAATTATTTTTAAGAGAGAGAGAGGGAAATATCAAGATAATAAAATTGCTTCTGATACACTTTTTACGCAGAGTGCAGTGGATACTTTTAATTTTTACACAGGGTGTCCCTTTTAAAATATGACACAAACATACAATTTCATAAATGGAACATCATTTATATGTTTATGCAATTCAATTGCATTATTTTTTCCTACATAATGATATAAGAGTTGATATTATACAAAAACGTTACATTAATAAAAAAGATGTTACGTGGTGCATAGCTGACTATGTATTTTTATATAATTTTACAAAACTACATAAAAAGAAGCAGTTTTTACAATACCGATATCTCAGATATTCTCTGATGTGCAAACAATCCTTTGAAAGCAGCTGTTTAAAATATGGCCCTGCATCTCAAAGACGAAGAGGTTTATGAAAAATGTAATTACGGCATCAAAAGCACACCACTCACGTTCCAACGCCGCAGTACGATTTTGAAGAATGCGACAAAATTGAACATAATTTGATTGTGTATTTTCAATGTTCGACCAAGTCGGTGCGATTTGATTGCAGACAAACCAGTCTGTCTGCCGCAGTACGGCATTGTTGGTTGGGTCGTTTATTTGACCGTGTATTGCAACTTGCGATTAGATTGTACGATTAATACTGCGAAACAAATCATTTGCTAGTAAATCTCGAAAATGGCTTATAGCGAGACATTTTTAAGAGATTTTTTGACCTATATAAAGAGCAAGAATGTCTAATAAAATCACCGTCATATCATGATAAAAACCGCTAGATAAACATTTATGGACATGTTGGTTGATAAATTTCAAGAATGAAAGCAGATGCAAATGAAGATTTTGTAAAAGAAAATTAATAATTTTCGAACATCGTACAAAAGGAATTAAAATTTATACCTTAAAGTAGCTGAAAGTCTTTCATGTAATCATGTGGTATTATTGAAGATCGCATTACTGTATCCTGCTTTTGAATAATAGGTGTTATGGCCGATAGCAAATCAACGTATGTGGTTTCCAGCGCCAGAGCCGCTAAAATTATATTTTCATCTGACACGTTTGTCATTTGAAAGTAAAACTCGTACTGCAAAATCGTTACGTGTGTGTTCCCATCCGATTTCCAACACAATTGTAGTGCAATCGCATTCAACAAAATCGTACTGCGGCGTTGGAACGTGAGTGGCGTGCTTTAAGTTTCTCGAAAACGTAGCCCAGTGTAGTGGAAACTACATTCTTCTATCTGTTTCTGTAGTTTCCGAAATACCTTGCATTGGGGAAATTGCATAATTTTTCCAAATACCTACAGAAGAAAGAATGTATTACTTTCATCAAAATGGAGTTTATACTAGAAAATTTCGTGGAAAAATAAGCCTAAGAACGCTAAATACAAATTAAGTATGGCCACGACCCCACAAAACGGTCGCCGCCACAATGAAAACCTGTGACGTCAGACGCCGTTCCCACGTATATACATTTAGAAGAGTTATTTTCTCATTTGTGATATTATTGGGTGTTACTGTGTTAATTAAACATTGGTATTGAATCAATTTGCAAGATGGACTTGTAAAATGGACACAGAAAGTGCATCTCACCGGGTAATTGGAATGACATTATTTATTTATTTATTTATTTATTTATCAATAAGGAAAAACACAACAGGCAAAGTAGCCTAAAAAAGTGTTCCACAAAGTAGGTAACAAAAAATTAAGAGAAATTGGTGTACAATGTTGGAAAGACAACGCTACAAAAATGTATCACTAGTACACTTATCAAGTAAGAGGAAAAAAACTACATTTTATTAGAAGAAATTGTTTACAAATTTATAAGAAAACAATTCATAATATGCTATTTGAATATACCTATAGTAATATTAAATATATCCACATTAGAAAAAGTTGTATTAAAAAACTTACACATTCTATGAATTGGAGAATTCTGTCCAGATTGAGTTTTACAAAAATTCATTGAAAAGGGTGACGTACTCTAAAATTGCAGGGAGATACATAAAAATTAATATTAGATAAAAGTAAGGGCGAGTCTACATAGCTATGGAGTATTTTATATAGGTACCTCACGTCACTCAATTCACGTCGATTCTGTAAAGAAATGATATTAAATCTCTGTTTGATGATTGCTATAGAATTTATGTTATATGCTCCATTGACTTTGTAATCTAAGAATTTAAGAAACTTGTTTTGAACAGATTCAATTCTAGAAATGTAAATATTATACTGTGGGGACCAAATTACAGAAGCAAAACTTAATTTACTTTGCACATATGCAAATACAATGTTTTCAATGCCTCAGGTGATTTAAAATATCTGCTATTTCTTATAATAAAACCTAACATCCTACTGCCTTTTGCAACGACATAATCAATATGTGTGTTAAATAACATTTTGCTATCAAACATTATACCTAAATCTTTGGTTACAGAAACTTGTTTCAAATTAATTTGATTAAAATTATAGTCATATGAGTATTTATTAATGTTCCTAGTAAAAGTAATAAACAAGCATTTTTCTATATTAAGATACAGTTTATTCGCATTACAATATGTAAATCTATCAAGATCGGTTTGGCCAAGTAAACAATCACCTAAACTATTTATTTCAGAGAATATCTTCATGTCATCAGCGTACATTAAAAACTTACTATAATGAAAACATAAATGTACATCATTAAGGTAGATAAAAAAAGCAGTGGCCCCAAGTGTGAACCTTGGGGCACTCCAGAAGTAGTTACATAAGGAGCTGAATGAAATCCATTTAAGGATACAATTTGTGACCTGTTGAACAGATAGGACAAAAACCAACGAAGGAGACTTCCGTGCACACCAATTTTCATTAATTTAGCAATGAGTATGTTATGATTTAACTTATCAAACGCTTTACTGAAATCAGTGTACACGGAATCCACCTGTATCTGAGAATCCAGTGCAGACAAAATGTGTTCGGAGTAATTTATTAAATTAGACTCTATGGATCTATTAGGTAAAAATCCATGTTGTTGCTCAATGACACTAGGCTTTACTTTACTAAGGAGAAAATTATACACTATTTTTCAAAGACCATGCTGAATATATTTATTTTACTAATAGACCTATAGTTAGTGACAACATTTTTATTGCCATTTTTGAAAACAGGAATTATATAAGCCTGCTTCCATAACCTAGGGAAAACACATTCCTCAAAAGATTTATTAAAAATAATAGTCAATGGGACATATAAACTGTTCGCACACCTCTTAACAAAAAACGACGGTATGCCATCAGGACCAGCACCCTTATTTTCATCCAAATGACTCAAAATTTCTAAAACCTGTTCAGTAGTAGCATGTATATTATCAACTAAATAAGGTGTACAATTTTCATAAAAGTTAGTAACATTATCGAAAACAGTTTGACTATATGGTTCAAAAGAATTTTGAAAAAATTTTGAGAATAAATTACTTACGTCACATCCACCTTGAGCAGTGACATGGTCATACATCATAATATTAGGAATACCGCTACTACGATTTTTGACGGATATGAAATGCCAAAATTTCTTTGAATTACTAGGCAAACTATTCTCTATAGAGAATTTTTTTCTAAGATATATTTAATAGTATTAAATGTGAAGTAAAGAGGATATTTACCATTAATTTTCTTTTTTGGAACATGATTATCAATAATATCAATAACTTTATTATAAAAAGTGTCCACTGATTGATCCACAGACTTATTTTGAAATAAATTGTCCCAACAAATATTTTCCTGCAGATTATTAATAACATTATAATCAGTTTTCTTAAAATTTCTAAAAAAATTATTATTTGTTACAGATAAAAATGTAAACGATTTCAACGAAATTATGAATTCAACAGATTTGTGGTGGACATCTTCATCAGTCAGTGGAAACTGGGAGTGGTTTAGATTTTTTATAATGTCCTCATTACACAAAATCAAATCCAATAAATGATTATTACTGTTAATAAACATATTAAACTGCATTAAATTACAAAAAGAAAACGCGTCAATAAGGGAAGCATTTCTATCAGTAATTGTTGTAGGAATTAAAAAAGATTTTCTTTAGTATTCCATGTTACGCCTGGCATATTAAAATTATTATGCACCTAATAAAAACCGTGGCAAAGAATGAAAAGAAAAATATAGTTTTTGTGAAGACTATTTTAATGTAAGTTTAATTGAAAACAGAGGTAGGTTTAAGCTCATAAAAAAAATTAAAATGTAAAGAATCAATTCAACTTTTCTGTTAAGCTATCAGAATGTATACATGATGTTTATAAATACATTGCCGCTGTAATTGTCACGAGCAGATCTATATTGTAACCAAAAGAATAAATTATGTTTAACAATATACCGTAAGTTCACCACATCACCACTAATAATAATTATGTATCTATGACCCACAAATGCCACACAAAAACGCAAACATACAAGACACAAACGCCTGTTTACATCACCAACACCGTAACTTGTATCCATGGAAACAAACTGCGCTAAACGGCGTGTAACGTCACACCAATGATATCGCGTTTTCGGCCACGCGGTTTTATTTAAATTTTATAGCAATTTATAATGTTAATATTTTAATTATCATGTGATTATTGCCGTTAGACACATGTTCCGACTTTTCAATATGTTTGAAAGATTAACCTATAATACATTTCAAAGCAATATAAAATTCATACAACTTATCCATTACAACGAAATTGGGACACCCTGTAGAATGTTATAGTACAATAGACATATTTACACATGCATGCATATTCCAAGACGTAGTTTGTTAAGCAGTCTGGAACCAAAGTAACATAAAAAGTCTCTTGAAGGTTATGGCAGTAGCGAAATAATGAATATCTTTACCTTCTACGGACACAGAAGCGTAATTACAGTCTGCTCCATGGATGTTCTCTACGCAAATGTCGTATTTTCCGCTGTCATCAGCAGTGATGTTTTGGAGAAGAAGACAAGAGACTCCGTCTCCAGAGGTGATGCTCGTTCGTTCGTCATTTTTCAGCGATCGACCCTAAAATAGACAAAATTGTATTTACGCAAATCCTTTACATATTTGGATACGTTTTAAATATTTAGTACCGTGTTATACCTTATTGGGGCCCTATACCAGGGGCTTCCTGCTTTATATGTCGTTCAAGTATTTAGTGAAAAACCGCATAGTATTATTTTCATATTTATTTTTTATTCATTGATCCAAAATTTGTATTTGTTTGAAGATCTATTTCGATGATAGAGATAGAGCTTCAATAACTCTACTCTTGTGAAAATTTCAGAATGAAAATAAAAATTTCAAGACCTACTCCAAATTTTTTTCAAGCGTCAAAATCCGAAAAAAAGTTTAGCAATTTTTTTATTTCCAGTCTGGATACACCATTAGATTTAGAATAGTTTCAAATGGGTGTGACCGAAATTAAAAAAACATGTATTGGTTTGTAATATAATTTATTACATTATCAAACGAATAGTCATCATGTAAATAGGAACTTTGTAAATAATATTTTTTTTAAAAGGACAATTATAACCAAATAATTTGAAAAAAAAAATTGAGGTCTAATAAATAAACTGCATACTTTTATATATCAAATAACAAATAATTACTACATTACAAAAATATAATGATGTACCCATTTTACAACGACCATTCCAAAACTGGCTAGTTTTATAATAAAACAACATGATAACATAACCCAAATTATACTAATATATCATTAAAAGATGATATACCTATTGTATTAAAAGAAGATTTAAAAATACAAAATTTTAGGTGTATACTCGTATTACTGTAGCAAAAAAATGATTATCATTATTATATTTCTTAGATTAATACAAACCAACCAAGTGTGTTATTTTTGAAAATGTACAAGGTGTAACAGTCAATGAATTTTACGGTACTACGTACATACCTACGTCCAAACGCGGTCGTCATTAGCGTGCGCGTTTTCTAACAATATAATAGTGATATTTTTAAAGTAAAGAGTAAAATAAGTATGTCAAAATATATCACCGTTACCGCCACTGTCGTTGTGTCTCTTTGGGTATACGTCAATATACTCTGTCCTTACCAAATTGGCAATATCAGTAAGTCTCTACCTAGTTGTTGGCTCCAGCTAAAAGTAATATATTACATTCTAAATTTCCTTCTAGAGATTAGAATTCGTTGGTAATAGTGATGCTGTAGACCATTAAAATATGATGTATTAAATTAAATGGAGATTTAATTGAAAAATACAAAATTTAAGGTGTATAGTACTGTAGCAAAATAGTTTAAGTACCATTATTAGTTTTCTAAGATTAATGCAAACCAAGAACTGTGTTATTTTTGAAAATGTACAGGGTGTAATAGTGATATTGTAGACAATCTTTCAGAATGAGCGCAAAATAAATAAATAAAAACTAAAGTAACTTTCTTTCTCAAACAATTCGAAAAAGTTGGATGTGAAACATAATTTTATTGTAATAAATAACTTACATTTTAGATACGGGTGTGCATTTTCAAAGTTATTAGAAATTTTTAAAAAATAACAGTTGAGGAGATTTAAGTATCTAATTTTTGATATACTGTAAAATTTTAATGTGCAAAACCAAAGATTTTATGTATTTAATAACAATTCTAAAATACAACACTCAATGCTTCATTTTTCCGGTTACATTTTACCAATATCAATAGATGAAAACATTATTTCAACTAGAACACTCGATATTATTAGGTATGCTTCAAGTTATGCAAAATGTATTTCTTCTTTTCCTGTTATAGGCTTTGTTGAAAACAAATCTATTATTTTTTGACATTTTTGCGATTTTTTCCGATTTTCAATAGTTTTCTGTCAAATTAGCAATGATTTAGGAATTAGGAAGATTAATCAATATAAATAACAGAATTCGGCTTAATGAAAGTGTCATAATTGAGTATTATTAAATGTGTGTTACTATTTTTTATTTGACTACGTTCATGATTAATATGATGCAATCTTAACGCGAAAAAAAAATCACAAAAATTAAAAAAAAAAGAACCAACTAAATCCGCCAGGGAAAAATAATTTTATTTTGTAAAAATTGAAGCAAAAATTCAAGGTGTTCCATTTAAAAAGAGAACGTTTTCGCTTATTGAATGGTAAAATGCAACAGAACAACAGGTGCAACAGTTCGTGGTATACAGAAAATTAGATGCTTAAATTGTTAATGGTTGAGATTAGCTAGAAGGTATTCTACACGTTTTAACCTCAAAATTGTATGCCCTCTCCAAAACTTCAATAATATCCAGAGTGCCCTATTTGAAATAAGGAAAGTTTAAAAAATATTAACGTCACAAACACCAAAAGTCGGAAAATAATTCCAATTTACCAGAGTAATATAAAAGTAATATCTATTGGTACTACACCACCAAATTATGCTTTTCGTTAATTTTAAATTAAATGCCATCGCGTTATAAAAATTAAAAATAATTACAAAAATTAATAAGTTTACTTTAGGCAGTAAGTCACTCATTATGCTGCTTTATGTGCTGAACAAAACTACATACGTCGCGTTTGACTAAACAGTGAAAAGTAAATACTGTAGATCTTGTTCTATATTTTGAAACAATCAAAACAGAAGATGTAAACTTTATCCTTGACCGAAACAACCAAAAATGGAAAATAGAACCATCTGACGTTCAGGAAGCACTGTCTAAATCTAAATATTTATTACTTCCTGTTTAAATTTTCAGATTTGAAAGTAGCATTAAAGTATCTTTTTCAAGTTATTTATGGGAAACTGCCAAACTGACCAGCAATAAATAAATATTATAGATATTGTTAAAAATGTATAAAAGCACACGAAATTGAGGTTCTGCAAAATGTAAAATACTGAGTATAAATAGTTCCAAGAAAGTATTTTGAATAAACAAATTTATAAATTATATTACTGTAGATATTCATGGATAGATATGTCTAAAATATACAATCAAATGATAGCAAAAACAAATTTACCTGATTTTCTACACCATTTATCGTATCATTTACACAGCTCATTAGTGAATTCAACTAGATATTTACTTTATCACGTACTACAAGTGTCTACCTGGTTCCATAATGTAAAAAAATGTAAATATTAAACTCAACTCATAAAAATTAGTTTCAGACAATATTGTCATGTTTCGATCCAACTACCACAGATTTTTGGTAAAAATAAAATAATTAAATAATTAATAGTATCCAAAGTTCTTCATTTATTCACTGGAGGGCAGTTGAGAAAGAAACTGGCAACACAATTTTACTTCAAATTATTCAGTTTTAATAAATTTTAGAAAGGAATAAAAGTTTCGTCCACAGAAATGGGAAAACATATTCATATCGAAGCACATATTTATACATTAAACTTTTTTCTTATTTTCTTATGATTCTAAAAGTTTTCAAGTAATTCATTAAAATTTTAGTAATCATCACCAACACATTTGTGATACCTATTTACCTGATTTATTTAATATTTTTGCCGGTGTAACCTTAGCAGTTGCAGCTTGCAGGTTATATTCGTAAAAAAGAAAGTAGTAAAATAGGCATATGTATAATTTAGACCGATCGATTTTGCTTCTTCTCCGAGCATCTTAGAAATTTTAAAATTTCTATGTTTTATACATCGATAAGTATTATGTCGCTAAAACACCAAAAAACCCGAAAACAAATAAACGTCGGAAATGCGTTGGTATAGAAAAAAGAGTCTTTTTAAAAAGCAAAATAGACGTGTCCGAGGAAATTTTATGAAACTTCGTTATTTAAGAAATAATGAATTTATTCCATACTTTTCTTCCACACTGTATAACGACAGAGAGCGGTTTAACCGCGTTCAAATTATTAGGTTTTCTTTCAAAATACGTATTTTTTTTAAAAATTAATCTGTTGATGTAAATATTGTTGTAACATAAATTTACATAGTTCTGCATATAAAATTGTTCACTTTTATTTATAAATGTGTGAAAATATTTGTTAAAATGTGGGGTCAGAATAGCAAAATAATGTGCGTCTTATAAATGCATTTTAAAAGTTATTTTATTATTTGAGGAGAATTTAAATAGTACAAGTGGATAAACAAGACATCAATAATTTTATTTTTTTATATTACACCACAAATCTGATCATTTTACGGCGAGAAATACGGCGGTATCAAAAATTTTCATATTTGATCTAAACTATTCAAATCAAAAACAATTCAGACACTTTAGTGTTCTCGTTTGTGTACAATAATACCAATCGGGTTCACGTTTTATAAAATTTTGTAATAAACAAGTATTTAAAAAAAAGCTTTTCATACTAGCTCGATACAAAACACATTCAATTGTCATGGATTTAAAATTCACACAGAACGACAAATATAATGCAGGTAAAACTGATTATTTAAAATAAACAAATTATACAAATTCTGATCAGATATGGGAAATGGAAGTTTAAAGTGAACACCTGTGACTATATTCCTATTTACAATTTAAATATAAATCTACATAGGTAGATACACATAAGAAATGCAAGAATCTTATACATATACTGTTATCTACTTATGTATAGGTACTCGTACAAGGTGATTCAGTTTTAAATGAACAAACTTTGAAGACCAGTAGAAAAATAGTGCCAGTTTGTTATATAATTTTTATATTTTGGGGTTTTATAAGGATGATACAGAAAGGTTGTCAAAAAATTTGTATAGTTAGTTAGTTTGTATAGTTATAGTTTGTATATTTTATACATAGTGAAATTAGTTTAAGATGTTATAAAATATGTTAGTATCAAGTACTTTCAACAACTAGTGATGCAGATAGATGACCAATTACTAATTTATATGAAAAGGGTACCACCCTGCAATGTATTCAAATTGATGACATTTTTGAACTTAGAGATTAATTTCAACCAAAAATTGTATTTCGATATATTTTCGTATCTGTTATGATCACATGGCAAATTTGAGTATTTCGTTTTGTTTTACTGTTTACATTAAACAACAGTTTTAACTAATATCTACATAATATTTATCTGAAATCTTTATACATAGACATGTTGTAGATAGACATTATATTTCTACCGCGCAAAACAATACATTATGATATTACTTTTAAGATAACTAACTTTAGTATTTAAAGAACTGCCAAATTTTTATTTGATACTTTATGAAGATCTAAATCAATACTTTCTGTCGTTTGCAGCATAATTTAGTTATTTTAGTAATTAATCTCAAGGAAATCATTATTTTGTCTTAATTATAGCTCATAGATTGTTTTACCAAAGGTTTAACGTTTACTAAACTTATAAAAAAAACTCTGGTAAAGCAGTGTAATGTTCAATACATCGTTTTGCCCGTGTAAAAATTATAAAAAAACGTGGTTACCTCGTTTTTGCCTCTGTTTGAAGGAGCTAAGTAAAATAATACTTATGTCGTGGGTATATCTCAAAATTTATTTATACGTACGTATATTTGGAGTACATAAATATCCTAAAATTATACTTTTGCGAATACACTGTTTAGCCTTTCCACAGTAATTTTCATGAGTTGTATGATGTGACATGCATGTTGCATATTAACAACAAACATATAAATCCCGAAAACTGTAAAAGTACCCTGTATAATATATTTTTGAAAAACTCAGCTGAAGGTCTTTCCAGTGATATAAAAATATACAAGGTGTTTCGATTAAAAATCAAAAGTTAGGCCTACATCTAGAAATGTGATAGTCCACCCTCTGTAACTTTTTTTCTAAATTAATGGTATCTACTAAACAGCCGCCACTGATTGTTAGCAGTGCTTGATACCATATTTTACGACACATTAACTAGTTACTCTGTATAACACAAATGGTTTAAATATCCACTACCTTCATAACTACTATATCCATAGTCTTCTTAAAACTTCAACACCCTGTATTCTACTTATAAAGTCACAAAATAAAAATAAGTTATATGCCTAACGAACTGGAATTATTTTTTACTGTATTAGAAAGGTATTTTAAGCTAATATATATCAAATATCCTACAATTCCTATCAATAAAGTCATATGTATGCTCTCCGATACCAAACATCTAGGTATGCTAATGAACAATTCCACAGACAAAGCTCTATTCAATAATTATCTAAAAAAAATCTAGCTAAATTTACTAACCGGGTTTAATGAAAACATACTATAAATATCTGAGTTCACTTTTGAAACTATGGGAACTCGAAAATTCAACCACAATAGATGAGATCTGACCTATTTCTGCATTTTTAGGATTGCTGCTTCAGGTGGCCTTCTTTAAGTTGCGTCAGATATCTAACTATAAAAATTATTATATTAATAAATTAAAATTATTTGAAATTAAATATCGACAATGTCAAAAGTGACGTCAACCTGTCAAGGTAATCGTTTTTTATATATTTTTAGGTATTAACAATATATGAGCTTAAAATATCTTTCTAATACAGTAAAAAATGTTACAAAAGCTAATAATAAAGAATATATGAATAGATATTGTGGGTGTAATTCAACGCTGGTCGGGGCTTTAGTCCGCGGAGTAGTTAGTTTCACACAATATTGTTAATACCTAAAATTATATAAAAAAAACTGGAATTGCTTTTCCCAGTTCTGCTGACCCTTCAAGTTTGTTCATTTGAAACTGAATCACCTCGTATAATTGATAATATCATTGATATGAAAATTAAAAATAAACTACCAACAGTTTTCACTATATACTCGTAATCAAAATCAACTGAACTTCTATAGCAAACGTTAATAAAATTAAACAAAAATATATTAAACTTTAATTATAAATGTGACAAGAATTTTTAAAGTGAGAAGGTATTAGTTTTGACTGACAATGCAAAATTTGATTTCTTTTTATTTACTATTGTTATTGTGATATAAAATAGGTACCTAATGCAATATTAGAAATAAACCATATTTAGACATTTACATAAATTAAAATAAGTATATCTGTTATCTATTATAAGGTTTGTTTTAGCAGTTCAAACTGTTTGGAAACTATCAGAAATGTCCGTCCAACTATATATTGCGTCAAATTCAATGGTAACGCGTTCTCAACTTAACTGGTTGAATATTTCTGACAGTTTCCAAACCGTCTTCAACTGCTGCAAAAACAAGCCTATATTCTATCGTATTTTTATATTCTATCATAAAAAAACTTTTCAACCGATCACTTTTTAATAGTAAAACAATTCCCTAAAAACGCTTGCATTGCAACTCTTGCTACCTTTTTTTCTCTGTAATTAGTTCATCTTGAGGTTTGAACGGGCGTCGATGAGTGTTTGTTTTAACGGAGTGTTTAAATATTAATTTCGCTGTAAAATCGCAAACTTTTTAATTAGATTATAGTGCATTTATAAATAATAAGTTAGTGACGACGTGATTATAGTGATAGGTTATGGACATATCTCTTGCAGCATTTCTTTTATCAGTGAGTATATACGTATTTATTTAGAGTTCTATTAGATGTAGGCGTAAGCAATAGTTACAACTTTTATGTAGTATTTTATGAAGTAGGTACGTAAATCATAAATCAAAAAACAAGTACCTATTATTTTCTGTGTATAAATTTTATCAGTGAATAGTAAATACTAATAAAATTTAAAGTGATATAATAACTACCATTAATTATCTAGAACGTAATAGAAAGAACATGAGTATTGTTGCTGTTCAATTGTTTAGCCAAAATTATAGTTTTATCTAATAGCAGATTATGTCTCGTGAAAAAAGTTAGACATTAGACCGTTCAGCAGGATTATGCTGTACCTAACAGCCACCTTACTAAAGGGGTGAAAAAGGGATGAAATTTGGAATTGTAATCTATGAATTGTCATTTTTGACTTCCTCGCTTAACCGAAGAAGGTGGCTTTTAATAGGCGAATTTTTTTCAGCTTCCGTTCTGGTTTCGGTTGACATACAATTGACAGATTTTTTGACAGTGGTTTTACATGGCTCTAAATTCATGACATCATTATTGACAAATGAATGCATTGGTTCTGTGGGCTTGTGCTTTACACACGTTTAAAAATATTTGTTAATTGTAAAGTAAATTAGCCAAAAATTTGAACGCCACGATTTGGGTGATTCTAAAATTGACGTACCGAATTGCTGCCTTGACGTCATGAGCTTTCAATAGAATGCGGTTGGTATCATTTTGGTTGACCTTGACTCTAAGATACTTAGGTATTTATTGTTTGCATATATTGAGATTTTATATATGCGCATAAACTTAAATAGGGTTTCAAAATCAATAGCTGACATTTTACAAAATTTCTTAAATTTGCCTGAATTTTCTGCCCGTATCCACTTAATAAATTGTTGCTACTATGAACATGTCGATTTTTAAAGTGTTATGTTCCACTATCTTCTTTGCTGTAGCTCGATTTGAGCTTTATTTTTGAAGTTATACTTCTTTGCGCCCGTTAGACACATTGGGATGGGATGTTGGTCGAGAAACCGCGTCACGCTCAAAAGGAAGAACAAATTTTTAAGAACAAATTTTTAAGAACTAATATAATAATAATATATATATATATATATATATATATATTTTAAGAATTTTTTTTTTACGTACGAGTGTTTTTTTAAGAATTTTTCTTTTTGTACGTACGAGTGGGTGTATGAGAATGGCCAAAGAAGTATAACTTCCACCGTCTGGTCCGACGCAGACAATTTTTTAATAAAATAGTAGGTACTTGCTTTCGCTCGCTCTTCTCACTTATTTGATCTAGACGTAACTGTAGGTACATAAACAAATAAATATCTTGTCTATTTTATCACATTCACCAATATATAACAAATTCTATATATTCATATTTACTCAAAGTAATAATCTTTGAATCAATTTAATAAAATAGTTTAAAGGTCAGGACAACACTCGCATATCTTTCTATTTGCGGAAAACACGATTAGACACAAAAAGCATTGCATTTATAATATTGTAGACTATTTCCTGAATGGGCTACTTAATAAAAATAGATCACATTCTCTATATTAGTGTCTGAAGCATTTCCATTGACCTTGGTATTAATTATAAAATTTGATGACGCTGTTTATTACAATCATAAACTTAAGTCATATAAGGAACAATATTGCCGGTTATTGTTAAATGAATAACGCATAGAGCTTATGCGCATAATTTAAATTCTTCGCGACAACTAGGTGTACAGGATTTCAAATCCAATCTGTCAACCAAACTAAAACACGTGATTTCTTTTTAAAAGACGTCCATATCATCTGGAAAGTTTTATGGCAGAAATACAGGGCGAATAAATTGAACAGTATTTCAGAGATAGAAATGATATCGAATTGAAAACTGCAAGATAATGGGTCTGTTCTCACAAGCGATAAATACTGGTTTCAAACTGTTAGAAATGTTCGACCAGTTATGTTGTGAATGTGTTTTCGGTGTAAGCTAACTCAAGAAGTAATTGGGGGAGCATTAGCTTTAGCTGGGATTCTTTGACCTGCCCTTGTTGTTCTCGAACTAAGCATCTTTGCGACAAAGATTCGGTGAAGTCACAGTTTAGAACGGCGAAATGTTTGGAACCACCATTATCCAAGAGAATATATAACAATCCGGAAAAACAAGGGCAGGTCAAAGAATATTCCAGCTAAAACTAGGGATGTGCACTTTAATTCTGTTACTGGCAGCAACCAGTTACCGGGTTCATTATATAACAAATAAAAAGTACTTAACATTTGATTCAATTGTTGAGTGAGAAGTTATAGAATTCAATACACCAGGATAAAAAGGATGTTTGTAATCTATTAAATAGTATTAAACGGCGACTCTATTCAAGTCAATTTTTTCAGTTAATGTTTTGGTTTGTATTTGCTATAACTTTTACTTATATAAATAATATAAACGTTTTTTTTTTTTCAAAATGACGAAAAAACAGCATGGTATAAAAAACCATTTTGTAACATTTTCTAGTGGCCTTTTGCCCTATAATATACTTATGATTTAAGTCTATAAGTTTATATAGGCCTTAATACTGCTGCTTAATTTTTTTGAAAAAAAAAATGCAAACAAAAAAGTTATGATACAATTTTTAACCGATAAGGGCAATTCAAGCTGATTGAGGGTTTATATATTTTTTGTATAAGATTAGTTTGTTACAGAAATAAAGGTCCCAAATTAGAAAAAAATCAGTTAGTTAAATGAAAAATATAATAAAATATTAAATTAAATAACTTCATACATTTTTTGAAAATATTTTCTATGTCCATGGACATCGTGGAATTGAGTTTGAATTTAAAATACAGCAGAATACGGAAATGCATCTTTGCCTGTTTGTTAACCTTATTAATTTTGTCTTTTCCACAAATCTATTGGAACACTAACCTCAAAAATTGGTAGTTAGTTAAATCAAAATGATTAATTATTCCAACCATTAGGCACACTGTGATTAAAAAATGTTGATCAACAATAACTAATCTCAAAAAACATAAAAGCATATACGAGTATACTCAAACTGGGTCATATTATTAATTTATTTGGTTATCGTGGTTAAATTCAAATTAAACATCAATGGAGTAAAATAGTAGAAAGTAGTTGCAATGAAGGTAATGGGCTAGATTAGTTTTATCAACTAAATAAAAAAGTGGGTAGGTCAAGGATAGTTGGAGTATTTCAGATGATTCCTCCGTTCATATTAGACGGAGAGTTGGCTATAGAAGGTGGCATATGACTCAGCGTAGTCAAAAATCTTCTCGAGAAAAGTTCTGTTCTTACCGGCAAAGTATACAATCTCGTGATAATTTTGAAATTGTGCCATCAAATTATTAAAAGTACACTTGATTTTATAGAAAGCGAAAATTCAAAGAGAAATATGTGATTTTAGAATTAAACGTATTCTCGTAATTTGTATCAGATTTTTTCTATTTCTTTTCCACCTAGCCTTCCAACGTTATGTAAATATATATTTTCTCTTGATTTTCCGGGTTGCTATGCTGTGTCCTAGGTAACGGACCGCTGCCAGTAACAGAATTAATATGCATGTCCCTACCCTTAGATTATCTGACAGTTACAGATACTACTACGGAACGTCTTGAAAGACCACCGTTATCCGAGGAGTGGTTTCGATCAAAAGAACCGTAATACCAACAATTTAATAATTCGTTAGAATTTATGTATATTGATTTCCAAGCTTTAGGCTGGCTTTTCAAGGCCAAAGAATATTATCCAAAGATGCACAAACAAATCCGCTCAGTAGGTGGACGTTCTTATTAACGTAGTATTAAAATATAATGGTGAATTGAATTCTTTTAACTTTTGGAGAGAAAATGCTAGAATATATGAAAAACTGTGAATTGTATCTTATCAGTGTGTAGTAGGGATACACCGTGAAAAATACTTTATAATTTATATCAATTGTTACTAGTTTTTTAAAAGAATTATGCGGGATGATATAATTTTCTCAATGTGCAGTTAAGGCAGTAATGTTCGCAATTTTACAAAGCCGTTTTTAGACGTCCACGCGCTTTCATATTTCTCCTCAATGGAAATTCGTATTAGGATGGAGCAAGTTTTAATCAACTAATAAAAGTCTATTTTACTAGACAGCAGAGCCATATCTTCAAAAACAAAAAAAATAGATCTGATCAGTATTTCGGTCGCAATATTGCCCACATTTAGGACTACGGTGAGACGTTGTTAGGCACTATTATAAAAAAAGGAAGCTGTAGGCTAGTAAATCAAGTCTTCATATAACCGACAAGTGCCTCAGATTTCAATTTTTTGTATTTATATTCATGAAATCTGTCCGCCAAGAAGACATGTTTTGCTAAATTTATGCATACAATTGCCTAACTTACAGGGGCACAAAGTTAAATTTGCTGATGGGCGGAGCCTGATAAAAGCTACACTGTTTGGCCATTATACATTATACCCTTAAGATTAAGGAGATTTTATGACAAAATGTAACAGGTGAAAATGATGATTTTTTTCTTATTCTAAGTGACTTGTCACCGTGAATACTGTTACACAACTCGGAACAACTTGTATAATTTTTGTTATACTGTCTCAACAAACGGCTACGAAATTTATTGAAAATTTGCGTATAAAATCGGCGCCCGTTTTCCTGTTTTCCTTAATATGGAACAATTTGGCGACATGTAAAAAGTATATGTTTTTTAAAACTAATCGAGGGCTGTTTCAAAATAACTAATAATTTTCCAAAAATCTCTATCTTTAAAAAATCTGAAAGAACTAATGGCACAGGCATTTAGAATGCTCAGTATATTTAACCCAAAAATAATTAGATATTTCTGTTCATCTTAAGAAAAAAACTTGTTTTCCAAAATTTGAGTACTCTGCAAATAAGAAAATTATTATTAATAAAAAGCCACTAAGTATAAGAAGTAAATTAATGAAGTTGAAATAAATTGCCAAAGGTGTATGTACTATCGTTTGCAATATTAATGACACTCACTAAAATTAATTTTGCAATTTCTTTTGAACTTCTGGCGTATTCATATTGAAATCTGCTTTAAATTTTTAATATTAGTTATTAGTTGTTTCACTTACCAAGAGAGATTTAATGAAATTTCTATTGAGAACTTCCAGAAGTTCAAAAACTGTTTTAAGAGAGTGTCATTTTTATTGCAAACGATTGTACATTGTCATGTAAATGTTTCCCCTGCTTTTTATACTATCTTCGATAATTCCGCAAATTGTACATATGCAATACTGCAGATATTGTAGTACTTCAGCTCTTAAACTCTATAAATAAAAATGTATTACTTCTGAGACACAGGAAGATGAATATTTTTTTTATACATGGTGTTTTAGAACACCGTTTGCCCACAGACTCCTGGGATCAAGGACGATTTGGACCAAGTCTTTTTCTTAACTCAAAATACTATTTTCTGCTAATGGATGTACAACTTCTTAACATATTTTCGAAAATTTCTGCTCGTTGGAGGGGGTTGAAATAAGCATCCTCTAAGTTATTCGTTGCTACAACTTATTTGTTTGATAAAAATTGAATATTCAAAAATACGTGGCACAAAGCCTATTTTAAAACCTTTATCTCTCTTACTTCTTTGCTTTAAAAATAACCATTTAATAACATCATTCGCATTACTCGCACGATTGTAATTAGGAAATATTTAAGTAGGCGGCTGTCATGCTAATTTCATTAGATCTTGACATTAGTTAGACATTTGTGAATGTTCCTTAGATTTTTGCTACTTAAATATTTCTTAGTTGCAACAGTGTGAGATGCAATGCGAACGATAATAGATTTTATTTTTTGTTAATAAACGGTTAGTTTTAAAGAAAAAAGAAAGAGTGATAAAGGTTTTATAATAAACTAGGCTACCTGATAGATACGTATTTTCGTATATTCAATTTATGCCAAACAAATAAGTAGTAACAAAAAATAATTTAGGGGATGATTATTTCAATCTCCTTCAAGGAACAGAAATTTTCTAAAAATTGTTGAGAAGTTGCTCATGCATTAGTAGAAAATTTGTGTCCAATTTGACTATAATACTTTTTTGGTTTTCAAATTACAGCCGCTATTCTATATATTTTTTTTTTTTTAGAAATTTTGAAGAGCTGTATGTCCTAAGGGGTGAACATTTTACTAAGGTAATTTTTATGCATAACGTATTTTTTTTAGCTTAGATACACCCTGTATAGTAAATGCTGCGTATAGGAGTCATAGTCATGGTTCATTGCACTCGTTAAAGAATTCATAACATTATCATATCTGTTTGAAAGAGTAACATTTCAAAAACGTGACGTGACGTACTTCTCTCAATGTGATGATAGCATCAAAATTTTAATTTATAATTATATTATTACAATAACAGTATTATGTATTGAAAAATGTCATTTACAATTTACATACAAGAAATATCCTCAAAAGGATTTACAATCAAAGCGTTAAGTTAACATTACAGTGACAGATGCTCTTAATATTTTAGAATAATTTCATTTTCAATCATTTTTTTTTTTTAATTTACAAATGTATTCTCTATAGGTGTAGTAAGTGTTACAAATAGCGATTAATTGTAAACAAATGGCACTGACAATTTGAAAAGGACGTTATGTTCCTTATAATAATTTTATTAATAAACATTTTAAATGAAAAATTATATTATATTCAAATTGATATCTTTAATTTTTTTTTGTTTTGGAGTTTAAATTCTTTTTGCCCATTAATCATTTATTTTGCAGAGAACAGATTAGTTTGTAATGATACAGAAAGAAGAAAATATATTTGCTAGTGTTTGTTGTAGTAATGATTTCTATGTGTAAAAGTAAAAAGAACCGATAGCAGAGAAATTATAATTATGTTAGCTAACAATTTAACTACAAAAAAAAACAGAAAAATTTCATTTTTTTCTCTATTTTATATGTAAATTGTAGTTATTTCAGGTGACCATATTTGTGGCCCAAAATAGTGGAAACTTGATGTAATTTTAAACCCTGTTAAAGTTACCAAAAAGAATTATGCATTATTGGATAATAGAAAGTTCAACTTAGGTAGTGTTAGTATATATATTGCCAAAATGTAGCGATTTTGTACTTAAAATATTTATTGAATGTGACTACTTTATAGTATTTTTACATAAACTTCAATAATAAATTTTTCAAATTTAAAAGCCATAGTAAGAAAAATTAACACAAACCCTTCCTAAGTTCATCCTTTATGTGTATTTTGCTGCAGTATATTTAACCACAGTAAGATCACGTAATATACAGTTATCAGTATTTTTTTTAACCATAAATAGTTTAGATATTACGAGATAGCAGTATCTGTCAAGGGTTTAAAATATTACCGTCTTATATAGACTACTCTGCTAATACACAGTGACGGCGCCCTTAAGTTATATACATAAAATAGTGAAGACTTCTTCAAACAGAAAAATCTCAGCGTCCTTTAAAATGTTCTTTTCTTTCACATAAAAATGGAAAACTTTCAGTTGTCCCTATTTTGTATGTAAGTAAGTGTATGACCCTAGTTAAAAAAAGTGCATGGAATCCTAAGTAATAATTAAAAAATGATAGTTTATATCAGACACAATATCAGCAAATTTTTAACTATTGCAGTTTGGATTATATTATGCAACTTTTATCTAGCATAATATAATCAAGAAAAAATTGTTTTTGCTACAATTGGCAACACATTCGTTGTTTACATTGGTTGTGAGGATCTGTCGAAACAATATTTTTGACAATAGAATGTAATTTTGAATCGAAAAATTAAAAATTTTAACATCATCACATAGATCAAATGAAGAATTTAAAAACATCTAACTAACATATATACTTTTGGAGGATTTACATACATATTTCTTTCACCGATTGGATGCATCATTTTGGTAAATTTACGAACCCACTGTACGTTTTTGTAATACAAAATGTTTTGTTTATTCATAGCATTATGAAATATAGATAGAGCATAAAAATATAATACTATATATTTCCTACAAACAGTGTATTAACATATTTTCGTGATAAATTTAGAAGAAAATAAAATCATTTTAAATAATAATATTTTACTAGATTATTATGTACCAAGTTTGGATAAAAATATAGATATAAGTATGTATCTAATTCCATTTAAAAAATATATATAAAAAGGCCTCGCAACGATCTAACGAAAAAAACACACATCATAGTGCCTTTTTTCAGAAAATATATCAAAATTTTAATATATGCATTGAAATTATACATTTCACAATTACGAACTTTAGGAGGTTCAAATGCGATCAAAATCCCCTAATTAAAATGCCTTTAGATAAAAAAATGTTTTTCGCTTAAAATATTAGCATTTTATTATGATTGTTGTGGGCAAAATTCGAACTAAAAATATGTTTATTTCGCAAGAAAAAGTATCTTTTTCAGAAAATATATAAAATTTTAATATTTCCCCATAAGAACGCGACTATTTACCTGAAAGAAATATTTCCCGGGAAAATATTGTTGCGTATAAAGTTAGAACAAAAAATATGTTTCTGTTTAACAGATAATAAAGGAAATTTAATTATTTTTTTTAAAGTTATAGAAAATACATATTACGTTCTTATGACTTGGGAATAGTCTGTATACAAGGCTGCACCCTGTTATTTCGAAAACCAAAAGATAAGTGACTACACTTTTGAGCGATGTAATTTATTGTGTAATATGAAGTTCTACAAAATTCTTTTGTGATATTATTTTTTTCGAATTTCCGAGATATTTGAAAGTATTTTTTGTAATAAAAGTTACCAAAACTTCCTTGAATTTAGCTTTTGGTAGCACTATTGTCTTTTAGACCCGAAATTAATAAATCCCAGCCCGGAAATCATTTATAGATGTTAAACATATGTTCTACAAAGCGCAAATATCCCTTTCTTTTCGAGATAACTGACTGGGAAGTTTTATATGTACACTTCACCACTCCCAAGTCTCCCATTTTTAAGTATACGAAATCTGATGCAACACTAAAGTAAATTCAAAATAAAAGCAGACATTTTTTGTTTATAAATAATTTGCGAAATATTACTAATTCTCGACATAGACACCTAAACGTGGTTTTGAAACAAACATTTCTTCATAACTACATTAGGGTTTTATGTCACCGCTATTTAGTACCCGAAATGCAAAAAAACCTAACCCGAAAATAATAGGTTGGGTAGGGTACAGGTATATCCTACAGAATAAGAAATCTCTTTTGATAACCGAGATTTCGAGATAACCTTCTGGTAAGTGTTACAATGTACAATTCGCCATTGTCATTATTTACAACATCCGGCTGAACGTCAACAAATCCAAAATATAAGCAGAAATATTTTGAAATATAAATAATTTTCAAAATATTGCTGGTTGTCGAGATATTTGAACCTAAAATTATTTTTTAAGAAAAACAGTTTCTTTAAAATTAATTGATGTGTATTTCATCTCTATTTAAACTCATTTATTGACACTAAACACATACGCTGCGGAACACAGATATCGCTTTTGGTTTTCGAGATAAACGGCTTCCATATATGGAAGACCCTGTACATTTCGCCACTGCCAAATATCTCATTTATGTGCGAAATCTGACTCAACGCCAAGACATCCTCGCACACATGTCCTTAACGTAGCGAGAAGTAAACAAAATTTGAATAACAATATCCGAAGAAAGTGACAAAGCATTCCGACACACTTACCGCTCTGGTCCACCTCACGGTCGGTTCCGGATGACCCATATAGGTCGCCTTGAGCAGCACTCGGTCCCCTACCAGGGCGGTGGTGTCCTGGGGACCCCTCAGGAGCATCGCGGGCTCCTCGACGCCGGGCACAAGCGCGTCGGCCGGCGGCGTCTCCTCGCCGAGTACGTCCATGGAGGTTCCACTGTCACTGTTGCCGTCGTCAATCGCGTCGAAATCTCTAACGACCGTCAGCTCGGTGCTGCAGCTAGCGACTGGCACTTCTTCGGAGTGCTGAGTCGCGGTGCACTTCACCTGGCCGGCATCTGCCCATGTCACGCCGGCAATGTGGAGAATGTTGACGTCACCGTCTTCCTCTACCTGCAACAGACGTGCATTGTCTTTTATTATTGTTGTACTAATCAGTCTAGGTAGACGGCGTGTATCAGCATTAACTGGTCAAATGTAAAATTTTAATTCGAATGGTAATTGGTATGCAGGGTGACATTTAAAAAACTACAATGCCACGCGATAGAGGACCAAAATTAATGAAAAAAGTTGTATACACCGTTTTTCGTTTTCAGTTTTAGCAAATTTGGTTTGAAATGTTTTTATCATGAAAGTTTTCTTTGAAAGCCTAGAAATCGTCCTGGCATGCCCCCTCTCCCCTCCCATTACCAAAAAATTACCAAATTTTTATTTATATGCACAATGACATTGAAAAAACTACAATGCATAGTATCACGCGATAGAGGACCAAAAAATAATAAAAGAGATATACACTAATGTCAAATCGCCTTTTGTTTTCAAGATACAACGTTTCAAAATTTGTTGTAAAATTTGGATTTTTTTTAATTTCTCCCGATTGTATCGAAATGTTTGAACGAAAATTGGTGCACATTGTGATCTTGCATGTGGCTATTATGTGTCACAATATTCAGTTCATTCAGCATCCAGTGGCGGAGTTATAGGAGTTTTCTATCTTTGAACAGAATAAATAACATTGTTTCACACTGTAAGAAAAATTGTTTTCCTATTGTCCGAAAGGCAATTTAATTTTGTACAAAAAATTACTTTTGAATTATAGTCGTATTCCTTACGGATTTTCTGCAAAAAAATATTTTCTGCCTGCTTGACTTAAGAAGGTAGTTGGAGGTACCTACTTGAATTTATTAGAATATTATCATACTTTTAACGTGTTGAAAACAGATTTTTTAAAATGACTATTAGAAAATGTATTTCTCTACAGTATCTCAACAGAAAAAACTGCAACTTAGTCGACATGATCTTATAAAATAATAACAAAAAACATTTATTAAATTTTAGAAGTTATAAAGTATTTAGAAGGCATTCAAATTATTTTTGACATCTTTGAAATATGCCTAGATCATTATGGAATCTCTCAGCAGAGTCCATAATTATTGGTTTTCATTATGTATTTATACGACATACACCTCATTTTTTATGACGCCCCAAAATGAAAAATCGAGGGTGACAAATGTGATAGATTTCATTTGTTTCATAATTTCATAGACTACTATAGTGGTAGGGTTAATCAGTCAGTGACTTCAAACTACTTTTAAATCAAGCAAACAGAAAATATTTTTTTGCAGAAAATGGGTAAGGAATACGACTAAAACTCAAAAGTATTTTTTTGTACAATATTAAATTGCCTTTCAAAAAACAATATTTCCGTACAATCGGGAGAAATTGAAAAAAATCAAAATTTTACAAAAATGTTTGAAATGCTGCATCTCGAAAACAAAAAGTGATCGGACATAAGTGTAGATAACTTTTTTATAATTTTTGACCCTATATCGCGTAATACTATGCATTGTAGTTTTTTAATGTCACCTTGTACATAGAAATACAAAAAATGCCAGAATAATTTCTAGGCTCACAAAGAGAACTTTCATGATAAAAACATTTCAAACCAAATTTTTTAAAATTGAAAACAAAAAACTCACTTTTATTCGAAACTTTATTTTCCATCTGTAATAATAACGATAATAAAGGCTGTCCCAAATATAATGAAAAACTCTGTACAAACAGAAGTTTTTTTAGATCTCACGAAATTATCTCTTATTTGAAGTTGTATATAATCAAATTTTAATTTGATATCATTTTTTACATTTTAATGTAGTACCATTTTTCAAAATTTTAATTTGAGACCATTTTTCAATAATTTTAATTTGATACCATTTTTCCAATATCGTAATACTACAACAATAAAACAAATTTAATTTCTTAAAAACTAAAAAAAATATGTATTTGTCAGTTCACTATGCATTTTCCATAATATCAATTGACGTCCAATTTCTAGAAATCTTAGTCTTGATAACTTCTAGTATAGCCGCCACTTGATGTGTGGGAAATATCATGTTACAGAGAAAGTTCCCTAGAGAGAAAAGTTACAGGGTGATGACTATATTGCTAAAAACATTTTAAATGCTCCAAAACGATTCATCAAATCCAAATAAAAGTTGGCACAAATATTTAGATTGTCGATAGTAATAATCTAATTGAATTTTCGTCATCTATGAATTCAGCCCAGTTTTTATCTTTAATTAAAAAATCATCACTCCTACCTTCAAGCACCCCCAGTATCCTGTATCAATATTTAATATATATATAATAGTTTATATATTTTATTTTATATTATTTGTAATACATACACACTCTGCATCACAAACAAGCAGCAACGTTCGCTGCTGCTTCAGTGATTTTCTGTTTATTTACAATGTAATTGTTATTATTATCGTTTACTGTATTGCTATTGTATAACCTGTAAATAAACAATATTATTATAATATATATTTCTTATTTTGACTGCATGATTTAAAATATGAAATTTGGTCAATTCATCCCCAAACACTCTGTAGATTCATTACATAGTCGGCTTCAGTTAGGTACGTACTTTACTTATTTTATATCTATTTATTCGAATAAAATACCCACAAATGAATGTTCAAAATTTCTTTCTGATTCTTGTACATAATGCCAAATTGAATAAGATTCTTTGCGTATTCCTGTAGTCTTTAATTTAGTTTCACTTTATTCTCTATGGCAAATAACGTATTTTAATTCCCACCAAATTCTAACAGAATTTAGACATATGTCGTAAATAAAACTATAATTTTTATAGTACATTTATGATTTGATTATTTTACTTTATATTAAATAAAATATTTAAACATTGCACATTTATTATATTTAAGTTGTTTCCATTAAATACATTATTTGCTATTTATATCAATGACTAGCCTGGATTGAATTAACAGTATTTTAACATTTTGCAATAAGTCCTTCTAAATAGAAAAACACTTTCTTGCGCAAACATATTAGTAAAAACTAACTAAACTTAGTTTGAATATGATTTTTCTGAATTGGACTTCGGCATAATCCATTCGTATGATTAGTTTATTACATTATTTGTTGCAATAGTTTTCTGGTTGATACCTTTTTTATACTTTACTTTTTAATATATGTTTTTAACAACATCAATTTACTGCTTAAAAAAATGTCTAAAATCATTAGGATGTTATTCCATAAATTTTACGATACATTTTGAATTATGAAATTTGAATAGACACGCTTAAAATAAGCCCTACAATACTTGGATAAGCCATAGTTTTTGTTTTCATCTTGGCTCATCTCAGTTTTATTTAAAAATAACAAAAACATTAAGGAATTACTCGCACTTCAAAAAACTAATCATTTATGGAAAACTACAATAATTAGGTATTTATATAAGCAAAGATAAATATCAATGTAGTTAATATGTGTGTATTTCCTTTCACAGCTCATTTCTATATCAATAATAGTAGTGGGTATAATTCCTCAAGTCTAATTTACAAACCAACAAAAATAAAAATATATATTAAACTTTCTCAAAGATGATGTGTTTCAGAAATATTTTCTTATTTGCTTTGAAAATAAATACTTGAATTTATGTCTAAATAATTTTGATACCAAAATAAAGCTTAAAGATTAAATTATTATTTGTGATAAAGGGTATTGGGTAAGTGAGCACCGTTTACGTTTTTACACTGATTTAATCGTGAACCAACGATAACTGGTCAAAGTATAACACGAGGAATATCGTTGATTTCATCTCTGATGAAGCAATCCTAAAAATGCAGAAATAGGTCAGATCTCATCTATTGTGGTTGCATTTTCGAGTTCACACTGTTAGAAGTTAGATATCTATAGAGTGTATTCATTAAACCAGGTCAGTAAATTTAGATAGATTAATTTGGTTAGATAATTATTGAACAGAGCTTAGTCTGTGGAATTGTTCATTAGCATATCTAGATGTTTGGTATCAGAGAACATACATATGACTTCATTGATAGGACTTGTAGGAGATTTGATATATATTAGCTTAAAATATCTTTCTAAAACAGTAAAAAATTCATCTCTAATATTTTATTTCAATTTCCTCAAATCTTGCGGCACAGCGGAGTATAGAAAAACTCGGATGGGGTCAGATCGGGATTTTTCGCTGGTCAGTTAATGTCCCCAATTCGACTGATTTTTTCTGAAAATAGTTGATGAAAAGCATCTAACGGCTGAATTGTGACACAAAAGTGGCTCCGTCTTGCTGAAAAAAGTGTCATGTTATAGCTGTCGTCTCTGAATTGCAAATTAAAAACGTGATCATATGGCAGTAGGGGCAAATTATTCTTTCACATGATATGGCAGCCCAGACCATTACATTCACCCATAGTGACCTTTTTGCAGCAAGACGAAGTCACTTCCCATATTATGGTTAAGTCGTGGAATGATCTTCATCAGTCAAGAGTTATGAGTTTAAGAGGGGACATTAACTGGTCAGCGAGAAGTTTCGATCTGAACCCAGACAATTTTTTTCTTGTGGAGTTATCACATCCCAATGTCGCAAGATTTGAGGAAATTGAAACAAAATATTAGAAGTGAAATCAACGCTATTCCTCGTGTGTGAAAACGTTAACAGATCTTAGGTAAGTGAGCAAGTTAAATTTGATTGGATATATAAATTCTGAGTTTTTATTTTTAGGAGGAGAAGGATAAACTAAAAAATATTTCTAAAACACCCTATACTTAACATACTATATTTAATTGCATGTACCAGCAAGTCATCTTAAATTCTGAAGGTAAATATATAACGATTTATTTTAATTTACCTATATACAAAACTGCAACGTTAGGGCGTTAGGGGGCTATAAAGTTTTAAAAAAAATACCAATAACTAATAGTTATAAAACGGAAGAACACAAATATGAAATTTGGTATATGAAAATATATTGGCATAAGGCTTTTCTTGATGCAATAAACACTTATCACCGACTTTTTTGGTAAAAGCTAAAAGTCTTCCAAAATTATCAACCCTATACTGTTTAGTCACAAAAAATTCTGTTCATACATTTATTGTAAAATAAAGAGGAAAATCGTCAATTATGGACCACAATTTCCTTCTTATAAGTAGGAGCACATTTTCTAAATCAACGGATTACATTTTTTTTTTAAACAGTTCAGATACATTTCCCCATTTAAAGCGAGTTCAAATTCCAGTAAGAGTACCAAACACTTCAAACGAAAATATATGAATTTCTTAGAAACAAATTTATTCGCTGAACTAGAAAATGTATCCTTTCTTATATGAAGTGAAGTATGGTTCAGGCACAATGATGCTCTTCTTCATTTTAGCATCGTGTAGTACAACCTGTCATACGATGAATCGTATCGTCTAGGCATGTCCAATATGCTGACTCTTGTTTTAAAGATATAATTGTAGCCGACAGATGTTTTTTCAGTAAGGTAACCAGTAACTGGTTAAATTAAATTATTTTCAACCGATGGATTAGACGAAATAGAGGACAAACTCTTGGCTTCCTTGATCTCCTCACTTAAATCCGTTTGATTTATTTCTATGGCATCATCTTAAATCTACTATGTATGAAACAATAGTAGAAAATGAAGCAACAAATCATAAATGGACGCCAGTACTTCAGAGTGTAGGCTCGTCGCATGTGTTAACTGCCAATGGTAGACATTTTCAGCATCAACATTTTTTTGGTACTATTACTGATAGGTATTTTTAGGATATATTAGTTTAGTTTTAAAATTACTATCGAATAAAAAGTAAATAATATTTCAGAAACACTTCACATTAGAAAGAAAATTCAAGCTAAATTTTTGTTAGAAATAGGTATGGCAGGGAATTAAATAATATAATAATAATAATAATAAATGACTTTATTCATCATCTATAAAAATATAAATTTCATATCAAATAATTAATTATGAAGTGATGAAAGGGCGAAGTTCAGTTATCCTTTCAAAGAATGGAAACTCGCTCTTAACCCTAAATATATAATACTAAAGTATTTCATACATCAGACACCTACTATAATTAATAATAATATATGAAGAATTGTTACAATCATATAATAAAAAAACTATGAGAAACATTCCTGTGAAACTTTAATTTCGTGTAGTAAACCAGTTGCTTGTGCAAAAATAAAGGGTACCTATCATTTAATAGAATTGGTGACACATAATACACTATACTTAATTATAAAACATAATATTAACAAACTGAACAAAAATCAGAAATATCCACAATAGAATAAAAATAACAATAATAATATGTACTAATAATAATAATAACGCTGTATATGGACTCAGGTAAACAGACAATTGCTTATGAAAACTGATCATTAAGCAACATTTCTTTCAATTTATATTTAAAACTATTAATGTTGAGATTTTTAAACTTTGCGGGCACCTTGTTGTAGTATTTAGAAATTAAATATGAAAAGGACCTTCGGTATAAAGAGGTAGAATGTCTAGGAACGGTTAAAACATTTCTAAATCTAATATTTAGTCTGTGAGCATTACCTCGGAATTGAATGCAATTAAATAAATATTTAGGGGTCTTTGTGGTAATGATTTTATGATATAAGCAACAACTATGCAGAATTCGACGCTTTTCCATTGTGAGCCAATTTAATTCCTTAATTTTATGTGAAACTGACTGAAATTTTTTTATACCAAATATAAACCTTACACACGCATTTTGTACAGTCTGAATACGTTTCTTATAAATATCTGTTAAACTGCCATGGAAGACTACATCAGCATAATTAAAATGACTTAGTACAAGCGAATTACACAATAATATTTTAGTTTTTTTGTTTAATAAATCTTTGCAGCCAAAAATTAATTTTAAATTACAGTAAGCTTTTCTTATGCATTTATTAACATGTTCATTATATCGCAAGAAACTGTCAATATGCAGACCCAAATTGCGAGCATTAGTTGCTACATTCAATCGCTCATTGCCAATTTTTATATTTAAATTAGGTAAACACCGTTGATATTGTGTTTTTTTACCAAACAGCAACACCGTTGACTTATTAGGATTTATTGTTAAGGAGTGGTTACTTGATGCTGTAATTAGGGACTCTAAATCAGCATTAATTTGCAAACAAGCAACATCCAAGTCATCAACACCAAAAGAAAAATATAGCTGGTAATCGTCTGCATAACAGTGAGAATTACAAAGGTGACGTATGACTGAAAGTTCGAAGTGTAAATAATAAATAACAATGGTCCCAATATGGAGCCTTGGGGAACCCGCAGCTAATATTTAAAGAATCTGAAAATAATCCATTTAACATAACCTTCTGGGTACGACCAGATAAGTAACATTGAATCATTAATACAGCATAATCACTAAAGCCATAATAATGCAAGATTGACAACAGCAACCGATGATTTATCCTGTCAAACGCTTTAGAATAATCTAATAAAACTAAAGCAGTTAACTTATTGTTATCAAGTGCCGACAGAATATCATCAGTCACTTTTAACAACGCAGTTGTGCAACTATGACTTGGCCTGAACCCAGATTGACTGCACGGCAAAATATCGAACTGTTCCAGATGATTTCTTATTTGTAAATTTAAAACTTTTTCCAATATCTTTGACAAAACTGGTAATATGCTTATCGGTCTTAGATCCTTAAACTCTCTAGGATTACTAATTTTAGGAAAGGGTATTACATAAGCAGTCTTCCAACAAGAGGGAAATTGACTCTTCTCTATACAGAAATTAATAATATGGGTAATATAAGGTATTATAAAAGGACAGCAAAATAAAATCATAGTTAAATTGATTGAATCCGCCCCCAAAGCACCAGTTTTTATAGAATACAAAGTTTCACGAACCACTTCATTTGTAACCATGCTAAAATTAAACGTATCCACCCTCGATCTTACACTATTACGATAAAAACTTAATGTATCTTCATGAGGTTCATTTGAATTATTAGACAAATTCACAAAAAAGTTATTAATTTCATTGACATTAGATAATTCAGATGGAATTTCAACTTTTGAAGATGAATTATAGATATTTAAGTCTTTAAGATCTTTCCAAACTGTTTTATTACAATTTTGATTAACTTTATAATTTAAATAAGCCCTTTTTTCTCTATTTACTAAGCGTTAGTAAAGTTTCTTAAGTTTTTATAATATTCCCAATGCTCCGGCTTTTTAGATTTTTTGTATTTTTGTAATGACTTATTTTTTAAGGAAATCAAATATTTAATATTGTCAGTTAGCCAAGGGTTACGTTTTTTTGAAATTCGAGATGTAATCATAGGCGCATGTTTATCAAATAAGTTCAAAATTAAATCATTAAACATTACCATTTTCAAATTTAAATTGTTAACAAATAGAATATTGCTTATATCAGAATTTACGAGGTCATTATAAAAATCATTTCTATTAAAATTTTTGAAACTACGATATGTATGAAAAATCTGACGCATCTCTTTTATTGCAATAGTTATGGTACAAAATATAAGATCATGATCAGATAAATTAGACAAGTCATTTACCTTGCAGTCAGTAAATTTAACATTCTCTGAGAGTATAAAAAGGTCTAATAAAGTTACACTGCTATCAGTTACCCTAGTGGGCTCATTTACAATTTGAATTAAACCACATCTAATAAATATTTCCTGTAAATTTTTGTAGCTACTACTTGTCTCATTTAAACAATCAATATTGAAATCTCCACCACAAATTAATTCATCATATCTAGGCAATAATTCAGTGACACATTCCTCAAAAGCACTAGTAAAATCCAAAACGTTAAAAGTAGGTGGTCGATAAGCGACCCCAGGCATAACGATTTACTGGGCAGACACAATGAAATCCATAATTGTTCACTATCATGTAACGGCAAATTATTTATTAAAGAATATTTAAATATAGATTTAATATATATAGCTACCCCACCACCTTTTTTAAAAATTCTGTCACTTCTAATAAGATTATATCTGTTGATACTTAGTACATTATCAGTTACTGTTTGCTTTAACCAAGTTTCGGATAACAAAATTATGTCCCAGTCATTCTCCTCCACCAGATCTCTAAGACTACAAATTTTTGCTAACAGTGATCTAATATTAATATGAATAATGTTTAAACTAGATTTATTATTTACTTTATCCATATACGCCATATAAGTAAGTATACAGAATTAGGCACCACTATAAAAGAAGAAATAAGAGGCAAAAAAATAAAAAAATAATACCTAAATCCATATAAAGCAGAGCAAAAAGACATAATAAATATTTCACTTCTAAACATCATTAAAAGACAACTCATTTCTTATAATTACAATCTGAGAAGTCTCCGACCTTCTCATATACATATTCCCATTTTTTACCCATAGATATTTGACTTTGTTAAGTTTTTTAAATTCTTTAGCTTTGACTAACAACTTTCTATAAAATGAGGTTAAAATTCGTTAACATAAATTATTTCAGGAGTGTGAATTCATTTAGACAAGGAAACATCTAAACATGACGTATTAAAATCCCTTTTAACTCTTCTACAACGAATAATCTCATCCCTGTGACATTTTTGAGTAAACTTTATGATAATCTTAGACTTGATAGGACTGTCTGCTTATTAATTTTCATTAAAAAATCCCAATGACGTAATTGTGACAGTGAGGAATAAAATGACAAAATTTGGGTAATCCCAAATAATGTGCAAAATAATTAAAGATTTTTTGATCTAAGCCATCCTGTGTGTTAATTAGCTCCAAATGTTTAATACACAGTAATATTTGATATAAAAAAACCATGAACTATCATCAAATGCGAAATGATGGAAACTTACTAGATACCGATGTATAAATTAGATATTGAAAAGAAAACTATGTGCGTGTAGCGTCATAAACTTATTTTTTACCCAAAAACTGTATTACTTATCAAAAAAGACAAAAAAAAAATAAATCGTAGAATCTCAATTTTTTTACACATTATTTACACACTGTAGATTTATATAGAAATATATCTACGTACTTATTCTCATTAATCAGTCACATCATTTTCTCATATTTCACCCCTTTAATTTCTAACATGGACTAAAGTACACCCTATATAAATAAAATGAATTTACTAAAAATTATAGTTTTTTTACAAGTCTTGAGTTCGTATTGTATACATAAAGGAAACAATATAAAATGAAAGTCTCCTTCAGTAGAAAGGAACTTAAAACGTAAGAAATACACTCGACACAAAGGCGATAATTCTTAATTAAAGAAGCAATAAAGTCACCCTCCAATAAGCTCCATTGAAAAATTTTATGCATTATTTTATTATTGTGGCCTCTCGATTTCCTCGTCATAAAACGACAGACAGAAGGTTACGGGGTGACGTAAAACACAATTAAACGGGAAGACAAAGTAATCTAACAGTCGGCCTGTTGAATTAATCAATCAAGCCAATTTAGTAGAAAAATGGGTTTACTACTATTAAAGGATTATATGAATTCAATATTTCACTAAATTGGCATTACATAAAATTTTATTGAGGTTGAGAAATTTATTTGCAACGTTGCAACGCACAACTGTTTACATAAAGAAACTTTTCCTTGATTTGTTAAAGTTTGCAGTGTCAAAAAAGTTGCAATTTGTATTATATTTTGTAAGTAATTACACTAGAATAAGAAATATATACAGGGTGTCACAAATTAGTAGGTCAAGCCGTCAACGACATTTGGATCAAAGTAATGGGACTCTTCTCATGCCACTTTTCATTTTGGAGCTTCATTTTCAAAATACAAGATGACATAAAACTGATTTTTATTGAGAGGTCTGGTGGTTTTAGAGATATTTGTTTGAAATTTCGCACATATTTTTATCTCAAGTCGGCACACTTTGCGTGTCATTTTGATATAAAATATGGAAGTATGGACGGAGAAAAGAAGATTGTATTACTCACGAACCTCCCCAATTTTTTTTAGTACGCCTATGGTTTCAGAATATTTTTTTAGATAGTTGTGGATGTTTTTGTTTTTTATTGTAAATTATTTTCTGCTTTAAGAAGTTTTAATCTGGCAAATTTAGTTTATAGAATATAATTCTAATTTTATGACTTCCGAATTTTTTCTGTTTACCTATTTTGTATCTACAAAAATATTGATTCATATATTGATACAATATTTGAAACTAACATTTTGTTATTCCCATTTGAAAGAGAAAATGGTATGTTATCTGCCTAGAGCCAGGTATAATACTTTACCTGATTTCTAAATTAAAGAAGCATAAATATTTCGAACATTATCTGTATGAAATGGAAAATAAGTAATAGGTATGTGAGTGTTTTATTTAAAAATTCCGAGGTGGGCATTTAAGAAATTCTGGAAAAAAGTGTGTTGCTCATATAAATAACTTCAATTGATGGTGCAACATACCATAGACAATTTTTGATGACAGGAATTTTAAAAACGGTTCACGTAAAGATCCATTGATAAAAAAAATATTAAACAGAAGCATTGATTTGCGAGATATTTAAGCTAACTAAACTTAAAGTATTTGTTTAAGAACAAAAGTTATTGTTACTTTAAAATTTGTTTTAGGACACAGGTACTGTAAAACATTTCCACATTAAATTAAAAAATCATTTTTTACAGAACTAGGACTTATAGGGAACATCCAGCTGATTTTCTGTATTTTTCTCTTTTTTCATTAATTTTCTTCCGTTTCTTCGTTAGATAATACATATTTCAGTTTTAATTGTCACAAAAAAAAATGTCAACCATAGATAATGGTGCTGCCTTGATAACAACAGCAAAAACATTTTTATCAGTTTTTTTCAAACATTCTTAAGACATATACAAATGGCGAGTGGTAAGTACTTAATGAGTTTTTCCTCAGACAAGAGTAAGAGAAAAAGGGACATATAATTGCAAACATTTTACTTCCACGATTCAGTGTTAAAAGTTTTTGGAAAATCACTTTAATGCAAATATGTCAAAAACTATTTTGCACAAAAAATTCTTTAACTGAAATCAATTATATCAACCAGTGACCGACATACTGGGAGGTGTTGTCATTAGAAACCCTGGAATTTCGACGCCACTGGCGAATTGTATCTGTACGAGTATAGATACAATTAGAAGTTAAATAGATTGAATTTCTAAAATACATAGTGTTGAAATTTTCGGTGCCTTTCAGTATCTTCGATAATGGTTGATACAGTAATTGTAAATTTGGTGAATTTATACTGTTCCTTAGTTAAATTAACAGCGTAACTGAGATTTTTGAGTTAATGTGACATAGACAAAAACTTCAGCCTGGATTTTGTTGAAGTGTTTACGGAAATATTACATTCATAGTCACTTTAATGGATATTTTGTGGGATAATTACTTTTCCCCTCACATGACGAAAAACTACCGCTCACGTACTTAAAGGGAAACCGTAAAATGTGCTATAAATGCTTCTTTTTAATAGTATGTTTATATGTTTGCATAAATAGTACGTGGGTTCTAACATAAATATACATTATTACTATTTTCGCGACAGCCTTGGTTACCATTTATGGCAAAACGCATGCCAAAGACGACAGCAGTCCATATAAATTTAATGGAATTGTAGAAAAATTTACTCCACTCTTTAAACTTGGTTTGTGTATGTATCTGCATCCGCTCAGATATTGTCCTTCGAATGTTTTGACTTTTGAGAGTTCAGTATAGGATGTTATACAGACTACGCGAGACGTAGGACGTGCCAATATTCTAGTGGCTGCAACAGAAATCGACCCAGTATACTATGGATATTATTGTAAACCCCGAACTGTATCGCTATCGGCGATTACAGTATTTGTGAATGTAGAATTTCAAAAAACAACTAGCTACTCTAGGTACAGGGTAACGTCTCGATCAACATTGACGTGGCAAACAGCCACGGTTAGCCATCAGCGGCGCCAGCAGACATATTCCGGTTTCGAGCTTGTTAGCTCTCATTAAGTATGCCATGTGTGAGACAAAATTACACCGAAAAAAAACTTGGTGTCTGTAACAAATATTTATTTCTTATCATTTTTTAAAAAAAGCAAAAATACAGTTATTTTGTGTAAAGAAAGTAATTTATTTCCATTAAAAAACTTTATTTTCTTTTCTATGATGCATTTTTGGTGTTGATTCAATTGTAATTTATAAAAAACAATATTTGTATATTTCAAAGAATTGTTTTCCAATTAAACAACCGCTTATTGCTCAGGAACTTCAGAAACAATGAGGACTACTGTCCCGGCCAGCATTGACGCCTGAAAAATCTATGACAAGTAGTAAATATATACCGATTTCAAGCTTAGCTCTCATCAGTACGACACAGCTGAGTTAACTGACGATTAACCCCGTCTGTTGATGTCATACCTGAGCACACGGAATATAGCACAGCTACATCTAGGAAACTAGGAGACAATTGGAATTTTTCCTTTCAAACAAACACTTTTTTGAATGATACGACTATATTAAGAAATTGAGTTTTTTTTAATTTACGGATTTTCCAAAGAATATAACCTAATAAAACTTCATTTAAAAATTTTACAAAAAGAATTAAAAGATATTTTCCTTCTCTACATATACATACAAATATACATTTTTTAATTTCAAAAATGTATTTTATACAGATTTAAGCAAATTCAGCGCAAGTATGCATAACATTTTGGTCATAATAATGTTCAATATTTATTTCTTAACATACTACAAAAATTTAATTTACCTAAATGTTATTATGAACAAAATGTCATACTCTGGCTGATTGTTTAGGCAAATGAAGAAAAAACACAACACAAAAAGAAATTTGTTTCCTGAGAAAATATGTTTAAATACTTGTAAATTGAATTGTTTGCTGAAAAAAATTTTGTTCGGTGTATTTTGATTTAAGCATCTAAAAAAGTGTTTTCTGAAACATAATGCTTTCCATAAATTTTTCATTGTATTTAATTATGTACCAAAGATCACATTTTAATTCATTACTAAAAAAAAACTAGTTACTGACTTTTATCTCCTAAACTCCTTTTTTTTCCAAATATTTCGTCCCAAAATAGATTCCTCTTTAATAGAAAATTAACAGCAATTTTTTATTTTCTTGAGTTAAGAATTATTAAATTATGAAACGAAACTTCTACACTTCCCGCATTCGTACTAACGCCGTTTCCTTGACATATTTACACTACGTCATTGTAAGGAATTTCATAAATATTTGTGTTATCTAACGCTATTTTTTCAGATTAGATCTGATGGTAGCAACTTGTGTTCAAACTACTGACAAAGCAACAAAACATGTTTTAAATTTTCTCAGTTTTGAAACCAGACCAGAAGGATTTCATATCATAAACTAAAGTATCATAAAAGAAGAACATTATAAGAACTACCTACGCTACGCTGTGATTTCCCCCTGAAAATCATCAGATGTCCTTAACTTCAAGAAGGTGTACTTGCACAAAAATATTTTAAAACCATCCCATAATAAAATCATCTCGTTGCTTACATAAGCGGTGAGCATTGCTTTTATGACAAATATTATGAAGTTCGCATTTTTTTTAAGTTTCACTTTTATTTTGAAATCACGCGTTAAATATTTTGTGCAATGTTAATTCACTTTCTTTATATGCACAAGGAAATAAATCGAACAAATATGTGAAATTTGGAAACGTATCAGGAATTTGTTTTGCGTAAAATGTACAATATCTGTCAGATCTGATATGCAAAATTAACGTGAAAAGAAAGTGTGTTAATATTCTTTGAATGTAAAAATTAGGCAGTGGAAAATTTAAATTCTGACTGTGTGAAAACCACAAGAAGACCGTGAATAATTATCCACTGGAAATTATTTATTTTCTCCGAAGTGGTTTAAATATACAAGTACTAACTTTACATATAAATCGTTTTTATATTTAAAAAATATATAACTTTTTAAATATAAATGTGACCAATTTTTTTTGTCACCCTCATTCTTAATTTATTGTGCGATTTTAATCGCATTTTTTTCAAGATGTAGAGCTTGATGACGTGTGCTTTCTGAAGAAAAATAATTGTGATTCCACAAAAACCAAGGCCTACTACGTCCGTTTTTAGAAATAAACTAATATGTATTTTATATTAAGGATTTTTTTTAGAGAAAATATATTTTTCTACGTTCATGCAAAAAACAATACTTTATTGAACTATATTTAGTGGAAAAAGTGGTTCTTTATTGCACTCATCTGTCATTCTACTGCAGCGTTTTGTCATCATGACAAACATAAACCTTCAAATCGACGTCAAATTTTTCTAGACTTAGTGTCATCTAAATAACATTTTTTGGTTTTTGCATGAACGTAGAAAAAATATTGTATGCAACTCGTACAAAAAGTGCTTATTGCACTCGACGTGTACGGCTTCGTAGGACAACTTCACGTCGCGTGCAATAAACGCTTACTTTTTGCACTTGTTGCATAAATAACTATTACACCACTGGATTCACGAATCGTCAAGATGGGCCAATACCAAGTTTTATCTAAATTTTTTAAATAATAATGATTTTGTAACCAAATAAAAAAATCTTAAGTCTTTACTTTTTTTTCATTAATGTACTGTTGATATCAAGTTATCCATTAGACTCTAGTAAAGGAAAAATTATAATAATTATTAATAATCTTATTTTTGACAAACTTCAAAATAAAATAATATGAAATTGAATGCAACAAAAGTTGAATAATAATTATATTTGTGTTACTTCTATCAATCCATCATCTACTATGCATTTCTTAGTTTTTTTGCATACGTTCGTAATTACTTTTTGTATTTGGTTTGGGGTAATTTCTGCACAGGCTTGCATTATCTTAGCACGTAGTTCGTGTACAGTTTGTGGCCTTGATTTATAAATTTTTGTTTCATTAAAGCCCAAAAATCTAACAGCGTCAAGTCCGGGGATCTCGGCGGCCATTAAATTAATGGAATATTTCGTGATATCCAACAATTCTCAATATGTTTGTTTAACCATTCTCTCACCGCAGCAGCGCTATGAATAACTTTTTTTAAATGCTGCTTTTTTGCGTTTATAATGAATTTTGGATTCTCAGGGGATCGATGACGACAATTTTGGAACTATCCCATTTTTAGTAAACGTGGCCTCATCACTAAATAAAATTTCACTTCAAAAATTAGGAGTGTTTAAATATTCTCCCTGTAGCCAATAGCAAAAATTCAAACGTTTTTCTTTACTTCCCAATTCCAAAGTATGGTCAAATTTTGGTTTAAAAGCATTTATTTTTTGCCAGGCACCTTCTGATACTTTCTCTAGGGATATAAAGAATTAAACAAACCAGTCTAATACTAGCCTGGGGATTATTAAAATATTGTAAAATTTGGTTCGCAAAATACTACGACGTTCATTATGTAAATAAATATATTTTTCTCAAAATATCAATAATAGGAAATATTAGAATTTTACTTGCAAAAACGGACGTAGTAGGCCTTGGATTTTGTTGGTTCACGCTAATTTTTCTTCACAAAGCACATTTTAGCAATCTCTACATCTTAAAAAAAATCGGGTTAAAATCGCACAATAAATAAGAATTTTATAGGGTGTTTTAAAAACAAATGGGTCACACTACATTGAAATTATAATAACAATTTTATATGTCGACTTTAATGCTTTGTTATTTAAAGAATAGTAAAAAATATCTAGTATATTAAATTCGAAAATTGAGACAAAAGAAAGTTAAATTGAAAATCGACAAGATACTTTTGGAAATAGCTAAATCAAATTATTTACCACTGTCACATGCAATAGGTACTTTTACATATACAAGGTGCCCCTTGATTCGAATGTCAAACCTCTACAGAGTGTTATAAGTTACAAAAAAAAAAAACATGAAAGTAATCGAATCATTAATGCGGCCTTTTTTGCAATGAATAAATTACTCAAAACTTAATATTTATAACCATTTTCGCAGAATGGAGTAGTAATTTGTAATAATTTATTACAAAATATATCACCCTTTTACGCATATTTGTCATAGTTCCATGCGATTTGTTTGTTCCATAAAACTGTTAACATATCAAATTTTAGCCGTTTTAAATCTATAACAAAAAAAAACTTACAAGTTGACACTTCGATGTCATCCAGCCCACAAACGTAGCGCATTTATACTAAAGTAATTTTATAAAAATTAGAACATGTGTCAGAATTTTCTAAAGGGGTTTCAAGGCTTCATTTAGCTATCTCTTTATTTTCATGTAACATTATATAAATTAAATAAACATCGCAAAGCATCTCTATTTATACTTACCCTAAATTTAGCAGAAGGAGTGACAACCTTTCCTGCTACTTCCCACTGAATTTTTGGCCATTCGTTTCTTGTAGACGAGACTCGAACACAAAAAGATGCATTTCCACCTTCCGTAGCAATCACCGGTGATGGAGGTTTGGAAAATTCTATTTTTCCAGAGCCACTGGTCCTCTCTGAAAAAAGTAATAGGTGGTTTATGGTGGATAAATTAAACTAAAGATTTGTTTCATATTTTTAAATTTAGAAAAAAAAACTAACAAAAAAATACATACTCAGAAAAATGATTTAGGAACATATATTCTTATTAGTAGTATACAATATATCAGTATAATTTTAAAGAAATCTGAGGCACTTTTGATGTTTAGAATTTGTGTAGAAGAAAGAAATATACTAGGCGATCGCGGTCTAGAAACATCGAGGACCATTTTAGTCCCGCTTTGTGAAGTATCTTCTAATGATTTTAAATGTTCACGTTTGCTCTAGTAGATCGGAAGCTGGACTCGCTCGCATCGAGGTCTCGCCGAACATTTTTTAGAGAATTTTGGCCAGTCGCGTCAAATAACATATTTTGACATTTAAATAGTACAGTAGAACAAGTCGGAAACTCATAGAGAACGACATATGCGACTGATTTTGTAAAAGTCCGTAATCAGTTCGCCACAGAGCCTGCGATGCGTCTAGACTGCGACCTCATAGCGCGTTCTCTCCTTAAGAGTCTTTTTAGCTGTTTCATTCAAATCGGACAACTTCCAAATAACGTGAATTTGAATGCGCGGAACCTGACTACTTCTTCTATAAAACAAACAATAGACAGGCCAAGCTGTAGTGGTGGGAGTATATGCGTCAGTACCGAGGTCAAACTCGAGGCTCCGCCCACTATATAACTGCGCAAATCTTGACGTACACGCAGCAGCACTGACGTTTATTTAAAGCACGGCTCAGCGTTTTTAAATCCAACTTTTAAAAACGCGCGCGTTTTACATCAGTTTGCGATTGCGGGGATCGTCAGTGAAGACACCAGGTTCAGCTACGTCGCCGGTAACTTGGACACAAAGTATGTGAAGGAAGTGAAGGACATACTTATGAACCCACCGCAGTCTAACAAATACTCATACCTGAAGACACATCTAATAAAACGCTTAAGCGCATCTCAACAGGAGAAAACGCGACGGCTTTTAGAACATGAAGAGATGAGCGATAGAAAACCGTCACAGTTCCTGCGCCACCTTCAAGTTTTAACTCGAGCGAATGTGCCAGATGATTTAATCCGCTCCTTATGGTTATCACGGCTGCCTGCGAGTATGCAAGCTGTTTTGGCAAACGAAAGCAGACCTCACCACGGTCGCAGAATTAGCAGACGCGGTAGCGGAGATCAGATCAGGACATTATATAGCCGAAACCGCGGCGTTCTCTAGTCGCGTAGAAGAAATGTTGAGACAGGTCACTGTAGGAATGCAAGCAATGACGACGCAAATTGCAGCCCTGTCTAATCGACATCAAGGTGGGCAACGACGACGTTTCCATTCTCGATCCAGGAGCAGATCACGGCAGCAGTTAACACCTAAAGACAATTTGTTCTGGTATCAGCGTGTTTTGGTGATAAGGCCAGGAAGTGTAAGGAGCCGTGCGCCTACAAGTCGGAAAACGATCGGGGCAGTCGTTAATGGCGGCAAACGACGTCAGCCCGGAATTATCGCGCCGTCTATTCCTAACTAATAGAACGCCAAAAGTGCAGTTCCTTATTGACACGGACGCAGATATTTGCGTGTACCCTTATTCCCAATTGTCAGAATCGCGAGCAAAGACGTCTTATGAGCTTTCTGCGGCAAATGGCACGGTAATCGCGACTTACGGTACGTTAGCAATGACATTGGACCTTGGGCTACGTCGACAATTTAGTTGGAGCTTTGTCATAGCAGATGTTTCCAAGCCGATCATTGGCGCCGACTTTCTGGGACATTATGGTCTCCTGGTAGACGTGCGACACCATCGGTTGCTGGACTGGACTACGCATTTATCTTCTTTTGGAAAAGTGGTTAAGTGCGAGATCGCTAGCGTAAAAGCTATTTCTGACGTAGTACCGTTTCGAGAACTGCTGCAACGTTTCGCAGAAGTAACGCGACCTAGTGGAACGCCAAAGACAGGAACTCATTCAACAAAACATCACATTATTACCACTCCAGGTCAACCTGTAGTACAAAAGCCACGCCGACTGGTCCCAGATAAACTCCAGGCCGCTAAGAAGGAATTCGAAGCCATGCTGCAGCTTGGAATTGCTAGACCATCGCAGAGCTCATGGGCCTCGCCGCTACACATGGTTCCTAAAAAAAGGTGACGACTGGAGACCCTGCAGCGACTACCGTGCTCTCAACGCGAGGACTTGTCCTGACAGATATCCAGTGAGTCATATTCAAGATTTCTCACAGACGTTAAGAGGTAAAAACATCTTCACCACCAGCGAGCCTTAAATCAGATCCCTGTCGCCGAGGAAAACATCCCGAAGACGGCGATAACGACACCTTTTGGACTCTTTGAATTCAACTTTATGACTTTTGGACTCCGAAACGCTGCTCAGACCTTTCAACGCTTCATTGACGAGGTGCTCCAAGGGCTCGAGTTTTGCTTCGCATACATAGATGATATCCTCATCGCATCCACATCACTGGAGGAGCATTTACAGCATCTAGAGGTTGTCTTCCAAAGACTAAAGAAATACGATGTTGTAATTAACCCGGCTAAGTGTGTGTTCGGGCAGTCTGAAGTTAAATTTCTCGGCTATCTAGTCTCTGGTGAATGCACTCGCCCGTTACTGGAGAAAGCCGATGCCATTATCAATTATCCTCGCCCCGACACAGCAAAAGGACTTCGGCAGTTCCTTGGTATGTTTACAGAAGGTTTATACCTGCAGCAGCGAAAACACAAGCACCCCTCAACAACCTTCTCCAGGGCAACGTAAAAGGCAAGAGCCCACTCAAGTGGACATCCGAAGCCATCAACACATTTAATGCAGCTAAGGAAAGTATAGTACACGTTACTTGCACATCCAAAGCCAAACGCACAGCTAGGTATTTTTACCGACGCTTCCGACTTTGCCATTGGTGCTGTACTGCAGCACCGAGTAGATGACGGATGGCAGCCCCTAGATTTCTTCTCGAAGAAGCTAAGTCCAACCGAAGCAAAATACGGAGCATACGACCGTGAATTGCTCGCGATTTACCTAGCAGTCAAACACTTCCGACACATGGTCGAAGCACGCTCTTTCACTATATATACAGACCACAAACCAATCACCTATGCATTTCAGAAGAAAAATTCTCAATATTCACCTCGCCAATTTCGACATTTAGATTATTTCAGTCAGTTTACAACCGACATCCGTCACATCTCAGGAAAGGACAACGTAGTCGCTAATACCTTGTCACGTATAGAGGAACAAGAGATCTCTCTCGACTTCGAGGCACTGGCGACTGAACAACAAGTGGATCCAGAACTTCAGAGGTTCTTAAATGGCAGCGACTCCTCCCTTCAGTTGAAACTTGTAGGTATACCTGGTACTAAAGAGTATGTCTTCTGTGATGTATCTACCCGAACAGCCCGTCCATTTATCACGGAGGAATTTTGAAAAGCAGCGTTCGATAGTGTTCATCGCCTCGCATCTGGGAGTTAACGCCACAGTCAAGCTTGTAACACAACGCTACGTCTGGCCGTATATCAAAAAAGATTGCAGACAGTGGGCTCGTAGCTGTATTCAATGTCAACGCTCGAAAGTGTCACGGCACGTTACTGCGCCCCTCGGAAGCTTCGCACCTCCATCTGCTAGGTTTAAACATATCCACATTGGCATTGGAATTATGCCATCATCAGAAGGATATAGGTACTGCCTAACCATGGTAGACCGCTACACGCGCTGGTCAGAAGCTACCCCCATGCACAACCAAGAAGCATCTACGGTCGCGCGAACCTTATATGACACTTGGATATGTCGGTTTGGTACCCCGCTACGGAAAACAACGGTACGACTCATCTTAGAACGACGGCTTACCATCCTGCAGCCAACGGTATGGTCGAACGATTGCACCGTCAGCTAAAGGCAGCTATCATGTGTCATCAAGACAACAGCTGGACACGTGCTCTTTCTACAGTAGGTACTTCTGGGAATCCGCGCAGCCTGGAAAGAAGACATACAAGCCACAGCAGCAGACACGATCTACGGCCAGTCACTGCGACTTCTAGGACAGTTACTGAGCACAGAAAATCGGAACGACAGCCAAGCCGATGACGCGGCTGCATATGTGAAAGAGCTTTGCCAAGTATTGCAAAAGCTAAGGCCGACTAGAGGATCTCGACACGGTACAAACAAGACATTTATCTTCAAGAACCTTGCCATCACACCATGTCTTTGTACGTCGAGATTGCCCTAGAAAACTACTCCAACCACCGTACGATGGCCCGTACAAAGTCATCAAACGATCCGAAAGAATGTTCGTGGTCCGAATCAATAGTCGTGACGTAACAGTCACGATAGATCGACTGACACCAGCCTACATTCTAGCTGACAATCCAAATACCCCAGAGGTCAACATTAACCTTCCAATAATTCCAGAATCAACTTCAACCCAACAACCAAGCGTGACAGACCGCAGAACTAAAGCTGGCAGAAGAGTTTATTTCCCGGATAGATACCAGGCTCGATTTTCATAATTTAAAATACTAGCAGGGGGGTACTGTAGGGATTTACCTTCCCTACTTAATGACCTTCAGTCCTAATGTAATTATTTTTAAATTAAAAACCCCTATTAGGAAATTCCAATAATATTATTATCACTACCTGCCTTATTCATACCATCCTTAATCCTGTTATTGAGATTCGAATTCTAATCTCAAGCAATTACTAGAAGTACCATATTAATTGTAAATAACCAAAGTAGTTTTTAATGACATTTTCTACCTACCCGATCTTTCGTGGACAGATAGTTTTGGGACGAATGGACACTCGACCAGAGCCGTTCAACGAGTCAACATCTACCCGCTAGGCTTCCCTAAATCACTCAGTGTTTTTAGTTATATAGTTAGTTAAGTGTAGTTTAAATAAACCAAGTTAGACAAACTCTTGTATATTGTTTCCTGCTCGGACAGCATCCCCTCACGTGTTTTAATTATTGATCTAAAGAAGTATCTTGTAGCGTAAAATTAAATATTACTAACAAATGTTTCAAAGACGTTATTCAAATATTCAAAAATCTTAATTTTTTAAATGAATGTGAAAAGTACAGTTGGTATTGTTTGAAATATTAATAGTTCGGGTTTTTAAGTCAGAGAAAATGCTATTCAAATTAATACTGCTAACATTGTCGAAGTCAATGAGGTTGCACTTCCATTGATGTTTGAAACATTTTTCTTATTGCTAATACTCTCTTCAACGTAACCAGTCGCCACAGCTGACTATTTCCATACTACGTGTCGTTGGATTTGATCGATTGTTATGCCACTATTTGCTTTAATGGTAGCAATCACTTGATTGGTGCACTTTCCTTTATCAAACCGTAAGAAAACTCGGTCTGTACTTACTCCTTATTTTGGGGACGCAATGATAAATACTGCTTCACCAAACGCACATAACTAATTCCATCACTGTATTCACTGTCTTAGATCGTCGGATAGTAATAAGCAATACGCTTCCTTGATTCATGTAAGAGTAAGTCGCACAATTCACATGTGGAACTATTTTTATTTTTTTCCGCGCAAACTGTTGGTTGTATGAAAAAATTACAAGAGGGAAAAAAGTAGTATAATTATATGTAGTATTTAAAAAAGTTTTGTTGAAATCGGCCATTGCAGGAAAAAGTTCTGAACGAAATAAATCTAGGGGTTGCTTATTACCGCCCTCTAGAAACATGAGCCAAGGAATAGACACCACCTCAAAATAGCTTTTGACTAGCTGATAATGTGTACCAAAATTGAAGTTTCTAAGTGTAGCCGTTTTTAAGGAAAAATAAAAAAACTATTTTTTTCCGCCATTTTGAGACTCGAATATCTCAACAATAAGGACCCAAAATGAAAAATTTCATATGAAGATCCCCCCTGAAATGGCTTGTGGAATACACTGGTAAAATATTTGACCATCATTCTGGAACACCCTGTATATGAGAAAATAAGTTTGGTATTCAACAAATAATTTAATACAAATTAGTAATCATTATGAGATTTTGATTTGAAGTCATCCAATCGCGGAAAACAAGCAGCCTTTTCGCAAGTAAAGTTTAGTATTCGCTACCTCTACCTCTTCCAATCTCTTTAGTCATGGCATAACAACCCTAACTAAGAAGAATAGGAAGCGTTACTAAAATATTTTAGAAATTTCTAAACATATTTTCAAATAACGCGTCCATACTTAATTTGTAAAACAGTGATAACCTATATTATTTACATTTGCATACAATATTTCAGCAGCTTCAAAAATATTGTATCCCACTCCTTAATATACCTGACCGAGTGCAAATTAAAATCGACCGCTTGTGTACGTCGTCTTGCTGCAACTGTAAATTGATACGGCCATTAATTCAAATAAACCAGAACACCATAAAGCTATAACTTGGTCGCACCCACAGATGGCGAGGCGCCAGTTGATAAACTGCCACTTTTGAGGATCGTAACGATGTCGCGCAGTTGAAAGTTGAAATGTAAGCAAATGGGTTTTTACTTTGCGGTTTTACACTAGGAACAGTAATTGGTGTAGGTTAGTTCACATTCCTTCAGTTAATTATATAAATAGCTTTTCAGTATGTAATGAAATACTTTTTGTTCTTTAGTATAAAGTCCCTTTCACAGATGGCAGAGTTTGTAATTATTTGCATCTTCACATTTTTCTAACAAAAGTCATTTGGTTGAGAATAGATCATAATTGGATGAAAATAAATCAAATTAATCAAGTAAAATTTTATTTGTTTAAAAAATTGCGGGAATTGAAACAATTTTTTTGTATTTATTTTTTTACTATTATTCCATTACCATCTAAATATAAATTTTATTATTTTTCATGTCAAACGAAGACATCGCTATGAGCATCATTTTGTTACGGAAGCTCACCTACCTTTTAGTTTGTTAATTATGTTCCTGTTTACGTTATAATTTATAATTCTTGTGATACCTTTATTTTAACGTTTTCTGAAATAGTCTATATTCTATTTAATTCTCGACACGTTCTCGATGTCACAGAAACTTCGAGAATCCTAAAAAGATATATAAACGGTTCGGTATCGCCGCTGTAGTTCAGTTTATATTGAGCAGCCAAATTCGAGTGACAGAAACGTCAAAGTAAAGCGTTGACATTGGTTTGAAGAATATTTCTTGTGTAATCAAGAGTGACAATAAAGTTTGTTTGTCTACATGCCGTGTTTCCACGCTAACCCAAATTAGAGGTTACAATATAAAGGATGATACATTTGTTTGTGAATCACTCTGTAAATCTTTGTTAATTGTAATGATACTAATAAATTGCATGTTTCACTTAACACTTAAAATTTTAGAAATTGATTTAGGCGATTTTCTAAAAAAAAGCTGTGTACGCCACTGAATAGGCATGTACAAAATTTTATCAAAAGCTTTACTTAATAACGATTTATTTTCTAAAGACTTCGACAAAATGCAGATGCTTTTTAAAACACCATATCACTTGTGTTGTTCAAGGAGAGGACACTTTAGAACAGCTTCTTTTACGTTTACTTTAAGCATTGAATAAAAACAAAAATTTATAAAGGGTAGGCTTGTCACATATGCATGCACAGAAAAATGTTTTTTCTATTAGTTAAGTTATTATTAAACCCGCACTTCGTTCGCAGATCTCAGGTCCGGACTTGGTCACGATCTTAATATTTAAATATACTTTATTTATATTAAAATAAATTTAATCTTATTCATGCCAGCTAATCGACAGAAACATCCCATTTATTTACCTGCAAGGGTTCGATTCTCGAGTTTAGTGGAACACATTCCCTCAGAAAGTGACAATAAAATGCAACTCTGTATTTTTGATCTTTGTTATTATACCATAAAAATTGGGAAATTATTTCACATGGTTTTTGATAAAGCAATATAAAATTTCAAGAATTATACTCGGAAATTTTTAAGGGGAATAAATTCCCACTCGAATTTATTTCACTGCATACGAGAATCGAGGCCCAAAAGTGTTGCTTTTATTTAGACATGTTTAGCAGGTTACTACTTGTAAAACAAAACAGTTGTAATTGAACAGTTCGTTGTGATACGTAGTTAGAAGCAGCGCCATATTACGTTCATTTTGACGGCATAAAAAGTATTCTACAGCGACTACACTCAAACGATGCTACTCTTATTTTATATGCTCAACTGGTTTTTAGCAATCCTAGAATTTGCGAAAATTTAGCATACATACATTTTAATTATTCACAGATACGTTCAGTTATTCGCCTTCTTGCAGTAACTGTGACAGCATCAGGATATTCAATAAATAATGTTTTTTATTTGCAACAGTTTATTTCCCAGTAATAAGGATTTAGTCCTGAAGGAGTGACGAAAAAAATTGATACCGTTTTGCAGAACAATCCGAGATTTCTTGATTTTATGCCGTATAGTAGATCTTTTTGATGGTAAAGAAGTAGATTTTTCTGAACCCACCCTAAATGTAAAATGTACCATACATGAAACATTATAAATACTTTAAATACGCCCGAGTGACCTCTGTGAACATTGAACACACGTTTCGAAACCAAAATGAATTATTAGAATTAAAGACCACAGCCTAACACCTGAACATTTACAGCAATTGCTGATTATTCAATTTTATTCCAGTACTACAAGTGAATAGTTAAGTACAGTGTTTTGTAAACTAATAAACTTAATATGAATAATGTTGGATATTATAAATTACCAGTACAAGATAAGATATTAATTTTAACTTTTTGTCGGTATATGTTTGCATCTCGGTGGGCTATCATAGTTATTAGCTTTGTTCTCACAATACACAAATTAATTTCCAACTGTCCAAAGCATGCATTTCCAACTAAAACAATAGATTACTGATATCTGGAATATACTTAGGAGTAACATAAAACAAGCATATTTTTTACTGCAAAAAAGAATAATTTTTAATGGACAGTTTACTGAGGCACTGTTATTTCCTTATTTAATGTCTTCACACTGCAGTACAAACCGTTTTCCAAAAGTCTATATACTGAGAAAATACATTGTTTGCCACATGAAATCTTCAATATTGCGCATAGTTTAAAAAACAAGTAGGTACCTACATATTACTTCTATTGTATTTGTTACTTAAAAAAACTTTTAAAGGTACCTACATGGTAAGTTTTTAATACTATATACTGAGAAAAGTGATTGTTTGCCACATCAGGCTTTCCATATTTTCGATAATTTAAAAAGCAAGTACTTTTAATAATAATTAAATTAAAAACTCCCGGATTATATTAAGAAAATCATGTTATTAGTGTATGTCAAAATATGATGAATTAGTAAAAATGTCTGTAACATATAACTTGAGTAGGTATTTATACCCAGGGTGTTTCAGAAGGTTTGTAAATACAGGGGGTTATAGTAGGTCAAAAAAAAAAGATTTTTTGTGTATTATAAGCTATATACATATCTCCTCTAGTTTTCGAGATAAAATAACAATTTTTAAATAGAATTTTTACAAAAATTCCCAAACGGTGCTAAATATTTTTATGAAATTTGGTATTCCGAGGCTTTTAAGGGCACTAAATACGCTGGTATAATTATTTTTTAGATATTTCATAGAAGGCGCTAGTTATAAGTATATTCCTATTACATTTTAAGTTTAAATTTTTTTAAAGTTAGGTTTTTTACCATTTGGGCTTATTTTCTAATATATAATTTTTTTTTAAATAATGTGCTCTTGTTAAAACTGCCTAATGTGGAAGGTTTTCGGGAAAAAGTGCTTTTTAATTGAACTCTCTTACTATATTACGGACTATCAAATAAGTGACTTTTCTCGAAGTAGGCTTATGTCAAAACTTGTTGATGGATGTCTCATAAACAACGCAGCATTTCCCAAGCATTCAAGTAGTTAAGTGCATAGGTTTGAATAATTGGTCATATTGCATTTACTAATTAGAACTACTTAAGTGTTGATATAAAGTTAGAGTTGAAATATTAATAAAAAGTTTATGAGACACTCATCAACAAGTTTTGACATACTACGAGAAAAGTCACTTATTTTATAGACAGTAGGTAATACAGGGTGCCCGAAAACATAGAGCAAGAATAGACCCTTACGACAAAATAATGCGATATTGCCGAAACTACCTTAGTCAAAAGTTGATGGATAAAAATATACAAGTAGTTAAAATTTTATTTTCGATAAGTATTTGAAAATAATTTTAAAAAAATCCAAATATTTGCATAAATTTTGGAGATCCGAGTTTTTACGGGCTATAAATAAAAATTTATTCTAAGTTTGAAGTCACTAGTCGACAGCGAAAATAAAATTATAAAATAAAAATAGAGCCCAAATGGTAAAATAAACTAACCTTAAAAAAATTATAGCAGAATATAATTGCAAAAAATAACCACATTTCATAAAAATATTAAGCATTGTCTGTCTATTTTAAAACTTTTATTTTGGCACCCTGTATCTCGAAAACTAGAAGAGATAGGCAAACAGTTCATAAGACAAAAAATTCTTATTTTTTGACTTACTATCACCCTCTGTATTTACAGGAGGTATTTCTAAAACACCCTGTATACCTATTTACTTAAATAACAATGCATTATTAAAATTTACTTAATAGATTTTCTATATCTGTCAAAATTTTTAGTAGTGTTTTAATTTCCATAAAACACTGTAAATTCCTCATTCTAAAGAACACCACGTATCTACCTACTATGTGAATAACGAAAATTTCTATTGAAATTAGTTTCAAATTTATATGTGAACCTGTTTCGGAATACATGCTTAGAGAAGACACTTAGTGCCTATAAATTGCTTAATTTCCTTAGTTCCATAACTTAATTTAGTTTAGAACGATATCCAAATTTTTACCGCTAAAAATTTTTCAAAAATATCTAAAACACAGTATACGGAATTCCTCATTACCACACTTAAATATTTGACATTACATATGACTTCATTAATAGAAATTATGGGAAAATTGATTTAAATTAACTTAGTGCCATATTAATTAAATTATATAGATTTATATCTGATTTATCTTCATATAATCCTGTAAATTGATTTTTAAATACATTAAAAAATTATTCCGTAAATGGTATTTACAAACCTGCAGCGGGCAAATATCCAGCCAGTTAGAGTAGATTTTACGATTATTAAATTGCAATAATTGGCGTGGGATGTTGGATTACTTGATGATAAACATAACTTTCAATTAAATACTGACATATTTATCAGTTAATCTTATTTCACATGTGGCGAACAATAATAAAGGTTTCACTGTTGAAAGTAATAATAACCCGAAAAGATAAAATGACAATTAATTTCTGCAGCTGCATTACATGGCTACACAGAAAACAAATATGTTTTGAACAAACAGGCTCATACTTATATTAATTAGTTTTAAGCCATTTTTAATGGTCTGACAGAAAAAAAATATTTTAGACTATTAAGACTATTAGTTGTAGAACAGAATGGAAGTTTAATTACTGGTTCAAAAGCAGGTTTTGTTTTCTGAATGTTTCGTATCTATTAACTTTAATGAGAATTATATAACAATATGTTAGCGATTCAGTACGATGAACTAAAGTTACCTACTTAAGGGCGCCGTATTCTTGAAATAGTGTTTTCCACAAATACAAGTAATTTTAGACATTTAAGAACTGAATAATATAGAGTTTAGCAAATAACAAGAATGTTATCTCATGCCACCTGCGAATATTCAAAGGTACCGAAGTAAAATCAATATACAGGGTGTCCGGAAAAGACGTGTACAACGGAAGACCACAGACTCCTGGGTTCAAAATAAGCCGATTTAGCCCAATATACTTATTTCCAAAATTGCTTCGTTTAGCCGCTAGAGAGCGCCAAAGTTCGCGAAAAAATTTTGTTTATTCCGAATATCTCGAAAACGACTTGATCGATTTTAACCATTTTTGGGCTACGCACTTATAAGTCTAACCGACACTTTTTGACATTATTTAAAATCTTTTGCAGTAATCAGAAATATAAGAAAAATCATGTAGCATGCAAATATAAGCACATATTTTTTTAACCCCCTGTAGAATTACTCTCAGTTTTTTTCTATTAGTAGCTGACTTTATTTAGAAACTTTTTTATACTTTCAGAATTTTGAATAAATGAGTGGTTTAGGCAGAAAAAAATTTTTTCGTATATCAACATTCGTTCTGCAACAAATAACGAAAATTTCAAAACTCTCATTTATATTTTATTTAATAAATATAAGATAATAAGATATTAATAAAACAAGTAAAAAAGAGTTATGATCTCTTTACAATAAATGCTCAGTGACCACCGCGGTGACCACCGTTTTCTCGTACGCAACAAATAATCTGTTTTACGAAGTTGTAGTGCAGCCTCTCCATGATTACTTGATTACCTCGTAAAATGTTAACAGCGTCTTGGATTCGCCTAAAAAATTCCTCTTCATTATTAACTGCATAGGCATATACTTTGGTTTTTACTGCACCCCACAAAAAATAATCGCAAGGGGTTAAGTCGGGTGCTCAAGGTGGCCATTTCATAGGGGCGTTGTTTCCTCTTATGTTCCTCTTACGTTGTTTCCATTATGTAAATACTGACGAACGAGTGTTCTAAAATGGGGGGTGCACCATCGTGCATAACCACATGTTACGACGAAGTAGTAACGGTAAATCGTCCAATAAATTAGGTAATATTTGCTGTAAAAAATTTAAATAGTTGACCCCATTTAATCGACGTGGAAGCACAACCGGGCCAATAATAAAGTTGTCGATAATTCCCGTCCACACGTTTACCCTGAATTCATATTGAAAATGTCTCATTTCAGTACAGTGTGGATTTTCATTAGTATAAACGTGTTTGTTATGGTTATTAATAATTCCTGACCTAGCAAAACATGCTTCATCTGTAAATAAAATGTTTTTGCTGAAATTTATATCATGATATTGGATAAAATTACAAAATGCTAAAGGTTTTTAGGGTCAATGGGTAGTAATTCATGAATCGATTGAATGTGGTACGGATGTAGTAACTGTTCCTTCAAAACATCATGAACTAAGGTTTTTGGTATCCCTATGGCATGTCCAATGCGTCTTGCACTAATTTTTGGGTTCTCTCTTATCGTATCTAGGATTTATTTCTCCACCTCTATAGTTTTCGTCGTACGTTGACGCCCTTGAACCGCATTCATTAGGTGGAAAGAACCAAATTCGCGAAGGCGCCTTTCGATGTTGGCAAAAGTTTGATGATTTGGCACTCGTCGATGAGGGAATCTGTCTATGTAGACCCTAACACTTTTGCGGCCGTTGCCATGAGAAAATCCATAAACCAAAAGCATATCTACTTGTTTGGAATATGTATACGTATCCATGATGAAATATTGAAAAATGAGGAACAGAAGCAAACACAACAATAACAACAACAAATAAAGTAAGATCTAAAGTAACTAAGTAATTGAGTAAGAATAATAAACCGAGAAACTAATTTCAGTAGCTGATTAGATTTGACACACAACTGATACTTAAAATATCAGAACCAACTTCTGGTACTTCGTTATTTGATGCAGAACGAATGCTGATATTGTTGACATAAGTAGGAAAAATATTTTTCTGCCTAAACTACTCATCAGTTCAAAATTCTGAAAGTATAAAAAAAGTTTCTAAATAAAGTCATCTATTACTAGAAAAAAGCTGAGAGTAATTGTACAGGGGGTTAAAACAATATGTGCTTATATTTGCATGATACATGATTTTTCTTATATTTCTAATTACTGCAAAAGATTTTAAATAATGTCAAAAAGTGTCGGCTGTGTAGCCCAAAAATTGTTAAAATCGATCAAGTCGTTTTCGAGATATTCGAAATAAACAAAAATTTTTCGCGAACTTTGGCGCTCCCTAGCGGCTAAACGAAGCAATTTTGGAAATAAGTAAACTGGGCTAAATCGGCTTATTTTTAACCCAAGAGTCTGTGGTCTTCCGTTGTACACGTCTTTTCCGGACACCCTGTATAACGTCAGAAAGCGATCTATCCAACAAACTTTTAGGTACTGAAATCTTTCAAAATACGTGTTTTTTTAAATTGAACTATAGATGTAAACATTGCTATAACATAAACTTACATAGTTCTGCATATAAGATTGTTCACTTTTGTTTATAAGTATGTGAAAATAATTGTTAAAATGTGGGGTTAGAATAGCGAAATAATGTGTGTCATACAAATGCATTTTAAAAGTTATTATATTATTTGAGGAGAGTTTAAATAGTAAAAGTGTATAAACAAAACATCAATAATTTTATTTTTGATATTACTTTTGCTCTACGTGTTTTATTTTTCGAGATTTCAGTACCTAAAAACATCACAAATTTGGTCATTTTACGGCGAGAAATACGGCGGCCTTAACGATATTTCCCCTTTCAGTAATACTCATTCCTTTAATAACACTTCAGTGAATGTTTTAAAATATTTCTTATGATATATTTTATTCTTTTAAGTCGATGGAATTTCTAAATTCACAAGTTATAAAATTTTAAACTGTAAAGAACAAGACACGAAGCCATATTTGATTTTTAAAAAGGGTTGTTTGTGACCACCTCTGAGAAATAAGTGTAAACATTGACTCTAGTATTTAACCTATATTGTTTGTTTGGAATTTGGAATTATAAAAGGCCTTTCAGTAAGAGTGCTCCATTTTTCAACAAATAAAACAAAATATTTATGTAAATGATATATTGTAATATATTTTTTATTTGTCGCCATAATCGATACCATTATGTATGAAAAAAGATGTGGGACAAATAACGTAAAGTTGAGATGTCCAGTGCTCTAACATTATTTATTAAACCTGAAGTTGTTTGCGGTGTACTGGCGTAGACCCTGGCTTTCAGATAACTCTATAAAAATGTTACTCCACCATCAGGAGAAATTACAAAACCTCTAAATCTTTCTCTTAGTAAACTTATTTATGATGGAAGTGATGGAAGAAGACATTATTTAGTGCACACCGCCAGACATTCGGGAAAAATGATCGATAAATACAATCGCCAATATGACATATTCATGGAATGATACAAGAAACACAGAATTAAAAAATATAGTGAAAATGTTTTACTGACATAATTTTCCGAGTTATCTAAACAGTTTTCTTCTTTTTCAATGTGGTCTTATTATTCCATGGTGAAAGTAACCCAAATGTAGTAATTGTTTCAGATTTGTGTTGTATTTGGCATTGCTGAGGCTTTATATAATGAAAAACTTTTGAATTAAGTAAGTGGCATAGGGCACAAAGAACAAATTCTGGCTGTTCATGTAACTAAAGCAAAGACTAACAGACCTCGAATATTTGTGATCACTTTTCAGAGTTTGAAGGAAAGTAAAATTTGTCTCAGTCTAGCCAGTTGGAATCCATACATTTGGAAGTGTATCAAGCAAAATTGTTAACTGTCTGTATTTCCTAGAACCATCACTTTATACGGGACATTGTTTTCCTCTCACGTCCGCCACCCTGTTTATAATCTATGTTAATAATTTACATTGTTAACATTGGTTAACATTTACATTATTTAATTTTTAACATATGTAATTTGTAAATTGTTAACATAGATAATAATCCTCAAACATTTTCGATTGCAATTTCTTCGACTTCAGGAACTATTTTTTATAATGCGTCAGATTTCATGTTTAATACCTATGTAACAAAAATAAGTAGATTTGTTTTGTATTTGCTGTTATTTTTCTGTTTACTTTGTCATAATAAAATGTTATAATATCTCCGCGGATTGAAACTTTCCTCATAATTTTTAGAAATCATTACTACAGAAAATTTTACACCTTTTTGTTAGATGATGTCCTGTTATGATGATTAGTTAATGTTCTCGAGGGGCCCTACCTATGTTTATATTTATATTAAAGAATGGTTATTGCTAAGGAGCGGTGTAAATTGGACAAAAGAACAACTATATGAATGTAAGTTTGATAACAATGGTAAAAGAAAGGAAAATGACTTGTACTTTGCATTTTGGTTGGTTACTAAATGTAAGTTTTCAATTTGCTTTAGTATTGCTCTAGAAGATGAAAAAATTAATTTTTCGAAACGTTTGATATTCAACATTGTTGTTTTATTATTCTTGACCTAAAAATACACTAGACGAATCAACTCTTTGCAAATAATATCTCCATTTTTTTAAATTATAAAATTTTACGGTTGGCGATACAATTTTGTATGCACTACGTCAATAAAGTGTCTTTATCGAACTGTTACTCTTAGGATTGTTCAATAAAGAACCACTTTACTGACTTGGTACATAAATACGTGATAAGGAATCATGTAATATTCGTTGCAAAATCATATACAAAAGTAATGTATCTAGTTGTATTAGGTACTTACCATGAACTACAAGATGACACGTAGAAAAGGCATCTCCGTACACATTGTATATTTCACATCTATAATTTCCAGTGTCTTCGGGATAAGCGTCAGTCAAATGCAGACTGATGGTTCCATCTTCATCATGAACCTGACGAAAATCAGCACAGTCGGGCAAGATGCAACCATCCTTCATCCACACTACATCGAACGGTTGTGACCCTATTGCTTTGATTTTCATCGCAACCGGAGTTCCTTCCATCCCGTTCAACCTCTTGGGTAATCCCTCTATAATTTCCGGAGGCAGATTTTCCTCCTTGAACACTTCTAGTTGCGCACACGTTTCCGCAGACCCGTGCTTATTTTTGGCCACACAAGTGTACAACCCAGCGTCTTCATATGTCACTTTGTCAATCTCTAACGAGGCAACCTTTCCGTCATATGAGCTCTTATATTTTTCAGAGTCATCTAAAGGTACTCCATCTCTGTACCATCTAAGGAATGGTGTAGGCACGGCGCGGATGTCGCTGAAAAGACGCGCTCTGCTCCCGTATCTGGCAGATGCCCCTATAAGGCTCCTTGAGTACGTCGGGGTGCTCCTCGGTGACAAACTACGTGCTCTAATTCCTCTGGATGAAACCTGCCTGTGAGCAATCACGTCTAATTTCGCTGAAGCTTCCACTCTACCAACGTCGTTTTCTAAGATTATTTTGTAAACACCAGAATCACTAGGGGTCACTTCCCTTATTTCTAATGTTCTGAGGTCCTCGTTTTCCGTTATTTTTAACCTAGCAGAAGGTGTCACGATTTCACCATCCTTTTCCCAAGTTACCCAAGGGTCTGGATGGCCAGCCACAGCACATTGGAAACGGACGGTTTCTCCTTCTTCTGCTACTCGGTTGTGGGGGTAGGCGTAGAATTTTGGAGCGGCTGCTCGCATTCTACGCGTTCTGGTTTCTGTGGAGATGATCTCCCTGTAGCGCGGACGAGGAGACACGCTTCTGTTTGGCGTAGTGCGTGGCGTGGAGATCGGAGTTGATCCATCTAAGAAGCCAGACGGTCGTCTAAGTTGCTGATTGAGGAGGCTTTCTTTTTCCTCTGGAACTGAAAATAAAAAAGTAGTAATCAGTTACACTCTAGGTACAAGGATACAAAACATTTACGCTTTTATGCTCGAATGGTGTACCGATATCTAAATGTTCTTAAAACATACTCTAAATCAGTATCATTAAAAGTAAAACATTATGGCGACCTCCCCAGTCTACTCTCACCAAACTAATGGAGTCGCAGAGAACGTAACAGCAATGATAAATATTTTATGAAATTAATTTGTTCTTCAATGACTTAACGGCATGCTATTACAAAGTTTGTATTAATAACTTGTCGTTTTTCTAGTTTAAGTGAACGTCTGCTATGATGTCCGGTAAGCTGCTTTGAGAAAAAAATATACATGTGATGTGACTTCCATTCAAAGTATATCTAAATTGTTTTTTGCATTAATAAAATTGGGGATGTAAATTTTATGTAGACGAAACAATAATAAAAGGCAATTTTAATTAATGACGATTAATAAGTAAATAATTTGCATTTGGTATACTTATGAAAGCATTTTCTTAACGGTATTAAATTTTAAAATATATTGAACATATATTAGGTATTTCTAAAATGGGTATATTTTAAGATAAACTGAAATATCCTGTATAGAAAGCTATTGACAGTAAGTGTATAAGTAATACCGTTTAATTAGAAAATAGTAATGCTTCACTCAACGGTAATGCACATATTTTAGCTTAATGTGTTGAGGTTTTGTAAATGTATTGAAGATAAACACCATTTATTATTATTGTTTTAAATGCTTTACTGACTGATTCGTTCTTAAATTTAAATATTACGAATGAATATTCTCATTTTTATGTTATTTAAAACTTCATAATGGATGTAAATAAGCTAAAATCAACATGTGTTTGGTTACTTAAGCACTAGTCAGAGGTATAAAAGCCAAACCCAAATCCTAAATAAACAGAAAAGTGAATATACAGGGTGTCCGGAAAAGACGTGTACAACGGAAGACCACAGACTCCTGGGTTCAAAATAAACCGATTTAGCCCAATTTACCTATTTCCAAAATTGCTTCGTTTCGCCGCTAGGAGTGCCAAAGCCCGCGCAAATTTTTTGTTTATTCCGAATATCTCGAAAACGACTTGATCGATGTTAACCATTTTTGGGCTACGCATTTATAAGTCTAACCGACACTTTTTGACATTATTTAAAATCTTTTGCAGTTATTAGAAATATAAGAAAAATCATGTATCATGCAAATATAAGCACATATTTTTAACCCCTGTACAATTACTCTCAGTTTTTTCTATTAGTAGTTGACTTTATTTAGAAACTTTTTTACACTTTCAGAATTTTGAACAGATGAGTAGTTTAGGCAGAAAAATATTTTCGTATGTCAACAATATCAGCATCCGTTCTGCAACAAATAACGAAGTACCAGAAGTAGGCTCTGATATTTTAAGTATCAGTTGTATGTCAAATCTAATCAGCTACTGAAATTAGTCTCTCGATTTATTATTTTTGCTCAATTACTTAGTTACTTTAGATCTTACTTTATTTGTTGTTGTTATTGTTGTGGTTGTTTATGTTCCTCATTTTTCAATATTTCATCATGGATACGTATACATATTCCGAGCAAGTAGATATGCTTTTGGTTTATGGAGTTTGTCAAGATAACGGCCGCAAAAGTGTTAGGGTCTACATGGATATATTCCTCATCGACGAGTGTCAAATCATCAAACTTTTGCCAACATCGAAAGGCGACTTCGCGAATTTGGTTTTTACACCAAATGAATACGGTTCAAGGGCGTCAACGTACCACGAAAACTATAAAGGTGGAGGAACAAATCCTAGATAAGATAGAAGAGAACCCAAAAATTAGTGCAAGACGCATTGAACAAGAAATAGGGATACCAAAACCATAGTTTATGATGTTTTGAAGGAGCAGTTACTACATCCGTACCACATTCAATCGGTTCATGACCGGTTCATGAACCCATTGACCCTGAAAACGTTTAGCATTTTGTAATTTTATACAAGAATAAAGAACCCATGATATCAATTTCAGCAAAAACATTTTATTTACAGATGAAGCATATTTTACTAGGTCAGGAATTATTAATAACCATAACAAACACGTTTATACTGATGAAAAACACACTGTACTGAAATAAGACATTTTCAATATGAATACAGAGTGGACGTGGAATTATATACAAATATATTATTGGCACGGTTTTGTTTCCACATCGATTAAATGGGGTCAACTATTTAAATTTTTACAGCAAGTATTACCTAATTTATTGACGATTTACCGTTACTACTTCGTCGTAACATGTGGTTTATGTACGATGGTGCACCCCATTTTGCAATACCCGTTAGTCAGTATTTACATAATCTGTATCCTAACAGGCGGATTGGAAGAGAAAACGATGCTCCTATAAAATGGCCACCTCGAGCACCAGACTTACCTCCTTGCGATTATTTTTTGTAAAGTATATGCCTACGCAGTTAATAATAATTTTTTTAGGCGCATCCAAGACGCAGTTAACCTTTTACGAGGTAATCCAGTAATCATGGAGAGCACTACAACTTCGTAAAACCGTAAAACGGATTAGTTATTGCGTACGAGAAAACGGGTCACTGAGCATTTATTGTAAAGAGATCATAACTTTTTTTATTTGCTGTATTAATCTTATTATCTCGTATTTATTAAATAAAATATAAATGAGTTTTGGAATTTTCGTTATTTGTTGCAGAACGAATGCTGATATTGTTGACATACGAAAATATTTTTTCTGCCTAAACTACTCATCTATTCAAAATTCTGAAAGTATAAAAAAGTTTCTAAATAAAGTCAACTACTAATAGAAAAACTGAGAATGATTATACAGGGGTTTAAAAAAATATGTGCTTATATTTGCATGATACATGATTTTTCTTATATTTCTAATGACTGCAAAAGATTTTAAATAATGTCAAAAAGTGTCGGTTAGACTAATAACTGCGTAGCCCAAAAATGATTAACATCGATCAAGTCGTTTTCGAGATATTCGAAATAAACAAAAATTTTTCGCGAACTTTGGCGCTCCCTAGCGGCGAAACAAAGCAATATTGGAAATAAGTAAATTGGGCTAAATCGTCTTATTTTGAACCCAGGAGTCTGTGGTCTTCTGTTGTACACGTCTTTTCCGGACACCCTGTATAACTAGGGTTTTTCAAGTGTGAACAAAGTACCTAATTTTGTATACCCAATGCGTTTTATACAGAGCGAAACGAAAATACCTACTCATCTAAAACTGTAATGGCGAATTCTACATCATCGGTTTAAAAAACTTCCTCGATGTTTTGTTTCCGATATACAGGGTGTTAAAATTATAGTACAAACTGTTAAACCATGTTCTTTGTGCTAAAATAATTGGAATTTTCTTATGCTACTTTTCATTTCAGAACTCCATTTTCAAAATTCAGGGTGTCAAAATCAAAATTGTTAAAATGATCTTTATTGATAACTTCGGTGAATTTAGACATATTTGGTTTGGAATTTGGCACTTATTCTTATCATAAGTCCTTCGCTCGTGTTTTGATATTTTATACCAAAATTGCACAGAGAGTGTGCCGATATCTTTATATAAAAATATGTGCCAAATTTTAAACAAATATCTATAAAATCAGTAGAAATCATATATATTTTTAGGTATTAACAATATTGTGAGAAACTAACTACTATGTGGACTAAAGTCCCGACCACTATTGAATTATACCCACAATATATACCCATATATTCTTTATTATTAGCTTTTGTAACATTTTTTACTGTATTAGAAAGATATTTTAAGCTAATATAAGCTGGTTTAATGAAAACACTATAAATATCTAAGTTCACTCTTGAAACTGTGGGAACTCGAAAATTCAACCATAATAGATGAGATCTGACCTATTTCTGCATTATATAGAATGTTTTCATTAAACCAGGTTAGTAAATTTAGTTGGATTAATTTTTTTAGATAATTATTGAATAGAGCTTTGTCTGTGGAATTGTTCATTAGCATACCTAGATGTTTGGTATCAGAGAGCATACATATGACTTCATTGATAGGAATTGTAGGAGATTTGATATGTATTAGCTTTCCAATACAGTAAGAAATAAAAATCATTATAATTTTTTTTATTTTGACCCCTTGTATTTTGAAAGTGGTGTTTCAACCTACTAATTTATGAAGAGATCAAAATTAATAAATAAACGTAATGTATTTAAAATCAGCGATTTTCTTGCATTAAATTTCAGTGAAGTGCTCAGAATTTTTATTTGTTTATATTATAAAATGTACCTAAACCATTTTTTATACTTCGTTTCTAATCATTTAGAATAGTAGAATTTTATTATAAAAAATGAAAATTCTTACATACAGAAAATAGTATTGTGAAAATATACAAAAAATAATATAAAAGGAGAGGGGGTTTGATTTATCACCCTCATCACCCCCCTTGCATATGTCACTGCTCGATTTGCGCCTTGTCGTGAATTGGCATATTTTATTTATTTCATATAAGTACACCCTGTACATCTAAAATATTTGTTGGATCTGTAGATATGAATATAAATATTTATGTTTGATGATTCATTATAAAATAATACCTAGTACGTCATGATTTCGAGGGTATTTGAATTTTTAAAAGTTGTGTATTTTCCTAGTACCAAATTTGTAACAGAAAAAATATTTGATTAGAAACCGCTCAATTCGAGGTATCTACTAACGGCAAATGTGAATTTTAAAGTCAGTTTATCATATAAATACTGAAAGTTTTACTTTTTTACTTACTGTCCACTATGAGGCAGGCGGATGTGATTGCCTTTCCTAGTTCATTATATGCTACACATGTGTATTCTCCTTCATCCTCAGGGTAAACTTGATTTATAGACAACCTGGCCGTTTCGCCATCGAACTCGGCATTGAAATCTCCTCCTAAGTGGATCAGCTGCAAATAAACGAATAAATTATTATGTAACCTGTTTGCTTCCACGTGTTACTACTACTGGCTATGAAACTATTTGTTTCCTTATTTCTTTACGTGGTACGTTAAGAAAAGTCACAATTTTTTGCTCTGGCGCTGAAATATGCATTAGGTGATGCCATTAAAAGATACAGTTTGTTCACGATTAAACACATAAATAATTTTCAACATAACAAATTTCCCGTTTCTTAAATTTCCTAGTAAGTACGACTATACCTTTTTACTATTTGTCATAAAAATTTAGAAATTTGCGAAACTATATACAGGGTGTCCCAAAATTAGCCTGCCAATAATTAACTGTCAATTCTACGGTCAAAAATAAGAAAAAAAATCATAAGGCCGTAGACGCCTCCTGCTCTTTAAAGGGGGACCCCAAAATTTGATTTTCTCCAAATATTTTAAAACGGATCGAGATAAAGTAATCAAATTTAAAATTGAGAATCACAATTAGATTGTGAATTTAATGTTCTAAAAACAATACTATAATTAGTCATAGGCGTGCCAAACTGGAAGGATTATTGTATAAATATTGCTGTAACTTTTTCATGTCTTGAGGTTTTTGAGTCAGATAAAAAGATTTAAAATGTTGAACAATTTTACAAAACAACAAATAAAGGTACTTTTGTTTTACTTCGATAAATTGTTCCGTTTACGAGTAATATTAATTTAAAAATTTTGTGACATACTTCAAAAATATTAGATTTGATATGCAAGCGGTCAAATTATCTAGTAGGCTTGAAAAGTTATCGGTCAGTTTAATTGACTCATATTACATAAGTTTTTAAATTTTTTTGAAATATTAATAGGCTATATTAATTCAAATATTTACAAATAATTACATTACTGATATGCATTTTAAAAGTATTTTAATATGTTATAACGCTTGAATAAGACCTTTAATATGTGTTAAATAAGTCGATAGTATTTTCTCAGAGCCTACTAGAGGTAGTTTGCCTATCATAGTTTCCATCGTTTCCATCGTTCAAACTTTTGTGGTATGTCACAAAATTTTTAAATTAAGATTACTCGAAAACAGAGCAGTTTATCTTGAGATACAATAAAGTTAGAGCAATATTTATCCACTGACTCTCCAGTTTGGCACGCCTATGACCAATTATGAGGAATTATTTTCAGAACATTAGATTCACAATCTAATTAGGATTCGCAATTTCAAAGATTACTTTATCTTGATCTCTTTTGGAAATATCTGCGAAAAATCAAATTTTGAGGTCCCCATTTAAGGGGCCATATCTCCGTTAGGGGGCGTCTACGGACTTAATGATTATATAACTTTTTTTATTATTTTTGATCGTAGAATCTAGTGTTAATTTTTGGCAAGCTAATTTTGAGACACCCTGTATACAATTATTATTATTAAGCATTGAGAGTGTATACAGGTTTGTCCGTGTATCATGACTCACCATCGGCATCTCGGTAACCGTTAAATATACGAGGTGGGTCAAAGAAAAAAGATAAAAGTTGCGCCTTTTGATGACCATTAAGACCAAACTGATTCTAGATCTGCTGCCGCTGTTGAAATATTATGAAAACCTGAAAACAGTGATTTTAGAGAATGCCATCTAGTGTCATTATTTCTTAAAGAGAGCTGACATTTAGTATAGAGACAAAAATATACCAAAAATAGATTTTCGTCATAACGAATTTTTTACGACCACTAGTTTGTAACATTGCAGTTTTTTTCTTATAATCAACATATTGGAGCCTGGCAGTAAGAGACATAGAATAAAATTACAAACAGGTCAGCATGTAACACTACTATTTTATTTGAAGAATAACCCATAAAATTTTAAAAAATGTCATAATTTCATTAGAAAACTAGTTATTCTTGACGTAAAACAAAAATCAAAAAAACATTTTACTTCTCAAAAGTATTTAAATATTTTATGGATTGAAATGGAGAATGCACTGATAACTATTAGAAATGGTCCTGCAAAATGGCGCAGTGCTTCGTAATTTTGTCATGGTGTTCTAAATTAATTGAATTGGCACTTATAATATGGGCCTGTTGCTCGGTCTCCACGGTGTCCATGTCTCAATCCATTAACTCTCTTTGGGATAGTCCGAAAGATAATATTTATTACAATCCCTGTGCAGATATCGAAGACCTATGCGACAGAATTTCTGCTGCTTTTAGGTCTGTTTCACAAAATTCAACACCAAGTATTCAAAAAGTGAGGTCTCCTGAAAGTATTTATGCAGGATTTGTAGAATATTTATGTATTTTGTTTAAGTATCAAATTTTGTTTTACGTCAAGAACACCTAGATTTTTTATTTAAATTATAGTATTTTTTTAATTTTATGGGTTACTCTTCAAATAAAATAGTAGTGTTATATATTGACGTGTTCGTAATTGTATTCCGAATTTGTTACTATCAGAATCTAATATGGCGCCTATGAAAAAAAAAAACAATTGAATGTTGCACATCCGGAACAAGTGGCCGTAAAAAAATTGTTTCGGCGATAATAGATTTGTCGTATATTCTCGCTCTGTACCAAATTTCAGCTCATCAGCTCTCTGTTGAGAAATATTGACCCTAAATGGCATTTTCTAAAATTGCTATTTTCACAATATTTCAGCAACGGTAACATTATTTTTAATGATTAATTTTATATGTTACAAAAGTAAGACGTATTACTTATGTTCAAACTACCTAATTGTATCTACTTATTTGCTTATCCAATTCTTTTATTTATCATATCAGTTTTTCAGATTTCATTAATTCGTACTTATTTTAATACATAATACTGTGATAATTCACCTCACTTAAATAACATTAATACGATTTTTATCTTTAGACATTGGGTTTTTCTGTACGCAAATAGATAGAAATTAACTTGTTGCAGAAACTATTTACCTTCCCTGCCTTTTCCCATCTTATATTTGGAGGAGGAGTTGCCTCAACTTTGCATTCCAATGTAGCAGCATCTCCATCGCAACAGCGTATATCGCGCAGGTCCATTAATATTTTTGGTATGGTTTGTACATCACTGAAATATAATTAACAATAGTAACTACTTCATTCTAATCACACTGAAATAAATTTACCTAATTTTCTTTTTCTCCATACCTCTAATTGGTACGTTAGGATCTGAAACATAAATAAATAATTTAGTAATAGTGGAAGATTGACACTACGTCTGACGTTTCTTTTGTAGCTGTTGAGATCATTTTATTTCACAACTTCTGCAGAAATTACTATAGTTTGCGATCAGATCATCATTTTTTTGGAGGTAGGTATGTATCGTTCCACAACATTTCACAGTACAGACATTTTCATGGTAGTGCATTTTTAGTGCACTTTGAACTTTATTATGGCCATTAAAAACAAAGAAAATTTTATTAATTGCACGAAACAATTTTTCATTCAAAACTTCTGGTAGGTACTATTGTTACTATGAATGAATAAAATTAATGACAACGTAAACTATAGACAAATATATACGGAAACACATTTTTCATCAGTTTCTTATATGGTAATTAATCAATTTGAGATCAGAAAAAGCAGAAGCAGTATATAGACAACTTAAACTAACAATTTCAATAGAATTGAGCGGTCGGTCAACCCTCATTATAAAAATCATAGCACCCAGGGATATAGAATTGAACACCATTCATAATTTTCCATTATTTTATTTTAGATAATTTTAGATACGACTACAATAATTGTTTCAGAAACGTATTAAGCCACTTGATTTTTTAAGACCCATTTTTATTTCTACATCTATATTGCCATCAATGGCCTGGGTCTAGTGTGGTCAAGTGGGCTAAAACATTTGTAAAAAAAATGCAGTCGCATCTTAAATAGTCTCTAGATTATAAAATTGTGAAAATATACAAGACTTGATATATACCTAGTGAATTTCCGGGTTGTTATGCCGTGATCTCGGTAACTGGCCGCTGCCAGTAACAAAATGAAAGTGAACATCCCTAGAGTCCAAAGATATCGACGATGGGTCTGTCCCCCACAGTGCCTAGCCCGAGAACAACAAGAGCAGGCTAAAGAATTCCAACTACCGCTGGGAATGTGCAATTTTATAACCAGCTACCGAGGTAACGGCATAGCAGCCCGGAAAATCACTATATATCAAATAATAGCACTGGCCGTGAAAGTCTAAACACTACTATAATATACCTACAAAGTGTTGCATTTAAGGTTTTATAATTGAGCTAATTTCCAATGAAACCGAAAATGACAGAAATGTGACAAATATCGCAAAATGTCCTCTATATCTCAACTCTGTCTAGAAAGCTCTGGGTACTGTGACTAAATCTTTCAAACATGGAAACAATTGTTTCATTCACATTATCTGTCATTTTTCTTGTTTAATAATGACAATAAAAAGATATCTTAGCAGCATTTCTGTCAGCTATCAATATCAAAGAGAATTCTATAAAGCTAACACTTGCCTTCGTACGTAGCACGAATCTGTTTTAAGCTCTATTACTAACGACATACACAATGGATCATAAGACCTGAATGCTGCAGAACACCACACTACCTTTGCAATAATAACAGCAACAGAAAAAAAGCAACACTGAACGGAAATATTTTGCATTTTGCCTCACCTCTCACTTTTATTTGCAGAGATATGATCGCTTTGGTATCCCCATTACAGTTCTTTGCATACACGGTGTATGTGCCAGTATAATCTAATTTTGCATTGGGAATCTCCAAACGGTATTCGGGTCCATCTCCAACACGATGGAAGTGTGCTGCATCTCTGTAGTAATCCGGCTGGAACAAAAAAATAAATTAAATTAAAATCAATGTGTCACACAACAAATTTACGTTGTGCTCTGTACCCGACATCGATATCAGACCAATGAGATAGTGATCTAACTGCCCCAATTAATTTATATCTACACAGTTGTCGCTGAAATAGATTTAGCACACGCTCGTCAGTTGAATTACATACGTAATTTACCTTTTATAAAATTTTCCGTATAAGTTACTGTGAATTGTATATAAATATATATCAGAAAATAACTATATGCATGTATATAGGTGTATATTATGGCATCAGTCCGTTAATTCTTTAAGGTCGCCGTGTTTCTCGCCGTAAAATTGTTGATGTTTTTATTTATCCACTTTGACTATTTAAATTCTTCTCAAAGAAAATAATCTTAAATTAATCTTTAGCATCATGTACCCTAAAAGCTCACTGGATTTAAACCCTCAACCACTAAATGTAATGAAATTGTGACATAGACTAACACATTTTATGCATAAAGTAGGTACAAAATATTTAATGGCAATTCAATTTTGGAATTTCAAGAGTATTTACATCTAATATTGGCTATTTTACTTGCACTGATTGTTTTTATATTGCATTGCATTGCTGTTACATAAGATTATTTAAATTAAAACAAAAGTTCCTTTTTAAAGAAGGCAACAGATAGTCAAAATAATCATCAAGATATTAGTATTTCTTGACATTTTAGTTAGATAAGTAACATAAAAGTACAGATATGTCCGTAAAATATTAGGAACACAAGTTTTGGTATTTGGATTCGAGTAAGGACTAAATATTTATCTTTGGGTAGAAAAATAAGCATTTTTTAATTTTTTTTTAAATATACTTTCTTTCGCGTAATACTATTTTAAAATTACTCAAATCCAATGAAATGAGCTTTAAACCTCTAATAAACTTTATTCGGATCATCGCACTTTCTATGAGCTATACATGACTAATCAACCTGTAGTAAATTTCACTTAATACAATACTTCTGAATTGAGTGACGTCCGTTTTATTTTCCGGTTGACGTCAGTAGCTTAGAAAAATATCAAATATTACTGTTTATACACATATGGTATCAGATGAGTAATGTGACAAATTAAAAAAGTACCTAACAAACTAAATACAATATTTGAAAGGTATTTATTTGAATGTCTGAAATTAATCTGAAAGTGTAGGTATTATAAATTAATTAGTTTCAACATAATCATTAAGAAACACTTAAAAATGGATGAAATTTTTATATTTTAAAGTTTAAATAAACACGTCTGATAAATAGACGCGAAATAATGTTTGTAACATTCAAAACTGTTAATACATAATAATATATGAACTGAAAGAATTCAGATCACTTGAAACAGAATAAATAAAAAAATACATTTCAGTTAGAGGAACAATAGTAGATATAAATACCTGATTCTCATATTCTTTTGGATGATTAAAAATTTCTTCTTTAAGTATTTATTATAAAATGTTAAAGCTAGTTACAGGGACGGTGGGTTATAATATACAGGGTGGCAAGATGAAAACAAAACAGAACCATTTTTAGTCGATTTTAGATTAAAAGGAACATTCTTTGCTGGTATTTTTGACTTCGCCACTTTCACTCCTCAACAAGGGTACCTAAGCATCGCCCCAAAATATTTAAATGACATTGAGGGTTGAGTAATATTTAGTTTGAAAGGTATTTTCTTTACAACAGTCTTTAACTTTTATGATGCCGCCCAGTACTTAATAAGAATTTTGATTTTAAAGTTGAAACTTATGTACAAACAATTAGTAATGGTAAAAATATCACTCATTCGAGTACGCCAATGGTATAAATTTAGTATTTTTTGCATTACATTGGTTTTTGGCGATTTGTTATTAATTTCGTAAAAAAAAAACAATTGTAAAAACAGAAATGAATACTATACACACACAACAAACGTAAAATTAGTGGATTCCAAATTTGTTTTCTGGTATTATTTGGAAGCATTGGTTGGTAGTTTATTTAATTCTGTTTTGAAAATTAGACACTATGGTTTATTCCATTGCGGAAAGAGTAGATATCATTTCGCTTTACTTTATGAACAATAAATGTGCGAATAGAACAGTTCAGCTATTTAATGAACAACATCAAGATCGACATGTCAGAAGGAAGTATGTTCAAGAGTTAGTAAAAAATATTCAAGAGACAGGAAACGTAGCCAATAAAAACGAGAAATTGAAAAACCTATAGTTAATAAAGCTAATGTTGCAGTTTTGGGACATGTTCATCTGATCCTACATTAAGTACGAGGTAGCTGGCATCTGCGTCTGGAATCAATCGAATAAGCATACAAACCATGTTGTAGAAGAATAAATTCCATCCATACAAAATAAATTTAGTCCAGGAACTTTACGAGTATGATTATGACCGCCGTTTGCAATTTTGTGAAATAATGAGTGAGCAAGCAGGGAACGATCCACAGTTCCTTTTTAACATCTGTTTTTCTGATGAATGCAGTTTTTTCTTTAACGGGACAGTAAATCGTCATAATTGCCGCTATTGGTCAGATTCTAACTCAAGAGTTTTTCACGAGGTGCATACAAACAAAAAAATTAAATGTATGGGCTGGAATTTTCGGTGATCGGCTGTTAGGTCCTTCTTTTCTACCTGGTAGTTTGACTGGCCAAATATCCTATTTGCTATTACTGGAATACGCTACTGACCATGCCTTGACTAATATTATTAAAAATGTTCCAGAGTATGATGAAAATCATTTGATTTTTCTACAGGACGGTGCTCCTCCGCATTATGCGTTAATTGTCGGTCAGTATTTGGACCGTTTTCCACGAAATTGGATTGGGAAAAGAGGCAGCATTGAGTGGACTTCACGATCACCAGATTTATCGCTTCTCTAAAAAGTAAAATCTGTAAAACACAGCCAGCGTCGCTGCAAGATTTGCGTCAAAGAATCGTCGAAGAATGCCGTCGAATCATTCCGGAAATGCTTCACAATGTGCGCGAACCTTTCGAACAAAATCTTTATTCTTGTATGGAAGAGGGCGGTGATCAGTTTGAACATTTAACCAACTAAGTAGTAAGTAAGCAACCAAACATAATTGAAATTTTAAAATGTAATTTTTTTTAAAGTATTGGGCGGAATTATAAAATTTAAAGTATGTTGTAAAGAGAATTGTAAGAGCTTTCAAAATAAATAGTACTCAACCCCATTTAAACATTTTGAGGTAATGCTTACCCTTGCTTGGGGGTGAAAGTGGCGGAGTCAAACATACCAGCAAAGAACGTCCCCCTTTAATCTAAAATCGACGGATCTGAGCGATTTTCTACAATCTTGACGCAGTTCTTGAAAATGACTCTGTTTCGTTTTCATTTGGCCGCCCTGTATATTTGATATTACAAAAATATCGCCTGTGATTAAAATGTATAGAACATTATGCACTGACGTTATAATATATATTTATATCTATGCGGTTTACTTGTCTGTAGGAATATATCTCATTACAAAAAAATAGATATATATTATATTATCGCTCACCGTCCGTGAGTGGCTTAAAATCCATATTGCATTAAATTAGATATTACAGTTTGTAATACCTATGTCATGCATCGCATTTTGTACTGTCAGGTACATTACCTATAGAGATAATGCTGAATTAATAAATAAGTAATCATTTTAGGTTCAATGTCTTATTTCTTCTTATTTAATTTATTCAAATGACTAGCAGCCTGTTAACTGCCAGCTTCCATTAAATTTATATAATCTATTGTTAATGTTAATGAAGTGTTTTTATACACATGTGCAAAATATTCATTATTGCTTTTTGATGACATTAAATATATCATTCACTTTTAGTTTGCATTTAATATTATTCTAGTATCGAAAATCAAAGACCATATAAAACCAGAAGAAAAAGAGGCCGGTGACTCTAACGTCTAGATGAATTTCTATATTTATTATATTATTACTGTACTGTAGAAAAATATCTCCGTTCGCCAATTTTTTTTTAATGCACAAATAAAAGTAGACACAGTATGGCTTCTTTTTAGTGCTTAGAAAAAGTTATTTTGAAACTAAAAATAAACAATCTATAAATGATACTGCGGGAAACAACTACTCCGCGGGCCCCAACCGGCATTGAATTACACCTACAGTATCTGTGTGAGCAGCCAAGAACCCTTGTCGACTACTGCACCAGACATAGACCGGTTTCGGGTGTTAGCTCTCATCAGTATGCCATAGGTGAGATGACCGACAATTGAACTGGCTGTTCCTCATATGTATGTTCACATATTAAATCGACTGCAGGTGAGATGTAACTGGTCTGCTACTTCCTGCTCGGCCTAAGCGGCTCGACTTGCAGGAAGCGACCTACATTGTCGTAAGTACTTAACCGCAGACCTCTCGCCCTGGGCGATGCGTTAGTTGTTTCCTGCAGTATCATTTACAGATTTAATGGCGCATCGCCCAGGGCGAGAGGGTTGCGGCTCAGTACCTACGACAGTGTAGGTCGCTTCCTGCAAGTCGAGCCGCTTAGGCCGAGCAGGAAGTAGCAGACCAGTTACATCTCACAAAAATAAACAGTACCTATCTATCTACAAAATAATTCATCTATAAACTAGTTTCTATTCATTTATCTCAATGACGTTTTATTTAACTTTTGGCATCTCGCACTACACTACACTGGTTTACTACACTTGTTTCCATATTTATTGCCTTAAAACGAATTTATATTTTATCTTAATAGTGACTAATGCCAATACTTATTGCTTCTCTCCAAGCTTCAGTGTGCCTCGTAAACCTGTTTCACAGACATATTAACGAGGAAAGCTACATAATTGATATTGTTGCATTTATGGATTCGTAATACTTAAAACTATCATAAGATGTTTTATTTCTCCGCAGATTTGTCTGTGCTGCAAAAAAAGTACTTATATATAGCTACTATGTTTATGTATTTCGGAAACTATCAGTATGTTAGAAAGCGTATAATTTCACATGGATTTCAGAAAATATCAAACGTAACGTATCAAATTCGTCGACAGGGTAAAGTTAAAAAAGTAAATAATTTATGCAACATTATATTATGTTTATATAAAAATTATATTTATTATCTGATTTAGTTCGGTTTTTTTTTTCAAAAAGATATAGCAGTAAAAACTTGTTTTCCATTTTCAAGGACTACGAAATTTTTTTCACTGTCAAAGTTTACAAAAACTGGTTATTAATCTTTTCTTGAAATCTAACTACAGTACTTGATCAGCATCCCCTAAATACTAATTTTGGTAAATGATAATTTATTTAAATACCTAATTATTATTAACCGTTAATTATAAATTTTAACATAATGTGCTTGTAGTTACAAGCGTAAAATTAATTTGTCACTTTTTTAATTTATTTTCATAGGCAACATTTATTTCAGAAAATTATTATAAATAAGTATATTTAATAAATTGAAGCCTACATTAGAATTGTTATAAATCGCTCATTGCACATTATTACTATCTATTTACAAAATTTGACATACAGCCATTTTAGGGGATGCTGAATCCAATGCCGTAGTTAGATTTGAAAAAATCGCTCAACAGTTTTTGTAAAATTTGGCAGTGAAAGAAACTTTAGGCTTTGAAAATAGAAAACAAATTTTAATAATAAAGAACGCCGTATTATTATTGAAATTGTATTTTCCACAAATATAAATAATTTTAAACATTTAAGAACTGAATAATATAGAGCTTAGCAAATAACAGGAATGTTATCTCATGCCACTTGCGAATAGTGAGAGATACCGAAGTAAAACGAATATATAACGACAGAAAGCTCTCTAACCGACAAATTTTTAGATACAAAAATCTTACAAAATATGTATTTTTTAAATGCAGATGCAAATAAATATTATTCTAACATAAACTTACATAGTTCTGCATATAAGATTGTTCACTTTTGTTTATAAATATGTAAAAATAATTATTAAAATGTAGGGTTAGAATAGTAAAATAATGTGTATTTTATAAACGCTTTCTAAAAGTTATTATTTTATTTGAGAAGAATTTAAATAGTAAAAGTAGATAAACAAAATATCAAGAATTTTAGTTATGATATTACTTTCGTTCTACGTGTTTTATTTTTCGAGATTTCTCTATCTAAAAACGACTTTAACAATATAGCAGTTGTGAGTTAGAATTTTTGAATCTTCTCCCTCAACAATGGAAGGCAAATTAAAAAATTATTTCAAATATGATTGGCCGCACTATTGAACAACACAAACAGCATAACTGTAAATGTATTTTTTATAAAATATATTTTACTGGTTCTTACTCCCTATATAAGTTTGACGGTGTTTGAGAATTTGCTGAACAAAATTCTATATAAACACAAAAGCCTCTATACCAAAGTTTACAGAATAACTACATTATTGAAAACAATTTTACTAGACACTGAAAGAAAAATGGTAACCATTGTAGGAGGACATTTTTGTTTGACATATGCCATTTTGGTGTAGGTTATTTAAACACACTTCTTATATGCTCCATAGTGCATTCATTTATATAAAACAAATGTTTTGATGGTTATTAAATACGATTTATTATTTATACAACATGTTTCCATCCATTTATTTACTATGTGCTCATTATTTGTAACCTTATGCACGCTTTTGCATAAGGATACATTTCCGCCTTTCAGAGATCATTCAAACTTTTCATAATTTATAGATGTAGTTGATTGCTGCAACTTTCTTGTTTAATATTTATACGTTTATAACAACAACCCTGTACGTACTTACATAAATATTTTTTTACTGATTCTTTAGGATCAGTATGAAAGAGACAGGATGATATTTGCATAACAAACAGTTTGCTGTTTATTACTAATTATACCATAAAGAACATGAATATGGAATTTAGTTGCTTGTTAATCTAGAACAGCACATGTTCGGTGTTTGCAATTTGAATTCTCTTATCTAAGAAGAAATAAATGGCCGCACCAAAATGGAAAGTATTCCATATTCTTGAGCCATTAAGACATGGCGACTCGCCACGAATTTCATATAATTTTCAAATGAACATTCTGCAAAACCGTTTAAGCAGCAGGGAGTATTATTTACAACATTCTTCCGATGACAACTGCACTGAACTGTTATTTAATGGACAGATTTAAGATATCTCCGGTTGGCTTTCACGGTTAATGATCGTTCAATTTAAGTGCTGATAATTAGTGAATTAAAATCAACTCAAAAAGCTGGAGTTTCGTTTGCTTGTTAAATAAGGACGGCATTTTTAACCTACATGATGTCGGAAGAAATGCGTTTGTTTGCAATACCTACAACCAGAGGGAAGCTGAAGGAGAATTAATCTTGGAAGAAATGTATCTACTGTGCAGTGTTGTTGTCAATTCTAAGTATCCGCATGCGTTCTGAAAGTGGTCCGATTTTACCCAATATTATCCTCTCATTGAAATTAAGTGAAAATGCTTCTAGCATTACAAATTTTAAATATGTAGGTATATGTTAGAGCTGTGGTTAGAGGTTAACAGTAAACCAGTACAGCAACAACAATACTCACACACGCCAAAATCCTCTTCGTTATCATATTCTTCCATGCCATTCAAAAATGACGATAGTGACGATGACGATAGTTATCATTTCCTTCTGATATAATTTAGAGGGAGATATAAAGCATCTAAACTGTTGCTAGTTTGTATTGAAGTCAGAAAGTAGCATTATTGTTTCCAATTTACAGATTTTTGTTTTAGCTAAATTTAAATTTTGTTAAATAATCTTAGCTAAATTAACAAAAAGAACAAAAGCCTTTTGTATGTTCATGCAAAAACAAAATTTTATTGAACTATATTTAGTGAAGAAACTGGTTTATTATTGCAGTAGTGCAATAACATTTTTAATGCACTGACCTGTTATTCTACTACAGCGTTTTGTGATCATGACAAGCATAAGTTCAAATCGACGGCATATTTACTCCATTTTCTGTGATATTGTATTACGTTTTAAGCAATTGCATATTTTAAGTTATTTTCAATCATACATACATACTGGATTACGAAATTATTAAAAAATGCAATTTATTAAAAATAAGATTAGTTTCCTTTGAATATCAACTGAAAACATATATTTTAATTATATTTAAAAGCTAGAGAATTGTTCCTAACATATTAGTTTCTAACTTTCTCAATGCAAATCGATAATGCTAGTTAATTATTATTAAATATTTTGCTATTAAATTAAGCTTTTTATTTTCTTACACTTAGTGTCACCTAAAAAAAACATTGTTTGGTTTTTTACATGAACGTAGAAAATAGTTATTTATGCAACATGTGCAAAAAGTTATGCAACAAGTGCAAAAGTAAATGCGAACAATTTCACGTCGCGTGTAATAAACACTTTTTGTACAAGCTGGATACAATATCTTTTCTACGTTTATGCAAAAATCAAGAAATGTTTTGTAATTTAGTTGATATTCTGAGGAAATTAATTTTATTTTCAATAAGTTGCATGTTCTAGTAATTTCGTAATCCAGTATATGATAAATATGATTGAAAATAATGTAAAATATGCAATTGATTAAAACTTATTACAAACTCACAGAAAATAGATTAAATATGACGTCGATTTAAACGTTTATGTTTGTAGTAATCACAAAACGCTGCGAATGACAGATAAGTGCAATACACTTTTTATTACACTAGTGCAATGAAGAACCACTTTTTCCACTAAATATAGTTCAATAAAGGTTTGTTTTTTGCTGAACGTAGAAAAAATATTGTATGCAACTCGTACAAAAAGTGTTTATTGCACTCGACATGTTGTCCATAAACACTTACTTTTTGCACTTGTTGCATAAATAACTATTAAATAATTTTTTTTACACTTGTCCTGCGTCTACACTTAATATTTGTTGTGAAAATATAATACATATTTTTAGCTATAATTAAAAAACAAACATTTTTTTTGTTTTTGGTCATAACAGAATTCAAAAGTATTAAAAATGAAACATTTTCTAGTTTCTAAGTATTTAACTCAGGTTCAGTGAACTTATAAAGAAATAAGTAAATCTAGTATGCTACAGGAAACAGGGAAACTAACTTACAAAAAAGTAGACACCTCCACGTACACTTTTCCAAAATAACAATAATTTAAAATATCTATTTATGATCATCCAAAACAAATAATTAAGTTATTTGAAGCAATACACAATAAGTTATGGCCGAATCTTTCTCGACTGTAACACATTAAGTCCTCATCTAAGTCACAGTTAACTTTAAATATAAGCAAATTTAAAGAAGACAAGTCTAGAATACGACTGCTCTACCTTATACAAAACAACCTCTACGCAATTTTAATCAGTTAGTCATAAAGGAAAGCCTTCAGATAATTCAGTTAGGCCTGAACTTGAAAATAAAATTGCTATTCAGCCTACTGCAGATTAGTTTTTAAAAATTAAAATTGAAAATTTGTATTATTATAAATAATAGACAGTAGTAAAATTGTATTTGGAGTGCCTCATGGCAGCTTGCTGGGCCCTATTATTTTCCTAATATATATCAACGATGTATACAAATGCATTACGTTCTAATTTTTATTTTTTAAACTCATCATCCTACAACTTCTAAACTGTTAACGAACACGGGTTTATAAAGCAATCTTGGAATATTGTACGCTATCAATCTGTAGTTTCAATAAAATAAAACAGTTTACAACTTCAATTGTAAGAAATTGTAAATGTTTATTTATTTTGATACATTGCGAAAAAATTATTCTAAATTTTCAAAAACTTTTTCAGTTTTTGGAGGGAAATACAGCCCTTTATTATGCTGGGCAAATCAAAATGTTTCTGTCAAGCTCTGTTATACTCTACCACATACATCTCAAACAGAAAAAGTGTTCAAAACTATTGTCTACAATACTATTTAACAAGAATATTTCACAACCATAGTAGTTTTATCGAAATAAAACGATATCTGGTTTTACTGCAATAACAATCTTAATCGACACGAGTTTTGTCAGTTTAATTATAATATGACTGGTTCAATATTAATCAAAACATGACATTTGATTGGTTATACATTAAAGCATACATTGAAATAGTCATGTTATCAATCTATAGAGATTAATATTCTATAGACTAAGAGAATAAATTTTCTTCTATTGTATTAAAAAATTCTTTCCGAATTGTTTTGCAACACTTATATCTTTGCACGTATATAGAAATAGGCACTTCGCATAACATATATTTTCGTAATTGCTTTTGATGAACATCTGAATAGAACCTTTACAGCAAAGTTGTACAAATAAATTTTCATTCCATTGAAGTCAGTACAAGCAAAAACAGTTTCGACATTTAAATATTCAACTGTTATTAGTTAGAAGACATCAATACGATATAAATTATTTGATAAATAGTCGTATAATCATTTCCAAGGAAATGAGTTAAGTTTAAGTAATTTTGTAAGATGTATAGGTACATATTATCCACCACTCTTCAGTAGTAATATTAGTAATTAATGTTATCTGAGGTGAAACCATTAACTACAGGTTCTTTATACAAAAAATAATAGTTTTCTTATGTCAAAGCGTTACTCGTACATGAAGAGTAGATGCTCTATTTCTAAGTAATAAAGTGGGAAAATATAAAATTTTAGACAATAATTTTATTTATAATTTCGGCGATTTTTATCAATTTATACTAAGTTAAGTTTTCATGTACGTACCTGTACGCTTTTTATACAGGGTGGCGCATCCAAAACGAAACAAGCATTTTCTGGCAGCTCAGTTCTCTTTTTGAAAAACGCTCAGATCCGTCGATTTTCTTTTCGAGGGGGACACAAAATTGGCATAAAATCACATTTACACGTGTAGCCCCCTAGGCGGGGATGGCACCACCCCTAAAAATGGGAAGGGGGGTCGAATGATACATCGCTTTAAAGGCCTTTCAATTCCCTTTATAATGATGTAAAATACCATGTACTTCAGTTCAGTAGTTTCGGAGATTTATTGATTAAAAGCTTAAAGTAGACTTTAATACATGATCATTAGTGGAGATCAAGTAATGCATTAAATTTGGCAGCAAAGTAGTTTAAAAATGAATACATGGGAGTAGTTATTATTGTAATGCAGTAATGCGATAATTTCAACAGTTTCTGTCGTGGAATATACCATGGTTAATTTATAAAGCGTTAAAAGGTATTTTAACAACAAAGTTTGGTCGTATCAATCGTAAACTATGTACTAAGTTCCTATTTAAAATAATTATGAGGCATTCCTTTAATATCTTTCTTCAAGAAAAAAATTAACACAATACCACCTGTTTTGTCACAAAAATCGCTCCAATCGCTATTTTCAATACTAAAATAATAAACAAACCATGGGTGTAGTAAACAAATATTAAGTAAATAATTTTACTAAAATTTCTTTAAATAAGTACAAACTAATCTGATGTACCTATTAAAGTCTACTTTAAGCTTTTAATCAATAAATCTCCAAAACTACTGAACTGAAGTACATGGTAGTTTACATCATTATAAAGGGAACTGAAAGACCTTTAAAGCGATGTATCATTCGACCCCCTTCCCATTTAAGATTTTAGGGGTGGTGCCATCCCCGCCTAGAGGGCTGCACGTGTAAACGTGATTTTATGCCAATTTTGTGTCCCCCTCGAAAACAAAATCGACGGGTCTGAGCATTTTTCAAAAAGAGAACTGAGCTGCCAGAAAATGCCTCTGTTTCGTTATGGAGGCGCCACCCTGTATAACTATGGTTAAACAAGTTTGAGAGAAGAAAAGGAATTCATATCAACCTTTTTCTATGCATGTGTATTGTTCAAAAGTAATACGTACATTTTAAACGATTAAATTTTCTTTTTTTTATTTTCCCCATTGTAAAATTATTATATAGGGTTTGATTTTCTAAATATTGCAACTTATTCAGATAATTTGTAGGAAATTTTCGTTTGTTTAATTTATTTTTATATTGGAATCCTTAAAATAGTGTATTTTTAAATATCTACATTGGTAACATTGTCTTAATTGAAACTTTATTAAGTATACTACGTGACAAAGAACGGTAGTAAATACCCACTAAATATAATTTTATTTTGATAATTTTTGCATGTTTACTTCTCTCGGTGAAAGTAAAAAATGATTAAATTTTCAGGTTTGTCTAGTAGGTTTTTTTTGAGTTTGCATAGTTTGTACTTTGATAACGTACCATTCTGTTTTAAAAATTTATGCTCACATTTATGTTGCAAGTGCTGTGAAGCTTGTTGCAAAATACATTTTTTACAACTGATTATGCCTAGAGTACTTAGATTTGAACAGATTAGTGACTTTGAGAGCGAGCGAATTATTGAGTTTGCCCGAAGCAGGTTTGTCGGCGAAAGAAATCTCTAGAAGGACTAACAGATCCGTACGTATCATAGTACTGTGTTACCAGACGTGGGCTGCAGAAGGCCGCGTACACAGAGCGAGAGACACCAGCCGTCGTAGAGGAACCACAGAGCGTGAAGATCGCCGATTGCGACTATTAGCTTTCAGGTACCGATTTACCAGCAGCCGGACTATTGCAAATCAGTGGTTTAAAGAACATGTAGGTACTGAAGGTTTGCGTACAGTATATCGCCGAATATTAAGTTTTGGCTTCTTGTCTTATCGTCCACATTGGAAGCTGCCTGTCACTCATCAACATCGTGCTAACCACTTAACAATGGTATAGAGAGAGAATTCAGTGACCTGATAAATCCCGTTTCTGACTGGGGATGTATGATGGTTGTGCAAGGGTGAGAATACCACGTGATGAAATATGCATTTCACAATTTGACAGAAAAGATTATGCCCATCACACATTAGGTGTTACGATATGGGATTCTATCGGATATACTAGCAGAGCAATACTAGTTTTCATTAGAGGCAACATGACAGCCCACCACTATATCCAGGAAATAGTGGAGCCATATGTCATTCCATATCTTCACACCATCCAAAACGCTATTTTCCAGCAAGACAATCCCTCATGTTGCTAGACAAACAATAGCTTTTATGGATCAACATCAATTCAACCGCTTACCTTCGTCGCCAAGATTGCCGGATCTGTCACCTATTAATATATCTGGGACATGATTGGTCGTAGACTGCTACATTTACAACATCCCCCACAGACTTTAGCAGCTCTTACCCATGAAGTTTAGATAGCTTGGAATAACATATCCAAAGAGCTTATCGGCAATCTTATTAGATCAAAGCCCAGGTGTAAAGTGCATTCGTAGATTCTCAACACACTATTGAACTAATTTTTGTAGGTTCTCCGATATTGCTAAAAATGTAACTATTCAATAAGTAGGTAAGTGACCCTGACCTGTGTACAAAAATTATTAAAATCTAATGAACATAGCATTCTTTAAAAATTCAAAATGATTTCCATTTCGCTTCCTTCAAAATTATTTTGTCTGATTTGGTTAGGAGCCAAATGAATCTAATCGTCTATTGCAATTCTTTAAAAGAATTTATTTCCTATCTTACAAAAAGTAATCTGTAGGATTTAGATCTGGAGACCGAGATATCAATTGAGCACGTGTACGTGTGGAAAACTTCTCAAATTTTTACGATTAGATGCCTTACGTTGAGAAAAAAGTCTACAACATTGTTGTATCGCACCTAACGTATTTTCATTGCAAATACAATAAATGTAGTGAATATCTGGTAGCTCTACATTAGTTAAATGTTGCAATTTCAATTGATAATAATTCGCAAAAAGTCAATAACTAAACTGTTAGTGCAAGTAGTAGTAGTTTCTATTCCATGTATATACATGTAAATTTTTAAACGGATTTTTATGAAAAATTAAGCATTCTATCAATATAACAGTGATGATTTTAATATTAAAATAGGTAGAGTCGTTGATCCAATTGTTCCTGAAGATCTAAATCACCGGAAATATTATTTGGCGAATTTCAGACTAATATTGTATACGATGGCACTCGCAGTACAGTAGTACGTTACAATTTCAAAAAATGCAACTTTTTAGATTTAGCGAATGCATTTAGGGAGGTGAACTGGTTGCCAGTTCTTTCGCAAACTGAAGTTAATGGGGCTGTAAAAAATTTTTATGATATTTTAAATGATGTGTTTGAAATTTGTGTACCTAAGACAACCATAAAGCAATTTAATCGTATAAAATATCCAACATATTTTACAAACGAAATAAAACGTCTTATAAAGCTAAAAACTATTTCTTATAGGTTGAGGAGCGTTTCTGAGGAGTTTAATTTGAGGTATATTGAAATTAGGAGAACATTAAAAAATCAGATTCGTCTTGCCTATCGTACATATTTGTCAAATATTGAATATGGTATACAGTCGGAGAGTAAATTATTCTTTAATTATATTAAAAATAAGCGGTCACCTTCATATGCTCCAATGTGTTTTCGTGACAATGATAATATTATCATACCAGACAATGCAGTTCCAGAAACGTTTGCGAAATATTTTCATTCGGTCTATTCTCCCTCGCCAGCTACATATAATTTGGAAGATGTTAGTCTTGGAAATTTTCACATGTCTCAACTGAAATGTATAACTAACCATGATTATGATACTTCAGTTAAAAAATTGAAACCTAAGCGGGCTGTAGGTGCAGATGGAGTACCACCGTACGTTTTAAAAGGATGTTCTGATTATTTTAGGGAACCTCTTCTGCACATCTACAACTTGATTTTGTGTACCAATCAATTTCCTGACTGTTGGAAAACTTCGCTGATCAGTCCAATACATAAAACGGGGGATAAATCTAATGTTAATAATTACAGACCTATTGCGGTTTTATCTGCGCCTGCAAAAATTTTTGAACAAATATTGTACGTTCACTTATGGAATCATTTTAGCTCACTTGTTAAAAACTGTCAACATGGATTTGTGCCTAAGAGATCAGTATCCACTAATTTAACTATTTTTGCTGATGATATACTTGGCGCATTTGAGAATGGATACCAAGTGGATGCGATTTTTACCGACTTTCAAAAGCTTTTGACAGGGTAGACCACGACGTGCTTTAAAAAAATTAGGCATATATGGGGTAAATGATAACTTAATTAGGTTGATTGTTTCTTACTTGCAAAACCGTACATTTCAAGTTAAATATCATGGACTGTTTTCAGAAGTGTATAATGCGAATTCAGGGGTTCCGCAAGGTTCCAATTTGGGTCCACTCCTGTTCTTGTACTTTATTAATGATCTTCCTGAATGTCTTTGTTACTCCGACTGTTTGATGTTCGCTGATGACTTTAAATTTTATAGACAAATTAAAGTGATAAATGACTGTGCTCTGCTGCAGCTTGACATGGACTCTGTAATGCGCTGGAGTCGGGAAAATAAGCTTCATTTTAATATTAAAAAGTGCTGCAATATTTCCTTTACTCGTAAAAAGAATGTAATTAGATATGCATATAAGATGGATGGTACTCAGTTACCTAGTACTAGTAATGTTAAAGATCTGGGAGTTACAATAGACAGTACAATGTCATATAAACTTCATTTCGATAAATTTATATCAGATGCTTATAAAGCTCTTGGTTTTCTTATGAGGAATCCATAATCTACAGAACATTCAGACCCTAATTAAATTGTACTGTACATTTGTTAGACCAAAACTTGAATATGGCTCATTGTTATGGCACGGTCAGCCCAAAAATATACTGAGCGGGTGGAAAAATACAAAAGAAATTTTTAAGGTATTTATACTTCAAGAAATACAATAGACCACCAGATTTTACGACTATAAGAACTAACCAACTATGTCGAGAATTCAAAATTAACTCTCTTTATCACCGTCGTATTATTTCCATGTTGCTATTTGGTTATAAAGTTTTAAATTGTTTTATCAATGCGCCAAATCTGCTCTCCCGTGTGTATATTAATGTTCCTTCCAGGGATACCCGTCAATACCACTTACTACATATTCCGATTCGTAAAACATCATGTTCTCCTCTTACAATTATGTTTCAGCTAATTAATAAAATCTCATCATGTAACTCCATTGACCTGTTTTCTCCTCAAAAAATATTTCTAAAAGAAATCAAGCAAATATTTTCCATAGATAATTTGCAATAAATTAATATTAGTTTTTTTGCGTGACTTGTTGTTGAAGCAACTGTATGGGTGTTGTTCGCCCTTCTTGAATAGTGCTTTGTATTCTAGTTTATTACCTTTTTATTCTAGTGTTTACATTAGGTAGTGACATATTATGTAATGTAATTTATTATAATAATTATTTCCCTGTAATTAGGTACTCATGCCTGTTGGGAAAATAAAATAAATAAATAAAAATATTATACGAAAAAGAAAATAACATTTTTAATTGTCTACAGTCGCAATAGTCAAAGTATAAAAGACTTATTGTAAATTTTACCCCTCTCCCCTCTAAATTGTAACGTATGTGAACATTTGTGAATTTTATTTACAGCGGCGAACTTAGCGCATAAGAGTTAAATCAATTTCATAAATTTATCTCAACTGGTTTCGGAGTAGTAAAAAAAATCAACATCAGAGTGGCTATAACTTCTTTAGGAGAAATATTTCAATCCATGTTTATATGAAGGAGAAATATTGCCTCCTAATTTTGGGACACTCTGTATGTTAGAAAATTTCTGATTCTAGTTTCCTTGCGATTTTTTTCGCAATGATATCAACTGAAATCGCATATATAGAGTTTTAATGATTTCTAAGATAAGTATCCACCGACAGGTTTTGTTAGGTCAATAACTAACCTTTCTTCGTCCAGTATCTATATACCAATCTGCGAATTAGACGCCGTATTTTTTAAATAATAAATTAGGTTACCAGTCAACGTCGATCTGTGCAATAGGTACCAGTAGAACTACTAAAACAAAATCAGTTGTGCAATCCTAACATTAATATGAATCTTAGAATCTATCTCCCCTTAGCACATGTACATTTGTCAATAAACTGACTGATATGTAACATGAATAATATTGTACGTGTACCAAACACCAATTTTTTTGCCGATCTGCAGACTAGCCTAGAATCATATTTGAAAGTAACACTACTACTTAATTCAAGGCTAACAAAATCTAGTATTGGCATAGGGGATATTGGGCAATGTTGATTACCCTAAATATTGGTGTGAACCGCACAGCATCTCCACAAAAAAAACTGACGGCAGGCGCCAGTCGCAGAAAATGAAAGTTTATTTACTTATGATCACGGACGTTTTAAGTAGATTAAAGGCTAACAGCCACCGTGCGATAATTTCTTTCTTGGATGGCATATCGTGGGTATCATGCAAAAAGTAACAAAGTTATAAATGATAGTTCTCAGCAAATGATCAATAAAGTTTATTATTATTATTTTCTTAATAAATCACACAATGTTGTTTTGCAATATTTTTTTTTGTATAACTTTTATTATGATGAGACATGGAATTAAAAACAAGAAATTAATTGATGTCATATTCAACATTTTTTTTTATATAAGAAATTCTAGAGTCGTTCACACTTGATATTAGAAAAATGGGACTATACTGACTTGATCAAAATAAGTAAGCCTAAGTTTAGCTTATTCTAATTCAGCCTCCGAGTCAGAGAGCGTTGGTTCCAGGGCATTGTTATTCCTTTTTTTATCTACAGGGAACTAACAAAACTGATCGTCACTGCATACATCAAATGTAATTCACAAGTACTACCACAGAAAGTGACCAAGTCAAGATGATCACGTTTACGTGATATCTTTTATAAAGTATGGCCGATCAAGGCAAGTTGGTCACTTTTTCCTGTAATGTTGTCAATTCTATAGACTTGATTATAATCTGCAGTGTAAAACTAGCCTAAAAATATTTAAGTATTGACTTGGTAAATTTTTTCCGACAAATATATTTTTAACAAAAAATTAACGATTCTTGACTTGGCCACTTTTTGCAGTACCTATACCCACGATATACATTTACAGCCGGATTCATGAAACGGACGTAGCGCTAGTCCGACTAACGAGTTTACGCCCGTGTAAAGCGCGTTAGTTGGCCTAACCAGCTTTGCGCTCATTCACGAAACATGCGTTGCTAGGTAGCGAAGCATGCGTTGCTAGGTAGGCTGTTTATTTACGTCCATATTTGCGCCAAAAGTTAGACCCAGTATTGTAGCTGTCTAAAAATCGCGTAACTTCGGTCTCTAGTTCCTTGCGTTTCCCATTGTATATTTAGTATTTATATTCAAAAACTGTACTTTTCAGTACTACGGATTAGTTAACATATCATAAAGTAAGTATTATACATAGTAGTGAATAGGAGTATGCATTTTATTTAAATTAGTGCAACAGATGCGTAAATTTTTCGCGTAACCTCCGCTAGTCTGACTAACGTTACGCCTTGTTGATGAATCCGTATGTTAGTGTTTGTCACAAATAGCAAAATTGACATGTAACTTCAAAACTGCTAGATGTATGGAAATAAAATTGTGTATACATTGTACCAATAACGTTGGATCCAATAAAGTATTTTGGCTAAGTTGAAATGTTTCAGTTTTTTCCCTAAAAGTATTAAAAATAATTTAATTTTAGCTGTAGGTATAATAATATAATATGATTTGTACCTACGCATAAACTTGGAAAATTATAGCTACGAACAAATAATGACGAATAGTGAAAAAAATATATGCTTCTGTATACCAATTTATTTAAAGTAAGAATAAAATAACGTGAATTTCATAAAATTGAAAATCCATTTAATTTATCAGAGTAACTATTATTTCTGTGATTTTCAAAACACAGTAGAGCTCCCGAATCCTGTGCACACACGCATGACCCAAACCAGGCTAGTCGAATTGCCTCAGAGGCAGCATGTACGCGATTTCGCAGCATTTGTCCAGTGTTATCTTCGGTAACATATACCATAGTTTTTATAAGACCCCAAAACTAAAAATCAAGTGGATTTAGGTCGGTGATTGAGAGCCACTCAATTGGACCACCTAGACTACCTTATTTAGGAAAAACATGATCCAAATGTTGCAAAAGCACCATCGTGAAGAAACCACATATGCTGTTTAACGTTATGATTAACTTTGGAGAGTACTGGCAAATTATTACACAAAAATTGTAAATAAAGAGCACCAGTCAACCGATTTATTTTCCAGAATGAAAGGATCAATAAGTATTCCGTTCACAATTCCAGTCCACACATTTATTAAAAATCGTTGTAGAACGTGTGTTCGTCGAGTGAAATGCGGATTTTCCAATGCCCAACACTGCGTGTTGTGAAAATTGTGAATACCATTACATGTAAAGATTGCCTCATCCGTAACTAAAATGTTGATGGTAAAGTTTGAGTTTAAGTGCTGCTGATGTAACAACCACTCGCAAAAGTTCACTAGAAGCGGAAGATCCCTTGGAAGTAAGACTTGTACCCGCTGTATGTGAAATGGGTAAAGTTGAGTTGTGCCTTGACGTTCGCCAAACTGTGGATTGTGATATCCCTCGCTGCAAAGTATTTAAAATATCTTCCTCGTGATTCACAATTTTCCTAGGTCTAACAGCTCCCCCATGTTGTCCAAGGTGCCAAGACCTCGGCCGCAAATTGCCAGTTTGTCTAACCCGTTGAACCACACGTAAAAATGTTTAGATATTTTGGATAAACCTTTGAGTATAAATATGAGCTGCAGCCACTGTATTTTGATGTGATTCCCCGTATGCCAGTGTCATGTCCATACGGTTTTTGATTGAATAGTTATGACTTATAATAGCATGAAAATAAACTCGAATAGGATCATAACTGATGGCAAAGTACTACTATAAATACCAAACATATCGTTCTGACTTGTTTATTTAGTTTTTATAAACAAAAAATTTATTTCACTGATAAAATTTTGTAAACCTCCGAAATTAAAAATATTTTATTTTTTCTCACTATTTATGACTATTTGTCCTCTATTTCACAAGTTTATTTGTACAGATTAAGAGTCATCTTATATATGTGGATAAAACATCCACATAAATATTTACGAACACATTGATATAACGTTTGTTGGTATAATCTCTAATAATGAGGGATGTAATCAGTAACTAAATTTGTCGTAAGAATAACACGGTAATGGACAAATAAATGTAGCCTGGCTGCAAGTATTGTCTATGTTTCTAATACAAGTGTATATACATTTTTATTTAAAGTGTATGTTTTACATAATATTTGTATACATACAGAGATTCAATATTTGACTTTTTACTTGAAGCCCTGTATATCCGTAAGGAGGTCAGAAGACAAAAACGTATAAGAAGTACTGATATTATTTTGACTCCCTCTGTATGCCCTATTATTTTTGATCACTAATTTCTTTACACCTTAAGATCTCATGGTATACCAAATTTAGATGCCTAAATATAACACGAGATATAGAGACTTACAAACCTCATTAACTATATATTTTCTTTTAATAGGTATGTGAATTACCTCTGAAACGGCATACTAATAATATATAATGTTCCATTTTAGTTAAGGACATTTATTAATACTTCCGGTATTACTGGAAGTAGCCAAAATTTCAAAATATCTTCTCTAAAGCAATTGCATCTGAAATGGCGTGTATATCAATTTTCAAATCTATATCTCACTGAATTGTCTATATACCTTTAGCCTAAATTAATTGTGAATGCCACTGTATATAAAACGTATTTTCGCAATATTTTCCCTTCATAGGATCAAATTGATGTTTTCCTTCTCAACGAGTCGTTTCTCGTCAATAGACAAGCACCTTAAATCATTATACAAATTACATCAAAATAAAAAATCATTGGTATATTGTACTTAAATAGACTGACATGAAATTTGTTTTCTCCACACCCCAAATAAATGTAATTAAAATATTCAGACTTTCACAGTCATCTGAGCAAATTATAACTGAAACTATATTTAAATTGTCTGCACAAAGCAGACATTAATAACATTCGTTAATAAATAAAATAAACAGTAAAGAGCCAAGTGTTGAACCTTGAGGTATTCTAGAGTACGCGTATTCGCAACATAATTAGCAGAATCAAAATATGTAATTGCAGCTAACATACTACTATGGATCGAGGATTTAAATAAATTTACAAAATCATTACAGAAGTCAAAGTTCATCAATTTAGAAGTAACATGCTGTGGTCGATTCTATCAAAACCCTTTGAAAAGTATGTGCACACCATAGTAATTATAATTGTAATTGTTTTGTTTGCATTAACCAAAATGAAATATAATAATATATCCAATGGGACAGCTTCATTGATTTATCTTATATATTTCACTTAATACATATAAGCATCCAGTGTATGAAAGGTAATATCTGTCTTCGACAGACTGCAGAGAAATATCTCGGCAACATACAAGCTACTGTATTAATATTCCAGATATAATATATTCACTACAATCAATTATGGCAAACCTTGCAAGGCCAGTTGAGTGTACGGTTACGCAGACCATTTCTTGTGAGGATTCCCTCTTGAAAATGTCGTGGGTTGCAAACGAAACACGTAGGTGATGTAAATAGTGGAGTAAAATCGCTTCGCTGTCTCGTTTATTTCAGGTAGATTTTTTTTAAGGTATAACCAAATGAAACGTTACCATCTTGTAGAGCATAATTTGTCCATCTGAAATGGATTTATACAACTTTTTTTGAATAGGGATGAAGTTTTTAAAATCACATTTTCGATGCTTCAGACGTTATTTGACAGTTATGTTTTTGGTGACATAAAGCGCGTTTGTAAATTAACGATTTAACTTATGTTCATAATGTTTTAACAATTTACATAAAAATGTACAGCGCTTGTAATGATATACACCAATTTTTGATAACTTAAAACCTTTTCGAAAAAATCAGTTCCAAAGACGGCAAAAGCACATTTGTGCATTAAAAACTGTTTTACTCGAAAATCAGACTTTTTCGGAGAACATAAAGAAATAGTAGGTAATTTATAGGAAATTGAAAGACGAATCTAAAAGTATCATGATTGATAAAGTAGTGATGTATTACTTTATTTAGCGAAATATGCTACGAATAATAATCTATATCTCCGACATATACAAATTTTAAAAAAAGCCTTCAGATTTTGGACAATACATAAATCCATGCTCCCAATGTCAAATTATTACACTCACTGGTACTAATATTTTAAAAAATTTGTTTCTGTATACCTATTTATATTTAACACCCAGTATATTTTTAACCAAACTTTATATGAAACTATGAATCACTCCATTTAAAATTCGCCAAAGAATGGAAAATTTCATTTTTGCTCACCATGTGTCACCATGTATAACAGGGTAAAATCTTCTTGTGTGTTTGTTTTTTGTAATAGTGATTTACATGTTTTGTGAATAAGTACAACGCCTAAATTTTTGGTATTCAGTAAGTAAAATATTCTTCAAGCCTCAGCAAAAAAAAAAGTTTTCAAGTACCTTATAATATATTATCTGCGTTCGTTAAATTGGACGAAATATTTTACATTTACAAGTTTTTGAGAAAATAAAAAACATACGATGAAGTACAAAAACCAAAAACAAGCAACAGTCGAAGAAAAATAGAAATACATGATGATTTATGCCTTGCGACCAATTGTGCACAGCTTTTTCTTAAAAAATTAAACTTAATCAAGAAAATACCGTAATGGAAGATGCAATTGAAAATATACTATTTATCCAGATAACTGCAGTAATTATTTTCATATTATTTTATCAATATCAGATTGATAAAACATATATTATAATTTATTATTAAACTTTCTCTGTACTTATGGCTATTGTTATAGTTAAAAATAGTAATAAATGAAGACGATGTTCTTCTGCTAATAAGAATGTTATTTGCATTCAAATTGTTTTAAGTGTTCAATAGAAATCCCATTCAATGCTTCCGTACCTCATTGATGGAAACAATAGGTTTTATTTCTTTGGTGAACGACAGATTTATTCAACTATGCGATTTGTCACGATTTCTCACTTGATAAATAATATGCTGAAGTTGTTTGTGTTTACACCATATGATTTTTGGTATTACAGGTTATGATCAAGTCATGTAAAGTAATAATCGAATAACAGCTGAATTTCAAGATTTTTTTGAAATTGGCGTTCTTTTATGGAAATATATACAAATTTAGGGAAATTACTACATATCCCTTACACAGTTTTGGGTGATATTTTTTGTATTTGACATTAGTCACATAAAAGTAAATTAATTTAAATATTTTGTTGCATTTTATTTACAATTGGTGCTTTATTTAAGTGCCTGATTCTGCTATATATACTTTCTCGAAGGTCAGTGTCCCGTTTTCTTAGGATTAGATCAGTTTTACTTAATAAATCGCAAGGCTCATTTTTTTTAACAGAAAACAACTGACAAAAAGTGATGAAGAGCTATTAAGCTGGTTTGAAAGATCTTGCGTCAGACATACGTAGATATATATACTCGTAGAGAGGTAATGTAGAACGGGATGAGGCGCAGGCGCTGCAATTTCGTGCTCTATCGCCCCTACAATATCAGGTTCCTTCATCAAAATAAATAGGTAAAGTGGTAGGGACTCCTACCTCCTACGAAGTACGGACGACATGGAACGCCCAAAGAAAATATTCGAGCAAGCAGCTGCTGGGCATAGGAAGAGAGGCAAGCGCAGAGTCAGATGTATGGATCAGGTAGAAGAAATTTAGAAATTGAAAAACCAAGCGAAGAATAGGTAAGAATGGAAGCGGATACTAGAACAGGCCAAGGCATACCCGCGGTTGCAGCACCAGTGATGATGAAGAAAATACAGAATAATTATAGGTTATATTTGATTAACAACTTTGACGGATAGCTTGAGTTCAAGGTCGAACCAGTCTTCTATAAAGTCATGTCGAAAATCATAGAAGTGTGAACTTTAAAATTAAAAATCATGTAATAAATCATACAGTTACATATTTAGTCACAAAAAATACGAAGCGTTTAAGAAAAGTACATTTAACCGACATATTTTTAAAATTTTCTTTATAGGATATATCTCGTTCTGTAAGTTAGTCACGCTTTCAGTGGATACCTATAAAGCAACGTTATTTATACGAGTATATGACACTAATGTTATAATATATTAGTTTTTGATATTAGTTACGCTAAGAAATTATATCAGCCACGTTGAAGTGAATATTTCACGCGCTGCAGGGGACCTTCATTAATGACTAAAAACTTGAAATATACTACGTTGTTGCAAATAGTAAATGGGAAGTAAATATAACGTAATTTATCACCGATTGCTAAAAGTTAATTGTTTTAAAATACGTTACAACATACAAAGATTTCAATGTATACTTGCGACAAGAATTCAGACGATTTACGTCATAAGAACAAATGAATAATTCATTATATTTACATCAACATATTTAAGAAACTGCAACTGATAGTAATAAAACTATATAATACAATAAATCAGTTAAAGAATTGCAAACTTGTCGATGTGGAAACATTTTAAGTTGGAAACCAAAACTATGTATTCTAAAAGAGTTTGTTTATACTTATTGGAAAAATTAGGAGGTAGAAGATAGTTCACATATACCTAGTTTTGGTTATTATCTAAGCATTTTTAGATATAAAATATTAAAGTTGCTACTTTCAATATCAAGAAGGTTTTTCTTAATCTGCCATACATTTTCAACTAATATAGTTTTATTTGTACTATCCTGTGAGATTTGCAGGGCCGATAGGATATTTCGTATATGATGACGTATTGATTTTACATGGAAAAGTGTCAAAATTTTCTCCTTTCGTCCTCTCTTTGGCAAATCTCTTGAATTTGGATTTGTACCTTAAAAAACGCTTTTATCAAAAATTTTGTTATGCAACCCTATACACATTTTTTTACACGTTCGTATACAAAACAAAGATTTGATTTCAAAAGAATAGAAAATATGTAGTTCTTACAGTTAATATTATCTGAAGCTATTTATTTGTGGAATAATTTTAGTTTTTTTTTTAGTTTTATTGGGTTTTTGCCACACTTCTGAAAAAATAAAGATTAATTAAATAAGCCCTTGCGCCAAACGGACCAGTCAAGGGTTATTTTTTAAACTAAGTTTGCCTAACCAAAAAATCTCACACTGAAAAAAGCAGATAAGTAAAAAATAACAAAAATCACATCACTATCGCGCACTTCCGTATTATTGACGTTTCGAAAAACTCTGTTTTCGTTCTCAAAATCGTAGTAAAAATATTAAACGTATGTCAAGTTTGACAGTTTAAAATTTGTTTATCTGCTTCCATAGAGATGTTAAATGATTTTTATTTTATTGTTACTTACTTCTTCTTGATACAACTGTAGCCAACAATGATCAATGTTTACTGAACAGTTTGACACACACTTATCTCCGTTCAACAAAATAATCGCGGTCTCTTTTAATTTTCTTTTTGTTGCGTTATCTTCCTTCTCTAAAATTTTTGCCAAACCCCATTAAATCAAATGACCGTTTTCCCAAGCATGTTCACAATTTTTGGATTTTTCAAATTTCCGTCTTTTTATATAATTTTTATGTTCCTCAACTCTAACATTCATAGGCCGAGACGTTTCTCCAACATAATGTTGATTGCATTCACAAGGTATACTGTTTGTTTGTCTAAAATGCGTCCAAAAAATGAATAAATACAAAATTAAAAAAAATGCATCTACAGTAAGTAGGTACTTTCCTAGGCCTATAACTAGAAAGCAAAATTGTACTAAGTTAAGTATTATTTTTGTTCAGGAAAGCTAGGCTTAAAGTATGGCCCATTCTTTATTGAACTCCCTGTATATACATATTCTTTGAAAATATGTCGATTACTGATAGTAAGAACTTTTTTCTGATGCAAGTATTTACATTAATTTTTCAAATATCAAAACTGGCTTCCGTGCAGCAACTTGCAGTTAATGGGTATCGTTTTATTTTATGGTGAAGTGAAAATAATTTATCAGAACGATTTCTCGTTCGAAATGCAGCTATTTTTACAACGGTGTGCAGTGAGTCCAAGTGTGCCCAGGCTGTGAACTGCTCTTTTTGATTTCATTTTTACAAAATTGTATTTGTAAGAGTCCCCTCTATATTCAAAACATTTTTTTGGATAAGTTCTGAATCACCCTGTATACCTAACCAATATTTATTAATATTCACCTACTTAATAATACCTGAAAAAGTAATCATAGAGAAGAAATTTCTCGATGTTTTCATATAGTTTTTCTCTAGTATAGTGTTATTATTAACTTTACATAATGATTTATGTAGTTTACAACATTATTTGTATTTGTTTCATATTTGAAAATATTACATTTTATAGATAATAATTATGAATAACTCTAGTTTGAGTAAGATGTTATTTCTGTAGAATACCTAGATATTTGTTATGAGAGAGTGTATATGTCTTTATTTAACGAGAATTTAGGGAAAATGTTAGAATTAATTAGATTTAACTCATACTTTGAAACTCTAAAGTAACATGTGTTTGTTCTAAGTCTGAATGGAGAATTTTAAGAATGCCAGAGAAAGTTTATTTTATTTGCCATATTAAGTGAATATTAAAGCATTATCGGATAAAACCCATATTTAATTTAATAACACCACATTTACGGTATAATATTACCTATATGTAGATGACTACTATTAAATAATAATTTAAGGTATAAACAAATGATTAGTGAAATAATTTATACTGTCTGGATTATAATTATGCTAGAGAATGCGTACCTACAATGTATAATTTATTGCAAATTCTTGCATACGCGTTCCACACATTTTTTAACAGATGCAATGAATACAGGGCGAGCCATTGATAATGGTACATAGCTTAAGGGCAAATTGTTAACGTCAAAATAAAGCGGTTGAGCCCAACATGCCGTGTTTAATTGTTGCTCCTTTCCATTCTACATTGCTATAAGTATTTTAAGAACGTATAGACAGTTTGTTTTGAAAATTGATAGTCCTACGTTTTTTGAGGTGGCATATACGAATATGCAAACACTGTTGAGGTATAACTAGGAAACGCTAGTTATACTGTACTGTCGATGTAAAAATATGTCTAATTTTTTGTATTTTACACTTTTGAATTTTTTAATAAGAAACTATTGAACTACCGATATACTCAACCGTTTTCAAGAAACAGACGACGTTTTTGAGATTCGGCGGGAATTCAATTAGAACATTATTTTTCAAAAGTAGTAGGTGTGGAAATAATGAGCACAAAGTTAGTTTATACTTTGTGATAATAAGTAGATCAATTCATAGATTAGGCAGTAGTGTTTTTTATTGTTATAGGCAGCTACTGGCGTCAGTCAGTCTTCCGTTAGCAGAATAGTCCACAAAGAATAATTGTATCCTTCAATTTACTCCAGTTCGTTCTACATTTAACGTCACAAGACCCTCTAGCTAGGTCATCTGCCAAGAGAAGTACATTTTCAACAAGAGTTCTCTATCAATATTTGGTGTGAAATTCTCTCCAATAATATTGTGGAGCCGTTCGTTCTACCACGTCCACTTAACGGAGAGAATTATTTAATTGTTCTAATTAATGACTTGCCACTGTTTCTTGCTGATATTCCTTTAAATTTATGACGATTTACTATTACCCCCGACGAGTAAGAGAATATCTTAATAGAAATTTTCCACACTGTTGGATTGGACGCGGCAGCGAAATTCCTTGGCCTGTACGTAGCCCTGATTTAAATCCAGTGGATTTTTACTTTTGGGGCTATATAAAATCTTTAATTTACAAAGACATTATTAATAGTCAAGAGCAACTGTTAACTATGAATCTATGAATTGAGTGGCAGTGACAGAGACAATATGGTATTGTATTATAGTGACAGTTGTCTACTTATTATCACAAAGTATAAACTAACTTTGTGCTCATTATATCCACACCTAGGTACTACTTTTGAAAAATAATGTTCTAATTGAATTCCCGCCGAATCTCAAAAACGTCGTCTGTTTCTTGAAAACGGTTGAGTATATCGGTAGCTCAATAGCTTCTTATTAAAAAAATCAAAAGTGCAAAATACCAAAAAATTAGACATATTTTTACATCGACAGTACAGTATAACTAGCGTCCCCTAGTCATGACCTCAACACTGTTTGCATATTCGTAATTGCCGCAACAAAAAATATACTACATATTTTCAAAACAATCGGTTCATACGTTCTTAAAATATAGCAAAAAATCGAAAATATTTTTTCAACTTCAACACCCTGTAGAAGGAGCAACAATTAAACAAAGCATGTTGGGCCCAATCGCTTTATTTTGACGTTAACAATCTGCCCTTAAGCTATGTACCATTACTAATGACATCCTGTATAGATCTTTTTTTTCATTTTACTTAATCTTTGTATACATCTGTTATTCATTTGAATCGTTTTTATAATTTGAATTTTCTTCCGTTTTCACGTATAATTAAGTTTCAATAATAAAGCGGTATACCTGTAAGTGAATATGGAAGCAAACATTTTTTTGAATAAACTCACGTTCCACCATTCATCTTTAAATTATCTTGTCTCAGTATTTTAATGACATCGATTCATACATGACACATTTTTAAATTGGAATAAATCAAGATTCAGTTATCTAGATCACAGCCAATAATAAAAAGGCGTAAACATCGGCGAACAAAATTTTGGAAAAGTTCGTTGCGGTATGTCCAACAAAAAGTGGTTGGTAAGCTGGGACAACCAATTCACTTTGTTAACTTTTAACAAGAATTTTTATTACCAAATCGGTGGAATATAAATTCATTTTTACGACCATAATTTTGTGAGAAAATAATGAGACAAGGATAATTACATGTCTTTTTGCTTATGGGCAGAACAGCAATTCATCCTCTTTTTACGTATTGTACCTATGCACTTATATTGTATCTTATTTTATGTCGAAAATAATATTACAATTTTTCAAGAGGTTTCTAAATTATTATGTAAAATTGAGGAAGAAGGATTTATATATTTTTAGGTATTAATAATATTGTGTGAAACTAACTACTCTGTGGACAAAAGCCCCAAGCAGCGTTGAATTACACCCACAATATCTACCCATATATTAGTTGTTATTAGCTTTTGTAACATTTTTTACTGTATTTTAAGCTGATATAAATCAAATCTCCTACAATTCCTATCAATGAAGTCATATGTATGTTCTCTGATACCAAACTAATGAACAATTCCATAGACAAAGCTCTATTCAATAATTAAAGAAATGAATCTATCTATCTCATCTATTGTGGTTGAATTGTCGAATTCCCACTGCCAAAAGTGAAGTTAGATATTTATAGAGTGTTTTCATTAAAGCAGGTTAGTAAATTTAGATAGATTAATTTCTTTAGATAATTATTGAATAGAGCTTTGTCTGTGGAATTGTTCATTAGCCTATTTAGATGTTTGGTATCAGAGAACATACATATGACTTCATTGCTAGAAATTGTAGGAGATTTGATTTATATTAGCTTAAAATACCTTTCTAATACAGTAATAAAGGAAGAAGGATCCTGTGTAAAATGATTAATAAATAAATTACAGAATGATAAAGATGCATTACCCCAAACACATTTGCTCTTATATGTAGATAACGGCAAAGATATAAAAGCTTCTGAAAAGCAATTCAAATTTTACTGAAACGTTGTACAGGGTACCGCATAAGAAACGACACAAGTAGGTGCAAAATATTGCAATTTAACCAAATAATGTATCTACATACATTACACACGGGCGTAGTTACAGGCCATTAAAGTGGGGTCAAATATTTCGAAAAAAATTGATATATTTGAATTACTTTAACTAAAGAAATAACCAAATTTGGTACAAAATTAAGGTTTATTATTGGTCTTCTTTGACTATGACATTGAAACACTACATCTAAGGTGTGAATTTAGTTTAAAACACTTTTTTATTCTTGATAAATTTTAAAAATCTTTAAGGTTTTCAAGAAAAAGTGTGTTTTATTTATTTATTTATTTATTTGCAATACACTGTCCAGACAGAATCCAATTACAGGACAGGAAAAAACAAACGAGTAATAACAAATATATACAAACAAAATAAAATCGGGTATACAAAATTTACATACATATTAAAATTAATGAAAAAATGCATTTTTAATATTTTCAACATTACAAAAAAATAAATCTAAGGTATTATGCACTAAGAAATAATTGTAACACATAACAATTAGTCTTGCATGTGGGAATATGAAACATAGAAAAACTAAAACGCGTTACTAAATTAGGTGCTGATAATTTAATATAAGAAAGAAGTTCCGGGCAATCAAGGAAATTATTTAATAACTTATACAGAACAACTACGGAGTAATATTTACGACGTAAAGACAATTCAAACATATTAAATCGGGATAACAATTGTTCATTGGAAAATCCAACTGAGGGATATACCCCATCATATCTAAACCATAAGTATTTAGCAAATCGTCTTTGGGGTCTTTCAATGTTTTTTAAATGACATTCATAGCAAGGATTCCAAATAACAGAAGCATATTCAAGCTTAGATCTTACAAATCCATTATATAACACTATAAGTGTACCGTGCCCTTCAAACTAATGACTGTTGCGTGTTATAAACCCTTAATTCTTGATAGCGTTAGGTACTATGCCGTCAATATGATCAGTAAATGATAATTTAGATGAAAAACACACCCCCAGATCTTTATATTGCGTAACAGAGTTAAGTTTCTGGTTGTTTAATGTGTAATCAAATTTAATAGGAGCTAGTTTTCTAGTAAATATCATGGCATTACATTTGTTAATATTTAGAAATAGATTATTATGTAAACACCATTGATTAATCACTACAATATCGCGTTGGAGCAAAATACAGTCATCAAGAGATTCAATTGTCGTAAATAATTTCAAGTCATCAGCATACAGTAATGTGCGGCAAGATAGATCGCATGTGATGTCATTTATAAAAACGTTAAACAATAGGGGACCAAGTACAGAACCTTGAGGCACTCCTGAAGTCGCTTCTATTTCGGCAGAACTGAAACCACGGCAATGTACTGACAGAGGTCTATTATATAAGTAAGATTTAAAAAATCTCAAAAAATTTATATTTAGTCCAAAAGTAGATAATTTACGTAACAAAATACCGTGGTCCAGCCTGTCAAAAGCTTTGGAAAAGTCTGTATTAATAAAATCAAGATTTAAATATCGTTTATTAGAACAAAATAAAAAATCAGTAGTAGGCTTTGTCTTTAAAATTTGACAGTTAGTCATAAAACAATAAAATAAAAATAAAATTTACATTAAAGAAATTGTTACAAATGGGCACCATTTTATCTGAAACATAAATTTACTCTTCGCTGAAAATTGTCTAAGAAATGACGTCTTATGACGTTAAATTTATTCGTAATACCTACGATTCCACAATTATTCTTCTCTGGATTCAATTGGCGAGGAATAAACAAAATCCTTCGATGTTCCCCAAAGAAAATAATCACATTTGTTGAAGTCTGGTGATCGTGGTGGTCAATTTTGAAGACAGTTATTTCCTCGTCCTAACTACTTGGAAATTTAAAATTCAAAAAGCCTCTAACAGTAGCACTAAAATGAGGCGGTGCCCCATCATGCATAAACTAAAACTCTAGTCTTAGTTGTAACGGTAAATCTTCGATTAAATCAGGGAGAGTATTTTTCAGAAATTTCAAATAACTTTGCGTCATTTAATCGATTTGTCAAAATAACTGGTCCAATCAAATAACGTTCAATAATACCGACCGAAACATTTATCTAAACCTCACGTTGAAAATGTCTGTGAGTTATTGCATATGGGTTATAGGTTATTATAACATTTGCAATTCTTGTACGAGTGAAACAAGCCTCATCAGTGAAAATAATTTTCTTGTGAAAATTAATATATTGATGCAAAATAAATTCGCAAAATGTCACTCGTCGATCCAAATCTTGAGACAATAGCACTTTTTGAATGTGATATGGATTAGGGATTAGATTACATTTAAGAATTCGGTGTACAGAAGTTCTTGATAGGTCAATTTCTCGAGATAAGAGTTTAGTATTTATTTGCGGTTGATCTTCAACTGTTTGCAAAATATTTTCTTCATCTTATACTCTTATTACACTAGACATTCTCGGAGACTAATGAAAACTTTCCTGTCTTTTGAGACCGTCTTTCAACATTAAAAAGTATTTTTCTATGAGAAATTACTCGATTTGAAAACTTCCTACGACATTCTTCAACACTTCTTCTACAGTTTCCTTCACATAAACCTAGCACGATAACATGTCAACTTGTTCGCTGAATGTAAATTTTCCAACCATTTTCAACAACAAACTGTAGCAGAAATAAAATAGTTTTATTACTAACTATGAAATTTTAAAGACAAAGACTGACTTTTTGATTTCTTCTAATACATACAACAACAAACACAAAAGAGAAACCCTGTGCAGTTGAGTGATACTAATTGATGTAGTCTCTGATTAATTTGTGTAAATCAGTTGTAAAAACGTGTTTTTAAATTTAAAACAACTCATATTCGGCATATTAAATCATCAATGTATGTGCATGTGAATGAGTAACAAGTTAAAGTGTAATTTAAGGTGATATTTAAAGACTGTAAAAACCATACACCAACTCTTTCTTGTTGCTTTTTTGGGAGTGATACCAATTGTACTGAGCAGGTATAATTAAGTCCACATATTTTCGATTGAATAGTTTCAATTAACTAAGTAAAATAATGGCTCCGAAAGTGGCATGTAAGTGTTGTAACCAGCTATGTGAGGGTCACCTCATAGTTACATGCAGCGTTTGCAAAGAGAAGTTCAAGCATTCATGTGTGGAAATTACGGCCAATGAAGTGCGTATATTAAACAGCAACAAAGGTTACGATTGGACATGTATTGACTGCAGAGTAGTTGGCAGGGATTTGAAAGACTTGAAAGCTCTTATAATCAAACTTCAAAACGATATAAAAGAATTAAAAGCTGCGAATTCTCAGGCAAGTGGTTCATCTGGAGTTAATATTGAAGATATTATCTCTGAAGTTGATGAACGAAATAAACGTAAGAACAATATCATGTTATTTAATGTACCTGAACCGGATCAACGTAAATCGATTACTGAACAAGCCGAAACTGATAAACATATGATTTCTGACATGCTAAATATTATTTCTCCTGAATTACCGAGTACTATTGTCAAATGTGTTAGATTGGGTGTTTATACTGCTTCCAAACTCCGTCCTATGAAGATAACCGTTAACAATGAAGAAACTGTTAAGAAAGTTTTGAAAAACAATAAAAAGATAAAATCTAGGGAAGAATATAAAAACATCGGAATTTCATCAGATCGTACGAAAAGGCAAATTGAATATTATAGAAAAGTTAAACAAGAACTTATGAATAGAGTAAATTCTGGTGATTCTAACTGTGTTATTAGATATGTTAATGGTGTACCGAAAGTTGTTTCGTTAAACTGAGCAAGCCCAACACCCATATTAATGCCAATAAAGACATCTCCTTATATTACCAAAATGTCAGAGGACTTAATAGTAAGATTGACCTTTTCTTCCAATGTTAGTGACTGTGAATATAATGTCGTGGCCCTCTCTGAAACATGGTTGAAACCTGAAGTTGGTTCGAGTGAATTATTTCCTATTAACTACGAGGTTTATCGAAGTGACAGAAAATTTGGTCAAGTGAATATGTCTTCTGGTGGCGGTGTGCTATTAGCTATAGATATATCTATTAAATCTGAAATTGTTGATACTTCTTTTTTGTTGATAATTTTCCTGAAATTGATTTTTTGGTTTGTAGATGTTTTGTATCTTACAAATCTTTTTATATAGCTTCAATTTATATTCCTCCATTTATCTCTTTAGATAAATATGAAAGTTTTGTAGAGACCCTTGGTGATTGGTTGGTGTTTCACTCTAGCAGTGTAGTGATTGTAGGGGATTTTAACTGTACAAATTTTATCAATAACTTAGATGATAGAAAAACTCACTCGATTACTAATTTGATGGCTTTGCTAGGAATGAATCAATTTAATTCAGTTTTGAACGCCCATGGCAAATTATTAGACTTAATAATTAGTAATGTTGATTGTAATGTTGTTCGAGATTCTTTACCATTAGTTGAAGAAGATATGTATCACCCATCTCTATCTATATTGCTCAGTGGCCTTTACAAGAAGTCTGATAATTTTACTGTAAATAGATACCAAAAATTATAATTTTAAAAGAGCCAATTTTCATTCACTTTATAATGATCTCTTACATATCAACTGGGACTTTTTGAATGATATGACTGATATTAATGTTGCTGTTGACAGTTTCTACAATAAGATCTATGAAATTTTCGATATTCATGTACCTGTTTTCAAAAATTTCAAACATAAATATCCTATTTGGTATACAGCTGAGATCATAGGCCTTATTAAGGAAAAAGCAAAAATACACAGGAAATTTAAAAGCACAAATAATAACTATCATTATCAAGACTTCTGTAGACTTAGGGCAATAATTAAACAAAAAATTAAAGACGCATATTTTCTATATTTACAAAACGTGCAGACTAAATTGAAACATGAACCGAAATTCTTTTGGTCTTTTGTTAATTGCAAGAATGGAACTTCCAGAATTCCGGGAAGAATGATGTATGACGGCGAATCTTTTAATGATCCGCAGTTGATTGTCAATGCTTTTAGTGATTTTTTTGCCAGTGTTTATTCTTTGCCTGTTCTAATGGATGCAGATTTTGATTTTAACTTGGATCCCAATGCTTCACTAGACATCAGTTGTGAACCGATAGATGAAAAAGAAATATTTGAAGCAGGGAGAAAGTTGAAAAATAAATTTACATCTGGTTCCGATAAAATTCCTTCTTTTATTGTAAAGGATTGCATAAGAGTACTGGCGCAACCTTTGAAGATACTCTTTAATTTAGTTTTGGATAGTTCTGTATTCCCGGAAGTCTGGAAAATTGCTAAAGTTTGCCCGATACATAAATCTGAAAATAAAGATAGTATTGTAAATTATAGACCCATATCACTTTTAAACAACTTTGTAAAACTATTAGAGAGTGTCTTATACAATCGCATATATGCGTCTGCAAAAAATATTATATCAACCTCTCAACATGGATTTATGAATTCTCGATCAACTACGAGTAACCTGGCTGTGTTCAGTCAGTTTCTATGTGAAACACTAGATGGTAAAGGGCAAGTTGATGCTATCTACACAGATTTTTGTAAAGCGTTTGATAAAATATGTCACAATGCACTACTTAAGAAATTTTCAGATTTAGGCATTCATAGCAAATATTTGATACTTTTGAAATCTTATTTGAGTAATCGCAAACAATTTGTTTGTTACAATGGTTTTACCTCTGATATCTATATTGCAACAAGTGGTGTCCCTCAAGGATCCAATTTAGGACCTTTACTTTTTTTGATTTTCGTCAACGATTTATGCAATGTAATAGATTGTAACAAATTGATGTTTGCCGACGATCTGAAAATATATACTTCTATTGTTAATGTAGATGACTGTATTATGTTGCAAGAACAAATTACTCTATTGGAAAATTGGTGCCTCAAAATCACCTTTTTCTAAATATTTCTAAATGTAAAATAATATCATTTTGCCGTAAATCAAATGTTTTGCAATATCCGTACACAATCGATAATGTTACTTTAGAAAGAACAAATAATATAAGAGACTTAGGAGTTAACTTTGATCATCAATTGACATTCAATCAACATATAAGTAATATAATAAAGTCAGCATATAATACTCAAGGTTTTGTTATACGTAATAGCAAAAATTTCACAGATGTGTCTGCTTTGTCAACTATGTATTTTAGTTTAATTAGAACTAAATTGGAATATGCCTCTTTAATATGGAATCCTATATATCTGCAGTATTCTTCTGCTATTGAAAGAGTCCAAAAATCCTTTTAAAATATTTAAGTTTTAGAACTAGTGGGGTATATCCCCAAAGAGGGTGCGATTATAATGATTTATTGAGTAGTTTTAATTTTATGTCCTTGGAGCGGCGTAGAAAACTAGCATCTGTTTTATTTTTATGTAAGTTATTACAGGGTAAAATTGACTGTCCTGCTTTGTTATCGCAAATTGATATATTAGTTCCTAGACTTGCAACCAGACAAAATAATATATTTTACTGTAAAAGAGCTCAAACAAATTTATTGTCAAAAGCACCAATACATGTAATGTGCGCTAATGCAAATGTAATTGCTTCCGTTTGTGATTTTTTCTGTTGCAGTTTTGTTGAGTTAAAACGTAAATGTAAAGAATACCTATAATTATCTTTCTAATTCTCTTGAACTTAATATGTATCTGTCATAGTTGTATTTGGTACACTTTGTATATAATCACTTAACTGAAAGTATTAATTTATTTTGTGTAATTGCTCTGTAAATGGGTAACTGTTGGGCAATAAATGCATTTATTATTATTATTATTTATTATTAATACATTTTAATAAAATCTTGTTTTAATTAATACATTTTTTACTGAAAACCTTAAAGTTTTCTAAAACTTAACAATAATAAAAAAGTGTTTTAAATTAATCAATTTATTTAAATTCGGTCAATGGAAAAAAAATTTGGTATAATTTTAGAGGTAACTCACCCTCAATGAATACCTTGCAGTGTTTAAATTTACTTGAACTTGAAAAATATGTATACCTACAAAACTATTACATAAAGAGCAAATATTTGAATGCTATGGGTGAATGTTTTTAATTTATATTAATTTAGACGGATTAGGTATTAACACTTTTAACATGGTTTCAGAATTGAATTTTTTAAATTATAATTTTATCTTAATTTTTTAGTTAGATATTTGATTCGATTTCAAAATAAAAGTCCATCTGAAGAAGCAATCCTAGAAATGCAAAAATAGGTCAAATCTCTTCTATTGTAACTGATTTTGCGTCTTCCTGTTCAAAAGTGAATTTCAATTTGTAGGTCACATAATGATTTCATTATGTAGATATGTATTTTTTTCATTAGTAAATTTAGTTAGATTTATTTTTATTTTAGGCATTTATTGAATCTTACAATTATTACAATCCAGTAAAAACTAGCTTTGGACATTGCCTCTACATGCTCTGTGTCGGGTCTTATGCAAAATACCCTGTATAACACTTATCTTTGAATAAATAGCAAAATTAGAATCACTTTATTCTTCATTAGCAATTAATCACGCTGAGCTCGTTTCTAGGGATCGGTTTTAATCATACGGTAATAAAAATACAGTTGTAGGAGATTAAGCGATTAACGATCGTAGCGCCTTCCGTTAAGTGCAAAATAAATTTAAAGCTACCGAGCGTGTTGTATAATTTATACAAATTGCCGGACCACCTGAGACAAACGGCAATATCTTTAATTCAGCTGTCAAAAAACAACCACATTTTAGCCTCTGAGTGCGCTTCGGCAGAGTAAATCACACTTTAGTGTCTCGATGCGATCGGCATCTTAAATATTTTATTATGCGCCGAGCGCAACCCGTAACCGATGAATCACCATCAGATTTTATCCATTGACCCAAATGTCCAACATAAGGTTAAAAATTACCGCGGGATAATTTCTATTTGTTACTTACCTTTCACATAATATATTCAAAACAAATAAATAACCTAGGAACAATGTTATAACAACTTAGAAATCAGTTCTCGTAAAATCGTGAGAAGAAATAATTGATTACAGTTTATTTTATTCCAGCACCTTAAGAAGGTCAGTAATATGGTTTTTAAGAAAACAGTTCTACATTTAGGATGTTACCGTTCAAATGTACAATCTATACTTATTTATATTGATTTATTGATTGAGTTGGAACTGAGGCAAATGAATTAATTTTGTATATTAAGTAGATCATCATCATCATTCGTTATTAATGCCTGAGTCAATGGGCTTATAAATAGGGTTATTTTGTTTTTGACAGTTGACATAATATAAAAGCAATGAAAGCATGATCATTATACACAAACAAACAGTCTTTAACAATGTTTATTAGTAGGTGTTATATTGCATTTTATAGTAAATCATTCAGGCGATAAATCTTACTTTAACGCCAGAGGGCATGTAGTTACTGTAATGCACTAAATATTCACTCTTCTTTAAGTAATGGTGTATACTATATTTTTATTGAAGGAAAATATCATTTCCTGTACCACATTTTATGAAAAATTATAAAGAACTACATTACAATTTAGTCATACTAATATAATTATGAATTACATTTTTGTTTACAATACAATTAACAGAATTACTTATAAAAAATATTGGGACAGAGTTTGTCCTGTCTCTTTTTTCCTAGTTCTACAGGACAACTTTTTGCAACTTCAGTAACACTAGTATTTTTGCAAAATTTTGCGGAAGATCCAAAGCACCTACTAGTTGAAAGCCAGTTATTAGTGCCAATAATTTTTTTGATATTTCCACTTTGTTGGACAATGAATTTTCAATATAACCTTCCGCAACAGTGGTTGATATTCAACCACCATGGCACTTAATATTAGTTGTATCTGCTTCAGCATCGGCTCATAAAGTACCCGAAAACAATGTCCGGTATATTTTCTTGGATTTAGAAATTTAAGATAATTGGTATTTTGTACGGAATCTGACCCAACACATTTTTCCCAATCACTTGCTTGGAGCATTTGTTATTGTTATAATATACAAAAAAACATAGACTCAATATCCAGTTGATCTTCAATACATATCCAGATATCTTGGTTTCCATTATCAATTATACTATATAATATGCGCTCTATATTAGTCTGGGATTATTTTATAGTAACTAGCAAGTTTCTAAGTATCTAAATCCGGAATATCATCTATTGTTATTGTACATAACTCTTTTCTACGACATGCTCCATATATGCCCAAAATCACCACCTAATTACACTTTATTTTACATTTTACAAGATGACCACTTTCCTTTATGATTAAAAATATTTCATGAGGAGTATCTCTCAGAAAAGTGTCAATATTCTTGACTTTTTCGGTTTGTAACCATCAGTTTTTTTATGAATGTTATTAATCTTGAATATTTGCTAATGTTATGATGTAAAAGTACCGTTGCAACATGGAATAATACGACCACAAAGAGGATGGTTCATATTTCCAGAAATACTCTTAAAATAACGAGGCTAGAATACGTTCCCTCCTTAGATGCTATCTGTATGACGTCACACTGATCTGCCTTTGTTGGATTATAAAATTGTACTACTTTAGTATATTGGGAGATACAGGCTGATTATAATCATATACGCTTTAGACACAAGACAGATCAGCGAACATGTGACGTCAAATTCATTCAAACGGAGCAAGCAATATCTCGGGTCCCTGATTTTTCTAAAATAAACTTATTATTTTATTTATAATGTGTTTAAGGAATAATTTTAACCAATTTTGATAAATATTAATTTTCTTTACACAGACCTATTGTATATTCAATTTTGAGATTGTTATTAGGTCTGTTCAAGCAAGGAACCCGGAGTGGGTTCTTGCTGTTAGAAACAATCGACCAATAATGTTTTGAATTTATTTTCAATAAACATCATGCAAGAAGGAGTAGGACGAACGTTTTTGACTGTCTGGATTCCTTGTTTGAACAGACCTGTTCTTATATCGATTGGTTTTGATCTAACCATGTGCTTTTCAAAGGCATCATTAGTTTCATTATCTTCATTATTTATTGCAACTATTGAAGGAAGTGACCCTTTCTACTTCAGTACCGTCAGTTCCTATAAGTATACTTATCATGATGAATATCAAAATAAAATAGGTACCATTTGTTAGTATACATCATTCATAAATGTATCTCTAATTTTAGAATTATTGACGCAATCCTGACAGTATTAGATCAAGTAAAACTGCAAAAGAAAAACTGTTATATTGAATACTGACGACACTGATGATGTTTGTTGTTATGCTTTTGCCATGTACAGCCATTGCCCAAAGAATATCTTTAAACTATGACTTGATCTCCAAATTTGATCAAGAAATCAGTAATTTCTTATGATATATAGCAAACTGTTACATCTAATGAACAATAAAATAATTTGAGAACGATAGAGTTGCAAAAAAAACAATTTGCTTCATTTCAGCCATTAAAAATAACAGTATGAGGCATCTCTAAAAATGAAACATTGATTTTGTTTTAAAAATAAAAATATTTTCTACGAAGTTTTTATGGACTTTACTGCATAGTCTAAGATGATAATAATTTTCATTTAAACAAGTTTATATTTCAGAAATGTTACAAAAAACATATTAACACGTAATTAGTAGCAGTTGGCCAAATAAATAACTGAATTGTAAAATTCTGGATAAATTTCTACAAATTTTGCACATTTTCATATATTACATTTTTGTTTATTTGATGGGCACTTTATATGGCAATAGTATGACATATTTTTATGTATGTAATTTTTGTGAATTGCCTTTATTTTTCCTTGGGAAATATTAGTTTCCATTTAGCATCTATCGCACATAATACCAGAACAATATTTAAATCAAACACATTACAACGAATTCGCCAGAATAGCAACTGTTCCACTAAACTGATAGTTCGGTTGGTTGGCACGAATGCACACCATAGAGCCCATTCCCTATTCTTAATTTCAGCAGTTTGGTGTGGTGGATTCGATCTGACCAATCAGAAATCAGAATTCTTTAAACAGATCAATAATGGTTCACTTGTGGATTCCACAGCACCAAACTGCTGAATTTAAAAACATACCTAAACTTCATATTTCGCAAAAACGGCATAGAACTTGTATAATATTTGCTGATTATCTATTAAATATCCCATCGTTTGCAGCTAAAGTGAATAGGAAACATATTATGCTGTTTGTTGATAGTATGATGCGATATCCTACTTAAATATATGTACAGGCGGAACTTGGATGAGGATATCAGTTTGCTCTATTTTTGGTTTTAAATGTGACAAATTAAGCGTTGTTTTTTTTTATTTAAACAGGCAGGCATAAAGTCTCTATCATTGAAATTACATTTTGCGTCGCTAATACATTTACTTTCAATTTTACTCTGTAAAAATTGCTTTATTTACTTATTTATTTTTATTTTATTTTTCGTGTAATAAACAGGTCAAAGAATGGTTAACATATATTCAAAATCACAGAACCAGCAATATTATTATAACATTCGTATTACCTAATTATTAAATATGTAAGTTCTGGTACATAAACATTGCCCGCTGAAATATACATTTTTTTTCATTTGAAGACTATTTCTTAAGTGATAATTTTACACACTCAGCAACTATACCACATTACACACAACATTGATTTTTTATTTCTTTGTATGACAAAATGACTGGTCTATACATAATGCATTTTATCAAATACTTATCTCTGACGCAATTCAAAATACCTATGTGAAATTTTTAATTGCTGCATAATTTATATGTTTATGCAATTTCAAACGACTCAACTGTCAGCATATCTACCTTTACCTGGATGTTTTTGACGTAAAACACCACAACTGTTCATTTAATATCTTTAAAGTATGCTGAAAAATAGCAATTCATTCAAGACAATAATTTGTTATTTCAGCACTTCATCTAAATCCTTCGTTCTTTCATTCTTAGTTTGAGCTAATTTTAAAGTAATGCAGAAAAGTATTATTTGTTTATACTTATTTTACATTTCATTTCGTTTTTACTATTTAATGTATTATTAAGTTCATCTGTTATTATTATTGTATTCTTATTTTGTTCGTGAATGTTACGACACATGAATCATGCATTATTTTTTAAATTGATTAGTGTATGTTTATCTAATGTACTTTTTTATTTTTGTTTTTTTCTTCTTCATTAGTTTGGTGTTATATAGGTATACAGAATGTCCTACAACGAACGTACATTAGACGGATTTAGGAAGCCAGAAATGATAGAAATCTAAATTTTCGTTATTAGGGGATTTCGACATTGCTGAATTGAAGCAAAATATTTACAATGATGTGGTTATACCGGAAGTAGAGGTTGGCTCGCTTATTTTAAATGGAACATGATATCTTTTATTTCATTTTCAGATTCTACGTGTAATTTTAAGTCAACTTATTGCAATTTTTATTTTTATTTATTTATTTTTGTTTCATTATGATTGTGAAGTATTCTGTCTAATTTAGGTAACTGGCGATTTAAAATAATAAATAATAATAATGTTATACAGATATAAAGAAAATAAAATATGGTATGGTAAAAATAAATAAAAGACAGTTCCATTTAAAACAAACGAGTTATTGAGGTTGCATTTGTCACTATTGGCCGCACATTTTTCAGCCCCCTGTGTAATCTAAATATGCCTGCTCTTATTCTGGATATTGTCTTGTCTCAGTAAGCAGACAAAAAAATTGTAGCAAGCGAAGTAACTCAAAATCTGTTAGTTTTGACATAATATGGAATATTGAACAAAGTTGACTTAAAATTACACGTAGAATCTGAAAATGAAATAAAAAATATTATATTCCATTTTAAATAAGCGAGTTGACATACACTTCCGCGTCATTGTAAATATTTTACTTCAATTCAGCAGTGGTGGAAGCCTCTAACTCAATCACTCACTAATCACTTACTCACTCACTCACTTTCTCAAGTTTACGAATGTCTAGACTCTCGACTCTGTACTCTGCTAAGAACAGGTCACGTGTATAACCTATGTGTGGATAACATCCATGGGTCTTAAAATAAACGTGCTGAACGATTTCAACTTATTAAAGACAAAATAATGTATCAAATGACTGAAATTCTCTATAATTCTGTGTAACCAATATTTTTGTTGGCATGTGCAACGGTAGCGTGAATATGATGGTTAAAATAAATGAGAGTCCAGGATCAAAAGTAACTTCTAGATGTCTAACTATTTTGAGTCTAAGGATAGGGGTGTCAAAAATGTTATAAGGAAAGACTATTGTAATTTGCTAATGAGAAAATGACAAAATATTACACTTTAATGTTTAAGTTCTCTGCATACATGTTTCTATTTTGCTCTACATTTATTTGTACCAAAAATTGGGTTTTCTTCCCGCTCAATGTATTAAAAATAAAGAAAAGAAAATTTGCATTAGGTAAGTATGTCTTATGCTTTATTTTGCATTATGCTGCTATTTTTCTACCGTTGAAATAAATTCGATTTATATAAATCCATAAAACAGTTTAATTGCTTGTTAATTGTCTGCCAGAAGCTTAAACGTTTAACTGGTACTATATATTTTTTATATACTTAATTAAATAATTGTTAACAATTATCTTGGGAGATATATATCAAACTTAAAAGCGCCAAATTAATCTTTCCTGCTAATGGTAAGCTATGAATTTCATCCGCAAAAGTAAGTGCCGATTTTGTTACGCTTAATTGGGAACAAATTTAACAAAATGGAAAAGATTTTGTTTGCTACATTATATAGTCAAACTGTAATTTGTAATTCATCCTCTAGAGAATGTTAACGTCTAAACAGAACGCATTCAGATAAAAATATTACCTCGTTTAACCGATAGCCTGAATTAATTACTTAATTTAAAACTAGTACGGTTTACTGTTAGTAAAATTAATTGGCGTGAATGTAATGTTTGTAAACCGTAACCAATTTTTATTATATATTTATAACACATCGATTAATTATACTGTCTTTTCGGTGCGTGTAATATTGCTCTTATTTGCTATAATCGCGCATTTTAGAAATAATTAAGAATGTATAATTATTTATACGGTGTCATTTGCTATCTATTTCTGTTATATATAAATAATAATAATATCTCTACCCCTCATTCTAATCACAGGGATTAGCCCAGAAGTTGGAGACTTGTGCGGGAGAGGGGGCGGCATATTATTATTAAGCAGGCCGCATTTGCGCCCAGGAACGACTTACGTTGGTAGGCCCTAACCACTATTCAGTGCAGGAATGAGGGAAACCTGGAAAACCTCATTAATTAGGGGGGTGGTCAAATATCAACCGGCATCAATCTCTCACATTGACCCAAGCTAACATTATTCCACCCTACCATACCCACAGAGAGGGTGCCAGTCCTCTCCACGAATATAGCTTATATACGGTCTACCGGCAGCTGGGCTCGAACCAACTCCGTCTAGTCACCTCGATTCAAGTACTAACGCCTTAAACCGCGCGACCACTGACCGATCCATATACCTATTATATATGTTCACTGCTAGAATGAACAAGAGGCAAAAATATTTCTGTTCTAAATTTTTCGTTCTTAATAAATCATTTTGCTTGATTATAAAATAAACCTGTTACAGATAATTTTAAGTTACATGTGTAATTGTACTTATTTTTGACAACGTTTTTTGTATTATGATTTAGGATTAAATATCACAGTTGCAACTTGCCGTCCTCTTAAATAAAAACACTTTTTTTGTTAAAATGTAATAAATACCTACATCATTATTTGCTTTGTGTGAATATTTGGAGATGCTATCCACTTGAGAAATATCTGGAAATCCCATTGATTTTCACTTACTTCAAGCGAAAATAAATAGTCTAAAAGTCTTCATCAAAAATTGTCCAATCTTCACTTCACATGCCACCTGATTTCGTGAGTGGTTTCTTCTGGCTACAGCTGGCCTACAGCACTTCACAGTGATATCAGTGTGATTTTAAGTGATTTCGCGTGACTTCAGTAACAACTCAAAACGAATTTATTAAATCAGTAACCACTGACTTTATGATTGACTTCAGTGACTACCAAAAAACTTCCGTCGACATTTCTTACAACTTTATAGTTATTTCAAAACGCCTTTCGAAATATTAAGATAATTAGATACCCTACCAACCATATAAGATGGATATAATAATGAATCGAATGGTGAAAATCACGCCTTTACTTAGTTCAAATCACTGTGTCTCACAAGCCATCCTTTCAGATTACCGATTTTCCCAGAAGCAATTACCATTTTATCCAATGTTTCTTTTCTTATTCCGTAACAATCGAAATACGCCGATTTGTTATATTAAGATTTTGTGACATTCAAAATAATCTATAATTGCCAACTTAAAATTGTCCATATCTATCTTGTTTTCTAAAGGCAAATTTTAGCAGCGATGGATTCTCAGTGTTATTTATCTTAACGTGCGAATAACTGTTTTGAACTAAAGCCAGTGTCGTATATATGGGGTCTCCATTCTTAAACCACTTAAACTTCTACGCCAATGGTGAAACATATTTTTTTTAGTACAAAAATTTATATTCTAATCAATTTTCTGAAAGTTATGCTCTTGAAGAAATTCACTAAGAAGATTTGTTTTCCAGATATTTTGACTTTTTCTAATCAGGGTTATCTCATGGGACTTCAAAGATCCTTATTAAAATTACATAGGTATTGCTTGTTTCTGAGTTATGATAATAGTAATACAGTTTGTTTGTTGTGCGGTTAGAGCATGGTGAAATTATAACTTGATTAAAATGATCCACCGTAAATGATGGACTGGTTGAGGTGGTCCAGGACCAGCTGGATCACTGGACCTCAGTCCACTAGATTTATTCCAAATAAAAGTTAATAACAAAAAAAACCGAAGACACTTTGTATATTTTTTTAATTTCAAATCAAAGTAAGCCAGTTTGTGTAACAGTTTACAATCACCTTATTTTAAAAACAAACAACATTTCTATTAACAATGTAATTTTCTCTAAAAATTAAAAATAAAAATGTTTTTCTTCTTGTTCACTGTAACTATAAACATAGGTAGCCCATATACAGTGCTTTCGAAAAGTAACGAATAAATTCATTATTTTTGAAATTGAGAAGTTTTTGAAAACAATCCCCTGTAACGTAGATTTTGTTCAAAAAAGGCACTTTTTGTCATACGACGTGACGTCATTGTTTGACGTCATTGTTCTTCGAGATATGACGTCATCGACAATTTTTTTAAATAGCAACCCCCAATTTTGACCATGCCATTTGAAAGAGCGTGTCATTCAACATACATGCAGAATTATAGTGTTACATAACAAAAATTTCAAGAAAATATTGTTTGTAGATTTTAAAATTTAATTCACTTTTAATTTAGTTTTCTAGAGCTGTGTATCTGTCGTGAGAACGATTTTATTGTTATTTACATTTTACCGACAACATATTAAGGAATATTACCAAATTACTGCAACAGATTGATCCATTATAAAGTATTATAGGTATATATTTTTCAAACAGCCAATCACTTACTTGACAAAAATAAGTAAGACAAAAGCTTAACGGACTATGATTACTTGTTAATGTTAATTGCTGATAATTTGGTTTCTGTAAAAAACTAAGGAATGCGTGCTGTTCACAATATGTCACGAATATAATGCAAATAAAACCATTGTCTATCCAAGAAAGAGTGTGTAGGTATTTGTTTTACTTATTAATAGTTACTTGCAGGTCACGATATTTAAAATAGTTAGGTACGGTTTATCTGCTGTTTTATTACTTCATGCATGATAAAATATGGAAACATTAAGGCTCGCGTAATTAATTTGAATTACCATCACGTTAATTATATGTGTTGATTCTGAATTCAAACTAATATAAATACCATTCAGCTGGTGGAAAATAAATCGTAACAACATTAAAATGGAGAATAAATGATGGGTTTTATACAGTAACAATTTTCCTTGCCAAAAAGTAATACATTATTTCATTTTTAATTACGCCACTATATTTTATTTTTATTATTATTTTTTTTTGTATAGAAGAGATTGTTTTGGGGTAGCTGAGTATTAATAAAGTATACAAAAAATTATACATATTCTGTAAACTTTGATATGCATATGAATATATTTCAAATGGAATATAGAAAGTTATAAAACTACTACATAGAATATTTTGCTTTCTGATATTTTTTCTATTGGAAAATATTTAGGGAAAATTCTAATATTTTTTATTTATTTTAAAGAAGGTATTTGATTCATGGGAAGACTGGATTACTATTATCGACTGCAGTTGTTATTGGCGATATTTAATAATATTTTAATCAAATTGAATTTTGTCTAGTCGCTAAATATATAACTCTATAATATTTATAAATCTGTCTTTTGTCAAAATGGTCTTCAATACTAAAATTGAATGTAGTAATTATATTAAGACATATTTAAAAAATAAGTTGCTACAACGGCACCTGGATCAATATAATTCTGCAACTGATTCTGATCTACTGATATTAGGTAATCATAGAAGATTTTTACAAACCAACAAGAAGCTTTACGTACTATTCCAAAAGTATTTAAGCTAATTCACATCAATTTGCCTTCAATTCTCATTAATGAAGTCCTAGATACCAAATATCTTAGTATGCTAAGGAGCCATGAGGAAATGCATGATTTTTGCAAACGTGCAGAAGAAAGAATGTATTTGAATCTAAATGGCGTTTGTCATATACATATTCATAAGAAAAATAAGCCTAAGAACTATATTTAAAAATTTAGTTTGGCCACGACCCCACAAAACGATCGCTACCACAGTGTAGACCTGTGGCATCTGACGCCGTTAGCACGTGAATATTTAAATACAGCAGTGTGCTTTAGTTCATATCTCATTCATACGATTTGCATACTTTCGGACAACGCAGTACATACATTTAGAAGGGTTAATTTGTCATTTGTGATATTAGGTTTATTCCTGCAGCAATTAAACGGTTTGAAACTGGCAAAAATATTCGACCAGTTAAGTTAAGAACGAGTTACCAGTGAATTTTACGCAAGAAGTAATTGGACGGACATTTCTGATAGTTTTAAATCGTTTTCAACTGCTGCAGGAACAGACTCATTATTAGGTGTTATTGTGTTAGATAGACACTAGGATGTTATTGGGTTGGCATTGAATAAAGTTGCAAAATAGACTCGTAAAATGGACACGGAAAGTGCATCTCACCGTAAAAACAGAAGAAGTATTGATCGGTCAGTGGTCGCGTGGTTTAAGGCGTACTTGAATCGAGGTGACTAGACGGAGTTGGTTCGAGCCCAGCTGCCGGTAGACCGTATATAAGCTATATTCGTGGAGAGGATTGGCACCCTATCTGTGGGTATGGTAGGGTGGAATAATGTTAGCTTGGGTCAATGTGAGAGATTGATGCCGGTTGATATTTGACCACCCCCCTAATTAATGAGGTTTTCCAGGTTTTCCTCATTCCTGCACTGAATAGTGGTTAGGGCCTACCAACGTAAGTCGTTCCTGGGCGCAAATGCGGCCTGCTTAATAATAATATGCCGCCCCCTCTCCCGCACAAGTCTCCGACTTCTGGGCTAATCCCTGTGATTAGAATGAGGGGTAGAGATATTATTATTATTATTATGCCAAAAATTAAAAAGAAAAATGTGTAGCAAAATGAAGCGCGGCGAAAGGAAGCTTTGCAACATTGTTTGTTTCTGAAGACCATTTTAATGTAAGTGGAATTGGAAATACAGGTAGGTTTAAATTTATCGTAAAAATGCAAAGTTGTAAAGAATCAGTTAAACTTTTCTATTAAGCTACCAGAATGTATACAGTACGTTTAAAAATTTTATGGTAAAGCAAACTTATTTTTTGTATCGTATTTATCGTATTGAGTAAGTACTTCATTCCGATTCCAAATAACATAACATATGTTCTGTATTTGTTGCTACCAGTCGGTCAGTGGTCGCGCGGTTTAAGGCGTCAGTACTTGAATCGAGGTGACTAGATCGGAGTTGGTTCGCGCCCAGCTGCCGGTAGACCGTATATAAGCTATATTCGTGGAGAGGATTGGCACCCTCTCTGTGGGTATGGTAGGGTGGAATAATGTTAGCTTGGGTCAATGTGAGAGATTGATGCCGGTTGATATTTGACCACCTCCCTAATTAATGAGGTTTTCCAGGTTTTCCTCATTCCTGCACTGAATAGTGGTTAGGGCCTACCAACGTAAGTCGTTCCTGGGCGCAAATGCGGCCTGCTTAATAATAATATGCCGCCCCTCTCCCGTAAAAGTTTCCGACTTCTGGGCTAATCCCTGTGATTAGAATTAGGGGTAGAGATATTATTATTATTATATTATTTAGGTGATGTAGAATGGTATTTGAGGCATTTATAAAATTTTGGTATATGACATCACTACATTAAATTTGCCTGTTCTATTCTGAAATCATAATAAACAAAAGTAATAAATAAGGATTTTAAAAAATGTTTAAGGAGAAGTTAAGTCAGTAGTAAATAGCAATAAAAATTTATTCAATTAATTTTAAAAAATGTTAAATAGCATTATTATTTACTTTTACTTATTATTTTTCAAGTAGTTTAATGTGAAATCACATGGCATAATTTTATAAATGCCTCAAGTAAAACCATCTATCTGGTACTGACTCAACAGAATTGTTGCCGTAATTGTCACGAGCTGATTTATATTTTAAACAAAGGTATAAATTACGTTTAACAATACCGTAAGGTCACCACATCATCACTAATAATTATCACATTAGCTACATAGTACTTACACTATGTATCTATGATCCAAAAATGCCACAAAGATACAAAAAATAAACGCCTGTTTACATCAGTAATACCATAATCTGCATCTGTATCCACGCAAATAAATCGCGGTGAACGGCGTGTAATGTCAGACCAATAATATCGCGATTTCGAGCACATGGTTTTGCTTACATTTTATGGCAATTCATTAATGTTAATATTTTAATTATTATGCGATTACTGCCACCAGATACATGTTCTAGCCTTTCAATATGTTTGAATGATTGCCCTGTAACACGTTTCAAACCAATATAAAATTCATGAAAGAATGGGGAAGCCCATTCTATAGGCAAGGTTGGCCCATCTCAAATAAAAATTAATTTAGTTAAATCTACTAATGGAGAAATAAAAGGGTCCCAATAAAGTGCTCGATATTTTAATATATTTTGCAATATAAAATAGTAGAAATGCTTGACTACTAATGATGAATGCAGTATAAGAATGCTCGGTATTTAAATAGCATTTGCATAATAAAAATACTAAATGCTCGATAAGTTTTAAAAGTATGTTTCGATATTTTATTTATTTTGCACGATACAAATTTCAAAAGTGTTCATTACTTTATGCACGATATTTAATGTTGGTTCGCAGATTTGAATCTAAAAGCGCGTGTGCGCAATAGAAAGCAGTGAAATGAACAAACGTCTGTCCCGGGCTGATATCATTATTTAACCTAACCTAACCTAACCTAACCTAACCTAACCTAACTTAAGAATTTATTTTCTCCAAATAATTTTTATAACTGTGCATTAACACTTTCTAGAGAGTAATTATTGTTTTTTTTACTGCATATATATAGTTAACGGTTCATTTAATATTCTCATTAAATATTTAATATTTTTACCGGGTATTTAATATTCTTACCGAGTTTTCAATATTCTTATCCGGCGATGAACAGTTTTATCGAGCAATTAATATTTTTACCGAGCATTTATTATTTTTAACTAGCAAGTATTATTTGTGATGAACACATTTATATGTTTAGAGAGCATTTGTTGTTTTTATCGAACATGTATTTTTCCCTCGTGCAACTATTATTTCCAGTTTGCAAATACATTTTTCACTGAGAATTTATAATTTTAACCGAACAGTTATTATGTTTACCAAACATTTCTTAATGTATCGTGCATTCAAATGAAATATCCTATTTCTATATTATTTTATTCAGAAAATGTATCGTGCAGTTAAATAATTTAACGAGCGTTTAATTTGTTCCCAAAATAAAAGTCTGACAGTGAATTTGTGTTTTGAAAATCATTATTACCTCATTATACTAGTTATGTCTTTATTCGTTAGTATATTTAGCTATATAGATTAACGCTGAAAAATTATTTTAGATATATAGTGAATTCAATCTTGTCTATGGAATTGTTGCTTAGGATACCTAGATATTTGGTAGCAAAGAACATACAAATGACTTTATTAATAATTGTAGGCAAATTGATTTGAATTTTCTTAAATACCTTTATAATACAGTAGAAAATCTACCTGCAAAAGCTAAATAATAATAATAAAGTATATATGGGTAAATATTATGGTTGTAATTCAACGCTGGTCAGGGCATTAGTCCACAGAGTTATTATTAGTTTGACACAATATTATCAATGCCAAATAAAAAAATGTTTAAAAACCTTAAACCTTGCACTTTGTTCTTTTCACACTGCATGGATGAGTTCATATTATAGATATCCCAAATGAATTAGAAATTATATTCAGGTTTGAATTTAAAAAGAGAAAAGCTGTTATGAATTACATAGAATAGTTTTAAATTTGTCTAAAATAATTTTGTTCAATAAGACGTAAAGTATATTGACAGCTGATATGTTTCCAGACACTTGTTTGGTATGATGTTAATAGAAATATTTAGATAATGATTATAAGACTACTTCATCTACAAATCAATATATATTGCGTGGATATTTTATACTACTATTTGACAATTAAAAAAATATTCATTTACAAATAATATATATAAATATATCGCACACAATTCATGTAAATAGCAATTTCGCCAGTTAACTTTCACGATTGTCAGAAATCGAATAATACATACACACATCAAAAATACAACAACACACAAATAGAAAATTCTATTATAGTTGTAATCTAGGCCAGTTATATATATGGTATTGCTTAATTAAGTATAAAGCAATATTTGAATTCTTTTACGGTTCTTTTTACGGTTTAAAAAATGTATTTCGATTAATTCATTCCTTTATAATTACTACTCTCGTTTTGAGCACGTCGACATTAATTATTAATAAAAAACGGTACAATCTCATAATTAATTGAGGGAAATGTCGAGCCACTGCACCTTACCCGAAAGTTTGCCGTGTTCTTCCCAGCATTCAATTTGCAGCCACCTGTTTCACTTATTATCAACTAATACTGATATGAAATCAAACACGACGATATTTGCGAGCAAACGCAATCGAAGTTGGATCAATACTGATTATGTGGAGGTCGAACCCTCTTCCACAGAACTTAGTCTTAAGACCTCGATGTAACGAGCATATGGTCTCTTTCAAACACATGTGTATGAAACTGCAACGTATTTGATGTGTTAATACAATATGTAGGAGAAATTACTTTCAGTTTTATTCTGCACCTCGAGAGACACACTGTCAGTTTTTTGTCGGGATTTCTTAAGTGCCGTACAGCCCCTTTAAAAGTTAATATTATTTCTTGACAATTATAGCTGCTTTACTTAAATCTTATATGCATAATTTTCACCAAAACTGTGTCACTTGTGACACAATGTATCTTTTAGTTTTAAAATCCTTGCTGACAAAATTGGGAGTCTAACTATTTATGTAATTTTACATAATAATGAATATATTTTTTAATTAAGTACGTATATCTACAAAATGTGTATTACATAAATTTAGTTAAATAAAATTTGTGTAAAGTGTGTTTTCTAAAGAAACATACCACTACTATAAAATTTAAATGTACGGAGCACATTGCACAACCAATTTCTGTGGTACGTAATTCTCCATAATGCATTATAAAATCATTCTATATCATCCTGTAAATACTTGCGTAATGCGCTGTGTACATTCTAGAGCTTTTTACATACAATTATTTTTCACACTGCAAGTGTTATTTATGTATCAAGAGAGTTAATTTGCTCGAGATTATTAACATCCAATAACTCACGTGATCATACTAATGAAATATGGAAACCAAATTTCGTTTTATTTCATACTTATGAAAATATATGAAGACCAAATTTTCAAAATTAAACGAATGTTGTTTAATAATTAAGTAGGCATGATTACCATGGATATATGACTGACAAATTTATTAATATGTGAAAATGAATGAAAACCTGGAGAGAAGTGAGATTTCAGGCGATTTGTTACAAAAGGCTGAGAAAACTCGTGCCGCATTACTACCAACAAAGTCGGAACTAAAGTATACAAAAGCATATGACAAATTCCTGCAATGGCTGAAAATTAACTGTATTGAAAACAAAAATATAAGTGAAACTATAATATTGGCTTAGTTTCAGATATGGTACGTATTTATTCTTCCAGGTTCTAGTACAAGTGATATTGATTTATTTTTCTTACAGTCTGAATTGTACAGTCCTAATTCCCTGTGGACTAAGTGGTCAATGTTAAAATCATTGATTACAATTTATAATAATACAGATGGGAAAAAGTTTCATGGACTGAACGTCATGGCAATTTTCAAACAAAAAAGTAAAGACTATGGGTCAAAAAAGTGTGTGTTTAGTCGAGATGACATTGTCAAATTTTTAAAGGATGCATCCTATGCAGAACATTTACTACAGGTAATGCATTAAACTATAAGAATTACACAATTATTGCTATTGTATTGTATTGTATTGCTATTGTTTTAGTTATGGGTTATTTCGGGGGATGTAGAGTTCAAGAACTTTGGAATATGAAGGTTAATCATATTGAAGATAGGGGTTCGGTTATGGTGGTTGATATTCTGGAAAGTAAATCAGATATCCATAAGAAATTTACAATTGTAGAAGAAAAAAATTCTCTGCATTGGGTCTCTGCATCCGTCGGGTTCAGAAAGATTTTTTCTAACGTATTCTGAAAAGTGTTGCACAAGTTCAGCCCGTTGAGAAAAATACATTTGGAAAAATGCCAAACTAAATTGCTAGTTTTTTGCGTTTGCCAGATCCAGAAGCTTTCACGGAACATTGTCTGCGGAGGACTTTCGCGAGTGCATTGATCAATGCACGAGTAAATATGACGTCATTGAAGAGGTGGATAGCGAAGTTCAACGGTAGCAGAAGAGTATTTGGCCGACAGCATGGAATTGAAAAATAAAACTGCAATATTGTTAGCCGGCATGTCACATAAAAGAAGTGGAACATCAACTTCATGTTTGACTTCAGTCATATTCAGTGACAACAGTTCAACGGAAAATTCTTGCAATTCGGGAAATAATTTCAGTGGAAAAGTCCACAATTTTCAGTTTATTTTTGTAAATACATTAGAGGGAGTTAAGTATCTATCTACTTAATATAACTCCCAAGGGAGTGATGAACATGTTTATAATTACGGTACCTAACTAAACTAAATAAACAGTTTAACACACCCGCAATATAATAAAATATAGTGTATCTGTGTAGTATTTATCGATAATGTGTTAGGAGTGCCACTTAACAGATATCTGTGTTTTATATCCGTAATCCTGCAGCATGCATTTTTTCCGTGCTGTGTTCAAATGGAAAGTATTTAAATACACACAAATTGAAGTCTGTTCCAAGAAAATGGTAAATAAACAACTATACATTATCAAAATTTATAGTTTAGATTAATATAATAACAATAATAATACGTTTATTATTTATACAAAAGAAGATTAATAATATAATATTATTAGATAAAGGTACCCCGGTACTAATGAGATAACATTGTTTTAATACGCACAGAATAAACACACATACGCCTAAATATAATCTATTCTTTCGGAATACAGTTAGATTTTCCCTAGAAGAGTAAATGGATGAAGAAATTTTAATTTTTAATAGTAGCCTATTGTCTATACAGGGTTAACTATGACTAAGTACAAATATTTTAAGAGGGGATAGAAAAAAATAAGAATTAACAGAATTTCCTTTCAAAAAATTTCCAAACTTATTTATAAAGCGAAAAAATTTTTTTTCGATATTATATTAAATCCTTATTTAACGCCGCCAATGCGAGAATCAGAGTATGCAACCAGCAAGCAACCGTCATGCAACAGTCGGCCACAGTCGGCAGTCGGTCCAGTCGAGTCGGTTTGCTGTCATGTTATAATTTAATTCCTGTGTTTACGTTGTAGTTTTGTGTTCTTCTTCAGTTTTTAGTGCCTTATTTTAATTTTAAACGTTTTATAGTTAATAAATAAAGGAATATGTGTCGGGTACAGATATTTTCCCACAATATAGTTTGCCGGTTTGTTTTTCTAGGTTATGGGACAAGACTGCCGCGGGTGTTAAACGTTTTCTGTTATCTATTAGAACCTACCTACTCATCCCTTTCTTCGATTTTGTTATAATACATAGGCATTGTACCTACGGGAAGTGTATTTTGTGTGTGTGTGTGTTTTCGGATCGGTCAGTGGTCGCGCGGTTTAAGGCGTCAGTACTTGAATCGAGGTGACTGGATCGCTGTGGGTTCGACCCCTGCAGCCGGTAGACCGTATATAAGCTATATTCGTGGAGAGATTGGCACCCTCTCTGCGGGTATGGTAGGGTGGAAGAATATTGACTTGGGTCAATGTGAGAGATTGATACCGGTTGGCATTTAACTACCCCAGGTTTCCCTCATTCATGCACTGAATGGTGGTTAGGGCCTACCAACGTAAGTCGTTCCTGGGCGCAAATGCAGCCTGCTTAATAATAATATGCCGCCTCCTCTCCCGCACAAGTCTTCGACTTCTGGGCTAATCCTCGTGATTAGAATGAGGGGTAGAGATATTATTATTATTATTACAGAGAAATGTGTAGACATATACACAATCCCGTATGGACCCCGATTAACACAGAACTTTGTCTTTTGTTTTAAAATATGTAATTTTTTTTTTATCATTGTAATTTGGTAGAAAACGAGTTATTTGAAAATGCGACTCCAGAAACGATAAGTATATAGATTGAGATTACTGTCACCAGATTGTAACTTTCATTGTATAAGTAAGTACAGCTTATACACAGGAAAATTATGTACAATGACATTCGAAAGTAATACAAAGGAAAATGTATAGCCCGTTTTTCTTTTATTTTCAGGTTGAGAACTCTGTCACGTACGGATGATATAAAACGAGTAAAACCTTTATAAGATAATGTCCTTTTGTTGAACCAGGAATATAGTTTAAGCACAACGTAAATACAAAACACCCATTCTCAATCATTCTTCAACTCGTAATCCAGACTAGTAAATTTAGCTGTATTGATCATGTTAACTTTCCAACTATTGACCAGAATCGAATACCGTGATGATTTATTAGCGTCATCAATTTTGTATTCTGCGTACATGTGTAAATTCTTTAACCGGCCGGTATAGTGATTAACTCGTTTTTAAGATGTAATTTTGAAGTACATTGTAGCACTTTGCGTTGATAGTCCATATCATATTACCATATACGAGACGCATTTCAAAAGTAATAACCGATCGGTTACAAAATAAAAATAAATGAGAAAATGGAAAATTTATAAAAAATGGTTCTAAATTCATATATACAGGGTGATTCAGGTTTAATCTTCATAACTTCAGGAATCGATAGAACAGGTTAAAATAATGTTCATTTGTGATATAAACTTATTTCTTAAAACGCATCGTTTCCAAGATATCAAAAAGATTAAGAATTCGCTGATTATTTCTTGGCGGTACATTACGATTATGATCATTGTAGCGGCGCAAACCATATTCCGAAAATCGACTATGTACATCTACAAAAACTTGTGGATTTGGAATTCTTCTATTAGGGAAGCGTGTTTGGTACTCTCGAAGTGACGCGTTGGAATTTCCGTCACAGAAACCATAATGCATATCGGCATATTCTGCATTTGTAAACGTTCTTGGCATTTTCTCTTAGCACTAAAAATGCTCTTAATACTTTTGACAATGATTTTCACAAACGTCAGTTTACACAAATCACTGAGTTTTGTTTCAATGGTTGCTATAACGTTAAATGAAATTTACGCGGCTGGTGCGCTACTCTGTCACCAATTTCTTAGAATAACTCAGAAACAAGACCAAACGTCGAAAAAAAAACAGGAGACGAAAAAGTTTCGATATTAATCAGGTCAAAGTGGTGTAGATGTTTTACTGAAATTAATAATTTTTTTTGTAGTTTTGAAATAAAGTAAGAGAGGAGTAGCATACAAAATACACTTCTAAGAGGGGTAGGTAGTTCAAATTTAAGAAGCTTATGTAAGATCATAACGACTGTTTGTGTTCCGAATTTCACTTAAAGTTATGAGGGAAAAACGAGAACAAAATTCCTATTTCAACGCCCTCTATCTCGGAAACGATGCCTTTTAGGAAATAAGTTTATATCACAAATGAACATTATTTTAACCTATTCCCGAAGTTATCAAGATTAAACCTGAATCACCCTGTATAGTTTCAAACGCTTTCAAAGTCGTGGAGCAAAGTTCTTAGAACTTTATGCATATTATCACATAGAGAAATGTATGTATAATTTTTTTACTACAAATATGAATAACGGCACTCCACACTGCTCCTAAAATCGTAACAAGAACAATTTGTGCAAGTAATTATTACATATTTGGCATAGCAACATTGTAAATTTTGTATCTTAATATTGTGTGATTGTTTCTTAACATTTAAACCATTTAAACATTACCTAAATTGAATTATAGACAAAATTGTGATATTATTGCATAAAAATGAATATCTTTGCATAATTCGTCGAATGATTACAAAACCCTTCAAAACAATGTTGATCATTTTTGTTTATGTATAACATTGTGTTATCAAATTATCATTTTTTAACAAGAAACTTCCAAGTTGCGTGAGATGTGTCTACATCTAGTGGTCACTGGCTACTCAATGCTGGGCCACAAGCAGAAATCAACCCATTATACTGTGGGTCCTGTAAATAAAAGCCCCGGGACCTGATCCGATTCCAATTACGATATTTGTAGAAGTGGAATTTCAGGACAAAATATCTAACCCATCCCAATGGGCACACGTACGTTTATATGTTTTTAAAACGTAGTTGATTAAACGTTTTACATTAACGTCTTCAACTTATATTTGTAGGTAAAAACTGAAACGTATAAAGTATATCGTTTAAAATACGTTAATAATATTTGCATTTCATCCAGAAGTAGAGTGAACATTAGAATTTACGTGTTTTTATAACGTTTATTCAACTTACATATACAAATGTATATGTTTATATTTTAATAATATTTAACTACACGTTAAGTGCAACGTCTTTAAAACATGGAATAAAACGTTTTAAATTTATATATAAATTAAATATATTAAACATGTTATCAAAATGTTAATAACACGTTTTCTACACAACGTTTTAATAACATAAAAATAAAACTTATAGAAAGCATGGGTACTACTTTAGCTAATTTATTTGTGGTATTGCATGTTTTCAGTTGAAGGTAGACCTGAACACCGACATATGTTTTCTGGTAACATTTTTTTCAAGATGTATTTAAATGTTAAGTATAATATAGATTTATATTTTAATAATATTTAATTTACTAGAATCAATTTATAAAATATTAACGTAGTAATATAGTATATTATTTATTTACACAGTTGCATATAAATATACGTATAGAATATGCCCAATGGGCACACATATAACGTTTTTAAAATATTGTACTGGTTGACTAAACGTTTTGCGTTGAATGTTTATTTTTAGTTAAAAACTTATACGTATAAATGAAATTGAAATAAACACTAGAATATTACGTTTTTTTGTGTATCTTCAATGCACATACTCAGTAACATTATATGCTATTTTATTTTATTAATTCTATAAAAGTCAGTATTGTATTTAAATGTTGTTACTGAAGCTCACCTACCTTTTTAGTTGTTAATTATGTTCCTGTTTACGTTAGAATTTATAATTTTTGTGATGCCTTTATTTTGACGTTTTCTGGAACATTCTCGGCCACATTCTATTTGATTCTCGAGACCGCCGAAAACTTCTAGAACCCTAAAAACCTATATAAGCGGATCGGTTTCGCCGCTGGAGTTAGTGAGCAGCGAAACGCGAGTGATAGAAATGTCAAAGTAAAGCGTTGACAGTTGTGAAATTGGTTTGAAGAATATTTCTTGTGTAATCAAGAGTGACAATAAAATTTGTTTGTCTAGGTGACGTGTTTCCCCGCTAACCCAATTTAGAGGTTACAATATATAAATTCTTGAAGTTTGAAACTTCTTAAATATTTCTAATATTGCCCGAATATCGCAATATTTAAGGGCATGTCAAAGTAGACATTTTTTGGCATTTATGTCCATGTACATAAGGTTGAAAACCGATCTAGTAAAAAATTGAGTAATTCTATGGGGTTGTGTATTTCTTGGCTTATGTAACGTCACTATTAAATGGTATTGGCCTCGTAAAAGGTAAAGATGCACGGTACGGTACGACTTTTCTAGGTACGGTTTTTTTTTTCAGTTAGAGGTACTCCAGTTTTGGATACAATACGATTCAGTACATTTTCTGCCAATACCTGTCGGTAGTGAAGTAAACCTAAAGCTTGGCTAGAACTGCGCCAATTATATCGGCAATAACTTTTAAAAAAATTTACCAAGATAGTTTTATGATGAAAATTATAGAAAATGTTACAATTGCCAAATTTACTAAAAGTTAAGACTTTTCCTGCCATTACAAATTTCGAGCGAATGTTAGCCAATTTAGTGTCCATGAGAATAAGACTTTAGACTGAGATATTTGTGATTGAAAAAATGCTTCGTTTCTTCAAAATGTAAATTTACCTACGCCACTGCAACTTACGCGTTCTAAGATAAAAGCTGATCTATATACATTCAATTCAATACATATACATATTTAAGTATATAAATTACGATTCATAGTTTCGGTAGTTTACATACTATTAATTGATTTCTAACATGATTTATGACTGTATAATTATCGTGTAAAGCAGTAAATAATTATGTACCTATTATTCTACAATATCAAAAGTATCTGTAGGCGTTTAATGTTACAATACCGGCTTCAGGAGTCACCATATTTAAATTCATATTATATGTAAATGACATCGTTACTATCTTTGTAATCCTATCTCATTCAATTGATCCACTTAACCCTGTCATTCAGTTTTCTCTCGACGCGGCGGCAGCGTACACATTTGTTCCAAATGTCTAACATGAACAGGGTTATGTAATTATAAATGACATCTAGGAATTTCGTGAGCCACAACAATGAGAATAATATGTAGGTCATCTTGCCTCAAAAATTATTTTGTAAGACGCAAAATGCGTTAAAGAAATTTCAACGGATGTTTCAGTTAATAGTTATTTATGTATCAAAGGAGTTATGAGTATGTTAATTATCGAAAGCAACAGATTGTTAATTTGCCCGAGATTATTGACATCCAATAATTCACACTCTATTTCACAGTAATGAAAGATGAAAACCAAATTTCATTTTATTTCGTACTATTGCTATGGATATATCAACTGACAAGTTTGTAAATAAAAATTTTATCAAATTTATTAATTTGTGAAACCTGGAGAGAAGTGAGATTTCAGGCGATTTGTTACAAAAGGCTGAGAAAGCTCGTGCCGCACTACTACCAACAAAGTCGGAACCAAAGTATAAAAAAGAATATGACAAATTCCTGCAGTGGCTGAAAGTTAACTGTATTGAAAACAAAAATATAAGTGAAACTATAATGTTGGTTGATTTTCAAGACATGGTATGTATTTATTATTCTACGTTCAATTGATTTATTTTTCTTACAGTCTGAATCGTACAGTCCTAATTCCCTGTGGACTAAGTGGTCAATGTTAAAATCAATGATGACAGTTTATAATAATACAGATGGGAGAACGTTTCATGAACTTGAAGCGTTTCTAAAGCGAAAAAGTAATAGCTATGGACCAAAAAAGTCTAAAGTGTTTAGTCGGGATGACATTGCCAAATTTTTGCTTGAGATGAAGAACATTTGCTACATTAAACTAGAAGAATTACACATTTATTGTTCTATTGTACAGGTGGTTCTGATTACGGGCTATTTCGGGGGCTGTAGAGTTCAAGACCTTTTGAATATGAACATTAATCATATTGAAGATAGGGGCTCGGTGATGGTGATTGACATTTCAAAAAATACAGATATCCGTAAGAAATTTGCAATTACCGAAGATACGGAGTTCTCTGCATTGGGTCTAGTAAAAAACTATATATATTTACGCCCGTCGGGTTCGTAAAGATTTTTTTAGCGTATCCTGAAAAGCATTGCACAGTTCAGCTCGTTGGAAAAAATATATTTGGAAAAATGCCAAGCAAAATTTTTAAATCCAGAAACTTTCACAGGACATTGCCTGCGGAGGACTTCCGCGACTGTCTTGGTCAATGCAAGAGCAAATATGACGACATTGAAAAGACATGGTGAATGGCGAAGTTCAACGGTAGCAGAAGGGTATTTGGCCGACAGCACGTAATTAAATAAAACTGAAAAGACATAAAAGAAGTGGAACATCAACTTCATGTTTGACTACAGTCATAGGCCAGTGCCAACAGTTCAACGGAAAATTCTTGCAATTTGGGAAATAATTTCAGTGGAGAATTCGACAATTGTTGGTTTATTTATTTAAATATATTAGAGGGAGTTAAGGATTTATAACTACTTAGTGTCAAGGGAGTTATGAACATGTTTATAGTTACGATAACTAAGGGTTTACTTGTTTATAATGTATTAGTATGAAAGTAAAATAGTATTGAATCTAAAGTAAATAAATTTTATGTTATTTGTTACTGTCAAATTATGTCACATTTATTATACAGAGTGTGTGTAAAGAATGGATCATACGCTAACTTTTTTAGACAAAAATGTGATTTAAATCAACTTACCTTAGTACAATTTTGTTTTCTAAAGAAGTTATAGGCCTGAGAAAGTACGTTTTTATTTCACTTGTTTTACATTTTAGAGAAAACTACAGTAAATAATGTGGTTCTTATAAAACAGCATGAAACATAACACTGCGGAATACGACAACAGAAAATAAAGACAACATTCAAAAAATGAAAAAATAACCACTTTAACCAAAACGCGATAGCAAAAACTAAACCTTTTTTTATTTTGAAATATACAGCTAGTTACTAGAAATTACTGATTATAATAACTTTCTGAATGAATAACTTGTCAGAATTTATGTATCCCAAGCTTAACAAATACGTTAACTGTAATTTTCTCTAAAATAATGCATTTTAGCAGTATGCAACAAGTTATCTTTTTAAAAGCAAACCAAAGTTTATTTCAGAAGAACTAATCATTTTCCAAAATTCGCTATCCTTAAAAAAATCTTGAATGAATACACTTTGTACATTTAAAAAAATATTATTTACTGAACACCCTGTATAAATAAAATAAAATTAATCTGAAACTGTGACGAAAATGTAATAGTTTTCGAAACGTTTACTACATGTCTTTAATGTTAGTGGAACTATCTACTTTTTCACTGTGAGATATTTTGTTTTTTAGGCAAAACAAAATTTATAAAATCAGCGTTTACTGATCCAATAGGCGCAAGGCGCAAAAAATGCCACAAATAAATAATCACAGGCGATTTAAAAATATGCTTTCATAATACTAATTACATGTATTACTTTCTTGTGTCAGAATGATCAATTGTACAAATTGCAGTTGTGAAAATTATGCGTACTAACTACAGAAAAACCGAATCGACAAATTGTCAACAAGCAAAAGACACCGCAAATTAACTGAAAACAAAATTAATTCCTACAACCACTCGATGACAGTTTTGCACTTTTTAGTACACACAAACCGAGAAGCTACAGAAACATTTAAATGACCCATGATTTCGCAACGGCAATTTACGAATACCGGCCATTGACGAAGCAATAATAACATCTTCAAGTATTTACAATATAATCTAAATATAGATCTTTGTTATATTGTGGGAGTGTGTTTTCTTCCATCGGCAAAGACATCGACTGAATAATGAGTCACGTCAAGTCGTATTGTGTAAACTGCATTTCAGTCATATATGGAAATTCATGTACGTACTTATAATGACGAAATATTCGAATTGCAGCATTCCCACATACATCTAGATAAAATTATCAGTAAATGCTTAAAATATTCAGAAATCTGAAACTGGGGCATGCAGTCCAACTCCTTTACTTATTTTTTAATCATTGTTATCTAGAACAACAATTTGCAGATTCCAAAAATACCAAACAATTTTCTTAAAAATATATTAGTTCAAAAATAGATTAAACTTCTCTTTTGAGACAGTGGTTGAATTTTCGAGTTCCCACTGTCTCAAAAGTGAAATTAGATATTTATAGTGTTTTCATTAAACCAGGTTAGTAAATTTAGCTATATTAATTTCTTTAGATTGATAATTATTAAATAGAGCTTTCTCTGTGGAATTGTTCATTAGCATACCTAGATGTTTGGTATCAGATATATACATATGACTTCAATGATAGGAATTGTAGGAGATTTGATTTATATTAGCTTAAAATACCTTTCTAATACGGTAAAAAATACAGAAATCTCGACATATAAAATTGTTGATATTTTGTTTATCCACTTATACTATTTACATTATTCTCAAATAAATAATAACTTTTAAAAAGCGGTTGTAATATATATTATTTTACTATTCTAAACCCATATTTTAATTATTTTCACATACTTATAAATAAAAGTGAACAATAGTATGTGCAGGACCCTATAAGTTTATATTATAACAATATTTTCATCTACAGTTAAATTTAAAATGTACGTATTTTGAAAGATTTCTGTACCTAAAAATTTATTGATTGGGCCGCTTTCTGTCATATATATTCGTTTTGCTTCGGTACCTTTGAATATTCGCAAGTGACATTTCTGTTATTTGCTACGCTCTATATTATTTAGTTCTTAAACAGGAGCGGCGTTAGGGTAGGGCGCGGTTGGGCGATCGCCCAGGGCACCAGATAAAAGGGGCGCCGCAGGCGCCCCTTTGTAGCCCATCGCTCATAGTTCGAGGTCTTACTCGTAAGTAAATTCCCTAGATTGACAAACTAGCAACTTTGTCAATTGAAAACGAAATTGCTGAAAACATCGACTTGGATAACCTTATAAAAGAATTCGCTGATAGAAAGACCAAAAAGTAAAATTTTATTAGTTTTTTCTAATAAAGGGTTATTTTTTATAATAAATGGTTATTTCATTATATCCTTTCCATTATTTCGTATGGGTTTAAATTGCAGTTGGGGGGCTCCGTAGAAATCTCGCCCAGGGCGCTGGTACTGGTGTTAAAACCGGCACTGTTCTTAAATGTATAAAATTATTTGTATTTGGAGCAATACAGTGAAGCAGAGAAATTGACATTTTCATGGTTCCCAGATTTTGAAAATGTCTGCTGGCTTAATTTTATGTAGACCTCCTACCTCCGCAACCGGTAGATCGAATATAAGCTATATTCGTGGAGAGATTGGCACCCTCTCTGCGGGTATGTTAGGGGGGGAAAATGTTGACTTGGGTCAATGTGAGAGATTGATACCGGTTGACATTTGACTACCCCCCTAATTGATGAGATTTTTCCTCACTCCTGCACTGAATGGTTAGGGCCTACCAACGTAAGTCGTTCCTGGGCGCAACTACGGCCTGCTTATTAATAATATACCGCTCCCTCTCCCCCACAGGTCTTCGACTTCTGGGCTAATCCTCGTGACTAGAATAAGAGGTAGAGATATTATTATTATATTGTATATACTAATACCGCTAATATTGATATTTTATGGATAATGTACTACATTTGCAGTGTTTATAAATAAATGAATAAATGAGTGGGTTATTTCATCCATCTATTTATTAATATCACCTACCACAGTTAAATATTTATTTTTTTATCACTACAAATCATTAAGTATAATTAATCATTTGGTACAAATATTTATTATTAGGGCTCTACCAATATTAAACAAAAGTTAGACTTACCTGCGTACATTCAAATAAAAGTGCAAGTAAGTCGAAAATATTATCAGCATTAACATTAGATTTGTTCCTGCAGCAGTTGGAAACAGTTTGAAACTATCAGAAAGTTCGTCTACTCGTTCTCAACTTAATTTGAATATTTCTGATAGTTTCAAACGGTTTCCAACTGCTGCAGGAACAAACCTTATCAGAGAGATTTAAAATCTATCGTCAATCTTCTCCAACCTTCCCAAAATCTAGATAGCTGGATTAGTTCATCATAATAATGTTTCAAAGTTTTGGCGCTGCAGTCGCTTGATTAAACATAGTTTTCCCCTCTCCTTAGAGATTCTGGTCTATTATAGTTCCCTAATAGTTCCCCTGTTTATGGTCGCAACTATAACATGTATCATTGTTTTTAGTAGATATAGATGTCCATTGACTTACTTTGATGAAAAACATGAACTTTCAGATACTGTATATTTTTGTTCTTATATGAAACCGCATTTAGATTTTTCTACTTGTTCTTAAAGAAACTGTTAAACTGTAAAAGGATTCAACCTTCTATAGAATACGGCTTTATGTTAAGAAATTTTATAAATAATTACTCGTATAGCAATAAATCACGTATTTTAAATTAGCAACATTTACTTACCTTTAGAAAATCTCGAAGCCAAACAACTTCTGGTTTAGGATCTCCAATAACTTCACACAAAATAACAATATTGTCACCTTCATAGGCTTCTGTAGATCTTGGTTTCTTCAAAAATTTTGGCTCTTTGGAATACCTACAATTAACGAAATATTAGAACATTGATAAAAATGGTAAAATTATATTTCATAAAAAATGTATAATTAACAATTAAATGAAACAATTGGCAACTATAATCCTTAAAATAATAATTATCCAACTGTTTTGACAGTTTTCAAAATTATGTAGCTACTGCAATGTACATGGTGATCTATTTAACCGAATAAATAAGTTTTTCTTGAAAACGCTCCAAAATTTGTTTCGCAGAAGTATACCATTTTTTACAGATATTGAAAGAACCGTTAACGGTTCAAAAGATACAGACCACTTATTATGTATCTGGAAGTTTTTGATTACCACATCAATCGTTAATTTAGATCAGATGGGCCTTGTAAAAACGCTAGGTAGTCTATTAATTTTGTTTTATTTTAATCTCAATTATACATATTATATAAAGTGGCCTTTGAAGAAATAAGTGAGATAACTTGCAGCAGTATAAACATAATTTTATTATTGTTTTAAAAAATATTCCATAAACGAGTATTAATAATAAACGGAACAAAAAAAACCACCAATTAAGAAAATAATAAAAATTTTACTTTAATAAATGTTCAATATAAGGATCATTAGTACCTACACATGGATGGTAGCGTTTCCTTATTTCTGATAAAGTTACTTTTTTAAAATATATGTTGATAATTAATTTGTCAAATCAAATCAACGTCCTTTTCTACTTGAACTACAGATACCTGTAATAGAATATCGGCCTATAATTAAAAAAGTAACTTCATTCAAAATAAGAAATCGCTAAAATCTATATGTATATATTAATGGTGCATATATCGAGCATGTATAAAAGCAAATTCTTTTGTTTTAGTTGTTTTCTTCATTGCTGTAGTTAATTTCTTTGTTACAATGTTTATTATTGCTTTATTATTAAGTGAATAATTATATTTATACTGTTCCAAGCGATCGCATTTGTTTTCTTGTGAGGCTATTTTGTATATAATTAAAATAAAACAAAATTAAAGCACTGCTTGCAAGGCCCGTTTGATTTAAATTGACGATTGATGTGGTAACCGATAAATTTCAGTTAAATTTTTAAACCGTTATAAACACAAGAAAAAGTTATTTGGAGAAAAGCTTGAACTGAAAAGTTCTTTCGATATCCATAAAACATAGTTTGGGGCGTCACGACGCTCCACGTCATTTGGTTATGATTTTGTTATTTACCTTAACTTCAAGTTTTAGTCAGCCCAAATAAACTTTGACAACGTTCACTTTGCTTCAGTCGTTTACAATAAAAACTCATTTCTTCAGTTAAATCGAGCACCCTGAGTAATTTGTATGTTCACTCTTGTTTCTTTATTCTTGTTTGATTATAGAGGTATCAGTAGCAACGTACTCATAGCTATTATACCCTTTATAAGCTTATTTAATTTAAAAAAGAAGTAACAACATAACATATTGAACATGTTTCTTTTCACAATATTATTAGTTAACCTGTATTCCACGCTTTATTGAGAACGAAGGATTTGTTTATGAAATTAATCATTGATCTAGTTATTAACTTTTTTATTTCGTGCCAGAACTAGGTCTGGAATATGCATATAGTTGTTTCAATAACTTGTTAGTAACATCTGTCATATGTATCCTTCCGTCTTAAAATGGAAAATGTAAACTTACGGAGTGTCTACGTCTCTTTTAGAGGGTTGCTCCTGTGGCACTGCAAGAGTTCTTCCATCTATCACGTCCACTTTGGCACTACTTTCAACTCTTCCGACTTCGTTGGTGGCAACACAGGTGTAGACTCCAGCATCTTTCTTCGTAACTCCACCAATGGACAGCTCGACACGACCGTCATAAGATAATGTCATCACCGATCGCCTTGATGGTCGAAGTTTCAACTGAAGGAAGAAATACGTAAAATGTATATTTCGAAATAATACACACATCAAAATAGTCTAGGAGACAAGATTAAAAATAAATGATGTTTCACCTGTACAGATATTACGACACAACGATGAAATATAACAAAAAGTTGATGCTTTCATAAACCAAAATTAAATCGCCAAAGTTTCGTTATATAGTATATTTAAAAGATTGAAATAGCATATAAATTACAATGAAATTATCCCAAAATTTAAAGATTTTCATCCTTAGTACAGTGTAGTAGCTTATCTAGCGTTAATCACAGCCCGCATATAGTGGGCATGCTTATAATTAAATTGCTTATTGCATTTAGATCATTTCGATGCCACTGGTCTCGTAAGCTCCCCCTTTGTGGGGGATGACATGATCTAGTACACGTTATAGCTTATCCTATATGTGTTCAATTGGATTCAAGTCGGGGGATTGCGTAGGTTATGGTAATACTGCAGTATTGTGATCATCCGAAAAATTTCTAACTGTTCTCGCAACATGTGTTTGAGCAATGTCATGCTTAAGTAAGAAAAGCTCCTCAATTGGTTCCGCCCGTGGAATTATAACAGGTTGTAGAACTGTGTCCTGGTATGCACTGGCATTTACAAAAACGAGATCAGTTCTATAATCAATTCCAACTCCAGCCCAAACCATTAAAGTCCCCTTTTTGTATCGGTCCACTTCTAAACAGTTGCCAAACAATTTTCATTTCCCGGTCTTCTCCATAATAGTCAAATGGATTTAGGTCGGGCGATTGAGGGACCATACAATTGGACCACTTCGGCCTATCCATCGTTCGGGAAATACATCAAACAAATGTTGTTACACTAGTCACACAAAATGTGGTAAAGCACCATCGTGAAGAAACGACATATGCTGCCTAACGTTGAGATTAATTTCTTCGACGAGTACCGGTAAATTGTTACTCACAAATAAAGAGCACCAATTAACCGATTTTCCAGATTGAACGGGCCAATAAGCGCTCCATTCACAGTTCCAGCCTACACATTTACTGAAAATTGTTGTTGAAAGTGTGCTCGCCTAGTGACATGCGGATTTTCCAATACCCAATAATGTGTGTTGTGAAAATTGTGAATACCATTACCAATGAAAATTGCCTGATGCCGTAACTAAAATGTTCAAGGTAAAGTTCCCTTGAAAGTAAGGCTTATACCCGCTGCACGTGAAATGAGTAAAATAAGTCATGCCTTCATGTTCGCCAAACTGTAGATTGTGATATCTCAAACTGCGATGCATTTATCGTAGTGCTTATGCCAGGCTGCTCCTCGACGGTATTTAAAATCTCTTCCTCGAGATTGACAATTTGCCTTGGTCTAATGGCTTCTGCCCTGTAGCCCAGGCCTCGGCCGCAAATTGTCAGTTTCTCTAGCCCCCCTCCCTCCCCTGAATCACACGTAACAACTCTTCACGTTTCGAATGATATCTTTAGGAAACCTTTGGACATAAAGATGAGCAGCATCTACTGAATTTGTATGTGATTCCCCGTATGCCCATATCATGTCCATAAGTTCTTCGTTTGAGAAATTATGCGCCATACTTTTATAATCGCTGAAAATAAATTCGAATAGAACCGCAACTGACTTGTTTACTTCTTACTTTTTATAAACAAAGAATTTCACCTAATAAATTTTTGTGAACTTCCGTAACTAAAAATATTTAACTACATTTGTTTTTCACTATTCGTTATTATTTGTCATCGGCTATAATTTCACAAGTTTATGCATATAGGTTAAGAATCACCCTGTATAAATAAATTACACATAGAAAGTGTTCTTACAGAAACATTATTGTACTAAACTGATGCCAAAACACGGCTTTCCAAAGGTATTTTATTTTAAGGGTTGTCAGTTTAAGGGGTGTGTATATTGACACTTAACCATTAGACCAATGCAGGTGAAATGAAATAATTAAGTAAATTAATATTACTTACCCCATTCCTGTACCACATTACACCAACCGTGGGATAAGCTTCGACAATACCAGATAGTCTCAGTTCACTTCCCTCCCTTACTTCGGAAGACGACAGTTCCAAATGGCTGGAAAATTCTGGCGAAATATAGGCCTTAATACCCTTGTCGACGACAAGATTGCATCGGCAGGATACGGATCCGAAGGTATTTTGAGCCGTCGCACTATAAACACCAGAGTCCTCCAGATGAGTCTTGTCTATTTCTAATGTATGGAAGTTATCTTCAGTCGAGAATACGTGCCGAGCTGTAAAAATAGAAACCGTTTAATAAATGAAAATACAGCTATTGTTATCACAATCGTATCGTTTGATATTTACCATCTTTTTGAATTTCCTGGCCGTCTCTAAACCACTTCACGGTAGGTTCTGGACATCCTGCGACTTGACAAGTTAACCGAACGGGATAAGACATTTGAACTCTTCTGTCTCTGAGCCGCATGGTGAATTGTGGAGGTAGTTCTGTTGTTTTGTCAAAATCTCTGATCGATCTATATTGAACAGTATATTAGTACAAATCATAGAAACAATTTACATTAAGAATTAACGTTTCTCTTTGACATTTGGAGTAAAAATAGTACAGAAATACTTGAAGAAATAAATGTACAAAGCGCAAAGATCAAACTTATAAAAATAGCTCACATTTGAAAGATATAAATGAAATGTGGCCTTTTTGAAAAAACCACTTACGTATATTTTTACGTATTTCGACAAAATGTGTTATTAAAATTACATTCAAGATAAAATTTTATAGATTTTTCTGTTACAGTAGAGGAAATATGGTTAAAAGTATACTATAGCCTAATGCTTCATAAGCTATTTAAATAATTAAGTTTTTATACAGGGTATTTCAAAAAAACATGGCAGTATGGCTAGAGCTAATAAAACATTGATACATAAGTAGGGTTTCCTTAATAAACGTATGTCCTAGAGTAATTCATTTTTCAGACAGGGCGCGTAAAATAATTTTAGAAAGTAAAATTTTGGATGTAATTTTTTTAAAGTACAACATATTTTATTAAAATTTTACAGGTATGTTTCTGGTGGTGCTGAACGTGCTGGTTTTATCAGTTTTTATTTATTTATTTATTTGGTACTACAACCAACAGCCAGAAGGCCAATTACAGGTTGAGAAAACAGTTGAATTAGATTAAGTTAGAAATAGATAACAAAATATACAGGGTGATCCAGAACTTCTCTAAAAAAAAATTCTGAGTGTACAGAGGACCCTTACAAATACAATTTTGTAAAGGAAAAATCAAAAAGGGCAGTTTGAAAATGATTTAAAAATGCACTTCTGCACGCCACTGAAATCTGGTCCACTGTAAATACTGATAAGGTGGAAATCTGCGACTGGACAAAAAATGGAAAGAAATGCTCAAGGGAAGAAATAAATGGTGTTAATGCTTAGACATGCTGTACATGGTGCGGACGTAATTGAACTAATGTAAACACTGTCATCACAAAAAGTTTAGTGCCTACAAAAACTAATTGGATTGCAATATTTGGAATCGCCTGTCTAGAGACTACAGTGGCCCAGTGATGTAAAGGTTGAAAATACTACAACTTCAATAATGTTTTACTCGGAAACTATAAGGATTTTACGAAAACATTTTTTACGATATCGACTCCATATTTCATGACGCATTTATCCCCAAATTAATTTAGATAAGTTATGATTCACCCTGTATAACAAATACAGTAAAACAGAAAAAGCGGGGGTGAAAGTTCATGTTAAATTAAGGCATTCTGTAAAGTTAGTTAAGCTATATAATGTTAAGAAAACACTCGTCTAATATCATTTTCAATACAAGCAAATGTATCAATGCCATTCTGCAGATTATTATAGTTGTAAATTTTAATAACTTCGTACGCAGGATCGGTAGGTAAAATGTCCTGTTAGACCTTGCTTCAATTATGAGCACAAGAATGTTCAGACGTGACAAAATCTCTCGGAACAGTCATATTTGGTGTTAATAATTTTATATAAAAATAATACAGATTACTGCTTACGTCGATCGACCAAAATAGGTAGGGAAAAAGACTATTCAGAGGTACACCTATGGAAGGGTAGTTGCCATCCAACTTATAAGAGAGAAATTTCAAAAATCTTCTCTGTAAATTTTCAATACACTGGTTGTAGATGTTATAACCTGGATACCAAACTATGCTACCATATTCAACTTTAGACATTATAAAAGAGTTAAAAAGAGAAAGAAAAACGTGCTGATTGGTGACGCCTCGCGAATTTCTTATAACAAAACCTAAATTTTTAGAAGCCGAAGATACTACTTTTCTGGCATGCTCTGCAAATGTTAATATATGATCAAAGGTTACGCCCAGATCGAAAAAGTATTCAGGACGAGTAAGACTTGATCCATCCAGTTTATAATCGAATACAAGGGCATGATTTCGTCGATGATAGGAAACAATATGGCACTTATCTATTTTTGGGGGAAGTTTGTTGTTAAGAATTCATTAATGGAGTTTATTTAATCTGCTCTGAACTTTTAAACAATCAGTTGTAGATTTTATTTTCCATAAAGTTTCATATCATCTGCAAACAGCAAACAGTGTACATCCAAGTCAGGAATAATATTATTAATAAACGTTATAAATAACAGGGACCAAGTATGGAGCCTTGAAGAAACACAGAAGTTGCAGAAATTCCCACGGATTTCCGTCGACGCAACTCTACATACTGTTTTCTTCCATGTGCTGCTGCAGTTAGATGGTTCGCAAAAGTTCTTGTACTTTTCTGTAATGGTATTCATGCAATTATTGTTTTTCAGTATTTTACACATGCTAGAGGGTGTCAAAGACCAAGTCTAAAGAAACCTTGAGCTGATCTAGGTGTACCGGAATTATTTATTTTATTCTTGGGTTTAACATTACCAGTTTCACGACTACGCGTTTCTACTACTGCCAAAAATGTTTTTGTGTTTGGCATCTGCCTCTCAGGAAGTTTTTCGAAATAGCAGCTGATTGTTGACAAGCTATTATCTTGAAAATGGTCAATTTCTAAGACTAATGACAAGTCTTCGTTCTCAAAAACAATGTAGGTTTAAGATTCTTAAATAAAAGACGTGATAACGTTAGGGCCAAACAGTTCCTTTAACATTTACGTTACAAATATGGCGCCCTCTAGGGAAAACGTCGAAATAGTCAACAGATTATGATTTCTCATATCCAAAGACGCCTATCCCCAATTTTTTAAGTTGATACAGTCAAACACAGTGTAGTTATTACAAAAAAATCACTTTTAAAATTCCAACTTTGACACCCTGTATCTTTTTTATTATCAACATTTTATTAAGGCATAAATCTAGTATGTCTCCATGTGCCATTACTTACGGACCACCCTGTATAATTGGTCCTAAAATATAAATATATAAACACTAAAAACACTACCTACTGTTTTTGCAAGTTTGATCTGATCTAAATTGACGATTGATGTGGTAAACGAAATATTTCAGCTACACAATAACTGATCTATATCTTTTAAACTGCTATAACTGTAAGAAAGAGTTATTTGGAAAAAGCATTGAAATGGTGTACTGAGAAAAAAATGGAGCATTACTACACCCAGCGTCGTTTGGTTATGGTTTCTTTATCTCCCTTAATTTCAAGTCCTAGTCAGCTCAATCAAACTTTATTTGGCAATGCCCACTTTTCTTCAGCCGTTTACAAGAAAAGCGCATTTCCCATAATAAGAAATATAACCGCTATGGTAATCCCAAAACATTGAACAGTAATGACGTAATATATAAATTAAATGCATCTTTTTTAAATAGACGCATTTTCTCTTTAAATATATATTATTTCCAGCAAGTTTAGAGTTCACAAAGCTTGCTAAAGTGGGAGCGAAGAACAATGTAGTCATAACCTTAAACCGCCCCAAAGCGCTCAACGCGCTATGCAACGGTCTTATGCAAGAAGTGGCAAATGCCATGGACGCTCTCGAGGCAGATTCTCTCAATGCTTCAGTTGCAGCTATTGTTATTACGGGAAGTGAAAAAGCTTTTGCTGCCGGGGCCGATATAAAAAAGATGGCCAACAACAGTTACTCAAAGTACGTTTCCGGGATCTATTTAAGTCACTGGAATAGAGTTGCGGCGACAATCAAGCCTGCGATAGCAGCGGTTAATGAATATGCTGTAAGGATTTGTTGAATTGAATGTTAATAAAAAAATATACGGAATCTTTATTTTTTAGCTGGGCGGAGGATGCGAACTGGCGATGATGTGTGATATTATCTACGCTGGTGAAAATTCAAAGTTCGGTCAGCCGGAGATCCTTATTGGCACTATTCCCGGTGCCGGAGGTACCCAGCCTTTGACGAGGGCTGTGGGTAAATCGAAAGCTATGGAAATTGTTCTTACAGGTAAGAAGGATAAATATTTGCAGTTGGTATGTTTAGAAACTATTTTTATTTATAGAGAATCAAATGCCAGCTCAAGAAGCTGAAAAAATAGGTCTGGTAAGCAAAGTTTTCCTCGTCGACAAGCTCTTGGACGAAGCGTTAAAACTGGGGGAGAAAATAGGCAGCAACAAATTTATTAAGAGTATATTTTTGTGTACAATAAAGTTTTATGTGACCTATAATGACAAGAACTTCTTAAAATGTCAGTGACAGTGCTAGCAACTAGTGTCCTCTTCCTTGTACAAAAAAAAACTGATAATACCAGCGTGTTCAGCACTACCAAAAACGTACCTGTGTGGAATTTTTATGAAATATATTGTGCTTTAAAAAAGTTAAATCCAAAATGTGCTTTTTTTTAAATTAGCTTACACGCCCTGCTATGTCTTTTTGAAACACCCTGTATATTTGTATCATCTGCGTCGCATAAATAAAGCGCGGGTGCTAGGATTTAGCGGACTATGTTTGTATTATTTATTTTGTAATAAAAAATAACTTGGTTAGTCACTTTGAGCTTACAGTTTCAAGTTTTTATCGGCAGTGAGAATTTTGGGATCCTTAACGACACACAATCTGGCGAACGTGGAAACTCTTCCAATTTTGTTAACGGCCTCGCACATAAATCTTCCCGAATCGACTTCTTGCAGATTGGAAATTGTCATCGAGCACATACCACCTTTTTGTGTGATGGTATAACGGTCATCGTCTTCCGCAAATATTTCGATGGAATCTCTTGACCAGGTGATGGCAGGAGCTGGATCTCCACGAACCTAAAATAATATTTATCATTATATCTAGTAATTCATATTTTAACGATAAAAAATATAATTAAACAAATTTTCAACGAAATATAAAATTTCGTTTTAATAAATTTATCTAACTACATTTGTTCAAATTGAACTAATTCGAAGAAATATTTTATCCACGATCACTATTATTAAGGGTATAATGTTCGGCCAAACAGTGTAGCTTTTATCAGGCTCCGCCCATCAGCACCTTCAACGGCAAATTTAACTTTGTACCCCTGTAAGTTAGGCAATTGTATGCAGAAATTTAGCAAAACATGTCTTCTTGGCGGACACGTTTTATGAATATAAATGCAAAAAATTGAAATCTGAGGCAATTGTCTGTTATATGAAGACTTGATTTACTAGCCTGCAGCTTTCTTTTTTTATAATAGTGCCTAACAACGTCTCACCGCAGTCCTAAATGTGGGCAATATTGCGACCGAAATATTGTTCAGATTTAATTTTTTTTTTAAATATGGCTCTGCTGTCTAGTAAAATAGACTTGTATTAGTTGATTAAAGCTTGCTCCATCTCAATACGAATTTCCATTGAGGAGAAATATGAAAGCGCGTGGACGTCGAAAAACGGCTTTGTAAAGTTGCGAACATTACAGCCTTAAGAAGATTTAATACATATGTTTTCCGTAGATTAAAGGCTTTTTAACACATTATTATTCATAATACCAAGCTTCGTTTTTGTAGTATTTTATTTAGAATTATTATTATTAACATTAACGTCAACATTTATCTCAAGAACAATCTTGTCATTTTGACCGGGATTATTTAAATTCACTCGATAAGCAGTTTCTGAAGGACTGGAGGGATCCACAACTTCGCCAGGTACAATCTGGATTTTTTTTAGCAATTGCCATCTGATTAAAGTAAATTTGTCAAATATGACGTTTCTCAAAACCACAACCTTCTTAATATAATGGTCGTGGACAAATACTTAGTCTCCGCTCGTTACATAATGACAGTAATATGACACTCATTTCAATATCATAATTATTTATCGCACGCATTTAAAAAAAGCACGTAGTTGTATGCTTCAATAAAATTTAATCTACACAAAGTCAAAAAACTTTGGAATTAATACCTACAAGTGGTTTTTAGGCTTTCACGGCCAGTGTTGTAATTTGATACATGGTGATTTTCCGGGTTGTTATGCCGTGACCTCGGTAACTGGTAGCTGCCAGAAACAGAGTTAAAATGCACATCCCTAGCATTAGCTGGGATACTTTTACCTGCCCTGGTTGTTCTCGGGCCAGGCTCTGTGGGGACAGACCCGCTATCGGTGTCTCTGGGCCTGTCCATATATTGATTTCGGTTCCTACTGTTGGTATTACGACTGCTACGGTCGGAACCGCTTCTCGGATACTGGTGGTCCTCCGAGGCATTCCGTAGCCGCCGCTGTAACTGGTCGCATCCCATGCTTCCAAACGTTTCGCCGCTCTTGACTGAGTCAGTCGCGGCGAAGCTTTTGCAGAGTCACCACTGAAGATGCCGACAGTGAAGAGCGGCGAAACGTTTGGAAGCATGGGATGCGACCAGTTACAGCGGCGGCTACGGAACGCCTCGGAGGACCACCAGTATCCGAGAAGCGGTTCCGACCGTAGCAGTCGTAATACCAACAGTAGGAACCGAAATCAATATATGGACAGGCCCCCCAGCTAATGCTAGGGATGTGCATTTTAACTATGTTTCTGGCAGCTACCAGTTACCGAGGTCACGGCATAACAACCCGGAAAATCACCATGTATCAAATTAATACCTACAAGTTACACTTCATGTAAAAAAACTAATTAGACTTCCACGAAATATTTCCCTTAAGTATATTGTAAAAAAGTAAAAAAAAAACTAATAAACTCGGTGAGTTTATCTGAGGAAGCCTGCAAATACCAAAGAAAGCGTATTTGAAGCAATTTTAGGCCTTGTCTCACAAAAATCTCGTGTGCCATAAAAATAAAATTAAGGACAAAACTGGTAAAGAGAACATATTTCAACCAACTAAATAAAAATTGGAAATCTACTTTATTATGACATACCTCGCACTCGAAGGCAATATCGGATCCAAGCAGTGCCTTAAGCTGTCCCGGCAAGATCTTGGTAAATTCGGGTAAAGCACTGTGCTTGCCAATGATGATGGTACCGCTCTGCACGCTCTCTCCCCATCCATATCTGTTCCTCGGGGTGATCCTGAACTGATATTCGCCACCTGGTTTCAAATTAAAGGCGTCGAAGGTATTCAGAGGGGACATGCCTAATTCTACCCATCTAGCACCTTCTCCACCTCTCAACCAGGCGTCGACACGGTACGCCACGATGGGAGACGCACCCCTGTGTTCTGGTTTACCCCAGGAGAGGCTCACCCAGTTGCGGCCTGTGTCGACCACCACTGGCTCACCGGGAATTGGTCCAGGTACATCTGTAAATCGATTAAGAGTTCAATAAATATTTAAAATTAACGATAACATTGTGACAAATGTTCAGGACTAATTTGTTCCATCAAAACATGAAAAATAGAGTTTCTGCAACATTTTACTGGAAGCTAAATTGTGGTTTTACTTTGATGCCACATTCAAAACTATACTCGTAAGTTATATTAGTAATGTAAACTCTACGTTGACTTAGCCTTGAAATACTCCACGTAGAAAAACAAAACTTTATAGCTACTACTTGATTCACAACAAATACTTCAAACTGTCAAATCTTTACTTTGACGTTTCTGTCTTTCGCGTTTGACTTCGGAACATAAACTGAAACTGTGGAGGCGAAACCGATTTGCTTATACATGTGTTTAAGGTTCTCGAAGTTTCCTAGGTCCTCGAGAACGTGTCTAGAACCAAATCGAATATAACGAAAACGTCGAAATAGAGATATTACAAAAATTAAAAATTTGAAAGCAAATAGGAACATAATTGAGAAACTAAACAAGTAGGTGAGCTTCCGTAACCATAAGATGTTTGCTAATACTTGAAATTAAGTGGATATTTGATATACCTATGACTTTAACAGTTCTTGGATCAGATGAAATTAATTTTAAATATAAACGTTATTTTGATTTACTATTGATTCACAAAGTTCTAATGTTGGTAACCAAACACACTTAGTTTAAGGTTAAAATTTTTGATCAATCGAGAATCAGCGTTTTTCTCTATTAGAAAAGAAATTTCACCTTATTAGGAGGCGTTTTATATTTCAGTGATCGTGTTTCCTGTCCGGTGGTGAACACCTTTAAGAAATTCTTGTTATTCTATTTGTTTTATTGGAAGAAATCTGTCATGAAAGTTAATCTCAATACGGCTTTTGTAAATCAAATGCAAGGATTCAATGCTCTTCCCTTCACATATTTTTTTATACAAAGGAAAAACATCGCTAATTTTATTTTTAATTTGAACATGTGACAGCTACATCAATAGCAAGAGAATTTAAAATTATTGTATATTCAATTATGGTCGTATGGAACACTGTATGTATAGCTTTTGATAGTTTCTTTCTTCTTTAAAACTATTTACTTTAATAACGGCTTTCTTTCAATTATAGCAACATGTTAATCCCATAAAAACATTGATATCGGTGACTACTATTTACAAATCGAAGAAATTGGTTATTTTATGTTTTCACAACAACATTAGATAGTATTAAGAGAAAACTAATAGTATTTTGAATTGCAAAGTGATATGGTGTAGTGTTTCTTTTACATACTTTTTTAGTGTGCGTGGTCAAGCATATAAATAGTTCCACATTTATTTTTTATGGGGCGGAATACAGCTGTTGGCTTATTGGTTTTAATTTTGTTAGGATTTTGCATATTCACATCAAGCTTTATCGTACCTATTTCTGATTTTAAGACATCATTAGAACTTAAAACTAATGACCTGAATGATAAATTTACAAATAGTTTTAAAATATGGCTTTGAATTATCTAACTTATACTTCCTTCATATAAAATATTATTTGTTTAACGACTTAAATTAGAAGATAACAACTTGTACTGTTCCCATGATATACCTATTTCATTTATTTTAACTAAGTACACATACCAAAGTAAGAAAGAATAGCTAAATTAGTGTACAAATAAATATGTATGATAATTTTAGACAATGTTTAGTGCCGATATAATCTGAAGGGTGCCAAATACCTGTAATGCATAATTAGTACCCGTTAAATAGAAATAGGAAAGTAAACGAAACAAATTAAATTATAAACAGCTACTTTTCAAATTTTGGTACAAAAATAATTAAAAATTGACTTCAAAACGTTAGAAATATGAATTAATGAAATTGTGAAACAATTTTCGTGAATGTAAGTAGTTGGGCAAAAGTTTTGATAATTTAAATGATACTATTGGGGCAAATGCTCAAAGTTCATCAATCATGTCTTTCATCTGGAAGAAAACAGTTACAACTGAAAAATGTTGGAAAATTGGAAGTTGCCGTGTTTGTTGGTAGGTATAACTAATTTTTTAATAACCTGGCTGGCTTTATTGTAAAATATAGATAGTTATTTCAGACACGGCGGCAGCTGAGAAAGTTCTTGTTCACTAAACGCTGGATCTCGCTCTAGATAGACCTAAACACACACAGCGGTTTTCGCCGCCTCGCTTTTTGAAAATTTCTTGACTAGTAACATGAACTACGCGCCATTAGCAGTAAAAACCGTTGTGTGTGCCATAGCCCATAAATTGTGCCGATTGGCTAGTGAAGCTGCACAAACTGCTGTGTTTGTCATCGCCCTTGAAAGTATTTCCTAAATTTAACTATTCCTTTGTATAAGTTGTCTAAATATGAAGAATGTCCAAATTATATAGGTATAAAACTATATAATAAGTTACCTGAGAATATTAAAAATATAGAAAACAAAAATAAATTTAAAAGAAAAATAAAAAACAACTTGCATCAAAATGTTAATATGCGACATCTGAAGTTTTAAATAACTAAATTATTGTTATCGACATTTTTCATTGACACATAATGTATATCTTTCAATTATTAAAATTTGTTATTTTACATGGTTTGTTAATTTTTTTAAATTTTGTAATTGTAATTCTACTGATCTGTTATATTTTATTTATTTATTATATTGTGCTAATTGGGGCTAGTCCTATACTATAATATAGTCTTTGGGATAATATTATTGTTAAAAAACATTATAATTATTAATAAAACTCAATTTTTGTAGGCCATGTTGACCTCATTTGCAATATTTTGATGTAAAGGATCTAGTACGTTCATGGACCATTCATTCCGTGGGTTTGCTCCAATACAGCAAGAATCGATTCCGAACCGTCCAGAACTAGTTAGTCAGTTCAGTTCTTAATGTACTCTCGGCGAATGCGACGTAAGACGGTGTTGGTCAAACATTTCTCACGGTTCTGAACGAGTTCTTGACGGCTATTGGAACAGACCTCGTGTGTACAGTTATGACACTTTTTCGGTAGTTATTTCAAGCAATGAATATTTGTATGTATTATTTAAAACGTTATTCAATTATTGTGTATTAGCCTAAATATTATTTTTCAATTTCCGGTAAAACAATAATTTATCCAAAAAGAAAGGTTAATACATGACAAGTTACCTAGTGAAAGGTTTTTACGTATATCATATCACATAACTATCAAAAATAGCAAACATATGTCCCGTTTTCATTACATAAGACTGCGCCGTTAATTAATCCACCACCTGTCACATAGTATTTATATCACAACGGTAAACCGTGCCGTCATATTGTTTATGTGCCAATTTTTTTATTTATGCGTCATACCTTGATATTTTACTAGATACTCAAGGAATTCCGAAATGGGACATTCTCTGGTACACCACTTGTTTCGCAATTGGGTGAGAGCTAGTTCGTCGACATGATATGACCCGTCCTCTTCCAAATCAATCACCCGCATGGTAAATATGTTAGACCAATCTCGATGAATTAAATATCGACATCTATCTTTAGCCCAGTGAGAAATTAGATTTTTTTCGGTATATTTAGCCGACGCGATTAAGCTTTCGCCGGAATGTGCCGCTGCAGCAAATATTAGTATACTGAACTAAATATACCCGAGAATGTTGTAGGTGAATTTTGGCAGAGACACAGAAACTGAAAGTTTATATTTAAGATAATGATGGCTAAGGTTTTCCTCTTCTTGCAAGACGTTACATTTAGTCACATTTTTTTGAAGAAGATTCATAAAGAGATGTACCTCGCCCCCTTTTTATTAAAATTTTAGGTTATGATTAATATCATGCAAAACTAAAACAAATGATTTATTATTTATTTTTTTCATTTAAATACAGGGTGCCCGGAAACTCAGTGCAGAAAATTCTGGGGGTAATACTTCTGTATGTTTCTCGAAAAGTAATTATTAACGGAGCTACATAACTTAATTTTTTTGGACATACTGATGAATCTCATTTCTCTTACGATTAATAAAAGTATACTTTGAACACAAGGAATGATAGCTGTCATATTGTTTTTACGGCCATTTCAAACCTTATACATAATGTATAAGGGTGTTCTTTAATGTAACAAAAATGAGACCACAGATTCCTTAAATGAAAATAAATCGTCGCATAATAAAAAAGATGCAGGGTGTCAAAGTTAAAATTTTATTTTCGACATTTGTAAATAACTTCTTAAAACTTCCAAACATTCAGTGGCGTAGCTAGGCGTGGTCGAAGAGGCCCCTCACTCACGGCCTCGCACTTAAAGGTCCCCTTGGGGGTGATTTAAAACCGAACGCCATTAACTCTAAATAGTACGAAAAGCACCCTAAAAGACCTTACTAAGAATAAGCTTTACCAAGGCTTTACCACACGTACTATAATTAATTGATAAGTGCTCTATTATCGACATATTTTTAGTACTGAAGAGGTTACAAAAAATGATTATTTTTAGCATTTAACCACCTCATAATTAAGAAATTTTCAGATGATCCAGACTTATTCATTAATTTAACTAGTTTCATCTTAAATGAATAATTTTGTAAACAAACTTTCTGCTTTTTCACCATTCTTTTCTTGAAAATATACAGGGTGACATTGATAATATCACGCGATAGAGGACCAAAAAATAATAAATAAAGTTATATACACTAATGTCCGATTGCCTTTTATTTTCAAGATAAAGCATTTAAAAATTTTTTGTAAAATTTATTTTTTTTATTTCTCCCGATTGTATGAAAATATTTGAATCAAAATTGATGCACACTGTGACCTTGCACGAGCTATTATGTGTCACAATATTCAGCATCCAATGGTGGAAGAAAACGGCCTCGCTAATGCGACTTCGCCCACGTCTAGATTACTACCACTGCATGTTAATTGTTTTTTGTTAGTAGTTTTTTATTATATTTTTATTTTAAAGATGTACATTTTAACTTATTAGTTATTTTTTTCTCTGCTTTTTTTTTGTTCCCCTTATGTACCATTATGTTCTGTCAGAGAACGCTCGTACCTCCTCGTGGTCCTTGCTAGGTAATAATAATTTAAAATTACATAATAACATTTAATCAAAAATACGTAATTAGCATTTGTTTTTTTTTTTCAAACATTTGCATTCATTATTATAAGCATATTTAATTTTATTTTAAATTAGGTATTATTGGCGAAATTGGGTGATTGCTAATATCTGACGTAAATACTCACAAGGGTAGAAGCGAAAGCCTTTGATATTTTTATGGTATTTCTTATGCCGTTTTTTTTATTCGCATATATCAATGAAATTAACATAAAAACTATTCGTAATTGCTTTCTCAATTTGGACAATTACTGTAATTACAATGCATCATTGGGGAAAGCTTAATACAGAATGGAAGATCATTTAACGCTTTAATTTATAATGGTAAATATCAATCAACCTTGGCATTGACCAGCATATCTGGATATTAACCATAGTTCAACATTTGTATTATATAGGCAAAAATTAGGTGTACATGTGTCCCAGAGAAAGTGCCAAATCGTAAAGAGTAAAGAATATATTCTTGATTAGTTCATATATTTTGTTTATTAAAAACAAATAAATTTTAAACTCAGCCTAATGTTGACTGAATCTGGTAAATTTGAAAGTAATGCGAAACATTGGGCAAAACAAAAAAAAATAATTTAATAATATGTGTATAATTTAATTGTAATCAAATATAAAAGTACGTAATTTGTTTTTTGTAGTTTAAAAATTTTGTTGACTTACCAGTCATTGAGCGTCTCTCGCGGTACGATGGAATGTCTGACAATATTTTTTGTGTTTCTTCTCTTGAGGGGGTCACAGAGCGTGCTCTGTATCTTAAGCGGACAGTAAAGAACGCTCGATCACAGCCATATCGGTTTTTAGCAAGAATACAGTAGGTGCCAACATCATCATTAGTTGCCCTTTTCAGGGTAAATCTAACATAATCGTCCGATGTTTCTTTTAACGATCTCAAACTATCCGTTATATCTCTTAAACCCTTCATCCAAGTAACTAGAAGAAAGCTGTTAAGGAATACCGTCTATAATTTCTAACATTTAACTTACCCCTTGGTTTGGGATCTCCAGTTACTCTGAACGAGACAACTATGTCTTCTCCAGTAGCAACGTTCAGAATTTTTTCAGGCCTGGACAAAAACATTGCCGGCTTACCTTCTCGAACCAATGACGGGTGCACTACTTGAACATATGCTGAGGTTTCTATACGTCCGTATGAGTTAGATGCTCTGCAGGTATATTTCCCTGCTTCGTATTCGTTTATATTCGGAATGACTAATGTGTGAACTCCATGTTCCTCAAATGTTCTGTGTCTCGGAGACGCTTTAGGTAATTTAGCACTTTCTTTGAACCATGTTACCTCAGCGGGACTTCCTTTAACTTGTACCTGTAGAGCCATTACACCACCTGAAGGGACGAAATTGTCCGTCAAAACTCCAGAAAAGTAAGGTCTTCTTGATTCCGACGTAGTTGATTTAGAAATTGATCTGTGTTCCGATTTTTCTTTTATGTAATCTTCTTTTGAAGTAAATTGGACTTCGTGGGAAATTTGATCAGCCCATGATTTATTTTCTGCCCTACATGTATACCTTCCACTATCAGTTTTATCAGGATTTGATATGGATAATTTACATATACCATCAGCCAAATAACTTTGCGCCACTCTCATACTTAAGCTCAGTTCTTCTCCATTTTTGTACCATTTTATAGTCGGAGCAGGTTGACTTCTAATTCTGCATTCTAGGGTCAATTCATTTTGTTTAATTCTGTAATAATCTCGTATAGGCCTTGTAAATGTTGGTGGTAGAGGCGAAGAATCAAATCCGTCTATAATTTTTAGTTCAGCTGATGTTGAACTCATTCCATGTTCATTTTTAGCTACACAAGAATATTCTGCAGAGTCGTCAAGAGATGTGTTTAGAATTTCTAAGGTGGCTACATTGTTTGAATATTCTACATAGTAGTTCGTTTCGGAAGAAACAGGTTTGCCATTTTTTAACCAATTTATTTCAATTCCTTCCCCAATAACACTACATGTCATTTTAACCCTACACCCAATGGTGGCAGTGCGACTGGTTAAGTTGGTAGTAAATGTTGGTTTTCTTTCTGAAAATCTAGGTCCATGATAAGATGTGGGCTTATATATATCTAAGCCAATATCTGGTCTTATTTGTTTACTTTCTAAAATTGCATGTCTATCTAAATTTTGCCACTCACTGTCTTCAGAACTAGTAAAACTATAGGGACTAATAGAAGTGCCATTTACTGCATCTTCACATTTGTCATTCCTTTTTTCATCTTTTTCCAGTTTATCTTGCTGTTTAATTATTTCACCATTGTCTTTTACATCAGATCTTAAATCTTTACGTGATCTACGAATAGGTTCCTTACTTTTTTTAACTTCGTCATGTGATTTTTTTATTTCTTGTTGTCTTTCATCCACTACTATTTCTTGTTTCTTTATCGTCTGCGCGTCTCCGTTAACTTTAATGGCAGATTCAACTGTTGTGGCTAAATATCTTTTTGTTTCTGGTATTATTTCTTGTTCTTTATCTTTCAGCTCTGATAATGTAGTTTTTGCCTTATCTTTCTCTTTGTCCTTAACGTCTGTTTCACTTTTCTCCTTTTTCTTAAATTTGTTTTGAGGAAGTATTTCAGAGTCTACTTTATTTTCTTTTATGTCTTCATGTCCATGATTTTCTGCATCATCCTTACCTGCTTTTTGTTTTTGTGTCCCAATTTCTTCCACTTGAGTTTTTGAACTTATTTCGCTGATCAAATCATCTTGTTTATTATTTTCCTTTTTATCAGTAACTTTATTCTGGTCCACAGTGGATATTTTTTCATCTTCACTGCTTTTAGCTATATTATTTATTTTTTCTTTTTGCTTTGCCTTCTGTTCTTTAGATTTATTTTCTGCTGCTTTATCTTTTTTCTTTTTCACATCTTTTGTTTCTTCTTCCATTAATTTTTCATCTTTAATTTCTTTTTCACTTTTATCTTTTTGTATAGTATCTGTAGATTTTGTATCACCATCACCTGTGATGCCTTTCTGTTTTTTATCTTTCCCTTCGGCAATCTTAGAAGATTGTATATCTCCTTCAGTACTAATTATCTGTTCTTCTTCCTTTACATCTATTTTCTTAGGTTCCTTTTCTATTTCTAATATTTTATGCTGCTCACTTTCTTCCTTAATATCTGAGGGCTTTTTATTCTCAGATTTTTTTTCAATTTCAATATTTGAATCTTGTTTATTATTTTCCGTTTCAATATTTTTTTCGTCAATTTCTGTTTTAGCCTTAACTTTTTCTTCATCTCTCTTAACCTCTTTGTTGTCTTTATTAACATCTATTTTTCTAAGTTTCTCCTCCGATTTCTTTTTTCCTTCAGATTTAGCCTTTTCTTCCCCATCTAATTCTTGTTGCTCTGTATCATCGATTATTTTTGATGGCTTTTCATTTTCTGTCACGTCTTCTTTATGTTTTACTATTTCATCTTCCTTCTCATTCTGATGTTTCATTTCAGTGTCACTCTTTTCAGTTTCACGCTGCTTACTGTCATTTGTAATATCTTTATCTTTAATTTCTTCCTCAGGTTTTACTTCCGTTTTGGAACTCACTTCCACTTGTTTTGCTTCAATGTTTTCTTCATACTTCTTTTCTTCTTTTTTATTTTTCATATCTTTTTCTAAGCTTTTTTCTTTCTCACAAGATTTTTTCCTTTTACTTTCTGTTTTCTTTTTAATTCCATCTTCTACTGCTTTCTTCTTACCTTTCTTTGAATCTTCTTTAACTTCATCTGTAGCTTTAAGATCTTTTTTCTTTGATTCATCCTGTTCAGTTTGTATTGTTTCTTTTATTTCTTTATTGATGTCTTGTTGGACATCTTTATCCTTTGTCGTATCTCGAGATGTATCGTTTTTATCAACTAAACTCGTTTCATTGATTGCACCCTTATCTTCTATTTGCTGTTTATTTTCGTTTTCTTTAACTTCTATTACTTTTCCTGGTTCACTTGGTTTCTTCTCTTCTCTGTGTAACTCTTTTTCACCTTCATCCTCTTGTTTCTGTTTCTTTTCTTTTTCTTCTATAATTTTCTTTTCTAATGACGTTTTCATTTCAACTGTAGGTTCATCTTTAGTTTTGTTTTTCAAGTCTTGCATTTCCGCTGCAGGTTTCACTTCCTCTTTCTCATTTAGATCTTTCGTTTTGATTTTAGTTTCGCTTTTTGTTTCTTTGTTAATCTCTTCGACGGCACTGTTTTCTTTAATTTTGTCTGCAATAACTTTTTCCGTTTTAGTTTCAGATTTCTCTTTACTTTCATCTATCGTTTTCCCCTTACTTAACTTTTCGATATCGCTTTCTTTATCTTTTTCCCCTATTTGTTGCGATTCAATGTAAGTTTTATCTCTTTTAACTCGTTTCATTGATTGCATCCTTATCTTCTTTTTGCTTTTTTTTTCTTTCTCTTCTGTTTCTAGTTTTTTCATTCGCGTTGTACGTCTTTGTCTTTCATTGTGCTTTCTTTAACTTCTTCTGTAATTAGTTCCTCCTTTTTACTATCAGATTTTTCTTTAGTTTCATCTTTTCTTTTTCTTTTGCTTGCTTTTTTGACACCCTTCTGTTTATCTTTTTCTACTACTGCTTTAACGTCGATACCATACTCCTCTTCAGTTTTATCTTGTACGTCTGGTTTACTTGTTTTATCTACAGGTTTCATTTCCTCTTTGTCATCTTCTATTTCTCTTTTTACTTGTTTGTCATCCTCATCGTTTATAACAATTTCCTCAACTTTTGTAATCAGTTCTTCCTTTTTGTTATCAGACATTTTTTTAGCATCTTTTTTATCGTTCTTTTTGTCTGTTTCTTTTCCTGCTTTAGCTTCCATGCGCTTCTTCTCAGTTTTATCTTTTGTGTCTAATTTACCTCTTTCAACTTTATATTTCTCTTCATCTTTCTCCTTTTCAGGTGCATATTTCTCTTCAGTATCACTTGTTGTTGCTTGTTTAGCTTCGTCGTTTTCGATAACCTTCTCTTTGACTTTACCTGTAATCGGTTCTTCGTTTTTGTTTTCAGATTTTTCTTTAGTTTCATCTTTCTCTTTACTTTCTTTTCTGGCATCGTTGTCTTTACCTCTTCCTTCTTCTTCCGTACCACGCTCTTTTAAGTCTAATTTATTCCCTTCATCTTTAGATTCCACTTTATCTTTCTCCTTTTCAGTCAGAGCCTCTTCAGCTTCGCTTTTTATTTCCTGTTTAGCATCATCATCTGTAACTTTATCTGTAATCTGTTCTTCCTTTTTACTGTCAGACTTTTCTTTACTTTTTATTTTATCTTTACTTGCTTTTTCGGTCTTCTTCCCTTTACCTTTTTCTAACGCTACTTCATCATCGACTGCAATCTCTTCTTTAGTTTTATCTTTTAAAATTTGCTTATTTTCTTCTTTTTCAGATTTTACTTTGTCACTTAGTTTGCCTTCACTTTCTATTTTTTTCTTATAGCTACTTTCTACTTCCTCTTTATTTTCTTCTACCTTTCCTTTAATTTCGTCTGCTGATTTTATTTTTTTATCTTCAACTTTTGTAGTAATATCCTTTTTCTCGTCCACAATACTGTTCTTGGTTTCTTTTTCTGCATCTTTTCCTGTTTGATCTGAAGGCTTAACTGCAGGCTCATCTTTTTTAACTTCGTTATCCCTTTCTTTCTTAGTTTTCTTAATTTTCTTTTTATCTTTGTCTCCTTTTTGTGATTCTTCTTGGATTTCCGTTGAAGCCTTTTCTTTTTCACTCTTCTCTTTAGTTTCTGTTTCGCCTTTCGGTTCATTTTTGTCATTTACTTCTTGCTCTGGTTTATTTGCATCAAGTAGTTCTTTTTCTTCTTTTGGCTCTTCTTTTGTCTTAATTGCCTCCTCCTCTTTATTTTCTTCTTCCACATTTTCATCTAATAACTCATTTTCTTTTATTTCTTTAATTAAATTAAATATTGTATCTCTTAAGATGGAAAGAGGATTATTGATAGGTTTCAAATTTTTATTTTTATTTAAAGTATCAATTGTTTCCGGAAGTTTGTTCTGTAACAATTCTAGATGTTTCAAAATCACCTTAGAATCACTCTCAGAACCTTGCAAAGCAATATTAAATTCTGATATGTTTTCAGATAATTTTAATTTATTTGATGTATTTTCAGTGATGTCAATTTTTCCCTTTGAAGCTATGTTTTGTTCAGTTTCGGATAAAGTGGAATGTAACAGATCGAGTGGTGACATTAATTTGTGGATTGTTAAATGTTTGTTTTTATCTAAACTACTTTTAAGGTGATTTACAGCGTTTTTCAAACCGAGAATAAATTTCATATCCTTTCTTTTAGCTAATATTGTTTTCTTAAACTGGTTAATAGATGATGATAAGCTATCTGCAAATAACAAAAGTGACTGCGACATTATCTCCATTTTTTCATTTAATGACACAATTCGAGAGGTTTCTGAAAAGTCATTCCTTAGGTCTTCCAAAATGGAACACATATCTTCTGCCAAAGTATTAGTATCTCCAAGTATATCTTCCAAGAATAACGCAAGTCCAGTTATCTTATCACCTGCATTGTATATTTTCGTAGCATATTCAAGAGAAAAGTCATTTAAGTTGTCACCTATGTCCTTTGCAAACCTGATGTTATCCTGAAACTGTTTTATTGGTTCTGACAAATTTTCCAAAACCAAAATGTTTTCCTCTGTTATTGATACTAAAGCATTTTCATTCGTTTTAAGGCCCTTGACTATATTCATTAAGTTTTCTAACGCCTGATCCAGATTTGTTAGAGTTTTAAAATCATATCTCTGTTTGATACTTTCTTCTATAATGTCCATTATAATCTTGTTTAAGTTGGCTATTGGTTTATTAACTTTAACTTCATCGAATTTTGGGTCTGATGCAATTAAATCAGTGCTCGACTTTACCGATTTCAACGCTTTAGTCAATATCGGCAATTCTAAGACGGTAAGTTCAGGACTGGTCATGACAGACTTTACTGTAACCAGCGCTCTGAGTAGTTCATCGAAAGGTGTTGCTACAAGGTTATTAATTTGTTCCAATTTAGGTATTACTTTAGAGTCTAAATTTGTACATGCCTCGATTATATCTTGGATAGGAAGTTCCAATTCAGCTATGGATAAAACCGCATTTATAGGTGGTGTTTGCAATATTATTATATCCGCTTTTAAAGCTTGTAGTTCCTCTTTTACAGACAAAAGCGGTTGTAACAGACGTGTACTGTGTTCAACCTTTTCAGATTCTATTTTAGATGTGAGTTTGTTTTGAATATCAGAAATTCTTTGGGCCAAAGCTTGTAAGGGTATGAATAGAACTTCCACTGTCTTTGTTTCCACGGGTGTTAGCAAAAGAGAATCAATACACTCCTTGAGTCTATTTAGTGATTTAATTAAATTATTGTACTGATCTCGTATGGTGTTTGTTTTTTCAAGCGTAGAATTTATTTTAACAAATTCAATTAATAAATCTTCGAACGGTGGAATAATGTTATCGAAAGCTGAAAGAGCACTTGATGTTATGTCTTCTGTTTTACGATCTTTAGCCGATTTTTCTGTTACATTTAGAGCCGCTGATAAATCACTTATAGGAGTTGTTATGTCACAGGCAAATCTTTCGTCTTCTGATAATTTTTCAAAATTAGTAGTTAATATCAGCATTTCTTCTTGAAGCTGGCCAACAGGTAATTTCAGATGTTTAATAGCAGTTAGGTCATTCCTTTCTACTTCTTCCTGCTCAAACTTTTGCAATATAGTTTCGAGTTTTTTTGATAGATTCATTAAAGTTTGCTGAATGCGTGCATTATCCTTTGTACTTACAAATTTAGCAGTTGCGCTATCAATACTATTTTTTAAATTTAATAGAAGTTTAATCGTATCGAATTTTACGCTTTGTAATTTGTTTTTACTTGCAACATTTCCAACACTGTTGACAGCAGTCGAAAAGTTTTTAACAGATTCGGTTATATTCTTCAAATTATTGATACTATCTCCATCAACTTCTCCTCTGCTCAAAACCTCAATAACCTCAAATAATGGTTCATGTAACAGGCAGAATTCATCAAAACTCTGGTCTTTGTCGCATGTTGTTTCTAACTGGAGAACTTTAATTCCTTCATATAAAGCACAGAGAGGTAATTTAATTGTGTTTAAATCTAATACGGTATTTTTAAGTTCACCGAATCGTTTCAGAATTTCTTTACATTGAGACAAAATTCCTTCGAGTGGTAAGGCAAAGTCAGTAAAGCATTTTATAGAGCCAAAATATCCAGCTAACTTTTCAAGTATAGGAATTGCACTTGTTAAGTCATTTAATATACTGTCATTTTGGAAAATTATTTTAGATTCATCTAACTGGGATATCATAGCATTACACATATTCAAAATTAATTCGAATTTCTTTAAATTGTCAGATAAATCGGATGGTACTGCATCTAAGTCAATTTTATTCTTAGCACTACTTATTATTTGACAAGCAGAAATAATAAATTTATTTGTGTCAAGAGCAGCTGCTACAATGGGTTTACTCAACAGAGGTACGTGGTCATACTTTTTCTCTAAATGTTCTAAACTTTGCTTAAGGTTCTTCAGAGAAGAATGAACACCATCGAGGTTAGAAAATAAGTCAATCTTAATTTTGTCCAACTTTTCTTCATCTGCTTCTAAAATGCCTTTAATCCGTTCCATAGCTGCAGAAAGGGCAATAAGAGGTGTATCTAACATTTTGACTGATACGGTTTTTGGTGACTCCTGTAAAACTTTTTCAATGCATTGTTTTATTGCAGAAACAGCAGTCCTCAATTCGGGTTTCTGAAGTTTTAGTACTTCTGGTTTTCTTAATTTCTCTTTGGTATTCACGACAACAGCGGATAATTTTTCTAATGAATTAGATAAATTCAGTAATAAATTTGTTTGTTCTGTGGATATATCTTGAAGAACAGGTTCTTTTAGATCTGCGTTCTCCAGTTCTGAGATCGAAGCACTGAGCAATGATAAAGGCTTGCTAATTTCTATAATTGATAACACTGCTTTAGATCCAGACGGACGCACATCTTTGATTTCCACTTCTAATTGTACCACCTCGTTCTGTAGATGTGTCACTGTGTTCGTCATTTTTTTTATAACTCTATTATCTTTTCTTTTAACTGACTGCATAGATTTTTCAACAGACGACACTGCTGCTAAAAAGCCTTGTAGAGGTGGCAAAAGTTTTTGAACTGATTTGACATCGACAGCTTTTTGCATAACATTTTCTATTTGCTGCTTCAATAATGATATAGCAAGTTTCATATCTGGTTCTTGTTTCTCTAGTGATTCGACAGATGCTAGTAATATTTGCGTGGCAGCAACTGCTTCACTTACTTTATTAAGTGGTTCTATCAGTGAAGTAAATGTTTCTGCTTGATCTACAGTAATATCGTCAACAGATTTTTCAGTAATAATGAATTCTATATTTGAAATTGAGGCATGTAATAAATTCAGTGGTTCATTTAATTCTATAACAGTTAACACTCCCCTTTGTGGCAAAGTTTTAATGTCTACGACTTTAGTCGAAAGCTGCTGTACATGTTCTTTTAAATTCAGTATTGGTTTAGTTAGCTCTTTTATTGCAAGAATATTTAAGCTCTTCTTTTGAATAACTTCCTCGTAAATTTCTTCTATATTGTCTACTTTGGCTGAAAGTGCCTGAAGTGATTCTGTCAATATTTTTACAGATTTTGATTCGGGAGTGGTTTGAATAATTTTATGTATTTCTTGCTTTATTGCAGTAACAGCCTCTTTTATTTCTGGTTTCTGTTGTTCTAATATTTGTGGTTTTAGTAACACCTCATTGCTATCAACTACAACTTTTGCCAATTTTTGTAAAGGGCTTATCAATTTGGCTATAGCTTCAGACTGTGTATGAGGTAAATCTTGTGCTGCTAATTCGGTAACAACGTTCTCAACATTTGAAACCGATGCAGAAAGTTCAGATAAGGATTTGTTTGCCTTAATAACTGACAAAATTCCCTTTTGTGCAGAAGGCGTATCTTGAATTTTTACTTGTAACTGTTGTAATCCCGTTTTCAAATTTGTTACGGATTCAGCTATTTGCTTTATACCATAGTCTGGTTTTGTAAATTTCTCCGATGCAACTAAACATTTTAATGTGTTTTCTAGTGTCGCTGAAAACGTCTGAAGAGGGTTACTTAGTATCGTGACAAACTCAGTATCATGTATCTTTTGCGTTATTGTGTCAATATGTTGTTTTAAGTCACTTAGAGATTGCATCATCTTGGGTTGTTGTTCTAATAAAATGTCTGGCTTAGAAAGGTTTTCTGTAATAATGATAATATTTTCCTCAAGTTGTTTTATTGGCTGAGTTACTTTAACTAGATCTTGCGTTTCTTTTGATTTTTCTTCATTTGCAGTATTTTCATATGATGAAAAGGAGTCGTTTAATGACAATAATGATTTATTTATTTGAATAATAGATAATATTTTTTCTTCTTTAGATGTGACATGCAGTTGTTGTGATAAATTTTGAAGTTTATTTATTTCGTTTGATAAATTCGAAATAGATTTTGCTATCGCTTTAATACCTGAATCCTCTAAATGTTCTTGCTTCTCCTCCAAAGATTTTTCAAACTGATCAATACGTGCTGAGAGAGTAGCTAGAGGATTTGTTAATATCTGCAAAGTTTTAGTTTCCGGTAACATTACTGTAACTTGCTTAATTTGTGTTTTCAATGAAGATGCTGCGCGTTTTGCGTCAGGTTTATTGCTTTCAAATATTTCAGGCTTGGTTATAGTATTTTTAATTGTTACTATTACCTCTGATAACTTTTGCAATGGTTCGGCTATAGCAATAAATGTCTCTTCTTGTGTTGGTGATATATCCTGTACGCTCTCTGTAGAAATTTTATTTTGTACGTCTAAAACTGCAGTTTGGAGTTCTGATACAGGTTGAACAATTTCACATAGAGATATGATTGCTTTATTCGGTGCAACTGCTAGATTCATTATTTTTTCTTTCAAATCAGTTAATTCGCCTTTTAAGATAGTAATTGGCAATTCAATCTTCTTTATAGCGCTAACGTCTAGACGTTCTTTTGTTATATCTTCGCTATCTAAATTTTTCTCAGCTTCTAAAATTGCTCCAGATAATACTCCAAGAGACATTACCACTGGTTTTATAGAAGTGGCATCTGCACATATGTTAGTAACATTTTCTATATTTTGTTTTAAAGCAGAAATGGCTTTCTTTATTTTTGGCTTTTGTATTATCAATAATTCCGGCTTTGATATAATTTCTTTATTATCAACCAACATTTTTAACATTCTTTGTGCAGGTTTAACTAATGCATTTAATACTTCTGCTTGTTGAAGTGTGATATCTTCGGTTTTGTCTTCTGTAATTATTTTTTCTGTATCTACTAGTGCTTTGCAAACCAGCAATAGTGGTTCTTTTATTTCAGTTACAGATAGTACTCCTTTTTGTGGAGATGAATGTGACGCTTCAGTTTTGATGAAAATTTGATTAACCTCATCCTTTAAATGCGTAAATGGTTTTTCTAGTGCCTTCACGGTCGATAGGTCTAATCGCTCTGACTTTTTTCCTGATTTTTCTAGCGATGTCTCCAAATGTTCTATAGACGATGAAAGAGCCTGAAGTGGAGATTCAAGTAAATATATGGATTTATTTTGAGGGCAAATATCTAAAACTTTTTTGACTTGCTCTTTCAAAGCATGTGTTACATCTTTTGCTGGTGGTATTTGTTGTTCTAAAAGTTTTGCTTCTGATATAAGTTCTTTGCTATCGGAAAGTAACTTTATAAATTGCTTTAACGGTTCTTCTAAACCTGTTAATGTTTCTGCATGAATCGATGATAAATCCGGAATTTCTTCAGATGTAGAATTTTCAATGATAAATATCGACGACTGTAATATTTCCAAAGGTTCACAGATTTCTGTGATGTCTAACAATCCCTTTTGTTCCAGTTTTAGCTCTTGTGATTTTACTTTAATTTGTGAAACTTCATCTTTCAGTTTTATGATTGGCTCTTTTATTTTTTTTATGGCAGTTATATCTAGACGCTGAGGTTTTTCTTTTATGAATTCTTCCAAGTGCGTGATTGCTGTTGACAGTGATTGCAACGAAGATTTTACAGAATTTACATGTTTAGATTCGGATTTCATTTGTTTATAATTTTCAATTTGGTCTTTTAAATGAACAATAGTTTCAGTCGTTTGCGGTTCTTGTAGTATCAATTGATTTGATTGTGTTGCAAGTGTACTGTCACCAACAATCTTTGATAATTTATTCAAAGGTGTAACTAACTTAAGAATTTCTTTGGCTTGATCAGGTAATATGTCTTCTATAGTTTCATCAAAAGGTATATTTTGAATTTCAGAAATAGCGATGTTAAGTGAAGATAAACATTCATCTATTTTGATAGCAGATAAACTTTCAGGGGATCCACCTATTTCTTTAATTTTAATTTGATTTAACGAATTTCTTAATGTAGAAATTGAGTTTGCTATTTCTTTAGCAGTGGAAATATCTAATCTATCAAGTTTTTGTTCAGCCGTGTCTAAATTGTTTTCAATATCAGAAGTAGCCTTCAAAAGCTTATCTAAGGGATTTATTATGGATTGAATTGTTGGTGATTCAACTACAGCTGGCGGTATTTTCTCCAAAACTTGTTTTAAATTATGTACAGCTTTTTTCATTTTAGCCCGTTGCTTATCTAATTTATCTGGAACTTCTAGATTTTTGCTGCAGTTTTCCACTACCTTAGTAAGGTTTTTAAATGGCTTGATTAATTCAATGAATAATTCGGACTGATAAAGTGATATATCTTGAGTATTTTCTTCATAAACTTTATCTAGAATTTGTGAAACTGAAGATGTTACTAAAGAAAGAGGTTCACTTATTTGAGTTATAGATAATATACCCTTATCTAAAGACACAGATATACTTTGAGCTTTTATTTTAAGTTGATTTAAAGCATCGTCTAAAGTAACTAATGGTGATGATAATTCTTTCATAGACGAAACATCTAGTCGAATTAACTCCTTTCTTTCACCAGGGGCGACTTCATCTTTTGCTGCTGATACTTCAGTTTTTTTGAAAGATTCTTCTATTTTCGCGATACTTGCTGAGAGTGACTGAAGAGGAGATGTAAGTACTTCTACAACTTTATCGTTAGTGATTTTTTGCAATAGTTCTTCTGTTTGTTGTTTCAAATCCACAAATGCTCTTTGCAGTTCAGGTTGTGGCAAGCTTAATATTTCAGGTTTAGACAATGCATTACAACTCGTGGTGACAACTAGTAATGCTTTCGATAACGGTTCTGTTAATCCAAGTATAGATTCTGTATCAGTTGAAGATATTTCTGGAACTGTTTCTTCTACTTTCAACAGTGCATTTTCTAGCAGAAGTAATGGTTCTTTAATTTCTATAATAGATAAAACGCCTTTTTGTGGTACTGCAAGTTCCTGAGTTTTTAAATGGAGCTCATTTAACTCTTTTCTTAAGTTTGAGACTAGATCTACTGGTTGTGCAAAAATATGTTCTCGAATTTTTAACTTATCCTTTTGAGAAAGATCTTCTATTAGAGAAATTACTGCAGAAAGTGTTTTGAGAGGTGTAGTCAGTAATTGTAACGATTGAACTTTTGGCGTGGAATATACAATCTTCTCTATCTGCTCTTTTAATGCGAGAACTGCTTTCTGAATTTCTGGTGTTTGCTGTTCCAGTACTTGAGATGTCAAAATGCCTTCTTTTATAGTAACAACAACTTTTGATAACTTTTTAATAGGTTCTAAAAGAACTGTTACCGTTTCCTGTTGTTCTGTTGATATGTTTTCAATCTCTGCTTCGTTAACAGCCTTTTCTATTTCTAAAATAGAAGCGGAAAGTAACGATACTGGCTCTGTAATTTCAATGGTACCTACTATACCCTGTTGTGGAGACAACTGCAATGTTACTTGAAGATTTTGAATTTCTTGTTTTAGGTTCATTATTGGTTCTGCAATTTCTTTTAATGCAGAAGTTTTTTGACTCGCCTTTTCCTCAACAGTCTGGTCCAACTTTTGTTCTACATGTGTAAGTGACGCTGCAAGAGGTGTAAGAGTATCTTTTATAATTTCTATACATTTGGTTTCAGGAGTTATTTGTACAACTTTTTCTATATACTGCTTTAGTAGAGAAATAGATTTTTTCATTTCCGGTCTTTGCTCTTCTAACAGTTCTGGATTATTAATAACTTCCTTAATAAGCACTGTAACACTAAGTAATTTCTGAAGTGGTTCAACTAATGTATTTGCCAGTTCTGCTTCATTAACTGACACATCTTCCTCTTGTTCCTCTTTGCAGATATTTTCCGCATTCACAAGTGAAGTTTTAAGTAATAATAACGGCTCATTTATTTCAATGACCGATAAGACTCCTTGTTGGGGTAGATCTTGTACTTTTGTACTAAGGAGATTTATCTCTTCTGATAGAGCAGTTATAGGTTTAGATATTTCTTTAATCAATAATATATCTCGTCGATCTTTACTTTTATCAGGCTTAGATTCTTGTTTTGATACTGACACTGCTGCTGAAAGAGCTTGGAGTGGTACAGTCAATGCTTGTATAGACTTCGCTTCTGAAGTACATTGTATAATTTTTTCTACATGCTGCTTTAATGCTAGAACAGCTTTTTTTATATCCGATTTATTTTCGGATATTACCGCTGGAGCTAAAATAGCTTCTTTAATGTCTATAATCAACTTAGACATTACTTTAACTGGTTCTTTAAAATCTGCTAGTATTTGGGCCTGCTCTGTAGATATATCCTGGACTGATTCATCTATATTGCTCTGTATTTCCGAAATGGAAGCAGAAAGTAGAGATAGAGGTTCACTTATTTCAATAACGCTTAAATCCCCTTGTTGTGGTATTCCTGTCTCTTCCGAAATAATTTTCAAACTTTGTATTTCTTCTTTCAATATCAATATTGGCTTCGCTATTTCCTGTAATGCGGATATATCCAAACGTTTTAGTTTTTCAACTTTTTGTTCTAATGATTCTTCTACTTGTAATAATTTCGCGGAAAGTGACGTAAAAGCAGGTTTTAAAATTTCAATCGCTTTACTTCCAGGAACTTCTTGGAAAATGGTCTCGATTTGTTGCTTCAAAGCAGAAACAGATGTTTTCATTTCATTTTTGTCTTTCTCCAACAAATCCGGGTTTGTTATGATTTTGTTACTAGACGTAATCACACTCTGTAATTTTTGTAATGGTTCTATTAAAGTAATTACTACGTCTCTCTGGATCGGCGAAATATCTTCGCTCTCTTCTTCAGACATAAATTCTATACTTGAAAGCGATGCTTTTAGCAACTGTAAAGGTTCACTAATTGCAACTATAGTTAATACACCAGTTTGAGGTACAGCTAATTCTTGCATCTTTTTTTGTAACTGACTGACTTCATCTGTTAATTTTAAGACCGGACCTGAGATTTGTTTTATAGCAGATATATCTTTTTGGGTTTCCTTTTCCTTTACTTTCTTTTCTTCTATTAATGCAATTGTTGCTGAAAGAGCCTTAAGAGGAACTTCCAGTAACTTTACAGATTTTGCTTCGGGAGCTAACTGAGCAATCTCTTCTATTTGTTGTTGTACCGCAAGAGCAGCTTGTTGTAATGAAGGTTGTTGAAGAATTTCTGGATTTAAAATACTTTCTTTTATACTAACAACTATTTTCGATAATTTTTCAATTGGTTCTACGATCATTACTGCGGATTCTACTTGTTCTGTTGTTGTAGGTTCTGACTGTGTCTCGTATATTGCGTTTTCTATCTCCGAAACGGAAGAAGAGAGTAAAGATAAAGATTCGCTAATTTCGAGTGCGCTTAATACTCCTTGTTGTGGTGATGGTAGAAGACAGTGAGAAATTTCTTTAAGACTTTCTATCTCCATTTTCAAATTTGTTATTGGTAGAACCAGTTCCTTCTTAATATCTGGTACCCTTTGTTCTTCTGTTTGTAAATCGTTTTCAAAATCTAAGAGAACTACCAAAAGAGAAGTAAATGCATCTTTTAATTGCTCTAAAGATTTTATGGTACCTATTTCGTCAATGACTTTTTGCGCCAGTTGTTTCAACTGGACCACGTATGGCTTTAACTTTAATTTGTGGGTTTTCAATTCTTCTGGATCTATAACACCCTCTTTCAAATCATTGACAACACTAGATACTACTTGGAAAGGTTCTTTTAAGGTGTTGAGTGTTTCATTTAATGGAGTAGAAATATCAGTAATACCACAAAGCGATTCTTTCAGCAAAAGAAGAGGTTGGTTGAGTTTCGTAATATTTAAAACACCTTCATGGAGTAGTCCAAGTTTGTTTATCTTTAGTTCGAGCTGGTTTAAATCGGCACCTAACTTTAGAACTGGATCTAAAATTTCAAAAGTAGGAAGAGTGCTTTCTTTCAATTTTTTACCATCAATTTTGGTATGAGTCTCAATTATTGTCAGCGCTGCACAAAGAGATTGAAGTGGTATCATCAAAAATTGCATAGATTTTGTTTCAGGAATTAATTGTACAATTCTCTGTATTTTCTTTTTTACTGCAAGAGCAGCCCTTTGTAACTCTGGTTTTTTATCTTCTGCTATTTTTGGCATTGAAATGGCTTCTCTATATTCTACAATAAGCTTTGACATTTTTTCAATTGGTTCAGTGAGATCTGTTATGACTTTTGCCTGTTGTGCAGTTATGTCATGAATAGTTTCATCAAATAAGGCGCCCTGTATTTGCGAAATAGAAGCTGAAACTAAAGACAGAGAATCATTAACATCAATGATTCCTAAAACGCCTTGTTGTGGTAATATGTTCATTTCTTGTGATGTAATTTTCAGATTTTGTACTTCGTTTTGTAAATTTGAAATAGGTTTAGCTATTTCCTTTAAAGCGGCAATATCTAATCGTTTCAGTTTTTCCGAAGTATCTTCTAGCAAATGATCTATATTTGATAATTCTGCTGATAGAGCCGTTAAAGAAAGTTTTAATGTTTCTGTATTTTTCTTTTCTGGAAGTTTTTGTAACACAATTTCAATTTGTTGTTTAAAGGAAGATACCGATTGTCTCATTTCTGGTTTTATATTTTTTAGCAAGTCTGGACTAGTAACAGTTTTATTGGTAGTCACGACAACATCTAATAGTTGCTGCAATGGCTCTACTAAGACATTTGCTATTTCTTCATTAACAGTTACTATATCCGCAAAGTCTTCATTGGATATATTTAAAAAGGATTCTTGGAGCAATAACAACGGCTTATTGATTCCTACGATAGATAAAACTCCTTGTTTGGGTAAAGCTAGTTGTTGTACCTTTATTTGAAGCTGATTTATTTCTTCATTTAATTGTGTAAGCGGTGATGCTATTACAGATGGAGTAGCCAGAGAAATTTCTTTTTTTGAAAGCTCTTCCCATTGTTTTTCTACTACAGAAATTGTTGCCGATAGAGCTTGCAGCGGTGGAACTAATAATTGTACATATTTCGTTTCTGGTATGATTTTTACAATATTTTCTATTTGTTCCTTCATAGCTAAAGTGGCTTTTTGTAATTCTGGTTTCTTCTTTTCTGCTACTTCTGAAACTGAAACGATTTGTTTAATGTCAACAACAAGTTTTGATATTTCTTCAATGGGTTTATTGAGATCTTTTATGATTTGTGCTTGTTGAACAGATATATCACCGTCCACCACTTCTTCATTTATTTTCTTCTCAATTTCTGAAACGGATTCTGATAGTGAAGATAATGATTCCGTGATTTCAGTAATCCCTAAGACACCTTGTTGAGATGGTATTTTAAGATCTTGTGAAATTATTTTCAAGTTTTGTAATTCCTGTTTTAAATGTAATATTGGCTTTACTATTTCTCTTAAAGTTTCGATATCTAAACGTTTTGATTTGGCAGGACTTTCTTCTAAAATTTGTTCTATTTCAGCTAATTCCGTTGATAGTGATGTAAGAACAGGTTTTAGGTTTTCTGTAAATTTACTTTCTGAATTGTGTTTTATAACATGTTCAACCTGCTGCTTTAAAGTAGATACAGAAGTTCTCATTTCTAATTTTTGTTTTTCGAGTAATCCTGGACTTGTAATGCTCTCTATACTAATAGTAACAACATTTAATAATTGTTTCACCGGTTCTGTTAAAGTGGTTAATAATTCCATTTGGGCGGAAGGTATTTCTTCAAAGCTTTCTTTCGGAATATTTTCTATTGAGACTTTAAGTAGCGATAAAGGTTCTTTTGCTTTAATTATAGACAAAACACCTTGTTGCGGTAAAGAAAATTGTACTGATATTTTATGAAGCAGACTTATCTCTTCTGTTAATTCATTAACTGGTTTTAGTAATTTACTTATTAACAACGGTGAAGTCAGAATTTCTGTGTTTTTTTCAGCTGGTTTTTCTTCTGTTAATGTCATTACTGCCGAAAGAGCTTGGAGTGGCATATTTAGCAACTGAATAGAATGTGTTTCTGGGATAAGTTGAATAATTTTGTCTACATTTTCCTTTAATGCGAGTGTGGCACTGCACAGCTCAGGTGTTTTTTCTTCTACTAGTTTTGGAACCGAAATGACTTCTTTAATGTCAACAACAAGTTTTAACATCCTTTCCACTGGTTGTATTAGACTTGTCAGGATTTCTGCTTGTTGTGTGGATATATCACTGACTTCATTAGATACAGCTTTTTGTAGTTCTGAGATAGACTGGGAGAGTAAGATCAATGGATTATTTATTTCTATTATTCCTAACACGCCTTGCTGTGGAGTTAGTGCTTGTTCTTTTGAAATTACTTGCAAATGTTGTATTTCGTCTTTTAATTTAGAAATAGGTTTTTCTATTTGTTGTAAGGCAGAAATATCTAAGCGATGCAACTGTTTAACGCTATCTTCTAAAGTGCTTTCTATACTTGTTAATTCTGCAGAAAGAGTTGTTAAAGCCGGTTTTACAATTTCCAAAGCTTTACACGTTGGAATGTTCAACACAACTGTTTCTATTCGTTGCTTCAAAGCAGATATAACTTGTTTCATGTCACGTTTTAGCTTTTCTAATAACTCTGGATCTTCTGCAGCTTCCTTAGTAATTGCAACAACATGGGTTAATTGTTCAAATGATTCTAACAAAGCATTTGCTACTTCTTCTTGAATAGACGGAATTTCACCAAAATTTTCTTTCGGTATATTTTCAATAGTTAAAAGTGAATCTTTTAGTAACATCAGTGATTTGTTTATTATAATAACAGATAAAACTCCTTGTTGAGGAAGAGCGAGGGCTTGAATTTTAGTTTGAAGCAGATTTACCTCTTCTGTCAAGGTAGTCACTGGTTTGACCAATTTCTTAATGGTGGAAATAAATTTCTGAATTTCCGTTTCATCTCCTTTGGATATTTCAAGTGACGAAATTGCAGCTGAAAGAATTTGAAGTGGTGTTGTCAGTGACTGTATAGATTGAGCGACAGAGGCAATTTGTTCAATTTTCTGTAGTTGTTGCTTCAGAGCAGTGGCAGCGTTTTGAATCTCAGGTTTTTTAATTTCAGTGATTTCTGGAACTAAAGCAGCTTTCTTAATATTCACCATAAGCTTTGACATTTTTTCAATCGGTTCTTTTAAATCTGTTATAATTTGTGCTTGTTCTGTGGTTAAATCCTGAATTTCTTCACCATTTAAGTTATTTTGAATCTCCTCTACAGAAGATGAAAGCAAAGTTAAAGGTTCCATAATTTCAATTACCCCCAAAATACCTTGCTTAGAGGATGTTAAATCTTGGGAAAGGTGAAGATTTTGTATTTCGTTCTTCAAATTTATAATTGGATGTGCTATTTCTTTCAATGCGGAAACGTCCAAGCGTTTCTTCTCTAGGACCTTTTCAATATGTGATAATGTCGCTGAAAGTGAAACAAGAGGAATCTTTAAAATATCTATATATTTTCCTTGGGGTGTCACTTGTAATAATTGGTCTATTACTTGTTTCAAATGGGATACAGATTTCTTCATTTCAGGTTTTTGTTTCTCCAATAATTCTGGAGCAGTTGTGGCTTCCTTACAAAGTACAACGACATTTAACACTTCTTGTAACGGTTCTATCAAAGCAATGGCTACCTTTGACTCAGTAGGTGATATATCTTTAAGCTCTTCTTTTGGAATATTTTCAATATTTAATAGTGACTGTTGAAGTGACAACAACGGTTCATTTATTTCAGTAATTGCTAAAACTCCTTGCTGTGGTTTACCAAGATCCTGTATTATTGTTTGAAGTTGTTTTATTTCTTCCAAGAGAACGGTAACGGGCTTAGCTATTTCTTTTAGTAAAGAAACATCACATCGAATTTCTTTTTTGTGGACTTCAGACTTTTCTTCAATTATTGAAATTGCCGCTGACAGTGCTTGAAGTGGTACGATTAGTAACTGTAAAGATTCTGCTTCTGGAATACATTGTACAATTCTCTCTATACTCTGTTTCAGTGCAAATACTGCTTTTAGTACTTCGGGTGCCTTTATCTCGATTACTTCCGGAACTGAAATGACTTCTTTAATGTCTACAACCAGTTTTGACATTTTCTCAATAGGTTCCTTGAAATCCGTCACAATTTGCGCTTGTTGTGCTGATATGTCTTCTACTTCTCGTTCACTTATACTTTTTTCAATCTCCAAAATGGAGGTAGAAAGTAACGTTACAGGTTCACTAATTTCGATAATTCCTAAAATGCCTTGTTGTGGTGATGCTGATAATTCTTGGAAGACTACTTGTAAATTTTGAATTTCATCTTTTAAATTCAAAATTGGTTTTGCTATTTCCTTTATGGCGGCAATATCTAGACGTTTAGACTTGCCACCTTGCTCTAAATTTTGTTCTCTTGTTTGTTTCTGTTGCTCGTCTAATTCTGAAAGCGCTGCCGAAAGTGATTGAAGTGGAATTGCTATTTCTTGTATAGATTTAGCTTCTGGTATTTCGATTATAATTTTATCCAAGCGTTCTTTCAAAACAAGGGATGCTTTATGTATTTCTATGCTTTGCTTTTCTACCAAATCTGGAGACAATGCTGCTTCTTTCGTGCGAACAATGATTTTTGAAAGTTTTTCAATGGGTTCGATTAAAGCTGTGATATTATCCGATTGTTGTTCTGAAATGTCGCTAATTTCTTCTTTATTTATATGTTCTTCTACTTCTAATATTTTAACAGTGAGTTTTGATAAAGGTTCGTTAATTGCGATCACATTTAGCACACCCTGTTGAGGAGTTTCCGCAAGTTGTTCTGTAATTTGCTTAATCTCAGACTGCAAATTTATAAGTGGACTAATAATTTCTTTTAATGCTTTAACATCCCGTCGTTCTGGTTCACCCATTTTGGTTTGTTCCATACTTTGAGAAATTACTGTTGCGACATGTTCTAAAGGATTTATTAAAAGCTGTAGGCTTTTACCTTCCGCTATTGCTTGTACAACAATTTCGATTTGTTGCTTTAATACAACTGCAGCTTTATTAATTTCATCATCATGTGTCTTTAATATTTCTGCATTTTCCATATTTTCTTTAACTAACTTTGCTAACTTCTGCAGAGGTTCTATCAAACTTCTTACTGCATATGCCTGTTCCGGTAATATTTCTTGTGCACTTTCTTCAGTAAGCGATTGTTCTGTATCTAGAATTGTCGCAGAGAGTAGACTTAAGGAATTACTTATGTTGATAATTGAAAGTATTCCAGGTTGGTCAAGCTGGTCCGACTCTTGAATTTTATTATTAAAGTTTTGAATTTCATCCTTAAATATCCTTAACGAACTAATTAATTCCGATACAGAAGTTATATCTAACCTATTTCCTATGTCTTCTGTGCTAATCACAGAATTTTCAATATCTAAAACACATTCACAAAATGCTTGGATAGGTTTTAATAATAGTTCCAACGATTTTGCTTTTGAAACCGTAAGCGTAATTTTTTGAAGAGGTTGTTTCAGAGCAATTATAGATTTGTTCATTTCAGACTGTTGTTGCTGTAAAATATCGGGTTGTGTAATAGCAACTCTGCAATCAATAACAATTTTTGATAAATTTTCCAATGGTTCAGACAAATCGGTCAATTCTTTTGCTTGGTTTTCTGATATATCTTGAACTGCTTTGTCAAACACAGTGTTTTCAATACTTGAAATCGCATCAGAAAGTACTGTCAAAGTATTACACATTTTATATACAGGAGTAACTTCTGTTTGAGGTGAGACAGTTTGTTCTTCAATTTTAAATTGTTGGATTGCATTGGCTAATTTTGAGATAGGGACAGCTAATTCCTTAACTGCAGAAACGTCTAAACGTTTAGGTTTTTCATCCAGCTTTGATAAGGAATTTACTACTTGGGAAACAGTTATAGCAACGTCATTTAAAGAAGTTTTTAAAGATTGTAGAGAACCGAGATCGGTTTGCATTATTTTTTCAAGTTGTTCTTTCAGATCGGAGAGAGTAGCTATCATCTCAGATTTCAAATTGCTTACTAACTCTTGATCACTAATAATGTCATTGCCTTTCTTCACAACTTCAGATAATTTTTGTAATGACTTTTCCAAGGATATTAATGTTTCTATTTGTTTTGGTGATAAGTTACGTTTTACCTCATCTGATATCTCTAATATGGAAGATAAAAGACACTCTAAGGGTTCATTAATTTGAATTATAGATAATGCTTTTGCTTCTGACGGTAAATTTTGCTTTTGCATTTCAGATCGCAGTCTATTTAAGTCATATTTTATAAGAGAAATCTGTTTAGTTATGTCAGTTATTACTGGAACATCTTGTGCTTCTTCACATTGCAACAAAATTTGTTGTATTTCTTCTACCGTTCCAGAAAGAATTTGAAGCGGGTTCATGAAAGAAGATAATGATTTTATATCAATGCATTGTTTAATACATTTTTCTAAAAGGTGTTTTAAAGACGAAACTGATTCTCTCATTTCTGGCTTCAGCTTTTCTAATAATTCCGGTTTCATATTGATACCTTCAATAGTTTCAACAAAAGTTAAGTATTGTTGCAACAGTTCTTGTAATGGGTACAATATTTTTCTATCAGTAGCTGACAAATTTAAAGTTGTTTCTGTCAGTAAACGATTTTCTAAATTTTGAACGTCATTTGTTAGCTCAACTATTGGCCTTGTGTCTTGAATTACAGAGACTAATTGCTGTTGCTGGATTGGCAGCGGCTTTTCTGTCTTAACTTTAACACTTTGTAACTTCTCCTTTAATTTTAATAGAGCCTCGGTAACTCTCTTTAGAGAAATAACGTCTTCGTTATTCTGTTTTAAAATTTCGTCGTCCTTGATGAGTTCTTTATTTATATAATCTAAAGTCATTAATAAAAATTTTAATGGTTCGCATATGCATTCCAGAAATTTATCGCTCTTCGATTTTTCGATAATTATTTCGGTATTCTTAATAAGTTCTTTAATGGCTTCTATTAAAGATCTTTTTTCTAATTTTACGGCCTCTATTTCAGGTACTCCCTTTAACTTTGCTAAGATTGTTGTCATATTGTTGAATAGTTTCGTTTCTGTAGTCAGTTCTTCATACGATTTTTGTTGGAAATCGCTTTCTGCAGATTTCGTAACAATTTGTATCAAATTCTTCAAGGATTCATATAAAAATTTTAAAGGGTCAATGGCATCGCCTACTGTTGCCATATTTCTTATTTCTTCATTTGTATTCTCTCTGACAGTAGTATAAAAATCATCTAATTCGATAAGTAATTTTTCTATTTCAAGTACCTGTTTTTCTAGGATAGCTACATCAGTTGGTTTTACTTCCTGTGTAGTACTTTGTGCAGGCTTTAGTTCTCCTTGAGTTTCTCCTTCAAGCTCTTCTATTTTAGAAATTAAACAATTTAATGGTTCTTCTATGGATAATTTTGACGCAGGTTTAGTTTGACTTATTTCTATGGCTTGTTTTAAAATTAGCTTAGCTTCAGAAGCAGACTTTTTTTCTATTTCTCCCAGAACTGGTTTTTGAATAGTTGTTTGAATAGATACTATTATTCCTTTAATCTTCTTTAGAGACGTTTCTATAGCGTTTAGGCACTTAACTTCTGGGATATTTTCATGGAACTCTAATAACTCTTCTTGAAGCAGTGGTTCAGATGAAATTAATCCTTGATACAAATCGCTTAACGTTTCATGCATGTCAAGTATAGAAATTAAACATTTATCTGCTTTTGGTTGGTTATTTATAATTGCCTTTTGTAAATTGCTTATCTCTGATTTTAATTCAAGTAATGGTTGCTGTGCTACTTCTATAATTTTCTTTTCTCTTACTTGTTCTTCAGCTGGGAAAACTTTAACAACTGACGCAATACGGTCAACAAGATCATATAAAATATTCATATTAATGACCTCTTTATCACTGTTTAATATTTTTGCACATACTGCTGCAAGTTTCTTTAGAGATTCATCTAGAGGTAAGATTGAATCATCATTTAACTTTTGTTTGATTTCATCAACAAGCGTCTTCACTTCTGTTTGAACTAATTCCAAGACACCACCCGGAGATTCTAAATTTGTTGAGTCGCTCAACACATTTACTATATTTGAAAAAGGTTTTTCCAAATATTTATAGTTGGTAGTTGATGGTGTTAATTTTTCTAACTGTTTATTAACAAAAGTGCAATCTTTCACAATTTTTTGTACTGTATTGGATAAAGCAATTCTCTTAGACAGTTCATTCTGCATTTTAATTATGGATTTGGACATTACTTCTAGAGGTTTCAGTAATTGTTGCATAATAGACTTTCCTTCATCAAAGTGTTGCGATAAAACAGCCCTCATTGAAACGCTTATTAATTTATTTTGCAACCGATCTAATGATTCCAAAAAGCTTTCAATTTTAATGTCTTTAAAATCATCAGCATTTACATATTTGGTACCGATTTCTGTAAAACAGTTTTCAATTTCTTTTAGTAATTTAACTTCGTCATCTACAACTTTTGCTTCAATACAATCGTAAAGTTGAATCTGTAAGTTTTCTAAAGGTTGTACTAAATGTGAAAATAGATTCAGATTACCTTCTGATATATGTTTCGCCTTTACTACAAATGCGAGGAAATCAGTTAAAGCCGAATTTAGAGTACGTAACGGAGTAACGTCTTCAACAGTTTTCGGTTGCTCCAGGATTATATGGGTAACTTCAATAGATTTACTCAGTTCTTCTAAATGGTCTTTAATGGATTCGATGAATCCAGATTCGGGTTGTAGCGTCCCCACTTCTTTTACTTCTTCGGTTACTAACATCGTAGACAAATCTGTTCGCAAATTATGTAAATTTTTACTAAGAGCCTCAGACTCACATTTTTCAACTTTTTCTAACGATTGAATAAATTTATTGATATTATCAATTTCTTCGGGCGCCATACTTGCGCTTGAAGCTTCAGATATAATACTTTGTATAGCTTGTAGAGGTTTCTGCAGTTCGTTGAGAATTATTTTTTGTATTTCTGATTCTTTTTGCGAAGACAAAGTAGCTACGGATGTTTCGAACTGGGATAATGATTTTTTCAGCCGTACCAACGTTTCCTTTGTATACGCAGTTTCTTCCTGTTCTGCGATAATAGCCTTCTCCAGTAATTTTGCAATGCTTCTCGACATGTCTTGTATAGGTTCTATAAAATCCTTTGTATGTGACTCTTGATTTATACTGGCTAGTAATATTTTTAAATTTTCAGCGGTTGGCTGAAGCTTTTGTACTTGTTTCGAAGCAGACTTGCAGTTTAATTCTTCAACTAAATTGTTCATTTCAGCGACTACATTATTCGTCATATCTAAAAGATGTATGTCGTCTTGTGACAATTTACCTTTCTTTTCTTCTAAAATTGTTCCAGAAATAAATTGTAAAGTCGTAACAGGTCTCTGAAGTTCTGTTACTAATACTTTTTGAGCTTTAGTTTCTGGTTTTGCTTCGAGAGTAGATAAAGATTCCTGTAAATTTTGTAAAGAGTGCTGTACCGCTTGTAGAGATTTGCAGATAGCTTGCGATGGCTTGGGTTCTGAAACAAAAAGATTTTCCACTCCTTCCACCAGGGTTTTGAGTTCTTCCAGTACGCGTGTCATTGAAGATTCTTTGGGAAGAGTGGATATGGAAGTATTTAACTGTTTACATTTGTCTTTAACTCTTTCGATTGATTTTTTATCCTTACTCTCCACATTTTTATTTAATTGTTCTAGAGTAGCTTTTAGTTCATCTAAGCAAATATTAACTAGCTCAAGATTCTTATATTCGATTTCACTATCTGGTCTTATATTTTCTACCAGTTTTTCAATACTAGTACTGGCTTTTTGAATAGTATTAACTGTAATTCTTTTTTCTTTGGGTACTTTCGTTTTTAAAGCGTCGTTGATTTCAGTGATGCATTTTAAGACAGTTTTTATCCTATTTATACATTCTGTCTGCAATGGAACATTTTCCATTAAGTTAACGACATTTTTTATGGTTTCTTCCAGTGGTTCCATTACCTTTTTAATTGCTGATTCTTTGGGAACAGCGACAACGGCCAGCCTTAATTCTTCAATCATGGCTTTTACCGTTTCTACAGGAGGCTGATGAACTTCTGAAATTTCTTCTGCTTGCATCTTTCTAGATTGTATAAAATTATTTATTTCAGTTAACGTATTATTTGCGGCGTCCACAGCCGATTTCTCTTCAGCGCTAAAACCAGTTGCAGCAGTATCTTTGTTTATAGTATTTTCTATAATTTTCTCAACTGCCGAAATTGATTTCTCTAGTTCACTAAAAGCTGCCTTCTTTTCCTCTGGAAGGTGTTGCTTTTCAATCGAACATACGGATGCTTGTAATGTTTTTAATGATTCTAAAATTGCTGCCTCTTTTAAACTTGATTCTTCTTCTAAAGTTAATTTTTCTGTTTCTAGTTGTTTTTCATCCTTTTCTAATTGTAATTGTTTTTCATCAGTTTTCTGAGTTATTTCTTCTATTATCTCTTCTTCCGATCTTACCGTTTCAATCTTCTGCAGAGTTTCTTTTATTTTCTCTTCGTTTCCTACTTTCTCTTCAGAAGTTTTTTGAGTATCTCTGGATTTAGCAATTCGTTTACAAATTTCATATATATTTCTGGATATTTTAGTTACAGGTGATGTTTCGTCTTGCATCTGATTCTCTAACAGTTTTTCTTTATTTATTAAATCGGAATAATCTTTCTCGTTAACGGACTTTACGTAAGATTTTATAGTCTCTATTAAGTTGACTTCGTCTTTATTTAGGTAAGCTTTGCACGCAGTAATATAATTGTCCATATTATTAGTTAGTACTGATAATGACTGATCTAATTTTGCTTCACCTTCTGATTCAGTGCCTTTGTTAATATCTTCTTGAATGTCGTTTAATACCGTATCAAAGATTGCTGTTGCCATCTCTGTCTTGACCTCTTCTGAGTGAGCTGTTTCCAATTGTTCAGCAATATCAGGCAGTATTTCAACAAGCGTATTCAATAAGCTAGTTATATTCTTTATAGGAGATTTTTCGTCAACAGTTTTTAAAGCTTTATTTAATATATCTAAAAATATCAATATTTGTTTTTTCTGCATGGGCGCAACATTTTCTTTTACTACTAACTGAGAACTTACAAAACTATCAATATCATCAAATATTTTACTGATATTTTCTAGAAGTTTGAAGTCACATTCAGTTAAGTCATACTCAATTAAATCGTTGACTGCTATTTGTAAAGGATATAACGATTTCTGTAAGTTAAGGATTTGCTCTTTATTAACATTTTTGTATTTAATTGCTGCAACAGTTTTAGCTAGATTTTGCACAGATTCTGATATTAACTGAATATTTTGAGATTTAACGTTTTGATCTTCCACCTCGCACTTTTTTATCTCTTTTAGAGAGTACAAACTTTTGTTTAGAAGGAGCTGAACATGTTTTATCAAATCATATTGGCTTGTTACTTTATTTGATTCCAGAAATTCTGAATTAAATTTAATCATTTCATCGGTATTTTTCGATTTATCTTTAGTTACATAATCATTTATAGCATTTATTGCTCGAGGAGCATTAGAAATAAATGCTCGTTCATTTGTATTCATCTTCTTCGATTTGATGTCCTTCATGTCCATTTCAATTACTGGTAGAGTGTATTTTAGATCTTCAATCAATATTTTCTTGTGGTTATTAATTTTTAAGTTTTTACACGTGTCTGCAAATTTATTCAAACTGTTTTGTAAAAATGTAATTACAAAAGTTTGTCTTATATCCTCCATAGTATTACTCAATTTATTCACAGGTTCTACCAGTTCATGTAAATTTGGAGATTCAATTAATGATTTTGATATAATACTTAGATTTTCAATTAATGAGTCTAGTTTTTCTGGTGGTTCATTTTGGTCAGTTAATTCAATTATAGTTCCAATACAAGAATTCACCGTATCTAAAGCTGTTTCAATTTGTTCTTTTTCTGATGAATTTATGGGAGTAGTAATATTCTGAGCAAAATTAGTAATTTTATTTAAATCCTCTAAGAGTGTTTCTTGTAAAACCACATTAGATGCAATCTTTAAAGAAGCTATATTTTTTTCTAAATTTTCCAAATTTTTAACAACCACTTTTTCATCTTGAACGCTTAGTTCAGATTTTTGTTGTAATATTTTGTGTATTTCTTCAAAAGACTTCAACGACTTATCTTGTACAAACTGCGGTAGATTCAAAGCTTTTATCGTTGATGCAAAATTTTCAATAGTCGATTTGCATTCTACAATTTCCTCTTTTGATTTGCAATTTTCCACAACTTTTGGTAAAGTGGAATTTAATGCACCGAGAGTTTTTTCAAATTGTTCCATTAGTTGCAAATTTTCGTCATTCAATTGTGGTAATAAATTTACGAAATCCATAACAATTTCTTGCAACGCGTTCAAGAAAGGTTGATTGGGATTTAATGAAATTATTCTTCTTTCTAGATCTTCCAAACGGGTTTTGAATGTTGCTGCTTCTTCTTTTTCATGTATCATTTGACCTAATACTGCAGTAGTCTTATGTATGTTTTCACAAAGTTTGTATTTCAAGTTCGGAGATAATGTTACTGACTGAACTGATAATTCAAGTTTTTCTAAAGCTGCTTTATCAACACTCTTTCCTTGCGTTTCCGATGTATGTTCAATTATCATTTCTCTTACAATTTCGTTTAAGGTTTCTAAAATATCATCTACTCTAATTACGTCAGGTTCATTTTGCTCTGTTAATTCCGGCACAATTTCTGATATAATATTAACGGTTTCTTGGAGTTCAATTATTAATGCTTGCTGAGTTTCTGGAATGTTCTGTAAAGATGTTACTGTATCTTCTAAATTCTTAACATTTTTAATAGTTAGTTTCTGTGACGGTTTATTGTAAATTTCTATTAATGCTGCATTTGCTCTTTCTAATATGGTTACCAAAGTAACTTTAGTATTTGGTGACAAATTTGCAGAATGTACTTTGATATCTAGCTTTTCAACATCTGGTTTTATAGTTTCCACTGGCAATCCTGCTTCAGATGTTTTGATAATACTTTCAACAACTTGATTGTAGTTTTCCAAGATGTCACAAATTTGAATGGTTTCTTCTAGGTTTTGTTGTATTTCAGGCAATCTCTCGGAAATCAAAGCAACAACTTCTTGCATTTCTGAGATGAATTTCTCTGATTTGAGATCTAACTGCTTTAAGGTATCAATATTTTCCTTAAAACTTTCCAAATCTTTTTTCAGCATTGCCCCTTCTTTCTTTTTCTCTATAATTTGACTCAACACTGCACATGTTTTTTGTATGTTTTCAAAAAGTTTATGTTTCACCTCAGGAGACAATTTTAGTGACTTAACTGTTATTTCAAGTTTTTCTAAAGCTGCTTTATCAACAATTATTTGTGTTTCAGTTTCAGGAGCAATTACTGTTTCCATTACAACCTTATTTAAGGTTTCCAAAATATTCTCTACAGTATTTGCATCAGCCATGTACTGCTCTGTTAATTGTGGCATAATTTCTGATATAATATTAGCAGTTTCTTGTAGTTCAATGATTAAAGCTTGATGGGGTTCTGGAATGCTTTGTAGTGCCTTTAATGTTTCTTCGAAATCTTCTATATTTTTTATAGGTAGTGTATGTGACGGTTTCTCGCACATTTCAAACAATGCTGAATTTGCCTTTTCTAATATTGTCCCTATCTTGCCTTTAATATTTAGTGATAAATTTAAGGAATGTGTACTTAGATCTAACTTTTCAATTTCAGGTTTTGAAATCTGTAGTGGTAATCCCGCTTCACATGCCTTGGTAATATTTTCCATAATTTGATTATAATTTTCTAGAACAGAACAAATTTGAGAAGCATCTTCCAAATTTAGCTGTATTTCTGATAAATTATCAGAAATAGAATCAGTAACTTCCTGTATTTGGCTTACAAAGTTCTGCTGAGGTTGTGATTGGTTATGCAGCTGTTTTATGGTCTTTATACTTTTAACAGTATCTTCCAAATCCTGTTTCAATACTATTTCTATTTGTCTTTCTTCTACTACTTTAGCTAATACTGCATTTGTCTTATGCACATTTTCTGAAAGTTTATGTTTCAAATTAGGTGACAATGTTAACGATTCAATTGTTACGTCAAGTTTTGATAGAGTTGGTTTATCAACAGATTTTTCTTGTGCTGCTTGTTTAGGGGTTATTATTGTTTTCTTTACAAATTCATTTAAGGTTTCTAAAATATTTTCTACGATATCTACGTCAGCTGTGTTTTGTTCAGTTAACTCTGGTGCAATTTCTAATATGATATTCACAGTTTCTTGAAGTTCTTTGACCAATGCTTGGTGAGGTCCTGGAATGTTTTGCAGAGCACTCAACGTTTCTTCTAAATTCTCGATATTTTTTATAGCAATTATCTGTGGTGGTTCCACACACATTTCAAGTAATGCTGTATTCGCTTTTTCTAATGGCGTCACCAGCTTACTTTTAATATCTGGTGACAAATTTAAAGAATGGATGCTAATATCTAGCTTTTCAACGTCCAGTTTTGTAATATGTGGTGGTAATTTTGATTCTGATGTATTAATAATGGTTTCCACAATATTGTTATAATTTTCTAAAATGGAAGAAACTTGGGTAGCGTCTTCCAAATTGTGTTGTATATCAGATAAGTTTTCAGAAATAAAAGTAGTAACTTTCTGTATTTCTGTTACAAAATTCTGCTGCGTTGGTAATTGATTATCAAACTGTTTTAAAGTTTTTATATTTGTATCAAGACTTTCCAAATCTCTTTCCAAAATTGTTTCCTCTTTTTTCTCCTCTACAACTTTACTTAACACTGCATTTGTATTGTGTATGTTTTCAGATAGTTTGTATTTCAAATTTGGTGATAGAGTTAGTAACTGAACAGTGGCTTCAAGTTTTTCCAAAGCTGGTTTATCAACAGATTTTCCTTTTATTTCTGTTTTAGGAATAATTACGGTTTCCTTTACAATTTCATTTAATGTTTCTAAAATATTTTCCACTATATTTACATCCGCTATATTTTGTTCTGTTAGTTCCGGCACAATTTCCGATATGATATTGGCAGTTTCTTGAAGTTCTTTAATTAATGCTTGTTGAGGTCCTGGAATGTTCTGCAGGGCTTTTAACGTTTCTTCTAAATTTTCGATATTCTTAATAGATATTTTCTCTGGGGGTTTTTCACACATTTCAATTATTGCTGAATTTGCTTTTTCTAATATTGTCACCAACTTGACTTTAGTGTTTGACGACAAATTTGATGCGTGTATACTCCTATCTAATTTTTCAATTTCTGGTTTTACAACATTTAATGGTAATCCTGCTTCAGATGTTTGAATTATATCTTTCACAATCTGGTTGTAACTTTCTAGAACATCACAAACTTGAATAGCGTCATCCGTGTTCTGTTGTATTTCAGGTAAACTATCAGAAATATAAGCAGTAACTTCCTCCATTTCTGTGACAACTCTTTGCTGAGCTGTTGATTCCATTTTTTTCAAAGCGTCAATATTTTGTTTAAGAGTTTCCAAATTTTCACTAATAAATTTCTGTTTAGGTGTCATTATTTCCCGCAAAGCCAAAGAGGCATTCTGTAAAACATTTGTCAATTTTTCAGATAAATTAGGTATTGTATTAGTAGTCTTAATAGCAATATTGAAATTGGCAATATTTTTATCTAACTCTTCTTTCGTTAGTATGCCCTCTGTGAATTGTTTATTTATGCTAGAAAGAACCGTACTAAAATTATGGAGAAGTTTTTCGATGTGTGGGGAATCAGTTAAATAAGAAATTTGCGCGTCATCGATCATTTTTTGGATTGTTTCTACTAAATCATTAGCTGTTGCAATTAGGGGTTGTGTATGAGGGTGTGATTCTAGCTTTTCTATATCTTTTCTTATTACATTTAGTATCTCAGTACATTTTTCTTTTGGAATTTTAGCTAAATTGTCACAAACTGATGACTTTAAACTTTTAAATGGTTCACTCAGTTTTTCATTCAGATTTGCTGACAGTTTTAAATTTTCCTCAGCAGATCTCAGTCTTTGTACAAATCCAATTATTTCTTGAATACTAAGTTGGTCACTAGGATGTGACATTGCTACAGAAACCATGTCATTAAATATCTGCAAAAATACTTCGACTTGTTCCAGATCTTTTTCATTTATAATGTCAGTTTGCGCATCTTCCACTTCTTGCGTAAAATGCTGAATTGCTGAGACTAAAAACAATGACAATGATTTTTGTACAGTACTTGAAATAGTTGTCAAATTTTCTTGTAATACTTTTAGATTTTTAACATTTAATTTTTTACTTTCCTGTTTTGGTAGAGTACTTGTATTTATTATTTGCAATATTGTATTGGTAAACTGGGTCAATGAAAATTGTATGTGTCTTAAATTTTCTGAGCTAATACTTTCCAATAAATTTTTAAGAGCAGTTGTTCGAGGAAGTAACTGAGTAGCAATTTGTGGAAACTCATCGGCGGTACATCTTAATGGAATGGATGACTTCAACTCGTTTAATGACTCTCCAATAGAGCTTAAAATAGTAAAATCATTCGGCGTTATTTCGTTGTTAAGTGTCTCTAAAGAAACGATTTCTATTGCGTTATGTAATGGTTCATATAATGTAAATAATATTATTTTCAGATCCTCTGGAATTCCTTCAAGTACTTCAGCTATATGTATCAATGGTTCCTTCACTGAAGTAAACGCTGTTTTTCTGTTCTCTTCCATTCTTTGAATATCCGTTATCGTATCACTAAGTTTTTGAAGTGGTGCTGACAATTGCCTTAATTCTTTGATATTTTCTATAGTAAACACTGGTTCATCTCTTTCTTCGAGAAGAGTGGCGTATTTTACTTTTTCTATACATTGCACAACTTCTGAAGCAACACTAAGCAGTTCGTGGGGAACTGGTTCAGCATCTTCAGTAATAGCGGCTTCGTAAAATGTAGCAAGACACCTTTCCAGTTCAGCAATGTGTTCAACCACCGCACGGTTAGTTGCAGATGAAGCAACAAATTCTTCGTTCTCATCAGATTCCGTTATAATCGGTAACGTTTGTACATTTGAGATGCACTGTTTTAAGTCGTCGAAACTAGGTCTGCGATAATGTTCCATTATTTCCAAGAACTGTGTTTCATCTAAAATTTGTTGGTGCATCACTGCAACATTGTACTGTAAGTGTTCCAATAACTGACCAGTTTCATTTATATCGTCACTAAGAGGTTGTATACTTAAAAAATCCAATGCTTCGATAATCAAATCCTCCGTCATTTCTAAAGGAAATACATGTTTTTGTAATGAAAGCCTATCATTTAATGTTAATTCTTCTTTAGGTTTGTTCAACAAATCGTCTGTTATTAATTCTGATAGGGGTTGCAATTTTGGTACGAGAGGTTCCAACACAGGTTTTGAAGCAGGTTTTTGTAATTGTTCTTCAAGAAGAGTTACTATTTTCTTGGTGTCATCTAAAAGTGCTTCTGGAACTGCACTTATAGAAGATTCTTCTACTATCACTACAACATTTTCATCTTGACCGGGCTCACCTATTAAGGGTTCAGCAATTATGCCGTGTTCATTCAAACTAGCGATATTTTCCTTCACTTCAAACGTCCTTCCTTTCAATATAGAGAACAATACGCATAAATCCATGGTTCCCAAAATTCTCTCGTCTACAACAATACTATCCTCGAGAATGTTTAATAATGAAGTGAGGTCTTCCAAAATATACTTATCTGTTGGTTCACTGGAATTCATTAATACATTGTTCAACAGTTGAATAGGTTCACTCAAACTTTCTAGAGCTGTTACCGTAGCTTCTGATTTCACATTCGTCGCTTTTGATATCGTTGTTGCTAAATCCTTTTGCAAAGAAGAGAGCTGTCTCAGTGCCTCTAAGATGATTGTATCTGTGACGTGTTTTTGAGCAGTTTCTATATTTAAAAGCAGTTCGTCCACTGATTGAGCTATATTACTAAATACAATGTTACTGACTTGTTCAAGAACATCATCAACGACTTCTTGGGAAGATAAAGTTAAGTCGGCTTTAGATTCTGGTTTAGTTGGGATTATATTCTGTTCAATTCTTTTAATGGCATTTATAATGTCTTCTGTGTTATTTGCGAAAGACTCTAACATATTGAGGTTGACACCTCCTGAATGCCTGTCACCACTCTCTTGATTTCTTACTACTTCTAAACCTTTTGATAATTCAGTAACAGGGTTATAAATTTGATCTAGTATTGCTAATCGGAGTTCCTGCTTGATAGATTTTTCGCCAGCGTATCTAACAGTTTGTTTCTCTAAAACCCTAATTTCTTTATGTAAAGAATTTATTGGATCTGTTAGTCTTTCCAATATCTTCTCACGTAAATCACTATACATTTGATCGCTATCTCCATATGCAATTATTTTTTCTAAACTGGTAAGAGCTATCTGCAAATCTTTAGTTGGCTCAAAGAATTTGTCTAATATTTCAGTATCCTTCACTTTAGATGTTTCTGAGGAAATGTCAGAGGAAGCTGATGCCTGACTTTCGCTCTGCATTGATTCTTTTAAGATTAAATCAGCCTTGGAGAGTTCGCTTTGCATTTCTTTAATAGTTATGCACACCTCTTGGATAATTTTCGATGGAGTCATTCTCCCCGATGCTTTTGTAGTATCTAACTCTTTTTCTAATAAGGTTATTTTTTCAACCAAGTCTAATCCTTTATTAATTTTTGGACCAGTAGTACTTAAGATATTTGTACATGTTCTCTGAATTAACGTATGCCCTTTGCCCTTTACCGCAAGACACTTTTCTACTACAGAGAGACTTTTCTGTAATTCAAATATTGGTGGAGCGATTAACTCGATGGTTGACAACTCTGGAGAAGCCTGTTTCTCCCCTAGAGTTTCAAAAACCACTTGCATATCTTTAAAAGGTTGTGAAATACTATTGAGTACTTCCAAACTTCTGTTTGCTGCAGCAGATGTAGATTTGAGTGTTGATTGAACGAACAATTCCTCCTCTACTGAGAGAAGCCCTTTTTGAATTTCCTGCAAATTTTCTTTTAAATCTTCTATTATTTTTGACTGATCTTGCTGCAGTTGTATTTGTTTAGCTGCATTTACTTCTGGATCAGTTACCAATCCATCACCCTCTTCTCCTTGTATGTCTCGCTGGAATGTAGTTTCAGGCATATCTAAACTAATAGTTTTCTTAATTGTCCCTCTTTTAAAACCGTCTTTCGACATTTCATCAGAACTTTGCGAAGAGCGTCTTCTAGGTCTTCTCAGTTCTTGACTTTCACTTCTGTTAACTCTAAGATCAGAACCGATTTCGTGTGTAGTGTGGGGAGTCAAAGGTCGTCTGTCATCGTCGTCGCCTGGCAAACTCGTTGTTTCTGTAATGGCGGCTACTTGGAAAGCTCTTTCTTGTTCTCGAATGTTGTTCTTTTCCGAACTTAGAGCACTCTCATAGTCTCCATATGATTCGGTATCTAGTTCAGCCGCGCCTGCTAAACTTTCATCCCCTCTTTCAGAATCAAGTGAAAGATTTTTCGATAAACTGTAGTAGGAATTATCACTTTTCGTCGAATCCGATTTTCTAGGGGGTCTTTTGGGCGCCTCACTGCTAGATGTTACATCAATTTTTAGTTTCTCTGAAGTAACAGATGTTTCATTTGTTATTGAATAAATTTCATCGATATCTGCCTCTGTCCGCAAATCCTCTTCCGCGGATTGGAAATACTCATCGGACACGTCCACTACAACAGCTTCCACAAGTAAATTTCCTGAAGTAGAAGTTTCCTTTACAAATCGTAGAGGTGGTAATTCCACAACATTGTGTTCTGGAAAAAAGCGAGATTAAACTATATTAAAAACGACCATATTATGGATTTTGTACCAGAAACGTGTTCCGATAGCTGATCTGCATACATTTCTACGATTTGTATGGCTTCTTCTTCAGTGAGATCTGGTGTTTCATACAGTGAAACAGATACTTCTTTTCCGTCAAATGAGAAGGATACTTCCCCATGATCTGCAAGAGTTAATGACTGATCTCCCGCTGTATCATATAATTGCGAGGTTCGTTCCTCGTGTATTGTGGACAATGATGGCTGTCGGGCTAATTCCATCCTCTGTTGATTTCTCGTCTTTTGGTCTTCGAAACCAAGAAGTGAAGCTGAACTAGCCACAGTACCCATACAATTTCTAGCTTCGCACGTATACGTTCCCAAGCAACAAGTGCCATCCTAAATTTAAAATACTGAAAAATTACACACACAAACACACACACAAAACCATCACTTACCTCCCCGGATGTGATTCTGTGAATATCACCGGGTTTCAATTCAACGCCATCTTTGTACCACTTTAGAATTGGTTGAGGTACTCCTATAACTTTACACTCCAAATTTACCGCACCTTCTTCCGAAAGAACTGCTCGCAAACATTCTAAAAATTTGGGTTTCTTGAAATGCTTCGGTATATTAATTTTGAGGAAACAGGAAGTCACGGAATGACCGAATTCGTTGGTGGCAACACATTTCCATTCAGCTTGGTCGTTGAATTCCACAGGTCGAATGTCTAAATGACAAACTCCTAGATTTTCTCGATACACGACGTATTTCTCAGGTTCATTATCAATAGGTTGGTCATCCCTGAACCACGATAAAGTTGGTAAGGGAGTAGTTACGCTAACTGAAATTGATAATTATAATATGTTAGATTTAAGTACAAGTTAACTTACCTTGAACAGAAAACCTGAAATTTTCGTTAATTCTTGCCTCACAGCTCTTAAGCCCGTGTATGAATTTTGGAGCTTTACTCCTTGAAATGAGTTGTTCGCGTTCTTCATCATTTAACTGACTTTGTATATCTTCTACTGTTAACTCAGCAGAACTCCTGGCCTCGCCCATGCAATTTCTTGCTATGCAGCAATAAGAGCCTAAAGAATTTGTGCCAGTCAGCTGATAAACATCCCCTGGTTTTAATTCTTGACCATCTTTAAACCACCTAAGCAGCGGCGTAGGGGATCCCACTACTTTACATTCAAAAGATACCAATCCTTCTTCTGTTAATACTGCTTTTAAGGTATCCATAAAGCGAGGTTTTCTAAAATGTTTGGGGACTGAAAAAGATACGTATTTCAATTATAGACAAATATCATATCTGACTGCTTACTAGTCATTTTTACATCACACGTGGAAATAGCGACAACTCCATCTAGACTCGTGGCTACACACTTCCACTCGCCTTGATCGGCTGCCTCTGTAGGTTTAACTTCTAACATGTACCCTCCAATTCCATCTGCCATCTGTTTGTACCTGTTACCCTGAGCTTGGTCATCGATGCGACCTTCAGAATTGTACCAGCATATAGATTTAGGCCAGGGAGGTACAGACACTAGAAGAAGTAAAAATTAGTTTATAAGTTGCTAATGCAGAAAAAAAACAAATAATTCCAATTTAAACTCTAATATTTATAAGAATGAAGTAAAATTTAGCAATTTAATATTCGTGATACTTAAAATTTTGTGAAATAAAAACATTTCATAAAAGTGTGAAAATAAACGATTTTAAACAGTTGTGGTCTAAAGTGTCATGAGTTTAAGTCATGTTATTAAGAATGCGAAAGTTAGGTCATACTTATTCAACTGTTTACCAAGCATTATCTAAGTCAAGTTCACTGGTTTAGTATGGTTAACTTTGCAGGCGCGGATATGTCTGGTCGATTGTAAATTGATTTACCTTGGTTTATGCAAAAATACATACACATACAGCAGGCATTGTGTGTGTGTGTATACCTACCATTGTCGCCGCCACAGATTTTTAACAACCGCTTAAAAAAGTCGCACACATTATATCTGCACGGACCAACACGGCACAGATCAGAATGATCCGTTTATGAAGGTACCTACCCATGTTAATTAAGTAACACACAGTAGACCAACATCAAAATGTACCGTCACCCGTATTGACCGTCAGAGCAGGTCATGTCAGTCGTGGTACAATTATGGCCTGTAACTCATACAATTTTTTTTTTGACATTCGATAGTATTAAAAATTTTTTATTGATCTCTCTGAGGTTCAGGAAGTAAATAATTAAATCATATTCCTCTTTTCATTCATAGGGTGAACCCAAAACCTCTTTTCCTGGTTTTTCCTCTTTCTGTTCCTATCATAACATTTTTAACATAAAACATTCTTCTTCTGAAGTACACAGTTGATGTTGAACACTCAATTACTAGTTAAAAACATCAAAGTGTCAGCTACACGCAGAACATTCACTAAAATTTGCTGGTCCTTGTTGGACAAGTGAGCGAATTCGTGTAGGTTGCATAACTGCACTGTGGAGTTTCGTGCTGGTCTATGCGTGTATAATGGGTACGATCTTTTTATTAGCTGGTAGCAATAATTAACATTTTTTTGTAGAATTATTACCTAATGTCGATTACAGTAAGTAGTTTATTTATATTATGCTACTGCGACCTCTCCATTACCGCTTTTTACTACAAAGTTCCATGGCTTGGTTTACAAAGAAATGAATCTACTTAATTATAAACTTTCCAGTTTTATGAAACCTTAATACATTGTGTTTCATATGTAATGGGTCACAGACCACCTGGTAATAGTTCAAATCATAATATTAAGAAAACCCTTATACATGTATGTTGGGATTAATATTAACATTAAATGACATACAGAGTTTTGAAGTAATATGTTTGGTGTTGATGGATTTTTGGGAGGTGCCAATTTAAATATCATGTCACTTTTGAGCTGTTTTATTGGGGCACCACACAATGAGCATATGAGGAATAAACTTTCTATGACATTTGTGGAACCTCCTACTATTAACCATTTTCGAGACGTTTCAATCAAGTGGGCTAGTCCACTTTTGACCAATATATTGTATAACTATTTATACACTTTATTAATTATTAGAGATTTTAAACTTTGGATTAATGTACAACTTAATTTTAGACTTTAATTAGTGTCCTTCTTCACATTTAACTGAATTTGATTGTGTCCCTGAGGATGGCTTAAGAAGCCAAAACTAGTTAAATTAATATTTATACTGGGATTCAGGACTATAATTTCACACCCCCTTTTGATGTTAGTCCCAGTAGTTCAATGGATTTTGTTCAGAATATTTATAAAAAATGTTTTTTTTTCAATTTATCTCAATACAAATAAGAGAGAGGGAAGGCTGGAAATAGTGAAATGCAATGCAACAGTCTCTATAGGTAATATTCAGATTTAATACTTTTATTTTTTTTTTAATTAAACTGAAATTTCCTGCAAATAAGTTTTTTGGGTTTTGACTAGAAAATGCTATAACTGATATTTCAACGTATTACTGCATGTTGTAATGTCTTTGGAGCACACTGTATATCTGACATTTTTTTAATTTAATATAATAATCTCTTGAATTTCCTATGGAAAAATAAAACGCTTAGCTAAATATAACTCAACAGTATCAGAATATAAATAGAATAAAAAGAAAACACTGCATAGTAATCAAATTGGAAAGTACAGCAGATTTTTTTACTGTATAGTAACAATAGTAGTGAAGTCGTAATTACTAATTTTCAAATATATAATTAAATCCAATCTCAAAATGACTATAAATGAAATGTAATTTTATTCCATAGTCATAGTTATGTTCAAACTTGTATTGTTATTGACCAATCAGACGTTAAAAAAGTACAATTTTGGACCTTTTTGAACATATCTTTGATTATTATTATTATCAAATAAGTTGAATAAGTGACTTCTTAAAGTTTGTTACTGAACTTACCTTGGCAGGACAATAATAAAGGATCTCCAATTTTAATGGATTCGTCTTGTAAATCTCGAACAAATGTCGGTGGAGGACCGGTAGGAACAGGACTGCAACACAATGATTTATAAACAATTGTGCTAATAACTTCACAATCGTTACAAAACTGAATACACAGGGCGATTCAAAACGAGGATCAAAAAATAGAGGAGTATCAAAATATGTACGAACCGTGTGACGCAACAAACGAACTTCAATTTATCGTAAACAACGCGAATGATTCAGTGGTGTACATTTTTTTTATAGAAAGAGGGTACACTATCTAGTTCCACAGATATAATTTTATATAATTACAGTCAAAATAACTGAATGATTTTCATTTATGTATACGTGGGCCCAATTTTAATAAATCCCTGTTAAGGGTTCATAAAATATAACAGAAAATGTAATATTTTTCTAAACTTTAGTGTTCGGTATCCCGAAAATAACTCATCTTGAAACAAAACGTTATACATGGTGTTACAGGTTTGACTGCCATAAATTTAACAGGCGATAGCATGCATCAAAATGAATAAAAAAAAACCTTATATAACATGAGTCTTAAACCTAACTATTTTTGAGAAAAAAATTAATAAATCTCCAATTTCATGTGTAAAGATTCAGTTAATTAAAGGTTTTCACCATCATTTGCAGCATTAAATGATCATAAAATACAACCCCTTCTGGGTTGTTTGTATTTAGTTTCAATAAAGCAATTTTTTCGTTAATCAATAAAATTCGACAGTCGATATTGCGGAATGTGGCAACAGCGTGACAAGTACAGTGGCTACAGATCAGTTGATATGTGAACTGCAAAGTGTCGTGTCGTTTGTCGCAAATTCTTTTACGTACGAAATGTTTAGCATACGTTAGTATCACTATATGTTAATAATTTATGGAGAAGCTCGCCGCAATTTTGCAAGAGCACGACTTATTTATTTAGAAAGTTTCCCCTACCGGCTGCTGTCTAATAGGAACATTCGTTGAAGTATCTTAACGTCTTGGTAGTGGTAGTGTCCAAGAATTTTATAATTATAAAATGCATGTGTGGAAAATAACGGTGGACATTTTGAACATATGTTGTAATTATGGATTATGTTAATTAGGTATTTAAAAATGGCATTGTATTTTGATCCACTTTCGGTAAGTAGGTACTTAAATTATTTTTTTGTTTCTGTACATAAAACAATTATTTCTGTGACGTGAACCTTCTTAGAAGTTTTTAATAATTAATTATTTTTCAAATTCCTATTTGGAATATAAACATTTAATACAGGGTGAGTCAGTCATAATGTCATTAATTTTAAGAGAAGATAGGGAATAATCAGTATAATGCGAATACGCGATTAAAAAAATCTAAATGCATATTTACGCCAAAAAAAATATTTTCAAATCATTATTTAAACCCCCTTTTCAGACTGTCACTGACCGTTCACAGCCTTGGTCGGTTACAGCTCACAGTTCAACTCGATGTCGACCTGATGCAATGTTGCCAAATTGAAATATTTTTCTAGTACCTACCTACCTAGGCATTAGACATCATAAATAAACGATTGTACTGACTATTTTAGAATTTCATATTATTTCTTACTCAGTTCAGCCAATAATAATTTAAAATGTTAATGTTCAATATTTAACAAAAGAGCACGGCTCTGATCTGATGCTCATAAAAAATTATCGAGAGTAACCTACCTACCGTACTATTAGGCCAATAACCTAGTTACCTAGTTTTTGTACTGTTATTTAATGACAAGGAGTAAAACTAACTTTTTTATCTACATACATGAATTAATTTTCCTTAAATATTGATTTATTTGTTAATAAAAACAAATGTAGATAATAAATAAATGTTTTCGAATGTTAGGTTATTTAGTTTTAATAATTTTGATATTACGTTTTCACTACGTTTTACAATTGATTAGGAATTTGTAGTATTAGTCGTAAGTATAATAATTAATTATTCAGTTTGTAGTTACATACATCTAGCCTAGAAATGTATTGCTTTTTAAGTAATATGGTACTAACCTATTTAAAATTCCACTTCGAGTAAAGCTACACTCATCCGTCCATAGCACTTTATTAATAAAATTTGGGTCAGCAGCAATTCGATTTTATAACCAATTGCAAAATTCAAGGCGACTGGGGAAATCAGCAGGTTCTAAAGATTGAACTTTCTGAAAATGATACGGGTGCAGGAGTTTTCTCGTAATATTCTGTAGACCTTGCTTTGGGATATCTCCAGTCGCCTTGAAATGATTCTTATAGAAATTGTAGATTGCTCCTCAACTAAATTTAAAACAGCTTCTATTGCATTTAAGTCATTTTGAGGATGCCCAGCAAGTTCTCGGCGCGGTTTCACACATCCCGTATCGCGAACACGTTGAAACACTTGGACAAAAGTTCGCGCACTTAGATGAAGCCGAGCCGATTCTCCGGTATTCGGCAGCAGCGGCATTCGCATTTTGTAAACATTCCCCGTATAAAACTAGCATTTCCGCATATTCTAAATTAGTAAAATTAGACATTGTGATGTGAATTTACGACCAATACACGACCGAAATAAACAAACTACTGCTCGTATTCTCTCCATCCCCCCTCCAAATGTGTGGTGTGATCTCTAAATTTGGGGGGAAAGAAATGCGGAAAGTGCGACTAAATGGTGGCAAATTTGAATAACACGCACGCTGAAGTGTTAGACGACATTATGTATGTAAACATGATATGTGGCAACGATGTTTTTCCATCGACATTAGATTATCATATGGCTGCGACATCAGAAAGTTTGTAGCGTACCAGGAGCGTCGTGTTACCGATTTTTATAGGGTGATTTGTTTATTTTTTATAAAGGTAGAGTAAACAAATTATTTTTTTCGATTTTCTGCCTTTATTAGGCCTTCCGAATACGTGGTTAAAATTAATGACATTATGACTGACTCACCCTGTATACAAAATTGATTAATTCTGCTCTTCTGTTCAAAAATAAAATTGCAAAACAGTTGGCTAAACTAAATTCATTAAACAACTACTCTGCGGGCTAATACCCCGACCAGCATTGAATTACATCTGAAAAACCTATAGCAAACAACTAATGTCAGTCGTCAGCAGCCCATCAAATATACAGGGTGTATCTTAAGTGATCTAATTTCAAGGGGTGATTCCTTGTCATATTTTAAACAAAAAAGTGCATATGAACATCGGTCCCGCAAGTGCTTTGTTACCGAGATACAGGGTGTCAATGTTGGGAAAATAAATCGCATTTTCTTAAATATCTTTCGACTGATTTGAAATAATTTAATGAAATTTCATACACGGAGGTTTTTTGGAATGACAAATTCAAAGCTGTGGTCAATTTAGGTGTATTTTTTGAGGGCGCCAATAATGAAGTAGTTAGGAGCAACCGTTTTCATGAAAAACGCATTTAAACTTACTCGACTTATTTTAAAAACTGCTTGAGTTATGTCTTTGTAGTATGTAACTTTTTTGTTCATTTATATTATCTTATATTGAAATTATGGCTGTCAAACCTCTAACACCATGTCGAACAGAGGGCGCTTATTTCTTAATAAGTATAAGAGTTCCTGCAATTTGTATTTGTCATCTCATCGCATATCGCAGTAATAAAATGGAAAATGAGAGACTAATCTATTATTTCTAATTTAGCATAATATAGGATATAAAGCATAAAATTAAATTTTTAAGAACATTTTTGAAAATATTCTCCCAATATCGTACACTAGAGGTAGATACATTATACAGCTGGCTGGTTGGCATTAGTGTCAAACTGGCATACCTGTCAGCTGGTTTAAGTGATCCTTCTCTGCTTCCTTTGCCTACAACGTGCACCTTGGAGCTGGAGATGGCCTTACCCATACAGTTTACAGCCTCGCAGACGTAGATACCTAAAGATGTGGGGTCGTCCGGGTTTGCCGTAAGGGCAAAGACGTCACCAGCCCGAATTTCCTTACCATCCTTGAACCAGCGAAGCAGGGGAGTCGGGACTCCAACTACCTTGCACTCCAACGAAACGGTTCCCTGTTCGGTGAGAAGAGCACGCAGCTCTTCCAGGAACTCGGGCGCTTTGTAGGTCTTCGGTACTGAAAATAATAACACCTACTCAAAAGAAAGTTTAAGGAAATTACAGTAAGTACAGCAGTGTGATAGAATAGAAAGGTTTGGAGCCCTATTTTAATATCTCAAAATATTGATGTGAAGATTGATTAATAAGCTAGAATAATAGCAACGAGCATATCATTATGGCTGTAATTCACGAGGGTGAAGACTGTAAATAATCCTAGTGAACTACAGCCATTATATGCAAATAGAATAGTACACTTTGTTCACAATTATTAACAATATTTTAGCTAACTTTTTACTAAAAAAAATTACACAATATTTTGCCATTCATAACATGAACATAACACATAAGATAGAAATGTTAATATTGTCGTAAATGGTATAGTGGGTAGAGCGTTTGTCTTTCCTACCGGAGGTTTAGGTTCAGTTACTAACACAGGAGATTGATTGTTTGTTTTGTTAGTTCATTCCCGATCCTGTTGCACTGAAGAATTTATATTTGGTGACAGAAATGTGACTAATCATTAATCACAAGTAAATAATGATTAATCACTCCTATAGTACATTATGAACATCATAGTACTTGAATAAACAACCGAATAATGAATCTATTATAATACAGTCGTGGACAAATCTTTTTATACGAGATCCAGTGTTAAAGTACAATTTAACGACCTGTTGTCCGGGAGTAAATCTTTAAACTTAAGGCCTTTCGAATTTAAATGGCCTTATTAGTGCCCGAGATTTATAGAATAAGTTTAACGCCCGATTGTATGTTTTTTTAGGAAGGAAAAAAAACTTTAAAAGGAAAAATATCATTTGAACAATTATTTAAGTTTACAAAAGGAACCATTTCCATTTCTGTAAAATATAAAGAATCTGTTTAATATGAAGTCAGTCGTGAGGAAAGAAAGAACTTGGCAGATTTTCTTTGTCATCAGCTATCACAAACATTCTATGTCAGTTTTAGTTTTTGACTCGTTTATGGTTAGAAGTGATTTTTTCTACTTCTAAATATGTCACATCTCTTCCATTCTGAATACACCATACACATCAACTTTAATAGACCAGACCAGATTAAGAGCCAGTAACGATTTTAGTTAAGGATTTTTAAGCAGGCTAAAAATGTTAATCTGTATTAAGGTAAAGATTGTTAAACGGAGAAAGGCCGGTCTTGCAGTTCTGCATGGCCGGATTTACCTACCCTGGTCTTTCAAAGGAGTGAAAAAATATATTTAAGGTATAGGCTTACTTTTCAATATATTAACGTTACATTTGTCTAATATAATAAAAAACTATTGCCAGATCAAATTGGCGTCGGAAAGTGCCGGCAGATGGTTTTGAAGTGCTGATAAAATGCATTAGTTGTATTTAAGGTATAGTAAGCAAGCTGAAATTTTTATGTGACACGAATGGCAGCCAACTCATATTGGGAAACCGACAACAATCGTCCATCCAATATCTCTTTTCAACTCAACCCAACCATCCTATCAAAATCAGTGCGACCGCGACGTAGCAGAATGGTATGAGGAATAAGGATATGTTAAGTAAGCATTTATAGCTCTTTTTTCTCATTCGTTATATAGAAAATGTATCTAACATAGTGTAAAATTGAATATGCTTCATTATTTTGTATACATGTTATGATTATTCAAACCTACATAGGTGTACCGACAAGGTATAAAAATCAAAAAAACCATGTCGTAGATAGATAGGTAAATAATAACAATCTATGGATAAATTTTATGTTCATCACTCCTTGCATAAAGGATACACACAATTGGAGGTCTGCCGGTATGTTAACGATGGAATTTAAGTCTGGCATTTTAAATAAATAATCTCTTATATTCCAATTGTTATCATCTAAAAATGTCAACTTGCTTACCTTGCTTGCAGCAAATATATTTTGAAGCATTTCATGACCATCTGTCGCCATATTTTCCGGCGTCAATTTGGTCTGGCATTATTTCCTTTATTACATGTGACAAATGTAACGTTAATATACTAAACACAACCAAATACCAAAAAGTCAGCCTGCTTGAAATACCGAAGTTTTTCTTTAACCCCTTTGAACAATCAGGGACCCAGCTCAACTGCACGATCGGCCTTTCTTCGTTTAGTAACCTTTACTTTAATGCAAATTAACATTTTTTAACCTGTTTGAAATTCTTTAAATAAAATCGTCACTGGCTCTTGGACTATAAAGCAACTTTCAACAGCAACAGCTTCTAGTAGAAATTTTTTGTATCATTTATATTAAAAATCTTTTTTACTTTGTATAGATCACATTTGCACTTTGCAAAACATTAGTCAGTTTAAGAAACTTCGGTCAAACAATCTTGCAGAATGACTTTTAGAGACCGTTATTTTAATTATTATGAAGATTCCTTCACCTTCAACATTACCAACAGTTATTTGTGGAAGTTTCGTTCGACGACAAGCTCCGGTCAAACCAAAAATGGAATATATCTTCTTTTGTAAATACTTCAGCCCTTTATGGCCGGCATCCAATAATTTTCTTTTACATAATTTATTTATGTCAATGTTTTGCTTTATCTTTACTACACTTTTTATCTGATGTAACGTGACCCTAAGGTGTTGGCTTTAAGAACCTTGTTGATGTCGGCAAAATAGGCAAACGTTCTATTCATGTACCTATTTCTTTTGATTTATTGGATAATTTATTGGGTAATCCAAATTTGTCTTACCAAAAATTGGTTGTTATGACAAAAACCTAATTGTTAGCGTGATGTAATTTTTACAGATGACATAAAAATAAATTTTATATAATGAACTGAATCAAAACATGCATAATAACTGCGTAAAATAGATAAAAATGTTTGGCATAGCTTTAATACATATTTTAAAGACTAAATTATAAGTTGCGCATTTTTTCAAATATTTTCTTTCCCGCACGCTGTGCGGGAGAGTGCAGTTCATCTAATGGGTGGCTTATGGTAGGGCTTGATGAAAACTTTTTAGCATGGAAGGACAGTTGATATTATGGCTTGATAAAGGTTGATTTAACTCAGAACGACAGTTGTTTATGTGGCTTGATGAAGGTTGATCTAACGCACAAATTCAGTAATTGTTGGCCTGGCTTGATGAAAGTTGACTTAACTCAGTAGGGCAGTTGATCGTGGCCAGTATTTTATTCGACATTTCTTTTTTTTTTTGATTTGTCAAATCATCAAAGTAGCACTCGGCGTCTATTTCCAGCGTCCAAGTCCAAGACATGTTAGTGATAGGTGCTCCAGAATCGCCCAACATGGTGGCCGAGGAACGACGGAAACTATTTTTTGTATACTGCTCAGGATTTTTCAATTGTAGATATACAGTTATTTCCGATAAAAATTTACCGAAAGAATTTATTCCAACACATTGAGTACTTCATCCTCTTTGTCTAGACTGTACAAGAAGCGCCTGTACGGAGTGTATGGTTTTCGCAAAATTTGTATATTTACAATAGAGTTGTAAATAATGTCCCTTATTTATTTCATTGGTCACTACAAAGATTCTTGAAGTATTGTTTTTACTGTCAGGGATTTTGACGACTATTAAATTAAATAATCAACAATTATTTTGAAAAACTCATCGCGCCTGCAAGCACCGGCCAACCCGAAAATAATGGCGACTTTTATTTGAAGGTAAATTTGATCAGGAGCTTCTTCCATAAATCTGGAAACTTTACTTTTGTCAAAAATGTTGGCCTTTTTCGGACGATATCCCACATTTTGCTTTTTTAAAAACGATTTTAGCTTGAAATATTGACCAAAATCCAAGTTTTTTTTTACTTTGAGGACACTATAACATGAAGTAGTATTTGTCCATTTGTTGCGGCATCAGCATTCAAAATGTTTATATTTTTCTCATATTTTTGTTAAGATTTAGGGGGCAATAAATTTAAACTTGCAGAGTTTGCGGCCTCTAAGATGGAATCTGGTATCTCCTTGCCAGAGCTGCTCATTTTAACAGCATTTAAACCTATTTATGATTTGAGGGGAAGAAAACTGTCGGTATTTGTAGATTATTGCTTACATAGAAACGGAGGAAAAAAATCGTCTTTGAAACTTTTCACTACAGCAACTTAAGAAATGTGTATTATGATTTTGATGCATCTCTTTTGATTTATTGGATAACTTATTGGTTAATCCAAATTCGTGTTACCATAAGTTTCTAATATTGCCTCTAGAAGTTCTTCGTCAGAAGATTTTTTTTCTTTAGCACATAAATTAACTTTTTTTAACCACCCGCACTATACCTTTGTCAAAAGTATGTGAGCTTGTTGTCAGGAAGAAAAGTGTCGGTGTTTGTAGATTTTTGCTGAAATAGAAACGGAAAATCTGACACCATGTGTCGAAGTCAACAAGTTATAATCATTTATCATTGTATAAGGGACTTAGAATATATGTATACATATATACAGGGTGTCCCTAAACGGTTGGGACGGCGTTGCGCCACATAAAGTGTAGCTGAAAATAAGTCGACTTAACTAAACTTGCCTTAGTCCATAAGTTGATAATCACGGAGCTACGGGGTGTCAAAGGTTAAAAATAAATCGCGTTTTCTTTAATAACTTTCGACTGTTTCACGTTAATTTCACGAAATTTTGTATCCGGGCGTTTCTTGGGATGGCAAACTCAATTTTATTGTCTCCCTATAATCTCTTCCTCAGTCTTTTGTTAAAATTAAGAAAGGTATATCTTATTGAAGTCGCTAGGAGCAACGGTTTCCGAGAAAAACACATCTAAATCTATTGTTTGCAGTGATCTTAATAGTAAAAAAAAAATAAGTAAACTCAAACATAAATAATTAAAGTAAATGCTCAAAATGGCCACCATTTTTTTGTATGCAGAGATTTATTCTTCGTACAAAGTGTATTCGTACTCTGCGTAGCATGTCTTCATTTGTAGCGATATCTTGAGCAGCGGCACGAATTCGTCCTCTTAGCTCATTTTCGTTATTTATAACAACAGAATAAACCTTGTTCTTAAGTGTTCCCCACAAAAATGAATCACATATGTTCAAGTCCGGTGATCGAACAGGCCATTTCTCCGGTGCGTCCACTCCTCTGCCAATTCATCGGTTTGGAAATTGCACATGAAGGTAGTTTTTAACATTTAATCCAAAGTGGGGTGGAGCACCGTCATATAGAATCCACATTCTACATCTGAAATCCAAGGGTAAGTCCTCAAGCAACACTGGTAATGTTTCTTAAAGAAAGTGCAAGTGGATCTCAGCAATCAAATTATTTGGTAGAAAAACAGGACCTATTAGATTTGATCCTATTATACCGGTCCAAACATTTATTCTAATTTCATGTTGAAAGTGTCGTGGTCTTATAGCGTGTAGATTTTCTTCAGCGTAGATATGTTCTTGATGTAAGTTAGTTATGCCTCCTTTTGTAAAACACGCTTCGTCAGTAAAAATAATTTTATTTTTAAAATTTATATCAGTGTTTCTTCTTTCACAAATAAAATGACAAAATCTCAATTGGGCAATAGTTCTTGAACTACTTGTACATGAAAGGGATGCAGCAACTGTTCTTTCAAACTTTATGTGGTATATTTTGAAACCCCAACTGGCGTCCAAGACAATATACTTTCTCCGATATTCCGCAATAGTATCCAAGATTTGTTCTTCCACTTGTGGCTTGCAAATTTGTCTAGGAGTCCCCAATTGACTGTACTTGACTTTAAACTTTCCGTTTCGAAGCCGTCTCTCAATCCTACCAAAAGTTTTAAAATTTTGTACCCGTCGATTTGGGAGTCTTTCTTAGTAAACCGTAACACTTCTTCTAGAATTTCCTTCGCAGAGTCTTAGTACTAGCAACATATCTGTTTGTTCTTCAAATGTGTATGTTTCCGCCATTCTTGTATTTACCAAATATGAGAGACAAATAACAAAACAATAAATGCTATTTATGATATACGTGTTAAAAGTAACATTTTATTTTATGAGTGAAGATGATTAAAAATGAGCATAGCGTGTTTTAACTATTAACTAACTTCCATAACGAACATATTATCAACACTGAAGGAAATTCACCCGCTATAAGACCAAGACAATTTCAACATGAAATTAGAATAAATGTTTGGGCCGGTATAATAGAATCAAATCTAATAGATCCTATTGTTCTACCAAGTAATTTAATTACAGAGAGCTATTTGCACTTTCTTCAAGAAAAAATACCAGTGTTGCATGAGGACTTACTCTTGGATAAATGAATATTGTTGATAAATAATAAGTCATCAGCTTTAGCTTTATGTGTTTTTCTCGGAAATCGTTGCTCCAAGCAACTTCAATAAGGTATACCTTTCTTAACTAGAAAAGGCAGGGATTTTTCTAGTCCAAAATCGTATACAGGGTGGAACAAAAAAGTTGTAACGGTTTAAATTGTTCGTAATCGTCGCCGGTGGCGCCCTCTAGAAGATATACCAAATTGGACAATAAAATTGAATTTGCCATCCCAATAAACCCCTGGATACATAATTTTGTGAAATTAACGTGAAACAGTCGAACGTTATTAAAGAAAACACGATTTATATTTTAACCTTTGACACCCTGTAGCTCTGTGATTATCAACTAAGGCACTTGGACTAAGGCAAGTTTAGTTAAATCGACATATTATCAGCTGTACTTTATCTGGCGAAACGCTGTCCCAATCTTTTAGGGACACCCTGTATATACAATGTTTTTTTATTTTAAGCTGAAATATAAATATCGGGAATTCCGATTAAACGGTAAAAGAGAATACATTTGCAACAGCTTCTCACATTGCATAAAATAGTTTACAGCTACTAAAATAAATATAAATTTTCCCTACCAGTGAGATTCTTTAGTAGTTTCATTTTTCCGCACTTACAGTACAGTACAGAAAAGTGTAACTTAGCGCACGAAAATGCAGCGTGCGCAAAGTACTACTTTGCACACGTTCGTAGGAAAAAGTGTTTTACCAGTTAAATTAAAAGATACAATCATCAAAAAGTAGGTAACTACTTAAACAGAAACACACAAAACTTAAAATAAATGTGATCTAAATGCCTAATTTTTTAGCGGCACAATATTTATTTCTCTTACCGAGTACGTTGAGATGGCACGAGCTAGATGCTTGACCTGAAGCGTTTCGAGCGGTGCAGGTCCATCTTCCCGTATCGTGGGCAGTCACGGGAGCCACATCGACACAATGGAATCCTCCCTCATTTACAAATCTATATCTCTCTCCTTCATTCACCCTCTCCTCGTTTCTATACCATTCAATCTAGAAAAATATACTCGTAATGAAATAAATAATATAGTATAAGTGAAGTAATTGCTTGAGACTGAAATTTGTCCCGTAAAGATAAAAAAATTAGTTTCTTTAAATTCTATACTGAATACATATAACATGTTTTATTTAAAATTAATCTTACTGTAATAGTGGAAATATAATTGCTGTATTTATATTATCTAATTTTTTTATTTGAATAACACAAAAACCCTCCAGTAATAAATTTTTATGTAATCTTCACTTGTCACTCAACAACTTTGCTGATAATTTGGAATAACTAAATATTTGTAGATAATATCAAAATCATTTTTGAAAGAACTAATTACTGTTTAGCCACTTCATATTTAGTTATTGTTAATGATAAATTAGAGACAACTAACCGTGTAAAAGTAATTATTTGTATCTAGGTATGTAGTTTTCAGATTTTTTTCATTCAGTAGGTATTGCTATAGTAATTTACCTATTATTCTTTAGCATTATTTTGTTTGCAATCTACTTTATCGTATACTTTTGCTAATTAACGCGTGTCCTCAATAAAGTTTCTAATTTTTATTACTCGAATATTTATTTGTATCTTAATAAAAAGTGACCACGATTCCGACATTCTGAAAATATTATAAACATCAGCATACAGCCAATATAAACATTTCAGTAAAAGCATATTCATTTTTATTAGAATAGTGTATTATACAAGGTGTTAAAAAAAGAGTGTAAAATATTTAAGGAGGTAATAGTATGAACCAAAACAAGCAGAAAAGTCTCAATAAACATGGGAAATAGTTTAGTGAAATAAACAATACGTATTTGACAGTTGTTCTCAGTGCACAAGTTTTCTTTCGCTATGGCTGGTTACTCTAACACAGAATTAACAGACATGCATTTCATGTATGGTTGTGCTAATGGGAACGCCACCGAAGCGCGACGTCTTTATGTTGACGCTTATCCAAATCGCCAGATTCCTTCACAACGCATGTTTGGAAGAATTCACCAAAGATTGCGTGATACCGGTTCCTTGAGCAAACAGTGCCATTTATTCGGAAGACCAAGGTCGGTATCCACTCCTAGAGCAGAAGAAGAAATTCTAGCACTGGTAGAGCAGAATCCAGGTACGAGTGTGCGGAGAATATCAGTGGAGGTAGGAATTAGTGGTCTTCTTGTTTGAAGAATCCAATAAATGATCATCAATCATGTTTGGTTTTTTGCCGCTGGTTTCTACGTCATGATGCTGAAGACCCTCGCTTTCTTGCAAACATTCTTTTTACTGATGAGGCCGGGTTCACAAGAAATGGAGTGTTTAATTTTCACAATACGCATATTTGGGTCGACAAAAATCCTCATGATCTAATAGAATCTGGACATCAGGCACGTTTTTCATTAAACATTTGGATGGGTATTGTAGGTGACAGGTTTATAAGTCCTGTTGTTTTACCAAACCGATTAACAGGCGCTGCTTACCTCAACTTTCTACAGAACACACTGCATGAGTTTTTGGAAGACATTCCTTTGAATCAGAGGCAACAAATATGTTTCCAGCATGATGGTGCTCCAGCTCATTTTTCCATGGCCGTTAGAGAGCATTTACACCAAACGTTTCCACATAGATGGGTAGGAAGGGCCGGACCTGTTTTATGGCCTCCAAGATCGCCTGATCTGAACCCTCTAGATTTCTTTGTTTGGGAATATTTGAAGACAATAGTGTATGGTACTCCTGTAAATAGCCTGGAAGAGCTGCAGCTACGGATTAATCAAAAGTGTCAAGAAATCCAAACCAAGGAAAGTGTTTTCGAAAGAGTTCGAATATCATTGAGGCGAAGATGTCGTGCCTGCTTGGAAATGGACGGAGAGCACTTTGAACATCTTCTGTAACTTTGTTTTTTTGTTTGTTAAAAGCATCCTTAGTCTGTTTATTCCTAATCAAATAAAATGTTTGAAAAACGAATAGTGGTCCATATCTCCGCAACCGTTACTTTGCGGACCCATGTTTATGAAGACTTTTCTGCTTATTTTGGTTCATACTATTACCTCCTGAAATATTTTACACGCTTTTTTTAACACCCTGTATATGATTTACTTCCAAAACAAATTTATCAATATTTTTATGGTTTAAAATCAAAAATAATAATACATTGCATGCAGGATTAAAAATATTTTTAACTAAAAAAAGAACTAGCATGATTTTATGTCCTCATCATAAAAATAAAAATACAATAATACAAGGTATTTTGTCAATAATAAAGCAATTAAATATATTTAAGTCTGTTATAAACAAAACTATATTAACTTTCTTTTTTCAGCGCCAATTTTGTTACAGTATATTATTTTAATAGAATCAATGATATATACAGTATGTTCTGTTTTTCAGGTTAATACCTCTGGAAATATGAGAAGGCTGTGGAATTTCCCCAAGCCAATAGTTTTATTAAATAAATATATGTTTAATTTTGAGTTATATTCTCTAAAAAGGACATAACCCACAATTGCTTTTAATAAATGAAGCCTATTAGAAAAACAGCTTTGTTCCAACATTTGGCATAAGCACGATTTTTTTATTAATTTTGTTAACACAATATCAAATAAATTATCATTAAATAGAGTACAGTTCTTCAAAATTATCCATGTTTATAATCATTATATTACTGCAATTATTTATGAAAAACACCTAACAAATTTGAAAATATAATTATTATTAATATATCACTGACAAGAAATGTCAATTTTTATACGAATTGTATACGAGGTGTGGCAATTAACTTCCGGGAATTTAGTTATAACTCGGAAACTGGCAACACTGCATCGTTGGTCAACGTTTTTATAGAGAGGGTGGACCTTCCTTTTAGTTTCAGTCCAAGGTTGAAGTCGATAGCACGTTTGGTTTTTGTTTTATGTGTATTTTTTGGATGTAACTTTTTTAGTGGCGTCGTGAAAATAAGTGACTCAAATTACAAACAACGTGTTGTGATTCAATTTTTAGTAAAATCTGGCGAAACACCCTCGGAAATCCTTCGAAAATTGCAGGTGGTGTATGGAGACGAGTGCATGTCGAAAACACGCGTGTTTGAATGGGCAAAACGCTTCAAGGAGGGGCGTGAATCGGTAGAAGATGATCCACTTGAAGGAGCTCCAGTCACCTCTCGTACGGACGAGAATGTTGATCGTTTGCGTGCACTGATCACGTCGGACCGACGCCTAAGCATTCGTGCGTTGTCTGACGAGTTAAACGTCAACAAAGAAACCGTTCGGAAGATGTTACACAAAAATTTGAATATGCAAAAGATTTGCTCAAAGATGGTGGCAAAAGTTATCAGTCGTGAACAGAGAGACATGCAAAAATCGATATGCGAGGATTTGTTGTCCCGCATTCGGAGCGACGGTAGAGACTAGATGAGTCGGGTAGTCATTGGAAATGAGACCTGGATATTGGAATATGACCCGGAGACCCGCAAACAAAGTCAGCAGTGGGTGGAGAGCGGCCAACGAAAGCGAGGATGTCCAAGACTGAAGGCAATATTGATCGTTTTTTTTTCGATATCTACGGCATCATTCATCGTGAATATGTTCCTGTCGGCCAGACAGTGATTGGACAGTTCTATGTTGGCGTCCTGGAACGGCTGCGAGCCCGTGTTTTCCGTGTGCGACCCGAACTGGCTGGATCTTGCACCACGACAACGCGTCAGACCATTCTTCGTTCATTGTGCAAGGTTTTTTTTTTTTTCATAAAAAAGGCATTCCAAAGTTGACGCACCCACCCTATAGCCCCGATATTGCCCCCTGCGATTTTTTTTATACCCCAAGATGAAGTCGCACCTCTAGAGAACTCATCATAGCGGCGTACAGGAGGTCAAAGAAGCTGTAACCGTGGTGCTGAACGGGTTAACTGCGGAGGATTACTAAGGGTGCACTTTTATAAAAACTCCGCAAAGAGTTGCGAAATACTTATAAACTCCCAGATGCATCCATTTACACTGGCTATTGTTTGAGCAGAACGTCTACCACCTTCCTCGCTGACAGTGGAGCGGATAGGATGGCAGTCAACTAGTGTAGCTGAAGGTTATATCGAAGAAAGCATCGTGAATAAGCTGACATTTTCAGTATATTTCATCAGCAAGAACTGGTGGCACCACAATATCATTCAGGAATGCAAACAGAAAGTTATAGTGGTTTTTAGGAAGAACAAGTAGAGTTGAATAAATTTCGTGTTGTTTACTTTTCAAATTTGAATAATTGTACTCTTAATATATACAGGATACAGGTGCATGTAAGGGCTCTCAGCATATTTCAAATCAACCAATAATCCCTATTATACAAAGTTGCACACAGGCGGAGTTACAGACCTTTAATGTGGGGCCAAATATTTCGAAAAATATGAATTTCTCAGAATTAGTTTAACTTGAAATTAGGTTTATTATTGGTCTGCTTTGACTATGAGTTGAAATAAATTGAAACACTACAAGGTCTTCACTGAGGGTGAATCACCCCTAAAATATTACCAAACTATTATTTCCAATGATTGATTTTAAAAATAATAATATCACACGAAGAATTTAATATAAAATTAAATTTTAAAATCTTCAAACATTATTATCTTGAAATATTTGTTATGTAACACCATAATTTTTCATGATGTATGTATGTAGAATGACACGCTCTTTCAAATGGCATGGTCAAAATTGGGGGTTGCTATTTAAAAGAATTGTCTTTGACGTCATATCTCGAACAACGATGACGTAACAAATATGGGTCGTATGTCAAAAAGTGTCTTTTTAAAAAACAACATCGACGTGTCAGGGGATTTTTTCGAAAACTTCTCAATTTCAAAAACAATGAATTTATTCGTTATTTTTCAAAAGCACTGTATAGTAAAGTGACATTTCAATGTGGTAAAGTGCCACTTATAGTAAAAGATTTTGAATTTAGTAAATTAGCATATTATTAGTCAAAATGTAAAGAATGTTTTTATGTAACTTTCGCCACTTTTTATTTCAAGTATTGATTTATTTCATAAATTAATTTGTCTTAACCAGAAATACAGATTTGCAAGCCCTATGTGCAAACAGAATCATTAATAAAAAAGATACAAAGGTGAACCACACTTTATATTAGGTAAGTCTACCTTTCTGAAATTTAAATGATAAACTATAATTCCCAATTAAAAATAAAATATCACTTTTTTATTTGATCTAAAATTAAAATTAATTATCGAATACCTTTTTAAGACCGACTTCTAATCAGTGGAGAAAGTTAAAACAGATATCAACTTGACTGTGATTTATTTATTACATCGGTAATGAAATTTATGTCAGTTTTTAATAATTTCTGCTTTCGTCACATCTTTTTAAATAAGTAAAACTTTCAATCTGCTCGAGCCTTTTAGGCAATTACCATTAAGATGTCTTAAATAATTTTAGACAAGCAGAGGACAGTACAAATTACTTTCACTGCTGCTGAAGTTATTTATACGATCAGGTCATTTGTATTGTGCAGGAAGTTACTGAATCACCTTGCAAAAAAACGTAGTTTGTGTTTCGGTAGGTATTTTGTTTTATCTGCCGAAGCATGTGCCAGCAGTATTTTAAATAGTGACATAATTTCTCCTAAATTTAGGACCCCCTCTCTAGTGGAAATAGCATTTGTGCTCTTGTGATTATTATTAATTAGAACCAGCAAATTAACGTTCTGGTTCTAAATTTAATTTTCTTTAGTTGAGATAAATTAAACATAAGCTCAGAGCAAAATAGATCGTAGTGTCAGGAATTAGATAAAAGGAGTACGCATTTCAGTAGGTGATATTTAAATATTGCATTATTTCTAATCTTTCCTTCACATACCAAATAAATTAATTGATATTTGTACTTATGAATAAGCAAAGCATTAAAATTCTTCTATTTTGAGTTTCTTAATTCTTTTAACCTGTTATGCAAGATCAGTAAGAACATTTATAAAAAAATCATTCAAGCAATTAATCAGTCAGTCAGTCCTTCAGTATTTAGAATAGTTTTATTATTACTCAAATAATATGAATAAATAGATTATACAGTGTGGAAGAAAGGTATGGAATAAATTCATTATTTTTAAAACAACGAAGTTTCATGAAATTTCCTCGGATACGTCGAGTTTCCTTTTTAAAAAAACTCTTTTTTTCTATACCAACGCATCTCCAACGTTCATTGGTTTTCGCGTGATGACGTCATCACGCGAAAACGAATGAACATCGGAAATGCGTTGGTATAGAAAAAAGTATTTTTAAAATCCACCTGTCCGAGGAAATTTCATGAAACTCGTAGTTTTAGAAATAATGAATTTATTCCATACCTTTCTTCCACACTGTATATCCACGGATTTTTTCCCGAAAAGGAAACCAGCTGCTAATTTAGATTTTTGTTTTTTATAAAAAAAAATCTCGGCACATGAATCATATTACCATTACCTTATAAACTTTATTGTTTCATGTATTATCGTAAAAAAATCCATATTATTTAAATGTGACTCTGAGGTGACCAAGGTCCATATCCAATTATTGACATACGTCACTGGTGAAGGGATACAATAGTGATTTATGTACCAAGATAGATACAAAGATGATTATGCCTGCATGCGGCAGTTTGCTTCCGAGGGCCGTTTAGATCCAAGGAAAGCAAGTCGCTTAAGGGCATAATCATTCTAGTATCTCTTATGGTGCATACAACGTTTTCTATTTCACATCACTGAAATAAAAACTACTACAGGTCATAGTTTTAACGTTTCTTGATTTGTTGTTATAACTGATGCTAGATATTTTCAAAACATATTATCCATAATAATCCAAGCGTCATTATTTTCGGGTTCTCAAGGCAGCGGGTGTGGAAAGATGTATTTCTCCCCCTGTTATGGCAGTGGGCATTATGAATGTCCGGAGTCATATGGTTATGTTTATATATCTCGTATACTAAGTATTATAACTAAATTATAAGGAATTGAAATATAAAATATGAATTTTTTCACGCCCGCTGCTATTATGACCCGACAATAATGACATAAGTTGCTATGGATATATTTGAAAATATCTAGCATCAGTGATAACCACAAATCAAGAAACGTTGATGTTATGACCTTTTATAATTTTTATTTCGTATGAAGTGAAATATAAAACATTTTATACACCACGGGGAATACTAGAATGATTATGCCCTTAGGCCACGTGCAACCTGTCGCCTGCGGGCATAATCATCCCTATATCTCCCTTGATACATAAATAACTATTTCTGAAATCCTGAAATCGTTTGGAAATGTGTACCTACTTATTTGTTCTAATTTCAGACCTCAAAATACAGTATTCTTTGCACTTCGTTGCTAAGCAATCACCAAACAGTACGTGAAAGTTATTTTTCCGGTCTCGGCCGGGATAGTATCGTACCGTTTTTTGTCTATGTTTTATACAATAAATACCCGTAAATGCATGCAGTCAAACCAATAAAAAATTCATTATTTAGCAAATACAATACACAATTTATTGAACGTATTCCACATATTAACCATTTATTATTAACTATTTGCTTATATTTATAATTATGTTGCAGTTTGTACAATTACTAAACACTGACTGATCTTTACCCTATAAGTTGACGAGATTATTGCTGTTAATTAAATATATCTTTTTCGGTAATATTATTACTATTAGCAAATTTATAGTTTGTATCTACCCCCTCTAAATATTTTATCGGTTTTGTCTACTTTGTTTGGAAATCTCTTCGCCAATGTTTCAAGATATTCATTTTCCATATCAATTTAATGCAATTAAATCTGCGCCAGCATTAACCAAAACGGTCGCAGAGGATCGATAAAAACAATATCCTGTGTACCTGTATTTATCTGGATATGACAAATTTAAAAATTTTGCGACAATTTGAGGCATTTTACCAAACTGATCTATTCCCACTAGTTGCCTGCAATATTTCCTATTTGAATATTTAAAGAAAAAGCGGCACCAGTAACAATTTTCTGGGCGGTATGATCGTTTTTTCGTTTCATTATCTGCTCCCGTATTCTGATTATAAGAATTCGTCTCGTTTCGAGTGCTTTGACAGTGCAGTGGCCTTTATTTATATTTGAAATAAAGGTCACTAGATTGTCAAAATACTCGATACGAGACGAATTCCAGTAATCAGAATCCGGGGGTTGATACAGTTCCTCCTGGCAACATGCATAAGCTACACCAAATATTAAGACAATCTTAAAAGGGAAAACTACTATTATGTAGATATTTTAAAATTTTTACGTCTAAACGTACTTTATTCATTAAGTATAGATTTATAGGAATGCTTGTAAAACCAATGGTATATATTATATGCAGCTTGCTTGAGTAATAAAGGTTTGAAGTTATTTATTTGACTAAACTTTTGACTTCTTTGGTTCATAGTTGTCACATTGACGTTTCAGGAAAACACGTAATTTCAAATATTTTGACCTACATCAATGTATTTATTTGTACTAAGTGTTGCTCTCAACATGGAGTAATTTGACCATATCTTAGATGCCTTCAACTTTGTAGATAAATCAGAAAATATGATAACATAACAAATCATAACATTTTCGGATTGGGAGGTCAAAATGTTTCAAGGAAATAAGTCTTGAAACGTTTGTAAGCAAATTCGTACTTTTACTTGCATTTATTTCGCAATGAATTTAAATTGACAGCTGCTACTAACTCTAATGGTGTCCTGCACACCTAAACATCATCCATTTTAAATAGTTTTTAATATATTTTAACACCTATAGGTATTAAAACGAATTTCACTTTTATCATAACAATGTATGAGCAGTGATTTGAAGGAAATGACTTCATAAGCAATTAGATTGTAATGCCAAAATGTTACGAATACATTAATATAAATTACTTAATTCATATTAATTAATTAATATTGCTTGCGATTTGTAAAAAAATAGTATATGCACCGCACAATGCTTGTTGGCCAATTTGCGTTGTTCTCCGGGAATGTATTGCTTTTACTACTAGGTATACGATATAGTAGTGTAACACGATGTTACCCTTTTCATCAACTCCTTTCATTGGTAATTGGTTACGTCAATTGTTAGCAATAAGCAGATAGAAAGATATGGACGTCTGGCCAGCTCGAAGTATCAATTTAACCATTATGGATTATTAATTGTGTAATATAGAGATAGTATTAGCAAAATTTCATTAGATAAGATACAAAACTGTTACGGAAGATTTAAAAAACGGTTAGAAATATTCATAGGCTACGCAGAGTAGCGTGGCGTAGCCTACTCTAGAATGACGTTTTAATATTCTATTAGTTTTGTTTGTCAGGAGAAATTTTGATATTGGAAGTTATATGAAAGCAACCGGCTCTTTAAAGAAACAATCAGTTATGCTAAACAATCAAGAACGTTCAATGAACAAGATATAATTACATGTTTAATGGAAGCTCCAGATGAAATATACTTAATGGCACAGGTAATCAATATATATAGTATTAAAATCTTGTTCTTTATAATATAAGGCAATGTAATTATTGTAGGTGGTTTTAGTAATTGGAATTGCCGGTGCGTGTAGAACTGACGATCTAACGAAAATAACGATTGATAATGTGGTGGACAAAGGCGACATCCTAATAATATATGTACCAGATACAAAATATAATAAGCAACGAACATTACTAAAATAGAATTGTTTTTAGAAGGTGAAGTAGGCAATAAAACGTTGGCGAAACCCGAGATATACCTCTAAGTCCTTTCCACATGCTCAGGTACGACTAACGTATTACCTGCACTAGAGAAGGATGGCTAATAAGATGTACTTCTTGTCGAAAACAGACGGTTGAACAGAACCGAAGTTGAATAGTTGGAATGTGTGATCATTCTATTGAGTTGTGTTGATTCTTCTGTTGTGGTGTGTTTGTGATACAGTTTTAATGAAATATGAATGAATATATCCAACATTTTTACTATTATTTATTATGCCGACCCTGGCAATTTACATCTAGATATAATTGAGTACCGACATACCTGCACTACTCTAATCTTTCCACCGCAGATGCATTCCTAAAGACGTCTTTCCTAGCATAAATGGGCTGGCCCGCCAGCTACCACCTAGTTATATCTATCATCAGCAGGTATAACTTAAAATGAAATAAATGTATACATTTTATCTCACCAACGTTTTATTGCCCACTTCAAAAAAACACAAAAAAATTGTATTTACAAAGAAACCGGAGGATGAAAGCACCGGTATGGAAGCTTTACTTATCAGAGAACCTGCAGAAGTCACAAATCATTATTTATTTTCATCTAGTGTTTCAGAACAAATTCAGGTATCGGTATTTGCTTTCATAATTATTGTACTATTCATAACCCTGTATTCAATACTAATATTATCAAAGAACTTCTGCAACTTCTTTCTGCAAATTAATTACTGTTATATAAAAAGTTTTAAAGTATATTATTTTTTTCTTATGTAGAATAAAAAATGTTGTATGCACCACGGCGAGAAAGTGATTTTCCGGTCTCCCAGAAGTGGCCAAACTCAAATTTGTCTATTTCTTTTGTCAGTTCGGAAAACGTTCATTTTCCCGCCTAGATATACAAACTACTATTACTTGGTCTGAGTCACTCACCGTCAACTCGGAACTGCTATTAATCTCGACAAGAAATCTAGTTCGCGTGCCAACTTTGACGGATAAGTCGTTCAGTCGTCTGAGGAATGCCGGAGGTTCGTCTTCATCGCCGGAAGCCGTGAGGCGACCTCCCACCCGCAGCTCCACGTCTCTGGACACGGTGCCAGTGGGAGACTTTGCGGTGACGGTGTACAATCCGGCGTCCTCCTTCTGGACATTGTCTAAAGCTAACTGGATCGTATTTCCAGTTACTTTCAGTCTTCGTCTTTTGTCCGGAACGATAGGCGCTCCTCCATCTTTGGACCTGAAACCAAAACAATAGTTTATTTTGGGATTGAGTAATAATATAAATATCAATCGTTGTTGATTGGACAGGCCTTTAACCTTACATTAAATAATATACTCTCGTCCAGAATTCAGACGTCTTACGTCACGGCTGACGTTACACATTTGTTTTTATTGTTAACGTAATTTTCGATATTTGGTCGCGTTAAAAACAATCATTTTTTGCAATTTAGTGCAATATATAATGCAAACTTTTAGTGTAGTATATAGTTTTATTAATATCAGTTGCAGTTTCTTAAATATTTTGATGAAAATATAATGAATTATTTATTTGTTCGTATGACGTAAGTCGTCTGAATTCTTGTCGCGAGTATATATTGCTTCTTTCCTGTTCTAAATAAAGCACTTATTTTTCTTATTAACACAATTTGATGATTCACAAGAAACCCTGATTTGACTCTAATGAACTTCTTCCTATGTTAATTCTGCATGACAAAGTGCCTAATGATTGAAATGACCTGAGAGAGATAATGTTGATCACAATTAGAATTCTTCAATAGTATGCGATATGTTCAGCATTTCTATAGTATAATATGTTTTGCTAATAGTATTCGAAGGTGTTTTTAAGGTTCCTTGACTTTGTCTATTTGGCAGGAAAGAAATTAAAATAAAAAATTTATATCATGATTAAAGTAGAACTAATCTATAGATTCAACAAATCATGGTAGATTATCCGTTAACTTTGAAGCAATTTTTGTTAAAATCGTTGCTTCGATTCTTTAAACATGCTTAAACAACAACAAATTTAGATCTTAATATGTGCCTATTATTACTTATGATAGATACAATACAATTACACTGAAAAAAAAGTAACTGCAACAGTTGCAATGAAGTTGCTTTTCAGACTAGCTTAGGGGAGACGCGGGCAGCCAGAATCATTTTATTTTAACCCTAGATTTTAAATTTATTTACCATGCAATTGCAACTGTTTTTAAGTTACTGTTAGATCAGTAAGGATTGTTTTTAATTCATTAAAGTAATGATATTTTTAATAACAAATATTAAAAATAATTTAGAATTTAAAATATGCATTTATCACCTTGATTGAAGGAATCGACCTGGGCAAAGTTAACCAAGACATTGAAAACTTGAAATATATATTTGAAACATTTTAAAATACAACCATTTTTAAAACTCAAATCAAAATTAACATTAAACATTTATTAAAACCGTCTAGTACCAAATAATATAAGCTTTGGTCGCGCTAACGAAATTTTATATAATTTATGTTGGGGCTGATGCTCCTATGTAATTTTCCCTTTTCGGGCTAGTTGTTACTAGCCATATCCATAATAAAAACTACTGTTGCACTAACTAATTTTATTCAGTTATAAACAAGAGGTAAACACTGAGGTGCACAAATTGAACTTGTATATAAATGTTTATGGTTCCTTGTCTGATGTTAATATGTTTTGTATTGATAACTGTCTACGACTATGTAATACATGCTGGTTGAGACCTACTTAAAGACTAAATTTACAAAAATGTTAAACTAATACTAGGGCACCCTTCCCTAAAAATGGGATAAGAAGGTAGGGAGCCACTTGACACATATTCAGCCGTAAGGCAAGGGATAAATTATCTTACTCAAATCAAGAATTATCAGATATCGTGTGAGGGTGTATGTGTATCATACATGTCAATATCCCAAAACATTGCACGTCATGAGCGCCGATGAAATTGAACAGATGTCAAGTAGCTTATTTATATTGTTTCGTTAGTTTCAAGCTCAGCAGAGTTTCAAGAAACATTGCGCGGTGACATCTTTGATAGAGCTGTTATTCCTTCACAATAGATTCAGTTCCAAAATTTTCTGTTTTCTTTTTTTTTGTAAGCATTAGATCTGATGAAATCAGTCGTGATAAATTATGTTTGCAAAACTATACAAGGGGGCCAGAATATGAGTGCCGTCATTTTAAGAGCTTATTTATGTGACCAAAAGCAAGAAAAAAACTCTTACACAAAATGAATATTAGAAATGAATAGTTTGTCTACAAGAGTACATTTCAAAAATAAAAATACAAGAATAATATGCAAAACTATGTTAACAATTCAGGTTAAGTAAAAGCTTCTTTTAACGTAACATACAAACAATTTTTTCTGCGATTCATTATTCTCTAGTTTTTCTTTGATATTTGTAAGTGTGCATAAACAAAAATGTAATAATTTAAAATAGCCATGACCAACTACATAACATGTCAATTTATGGCGATTCTAGGCAAAACTCGGGCTAGGAGACGTTTGTATGGTAAACGATTCTTGCAAGCAACAGAAATCATTTTGAACACTTGTAACTATTATTTTGTGTTGTGTAAAGAGCTCTAAGGAATCTGTTTACAGTAAGTACCTATGTTTCGGTGCATCTATTTGTAATTAGTACGTACAAATACGTAACAATCCTAATATCGTATGTGAGCAACATTCTTACATATTCAAGATCTGTTTGCTGACATAACTCTGATGCCGTTGGTTAGAGAAAAAAATTGTTAAGGTCGCCGTATTTCTCGGCGTCAAATGACCAAATTTGTGGTGTTTTTTAGGTACTGGAATCTCGAAAAGTAAAACACGTAGAGCAAAAGTAATATCAAAAATAAAATTATTGACGTTTTGTTTATACACTTTTACTATTTAAATTCTCCTCAAATAATATAATAACTTTTAAAATTCATTTATATGACACACATTATTTCGCTATTCTAACCCCACATTTTAACAATTATTTTCACATACTCATAAACAAAAGTGAACAATATTATATGCAAAACTATGTAAGCTTATGTTATAACAATGTTTGCATCTATAGTTGAATTTAAAAAAACATGTATTTTGAAAGATTTCAGTACCTAAAAGTTTGTTGGATAGATCGGTTTGTGACGTTATATATTGATTTTACTTCGATACCTTTGATATTCGCAGGTGGCATGAGATAACATTCTTGTTATTTACTAAACTCTATATTATTCAGTTCATAAATGTCTAAAATTACTTGTATTTGTAGAAAACATTATTTCAAGAATACGGCGCCCTTAAGTCAAATGTGTTCTGTTTGGTACAATTTATCATACAGCAAAATTAAGGCACTCATATTCCGGACACCTTGTATAAGCTCCACTATTTTACCATTTATTTTTTTATGAAATTTTAAATTGGTTCTAATTTATTCTAGACATACGTTATGCAACATGTTTTCTATTCAAAATTGTATGCTCTTCGTTGAGTTGAAGTTTAGTGTCCAAGACGTAATAATTTTTAATGTCTGCACATTTGGTCGTCTTAATAATTCTAAACAAAATTTTCATATCGCATACGATAATGCATACCCGTACTTACAATCTAACTTGAAGTGTATGTATCCCTTTAACTTGTATAAACTATTCTACTATGTTATACCATTAAAATCGTGATGTATTTGAATATGGAATGGGCATTTGTATAGACTTTTCAGCAATTTATTAACACATTTATACAGTCTGTTTGTTTATCCTGTGTTAGGCTACCTTGATATTGGGCCAGTCAAAATTAAAGAGCGTAATTTTAGATATCCGGATAACCTACATTTTTAAGAGTAAAAACAGGTGTCGATATTTTTATCGATGATGCTAGCGTAATGTTTCAGCGTTAAAAGGCACGTCAGTTTCTAGTGAGCGTTGACGTTGACGTTAGAAGTTAATTATTATTTCATAATAACCAGAGTAGTCAAGTGAAACATATTGGTTTAAGTGGAATGGCAACATAATGTAATATTTTATATTTTCACGCTTTTCTCACTCACAATTAATCCTTATGGTTTTATCTTGATATATATTATATAAAACTTTAGTATAACAGATATAATAGTTATTAATTATATAAGTCTTTGATCCACGAGAAAAATGGATACTCGAGGCGCAGCCATTATTTCGAGAGGATTAATTTGCCGAATGTAATTCAACGTTTTATCTACGCCGACTACGGCCAAAACCGGTCAATTAGGATAATGAAAATCATGTGAGAGCAGGTGAAAAATTATGGTTCTGAAAAAAGGAAATCTTGAATCGTTTCTATGACATACGTTTGATTATTTTTCACAGAAAATGAATAAAAATACTGAGAATTGCTTCATTCCGGCTGAACTCCAGTAAGAAGCCCAAGAAGCAACATTACCTCTGTTACCAGCGAAAAGCTAAAGTATGTACGAGAAGGAATTGGTGAAATTAGATAACTGGTGAAAGAAGGGACATAGGAGAAGGAGCAATTACAGAAGAGGTGCTACTATCCTACTTTTTCATTGTGGAGAAATGGTTTGCTGCCTCTTCGATGTGAACAAATATTCCCAGCTAAAATCAATGTTGAAAGTGCACAAAGGTATTGATATTTCAAAGTATGGTAAACTTACTTCATATTTGAAAATAGTATCAAGAAATTATAAACCTAAGACGGCACAGATACTGGAGAAACTAAATCGAAGAATTTTTGAAAAAACACTAGATGAGGAATATTTACAAGTTAGGGTAGAAAATAAACGATTTTAATATTTCAATTTATACATTCAGTGTTTTATTTTGAACTCCTTAGATGTTCCAACGATCACGGGAGTCGCAGGTGCTTATTGATGCAATGAATTAATCTTTTTGGATATCAACTATGTCCAAGACAAAGGTGGTCGTACTTATACGTACTCATTCCGAATACAAAAGCAAATATTTCAACAAGTTTCATAATCATGGAAGTTTTCAGTCAATGCTGTAGAAATGTACATCAATTTTTGACAAAAAAATGCCGTATGCAGATTTTTCTTGCGATATTTGGCTGTAAAACACAACATGTAGGCATCAACTGAATTTCTAAAACGTTTACAAAACTCTCTGCATTACTTGGTCTCCCTGATCCAAAAAGTTTTACCGGATATGGAATAAGGCGTTCTTCGCCAATATTACTGGCCAATGCTGGGGGTGATATTACCACTGTGAAACGTGAAACGTCATAGTGGTTAGAAATCGACTACGGCAGCGGAAAGTTATATTCAAGATTCATTGTCCAGCAAAATGGTAATTGCTGAAAAAATCCAGGTCCTACCTGACGATGTTGTGGGTCCCTCCAGCCCTTCAGAAACTCCTTGTGAGTGAATTTAAATAATCTCGGTCAAATTGACAAGATCGTTCTTGAGATATATGTTAATGATAATAATAAAAATTCTAAATAAAATGTTAAAATCCACGGAAAACGGACATATTAAACTTTCCTAATATATAGTGGTCGTGGATAAAAAATAGTTCTGTAGGAAGCGAGGGTCGACTAGTTAATTTTACCCTACCTTTTATTTTGCCAATTCTGATCTTAAAATAAATTTATAAGTCAAGGATATATAAAAGTAAATAGTTATATTGCAATTGTCATTACTAATTATAGACTGGAAAACCGCCAATCGGTAACTTGTTTAGACAACAAAATCTCGGACGTTTCCATCTATGTTTATTTGAAAAAGTGAAATAATTCTAGAATCTTTTAAGTAGTGTAATTTATTACAGCGAATATATTTCATTATCCCTTTGAGACCGTACGGTGGTCCATTACGGTGGAAAATATTGTAGGCTATTATACTTAATACTAACAATATACATTCCAATTAGATAACTGGTAATTTCACTACTCTCCTGTAACATCTTTGGGTTCAAGCGTGTAGCGCCATCTACAAATATGCTTCTGAATTATACGTATGTATACACAGTTGAGTGGCAAAATCGCACTTCACCAAAAGTAAGTAAAACAATTTTTTTAGAAGTTTTATGTGGATAAAATATAACCCAACTAAAAAATAATGTTTTTCTACAAACATGGCAAAAATGCAATTTTTAGCACTCCTTTGTAGCATAAAAAATATTGCTTTAAGGCAATTTATGTATATGTATATATATATCAGACCATGACATCATGGATAGAAGGATAGAACAAGTCATACATGGACAATACAACAGATAATCTAAATAAATAAAGTAACGGTATTAACAACATCAATGACACAAACAATAATATTTATAAAAAATAGTCATATGACAATAGTATCATTTAAAAATTCGAGCTAAAATTATTTATAATTATGTAGTATCTTCAGCGAAAATATTCAACATATTTTCTAATGGGAACGAAATACCTACATTGTAATAGTTTTTTAGATGATGGGTGAATAATACACTTTTACAGAAAAGGATATATAATTCGCATTTAAAGGATGGATGAACAAATTCCACTACGAGCATTAACAAGTGCACTAATTACTTATTCGACAGCCTGCAAAAAGGACTGAAAACATGGTAAAAAAAAATGTACTTGCTGAACAAGTTTCAGCCTTCACATCAATAACAACTGTATAAATCGTTCTATAGAGGAAATACAGAAATAAGAAAAAAAATTACATAAAAAAAATTTTAGGTAATAAATTTTAGACAATATGAGGGGATAAAATAAAACCAAATATGACATTGTCTCTAATATGTAGGAGGATTTAAAAGAATTTCTTTGAGTATAACCTTAAATAGAGAAACTGGCTATGATTTTAAATGATCTGATAAGCCATTATACAGGGTGTCCAGAAACTCTCCTGACAAACGAAGACCAGAGATTCCTCAGATAATTTTAAGACAATTTAACCCAATTCACCTAGTCCAAAAATGCTTCCTAAGGGAACTAGAGCTCTTTGAAGATGGCGCCTTGTAAATAGTTTTTTTTAAATACCTCCAGAACGCTTCTACTTAGAAAAAAAACTGGTATGCTTGTTTAGCCTTCAGAGATGAATCGATTCCATCAATTGCGAATTTCTAGTACCGGTCATAGGCGTCCGTTTTGGGTAGGTCAACGGTTATTTTAACGCATAACTTTTTTGTCTTTAACTTTTAAGCATTTGCGACACTAGATTATTAAATTTTCAGGTATTCTAGTACTAAAAGGTACTCTTACTTTAAGTCATTAGGATACACCGTTTTCTAAAAAAATGGATTTGAAAATTTTTCGTTAATAATCTAGTGTCACAAATGCTTAAAAGTTAAATACAAAGAAGTTATGCGTTAAAATAACCGTTGACCTACCGGACGCCTATGACCGGTACTAGAAATTCGCAATTGATGGAATCGATTCATCTCTGAAGGCTAAACAAGCGTACCAGTTTTTGTTTTTCTAAGTAGAAGCGTTCTGGAGGTATTTAAACAAAACTATTTACAAGGCGCCATCTTCAAAGAGCTCTAGTTCCCTTAGGAAGCATTTTTGGACTAGGTGAATTGGGTTAAATTGTCTTAAAATTATCTGAGGAATCTCCGGTCTTCGTTTGTCAGAGAGAAAATGGCTGTTTTGTGAGGCGGTGGTGAAATCAATCCTGCTGAGATATGGAATGTTTTATGTTTTTGCTATCATTTTTGCTACCATTTGCTATCTGTCAAAGCAACAATGGAAACATCCGGAAATTGACAGCAGCCAACTAGTTTTTCCTAATAATGGGTGTAGTAAAACTGCCTCTTCCCGACGTGCAATACTATACATTTTATTTTTTAACGTTGAAACAGTTAATTTTATCAAAAAAATATAAGATAGAAAAAAGTTTCTAAATGAATCGGCTTAACCTAATTTATTTTTTTCTACGTCCTTAAGGAAGTTTTTTGAAAGTATAGTTAAAAAAACTGAAAGAGGTAGTTTATTTCAACCCTTTCCAATTATTTTCGAAAAGTGAAAATAAAAATAAAATATGTCACAAGTGTTTTTCGATGATGGTAACACTCACAAAATTTTACCATTCCCACACTTTTCATTCCTAGAAAAACAATAAAAACACTCTTTTTTCCGCCATCTTTGCAACGCGATATCTCCCTAATGGTTGATTTGTGACCCAACGTTTATATAACAACTACCTTTTATTTTCAACAAGGAATCACCCCCTGAAATTTTTCACCTTTGTTTTGAAACACCCTCTATACTAACTATAAAAGAAAATTTATCAAAATAAGTACTGTTTTATATATATTATTGTGCTTAGATGGAAACAACAGATTGATTCATTGCTTCAAGTTTTTTTTTAATATTTGAAGAAGCAGAAATAGAATGATCAACAATAATTTTCTTGCCATAAATTCAAAAATATGGATTCCAAAAATAGGAAAATGACGGTTCATTATTATTGCATAACAAAAAATATTATTATCTCTACAACCCCAAACAACTTCTGTCGAATGAGCATGCATTTAGGTTAACGTTAGAACTATTTATAGAAACTATAAACCGTTTGCTTCACACTTCCTCAAATATTTTAGAATCAGTGAAATTAATGGAAGTAAGATTGATTAAAACATATATATGCCAACAGTAGACGATTTAACTATAAAAAATATATTCACTGATAAAATAAAATTATAAATTCTTATTCATTTGATTTTAAGAATGACATTTGAATGAATTATTTGCCTCATTCAAATTTATTTCTGTAGTTGATGTTGGATGACATCCAAGTTATGGCATATTTCTCTTATTTTTTGGGTAAATTAAAGTTATCTATGAATATACTGCGTCGTACTTCTAATAAATTAAGCTGAAGTATTAAAAAATTACATATGCATGTCAAGGGATTGATGATAACTTCCTAAAGCTTTTGCAACTATTTATTCAAGTCGCTCAAAAAGAAAGTATAGAGGAAAGTATTGGAATTTAACACCAAAAATGTCAAAACTGTCAGGTATAAAATTGAATAAAAACGAACACATGAATCAATAATCGAAAAAATATTTGCGCACAAACTGCTTACGGATATATTTGTAGGATTTTTTTCTTTAAATCAACTCTTCAACTCCTTAATGCATTGTTTACATGAGCTTAATGCTAATCATTAGCACTTATAGCACAGAAAATATTCTGTGCTTATACTTACACCGTGATGTGTAAACATTTAGTAACACGTTAGTAAAATTGCAAGTGAAACTGAATAGAAAAGGATCCTATTTAATAACGACTTCTTATGTACTCCACTTCTGCTCATTACTTAGTTTAGTGTTAACACGACAGATCATTGGGACCTTATGTACTTTTTGAATATGTTTTCTTTTAAATTAAAATGAACTGATATCATACTAATACTAACCACTAACTGTACCGTGTTCACACTCAATTTCACACCAACTAGTGTGAACCTCTATTCCCACCATAAAAGTGCTTAGTGCGAGTGATTAGCACTAATTATTAGCACTAATAGTCCAGTCATTTAAGATTTTATCTGCGGAGAAATTCCTAGTAAGCCTTCCTTGTATACACTTTTATTACGGCGTTGTAACGAAGATGTGAAAAATCGACATTGATATCGTGCCGGCTAAAAAAGTCAAAAGATCACAAACATCAGTTTTTCGCAAATATCTCGCCACTTATTGCTCAGAAGTCAATAGAGGTCATTATAAAAATTGTTTGTCGTAAAATTATCTACAAAAAATGCCTCTTGCATTTTTCTGTAAAATTAACCGTTTTCGGAGTAGAGCGCTGAGAAAGCGACTATATTATGACAATGCACTCAATTCCTCACCACCTTCGAGGTAGAATGCAAGGCGCGTTTTTTTACATGGTTTCCCCCGTAGGCATAATCCATGGTATGTAATAACAGGGTTTTTTTTATTGAAAAGTGGATAATTTTTTATTTGAATACTGAAAAATACGGAAGAAACAAACTTTAGTATATATATAATTTTTGTTTGTCATTCATTGTCGATATCTTCATGCAGTTTCTATATCATTAACAATTGCTGACAAAACGTCGAATGGATTTGTTCCTATATTTAAATCGACATCTTCATCATTTTCATCATTGGTTGACTATGCGTTTAAGCATGACGGGCCGCGGCAATGTCTACAAACTTTTGAACATCTTAATCCAATTTTTTTTGCATCCACATTTGCCGCCACAATCTTTTGTACAATTACAAAAGATTGTGTTCGGTAGATCATCGGGTGCTGGTGGTAATAAAGTTATTTTTTAACTCCCAACCCCACTGTTCTTTATCAATTTCTCTTCCTAGCCAGGTTTGTATTTGATAATACACTCGATAACAATGCATTGCATATAAAATAACATGTGTCATAATAACATAACATTATGAAAACTGTTCAAGAGCATGAAACTACTAAAATAACGTCTTTAACACTCAAGAAATAATTTTCAACTGAGCTAAACACAGTCCGACAGGCAGTAGCAGGTATAAAGGGACGGGTCTCGGAACAATAAAATACGGAACACATATGCCAGTGGAGGTCGTTGGTATAATATTAGTAGATTTTACCCCAAACCTCTATAATATAAGTATATTTTTCACAAAACGCCCAAGTATAAGATAGAAGTTTTGACACTTACAAACATGAATAAAAAGCAATAGAGTTTACGCCTTGGTATACGATATACAATACCGTATGTGAGTGCATTCTAGTCGCTTTCTCAGCGCTCTACTCCGAAAATGGTTAATTTTACAGAAAAATGCAAGAGGCATTTTTTGTAGATAATTTCACGACAAACAATTCTTATAATAACCTCTATTGACCTCCGAGCAATAGGTGGCGAGATATTTGAAAAACTGATTTTCGTGACCTTTTGACCTTTAAAACTTTTTTAGCCGGCACGATATCAATGTCAATTTTTCACATCTTCATTACAACGCCGTTATAAAAGTGTATACAAAAAGCTCACTAGGAATTTTTCCGCAAATTGAGGTTTAAAATGCCTGAAATGACTGGACTATAAGCTCCTGTAAACAATGCATTAGTTTGCTGACAAAATTTAAATTTTGAAAATAGTGGTTACAGTCTTTCATGTCGTAAAAATTTACTATTCGTTCAATGTTTTCAAGCACTGTGTAAGATACATGCATTGTTTTTACGAGCTTAGTGTTAATCATTAGTACTAACTACTTGCCCTTATATCGTGACGTGTAAACCCAAAATATTAGTACTAATCGTTAGTAAAAATGCGAGTGAGAGTGAATAAGTGATTTGTTCAGAACAGAGCGGTGCGCGATGCATCTAGACCGCGACCTCACAGTACGTTGTCTACTTCAAAACCAGAAGATTCCTTAATAGACGAGTACGAGATTAGCGGGATCCGCGACGGGATGGAACCGTGACCACCTAGAGCAATTTGTTCTTTAATCTCATTTCCCATGGCTAATTGCGTATTAATATACAGGGTGTCTCTAGAAGTATATGCATAGTTCTACCAGATGTTTTTAAATTAAAATGAGTCGATTTAAATAAGCCTACCTTAGTAGATATGTTTGCTCGCTATATGACACTGAAATATCGAATTTTTAGACTTTTTTTAAGAAATTTAGTTGTTGACATAATTTATTAGGAAAAAAGTCCCATATCAAAACCATAATAAAAATCAACCATATGCGTAGAACGGTGATTTTTACGCAATTTAATGACGCTTACCGTAAGTATTAAACTAATTATAAACAATTATATTATTCTTATGGACTTATGTCAAATAAATGTTATCAATTTCAGTTTGAAATCTACAATAGGTATAATATTTACATAAATCGCTTAGAGACAAGAACACCATTCCAGAATTGATAATAGTAATTGCACTGCAAGAATATAGAATAAATTATATTGCCTACACAATGATTTCTTAATTTAAGTTTGTATATACTTAAACAGACATCGCAAATAAATGTTATTATTCTCGAATCAAAATAATCATTTTGTTCTGTGTATAGCAGTAATTAAGACTAATGGCTATTTCATGTCATATTTATTAAGAATTTGTGAATAAGTTAAGTATTCAATCTAAAATTGAATATACATATATTTTTTCAAAAAGGTCCAAAGGTGCAACAACACACACAAACATCAGTTTCTATGATATCTTGAATTGATAAAGTAGAACTTCTCAAAAAATTATAATTTTTATTTTACTCTGGCCTATAAGAAAGTTAGAAACTGTTTAGTTATTTTAAATGTAAAATTAGTTACAACTCAATGAAGAAGGAGAACTTATTAAGCACCTAAAATAACACATTAAAATATGAGAATGACATGTCATTTATCAAAGCAGTTTAAAAATATAATTTCTTTAGCTGTAACGTTACGGGACTGTAAATATAATTTTTATGTTCTCATTAGACAGCACTATTAAAAAATAATGTCCACATCTTTATCAAAAATAGATCATTTTTACATAAAGATTGTTTACAAAGTTCAAAATACAGTGGAAATCATAAAATTGTAAACGAATTGTAATTTCTAAAATATCGAAGTTGTCAATAGCGTAACGTAATTAAAATATACTCGCGTCAAGAATTCAGACGACTTACGTCATACGAACAATTGAATAATTCGTTATATTTTTATCAAAATATTTAAGAAACTGCAACTCAGAGTAATAAACCTATATACTACACTGGAACAATGTTTGTATTATATATTGCACTAAACTGCAAAAAATTGTTGCTTTTAACGCGACCAAATATCGAAAATTACGTTGACAATAAAAACAATTACCTAATGTCAACCATGACGTAGGACGTCTGAATTCTTGACGCGAGTATACATTTACACTTGAATTAGACATATATAAAATAAAAGGTATTACTAAATATACAGGATATCTCTAAAAAGTCTTTATAAAATTCTACCACATGTTCTTTCCATCAAATTAAATTATATTATGTGTTCAAATTTTACCTGGAACACTCCTCAAAAATTTGACTGGATTGTGCGATTTGTGTGAATTTTTTTGCGGGTAGAAGCCTCCTAGATGTACTTAGCAAACGTATTACGCTCACCATATTCAATGGTATGCTATGATTTTTTTTTGTAATTAATTTTTATAAAAATCATATTAGCGATTTTTCATAATTCCTATTTTGATTGATAACTTTTCTGCTAAACATTGAAGTTACTGAAATAGAAAAAAAAATATTTTGGTTCGGTCGCGTAGGCGACTATAAACAAACTAAAAAAGCTATTGACAAGACATCAATAGTGACATATTTAGGTTTTGAAGCATTTCCTCCATATTGAGTTTGAATCATTTTTGTAATATTTTTATTTAAATAGAATTAACCAATAATGAAAAAGTGACAATTAATCGTTTAACTGGCAAAAGTGATATTTGATGAAACAGGTATTATTCTTTATTGCAATTAATTACAACTGATTGTTGCTACTTTTGGCAGGTAGTTTTTCATCAGTCAATAACAGAGATGTATATTACCAAAAATGATATCCAAACTCAATATGAAGAAATGTTTCAAAATCTGAATATGTTACTATTGTCGTTTGTTTGTTATTGTTTTGTTTCTTCATAGCCGAATACATCGAACCACAGCATTTTTCCTATTTCAGCAACTTCAATGTTTTGCAAAAAGTTATTAGTGAACATAATTTTATAAAATTTGGTCTTTTCGCGTTTTTAGGAATTTGGAGATTTGTAATAAAAAAATTGCTTTTATGATTTTTATAAAAATTAATTACAGAAAAGCATAATAATAATAAAGTAATAGTATATTATTTAATGAGCGGTAATGCAGGTCATAACTCACGCAGATGAAGTTTGCAGCACAAGCCGCAGGCGAGTGCTGTAATTTATCAAGTGAGTTATGACCATTACCGCAAGTTGAATACTATACTTTATCTACGACTATAACATCTTTTTTAGGACTATTATTAGAGATTGATTTGAAAACGTCAAAATTATTTTGTTAAAATATCAAATGACATTAGTCCCCTCAATGATAATAATTGTCAATTCCGCCTACTGACAGGCGTTGGCAATTTAATAATTTTAAAATCTTTTAATTATTCATTCTTTTCCATTTGTTAAAAATTCTTTCCATTTTACACCAATGGAACGTATTTATCGACTTAAAAATTTCCAATAATTTACTGCGTACACTATTTAGATACCGAATTATCATTGTAGAAGCCCAGCGTGAGTTATAATAACTCACTATAAAAACTCGCTATTTGTTTATTGATACTATTAATTGCTCAAAAGCAGTTGAATAATTAATATATAAATTAATAGCAGTAGATAAAGTAAAGTAAATGTTTATTGACCACTCATACATACAGATACACGCACCTTTGTAGTTATAACTAGATTTAGATTCAAAGTCCTAAATTAAATCAGTAATGCACACATTAAAATCGTCACTAAAAATACAATAAAAGACACAAGTAATGCAGGTAAAATGTAAAATACACATACAAATCGTCAGTACCAAAAAAAATAAAATAAATAAATAAATAAAGCACAACTCGACAAGACTAAATCACTTATAAAATCGTCAATAGTGTAAAAACAATGACAGCAAAAATCTCTTTAAAATGGCGAAACCCTTGCAAAGACACCTGATTTAATTGTCTTTCCTTAAAATAATGTTAAAATTTATTATATAAGCTAATTGTATATTTATTATTTTTTGTTATGTTTATACGAGAGAAAGGAACCACAAGATTATCCGCATACCTGGTATCGTGTTCATGTAAATTCAAATGTTTTAATAAATTAGGTACGTTCTTATAAACTAATACCAGAAATTCCAGGATGTGTAAGCAAGGCAGCGGTAGAATCCCCAGCTTCACAAACAAATCTCTGCAAGGAACACCTCTGGAAACTGCTGAAATGAGGCGCGACACTGCTTTCTGTAAAATAAATGCCGTACAAGCGGTGCTAGAATTGCCTCATAATTGCCATATGTTAGCCTACGGTGAAATAATGAAAAATACACCGTTCTCAGGACATTATTGTCCACAACAGGACGCAACTGTCTCATCACAAATATCTATGATGCCATTGACTTGGAATATGCTGCGCGCAATATGTTTGCTAAGTACATCTAGGAGGTTCCTACTTGCAAAAAAAAATTCAAGCAAATCGCACAATTCAGTAAAATGTTACATAATGTGTTCCAGGTCAAATTTGAACACATTGTATATTACGCACACATCAAATGCACAATCTTTGCGGAAAATGTGAGGGTTAATAAATAATATAATTATCAATTATTCCATATGTTTTGAATTCACATTGAAAATGATGAGCCTTAATTGCATATGGTGTGGAAGTTAGTCACCTTTCTTCTTATGGAACACGCTTCAGCTGTTAACAAATTATTGATGTCCAAGTTTTACATCCATTTCACTTTATCTAATAATTGACAAAACCATAAAAAAACAGACGCAGTTTCCAAAACATGGAATGAAAAGCATCTGGATATATCATTTATTCTTTAAGTACTCTATGACATGGATCCAATTTAGTGCTTAATTCCGGATATTCTCCAATGGGTTCTAAAATATCTTCTTCAACTCTTCTTCTGCAAAGCTCTGTCCAATGTATGGAAATTAGCAGTTTTCAAAGCTCCCAAACACATCCTTCATTAGCTGCAAACTTTTGTTGGCTTGGTGTACGACGATTTAGAAATTTTTTTATTTGTCTTTCATATAAAAATAATTCTAAATTATTATAGTATTATTTAATAAACTTTTGAATCTGAATTATGTTTTACATTTGTCGTTGCCCTGAGAAAACATTAAAATGCACCGAAACAAGAAAGAAGTATTGTCATTATATTAAATTAATTTTATTTCTATTAATTGATAACGGATTTTATGAAACCGGTACGTATGTTTGTTACAAAGATCTAAGAATATTTACTATAACTTCAACTAGTGTTCTCGTAACTTCAGATTTTGCCACAATTATTAAGACATAAAAAAAATAAGTAATCGAGTCTTCGAGTACGCGGTGTAGAACTAACTACATCTATCGGCCGTTCGCTACTCCATGCCGGACTGAAAATGTCACAGACACGAAGCGTTCTACATGCAGTAGACACCATTGAAAGCTGTCGCCCTTTATCGCGATCGGCGAGAAACGATATTTTGCAAACACGGAATTCCAGGAAACAACTACTCTGCGGGCTAATGCCCCGACCAGCATTGAATTACACCTGGAAAACCTATAGCAACAGCTAGAGTCATTCGTCAGACGCCCACCAGACATATACCGGTTTCGGGCTTATTAGCTCTCATCAGTATGCCATAGGTGAGGTATCCGACGAATAATCCTAGCTGCTTTCGTCTGTCTAACCCGACAGAACGGACCATGAGTACGCGGTGTAGAACTAACTACATCTATCGGCCGTTCGCTACTCCATGCCGGACTGAAAATGTCACAGACACGAAGCGTTCTACATGCAGTAGACACCATTGAAAGCTGTCGACCTTTATCGCGATCGGCGAGAAACGATATTTTGCAAACACGGAATTCCAGGAAACAACTACTCTGCGGGCTAATGCCCCGACCAGCATTGAATTACACCTGGAAAACCTATACCAACAGCTAGAGTCATTCGTCAGACGCCCACCAGACATATTATTATATTATATATATATATATATCTATATATATATTATATTATATATTCGTCGGATACCTCACCTATGGCATACTGATGAGAGCTAATAAGCTCGAAACCGGTATATGTCTGGTGGGCGTCTGACGAATGACTCTAGCTGTTGCTATAGGTTTTCCAGGTGTAATTCAATGCTGGTCGGGGCATTAGCCCGCAGAGTAGTTGTTTCCTGGAATTCCGTGTTTGCAAAGTAATCGAGTCTTTTCAATGTCATCTTTCTTAAATTACCTAATATAAATTATTAACTTACAACCTTTTTAGTCTGTTGTCGTAGAAATTTGAAATATTTAGTTACAAAAATACCCTTGTTCTACGCTTATGTGTATTTTTTGTCCCAGAAACGCATAATCGTTTAAAATTTATAACAACTTTAGGACCATCTATTGCCCAAGCTAACCACGACATTCATACTAATAATTATTCAAATTGATTTAATTTGATCCGAACAACATGTGATAGAATTTTATAGATTATTAGGAAACAAAATGTACACCAATAATATTTAAACAATCAGTGAACTGATCACTGATACAAATGAGTGAAAATATCCATGTTTTGTTATGGTTCTTTTACGTAATAATTACCGGAAAATTTTAATTTGCATTAGATATTAAGGAATAATCAAGTGTATGTGTTTTTACCTAATAAAATTATGACATTTCAGAAACAGTGTGAAAATACAATGTACTACAATGGAACTATTTACTTTTACTAAATTTATGTATCGGTCAGTGGTCGCGCGGTTTAAGGCGTCAGTACTTGAATCGAGGTGACTAGATCGGAGTTGGTTCGCGCCCAGCTGCCGGTAGACCGTATATAAGCTATATTCGTGGAGTGGATTGGCACCCTCTCTGCGGGTATGGTAGAATGGAATAATGTTAGCTTGGGTCAATGTGAGAGATTGATACCGGTTGACATTTGACTACCCCCCTAATTAATGAGGTTTTCCAGGTTTCCCTCATTCCTGCACTGAATAGTAGTTAGGGCCTACCAACGTAAGTCGTTCCTGGGCGCAAATGCGGCCTGCTTAATAATAATATGCCGCCCCCTCTCTCGCATAAGTCTCCGACTTCTGGGCTAATCCCTGTGATTAGAATGAGGGGTAGAGATATTATTATTATTATATTATATTATTATTATTAAATTTTCGAAAAGTTTCCATTTAATTTCTGTTGTACATGCGCAAAGGCACATAAACCTAACCTCTAAACCGAGCCTAATACGTTTAGTTGTATTGTTAACGTGTAGTAGACAAATATATACGGTTCATTCATAAGAATTTTATTTTCTGATACGAATGAAATACCTACCTATTGCAATACATTTTTAGATGATGGGTGAATAATACACTTTTACAGAGAAGAAACCACTAAAAAATGTTATTCTAACTTCTACACAGAAGTTATTTCTGCTACTGACTAGGCCTTCTTAACCATTTAGAAATAATAATGTGACTCGCGTAGTGTGTTTATTATTGAATTCTAATAATAAAATCTACTGTATTTATAATAATTTGTTAGTAAGATATATCCTGAATATTATATTGCCTAGCTTAACCCTGTACCTACTTTTGTATATTTATCAAGTAGAGACTATATTTCCACATTAAAAGTAAAAACTTTTCACTCTTTTCAACTGTATCTGTCAATACACTTTCCATATGGCAACAAAAATAATATAATACATTTTTTAATTGGCTTATGTTACACTATTCAGGTTAAATATAATGTAAATATTTGAACTGATTGATGAACTCTTTAGTATATAGGTTTTTTTTTACATGTGCATTTTGATCAATTTTCTACACTGATATTCAGTCATGTATGTAAAATAATATTAGTTATTGAAATTGTTTTCTCTATGCATATTTTTCAATGTTAGTTATATAGGTAAGTATATAAAAGAAAAATAAATAAATTTTCTACTCGGTAAAATTACGTATCTACATTTTACAATTCAATGCTAAAATTTACAATACAAATACAAATTATATGACGGAAATTTACGATGGAAATTAGCATACGTAATAGTTGTAAAATTATATAACATAATAAGGAATTTTATCCATGTATAAAATTCTTATGTAATTTACGCTGGTCACAAATTGCCAACGTAATGTTATGTGAAATTACAGGCAAGTTTTTATCAATGAAGTATTTGAAAGAGTAACTAAAATAAAGAAAGCAGAACGGAATCTCTAAAATGAATAAACTGTTAGTAGGTACGAATCACATGATTACACTATCTATAAATAAACACAAAACTTATGAATAACAGGTGTTTGATACATATTTAAAGTTCAAGTATCTACTCTTCCAAAGCTCTAAATTACAAGCCATCTTTTTACAGAAGTGATTTTCAGTCAGTTTGATAAAACAGTCGAATTGCTCTTGCAATATACTGAAACTGAAGTTAGCACATTATATATAATTCATTTGTAGAGAACTGTTGGATGTAATTAAGTATTTTAATTAACGAAAACATAATAGCAGATTTCAAATTAAAGCCAACAAAAATTATAACGTCATCGGTAAAGTAGAATTGTATGCCAAATAGTTTTCGAAACCAACATGATTTTACTCTTAAATAAGTGGGACTAATAATTATTTAAAAACATATTTAACAATTTTCTTTAATTACTAAAATAATAATGTTAATATAACTTTAATTAAATACCAATACCTACAAAATTAAAACAATTCACGTCAGAGAATGTTTACTAATTTTTTTGTTGCATATGAGGTATTATTAGTTCAATAAAACTTAAAAAAAATAATTTTATATTTAGTTCCGTACATGTTTTCTGACTTTTTCACTAAGTCATTTTGTACGTAGGTGTTCAGATATTGACAAACAGTTCAATACATTTCTCAATGAACCGATCCAGTTATAGATTTTGAGGTAAAGCATTTATTTTTAGATAACAGTCGTTCTTTTTGTACACATAAACACCGCAATTTTGTTTCGGTCTGCGTAGTTTAATTCGGAATAATTTTATCTTACCCATCAGAAGATGAATCGCTGCATCCAATCATATGCTTCCCATTTTTCGAGGAACACCGACAGCAACTGCTGACTTTTTGACCCATGTCACAACACACTAATTATCGATAAAAACTGAAAACTGTTCGTACAATATTTAAGTTTTTTCATTATACTCACTACCGCTGTAACAAACCTGAGATATTTAGATATTTTACTCTATAAATATATCTAAACATATTAAAACGCAATGTGGCGACCTATTTTTAAGAACAAAGTTAGATGTGTGAAGTGTTATTAAAAATAGAACGAAATTAGAAATTCCAAATAATAGTTAAACAGGGCAACATACGTGGAACACGTTAAATGTTACATAAAGAGTTATAAAGCCTCATAAATCTCAAATTTAGTATCTACAATTATATCAAAGTAATAGCGAGGAGATTAAAAAAGCAAATATAAATGCAAACAAGAGTCCAGGCACAAATATTTGAAAATTCCACCGTATAATGAGGATAAAAACACTCGAATCGCGCGCGGCCACCTCAACGACTGGTTGAAAAGCGTCAAAAGCGTCGTCGACGTCCAGACGCTGTAGGATACTCTGTCCTTAAAGTATTTTTACCAACTACAGCGAACAGTCAGCTTGATCTCCATATTTTGTAAACTAACACCGAAAATATCTCCCCAAATTAGTAATAAAAGCAAGAACCGCAACTATCGTAAGTGCAAGGTACTTTTTTCAAAATAATTTTGAACGTTTTATGTAATGTTGCCGTGTTTTACAAATTTGACGCATCAGATGTTTATTTTTAAAAACCCATACTAGCTGTAGCGATTTATATACGTCCACTGGTCTTGGCTGTGATACAAAATTTGTTTAAACTATATATTTCTTTTTTTTTTTGAGAAAAATTACAATTATAAATGTGTACAGAGAACGGAAAAGTTTATTAATTTCAAAAGTTAATTTTAAGGATTATTTAGCTAAAATTGTGCACTGAATCTATAAATTCTGCGTGATTATTTAACTTAGATACAATCTTGGCACCTTTATTTTAGTCCTAAAAATAAACGTATATTACATATTGATTAATATAGGAACACAAATTATTGAATTTTGTACATTTCGACATTTTCTCATCTTATAAAGATATGTCTCAGTATAAGTATAAAATAATTAAAGGGATCTTTGTTTATGCGACAAACAAATAAAATCAGTTGTAAAGTTGGCATATATTTTTTATTTAACTGATTCGAAAAATAACATACAGATGGACATTACAATTTTCGTTAATTACATAAAACAAAACTAAATCACAATTTGACAACCTTGACAATGATAAAAATAATTTACCAGCTAATGAAATTCCTGAGTCATTTCGTAAATACTTTTTATAGGTTTATTCTGAAACTTCTGCATTTTATTATAAATAATTCAGTGGTATTCGTCCAACTATTTCTTGAGTTATAAGTATGCATCAAAAACACATTCGAAAATTAACTGGTCAAATATTTGTAACAGTTTGAAACCAATCTCTGACTGTTGTGAGAACAGACCTAATACTAGATTATTATACATATCCTATGCTTTTGAAGGTATCATTGATTACTCCTATTTATAAATTTGGCAATAAAAAGTTCATACAGAATTATAGACCGATTTTAATACTTATAATATAGCTGTAAAATATAATTAACATATATTCTACTAAATACAGATCTAATTGAGGAGGGCTCTAACCTGGGACCTTCATTCTTAACGACTTACCAGAAACTACATAATTCAAAATGTCTCCTGTTCACTAATAATAATAGTTATTTATGCAACAAGTACAAAAAGTAAGTTTTTATTGCACGCGACGTGAAATTGTCCAACGAGGCTGTCAGGCCGAGTAGGACAACACATCGAGTGTAATAAGCACTTTTTGTACGAGTTGCATACAATATTTTTTCTACGTGCATGGAAAAACCAAAAAATTATATTTTGATGACACTAAGTTTAGGAAAATGACGTCGATTTGAACGTTTATGTTTGTCATGTTGACAAAATGCTGTAGTAGAATGACAGATGAATGCAATAAACATTTTATTGCACTAGTGCAATAAAGAACCACTTTTTCCACTAAATATAGTTCAATAAAGTTGGGTTTTTTGCATGAACGTAGAAAAATACATTTTATAGACATATTAAATTATATGAGGATTATAATCTCTTACAATGGTGCTTATAAATCGAGTTTACTGTTCAGAAATACAGCTCCATAACTTTTCACGTGCAAACAATCAATAGTGAATTATTATCCATAGTTTCAAAAAAGTTCAGAAAGGGTTCTTAAGTATTATAGAAAGTATAACACTCTAACTACATATCTATATATATTGATCTTTAAAATCAATAAATTAAAAAAGAGACAAATTGTCGCCATTCTGTTGTTTGGCTACAAAATCTCACTTACATTTGCGTTACTACTGTATGGACGCACTATATAGTTATTTTTATAATCTTGGAGATGTAGAAAATACGCACTTATTACAATCTCTTTCATAATGAAGTTAACTACCCTTCATTATTATCTTAAATTTAAATATTTGTTTCTGGACATACCTCTCGACATAGCACATTTATTTGGAAAAGAGCTCAAACTATTTGTTATTAAAATCTGTATAAATTCAATGTGTACTAAAGCAAATAAAATCCTAATATTAATATTTTGATGTAAAAGCAAATTTGGAAGCAACTGCAAATATTTAAACGATAATATTGTTTTTTTAGAGCTAGAGTCTTACTATTAAGACAAAATATTTAAATTATATGTTGTAATGTACTTGCCATCAGTAAGGGTTTTAGAAGATTTACTATGGGCTCTCAAATCGTGTATATTTAGAAGGTAAAACCTTGTACCAAATTAGATTTGATTTGGTCAACTCGTATAGAACATACTGTCACGGAATTTGCCCCACTCACACCCAAACCGACGACTGTGGTATCGCAAAATGCTAAGATTGCCCCGATCGCCCCTACACGATTCTGTTAACAAACAGAATGCCGCGGATCGAGATGGGACTGGACAAATCGGGAATCGACTAGAAGCATTTGAGTCGTACGGGAAAATGGATATAGAGATACTAGAAAACACCTGGAATATTCGTTGGGTCTATAAAAGAAGAATAAACGGCCGAGTTAGTTAGTCTTGTATTACAGTCTGAATTGAAGTGTTTAGTTGGAGTCATCAAAGTGATTTAGATAGCGATTAATTAAATAAGTGTTTAGTTGAGTTGTAATTAGTGTTCAGTAGTGTACTGAGTAGTTAATAAAGAAGTGATTAATTAACGGATTGTTTTTCTGGCAGTAAGAAAAAGTCGGATTGGGAAATCCGTGACAATACTAAATCTTTCATATTTTTTTAAGTATCTACTCATTATATTAAAATCATCTAGACTTTATAACATCTTGTATAATATATATTTATTCTTTCAAAATTATTAACTGAAGTAACCAAATTTTTATAACAATTATGCCTTTTGGCAATCATTCCTTTTCATATTTGCGATTTTATATTGCTGAATTGTATCCACCAGTTAGTTAAAGATTGAGATATGGAACCTATTTTACCCGTACTACTTAAAAATCGCTGCCAATATTTATTTATCAGAATGTTTTTACGCTTCTTTCCTTGCATGTTTCACCCACGAGCGAATATAAATAGAGTAAATAACATGTGCTTTTTCTTATTTTTAAATTAAATCGCCCAAATTCCAGTTGGCCTCAAAATTCATGTTAGCAGAGATATAAATCAGCTAGTGTGTACTTTAAATAATAAACTGTATTATTTACTGAAGTATTGAGGACATTATTAATAAACGTTTCAAGATATTACATTTTATCTGCATTTACTGAAAAATATTGTGTTCAATAACATAAAATAATTATGGTTTATTAAAATTTTTCCATTACCGGATTTTCTAAATGTCTGGTATTATAAACAGTTAGAAATAAATTCGACAACATAAACAAATCGTTGGTGAACAACACTTCAAGGGCGCATATTTAAAGGGGGTGCTTTCCCCCAGTAAATCTGCAAGGATAGCAAAGCCCCCCCCCCCAGCATTTTTTACTAACTAAGATCGCATAAGAAGTATTTACTACCTCGCTCAAAGATTTTAAAATAAGAACAGTGTTGAGAAGTCGCGACAAGCTGTTACAAATTTACTATAATACGAAGTAGTTCCCTTATTTTGTGATTTGTATTGTTGTGTCTATTGTGCCTATTTGTGTCTTGAATATTTTATTTTACGTTTCAGGTAAAATAACCTATAAATTAGTATATGTGTTTAAAGTAGACACGTCTATTACCTTGACAAGCCAACTTCAGCGGTCGCCAAAAACAAGTGGTGGATATTTTGTTGCTAATTTATACCACCAATTTCAATTTTGTAGCTTATGCCGTTTTCAGGAAAAATGGTGCTGCTCACAATTTTTAGCAGTCGACACAAAGACACATAAATGCAGCCCGTATATTTTTCCTAGAAAATTGTGTGCCGCATATCTCTGAGAGCATACTCGATTACACAGATTCTGCTGTAGCAAATACGCATGCGCTAGATCGAAACGTTAGGTTTCTATTGGTTGCGACGACCTGACGGATCCACCTCCAGCACTATCATAGGCGGGTATATCTTTTGGGCGGGCAAAATTTCGGGTATGTCTTTTCGCTATTTTAATTATAAATGTAATTCATTTATTAGTGATTTTCGGTTGTTAATGATTCAAGCTCTACAGCGTTTTTACTGTTTAAGAAAGGTATTTTAAGCTAATATGTATCAAATCTCCTACAATTCCTATCAATGAAGTCATATGTATGTTCTCTGATACCAAACATCTAGGTATGCTAATGAACATCCACAGACAAAACTCTATTCAATAATTATCTAAAAATTTAAAATATTTACTAACCTCTGGAGTGGAACTCGAAATTCAACCACAATAATTGAGATCATTCTCAAAATCGTAAATGCCCTGATTTAATAAGTGAGGAATATCAGATGATGACATGTATGAAGGGATTAGGGGGCGAGAACAAAATATGAGTGTTAGTGATGTGATTGAAATATGTAGTTAATTAACAAGAATGTCTGTGAGCAGTGTATATCTACGTATAATGATAAAGAGTGGCAAAGAAGTACAACTGCGAAACGGAAAATAGTGGAAACTCGCGGAAGAAGGTGGTATTTTAAGCTTTCGACAATAAAAAAAAATTGGGTTGCTATATCTTACAAGATAGAATATCTAAAAGGGTGCTTTTGCAATTTATGCGTGACATTGTATGAATTATAATATGTGAATTTCTGTATAAATGAAATCGAAAAGAGTATATTGATAGAAAATGATGAAATAGTGATATGGCGAAGAAACTATTTAAAATAAATATTAAAAAGTTGGAATCTAAATCGGAGAATATATAAAATTTTTATAAAACATGGATACATTCTATCATGAAACTGTCATGGTAGATTGTCACAAGCTCAAAACAAACTTATTAACACCACATAATAATGAAAGTAGTAATAATATTTGTACTGTTTTGCAAAATTTGTCAAAAGTTAAGATGTTTTCGCCGTAAATAACACAAGTTGTGAAATTGGTTCAAAAACCCGAGAATTTTGCGTCCATGAGGACAAGGCTTAAGTGTTAAAGTGTGATGTCCGCAGAGTGCGCATCAGGTAGATGGGTGGCGGCGGGCCATCGCCGTCCAAAAGGACGCCATTCTAATTTGTAGAAAGGATGGCACGAGGGAGACATTTAAAGTAAACTGTTAACGTGCTAGGTTCACTCGACGTCAATTTATTTTTGATAATTTCGTGTGCTTTGAACCCTTCTCAAGTGGTACGCCTAGGTAATTGCTCTGATTTAGTCACACTCTATTATTTTCGTCCTTGGGTAAATGATAATACAAGATAAAAACTTTAAATTTGGAAATAACTCTATAATATTTATTATCTAACGCTTACTTGTTATACTGTTATATCCTGTTACTACTACGATGTTATGTATTACAATCATTTTTGTATATTTTTATATCTGATCGTCTATGAAATGTTGCTCTTCACACGCTTCGCCCGTCGCGCTAACCCACAAGCTAGCGATGAGTCACTCTAGATTTTCGGCAGTTGGGTTCCCAAACGCGTGGAGATGTATTAATGAAATTTAGCTTAATCTCTTTTTATACTCCTTTTGAAAATGAACACAGTTTGTCCAGGGGCGGATAAAACAAGGGGGTGCTTCAAAAATACCCAAAACCTGTTTGTGTAAATGTTTTTGATAATTTCATAGCAAGAACGAAAACTCTAAAGATTTTTTTTTATAAAAATTGTACTATTGTTGGAATACTAATTGAAAACAGTCATCAGGAATTAACATTTCATAACCTGTAGGTATGTCGACAACTAAGCGTTTTAGGATACATATTTATATAGACGTTTTGTCTTATTTTGGGATTTTGAAAACGCTAAATTTATGATACTACTTTTCAATTACTTTATAATCACTTGTATAATAAATAATGTTGTTCCATTATAGTGCTACGTACATATTTGACCCACGCGACACGACCCCACATCATGCCATGCCACCCTACGTGAGACGATGCCAAATTCCCAAAGTTGAATCTCATTCTAACCTTGTCCCCCGATAGTCTAGTTTATATATTTTCAACGGGCGTAGTTATTAAAATTAAATTAAAAAAAAAATCAAGAAAAGTTACCACATAAGTTTTCCTATAATATATACCCGCTGCAAAATAAAAGTTTCCAGCATGAATCAGTATCATATTTTGTTTAAAATATGACAGGCCACACTTGCCTAGATAAAAACAATCATTGACACGTATTGACACAATCTAATCATTGGCGCTTTCCAAAATTCCTATTCATAGCCCACCGGCAAACGCTTAGAAATATAGTATACATGTTAGGTTGAAAATTTTGTTGCAGCCACTGTACATTTAGAACAACATTAAGAACAAAATATGCCTCACGAAATTTGGAAAGAAAAGTCCCTTCAACAGTTTCTAGTTGCTAAGAAACATTACTATGGGATGAAATAATACAAATTGTTCTTCCGCATTCCCCATAGTATTTTCCAATAATTTCAACCAAAATTAGAACGTGTCATATATTGTGTTACAACTTAATCCATGTGGCCCGTGAGTTCACATAGCGTGGCGACTCATGACGTGGCGTGTCGCTAGTGGGTTTCAGCTTTAAAGCTCGGTTTACACGAGGCTAGTTTTACCAGGATACCAAGCAAGCAAAGGTTTGGCTGCTTCCGAGCTGTTGGCCACGTCGCATCGTCGGTTTAAGACTCTTGACGTTTCGAGAGACATGTCGCTCTCTTCTTCAGAAGATCTGATTCACATACACTTTACCACCAGACGACCAAGCCATTCGATTGCCATATTTCTTTTTTGCACGTTGCAGCAACTCATATCGACATCTCGTAAGATCATCAAAAACTGAGATTTGAGTGTTCTTCAGTAACCACCTTGCAGAAAAAACTTCATTTCGTTTAATATTTCGCACAAAGTTGACAATGATAGGCCTAGATTTTCCATACTCCGTTATTCTACCAGTACGGAATATACTGTCAATATCAATTTCAGCACAAGAAACTTTCATAGTATTATTTATATAGGACACAACAATTTCCATTAGATTTTCATAGCTATGCTCAGCAAAGCCTTGAAATCTTAGAGAGTTTGTTTTATTGAATTGTTCAAAATTATCACATTTTACTTTGATATCTTGAACGTCTTGACTATATGAGCAGACTGTTTGATTAATAGATTGCAGTGTACCTGAGAACTCCATGACGTGCTCAGTTAATTTAGAGAGTTTACTGTCAAGCCTATTTTCTTACTGGTTCACAAATTTGGTACAAACCTTGGTAATTAGCTGTTCAATCTCCTCGGCATTAGGCTTATCACTGCGTGTCTCAGGTTTACCCATGACCAACACTTTATTCGCTTGATACAACTAGACCGATGTGAATTTAAGAACCTTACATAACACCAATTTGCAGATGCTTATATGCAGATGTTATAGCTACACACAATAATTGTACTTAACCCAAATAATACCACTGTCCTTTTAAAAGGACGGTGAAGAAAACTGTAATTCTAAACAACTTTAACTATTCTTATTGAGAAGACGCACATTCCTTATAGGTTTCTATGATATGTACATCTTATATTGACATTTTTAATAATTCTTATCATTTTGTGTGCCTGTTAGGATTCAGTTATTTATCAGTGATAATTTTTCGGCTGTGTCATGGAGAACCAATTGTAAGATATTTTGTTTTTTTTCTAAAAAAATTATTATCTCATATTAAAAAGTACATTAAAAATGTTCTATCTTTAATATTTATTTATCAAAATGGCTTAGTATGTTTACTGTTTTGCTATATTACGTCACAAAGAGCACCGTCCTTTTAAAAGGCCATGGCATAATGAGTTATGTACTATTTTTTTGTGTATGAGGTTGTTTTCAGAAATCATTTCAATTTTATTATGCAAAATCTACACTATAGCGATAATACAAATTTGAACTCAGAAAACAAATTTTCAAAAGTTGGTCCATTATTGGATCATCTGAACCAAAAGTTCTTAGAGTATGCTCCTCTGCAAGAGAACCATAGCGTCGATGAATCCATGGTGCCGTACTTTGGGCGCTATGGTGCTAAACAATTTATTGGGGCAAACCCATTAGGTGGAGGTACAAATTTTGGACGGCTACTACCAAAAGGATATATTGAGTGGTTCGAATCATATCAGGGCTCCAGTACCAATCTACAAGAACGATACAACTACTTAGGTTTGGGTGCCAGTGTTGTTTTAACATTTGTTGATAATCTCACTATAGAAAAAGGTCATCTGCCATTCTACCTGTATTTTGACAATTTTTCACATCCTGGGATTTACTTTTAGTACTTAGAGACAGAGGTATAAAAGCAACAGGTACGGTAAGAGAAAATAGAATAGCTGTATCTCTAATAAAGACTCGGAGCTAAAGAAAACAGAAAAAGGAAGCTTTAAATATTCTGCAGAAAAGACAGAAAATATTTTAGTTTGTCGCTGGAATGATAATAGCACTGTCGCAATTTATTCTAATTGCGACTCTGTTGTACCAACGAATAATGTGTCCAGATTTTCTCAAAAAGAAAAGAAAATTTCTGTGCCTTATAAAATATAACCAAAATATGGGTGGCGTGGATAGAGCCGACCAGAATATAGGTCTGTATCGTTAGATATTAGAGGGAAAAAGTGGTAGATCCCTTGCAAAAGGTATTTTGGAAACCCATAAGAAGACAACTAAACGAGGACGCCCTAGTGCTCATGACAAAGAATTTTCTCGATTTGACGGACGAGATCATCTTATTGTTTACCAGGAGAACCAAATTAGATGTCGCCAATGTCACAAAAAAGTACAATTTCTGTGTAATAAGTGTCAAGTAGGTTTACATCCCAAGTTTTGTTTTTTTGAGTACCATACCCAATGACATATAAGTTATTCGATTTTTGTTAAATAAATAATTTATTTTTGTATTTAGAAGAGATTGTTTAACATTTATACTTTATAAATAAGTCTCTATCTGAATTATATTTCCAAATTTGTTCTTGAGACATTACACCTTGCGTTGCCCCCTATTATACCACTGTCCTTTTTAAAGGTCAGCTGGTATAAAAAAAACTAAGGACTATATGACAAAAAGACCTTATAAAAACATGTTTCATTTGCTCTCATTAAAACATTTGTGGGGAAAAATTTGATTTTTAAGAAAAAAAAATATATTGGGAGTGTACTTAATTAAGTTTACAGCAAAATACAATCTTCCTTTATTAGAAAGAAAATAGTCGGTAATTAAGAGAAAACTAACGGAGCTCTGCACGTGTGTCTACTCAAGCGCGCACATCGAAAAATACACAATACCAAGCTGCATTCTGATATTCTGTTCTGGTTTACTATACTGGCTTGATACAATGGTCTAGCTATGCTAGAAATGTTAAGTTAAAGCCAGTGTTATTCTAGTCTACTGTGGAGAAAAATTAACAAAAGAAGCACAAGAGTTGCTAGAAAAACGTATTTCTTTGTAAGAATGAATCACACATGTTTGTATATACAGGGTGATTACTTAATAATTGTGCATACGCTAAGTCGATAACCCTGGGCTGAAAATATGAAGATTTGATACATAAGGTTTAGATAAAATATAGCTCCTTACGGAGTTACAGGGTGTCTTATTTCAAAAAATTTAAATGTTTTTGCTCATTCCTAATCCCTGTTTGATATATCCCTATCATACTTGGAATAAAGTTTAGATATAATAATAATATCTCTACCCCTCATTCTAATCACAGGATTAGCCCAGAAGTCGGAGACTTGTGCGGGAGAGGGCGGCATATTATTATTAAGCAGGCCGCATTTGCGCCCAGGAACGACTTACGTTGTTAGGCCCTAACCACTATTCAGTGCAGGAATGAGGAAAACCTGGAAAACCTAATTAGGGGGGTAGTCAAATATCAACCGGCATCAATCTCTCACATTGACCCAAGCTAACATTATTCCACCCTACCATACCCACAGAGAGGGTGCCAATCCTCTCCACGAATATAGCTTATATACGGTCTACCGGCAGCTGGACTCGAACCAACTCCGTCTAGTCACCTCGATTCAAGTACTAACGCCTTAAACCGCGCGACCACTGACCGATACTTTAGAACATATTAAAAAATGCAACAAAATCGTTCATGGCTACTACCAGAGGCATACAAGAGGAGTTGAGGGACAGTTTCCTATTCCTAACTTCTACATCGCTAGCGAAATTTTGATTTTTCTACAATTTTTCAATGTTTTCTATGCAATTAACCTACCATTCCTTCATAGCGGTAAAGTCATTATTTCTCGAGATTTTTAAAGTTAACCATGCACAATCATTTTTATTTTATTACGTAATTTATTTGTCTTATTAATATTATTCATGTCAAGTAGTTGAATTAGGTTTTACACACCGATTGGGACACACCGACTTGGATAATAATAATAATGACAAGTAGCATTTTTTAATATGTTCTAAAGTAATTAAACTTTATGCCAAATATGATATGCATATATCAAACAGGGTTAAAGTAATGGGCAAAAGTCATTTAATTTTTTTTTTAATAAAACACCGTATAATTCCGTAAGGAGCCATATTTTATCAAAGCGTTATATGTCGATTCCTCATATTATCAGCCCAGGATTATTCAGTTAGCGTATGTACCTATAATTATTAATGAATCACCTTGTATAAGAAGGTATAACGACATTACACTTAAAATTAATTTCATTATTTAATTTAGACATTTCTGAAGCGTGTATGCGTGTTGCATTTTCACCGTATAGCCAATACACAAACCCAGGATAGTAAATTTGGTGGTGGGAGGCAGTAGTAACACAAATAATAAAACCCGATCCTATTCAAACTATCCTGGCTTAGATGATAGCTTACTTTCTTCTCCATTGACTTATTAACTGAAAAACTAAGCTAGTTCCGTTTACATGCCTCCGAGTCTACACGAGGCTAGTTTTTGAAGGATAGCAAGTCAGTGCCAGTAAGCTAGAAACTCTCGCTCCATGTAAACAGAACAGCTTGGCTTTTAAGATAGTAAGCTACCTTCTAGGCCAGGATACCTTCAATAGTATGGGGTTCCATTATGTGTGCTAGTAGCCCCTTCCGCTACCGAATGTACGAAGCTAGAACACGATTAGTATATACAAGCTGATTCTTAACCTAAACGCATACACTTAGGTAATTATAGCTGAGGACAAATAATGACGAACAGTGAAAAAAAAAGTTTTTTATTTACGGAGATACCAATTTATTTCAAATAAAAATAAAAGAACGTGAATTTTTTAAAATTTTAAATACATTTAATTTATTACAGTAACTGTTAAAGTTATTTCCGTGATTTCCAATACACAGTTGAGCTCGTCGAGTCCATGAGTCTACACAAGCACGGCCCAAACCAATCTGTAGTCGAACTGCCTCAGCGGCAGCACGTACGCGATTTCGCAACTCTTCTTCAGTGTTAATTTCGGTAAGATACACCATAGTATTTAAGTGACAAAAATAAAAGTCAAGCAGATTTAAGGAGGGTGATCAAGGACGCCACCCAATTGAACCACCTCAGCCTATCCATCGTTCAAAAAACACATACGCTGTCTAACGTTGAGATTAACTTCTTCGACGAGTACCGTCAAATTATTACGCAAGAAGTGTAAACAAAGAGCACCAGGTAACCGATTTTCCGAAGTACTCTGGTCACAATTCCAGCCCACATATCTATCGAAAATTGTTGTTGAAAGTGTAAAAATTGCCTCATTCGTAATTAAAATGTATATGGTAAAGTTTACGTTTAAGTGCTGATCATAAAAAAACAATTCGCAGAAGTCCACTTAAAGCGGAAGATCCCTTGGAAGTTAGGTTTGCATGCACTGAACATGAATTTGATAAGCAAGTCGTGCTTTAACTTTGGCCAAATTGTGGATTATGATATCCCAAAGTGCAATGCAATTGTCGTAGTGTCTATGCCAGGCTGCTCTTCAACGGCATTTCCTCTTCCTCGAGATTGACAATTTGCTTACGTCTAATGGCTCTCCCATGTTCCCAGGCCTTTCTCCACCCCGCTGAACTACACGTAAAAGGCTTCAAGTCTCAGATGATAGTTTTGGAGAAACCTTTGGACATAGATAAGCTGCACCCCACTGAATTTTGATGTAACTCCCTGTATGCCAGTATCATGTCCATAAGTTCTTCGTTTGAGAAATTATCTGCCATACTTTTATAATCGCTTGAGAATAAACTCGAATAGGACCACAACTGATAACAGAGTATTGCTACAAATACCAAACATGTCGCCACGACTTGTTTACTTCTTAGTTATTATAAACAAAAAATTTCTTCTGATTTTTGTATACTGCTTTTACTACATTTTTTTACTATTCGCCCTCAGCTTACAAGTTTATGCTTCAGAAATGACTAAATTAAATAATGAAATTTAATTAAAATTTCTTCAACTAGGTATATTGTAGGAATATGTCCGGAATGCCATAATTTGCTGTTATAGGGACAATCAGATGCATGATTCATCGTTAAAAAGAAATGATGTTCTAGCAACTCTTCTAATAATTGATCTAATGCATCTTGACACAATTTCCCAAGCAAATATGTCAGTCTAATAATTGTTCTTTTGCGTAAGTTGTTCATTTTACTCCACAGTAGACTACGAGTACAATGACACTAGCTTTGACTTAAAATTTCCTGCATCGTGTGTACTGCTCTAGCATTGTGTCAAGCCAGAATAGGACCCCGGAATACGAGCTTGCCGTTCTAGCTTGAAAAAGTATTGCCCATACGTGGTCAACTCTATAAAATACAGGAATAATAAAAGTAATGCATATTTGACTCATCTCACGACGAGTTACCCTCTAACCAATCTTCAGGTGAATCGAATTGTTCTAGGAACCCATGGGTCGTTTGTCGCATGAAAAAACAATTATGGATGAATGTGCAGTATCTTTAAAAATCGCATACACAATTTGTGTGTCCGCAGGTGGTTGGGCTAGACTCAATTTGCTGCTTTGCTGTTACTACGGACGCTAGTGTTAAAAAATGAAAAAGAATCAGAATATGGGTGAAAAAGTGGTTAAAGAGGTGACATCTTTTTGACCACGCAAGAGTTCACCATTAAATTATAAAATTAAGTACAAGTTCGCCAGAGTTGACCGCCTATTGCAAAATCCATTTGGTTGATGCGAATACACAGTATGGGGACTATTTATAAATTCAGCAGTTTGGTGTAGTTGATTCCATCTAACCAATCAGAATTCTTTAAACAAATCAATAAGAATGCATTAGTGGATTCCACCACACCAAACTGCTGAATTTAAAACAGGCACATACCCAAATTTCATATTTTCCAAAAATAGCATATGTCGTGGACTTGTGTTATTTTTGCTGATTAGGTAGATATCTGGTATCCATTAAACAGCTCATCGTCTGCAGCTAAAGTGAATACAATGGCCTATGTGGACTTAATTTATGCAACGCGATTTTAAGCAATAAGTGACATGTGTAATTTCTACTTATACTAATTCAAATTTCCTTATATTTACTCACCATAAGATTTCAGTGGCTTCGGTAAGTTCGTATAACTCTGCTGTGAGCGTTGCAGTAGTATTTGCTGGGACGGATACGCATTGCGACCCTTCGTCTCGAAATCGTGGGGGAAATTTCTCAGGTGGAGGTACTCCTACAAAAAATACAATTTTGTAATAAAATGATATGGATAATAAGATTCTAGGTTATATTTAAGGTCTATGTAGTTTAATATAGTATCAAAAAGATAACATTTTAGATGTGCAGAAGTGCTTGTACAGCCTTTATTGCTGCCACTGTTTGCTACAAATCTGTTTGTTTGCATTAACATTACTTGAGTAATTAGTCTCAAGAGGAAGTCGCTATAAGACTGAATGTGTCGTAAGTTGAGCATTAGATAGGCATATACGTAGTGACTGAGTCTTATACATACACCCATGGGTGAGAACGAAAACGAGTCACAACTCAATGCTCAAGACCGTTACATTGTAGTGACTCAAGAAGAAATTGATAGCACTGTAAAATTCAAGATGTCGAATGTAAGAGTACCTATGTTTACAATTGCCGCTAATATTATAACGCTTTTAATTGCAAGGTATGTTCTGTTTTATGGTGCAATTCTTTGTATTTATGTAATTTTTTAGGTGAAAGTGTATTTTAGGACTTATCAAAAGGTTTACTTTAACTTTAATGTAAGACAAATTTCTTGTGCATATATATCGTGAATTTCTTGTCTGCTCGTAACCTTTCAGATTCAGATATCTTGAACTACTTGGGGGACCATGTGCGACCTCTAAAAGGTAAGACACATTTGTCTTTGGTAGAACGTGAGACGCCCCATGTTGTCAAAAGCCTGTGTTTACAGGGTCTGCTTTAGTTCAGCCACCCCACGACATATCCATGGAGAAAATTGTCAATGTAATGTGAAATACAAATTTAAAAACATCTTTAAATAATTCATAACATAACCTTATTATAATTACCTGGCAAAAAATCCTCTATAAGAAAAAGTTTACTACATACTTCATGTGTATAGTTATCGGTTTTCCGATTCCCAATTTAATTTTCCACTGCTTACGGGAAGTTTATGCAGAAAATATCAAAAGTAGGTACAATAAGAGAAGTACTGGTGAACATCGCAGATTTTCCTAGATTTTGTGCAATCTTGCATATGTTTTGCATTTCTGTACACTTTTTATAACTAAATATCGTACGATCTCAATAAAGTTTGCAAAATTACTAAAAAAATACAGACAATTTCCACTACACCTACTCATACAAAACAGATTTGTTGGAATGTTGTTCACTGCCATACTCGATTTATTACAAATTGTCTTATGCAGGTTCTGTACTTTTCTTCAATCAAGGTAAAATTATACAATTTTCAAAGTGTTCTGTTACTATTTATACAGAAAAAATGTTTAAAAGACACAAAACTTCACATTCCTATTATGCAAGTGATATGTTGTTCACCCCTACAGCAGTTCCGAAATCTATCAACAGATGTCAGCCACTACCTGATTTTCGCCAATAGCCTCTTCAGAAAATCTACTGAAAGAGTGGTTTCTATTCAAACTGCTAGTAGAAAGTTGCATGTTTCTAATCCGAGGGCTAAAAGATGTGCTACACAGCCATAGTTAAGGGGAGAATAACGTGAATGCAGATAATGGTGAGTGGGAGAACACAGTCTGTCGAATTTTTAAATTTGGAGACATTGTGTATTTTCTGATGATGAGTCCAGATTTCGTTTGTATAGTCTGATGATCAAACATTAGTATACAGGGAAGGAAGACACCGAGTGCAATAAACATGAGAATTAGTTAATAAAACTATGTCAGCAGTGAGATATTGGGATAGAGCCGATAATTGTGCCATTCTTTGGTGCAATAAGTGAAAGATTTGTTTTGATCTATGGTAATGTCCATCCTGACTGTTCGAGAATTGTAAATAATTGGATCTGGCCAACCTGTTTGCTAGACATGAATTGTATTGTGCTTGTTTGGGCAAAAACATCTTGGCAACTAAACCGACTTCAAACTGCTTTCCCAACTTTCTATTACCACAATTAGGCAATGGGGAAGTTGCATGAGTTTTATATTGGTTTGAAATGTATTAAACATATTGGAAATATCAGAATGTGTCTGGTGGCAATAATCACAAAATAAACCATTAACATTAATACATTGCTATAGAATATAAACAAAGCCACGTGGCCAAAAACGCGATATATGTTGTGACGTCACACGCCTTCAGCGCAGTTTATGTTTCTGTAGATACATGTGCGGGTTATAGTGTTGGTTATGTAAAGAGGCGTTTGGTTCTTTTGTTTTTGCGTTTCTCTGGCATTTTTGGGTGATAGATAGTATAAATACTGTACAACTCATGCTACAATTATTATTGGTGACCTGGTGAACCTACGATACTGTTAAACGTAACATATTTCTTTGTTTACAATATAGATTCGCTCTTGGAAATTACGGCGATAATGCTGTTGGTTACGTCTAGATAGAGGATTTTACTTGAGGTATTTATAAAATCATGCTATCTGATTTCACATAAAACTACTTGTTGGTAATTTAAAAAATGACAAATAAAGATAATGATATTTAACGTTCATTAATTTTTTAAATTACTTTATTTTTTGCTATTTGCTACTGATTTCGTTTCTCCTTAAACATTTTTCAATAATCCTTATTTATTACTTTTGTTTATTATATTTTCAGAATAAAACAGGCAATTAAGTGTAGTGAAGTCAGATGGCGAAATTTGATATATGTCTCAAATAACATTCTAGATCTGGTAAATGGTAGGAACAAATACAGAACATGTTATTTAGAAATCGGTATGAAGAGCTGAATGAAATAAATGAAAATAAAATTAAAAATTGCTTTACCATTGATTTTCTAAACGTCCCGTATACATTCTGGTAGCTTAATATAAAACCTTAATTGATTATTTCCTCGATTATTTCCAATTAAACGTACATTAAAATTATCTTCAGAAGCAAACAATGTTGCAATGCTTTCTTTCGTCGCGCTTCATCGCCCTATACCACATGTTTCTTTTAATTTTCTGGCACCGTGAAATATTTTTTATTGGGTGCTGTATGCTGTATTTGTACATAATGGCATAGTGCTCGGTGATGTGCCCATTTTGCGAGTCTATTTCGCGGATTTATTTAAAATCAATGTCTATTCTGGTCGGTCAATGATCGCGCGGTTTAAGGCGTCAGTACTTGAATCGAGGTGACTAGATCGGTGTCGGTTTGCGTCCAGCTGCCGGTAGACCGTATATAAGCTATATCCGTAGAGGATTGGCACCCTCTCTGCGGGTATGGTAGGGTGGAAGAATGTTGGCTTGGGTCAATGTGAGGGATTGATACCGGTTGATATTTGACTACCCCCCTAATTAATAAGGTTTTCCAGGTTTCCCTCATTCCTGCACTGAATAGTGGTTAGGGCCTACCAACGTAAGTCGTTCCTGAGCGCAAATGCGGCCTGCGTAATAATATGCTGCCCCCTCTCCCGCACAAGTCTCCGACTTCTGGGCTAATCTCTGTGATTAGAGTGAGGGGTAGAGATATTATTATTATTATTCAATACAGTAACACCTAAAAATGTGCATGTTCGCGTATCAAACGTGTCGATTCCTCAAGTAACTTCACGCTGATCTTCAACAGTGTATTTTTGCTGCAGCCGATAAAATTAGGCAGATGTTCGGGATAAACGCATGTTAAAGTTGTAGAATTATATATCTAATATAGATTTATAGTAATTTCTATTACTGTGTTAATTTCAGTTCCAAATCTATCAATATACAAAGTATTCTACAAGTTCTGTGACAAACTTTGGCAGATGGTAGCTGGGTTAAAGTCAAACATTTTTTCTTATATGAACATAGATCCGATTCGGTTTAATTTAGAAATTACAAGCATTTTAAAAAACATAATTTCATATTTTAAAGTAGCCTGATAAATAAAAATTAAGGTTACTATAGTAATAATTATTATTTGTGTTTGAAGATTAATTAACCTTTATTAACCAAATTAACAAATCTTAAATTAACCAAACTAGTAAAACAATGCTTGATCAGACTACATGACAAGCGAAATGATTCTATCATACAATTTAATGTAATTTTATATGTTTATAGTTAAATTTATCAGTATTCAAATATATACATTTGAAAAAAACTTAATGATCAATTATTCTTCTAAATTACGTAGAGCCCCAATTGTCATGCTGATTTACTATTTTCTTTTCCTTTTATTCCTAATTAATTACTGGTAATGCGCCTTTAATAAAATTGTTGCACCGGCTAAAAGCATAAATATTTATAACGTTAGAGAAATAGCACAGCATAAAGTAATTTAAATCTAACATGTAAATATTGCAGTGATAATGTTTATCTGCTACATAGACCCATTTAAATAAGTTATTTGCGGCTATGCTCCAAAAATAAATACACATCAGCCACTATACAATGCAAGCAATGCCGTATGTATAATGCGCACATTCGACAAAAAAAACGGAAATCGTTAGATTTCTCATGAATCCCATATTGTTTAAAAAACTATAAGAGGTTAATGTATAGGACTGTCTACACAACATTGTCCTCCTTTTTCCTTACCATCCACCATATCAAAGAAATAAGGTCAACTTACCAGTTTAGACTTTAAGAAAAATTTAATGTAAATATGGTTAGTATTGTATTTCTAAAACAATTTTAAAAACTTCATGGTGTCAATGAGGTAACTAAAAATGTTTTATTTTACAAAAAAACATTAGTTTGCCAAAGTGGTATTAATATGAGGAATATAATCGTAATTTTATAAGTTAAACTGTATAAATCATATGTAAATATATGTATGACAGCATTTATGTATTTATATATTTTTAGGTATTAATAATATTGTGTGAAACTAACTACTCTGTGGACAAAAGCCCCAACCAGCGTTGAATTACACCCACAATATCTAGGTTAGTAAATTTAGATAGATTAATTTCTTTAGATAATTATTGAATAGAGCTTTGCCTGTGGAATTGTTCATTAGCATACCTAGATGTTTGGTGTCAGAAAACATACACATGACTTCATTGATAGGAATTGTAAGAGATTTGATTTATATTAGCTTAAAATACCTTTCTAATACAGCAAAGAAACATATATGGAGTCTAGTAACTACATAAAATTACAATTATCTATTTTGCTCATATCGGTAGAATGAAATTTCGCTTAATTTAGTTTGGCAAACTATTGAATAGATTCGAGTTCATTTTTTTTACTGTGTACCTACTTAAATATCAAACATAGTTACAAATTTTCAAACATAAATGGATACAAATAGTCACAGAACACATATTTATCATTTTACCCACATATGGTGTGAGCCACTGAAAACTTGCCATCCAAGTTTTCTTCGTTTGGATGTAAAACCTAAAAACACACTTTTCTTTTAAGGGGTCCTCATTTCTCAAATTTTTACCTCTAAGCGCTTCACCCTTCAAATCTTTAATGGAAAGTGATGCATTGTTTTAAAGGGTACCTATTCACTTTTCTTTTCAATGCCATCTAATTTTTTAGTTTATGTAGATAATCAGTTCTCGAGAATTTAATGAAGAAAAAGTTCAAATTTTCAAATTCACTACTACACCTACCTACATGCAGTACAGTAGAGCCATTGTCATGGAGCATATATGGAGTAATAAGGTTCATATCCTACTACGTATTGCTACATGTATTGTAATAATTACACTATGTAGCATAAATGTTTGTGTTTAAGTGTTTCAGACCAAACGTGCAGGCTACGCGCGACTTGCTACCTGAAAGCAGGAAGCAATGTCGCGTGGCATGGATGCGGCAACGTTCGTCCAAATGTATTGTTAGCTCTAAATTGGGTTAGCGTGGAAATACGTCACGTAGACAAACAAACATTATTGTCACAACTGTCAACACTTTACTTTGACGTTTCTGTCACTCGCGTTTGGCTGCTCAATATAAACTGACTCTGTCAGCGAAACCGATCCGTTTATATAGGTTTTTAGGGTTCTAGAAGTTTTCGGTGGTCTCGAGAATCAAATAGAATGTGGCCGAGAATATTCCAGAAAACGTCAAATTAAAGGCATCACAAAAATTATAAATTCTAACATAAACAGAAACATAATTAACAAACTAAAAAGGTAGGTAAGCTTTCGTAACAGTACATAGGATCAGTAGGCCATGAACAATTTAAATTACTTTATTCTAAATTCATCTAGTGGAATGCTCATTAGCCAAAGTACTTGTAATTCATTCTTTGCATAATATACACCTATTAGAAAAATTAAAATAAAAGCTAACTATATACACAATAATCTATAAAGGAGAAAACGCATCATACGGTCGCGGTATAGGCACTTCGCGTACTATGCTAGTTTCGTTCCTGTCTAGTGAAAAATCTTCTAACGATTTTAAATGTAACGTTTGCGCCGAAAACTTTTAGGAGAATTTTGAATAAAAGAGCAAATAAAAATACGTCTTCCACAGAACATAGTTTAACACCTAAATAGTACAGTAGAACAAGTCGTAAGCGTATAGAGAACGACATATGCGACATCATAGTGCGTTCCCTCCTTAAGAGGTGATAAGGTTATATAACATACAGCATCAACAACATTCTTAACATCAACATAATATTACCTAATAAATATTTAAAAAAAAACAGTAAAACATATTTAAGAAAATTCTATTACTATAGCATAGTATTATTAGTATAAATCACCAGACTTCTGTGTAGATATACAGAGTCTACATAAATGATTACAAGCCACGTGACCAGGACTGTGGTTCTCGAAGAGCAACTCGTATGCGAATAGATTTCTTGTCTCTCTCAATTGCCGTAGTGAGGAAAAGGATATTCGCATATGAATTGTAATCATTTATGAAGGCACTGTACAATATACTCCAAAATGATGACAAGAGTCATATTTCTTTTCTAGTTCATACTAGTATCGCTGAATTATTAAAGAAAGAACATATCGCTTTTCTGCCTTGATCACAAGACAAGACAAAACAAGATTTAACAGCTAAAATCGCAAGACAGGGTAAGATTTAAAAAAAAGTCTTATGAGACAAGACAGAAAGTATTGCTACGGCAAGAAGCCTTGCAAATATAAGAATGGGCAATATTTAAGTGAACATTAGCTGAAAAAATAAATATTGCATTTTTATTGTGCGTATATGCTTTATTAAGAGGACATCCAGCACATAAAGTTTATTGAGTCTAGGTCCAGCTCTGCTGAACTGAACTAATTATAAATTCACTGCCACTTGCTGAAAGAGCGCCGATTCTGTTTCACCTATTTTGTCCATTATTTATAACTTATTATGTAAAACTTTCCACTTCTATACTTTATAACTTCTACCAATTGGCCCCTGTAAATGATCGACCATATCGATAGTTACGGCCGATCTCCTAGCGGGACAGTAGCTGACCGAGGGTAACCACCACTGTTACCCAACTCGTAATAAAATTCCATGTTTCTCATTTGTATGCGAGCAAAACTTTTCAAATTTTGCAAAATTTCTTGTCAGCCGACACTAAACATTACCGACATCTTATTTTAGATAGAACGCTCTATACAGTATGCCCCAAAAGTATGGAATAAATTCAATAAAAACGAAACAATTATTTTTTGGGAAAAATCCTCGAACAGGTCGATTTTTAATTTAAAGATACATATTTTAGCGTAAAATGCGATTTTCAAATGTCATTTGGTTTCGAGTAATGACGTCATCAATTTTTTTCCTTGATTCTGAAAGATCGTTTAATTCTCTATCAGACAGTACTAAAATTTTGCCCTCTTACATAGGAAAGTTTTCGAGTAAATGACGATTGAATGTTAGAAAACGTAAATTTTATCCATAAAAAAGTAGCAATTCTGAGGTATGTAAAATAAAATACAATTGATTAAATTTTATACTTAAATTAAATGTTCGAATTGCCATCCACCAACTTCTTGACAATGCGCAAGTCTGTGAAGAAATTCTTCTTGCACATTATGAATGATGTCTGGGGTAACTCTGCGTATTTCGTCCCGAATGCGATTTTGAAGTTCTTCTAAATTACGTGGTTTATTAATGTACACTTTTGACAATTCGAACATTTAATTTAAGGCTGGTTTCGCAGTGCCTGAATAAGCCGTAACCCATTTTTCTCATTTATTTTCCGACAGAATAATTTCATTTTTAACTGTAGTTCTATTTAATAATTATCTATTACTTCCTCGCGTTAAAATTTTGATAATAAATTCAGAAATACAGCAAAAAATAATTTTCGATTTTGGTTCCCTTATAAGCGGAAATTCGGCCACGAGCAAGTTATAGATATATTTTTTAATGATTTTTCACGTTTGTCCCATACCAATATATACAAAAATTACTGAGAAAAATGGGTTCAAATTTTCCAATAATTTCTTAAATTTACTGAAATTTTAACTTGGTACGTGAGACGTTTGGGTGGAACTTGAAATAAAGCTCCGCCTTTACACGTCACAATTCATTCATAAAATTCGAAGATGTTACTCCTATAATTTAACAGAGTGATAGACAGGGTGTTAATATAAAAATTGATAAGGAGAAAATAAAATTTCCAATTTCGAGGAAATTTTATTTTTGAAGATTTAACTTCGGAACGGTTATTAAACCTGCGAAAAACCGTTCTGTATACAAAGTGTTGAAAAATTTTTCACCATTAAAAAAAACTTTAAATCAAGATAGCTAAAAAATTGTTTTTGGTAAAACGTCTAACAAGGGTTCTTTAGAATAATAATTAACGAAAAAAATAAAGGGTGTTTAAAAGACCCCAACCAATTTCTAAAAAACCCTAAAAATGAAGGGAATAAAAAAAATCTTTGATCAAAGATTGAACAAGGGTCTATTAGAATATTAATTAATACAAAAATACAGGGTGTTTAAAAAAAACTACAATTTCTAGAAACCCTGAAAATTAATGGATTTAAAAAAAATTTTAGATGAATCTTTCAAAAAGGGACTATTTATTACCTTACTAATTAACGAAAAAATACAGGGTATTTTAAAAAATTAACCAATCTCTTAAAACCCTCAAAATAATAAAATTTCAATAGAGTTTTTGATTAAACTTTTAACAAAGGTCTATTTAACACTAATTAATGAAAAATATACAGGGTGTTGAAAACAACTTAACAATCTCTAAAACCCCTAAAAATTAATGGATTAAAAAAATTATATGAAACTTTTAAGAAGAGTCTATTAGGTCACTAATTAACGAAAACATACAGGGTATTTAAAAACTGAACCAATCTCTTAAAACCCTCAAAATAATAAAACTTAAAAAAAGTTTGTGATTAAACTTTTAACAAGGGTTCATTACAACACTAATTAACGAACAAAATACAGGGTGTTTAAAAAACTAAACAATCTCTAAAAACATTGAAAATTAATGGATTTAAAAAAATGATGAAACTTTTAACAAGGGTCTATTAGATCACTAATTAACGAAAAATACGGGGTATTTAAAACCCAACAATATCTAAAAACCCTAAAAATTAATGGAATAATAAAAATGTTGTTCAGAGATTTGACAAGGGTCTATTAAAACACTAATTAATGAAAAAATACAGGGTGTTTAAATCTTTAAAACCCCTGAAAATTAATGAATTTAAAAAAAATTATATCTAACTTTTGACGAGGGTCTATTAAAATACTAATTAAAGAAAAATATACAGGGTGTTTAAAAATGCTTAACAATGTCTAAAACCCTAAAAATTTATGAAAATACAAAAATTTTTGATAAAACATTTAACAAGGGTCTATCAGAACACTAATTAAAGAAAAAAATACAGGGTGTGTAAAAAGCTTAACAATTTCTAAACACCTTAAAAATTTATGAAAATACACAAAATTTTTGATGAAACATTTAACAAGAATTTATTAGAAGACTAATTAACGAAACAAATACAGGGTGTTTGAAGGAGCCTAACCAATCTCTAAAAACCCTAGAAATATATGGAACTACAAAACATTTTTGATGAAACATTTAACAAGGGTCTATTAGAACACTAATTAACGAAAAAATACAGGGTGTTAAAAAAAGCCTAACCAATCTCTAAAAACACTAAAAATTTATGGAACTACAAAACATTTTTGACGAAACATTTAACAAGGGTCAAGAAGCAATTAACGAAAAAAAATACAAGGTGTTTAAAAGTTAACCCATCTCTAAAAACCCTAAAAATGTATAGAGCTATAAAAATTTTGGATAAAATATTTAACAAGGGTCTGTTAGAACGCTAATTAATGAAAAAAATACAGGGTGTTTAAAAGCCTAACCAATCTCTGAAAACTATAATAAATAAAAATAAATTTATGGAAATATAAAATTTTTTGATAAAATATTTAACAGGGTCTATTAGAAAACTAATTAACGGACAAAAATATAAGGTGTTTAAAAGAGCCTAACCAATATTTAATAACCAGAAATTTATGGAATTAGAAAAACATGTATTAACAATACTCTATTGGAACACTAATCAATGAATATAATATAGGATGTTTAAAGAAACCTAACCAATCTCTAAACAACCTGAAAATTTATTTATTTTAATTGTACTTTATTTAATTTCTGAATTTGAAGGTAATTAATTTTGTAGGTAGGTATAGGACACATAATTTATAATAATTACGTATATTTATATAACATAAGAATCTGAAATAATTAATGTACTGAAAGAAATAATCACACGTTATGCAGATTATTTATTTTAGTTATACAGTGTGTATAGTTATTTGTATAGTGTGGTGAGTAATAGTCAATGTGCAGCCATTCATAAATGTTTAACTGAACTACTATTTTCAGTGATTTTTGTTTAAAATATTTGGCCGAAGTTTAAACAGGATTATTTTGCAGGAAAAGAATACGTTTTAATCAAATCTTTTACAAAAGTATTACATTTCAAATATTTTTCAGTATATATCAACACATATGCGATTTTTAAATTAGACATTAATTCTAAATTGAAAAGATCTAACTTTTAACTTTTGGAACCACAATAATATGGAAAAAATATCCAAACGTCAAATTGTATTATTATTTGCACTTTCATACATTACAGACAATTTAAACTACATACTTATATAAATAATTTTATTAAATTATGACATTTTTACTATTTCAGGTAACATATGATCATAATAGAAATGTTTTAATTTTATCACCATACATTCCCAAAACTGATCATCTCTTTCAACCTATAATAGATAGATACACAAAATAATTAATGGGCATAAATCTTTACTAGATTGTTCTTAAATTACCTTATCTACAACCATTCCTAGAGGAGTCCAAACTATAAAATAACAGTATTTAGCCCGAGTTATTGCCATCTGCCCTTGTATTTGATAATAATAACTATGCCCTTTTTCAATTTCCATTGCCCGTTTTCATTTTGTAAAAATAGACGCGTTTTTACTATCTTCAAAGCTTACATTACCAGCCAAGGGCTCCGCATCTTGCTCTCATAAAAGTGAGTATATTTTTTGATGGGCATCAAACAGCAAGAATTTATTCTGAATACCTCATTTTGAGACTAAAAGTCCCTATAAATATGTTCTAAAATGTTTTGTTAACTGAAATACAGGCCCTTGAATTGTATTATTTATTTATTGAAGTCGATACGACATGGCGTTTTCAAGAAAAACAGAAAACACTGTTTATAAGTCATAAGAGGGCTTCTTCTGGATATAATTGAATACCCTTTCATATTTTCCAAAAACATTAGCAAAATTTCAATTAGGCCACTTTTTTTGCAAAAAATTCATAGACCCCTCTATTTCCACCACTAAAATTAATATGTGATGATTTTCGGTGACGAATTATTTGCTCTCAAATACCTACCTTTCGCCGCAACATACAGATTTTTGTTTGTCAGCGGTTATTTCGTTAATAAATAAATAAATAAATAATAAAGTTCAACGCCCTGCACCTCAGAAACGAAGGAATTTAATATTCTTAAGTTCTGCTAATTAATAGTGAGACACCCTAAATAGAAATGTCAGAGATTGAATGCTACATGAGTTATAAATTTTAAAAGACGAAGCTTTTCCTTCCGTGAACACCCTGTTTATCACATAATAATAAAAAAAATGTATCCACACAAAGAACTACATTATACACACTTTACAACTAAACCAAAAATTATTAAATGTGTCATATTGATTATTTCAGTTCACTTTTTATTTGCGGTAAATATACAAATATTTCAAGTAGATGCGAAGTATAAATATTTACAGATCTATTATATTTATAATTTTAGAAACATAAAGTAGTACCAACAAATATAATCGCCCTGTAGATTTTGTCAATAGTATACTGTTTCAGCTGTGAAGATACATTACTGCAAATATTAATCGCCCTGTATATTTTGTCGATATACTGTTTTTGTAAATTTATATTTGAAATCATTTCAAATTATTTATGGATACACTACTACAGATATTAAATCGCCCTATATGTTTTGTCCGTACACTGTTTCTTGTAAATTAATATTTGAAATCGTTTCAAGATTATTTGTGGACAGCTGCGAAGACGGGTCAGCCGGGAAGCACGCTCATTCATATCTGAACAAACGTAAACTCTACACGTGGCTCTCGTTTTTGGGCGGTTACAAATGCGTCTGGTTTTATGCGAGCTTCTCTGATGTTCGCTGTCTTTGTCTGTATCGCATACAAACTGTTTTATCGTAGTGGACGGAAGCCGGGTGTTACTCGCTACGTATAAAACTGTGACACGCCTTCTTTATGAGTCGGTTTCTATCATTTGCGAAACCAGCCTTAAGTATAAAATTTAATGAATTGTATTTTATTTTACATTACCTCAGAATTGTTACTTTCTTATGGATAAAATTTACGTTTTCTAACATTCAATCGTCATTTACTCGAAAACTTTCCTATGTAAGAGGGCAAAATTTTAGTACTGTCTGATAGAGAATTAAACGATCTTTCAGAATCAAGAAAAAAATATGGTGTTGCCATTTAAAAAAAATCGATGACGTCATTACTCGAAAACAAATGACATTTGAAAATCGCATTTTACGCTAAAATATGTATTTTTTAAATTAAAAATCGACCTGTTTGAGGATTTTTCCCAAAAAATAATTGTTTCGTTTTTATTGAATTTATTCCATACTTTTGGCGCATACTGTATATCACAGTATAAATTGATAGCCCTTGTAAAAAAAGGTAATACCAAAGTTTACAGAATAAATATATGTTATTTCACTCTCGAACACGGCCCGCCCTACCAATTCCACTCTTCTCACCCGTCTCGGGGACGGTTCGGTACCCAGGATCCTACACGGTGACCGACGCTAGAACTGTAACGTGTTGAGTGCGATCGATATAGTGTGAGACAAAAAACTTTGAATTAATATTAGTGTTTATTTTATTTTTCTTCTAAAAATGTCTGTGATATATTGTACTATGAATAATTGTCTCTCAAGACGTGGTTTTCCCTTTTCTATTGTCCAAGGTATGTATTTTATATTTCATCAACTAATATGAAGAAATACGTCACGATATAAAATTTTACGCGGTACGCCGATAAAAATTAAAATCTTCATTTGAAAGATTGGCCTGATCAATGCTATTAAAAAATTAGAAACATTTTTCAAATGAAACATCAAACATTGTTTTTGTATGAACCAAAACAAGTAAGTTCTTTGTACTGGTATTTATTAAAAAAAGTGTAATATGCAATAATTATGTAAGTAGGTATTTAATTATGTCCGCCAAAATTTCAAGATGCTGAAGTTCAAACTGGTTCACCGATTCTAAGTGATACCTGTGCACAAACAGTATATAATAAAAATGGTATGTACAGTAAAATCTTTAAAATAATTTGTCTAAAATTAATTAATATACATATGAAAATACCCAAATCATTAAAATAATATAAGTACTAAAAAATTACCTGGAGGTACCTTGGGTTTTCATTTGAGTAATTTTTTTACTGAAAAGAATATATAGTTTATTAAATTACAAAACATGATCGGTCTGTGGTCGCGCGGTTTAAGGCGTCAGTACTTGAATCGAGGTGACTGGATCGCTGTGGGTTCGACCCCCGCAGCCGGTAGACCGTATATAAGCTATATTCGTGGAGAGATTGGCACCCTCTCTGCGGGTATGATATGGTGGAAGAATGTTGGCTTGGGTCAATGTGGTCCCGCACAAGTCTTCGACTTCTGGGCTAATCCTCGTGATTAGAATGAGGGGTAGAGATATTATTATTATAAAAGAAGAATATAATGCATTTTAATTATATTTAAAATCAAGACTGCCAAACATCACAAAGACTTTCGTGTAGGAATCCAAGAAAAGCTGCATTAAAAAAGCATGTCAAAACCTATCCTACAGCATTCGTAACTTGTAAATAATATAGATTATATTATTTCCTATTTTAGTTCTAAAATAATGTCCTATTGTTTTTTTAAATATTTAAATAAACATTTTTTGCAAATTTTTCTTATGGCTACATTATTTTTTATATAGTAGAGTACGTATATATTTTATTTTAATATTTACAAGTGATTATATAAGTAGGTACGACTTCCAAGATTAACTAACAAAACTCTATACATTTACCTATAATCTTTTATAATATTTATATTTATTACATTACAAATATTTTATTTATATAATAAGCAGCTTTACATCACACTTTTGGAATATCCCTCGTATATAATTATTTTCCAATTGAACAGAAACTACTTTTTTAAGTGCCTCGTAATTAGCCATTTTTACGACAGTATTTACGTGCGGCGGTACGGCTTTGATCGACAAAGAGTGGTATAACTTATGTTTATTCAGTAGACTTTGGTAATACCTAGTTTGTATCTTAGTTGCCAAAAATGTTTGCCATTTATGTCTCATTGATTATTTCATATGGTTCCTTGTACTTTCAAAATGTACCTACTTACCTACTCTAGTGTATTAATCTTTATCGTCAATCAGAAATTGAATTAATTATGATTGCGGAGACAAAATCCATAGTTGGCAGGAAGTATATGATTTATTTTAACATAAATAACCAAAAAATTAGTCGAGCTACAATAACTAAAATATCCAAAAAATTTGAAGAAACCGGAAATATAAAATATTTACCTGGATCAGGAAGGAGAAGAACGGTAAGAAAAATATAGCAAAAATCTGGCAATATACTAATTGAGCTATTTCAGCGAACTAGAAAAATAAATTAATTTTGGGACACATCGTATAAATATAAATTACTGCTTTATTGATCATAGATACCTCTTAAAATACTAATCTATATTTGGATATTGCATATGAAATATTTAATTTAATGGTGGTTCATTTAAAAGATATACTTCACTGAATTTGTAATTGAAAATATTTTCTGAAAGCAAATAAGTACTTAAAAGTTAATCAAGAATTTATGAAGCATGTTAGTTCTCTCAGTTACAGATTATTAAGAAAACTTGTTTTATAATGAAGCTTTTTGAATAATCTAAAAATATGTAGGTATCCCTGCGTGTGAAATAATAGAGATTTTGATTATGAAATGTACCTATATACCTATTGTATATAATGCAAGCTAACTAAGCATGCATAAGTTTATAAATAAATTTACTCTAATCTTAAAGATGTTGATATCAAATAAATAAAAGTAGACGCTATGCATGCCAAATTTGTAGCTATTATCTTTACCTTTTTTTTACTTTAAGGTACTGGCGCATTCGCCATTTTATTCAGTCAAAATTTGCAACAAGCATTGAGCCCAAGTATGTATCCCATTTTGGTCATAATTACATTTACATTATGTCAAGATTAAATGTTGTATTTAATTAGTGGTTTTATAAATTCACATCGAAGGTATGTTGTAATATTTAAATCCAACGAAGAAGGATAAAAGATTTTGTACCTAATCCGTTGAATTTGCCTGATAAAAAACTAAACAATTTATTTAGATTTAATTTAAGGTAAAATTACTGCTTTTTAATTTTGTTTTTTTGATAGGTGGATTGGATCTAGTATTTGCAACATTGTTATTTTTAACATAAGGTAGTTATAGACATGTATTGGTGATAATTTTAATTTAGAACTGTCCAAAATCACTTAGTAACTGTATTGCATAGGTAACCAATGCTATTCCAGAACATTTGTTAGAGAGATATGTTTATACAAACTCAGCAAACAAGAAACCACATAAAAACTGAGTAAGCTGTATCAAGAACAGTTTAGTTTAAACAACTTAAGTGTTATCATAATTAAATTAATTATCATATTTACATTATATTAAAATTAAAAAAACAATAATCTAATCATCAACAATCATTTAAGCAGGGAATACATTTGCCTGTTACCTGCATAATGGTATTCAATTAACTTCCAGAAAGCAGCTGTGTTCCTCAATAAATTGCCGTATTCAACTTTTTCTAAATCTACATATTTTTTTACACGATTACTTAAACTTTTTATCCTTCTTCGTTAAATGTTTTAATTTAAATTTAAACTAACTTATTTTCGATGCGCATTTATAAAACCGAATTAAATGTAAATTTAATAACCCGTCCATTTTCACAATTCAAATAACTGCAGTGACTCCTAATTTCTTGTCTTTAAGAAACTCTGTTAAAATTCTACATAACATGTAAGAAATAACATCTTCGTTATTTCTTAACAGATACAGGGGGATATATCCTACAAATATTTAAGGTAACGAAATATAATATTTAACCGTGAAATAACATAAATGTATGTTAAGTATTATGACCAAAATGGGATACAGACTTGGACTGATTCTCTTATGGCAATTTTATCTGTAGAAATATTTATATACAACGCATATCAAAAAGAAATGGCAGTATTGCAACAGCCGACAGAACATTGAAAAATAAGTGAGGTTTGCTTAATAAACGTGCGTCTTAGAGCCATTCATTTCTAAGATACAGGGTGTGTGTGTAAAATAATTTTAGAAAATCATATTTGGGATGTAATTCGATATTCGATCCAAATTTGACACAGGTAAGTATGTTATACCGAACATACTGGGGTAATTAGTTTTCTTTGTACAAAGTAGAGGGCGCTAGTTGCTAACATTTCCGCTGACATTTTATTCTCTATCTTTTTGAAGTTGGGTTTTTCCAATTCTACGGCTCGTGATATTATGTATAATTCCATTTTACACAAAAAGTACTCTTAGCAAACTTAGTGCTAGTGACTGCATTGAATAAGAAACTAGTAACACAAGCGTGTTCGACACCAGTGTCACATTTATTATTTAAAGTAGAACAAATTGTTAAAAACTTAAGATAATATATTATTCCATTCGCATAGAAACTAGTTCTACAGAGCGTAACAAAGATCAACGGACAAACTTTCGGTGCATACGCCAAATTAATGATAGTTTTTCCTGCCTTTTTCCCTGAATTTATTCCCTGAGAATAAATAAGTTGTTACAGTTTCCAAAAAAATATTAATATTTTATAATTATTTCCAATACCAGTCTTGATAGAAGTTATTAAAACATTGTGAGTACATTATGCTAAATACATTTGACGAAGCTTTCAGTGACATTGTTTTGGTTTATAGTTAATAATTTAATAGTTAAAATGAAAACCGTATTGTTGATTTTTTGTGAGCGATGCACCGTTTTCAAATTATTTGATATTTTCTATTTGATTTTTTTACATTCTATATATTTTGCTTCTGTGCGTCTTCTGTACTTATACCAATATCAGTTACTGTAGAAGTAGTGCCTCTGAAATATGGGAAATTTCCTGATATCTACAAAAATGATTGCCAAATGTGTTCTAGTGCAGAGCTGTAACGCTACAAGAACAGTTTTATTTTTCCTCATGTTTTGGCGTAAATCCCATAGAAATGAAGCCAATTTTAAAATATATTTTGATGTGATGTTTCAGCAGTCAAATTTATTGGAATAGGAGTAGTAATTATCTTTTCATGCAATTTGAAGTAATACAACATTTTCCTTTGCCACGTTGAGTTGTTTCGATCAAAACAAAATAAATAATAATATTTAAATATGAATCATCACTGATCGCAATAATTTTTTGATTTGTTCAACTTAGTAAACATTGCTAGTGACTAGTGCATACAAATTAGTATCTTAGATGTGTCAGTCGTCAAAATGTTCAGGCAATTTGGCAACAAACTCGCAGCAAAACCGGATCCAGAAAGAATATTTTCCAATTCAAAAACAAAAACAGTAGGTGTGCGTATACAGTTGAATCATAGGTGTATTAAAATATATATTACTTAATAAATACAAATAGATCGTATTTCGCGTAAGATAAACCTCGGCATCGTAGAAATTTTACAACCCACCCACACAACCACTCTAGCACATTCTTAATTTTTAATTGGGAGGTAACAAGCGCGGCGTTCAGCGGGAAAACAATTTAATTTGGCACCTCGTCGAAGTGCTTGAATTCGACCTTTAGAAATTGGATTAAAAAACTCCAGCGTCGTAGTCCGCGCCCTGTAGGGAAAGTTTTTATTTCTGCGGTATATATCCTTAACACTGACCTTTAACGAATTTCATGTTGCGTTTGCTGTCGGATGCTACAGGCTCCCGAAATTTGGGTTTCCATGAGATCCACACCTGCACCGCACAGACTGGTTAGCGCGTACAACTGGAGGCGTCCGCACCGTCGGCGTCGAGCTTGTGCTAAAACAGGACCGACGTCAGCGGACCAAAGCGTCCCGGTCGCTGTCGCGTCGTGGGTTATGAATATGGGACGCGTTTATCATTACGGCTAATCTCTACGAGAAATAGAAAGTTTAAACTTTGGGTCTACAGGGTGATCGACTTAGCAGGAGAAAAGAGTTTTTCTGGAAAACCGCTGGGCAATAGTTATTTATGCAACAAGTGCAAAAAGTAAGTGTTTATTGCACGTGACGTGTAATTATCCAACGAGGCCGTCAGGACAACACGTCAAGTGCAATAAACACTTTTCGGTCATGCAAAAACCAAAAAATGTTTTATTTATATGGCACTAAAGCTGTTTTTTGCGACGAACCGTATTCATCGACTGTTTCAAAACGTATTCAATGGTGACGTCACTAATGTCTTGCATCAAGAAAATGTAAGTATAGTTTCAAAACGTAACGTCATCAAATATTTGTTTCTCTTTGATATCACTCTCACACTTTTTAATTATTGTTTACACTAGATTTGGATTAAAATAGAACGATTATTAGTGGTAGAAATTATTAACAATATCTATTTCCGCAACTGCAAACCAAAAACAAATATTTAACATGTTTTTTGACAGGTTTATGAAATTTAGATAGAAAAGTAATTGGATTATGCTTTTGGATTACGTAATTCAGGATGTATGAAAATACGTTTAAATTTGCAGGGGTACATACAATAGTCCACAACCAACTTCTTTTTAAATGAACAAGAATAAGAAGTATCAGAATAACCATTTTAAATATTAATCTAAAAATTTAAATCACACCGATTTTCAAATCTCTACTTTTTGGGCAACTGCTGCATAGACCAATTACAACGCATCTAAAGAGTTCAAACCGGACTTAGTGGACGTTTTAAACACGGTTTAAACAGCAACGTGTGTGACGTCACTGGTTCAACGCAAAAATATAATGTTTTGAACTGGGTTGAACACATTTTGTCACAAAAAACCAGCTTAAGTCTAGGAAAATATGACGTCGTTTTGAACGTTATGTTTGTCATGGCGACAAAACGCTGTAGTAGAATGACAGATGAATGCAATAAATATTTTATTGCACTAGTGAAGAACCACTTTTCCACTAAATATAGTTCAAGAAAGTTTTGTTTTTTGCATGAACGTAGAAAAAATGTTTTATTTAGGTGGCACTAGGAAAATAAAACAATTTAACTCAAACTTTATTGTTATTACCATTCTCACAAAAAAACAGACTAAATATAGCGTCGATTTGAACGTTTCTGTTTGTCAAGATCACAAAACACTGTAGTAGATTGGCAGATGAGTGCAATAAAAATGTTATTGCACTAGAGCAATAAAAAACCAGTTTTTTCACTAAATATAGTTCAAAAGTTTTGTTTTTTGCATGAACGTAGAAAAAATAAATTAGCTACAACTGCTTTATAGGAGTTTCATTACAGCATTTATTTGGCACTGTTTGAGACATGTGACATATTACCCCACCAGTGAAATATTAAAAAAAAAGATATTACTGCTTTATGGTTATTTTTATTAAGAACCAACAGGTTTATCAATTTGACAATTAATAATAATTTAACTTAAATTAAATTGAATTATCTACTTGTTATAAATGTTAACAGTACAACTTTGGAAATTCGTAAGATTAATGCCAGCTGGTCTGTATTTGTATTAACAATGCTTAAATTGTCTTTGTAAGCACTTGAAGTAGCCTCAATGATGGCAGTCTCTTCTCCAAGAACTTTTGTGTCGATTTTTTTCTTGTTTTTAAGAGACGTATTAATATAACCTTCACACACGGTGTTGGACCAACAACCATGCCGTTTTATAGTTATAGAAGGTATAGTAGGCCTGCTCCTGTGTTGGCAGAAAATCGTCAAAAACAGTGCTCTGTATATTGTTGAGGCTGTGAGAAATTGAGAAAAAAAGCAATATTCTTTGGCATTACACTAAAAGTATTTATACCAATAGGAAATTTCATGCATTTACCACCTCTGTAACAAAAAAAAAAAAAAAATCTTCCATTATCGGCATGACTAGGACGCAGGGCGAGGTATTTTCGTATTAGGTATTTGGACCATAGTCACATTCTCAATTTCCCCGGCAGTGATAAAGAATTCTCGGGAAACTTTGGTTTTCGTATCCGGTATGAAGATATGAAAAGTGTTTTCTGTATTTTTTACCTTTGTTAGCAAGAATTTTGTGTCATCGGGATCTTGTAAAAATTTTGAAACATTCTCTTTCGTCAATATTCTTAGCTTTTTTGGTTTGACGCCCAAAGACTAGATGATTTGTACTTCTTGGATAATTATTCAAAAAATTCTAATAATACCTTTTCTTTTGCTTCATATTTTATGTTCTTAGATGCACACCAATCAGTGAATCGTAAAAGTAAGATACTGCAGTTACAGCAGCTTTTTCAATTTCAAGAGGCAAATTTTCTGTTTGTCAATCATTATATCAATCAACACCACTATTTTTACAAGAAAATGTAAAAACGAAAATTCAATTTTGTTTATAACAAATCTGACAAGTTACCATAACAATGCGTTTGCTTCTTGATTTTGAATCAAACCTTACAAACTGGATCTGATAATAATGCCTATATCCCACTTGTACTACAAATAACTATTAAAAAGTATTACATCTATCCTCATTTTAATTAGAAGATAGCGTAGAAATACAGAAATTATCTTTTCGTAAAATCGTTGCATAATAAAGACATTTCGTTGTCATTTCCACAGACCAGGTCATTATCGAAATGACAGTCTTTTAGGCACATATTCCTAAAACAAACATTTTTACGCACATGTGCGTGAAAGTAATATAAAATACCTGAAATTTAAATTATTTATTTGTTATACATATTAATAACAATATCTCAAATCAGATAATTGGACATTAGGTGAACATATATTTTTTCTTCACTTCGTATAACTTAATATTGGAAAAAGATAACACCATCGTCATTTCATTTTTGGAATTAAAGCGGTATTTCCTTTCTCCCCGAGAATTTTCCTTGCTATCGCCTATTTATTTTGTATGGAATTTTCTATGTAGGTACCCGTCTGCCACAGAAGTCGAACGCTAACCTCAGTGTCTCTTGAGCATCGATATGATGGTTCCTGCATCTGCAAGGAATGTTGCAGAACATCGTTTAAAACAGTGTCCGGTATACTCAGCAACATTGGGTAACCTAACAAATTCGGCAATCTTTTTAGGAATTGAACTTATGTTATTTATACCCACTGCTTGTGTGTAGTACATTTTAAATTCCTGTACGTGATAGAAAATCGGTTGTGAAAAATGGTGGATGGACGTAGATTTGCATTTTGTAGAAAATTTACAAAAAATTTACTCTTTCTATATCTCCCTGTTATTGTAAATAATCTAGCAACATTAGTTTCAGTATTGGGAATAATTACTTTAATGAGGACTTAGCATCTTCAATGCTCTATGTACGTAAATAAGTTAATTCTTCTCCCCCACAAGCTCCAAAAATACCAACAATCAAGAAAACTTTTTGGAATAAGTACTTTTCATTCACTACCTCTTTGATAATAAACCTTTCAACCTGTTCCTTGGAAACTATTCTGGACTTTCTCGGTCTATAACCACTTGATTTCCTTTTGAGGAAAACAATAACATTAATGTATTTACTAATATCCTTATTTTTATTCAAATAAAATGTTGTGCAGCATGAAATAATTACTCCGTAATGCAGAAGGTGCACATTTTAAAGATAACTGGAACAAGTAGGTACGCTAGAATATTGCGTAACTTTTTTTCGGCACACCAAATATTACATTTTAAATTTAAGTTTATTATAGGGGTTTAATGTTCACAAACGTTCACAGATTTCAGAATTTTTTAAAATCTTTTTATATTTCATCGTACCATAGCAACTGCTCCATAGCAGCAACTTTATAGGCAACTTAGTTGAAGTTGTTGAAATAAAATAGTCTAGCGATCATATTAATAATTGCCATCGAGGATTATGTCGAAACTATTTTGAATATTTATTTGCGATTTTACGAAAAATGTTGTTCGATGCATGTTGCCAAATAGGTGTTTTAGGCCCTTAACTTCACGTCGCGTGCCTAAAAACCATCACTTCACAACTTGTATCGAAAATAGCTACAACAGCGCAAAGCGCCGCGACAATAGGGTCATTTGGTCAAACATCAAATTACACTATTTGCCTATTTTTTATGAAGCATTTATGGCGTATGGACAACTCCGAAAATTCGTCGAAGTGGACCTGATAAATAGTTTTCAGGTGCTGAAATGAGAGATGTAAAAATAGTTTGACAGGCATTGTGCCATATCATCTGACTCAGAATTTATCTTAGATTCGATATCTGTAACAATAATATTAGTGTTTCGTTTAAAATAACACAAATCACCAATTTTCAAGTGCTGAAATGAGATGTGTAAAAATAGTTTGACAGGCATTGTGCCATATCATGTGACTCAGAATTTATCTTAGATTCGATATCTGCAACAAAAATATTAGTGTTCCGTTTAAACTAAGAGAAGGAAATACCACATAAATGTTGATAACTTAAAAGGAGGTTATTTCGAAAACAAAAATCGATCTGTTTTTTCCCACATACATCCTGCCAACCGTTTACCAGTTTCAAGAAGGAGGGGCAAGACTCTACATTGAAAAATAACCCTGGTTTGTCCAAAAAGACTTTGTTACAGATATACAGGGGGTTAAAAGTTAATTAAAAAAACTTCAATTCAACTTGAAAACAACAATTTCTTCAATCTCTAAATATTTTTGATGAATAAAATGGTCCACCGCTGGTTTCTTTTAAAATATTCATATTTTTTTAAATTCACTGTTCAATTCAGAGCCTCATCAACATTTTATCGTATAAACTGTACGTTCATAAAGTCATCAAGATAATGCATCATTCCCAATTTGTGAAAAAAGTCGGTATGTAAATCTAGCAGAAGTATACGTGATTGAAGTTATAGATGTTTTTAAATTAATTATAAAACAAATTTGATGTGGTTAGATAGTTGGGATGATTATGACAGTTAACAGTTAACACTAAAAAGAAATACTGAAATATATTGTTTAATGGTAAGAAATACAATTTTTAAGGTTTTGTTTTTTTTATTCTTGAATAAAAGAAAGAACACAATGTTACATTTAGAATACTTTATTGGAATAAAGGAAGCATGATATTATTTCGCTTCAATTGACCTACTTTACTTCAAAAACTATACACACCACCAATATTATTAACATTATCTCAAACTAAAAGTTAATACAAATGTGGTGTCTACTACATTTTATGTAACAACTTTCCACCAATCCAATCATCACCCCAACCACCAGAATAATATGGCACCTCATCAAATTGTTTAATTTACAAAAACACGGAAAGCACCGTGTTCGGGTAAAAATAAAATCAATTTTAATACACAGCAGTATAATATTATCAATAAGACAATCTCCTCTGTTTTGTACAAATTAGCCGTGATAAAACAAAAATTATGCGTCGTTACAAAACGAATTAAATACTATTCTTGAAGATGTTCCACTAAATATAAGGCAAAAATATGGTTGTGCTAATGAACGAAGCTCCAGCGCACTATGGTAGAAACAGACGCAACTGGCTTAATGTGAATTGTCCAGGATTATCATATCTACTGAACGAGGTGGATCTGTTGCATGACCATTTCGCTCACCAGATCTATCGTATCTGGATTTTTATCTTTGGGGAAACATGAAACAAAACTGGTTTACCTCGACGATACTAATGATAGAGAAAGTTTGATAAATAGAATTGATGTGGCAACGCAAATAAAATACTCGGCAGGGTATGATGTCAAGAGTTGTTTCTGCTCTAAATAGAGTCAGTTTGAATAGAAAAGCATGCGCACAAATACAACATTGAGAAAAGCTCAAGGTTATGAAGCTTATGCCTGCAATCTGCAGACTTGTATTATTTAGCATTTTTCAGCTCTCGGTCCTCACTCATAATGCGTATTACGATTACGTATGAGAATAAAAAAAACAAAATGCACACCGCATGAATATTGTGTACCTAAGCTATAAGTCTGAAAATTAGTTAATTTTATTTTTTGATAAGAGGCCACTTCTTGCCCTTCCCCCCAAACGACGCCCTTGTATGCAGGTCTTATTTTGTTCGATTAATCTGTCTATCTGAAAATAACGTCGATTAACTATAGTATTGTAACCTCAAAATTGGGTTATCGTAGAAACACGTCACGTAGACAAACAATCTTTATTGTCACTCTTGAAAATACAATAAATATCCTTCAAACCATTTTCACAACTGTCAACGCTTTACTTTGACATTTGTCACTCGCTTTTGGCTGCTCAATATAAACTGACTGCGGCGGCTGAATTGATCCGCTTATATAGATTTTTTTAAATTCTCGAAGTTTCTGCGATCTCGAGAACGTGTCGAGAAACAAATAGAATATAGCCTGGAATATTCCGGAAAACGTCAAAATAAAGGTATTACAAAAATGATAAATTCTAACGCAAACAGGAACATAATTAACAAACTAAAAGGTAGGTGAGCTTCCGTAACATTGCCCCCTTCTTAGAACTGATGGTCCCGATCAGGTTACTCCATTGTCCGCATGGTCTTCTTGATAAGGTGTCAAACGATCGATGTGGACAATCTTCATCTTGCCTTGGGGATTTCTCTGGATCCTGTATACTACGTCATTCAATCGTGACACGACGGTATATAACCCTTGCTTCTTTTTGGGTTATACAGCCACACTTTCTCAAGCTCGTGAAACCCGCTGCTGTTGGCACGCAAGTCGTATCTGGTCTTCATTCTGTCGCTTTCTATTTTTAGCTTCTCTCGTACTTCTTCATATACCATCTTTACTCGATCTTTCAGATGGCTGAGATAATCATCTAAGTTTTCCTCATGTTGCGGTCGATTCATAATTAGATCTATGGGTAGCCGCAAATCTGTGCCGAAAATCACGTTGGCTGGTGTTTTACCCGTGGTCAAATGAATTGCTGCTCGGTAAGCCAGTAAAAATGGAGGAAGGCAGGTATGCCAGTTGGTCTGTTTCTCATTGGCGGCCGTTCTCAGGAAGTTCTCGATGGTGCGATTGAGTCTTTCCACCATTCCATCTGATTGCGGGTGAAGAGGTTAGTTCTGGTTTTGTGAATGCCTAGCAGCTCACAAACGTTCTGACACACTTCAGATTCGAAATTTCGTCCGTGGTTCGAATGGATCTCTCTGGGCACCCCATAACGGCATATCCAATTTTCGAATAAAGCTTCAGCTACGGTGACTGCTTCTTGATTAGGTAAGGGATATATTTCTGGCCACTTACTGAAGTAGTCTATCACTACCAAAATATAACGATTTCCACTGCTGCTACGAGGAAATGGTCCAGCTATGTCAATAGTTATTCTCTCGAATGGAGCTCCAACATTGTACTGCTTCATCTGTCCTCGGCTTCGACTCCTGGGTCCCTTACTAGAGGCGCAGGTATCACAACGTCGGCACCACTCTTCCACATTGGACCGACCAGTAGAATCGTTCTCTAACTTTATTCAGAGTTTTGTTTATTCCAAAGTGCCCACCACCGATTCCACTATGCAGTGCTTGAAGAACTTCTGGAATTCTTTTCTGGGCAGTACTGTTTGATAAATCTTTTCTTTGCCGTTGGGATTCTCCCAGATTTTTTTTAATAGGCCGTTCTAGATGGCTAAAGAATTCCATAGCGCCCAGTAGCTTTTTAGAGACGATGATTTATCAGAAATATCCTGCCAGGTGGGTCTGTCCATGTTTTTTATCTTCCATTGGAAAATTGGTCCAAAATCCGGGTCTTCACTATGTTCTTTAGCGATGATTCTATTATCCCAATCATCTCGGCCCTGGTTGTTAATTCTTCGGCAAAGAAATTCATCTTCTTCTCTAGTTTCTTGTTGCAGACAGTGTTTACAGTTTGGAGGGCATGGTCTTCTGGATAGGGCATCAGCATTTCGATAGTTAGATCCTTTCCGGTGTTCAATTTTGAAGTCGTACTCCTGCAACCGTTGAAGCCATCTTGCCACTTGGCCTTCCGGATTCCTGAACTGCAGTAGCCACTTCAAAGAAGCATGATCGGTCCCCAAGACGAACGGCTGACTATAGAGATACTTATAAAAATGCTCCACAGTTTTAACTATGGCAAGCAACTCTCTTCTGGTTACACAGTAGTTCATTTCTTGCTTAGAGAGGACCTTGCTAAAGTAAGAAATCACTTTTTCATGCCCGTTTTCAATTTGTGATAATATTCCTCCAAATCCAGTATTACTAGCATCCGTGTCCACGATGAATGTCTTTGCAGGCTTGGTATATGAAAGAATCGGAGAAGAACACAAAGCTTCTTTTAATCTCTGAAAAGCTTGTTGACATTGTTCCTTCCAGATAAATGGCTGAGTGTTTTCTGTGAGCCGATGTAATGGTTTCGCAATCTCGGCTAAATTTTTCACAAATTTGCGATAGTGAAGAGTCCCAACAAACTCCTTAGTTCATGTTTGTCTTTTGGTACTGGCCATTTCCAGATGGTTTCAGTTTTCTCTGGGTCAGTCTTCACTCCATCAGAGGAAATAATGTGTCCTAAATACTTGACTTCCTTTTGAAAGAGCATGCACTTCTTCGGACTTAGCTTGAACCGGGCTTCTCTCAGCTTTTGAAAAAGTTCTTGGACATTTTTCAAATGATCTTCAAAGTCTTTTACGAGTATTATTATGTCGTCAAGATAAACGAGACAAGTTTTCCAGGTCATTCCTCTGATAATGGTTTCCATGAGTCTTTCAAAGGCTGGTGCATTGCAGAGGCCAAAGGGCATGACATTGAAGTGCCACAACCCTGTTCCAATGGAAAACGCTGTCTTCTCTTTATCATCTGGGTGAAGTTGCACTTGCCAATAGCCACTTTTCAGGTCATGTAGAAAACCATTGGAATCCAGACAAGGTATCGTCTATTCTTGGCAACGGATAACTGTCCTGTTTAGTGACATCGTTTAGTCTTTTATAATCCACACAAAATCTGGTAGAGCCGTCTTTATTATTTACCAGAACAGCCGGCGAAGTCCCTGGACTCTGGGATGGTTCAATTACTCCCTGTTGCTGCATGTCTCTAACCATCGTCGATACCTCTTCTTGCTTCGCTAAAGGGATACGTCGTGGAGCTTGTTTAATTGGAGTGGTGTTGCCGGTTGCCCGTATTTATGCGGTGCTGCACAAGATTAGTCCTTCCGACGTCATCCTCTGTTAAAGAGAATACGATGTGTGTGAAGTTTTTGTTCAGAAATGTTTCTGGTAATCGCGGCCACGGTGTCATTTAGGATTTAGGTGGAGCGGCAAGTGCTCAATTTAAGGAATAGACCTTTTGCGCCACTCGTAACTATAGGACAATACCACAGCTTAAATAACAATGCAATTACTACACCATTATTACTTCCTTTAGAGATCTTTGCTATTAGCTTATAACTTCAGAAACGAATTTTCGCTCCATAATATAGTTATTTAAGTATGCCACTAGTACAAAAAGTAAGTGCTTATATTGCACGCGACGTGAAATTGTCCAACAAGGCACTTTTTGTATGAGTTACATACAATATTTTTTCTACGTTTATGCAAAACCCAAAATATGATATTTAGATGACACTAAGTTTAGGAAAATGTGACCTCGATTTGAACGTTTATGTTTGTCATGATGACAAAACGCTGTAATAGAATGACATATGAATGTAATAAACATTTTATTGCACTAGTGCAATAAAGAACCACTTTTTCCACTAAATATAGTTCAATAAATGCACGTTTTGTCCCAGTCGGCCTATGGCCTCGTTGGACAATTTCACGTCGCGTGCAATAAACACTTACTTTTTGCACTTGTTGCATAAATAACTATTTTCTACGTTCATGAAAAAAAACAAAACTTTATTGAACTATATTTAGTGGAAAAAGTGGTTCTTTATTGCACTAGTGCAATAAAATGTTTATTACATTCATATGTCATTCTATTACAGCGTTTTGTCTCATGACAAACATAAACGTTCAAATCGACGTCACATTTTCCTAAACTTAGTGTCATCTAAATATCATATTTTGGGTTTTGCATGAACGTAGAAAAAATATTGTATGTAACTCATACAAAAAGTGCCTTGTTGGACAATTTCACGTCGCGTGCAATATAAACACTTACTTTTTGTACTAGTGGCATACTTAAATAATTATATTATGGAGCGAAAATTCGTTTCTGAAGTTAAGCTAATAGCAAAGATCTCTAAAGGAAGTAATAATGGTGTAGTATTGTATTGTTATTTAAGCTGTGGTATTGTCCTATAGTTACGAGTGGCGCAAAAGGTCTAATCCCTGCTTGCCATAGTTAAAACTGTGGATCATGTTCACATCTATATGGTCAGCTGTTCATCTTGAGGAGCGACCATGCTTCCTTGAAGTAGCTACTGCAGTTCAAGAATTCGGAAGGCCAAGTGGCCAGATGGCTTCAACGGTTGCAGGAGTACGACTTCAAAATTGAACACCGGAAAGGATCTAATAAAATGCTGATGCCCTATCCAGAAGACCATGCCCTCCAAACTGTAAACACTGTCTGCGACAAGAAACTAGAGAAGAAGATGAATTTATTTGCCGAAGAATTAACAACCAGGGCCCAGATGATTGGGATAATAAAATCATCGCTAAAGAACATAGTGAAGACCCGGATTTTTGACCAATTTTCCAATGGAAGATAAAAAACATGGACAGACCCACCTGGCAGGATATTTCTGATAAATCATCGTCTCTAAAAAGCTACTGGGCGCTATGGAATTCTTTAGCCATCTAGAACGGCCTATTAAAAAAAATCTGGGAGAATCCCAACGGCAAAGAAAAGATTTATCAAACAGTACTGCCCAGAAAAGAATTCCAGAAGTTCTTCAAGCACTGCATAGTGGAATCGGTGGTGGGCACTTTGGAATAAACAAAACTCTGAATAAAGTTAGAGAACGATTCTACTGGCTTGGCAGTCGGTCCAATGTGGAAGAGTGGTACCGACGTTGTGATACCTGCGCCTCTAGTAAGGGACCCAGGAGTCGAAGCCGAGGACAGATGAAGTAGTACAATGTTGGAGCTCCATTCGAGAGAATAGCTATTGACATAGCTGGACCATTTCCTCGTAGCAGCAGTGGAAATCGTTATATTTTGGTAGTGATGGACTACTTCAGTAAGTGGCCAGAAATATATCCCTTACCTAATCAAGAAGCAGTCACCGTAGCTGAAGCTTTATTCGAAAATTGGATATGCCGTTATGGGGTGCCCAGAGAGATCCATTCCGACCAAGGACGAAATTTCGAATCTGAAGTGAGAAGAACGTTTGTGAGCTGATAGGCATTCACAAAACCAGAACTAACCTCTTCACCCGCAATCAGATGGAATGGTGGAAAGACTCAATCGCACCATCGAGAACTTCCTGAGAACGGCCGCCAATGAGAAACAGACCAACTGGCATACCTGCCTTCCTCCATTTTTACTGGCTTACGGAGCAGCAATTTATGAGGCCACGGATAAAACACCAGCCAGCGTGATTTTCGGCATAGATTTGCGGCTACCCATAGATGTAATTATGAACCGACCGCAACATGAGGAAAACTTAGATGATTATCTCAGCCATCTGAAAGATCGAGTAAAGATGGTACATGAAGAAGTACGAGAGAAGCTAAAAATAGAAAGCGACAGAATGAAGACCAGATACGACTTGCGTGCCAACAGCAGCGGGTTTCACGAGCTTGAGAAAGTGTGGCTGTATAACCCAAAAAGAAGCAAGGGTTATATACCGTCGTGTCACGATTGAATGACGTAGTATACAGGATCCAGAGAAATCCCCAAGGCAAGATGAAGATTGTCCACATCGATCGTTTGACACCTTATCAAGAAGACCATGCGGACAATGGAGTAACCTGATCGGGACCATCAGTTCTAAGAAGGGGGCAATGTTACGGAAGCTCACCTACCTTTTTAGTTTGTTAATTATGTTCCTGTTTGCGTTAGAATTTATCATTTTTGTAATACCTTTATTTTGACGTTTTCCGGAATATTCCAGGCTATATTCTATTTGTTTCTCGACACGTTCTCGAGATCGCAGAAACTTCGAGAATTTAAAAAAATCTATATAAGCGGATCAATTCAGCCGCCGCAGTCAGTTTATATTGAGCAGCCAAAAGCGAGTGACAAATGTCAAAGTAAAGCGTTGACAGTTGTGAAAATGGTTTGAAGGATATTTATTGTATTTTCAAGAGTGACAATAAAGATTGTTTGTCTACGTGACGTGTTTCTACGATAACCCAATTTTGAGGTTACAATACTATAGTTAATCGACGTTATTTTCAGATAGACAGATTAATCGAACAAAATAAGACCTGCATACAAGGGCGTCGTTTGGGGGGAAGGGCAAGAAGTGGCCTCTTATCAAAAAATAAAATTAACTAATTTTCAGACTTATAGCTTAGGTACACAATATCCATGCGCTGTGCGTTCTGTATTTTTTTCTTCTAATACATAATCCAAATACGCATTATGAGAGAGCACTGAGAGCTGAAAAAATGCTAAATACAAGTCTGCAGATTGCAGGCATAAGCTTCATAACCTTGAGCTTTTCTCAATGTTGTATTTGTGCGCATGCTTTTCTATTCAAATTGACTCTATATTTAGAGCAGAAACAACTCTTGACATCATACCCTGCCGAGTATTTTATTTGCGTTGCCACATCAATTATTTTCATCAAACTTTCTCTATCATTAGTATCGTCGAGGTAAACCAGTTTTGTTTCATGTTTCCCCAAAGATAAAAACCAGATACGATAGATCTGGTGAGCGAAATGGTCATGCAACAGATCCACCTCGTTCAGTAGATATGATAATCCTGGACAATTCACATTAAGCCAGTTGCGTCTGTTTCTACCATAGTGCGCTGGAGCTTCGTTCATTAGCACAACCATATTTTACCTTATATTAAGTGGAACATCTTCAAGAATAGTATTTAATTCGTTTTGTAACGACGCATAATTTTTGTTTTATCGCGGCTAATTTGTACAAAACAGCAGATTGTCTTATTGATAATATTATGCTGCTGTGTATTAAAACAGATTTTATTTTTTTACCCGTACACGGTGCTTTCCGTGTTTTTGTAAATTAAACAATTTGATGAGGTGCCATTATTCTGGGGACTGGTGTGATGATTGGATTGGTGGAATGTGGTAACATAAAAATGTAGTAGATTTATATACAGCCAGAAACACCACATTTGTTTTAACTTTTAGTTTGAGATAATGTTAATACTATTGGTGGTGTGTATAGTTTTTGAAGTAAAGTAGGTCAATTGAAGCGAAATAATATCATGCTTCCTTTATTCCAATAAAATATTCTAAATGTAACATTGTGTTCTTTCTTTTATTCAAGAATAAAAAAAACAAAACCTTAAAAATTGTATTTCTTACCATTAAACAATATATTTCAGTATTTCTTTTTAGTGTTAACTGTATAGTTCAATAAAGTTTTGTTTTTTTTCATGAACGTAGAAAAAAGTTATTTATGCAACAAGTGCAAAAAGTAAGTGTTTATTGCACGCGACGTGAAATTGTCCAACGAGGCCGTAGGCCGACTCGGTCAACACGTCGAGTGCAATAAGCACTTTTTGTACAAGTTGCATACAATATTTTTTCTACGTTCATGCAAAAACCAAACAAATGTTATTTAGATGACACTAATTAAGTCTAGAAAAATGGGACATCGATTTGAAGGTTTATGTTTGTCATGATGACAAAACGCTGCTGTAGAATGACAGATGAGTGCAATAAACATTTTATTGCTCTAGAGCAATAAAGAACCACTTTTTCCACTAAATATAGTTCAATAAAGTATTGTTTTTTGCATGAACGTAGAAAAAATATTTTTTTTCTCAAAAACTATTGTGCCACCTTGAATTTTTCACAAAATATGTAAAAAGACATGCCCTTTCGATCCTTGCTGTTAGATTTTTTCAAAAATCCGTACGAGAAGTATAATTTTTAGGCTTAACTTCAAAAACGAATTTTCGCTCCATAATAAAGCATTTACGGACACGGACTCATAGGAACAGTAACCCTAACCTAAAAGATGTACATCTTATCTTAATGCCACTATGGAAGAAATATGGCAGCCAGCCACTGAAATGTAATTTTATATTATGATATCGTACATTTCAGTGCAGCCAGCGCGCCTAGAATTAAGAGCCAAATAACAATACCATAACTACTGTCCAATTGTAGTACCACTACTACCACTAGTACCCCTGCTATTTTCGTAAGTGACACGAGTTAGTAGATGAAAACTAGTTCAAAAAATTATTTGCATGAAGCTCACAACACAACACTAACTGTTTTGTGTCTTTTTAGTTACCCAATAAATATATCAGAATAATCTTTTTCATGTCTAGTATATTTGTTACTTGAAAATTATTTAATTTGGAGGTTTAAGTTGGACAATTTGTATACAAAATTGATCTATTCCATTAATTATAATTAAGTTGCCATTACAAAATGCCAATGTGCCGCTACTAGGTGAATTACAGTTCAATTAAATTTCTACCTTATGCTAATCATGCCATATAAATAATTTAAATATATATATATTTTAAATATGAAATGAATTTTTAAATGATAAAAGAGCAAGGAAAAATGTTATGTATGAGATAAGTCTCATACATAGAGGTGGTTTTTTTTACCTGTTACAATCATAGAGGAGAATCAACAAATTCCTTACCAAGTGTCTTCTGGATAGCAAAAAATGTCTCCTTAATTTCACTATGTCACTATTTAGTATTTAGAAAAAAATTATTCTTTTCGCACTATCTTTAGGAGTTGTATCTTGGCCATAAGAGAATCCCCGGTAATGAGACGGCTGACTTACTGGCTCGTCTTGGATCTGGGGCACCGTGCCAGGGATCCGAACCCTTTTTGGGAATTACGCGAGGCAGTATGAATAGTGCCCTTAATAAATGGGCCTATCAAACACTAGGAGGGAATTGGAGAAGGAATGGGGGATGTAGACAGGCCCATGACTTCTTCAATGAACCTAATAAATCTAGGACGAAGTGGCTGCTGAGCCTTAGTCGAAGGTCCCTGAACCAAATCGTGGGGGTCCTGACAGGCCACTGCAGACTCAGGAGGCATTTGAATTTGATAGGCATAGAGGATAGTCCCTTATGTCCGAATGCGGAGAGGAGGAAGAGACCCTATCCATTTTCTAGGATACTGTGCGGCTCTTGGAAGACTAAGATATAGAATCTTTGGCACCGAGGAGCTGCAAAGGGAAGAGATGAGGGGCCTACCATGGACCAGGATCCTGGCGTTCATTAGGACGTCAGGTAGGTTCGAGGAAGACCGAGGGCGAATAGTGGAGGGGTGATGGGATGCCAGGGTAGGCAAAAAGGGCCGTGTGGCCTACTTGCCAGGCTAAGGCCGCCCGCACTTTATTACTACTCCTTACAACTAGAAGTTGTATCTTCACAGGAGATGTTCAAATGAGGATTTTTTATATGAAAGACCCACCCTATTTTTCCCTAGGTAATCATCCCCTAAATCTTTTCCCACATTTTTATTTACACCCTGTATAAAAACAAAAACTTGATTAAAAAGAAAACAATATTTGATGCCTTGTATCTCAAAAAAAGGACATCAATCCATATTAAAAAATGGTCTTATTTTTTTACAAAACGCTCTGTACACGAGTGAGCAAAATAATTTAAAATGATTACATATTTGATACATATATAGGGTGTTGGAATATTCCAATTACAAATTTTTAAAGGTAATTCTGTCAAATAAGAAAACAGATTCTCTATCAATCACCGATTTTATAAAACACCTTCTTCAAAGCACCCTGTAGAGATTTAACAATTTCTAAGTTTATATTTGCAAAATATTATTTTTATTCAATTTGGTTTTATTCAAATTTTAGTGAATGAAATATGATTTTTTTTTAATTCTTTATCTACCAAATTAGTTTGATTTATTATATTATTAATAATTTGTTACTATTTTAAAACCATTTCAAGATATTCTAAAGATTTTGCAGGCATAATCTATTATGGAAAAAAAGAAGAAATTAAGGCTCAGCGAAAATTATCTTTTATTTTTAAAAAACGTATCTTACACATAATTTGTTAATTAAATCATTTAATACATCTAGAAACAATTCGTATGTATATTTACAATGACTGATAAAAAAAACATGCTATTTATAAAAATGGAATAGTAAAAGTGCACCATTATGTACAAAAATTTACATGCTTATGAGAGAAACAACAATCGTTGAAAATTTAACATAATGTTCTATTAAAACAAGAAGTGTCATAAAAAGTTTACTTAAAAATAAGTAAAAAATTACAACAATACGAGCTCAAATTGCTTCATTTCATTAAAAAGTAATTCAGTCAATACCACCTAGAAGCGTAATAGTTTCCTTTCCTGTCCTCACACCATCCTCATCATCCTCTTCGTCTTCCTGCAATAAAATTTACTAATATATTTTACATTCCCTTATTAAATAGTACGGGAACGGGAAGGGTCATATTCCTTCAATATTTAGATGCCTGAAGATAATGGAATAAATAAAAACTCAAAATATAAAAATCCAAAAAGCTACTGTCACTCCTCTTACTGTGGTAACCAATGAAATAGAAGACATCCGAAAACTCTAGATGGGCATTGCCTTCTTGGTATGCGCTAAAAGAGTCAAGTTCATTCAGTGTGGTTAAAGGCGCAGGCATCCATCGATGTGCCTTGTCAACAATTTGATTTACTTTGTTTTATTCAAAAATATCTTATTCAAATCAAGAATTAGCAGACAAGAAATATTTTTATTAAAACGTGGAAGTTGTGTGGTATTACCTTTGGGCATATAGTGAGTTGCAGCCGCTCAATTTTAATATGATTCTCCGTATGCCGTTTGAGAAATGCGAAATGCGTCAAATTTTTATAATTGGGTGAAAATAAACTCAAATAGGACTACAACTGATAACATAGTATTCTACAAATATCAAACATATCGTTCTGACTTGTTTGCTTCTCAGTTTTTATAAACAAAAAATTTCACCCAATAAATTTTTGTAAAATTCCGAAACAAACTATTTTACTACATTTTTTTTCACTGTTTGTCATTATTTGTTCTCGATTATAATTTCCAAAGTTTATGTGTATAGGTGAGATATATATAAAAAGATATATAATATATAGTCATTTATAGATTTATGTATATAGGTTAAGAATCATCCTGTATAAGTTTTTTATTATCGGTTGTTCATCACTTAGGTTGAGTCACCAACAGTACACACATACTAAAAAAGCATTTTCCTAAAAGCGGCTACTCACTACGCGAGACTTGCCAAGTACTCGACTGGGAATATACTTGGCATGTACTTGTCCGAGTCCAAGTAAATTGTACACACTACGTGCCTACTTGAAAGTTTCAGTTTTATTTCGGGAAGTGCAAGTATAAAGACGAGTACTTGAAAATGGACGAGAATTCTGATTCGACATCTTTAGCTGCTTTTGTTACAAGAGTTCCTTTTCTTTTTCAAATCCTCGATGCTACATTCCAAGTCACATTCTGTGAAAAACTCGGTTTGAATTCGTTGCCAGGCATCGTATACACCATTTCTACTTTTATGCTGCTTATGTGATGGGTCCCAAATGATAGGTTCCTTCTGATAAATATCAAGAAACTTCAATGTCCAATGTCCAAATCCGCTGCTAACAAACACAGAAACTTATAGCTACTCGGTAAGTAAAGCGCGAGTAGTGTAGCGCAGACAAAACAAACTCGGAAGTAATCAACTCGCTGCCTTTGACTTGGACCCGTTTTCCGACAACCGATGGGAAGTGCAAGTACTTGTCGAAGTCAGTGCGTGTCGCCGTACATACTACTCGGTACTTGCCAAGTACTTTTCGCGTAGTGAGTAGCCGCCTTAATGCAATACACACAGATAGAGAACACATCGGACTCCAGTTTAATGGAGCTTTTACCTCAGTTTAATTGAGCCTTTACCGCATCCACAGCCATATTGCTGTAATAATGCTTTTATATTATCTATGTTTAGATTTTCAAAGACTGGGTATAGTTGACCTACCCCATAACAGAATATCATAAGACAGATAACTGTGAATAACAGATAAGTAAGTAGAGCATATATTTGAGAAGATATTGTACATCATATGTCATCAACATCAAGAGTGATACCAAGTAATTTGAGTGGGTCGGAGTTAGTGGCTCACTTATCTGAGCCAATGTTCAAGTTTTGGATTGATTTAATTTCAATTTATTATATGAGAATCATGCTTCAATTTAAATGAGGTCACGTGTTTTAAAATTATTAATGCCTCGAGTCAATAATGTAGTATTGTCACCACAGAAGATACCTGTGTTATAAAGTTACAAAGTAGGAAAACTCATGAATATACAGGAGAAAAAGAACAGGCTCCAGTACAGATCCTTCCAGAACTCCATTTGTGATTGGAATAACATCATACTACATTCTCTACAGCAGGGGTCACCAAACGGTGGACCGCGGTCCGGATCCGGACCGCCGACCTATTTTGTGTGAACCCAGAAGAATCTAAGAATATCAATATAAAAATTTGTGGTAATTCAATTTAGACCATCTCCAGGATTTAATAGCAATAGCTTGCACCAACTTAATTCCAGACTTCAGACAGATTGTTCAGAGTAAAAAAACGTCATTTTTCGCATTAATATTAGGTACCTACTTTGTTGTTTTTTAATTAGATGTACCTATCCTTAATAAAAAAATATTCAGATTTCTTTTCGTTTTATTTTTTAATTGCTATTATAAAATCTTGGTTGCTAGTCATCATCTACCAAACGGACTGCGACAGATGTATATTTTTTTAAACGGAACTGCAATAAAACTGATATCTGCTCTACAGTCACAAATTCTTTTCTATCTGACTCATATGATGAGAAAAGCTTAAACTCGTTGCCTTAAAATATTTGATACATGGTGATTTTCCGGGTTGTTATGCCGTGGCCTCGGTAACTGGTAGCTGCCAGAAACAGAGTTAAAATGCACATCCCTAGCATTAGCTGGGATACTTTTACCTGCTCTGGTTGTTCTCGGGCTAGGCTCTGTAGGGACAGAACCGCTATCGGTGTCTCTGGGCCTGTCCATATATTGATTTCGGTTCCTACTGGTATCCTTTCGGTTGGTATTACACAGTAGGCGTGGCTACGCTGTTATTAGTACTGGGTTGCCGACCAATGACGAGGAGGGCATCGGTTCTCTAGCCGAGCTTCAGGCCCCGCCCACTACCCAACGGCGCGAATCCGTGCGCGCTCGTACCACTCCCTACGTCACACGATCGATGACTAATAACAGCGTCTACGCCTACTAGGTTGCCGACCAATGACGAGGAGGGCATCGGTTCTCGAGCCGAGCTTCAGGCCCCGCCCACTACCCAACGGCGCGAATCCGGGCGCGCTCGTACCATTCCCTACGTCACACGATCGATGACTAATAGCTTGGCCACGCCTTCGCGGCTACTCAACCGTGACGGGTCGTGCGTCATTGCCGTCTACTGGCTGTTTACGCAGGTGCAGAAGCGCGCGCAGCTGCACCGACACTACGAGACCGCTAACGAGGTCCCTATCGGCCTCAGTCTCGGCGAAGCTTTTGCAGAGTCACCACTGAAGATGCCGACAGTGAAGAGCGGCAAAACGTTTGGAAGCATGGGATGCGACCAGTTACAGCGGCGGATACGGAACGCCTCGGAGGACCACCAGTATCCGAGAAGCGGTTGCGACCGTAGCAGTCGTAATACCAACAGTAGGAACCGAAATCAATATATGGACAGGCCCAGAGACACCGATAGCGGTTCTGTCCCCACAGAGCCTAGCCCGAGAACAACCAGGGCAGGTAAAAGTATCCCAGCTAATGCTAGGGATGTGCCTTTTAACTCTGTTTCTGGCAGCTACCAGTTACCGAGGTCACGGCATAACAACCCGGAAAATCACCATGTATCAAATTACAGCACTGGCCGTGAAAGCCTAAAAACCACTGCCCTTAAAATAATTAATAAATTCTAAGCAGTTCCAAAATTCGGTACTTATATTATGTAACACAAACGTAACTACATAAAAGAAATTCAATTTAGGCTAGTATACCTCTTCATTTAATTATATATATTTTTTTTGAATAATTAACTTACATCAAATCCGAAGCAGTTTTGCATATCACTTGCAGTCGTAGCTATTTTCTTTTCTTCTGGCTCATCATCTTCTAGTTCTTCTTTGGTAACTCTCCTAGCTGACTGTAATGCTTTAAGAACATCCTCGTCGTTTAGATCTGAAAAATTATTCAAACATCATAAAATTTTAAAAAACAAATGAAAGATAAAATTAACAAAAAAAAATTACGAGAAAAAAATTACAAAAAACTAAATATACACATTACTAACCATTATCAGGCAAAATATTTTCTCCTAACAATTCGCCAGAACTGTCTCCTACCACCATGGCTTGTTCCTCTCCGTCGGCCAGTTGGATAACCTCGAGAACAACATACTGCTGACCATCGGACCCTTCCACAGCCATCATATCAATTTCCTCCTCCTCGTCTGATCCAATTCCGGGCATGACTTCCACTTGTTGACCGTCTATCATTTGGATCTTCTTCTGCCTACCTAATCTTAATTCCAATTGCTTTCTTTGGATATTGGGGTCGGGATCGTGAGCAGCCATGTGTCGGATGAGATTGCCTTTATGCCTGAAGGCACGGGAGCACTCTGGACATTCGTGAGTTTTCTCTCTGGGGGGCGGGGGAACATACTCGGGATTATGGTAGAGGTTCTGGTGTCTCTTGAGAAGTTGTTTCTGACGGAAAGCTTGATCACAGCTGTCGCACTGGTAGGGTTTTTGGTCTGTGTGAATTAACATGTGGGATTCTAAATGGCGGGCTGATATGGAAGCGTAAGGGCACAGATCACATTTGTAACATTTTTCACCTTCATGTGATTTATTGTGGAGCTGAAAAATGTTTTATTTTAAATTTCATGTGATATACAGGGTAGTGACAAAGTTTCGCAAAATATTCATGTCCTTAAATTATGAAATACATGGACCTGTTCTTTTAAAATATCATTGCTTGCCATAAAAAATGAATTTTTATCGGATTTTATATTTGTGACGTCATCACAGACTTTTTTAAACTGCATCTTTTTTTTTTCAACGATAAATGCCTTCTACACAATTTAACAAAAACTTTTTATGAGTCTCAGATCAGTAATTAAATGATTAATTTATTCTATTTTACATTATTAAGCAGTTGTAAAAAATTGAAAATTTAAGAAGCAAATGTGTGTAAAATATTTACCTCAATAAGGCAGCAAATTGATAAAAACATATTGTTTGATGTTCAAGAAAATTCTCACATCCAGGCAGCTTTGAATAAACAATCAACAATCAGGAAGTATTTTTTTATATAAAACAGAAGGCAACACATAGATTAACACAAGTTTTAAGGTTATATTTGTAGGTAATGTCAAAAAATTTCGAGAGTTGCCGATTGTCATTAGAACGTTCCGTTAAAAAATACACAATTCCGGTGTCGCACATCATGAAAACTTACTATAAATATACTGATGATCCACGTTGTTGTATAGAGTTTTGCTACTAAATCATATTACGTTGTGATGACACCAGTTTTTCCTTGAATGGAACTGTAAATCGTTATAACTGTAGGTACTGATCTCAAAATAATCCCCATTTGATTCAAGAATCGCATAGCCAGCGGTATAGTAATAGGATGGAATGATGTCCCATCATGCTACTAGATATTTGGATTTTCTATTTTACTAGCTCCCCTCCAACAATATGGTTTCAACAAGACAATGTTCTCCTCACTTTCATATTAATTTCCATCAGGTTCACCTGATTTTACCTCCTTGGATTTTTATTGTCAGGTGTCATGTATCTATTTTAATAAACCAAATAATTTAGAACAGTTACAGATACAAATTAGAACTGAAATACAAAATATCATCCTGAAAATTACTGATGGTTCAATATATGTTTACACTTGTGCCGACCTATGTCAGAATGTTAAATGGAGAACATCTTGAACACCTTTAAAATTTATCATTTCTTACATCAAGTAATCCCTTTTTTAAAAAAAAGATAAGTTGACATATTTCATAAATTAAAAAAAAAGATTTGAAAAAATTAAGAATATTGTGCGAAACTATCACCATCAGGTATAATTAATTTAAATGCTTTGTAAAACATTGCTTGTTTGTTTATCTTATTCAAGGTATTTTTTGTCTAAAATTTGCTTGGTGAATAAAGAGAGAAAAAGTCTTTGAAATTTTTGTTGCAAATAGAATGTTAATGTGAACATTCTTAAAGTACCCATACATTGCTCATATTTCAGTAAAAAAAGATACATCTATAGTAGGGTTCAAAATCGTAGACAGTGATTCATTTTATAAAACCATTTACAAGTTATAGAAGTGAACATAAAGAGTGCCATCCGTAAATTCTTCGTATAAAATTGTGTTTTGCATGCTTTACGGAGCATACCCGATTATACAGTTTCGGTTTCATTTGTCGCGTACTGGCTATTCCTACTGCTGTAGCAAATACGCATGAGCACATCAGAATGCTCGACTTCCACTGGTAACAACAATATTCTCTAAATTAGGTGCGTTAAGCTGTATCCGCTAATTCTATCAGCACAGTTAACAGTAACCAGTGATGTAAAATCATACATTTAGGGATTAGGGGACAAGACTAAAATATGAGAGTAAGTGATGCGATTGAAATATGTTCATTGCCAAGAGTGTCCGTGAGTAGTGTATAAAGTATGACAAAGAATATAAATTGTGAATAGAAAAATAATGAAAACTCGCGGAAGGTAGAGAAGATAGAGGTTCATGATGATACATAATACATTATTCTTAGAACATTTCATGAATGGTATTTGCATAGTGACCTTTCAACAATAAAAAAAATTCTAGTTGCTATTTCATAGGATGAAACTTTACCGAGAATACCTATAAGGATGCCTTTGGGAATTATGTATAACATGAATATTCATTTTATAAAATAAAGATAAAAGAGAAAGCTGATAGAAAAAGGTGAGGAAACTATTTAAAACGAACTTAAGAAGGTTGAAATTTTAATTGAAGGATATATTATACCTACATACGAAACATGGATAACTGAAGGGAATGTGATGAAAAATGTGTGGCACGATTGCAATGTTCAAACCAGGTAGGCATTTCTTGAAGGATTTTCTACTGGATTAAAGTCACCTTCTGAAAAATGATGGTACCTAATAATGTTTACATGTTTTTGAATTATGACGAATAGGAGACTATCACTAGGATATGGATGGTGAAGTATTTGGAAAATGCTATGATTCTGTTTTGCCATATTTGGAATCTGGTGCTGTAGTTGGAACGGATAATGCATCCTATCATAACCAACGATAAGTATTAATGTGTGACCACTATAACAGTGACTGTTAGTAAACTGTAGCGTATTAGTCTAAGAGCCAGTGGCCGGCAACCTATAAGTAAATGATTATACCTGAAATTTTGCACAGTGAGTCTCTTATACCTATCATTCATGAGGTGATGACTCGCTAAGCCCGGCGAGGCCGACCCAACTGTTACTCAGGTGCGAGAGGTATGAAAATTTAACCAACTTCGTTATTAAATTAACAAAGCTGCTGTTTGAAAATTTTAAAATTTCAGATCTAACAAATTAGGCATTTATTTTTATTATTTATTACATTTAGCATCTTTTTATATTAAAATAATATAAGTAACAAACAACCTTTATTTCTGGTACAGGTTCTGAGATTTGGTGGTGTCGATTACAATGCTTGACATTTCTGACAGTTCTTTAACGTCAAAAATCAGATTTAATCAAATACTTTTGAAATTTATAATTTTTGCCAATTCCACAAGTGTCTGCCATGATCTTAGAAGCACGGTAATCGTCTGCCTTTGTTATTTTTATATAATAATAATTGTATATTTTAAAATTTTCAAACGGCAGCTTTGTTAATTTAATAACGAAGTTGATTACATTTTCATACTTCTCGCACCTGAGTAACTCTTGAGTCGGCCTCGTCGGGCTTAGCGAGTCCCCACATCATGAATGATAGGTATAAGAGACTCACTGTGCAAAATTTCAGGTATAATCATTTACTTATAGGTTGCCGGCCACTGGCTCTTAGACTATATAGTATGTATGTATAATGCAGTATATTATAAGTCTTAAAGTGTGATATTAACAGAGTGCACAATAGTGGAGAATGTGACAGAAGTGAGTTTACAAACTTTTCAAACTAAACTATTAAAGTGCTAGGTTCACTCAACGTCAACTTATTTTTCGTAATTTTGTGTTCTTTAAACCTTTCTCAAGCGGTAGGTCTATGGAATTAGTTACTCTACTATTTCGGAACTTGGATATAGATGTAAGTAAATTATTGATAACTACAGACACATAGGTAAGATTCAAAGAATTACCAAAATGGTGCCCAAAGTTGCTCAAATATTTGATGAAATTTTGGTTGCTTTTGCTAGTTTTGGGAGATGACCACTGTCATTAAAATTTTTTATTATTAGTTCTTTTACTTTACTCTAAAATTTTAATTAATTCCAAACAATTTCCTAAATTCATATCAAATGATGTCATATTCAGAATGTCCCAATTTATATAGGCTACTGTAAGTAAGCTCAGTAAGTAATAAATAAAACTCAAATATTTTTTATTAGATAGAGGACAAACCCTAACAATGTGTATACTGGGAAAATGAAACTTCATCAGCCTCTTTTGTATTTTACTTTTTCTCACAAAAAAAAAACTGATTCTCGGTCATAAGATATATTTCATAATCTGAAATAAAAAATAATTATTGATAAAATCTCATGTATAACAACACAACTTCTCGCGCATTAATGTTATTAAATGGGTAAGATGCTATCTTATGATAACCACGTACTCCAGATTTTAATTCACTGGATTTTTTTTAGGGCTACAAAAAAGGTGCCATTTGTTCTTTCAAAAGTGAATATGTATCAAAATTATTTTTTATTCAATATTATTTTTCTGATCCAGATTACAAAAAAAAAAAAAATCAAACTATTTTTGTTGACTGTCCTATTAAATTTTGGCATAATACACAATATTTTTCTTAATTTATTAACATCATTCTGTAATGAAGTAGAATGGTAGCAGTTAGCATAAAAAACAGGCAATATTTTTCCTAAAAATGTCCAAAGATTTATGAAATTAGAAAGTTAACTAAATTATTTCAAAATCATAAACTTTCATTCAAAAATATATTTAATGATCTTTTTACCAAAAATTTGAAAAAAATAATATGTATTCTTTTTAATTTCAACACCCTGTAACGTCTACACTGTTAGTAATTGGATATGAGCAGACTTGCAACACTATTAGTGCTCTATCTTGAAAACATCCTGTAAATCACCTTGTATACAAAAACAATTATTAAAATGCAGAAATATATTAATTAATATACAGGGTGTTTCATGAAGTTCTCCCAGCACTAATACAGGATGTTCCTTGGGTTATTTCTAGAAAAAAAGTTCAAATAAACATGTGTCCGATTTGCTTTACTTATTGAGCTACACGAATTTGAAAATAAAATAATGGAAATTAATTTTCATTTTTATTTTAGAACATCGGTAATAGTGACATACATTCTTAATTTAAAAGGTTTTCGAAAATTCCACCTTTTACTTCAATACATTTGTCACCATGCCTGTGAATTGCTCGCGTTGCATTTCTAATATTCACGTGCTTTTCTTTTATTTGCATTGCAGCATTAACAATTCTTTGGGTTAGAGCTTCACGTGTTTCCACTTTCTCTTGATCAACTAAATCCTTCATCCAACCCCACATGTTGTAATCGAACGGATTGAGGTCTGGAGACCTAGCTGGCCAAATCTGTGGCCCACCTCAACCGATTCAGCAACCAGGGTAATGCTCATTTAGGTGAGCAGTGACAATTTGGGAAATATGAGGTGGCGCTTCATCATGTTGCAAGTACATTTTTAATAGTCTTGCCAGAGGTACATCTTCAAGCAATCGCGGGATTTCTTTCTCTAAAAATTTTACCTTGCAAATGTCGTCAGAGCACACTTGACCAACGTGACGTAACGCAACAAATTTGATTATTACTTTTTACATTTAAATTTCAAATTCATGTAGCTCACAAAGTAAAGCAAATCGGACACATGTTTATATAAACTTTTTTTCTAGAAATAACCCAAGGAACATCCTGTATTCGTGCCGGGAGAACTTCATGAAACACCCTGTATATCATGGCTGAATTTCATATTAATCTTTGTTTAAAACGACGTTAAACCATTAAAACAACAGAAGATGATTTCTTTTAAGATTTGCAACATTATTTCATGATTTTAATGAGACAATAGGTCTGTTCACAAAATTTTGATATTAGTTGAACAAGGAGGCTTATAGCTACTATAAACAACTGTAATTTAAAAAAAATTAAAGTATTTTTATTCTCTTATAGTTTTAGAGAGTTATTGGAAATCCCTTTAATACTGCCAAACAGTATTAGGAACGAGTTTATTTAAATACTGCTTGCTCATATTTTGTTCAGAAAAATATAGTTATTGGTTAATAATTTGACGGATGGGATTTCCTTATTCTTTTGTTTATATCTCTCAATTATTGCCATTTTAATGGTGAATGAGAAAAGGAATAGAAGTCAATATTTAAAAAAGCGAAAAACATTTTATTTTTAATTTAGGTTAGGACGGGTATGACCGATTACGGCCGAAACGACCCGATCTATCAAATAAGGGATTGCTCAACGTTACCTTAATCATGCATAAATATAGTCAATCACTATTTTTATTACTGCTGCCTTATTAATAAAGCACATATGCGCATGCTTAGATGTCAATATAAGATAAACTTAAATACTGCTTAACTTTATGACACGTCCAATAACTCTCTATTTGTAGTAGAAATACCCTTAAATACGGAATAAGCAATTTCTCGGGTCCAAATTGACTTTGTTCCCAAATAAACTTCATATTTCATATAATATAAATAATTTTGACCAATTTTAATATATTATTTTTTTGTGGACAGCCATTATTGCTATCCCTTTATCGTAATCAGGTTTTGAACAAGATTATAATACCTTTTAGCAAAGTTAAAATCAATACACTTATACCCAACCGTCAAAAATCTAGTCTCATCGCAGGCTTGTAGACAAACACGATGGGAAGTTTTTTTATCTTGTATTATTAATTACCCAAGGTCGAAAATAATAAAGAGTGACTAATCACAGCACAGAGATGAATACGGAAGGTGAGCGTTGCATGATTACCTAAGTGTGCCACTTGAGAAAGCACACAAAATTATCAAAAATAAGTTGACGTCGAAGGAACCTATTACATTAGCACTTTACTTTAAATGTCCCCCCTGTACTATCTCTCCACAAATTAGAATGCTACCCTTTTGGACGGAGATGATTCACCACTACCCACTTACACCTATCCGATGCGCATTCGGCAGATATCACACTTAAGCCTTATCCTCATGGATGGCAACTTCTGTTTTAATTATTTATGGCGGGAAAATCTCAACTCTTAACAAATTTTGCAAACACTGCAAACAGTAAAACAGTACAACTATTATTGCTACTTTCATTATTATATGTTGTTAATAAGTTTGTTTTGAGCTTCTGACAATCTACCATGACAGTTTCATGATGAAAATGATAGAAAATGTTATAGTTGACAAAATTCGTTACAAGTAGAGATTTTCCCACCATTAAATAAATCGCACAAATATTTGCGAATTTATTTAAATTAGGGGAAAGACATACCCGACCATGATAGTGCTGGAAATGGAACAGGTGGATCTGTCAATTCATCACCACCAATAGAACGCTAACTTCTTCGATCTCACGCGTGCGTATTTGCTGCAGCACGCTATGTAATCGGGAATGATCTTAGAGATACACGACACACGATTTTATAGGAAAAATATACAAACTGCATGTATATTTCTTTGTGTTGACTGCTATAAATTGTGAGCAGGTTTATAACACGAGTCACTTTCTAGATTTCTGGCGGTTGGGTATAATTTTAAAAACATAAAGAAAACAATTTTTTTAACGACTGAGCTGCATTACTCACTTTGTAACTATATCTATCTGGAAACGATTTTCCACACCTTTTACACTTGAGGGGCTTGTCGGAAGTATGCAATTTTTGGACGTGTATCCTCAAATCAGTTTTACGGCCACACGTCGTCGGGCATAGTTCGCACTGGAACACAGGCTTGTCCCCAACTGAAAAATCTCTCATTTAAAATATTCGATCAACAGATAAACTCCAATACTTACTGTTGTGTGTTAGTTTATGCGCCTTCAAACTGTTGGACTGCGTAAATCTAGTTTGGCAGATATCACACTGGTATGGTTTTTCCCCGGTATGTATTCTTAAATGGCGTTTTAGCTTGAATGTGTCAGGGCTAGCATATGTGCAGTGAGGGCACTGGTAAGGCCGTTCTCCCGTGTGACAACGAATGTGTCTCTTCAGTTTCGATAATTCTACACTTGCGTAATCACACTCTGTACATTTATGGGGTTTCTCGTGTGTGTGGCGGTACCTCACATGCCGGACTAGTTCACCTAAAGAAAATTGCACCAACTAATGACTAAAACCCGGAAATCAAGACACAGTGATTCATCTTTGACGTTAGTACCATAGCAAAGAATTAAATTTTTACATTTCTTTAGGTAATTTACATAATCTACCTCTTTGTATGCTTTAAAATATAATATACTGTCACGAATTTGCCTCACTCCCAAACCGACGACTGTGGCACCGCGAATTGCCTAAGATTGCCCCGATCGCCCCTACGCCATTCTGGTAAACAAACAACATGCTGTGAATCGAGGCCTTACTAGAAAATTGTGGAAACAACGAGAAGCGTTCAGTAAATGGGTCTAGAGATGCTAGAAAATACCTGGAACATCGTTGGGTCTATAAAGAAGAATAAACGACCGAGTTAGTTAGTCTTGTATTAGTCTTGTGTTACAGTCTGAAGTGAAGTGTTTAGTTAGAGAGATCAAAGCGATTTAGATAGCGATTAATTAAATAAGTGTTTAGTTGACCTGTAATTAGTAGTCAGTAGTGTACTCTGAGTAGTTAATAAAGAGTAGTAATTAATTAACGGAGTGTTTTTCTGGAAGTAAGAAAAAGACGGATTGGGAAATCCGTGACAGTATATTAAAACAGTGGAAGAAAATTAATTTTATATGACCCCTTATATCCACATTAGGCATTATACAAAATTTTGTCAGATAATAATTTAAATATTACCAATACTGGGAATGTAATTCAATTTACATGTTACCCATATGACTAAGCAATACAAATTATGTATAAAAATCTTTAGCAATATATTTATTTTAGTATCAGTTAACTTACCCTATGGAATGGTATACGTATCGATTATATAGCTGTATGATACAATATAAATGGTGTATAATAACGATTAACTACTGTTGCAGTATTGATCATGTAAAGTTGTGCTTCAGTAGTAAAGTATTATCTGCAGAGCTTATACAGGGTGTTCCTAAATAAATGTCGCAACGGAAAACTGTAAATTCCTCTTGAAAAAAGAAACATTTTTTTCCTCTTCCATTTTTCTCTCTGGGCTTTCGTTTTGAGATACACAGTGTCAAAACTTTAATTTTTTTATAGTTTTTTTCCAATATCTTAGGAACCATTTGAACTACAGGCGTGAGCTTTTGTAAACACACATGAAATGTGCCAAAATGTGCTGACAATGCTGACATGACGGACAAGGAAGAACGATGGATGTGAGATGTTGGTTCACTAAAGGGCCCCACAGATGGCATTTGTTGTTTTTACTGCATATATATTGTCAACGGAATTTGCCCCACTCACTCCCAAACCGACGACTGTGGCACCGCGAATTGCCTAAGATTGCCCCGATCGCCCCTACACGATTCTGTTAAACAAACAGAATGCCGCTGATCGAGATGGGCCTGGAAAAATCGAGAATCGCCGAGAAGCATTCCAGTCGTACTAGAAAATGGATCTAGAGATACTGGAATATACCTGGAATATTCGTTGGGTCTATAAAAGAAGAATAAACGGCCGAGTTAGTTAGTCTTGTATAAGTCTTGTATTACAGTGTTTAAGTGAAGTGTTTAGTTGGAGATATCAAAGTGATTTAGATAGCGATTAATTAAATAAGTGTTTAGTTGACCTGTAATTAGTAGTGTTCAGTAGTTAATAAAGAAGTAATTAATTAACGGATTGTTTTTCTGGAAGTGAAAGAAAAGACGGATTGGGAAATCCGTGACAATTTGGTGTCAGAAGTGGGATTTAGTTGGAAGTTTTAAAGAGCTTTCTGGAACCCTGTCCACAAAGTGGGATTTAAGTGGAAGTTTGAAGAACTTTCTGGAACCCTGTGCGCGGGTGGAATAAAGACTCAAGTGTGGCATATCACCGCACTCGTCGTGACTCAAGGAAGTGAACGGTGGTATTCGCGAAGGACAATCTCGAACATTCTAGAACTTTGTACAGGAGTGAAACAAATACCCAAGTGTGATATATCACCGCACTCGTCTTGACTTAAGGAAGTGAACGGTGTTATTCGCGAAGGACAATCTCGAACATTCTAGAACTTTGTACGGAAGTGCGACAAAGACCCAAGTGTGACACATCACTGCACTCGTCGTGACTCAAGGAAGTGACCGGTGGTATTTGCGAAAGACATTCTTGAACATTCTAGAACTTTGTACGGGAGTGCGACAAAGACCCAAGTGTGACATATCACTGCACTCGTCGTGACTTAAGGAAGTGAACGGCGCTATTTGCGAAGGACATTCTCGAACATTCTAGAACTTTGTACGGGAGTGCGACAAAGACCCAAGTGTGATATATCACTGCACTCGTCGTGACTCAAGGAAGTGAGCGGTGGTATTCCCGAAGGACAATCTCGAACATTCTAGAACTTTGTGCAGAGTGAGACAAATACCCAAGTGTGATATATCACCGCACTCGTCTTGACTTAAGGAAGTGAACAGTGTTATTCGCGAAGGACAATCTCGAACATTCTAGAACTTTATACCAAAGTGAGACAAAGACCCAAGTGTGGCATATCACTGCACTCGTTTCATTGTAAGGAAGGCAACGGTGATATCTAGAAATACATTCGTGGACATTCTAGAACATTCTAAAAAAAAAAAAATTAAGTGAATGCCTGTAACTAGAAGCCAAGTCAATATGGATGCACAACTGGCGAAACTGTTAGAAATGATGCAAACGATGCAAGAACAGGGACGTATGATGCAAGAAAAGTTGGAAGAACAAGGGCATAAAATGGAAGACCAGGCGAAGACGATGCAAGAACAGGCGAAGACGATGCAAGAACAGGGACGGACGATACAAGAGAAATTTGAAGAACAAGGGCACAAAATCGAAGATCAGTCCCAAACGATGCAGGAGAAATTGGAAAAGAAATTAGAAGATCAGATACAGACAATACAACAGGAAATGAGAAACCAGACGAAAGAAATGCAGGAGAAATTAGAAAATAAACTAGAAGAGCAAGGGTATATAATGAAAGAACAGATACAGACAATACAACAGGAAATGGAAAACCAGACGAAGGATATGCAGACAAAATTAGAAAAATTGGAGAATACACTAGAAGAAAAACTAGAGGAGCAGTCACATAAGGTAGAAACACAAGTAGAAGAGAAAATGTTAGCACAAAAGCAAGAAATAGACGAAGAAATAAACTTGGTTAGAGAAACCTGCGAAGAGCTGACATAAATTAGACAAGATAGCAAAGGAGGGCGTAATCAAATCAGAAGGACCTGTTATCCGAACTCAGAAGACGAGACCCCCTGAATTCGACGGCAAGGTTTCCTGGAATGTATATCTGCGTCAGTTCGAGGCAGCAGCTGCAGCAAACGAATGGTCTGACTATGAAAAGGCTACAGCTCTGATAGTTGCTCTACGGGGACGTCTTACAAGGAGTTCCTGCTGGGCAGCAGAGTAACTATGACCTTCTGAAACAACATATGGAAATGAGATATGGGGATAAGCACCTGCATCAATTGTACCAGGCACATTTGAAAATCGTCACCAGCAGAGTGGAGAGAATTTACAACATTTTGAGACAGACGTTGCTCGACTGGTTCGATTGGCATATCCAACAGCCCCGTCCGAATTTGTAGACCAGCTCTCCATCCAAGTGTTTATCGACGGCCTAAGAGATTGCGAAACACAGCAGGCACTACGGCTTGCTAGACCTAAAACTTTGAATGACGCTCTTCGCATGCACTGGAATTTGAAGCAGCAAAGATGGCATCCAGTAGACATGTTAAAGTTCGAGCCATCAGTGATAACAGCGATAATATGGGAAATGGAGACATAATCAAAACGTTGAAGGAGGTCATTGAGAAACTCAGCCCAACTACCAATCCGAAGAGAGAACAACCTGGCAGCCGAAGAGATCGCCCTCTCCAATGTTGGAACTGTGGGCAGACGGGGCATCTGAAGAGACAGTGTAGGGCCCCGGTCGCGGATCAGCAAAAGCGCGACTCCCAGGCGGCACCTGCACAGGAAAACTAGGGTCAGCCGGCTTGACGGGGCAAAGGCCGGCTGCGTCCTCGTACCATGCCCCACAAGAAGAAGTTACGTTATCACGTCTTCAGGACTCTGACTCCTTGCTAGTAGAAGGCATTATTTTTGGTCGTATGTTCCTATGGTAATCGACACTGGAGCGGCAAGAACTATTGTACGACCGGATATTATTGGTGATTGGCGTATTAAGAGCCCTGCCAAGCGTTATGTCCTTACAACAGCCAATGGACAACAACTGCCAGTCAAGGGGAATGCGAGCTTGACATAGAATTAGGAGACGTCAAATTCAAACACAGAGCCCTGGTAGCAGATATATCGGACAATGTCATACTCGGACTAGACTTACTACGAGCAAAGGGGTGAACTTAGATTTGAATGCTGGTACGCTACGGATAATGGGTGAGGAAGTAGTGCTAACGACCACCACTGAGAATAACGCTGTAAGGAGACTCGTTGTTAAAGAAGATGTGGTACTACCTGGTCAGACCGAAACATTGGTTGCCACTGTAATGGATGGGGAAATGTCTTGCAGTGTAGGAGTGGTGGAACCCAGTAATCCGGATTTGTTCAATAAATCTATAGTCACCGGCCGCACCCTGATTAAACCAGAGAAAGCGACAATAGTACGGGTAGTTAACCTGAAAACCTTTCCACAGAAAATCACAAAGGGAACTGAAGTAGGAGTCTGTGAACCTGTTGCCATGGTCAGAACACTCAAAGAAAACAACGAAATGGAGAAGAAACCAAACAAGACCAGTCTACCGGAATGTCTAAGGGACATCGTGGATAGGGCCCAGGAAAGATTAACAGAGATGGAGGTGGAACAACTGGAAGAGCTGCTAAGTGAAAATGAAGATGTGTTTGCACTTAAACCAGGCGACTTTGGGAGAACAAAGGTAGTGAAGCATCGAATCAATACTGGTTCATCATCTCCTATAAAGCAACCACCACGAGGACTTCCACTAGCCAAACGAGAGAAGTTAACAAGATGTTAATCGAGATGCAAGATCAAGGCACCATAGAGCCATCTCAGAGTCCTTGGGCTTCTCCTGTAGTTCTGGTCAAGAAGAAAGACGGCTCCACCCGATTTTGTGTGGACTACAGAAAATTAAATGACGTCACCAAGAAAGACAGTTACCCACTACCAAGAATTGACGATACTCTGGACACCTTGGCTGGTGCGCAATGGTTTTCCACTTTGGATTTAAAGAGTGGATATTGGCAAGTCGAAGTCAGCCCAGAAGACAAGGAAAAGACAGCATTCACTACCGGAAATGGATTGTGGCAGTTCAATGTAATGCCATTTGGTCTATGTAATGCCCCTGCCACTTTTGAACGACTGATGGAAACTGTACTTCATGGCCTGCATTGGGAGACCTGCTTGATTTACTTGGACGACGTGGTGGTGCTGGGACGCTCTTTCCAGGAGCACCTGAAGAACGTGTCCGAAGTGTTCAAGAAGAAAGCAGCGAACCTGAAGTTGAACCCGAAGAAGTGCAGTATGTTCCAAAAGGAGGTGAGATACCTAGGCCACATTATTACTCCAAACGGTGTGAAAACAGACCCGGAGAAGACAGAGTGCATAAAGAACTGGCCGGTTCCTAAAGACAAACATCAAGTTCGAAGTTTTCGGCCTATGCACATACTATCGATTCGTCAAGGATTCTCGGACATTGCTAAGCCCCTTCATAAACTGACAGAAGACAACATCCCGTTTGAATGGACTCCGAGATGCCAGCAAGCCTTTGAGACGCTGAAAGAGGCTCTCTGCACTACCCCGATTTTGACATACCCAATACCGGACAGCCATTTATAGTGGACACGGACGCAAGTAACATTGGAATTGGTGGAGTTCTTTCTCAAATACAAGATGGCCAAGAGCGAGTAGTGGGCTACTTCAGCAAAGTCCTGTCAAAAGCCGAAAAGAACTACTGTGTGACTCGGAAAGAATTGCTTGCCATCGTCAAGAGTCTAGAACACTTTCATAAATACTTGTATGGCCAAGAATTCCTCCTAAGAACGGATCACGCTTCCCTTAAATGGCTGCTCCAGTTTAAAAACCCTGAAGGACAGATGGCCAGGTGGCTGGAACGGCTCCAAGAATATCACTTTGTTGTTGAACATCGAGCCGGCAGGAAACATGGAAATGCAGATGCCCTTTCTAGGAGGCCCTGTCCTGTCAACTGCAAACACTGTAGTAGTCTTGAAAAGAAAGAGGTCATCTCTTCAGTTCCTTGTAAGGTGGTAGCAGCCCAACCTGAAGACAGATGGAGTTCAGCCGATTCGGGAAGACCAGCAAGCTGACTGTGACATCAAGCCCTTACTAGACTGGAAAGAAGCCAACAACCGACCCTCATGGGCTGAAGTCAGCAGTAAAAGCCCAACATTAAAGAGCTATTGGGCTCAATGGAATTCCTTAGTGTTGGAAGGCGGTGTCCTAAAAGAGCATGGGAGAACAATGACGGAACGGAGGTCAAGAAACAAGTACTACTCCCGAGGACTCGGGTCAAGGAAGTGCTGCAGGAAGTACATGGAGGTACTGGGGGTGGACATTTCGGTATCAATAGGACTCTACAGAAGATTAGGGATCGTTTCTACTGGTTGAGCTGTAGGACGGATGTAGAAGATTGGTGCGAAAATGTGACGTGCAGCCAGCAAGGGACCGAAGACCCGTTCCAGAGGCAAAATGCGCCAGTACATCGTAGGAGCACCGTTTGAGAGGATCGCGATTGATATCGCTGGCCCCTTTCCGAAAACCCAAAGTGGGAACCGATATCTACTAGTGGCCATGGACTACTTCAGCAAATGGCCGGAAGTATACCCCTTCCCAATAAAGAGACCACAACCGTAGCAGAAGCGCTAGTCAACAACCTGTTCTGCAGATTTGGTGTGCCCATGGAACTACATTCAGATCAGGGCAGAAATTTGAATCAGGTGTGTTCCGAAAGGTCTGCGAGCTTATGGGAATCCGAAAACCAGGACCACCCCACTGCATCCCCAATCAGATGGTATGGTGGAACGCTTCAACTCCACACTAGAAACCAATCTGAGGATGTTTGTGAACGAGAACCAGACAGACTGGGACAAGCTCATTCCACTCTTCTTGTTAGCTTACCGCTCAGCTGTCCATGAAACGACTGGGAAGACTCGCAAGGATCATCTTTGGAAGAGAGCTTCGCCTTCCAGCAGATTTGGTATTTGGTCGTCCTGCGGAACAGCCCACAGAGCCAGACACTTATACCCATGACCTAGAACGAAGACTAGCAGCCGTACACGATCAAGTCAGATCTCGAATGCGATTAGAGAGCGTCGCATGAAGACTCGATACGACGTCCGGGCCAATACAGTCGGATTCCAACAAGGCGACCTGGTGTGGCTGTACAACCCCACGCGGAAGAAAGGAAGATCACCTAAACTACAGAACCGTTGGGAGGGCCCCTACACCGTCATTAAAAGAATCAATGATGTCGTATACCGGATACAGAGGACTCCCAGGAGTAAGATGAAGGTCGTCCATCTGGAGCGTCTCTCCCGTATAGAGGTGTATCCGATCGGGACGATCGGTCCTAAGGAGGGGCAGTGTCACGGAATTTGCCCCACTCACTCCCAAACCGACGACTGTGGCACCGCGAATTGCCTGAGATTGCCCCGATCGCCCCTACGCGATTCTGGTAAACAAACAACATGCCGTGATCGAGATCGTTACTAGAAAATCGTGGAAATGACGAGAAGCGTTCCAGTCGTACGAGAAAAGGGATCTAGAGATACTGGAATATATCTGGAATATTCGTTGGGTCTATAAAAGAAGAATAAACGGCCGAGTTAGTTAGTCTTGTATAAGTCTTGTATTACAGTGTTTAAGTGAAGTGTTTAGTTAGAGAGATCAAAGTGATTTAGATAGCGATTAATTAAATAAGTGTTTAGTTGACCTGTAATTAGTAGTGTTCAGTAGTTAATAAAGAAGTAATTAATTAACGGATTGTTTTTCTGGAAGTGAAAGAAAAGACGGATTGGAAAATCCGTGACAATATATTTAACGGTTCATTTAATATTCTCATTAAATATTTAATAGTTTTACCGAGTATTTAATATTCTTACCGAGTTTTTAATATTCTTATCCGGCGATGAATAGTTTTATTGAGCAATTAATATTTTTACCGAGCATTTATTATTTTTAACTAGCAAGTATTATTTGTGATGAACACATTTATATGTTTAGAGAGCATTTGTTGTTTTTATCGAACATGTATTTTTCCCTCGTGCAACTATTTCCAGTTTGCGAATACATTTTCACTGAGAGTTTATAATTTTAACCGAACAGTTATTATGTTTACCAAACATTTCTTAATGTATCGTGTGATAATTTGCTTTCTAATAGTAGTTCCTCATCTTTCCCAGTGGTGCGCATGAAAATTTCAAAAAAGTAACAAAAAAAAATTACACCCTGTATATGCCAATTTCATTATACACTACTGGCACACCAACTGGTCCTAATAATTATCTGTAATTTGATGAAAATTTCAAAAATGTCACATATCCATTATTTATGGAAAACGGCACACATTTTAAGAGAGTACATTGAATTATGACTGAATCATCTGCTACATTGATTCCATATGTGTATTTTGTCTTACTTTATTAAAAATGATTAAACTGTTTTAATTCATTACCTGATGTTGTAAAAGCAGCTTCACAATACTTGCAGGCATGCGGCTTGGTCCCCGTATGGGTGTTCACGTGATTCTGCAGGGACGCCAGCGTTTTAAAACCTCTTTCGCAGACGCTGCACTTGTGAGGGCGTTCTTCTGAATGAGATTTCATATGTCTCGAGAGGAGATACCTCTTGGGGCTGGTATAATTGCAATAATTACACATGTGTGCTTGCGTGACGACTTGGGATTTACGAGGTAAAATTTTAACTATTTTAGATTTATCGTCTTCTGCGTCCGAGTCCACCATACCTCCTTCTTCGGCTTCATCAAAATCATAAACTAAAACAAAAATTCATTCTCAAGTATTTTTAAACAACAATAATTTCAACATTACAAAAAATAGCAAATCGTCAAATATTTGTGAAATAAATTTGACAACCTTTAATTTTTGTTACATCGTTGCAGGGAGGTTTTTGCATTTTTCTTAACACTTTCGATGCCAGAGTACTTTTCGAAAAAATGTCCTCGTGCCAGAAGCGCTTTTTCGTATTTTTGTATCTAATGGACTGGAGCCGGAGACTCAATCTTCCCAAAAATAACGTGGAAAAGGTTACTACTTACTGCTTACATTGTGAAAACCACTATTGTTTAGAATGTTTTACAGTCAAACACAAATAATTTATTTTGTTTTCGAAATTCTTTACATCGAAATTTTTGTATTATAGAAATGTATGTTTGTTTTAGTGTGTATTTTTACCATAGAAATCATAAAATATATAGAACGCCAAAAGAGGTATCGAAAATAGTCAACCTATGGAGAAAACGCGAGTCTGGTAATATTGCAGTAACTTAGCTTTCATGAGTTGGTTACACTACCGAGGCAGCTTCACACTAATAGGCGGGAATTTTAAAATATGACAATTTTACGTCCAATTTGTGATTTCTATGGTCCTTCCGTTTTAGACTTAAAATGCAGTGCAACCAACTGCTTCCATTAAGTTTTCCCTAGATGGCTGATTTCTAAGCCTCTCCATAGTCTGACTATTTTTGAGTGCCTAATGTAACGGCTTCTGGCGTTCTATATATTTTATGATTTCTATGATTGTTACCTATTATATCAATAAAGAATACTTGGGTTGTTCAAAATTACAATTTGGCATCGAAAGTGTTAAATATCTCCGAAAATATTATTTTACGATAGTGCGTTGTCACTAACACTGATTAATGCATAATACAATTTCCGTATTTTCAAAAGGCAGTAGTCAAAAATGTGTGTAAACTTCGTTCCATGCCACCTACTCGAACAACCGCACTACAGAGTGCATATAGAGTTTATCACCAAATAGAACTGGAAAGTCATTTGGAACCAATATAATGGAGTTGGAAATGCATTTTCAATAGTTTACTGCAAGTAAGCACTGAAAAAACAGCACCGCCAACATTACTCAAGATAATCTCTTGTAATTGTTGAAGTGGGTACAAGAGAAATTGCGGCTGTCCTAAGCTTAGGCTGAGATGTTCCATCATTTGTACCACTTGTGAAGGTTGAACTCGAAACGTTCGATGAACATTGACATCAATTTAGAAAATTTCGTGACAGTTGAACTATCAGATGAGGAGAATGAAGAGGCAAAAGAAACCGGAGACATTGAGAAGACTGAAGAAAATAAAGAAAGTAGAGACTGTAAGCTACCAATGCCTGGTCACCTTGATGAGCATCCCAAAAGAAAAAAAAAACGGATTAATTGAATAAGCAAAACAGCTTATGTAATATAAATTTGAATAAACAATGATACTCCACATGATTTTGTTGGGTTATAATTTCTTTCCATAATCTATTCTATGACATATCTACTTAATTGTATATTCAAATGATATAATCTTTTCTTCTTCAATCGAAAAAGAAATCGTCCATTAGTGTTGATATACGAAAAATTAAGATTTCTTCATCTATAAAAAATGTTTCACATTAACATTGTCTGGAGATCATTTCTGGACTCACCGATCCCAAACGATCGAGGAATTCTCTTGTACTGGTGCAAAATATGAGATGGAGTGTTGGAGCTCACTGGTTCACGCAGTTATAGCTTGGAAATTATTGTCGCAATTCCAAAACTGTACACACTTTTTATGCAGAATTTTGTAAGAAATATTTTTGTATTCTATTTTTTTTCCAAAGATTGATGATTTCGAAAATCCACCACTGAATAGTTACCTAATTAAATTTAATGAATGTAATCTAAAAGAAAAATTTAACATTACCTGCCATATCCTGCTCTCCATCTGTTTGTTCTCCATCCTTTAAATCGGGATCTTGAACAATTAGCACATAACTCAATTCACCCGAGTTGGTATCAGCCGGTACGACCGTGACCCGCTGATAGGCATTTCCCGAATTTATAAGTATCTGATTATTCTCTCCTTGAATCTGCATTGGCTACAAAATTATTTTATTAAACAGTATTCTTGAAATTAATATTTTATGGGAAATATATTAAACAGAAAATTTATATTACCTCATCTCCATCTTCACCATCTTCAGCGTCATTCTCATGATTGATTATAAACTCTTCTCCATCTCCTCCAGATGACTCGCCAATGCCTGACATAACAGTCATAACAGGCTGTGTGTCTCCTTTTGCCTGAAAATAATAATGCCCAGCTTGATCCACAAAATATGTGCCCTCTTCAGCTTCTCCATCGTCGTCTCCTAAATAAGACAAAATGATAAGTAGAATACATTTTAAGTGTAAAACTGGTTTGAGAAAAATATTGTTATGGAAAAACATGTCTTCTTGCAAATGGAATTTGAAATAGTAACCTTATGCGCGTGTGTGTATTATGCTCCATACAGTAACATTTTTTCTTAGCTCTGACATACTATTACCAACCCTATACCAATGACATCAAGGCAATATATATCTCAAAAATTATACATTTTTTAGTAACCATGTAAACTTTTTCAATCATTACCATTTGTTACATGTTATAATATTTAGGTAGTAATGTTAATTTATCACAAATTTTAACGAATACTAAAGTAAAGACTTTATTATCATACATTATAGTATTTTGGTCAGTGTTTTTTGTTAATTATCTGTAAATACCTGACATTATACGTCTGTATTAGGTTTGTCAATTATTAGTACTGCATTAAAAACAATAATTAAACCTAATTCACACAAACTTTTAGATGCAAAAAAAATTGCAATTAAAATTGCAGTTTTGTGGTTACATTTTGCATTATATAATTATTTGAAATAAAACAAATTTTCAAAATTGAAGATACTATTGGAGAAAGTACCTGATTTGAAATTAATGAAAATACTATACAGGGTGTCCAGAAACTCTCCTGACAAATGAAGACCGGAGATTCCTCAGATAATTTTAAGACAATTTAACCCAATTCACCTAGTCCAAAATGCTTCCTAAGAAAACTAGAGCTCTTTGAAGATGGCGCCTTGTAAATAGTTTTGCTAAAATACCTCCAGAACGCTTCTACTTAGAAAAACAACAACTGGTACGCTTGTTTAGCCTTCAGAGATGAATCGATTCCATCAATTGCGAATTTCTAGCACCGGTCATAGACGTCCGTTTTGGGTAGGTCAACGGTTATTTTAACGCATAACTTCTTTGTATTTAACTTTTAAGCATTTGTGACACTAGATTATTAACAAAAAATGTTCAAATCCATTTTTCTAGAAAACGGTGTATCCTAATGACTTAAAGTAAGAGTACCTTTCAATACTAGAATACCTGAAAATTTAATAATCTAGTGTCACAAATGCTTAAAAGTTAAAGACAAAAAAGTTATGCGTTAAAATAACCATTGACCTACCCAAAACGGACACCTATGACCAGTACTAGAAATTCACAATTGATGGAATCGATTCATCTCTGAAAGCTAAACAAGCATACCAGTTTTTGTTTTTCTAAGTAGAAACGTTCTGGAGGTATTTAAACAAAACTATTTACAAGGCGCCATCTTCAAAAAGCCAGTTCCCTTAGGAAGCATTTTTGGACTAGGTGAATTGGGTTAAATTGTCTTAAAATTATCTGATGAATCTCCGGTCTTCGTTTGTCAGGAGAGTTTCTGGACACCCTGTATATAGGACTACAAAGTTAAAATGCCAGATATATTACCATATTGTATAATTGCACTGACAAACTTACATATTCAAAAAAAAAAAAATAATAAATAAAAATGAACATTTATGAAACAGTTTGTCTCAACATATTTAAGGCAATAGGGTGTTCAATATTTTATTACTTTGCTTTGATCTAAATGATGATTGTATATACCAGAATGCAGCAAGAAAATCTCTGTAAACTGTACCCAGTTGATATTAAATATATCTATTATTCTTGATAAGTAAAACTTTCATTTTTGAAATTAGATGTTCTTCAAAGCAAGTACCTACATTTTGAAGTTGTGAATGTAATCATTTTCTATTTATTTCTTTTAAACATTGTTACCGGTAACACTTTACATAGCTTAGACCCCTCATTTTCAAAAAGTATTATAATAATTGGATTTGATTTTTAGAATATATAATTATTTAGGCAGTATCAGTTTAAATTTGATGATAGTTATATTAGCTAAGGAATAAACATTCTATCAAATAAAAAAACTTACTACTATATTCATTGAGTTTATATGATAGTGTAGCTTATACAGGGTGTTTATAAGGAGATGTACATTCAGTATGTTATTTTACACTCAATTTTCAGCAAAAAAATTCTTATGAACTTAGGTCTGGAAACACTTTGTTTAGAATATGTTGGATGTATGCGGAGGTTTCTTGGGATGGGAAATTCAAATTTTATGCACAATTGGCTGTATCTCCAAGAGGGCGCCACAAGCGATCAGGGGCCTTTTAAATCGCTTCAACTTTTTTGTGCCACAGTGTATGTCATTTGGGAACAAAAAAACATTTTCCCCTACCTTTTCTACTCAGAACTGTACATCTTACATCTAAAGATGGTGATGCATGCAAATTATGTATTAGAGTGAATCGAAAGTTATTATCAGGTTTTGTACATTTTGTTTAAAGATTTTATTTTTGCAATTCTCTCAAGAAAATCAGGCTGTTTTGATTAAAAACTAGTAGTTCTTAGTCTTTAAAGTGTTATGCCTTGTTTTTTTAGATAAAAGTAAGATAGCACTCTAATACATAATTTGCATGCATCATCATCTTTAGATGAGTTTTTAACGGAAACGGCTGCTCCTAGAGACTTCAATAAGGTGTACATTTCTTAAGTAGAACAGGTAGGGAAACATGTTTTTCTATTCGAAAATGGCATACCGTGGCATAAAAAAGTTAAAGTAATATAAAAGGATCCTAATGACCACTTGTGGCGCCCTCTGGGAGATACAGCGAATCGTCCATAAAATTTGAATTTCTCGTCCCAAGAAACCTCTGCATAGAAAATTTCATGAATTCAGCTCAAAGTAGTTGAGTTATTAAAGTATAATTATTTTTTTTAAATTTGACATCCTGTATATCCTAAACAAAGCATTTACAGACATAAGTTCATAAGACATTTTTTTGCTTAAGATTGAACGTAGAATAACATACTGAAGAATGTACATCTCCTCCTGAAACACCCTGTATTACCAATGCTGTTAAAATAATAAAAAAAAATAACAAATCTTTTTCACCTTATCAATTTTATTTAAGTAAAATTACTTTTTTAAATGTCACTGAAACTGAAATTGCTACAAGTTTTTTAAGATAATATCTACAAAATAACAGTATTTTCTTGGTATAAAATATTTCTTAAACTGAACATATTCTATAACAATTACTGACATATTAATAAATCAGTATTAGACATTGTAAATGGAAACATAAGTTAAATTTGAAAAGAAGGTGACATTCTGCTTAAGAAATAAAATGTCAAAATTTAAAAATGAGTGACAAATCATTTTCATTAATATCATTAGATGGATTATTTTCTACAAGTTCAGAAACGGATACTAGCGAAGAAGAGAAACCTAAATTGTAAGTAAAAGAATATAGCTTCCGATAACAAATTATATGTAAATAAGTTGTAATTAAATTAATTTGTATTTACAATTGCCAACAATAATATTAGTTATGAACCTTTTCAGCTTGTATTTGCGAGAAAGAAAAAGGGGTACATGTGGCCAGCACTAAATTTGGGTGATTCACGTTATGTAGAAAATGGATTTAGGGTTTACTTTTTTCGTGGAAAAGCAGTTGTTGATATGAAGCCCCAGAATGTTATTAGTGATTTTGCAGTATTAGCAGAAAAGGAAGTCACTTTTCGACACATTGGATTTAAGAAAGGAATTGTAGATTATATAGAGCTTTCAAAGAACACAGTTATTCCATATTTTCATATATTATGTAAAGGGATTACATATGAAATATCATTTTTTAATGTTTTTCTTAATAGGAAACAAGCTGAAAAAGTTCTCAAAAAGTAGAATGTTAACAAATGTCATGTAAATTATATTTTGGAACTACATTTGCATGTAATTAATTCCTTATACCTATTATTATAATGACTTTTTAAATGTGTTTTTTTTATTGTAAAGATCCTACCTTAAAATCAGCATTTTATTTCAAACACTTTTCAATTTTGAGAAATAATGGTAAGTCACATATTACAAAAAAAATTAAAAACAAAGACACCTAATTTGATGCAAACCGTTTAAGGTCGCTGTAAAATGATCAAATTTGTGGTGTTTTTTAGATACTGAAATATCGAAAAATAAAGCACGTAGAGCAAAAGTAATATAAAAATAAAATTACTGATGTTTTCTTTATATATTTTTACTATTTAAACTCACATCAACTAATATAATAACTTTTAAAATCCATTTGTATGACACATTATTTTGCTATTCTAACCCCACATTTTAACAATTATTTTCTTATACTTATAAACAAAAGTGAACAACAGAACTATGTAAGTTTATGTTATAACAATGTTTACATCTATAGTTGAACTTTAAAAAATACATATTTTGAAAGATTTCAGTACCTAAAAATTTGCTGGATAGATCGCTTTCTGACGTTATATATTGATTTTACTTAGGTATCTTTGAATATTTGCAGGTGGCATGAGATAACATTTTTGTTATTTGCTAAACTCTATATTATTCAGTTCTTAAATGTCTAAAATTACTTGTATTTGTAGAAAACACTATTTCAAGAATATGGTACACTTAACAGTAAGTTGTTTCATGTAATGACAACTATTATAATATAGGTAACTACAGAATTGTTTTTGAAATTTACACTACGCTACCTACATAGATATAATAAAATATAACATACCTGATACTTGCTGAATTGCTGAATCACTTCCTATTTCCTTTTGAAAACCTGCCAAATAGGACTGTATTTCTGTGACATTTTCACCAGAATCTTCCAGTTTAATTGTACTTTCAGTAAACGGTGCAGCCATTCTTCACTCTTCTTATTTTGGGCAAAACTCTCAAGAATGCTGCTGTTTAAACCTAAAATAATACTTTTTATTAATAATACAATTTTCATAAAAGCAAAACGGATATCATAGAGGCACATTTTTCTTGTAATATCAAATATACAAACTAAGCAAAAAAAAGTAAACACTTTGAATTTCTCCCTCCAAAATTAATGGGAACAAAATCACACATTTACGTGGGTTACACAAGGATAGGGCTGACGCCATTTTACGATTTATCTGCAGCTGCTTAAAAACAGGGCAATACGCCAATTTTATTAATTCATCTATTAATGAAAATTAAACTAAATTGCACATCAAGAAAATTCATATGCATTCATACTTATCCGAGTTAGATGTAGGGGGCATTTCAACAAAAATTTCGAGAAATTAGCACCGTTGGCGCTGTCATCAATGAAATGGATAACGGGTGAAGTGTCGTTTTGTTAACGAAATATCAATTTTTGTTAGGAGTGCTACGTATTATGTGCCAATAGGTATCATTTTATGATCAAAAACTTACCTGGCTTTATTTTAAACATATTCGGGAAACCATAAATATCACGGCCAGAAATATTTTATAAAATAAAACTTACCTTTGTAACTCCAAAATTGTCCTGTGAGGGCGTATCGTAATGGCAGCGTCTTTGTAGAAATAATCAGAGATGGCGAGGCCAGCGAGGCACCGAAGCCGTAATGGAGACTTACTACGCATGCGCCTTCTTTTATTACCTTCTCATTAAAATGTAATTTCTGCGCACCAATAGCAGGTCGCGAATCAGTGTAACGAAATTTAAATTTAAAATTCTGTGATATGATAATTATTATTGTCAGAAGAATATGCGAACATATATTTATTTCAAAATACGTATATACTATACAGTGCTCACTTCAAACACTATTAAAACCTAGGTTTGCAATTGAAACACATTTGCAGTAAGTTGAACATATAAGATAATAATTTATTTCAGTAACCTATTAATTTTATCAAAAATATTCAACATTCGATTTATAATAAAAACGTTGTAATTATCTAAAAAAAAAATTTTGACTACAGGAGACTTACAAATACAATTCTGTAAAAAAAAAATCAGAAAGGGCAGGTCGAATATTATTTAAAAATACACTTCTGCACGGCACTAGAAACTGGTCCACTGTAAAACCTGATAAGGCGGCAAAGCATGTAATCTGCGACCGGACAAAAAATGGAAAAAACTGCTCAAGAAAAGAAATAAATAACATTTTATAACGTCAATTTTATACAGCAAACTCAACTGCTTTTGCCGCTACTGTTATTAATTATTATAATAGATTTAATTTGTGGTTTTAATTAATAAAATAGTTTGACATACTTACAACATTTTGGGCTCGTCTTACCCAGTTGCTACAAACTAACACAAATGTTTCTGCTTCTTGTCCGTTTTGAAATCGTAAGTTGTTGGCAGCAACTATGATACGTTTACATAAATTATCAATAGTAGGTATCCACTTCGGCGCGATACACTTCATTTATTAAATATCCTCACCAAAAAAAGTCCACATGATTTAAAGTCATGAAATCGTAACGGTCCTCCTCATCCAATCCCTCAGTATTAATGATTGGACAAGCTGGTACATGGTAGGGATATAATTGAGCCATGTGTATGATATGCCATACTGCGGCAATATGCCTTGGACTTCCTGGACCTCCATCTCTTCCACGATTCGGTTTCAAATTTTCTTCACATTGCACTACACTTGCACTCACTGCACGCAGCGGTAAAAGTAGCTGCATTTGGCACATGTTTGCCGGGAAATCGTTCTGTTAAAGCATTTGCACATCGTCATAAATTAAAACGATATTCATCAACTCCTAGCTGCTATACAACTAAGCCCTTTTTGACACTTGAAAAATTAATGTAAAGTCTTGTTTTGCAAAAACGTTTCATACAAACAAAAAGTAATCGGATTTCATATTCGGAATCACCTGGCTACAGACTACATCAGTAGCCCAGCGATGTTAAGGTTGAAAATACTACAACTTCAATAATTTTTTACTCGGAAACTAAGTATTTTTTTACGATATTGATCCCATTTTTCAAGACGCATCTATTCAAAAATTCTTAGATAAGTTCTGAATCACCCTGTATCACCATCGTTTTGCTATTTATATTTTACAATTTAATAATATTTTACACATTTATTGAGAAAGTACAGCTCATAATATAGGTACATAAAATTGACACACTGTATATAAGAAAAAGGTAAAATTTTTACTTCTGGCAACACCTAGAAATGTAATACATGAAATTATTGATAGAAAAAACTATAGTTATTAAATTAAATTACCTATAACAAAAACACAAAAATAAGATATTGCTTACCTATAAATTTTTTGTTGACTGTTTTGAAACAAACAAGTGTTTTATTTAATGTTTGATATAGGAATAATGTGTTTAGAGAGTGATTAATATAATATATGATGTATCCAATGATTCAGTGTATGAAATTGAAATGTGTGAAATTGATAATGTATGAAATTGAAAATGTTTAATATATACATTATTGAAATCAATAGCAGATATACTTACATGTGTATTTATAAGAAAAAATTTGTAATATTTTTGAACTGAACGTCCCCCACGTACAAGGTAACTTTTGTGGGGTCACCCGTTTATTTATCAGATGTAATCATCAAGTATTTTATATAACGTGAACTGTATATTTGTAATTTAATAATGTATTATGCATTTGTATACATTTATGGATGGTAAATAAATTATTATTATTATTAAATTAAAACAAAAATGTTTTCTATTGAGTGCACGTGAAAGAGAATGCCTCATTCACATATAGACTTTACTAGACCAACAGATATCCCATCACTTTATAGTTATTATCCTTACAGTGGGCAATAGTTGCAGTCGGTTTAAATTTTGACGTTTTGGCCAAAATGCTGAGAGGCTACATGACATACAGATTCTAAATTGGACTCTGTACATTTAAAAACAAAAAATTATATGGGCAGTAATCTGTATACAGGATGTCCGGAAAAGACGTGTACAACGGAAGACCACAGACTCCTGGGTTCAAAATGTTGCAGAACAAATGTTGATATTGTTGACATACAAAAAATATTTTTTCTGCCTAAACTACTCATCTATTCAAAATTCTGAAAGTATAAAAAAAGTTTATAAATAAAGTCAGCTACTAATAGAAAAAAACTGAGAACAACACAGGGGGTTAAGAAAATATGTGCTTATATTTGCGTGATACATAACTTTTTTTATATTTCTAATGACTGCAAAAGATTTTAAATAATGTCAAAAAGTGTCGGTTAGACTTATAACTGCGTAGCCCAAAAATGGTTAAAATCGATCAAGTCGTTTTCGAGATATTCAGAATAAACAAAAATTTTTCGCGAACTTTGGCGCTCTCTAGCGGCTAAACGAAGCAATTTTGGAAATAAGTAAATTGGGCTAAATCAGAAATCAGCTTATTTTGAACCCAGGAGTCTGTGGTCTTCCGTTGTACACGTCTTTTCCGGACACCCTGTATATAAAAAATAATACTAAACACTATTCCACTGTATTTTAATTTTTATTGAAATTTGTTTGTATACAAAAAAATAAAAGCAATAACAGTTTTGTTTTTCATCTTATGAGAGTCAGTATAATCTAATTTAAAAAGTATCTAAATTTATTTTTTCAACTTGAAATTCATGGCGATCGATACTTTTTTGTGATCATTCATTAGTCGCTTGTCACTAGGGCAGGAACTGCAAATGCTTCGTCCAGTATAGGTATCACTGATTTAATATATTAATATCTCTGCATAACACCTAATAAATAAATACAAAAATATTGATATTCCAAAAATATTTTTTTAGCATCAGAATATTTTTCCATTGAATGGCATAATTTTCTAAATTACATTATACAATCCTAAAATTTTCATTTAAATAAATTTTATTTGATTTTAGCAATGTTTTGATAAAAAAACAGAATATACGTATATAGCTTCACGTATATTCTGCGATAAAAATTAAAGTGATTAATTTTTGATGAAACATGGGGGTCCAACATGTATATATATGGTTATTTAGGAAATAATTTGTATGCTTACTTTCACGATTCATTACAAATGCAATTTGAAAATTAAACGTTTGCAAAATATCTTTTCTATAGTCAGCTATTAGATACAGAGGTTTTTTAATTTCTCACAAAATTACTTTTTTCAAAGTTGCAGGACTGTGAAGTTTGAGAAATAGAATAGAGGTACTATGAACAAATCAAAATATGGAGATATAACTTTAAAAATTATGGTGAAAAGTAGAAAAGTTTGTTCAGTTCATTATGGAAAAACAAATTTACGCATATACAGAGGGTGCCCAATATATATGGATTAATGTTTATAACTTTTTAAAAACACTGTGTGAACAAATTGTTCAAACATAATTTTTTTTGTAACTCAGTAATTTCGTTGGTATAGCCATAACCAATTTTCGTTTTTTAAAAGGCATCATATTTTCTGTTTGAAATCAACTTATGTTTTTGCATTACAAAATTTTTGAAAAGATGAAGCACTTCAGTAAGAATGCAAACATCTGAAGAGCTTTGTCAAAGAGAGGGTGATTCCTAGTAAAAATTTGGACAAGTCATCAGCAACTTGTCGACATAAATCATAACAGATAAATGGCAATATACCTACCTAACATAACTGTCGTGTGCCCTCTCAAAAATAATTCATAGTTCGGTTGGGATAGAGTTTGTTCAAAAGATTGCAGGCTTCGATTGTGTCCTAATTTATTAAATTAGCAAACATTTCGATTCTTTCTGGATCTGTTAAAGAACCATTTTTCATAGTGAGAGCATTCAGGTCATTGATTTTTTCTAATATGACATGTCCGTTGACAAGTTGCTGACATGCAAAAGTGTCAAAATATTTACTAGGTATCGCTTTCTCCTCAACAAAACTCTTCCCGGATGTTTGCATTCTTACTGAAATGCTAATTTTTTTTCAAAAAATTTGTAATGCAACTCCAAACACATTTTCCACATTGGTATGTAAACAAAAATTGATCCCAAATAAGGACAGAAAATATTATGGTCATTAAAAAGAAAAACTAAATTGGTTGCCATATTACAGGCTCCAAAACAAACTCAAGGTTATTTAACCAAAAGGTGCTAAAATATTTAATATTTTTTATATTTAATATTATTTACTAAAAAAAACTTATACCTAAACAATTTTTATACAGGGTGTTTTAAAAAACTTATACATATTGTTCCATACTTACTGAGCAACTTGTATTCTGTGTGTAGATGTTGAGGGATGTTAGTAAAACTAATAACAATTTTGTTTTTAGTAACCACAAGTTTCAGTTTTTTGCATAACTCAAGGTTGCTTACCAAAGAGTGCAGAAATATTTACTAAAAAACTTTTGCCTACATAATTTATGCAGATTTTATGTTACCCCTCTCCCACTATTTTATTTTGCAAAATGCATTTCAAATATTTTCATAATGAAAGTTCTCTTTGTAAGCATATAAATTATTTCCTAAATGATAGTATGGGTCCCATGATACATTATCAAAATAAAATTAAAATTTCACTAACAACCACTGATATTCTACGATTATGGTATGGTATTAAATAAAATTATTGTAATTATATAGGAATTTATTAAATACTAATGGAATTAGGCCTAATCTATCTGTATCACCTTTTACTAAAAATTATAGTAAATAATGGAAACTTAATGATACTTACGTTACTATATAAAAATAATTTTCATAAAAGATATAAATAAAAACAGATTTGGCAAGTCTGAAGTGTATATACAGCTCAGTTCGTACATATGATTGTATATATTCCTAGATGTACTACAAATACACCATGAACAGAATTTATAAATATTTATACAATAAATACAAATCAACAATATTAAAACAGGAATAAAATGTGAAAATACAACATAATTTGATATTATTTAACGACTTCTACACAAAATATTATTTTATGTTTTTAGGTATGCAGAGCCTGAACTAATATAAAAAATCTTTCAAGATACAAAATAAATACAAAAACTGATATATCAACATCTGAAACACTCTATAACATAAATGAATGTCTGTTGGCCCTGCAATCAACAGTTATTGCTATGGATGATACTCACTCTTACAATGACCGGAAGAAGAAGATATTTCCTTAAGATTACTGCGTAGTATATAACTTATAAAAATACCTAACAATATAACCAAAAAAATAGTAACAATTTGATAATACTGAGTTATTCTCACGGCCCTGTGTAGTTCTACCTGGCAAGAATTCAACTGTGCTACAGAGGCAGACAATTTATTGTAATTATTATGATCACCTTCTTGCACACTTGTAACTGTTACAGGATTTCCATTTTTAAGAATGTCTCCGCTTTGGATGCATTTTAAACGATGTTGGTTTACTTTTCTGCCTGATGTATTCTGAAAAAAAGTAAATTTATCAAGATTAACTGTAAATAAATAATTAAAAAGTGAAAATGGATAAAATACTATAATGTGAAATACTTCTAGCAATAGATTATATAGTTAAATACAAATAAAAATTACATTTAACCCTAAAGATACACTTTTGAGCAACACAATAGACAGTAACGACAGACGGTGACAGCACTCGTCGTAATGGCAGACCACAATATTTCACAGTTCACACTATTATTTCACAAGTACTATGGTAAATGCATTATATAACACCGTAGCAAATGGTGCCATATAAAATAATAGTACATACTGCGAAACATTGCAATCTGCCATCTGCAGTATAATCCCGTATTTTTTTTTACTCCTCACACAGCCAATGTAAATACCGCATGGTCCCCCAAACCAATCTGTATAATAAAGCAACGTTTTGTTTTAGAGCTCCACCAAAATTTCACTTAGCCCCCTTGACAAAGTTGGCTGATTACTATTCTGTATCAGCAGTCTGTAGATCAACTAATCGTTTGATATGTTAAAGGTAACAGATATAAAAGATGTCCCACAACAATGAAGAAATGACAAATATTTGGAAAACAACAGGAGTACTTAAACTAGTTTAGTAAAAAAATTATCAAAAACATTTTTTAATTAAAATCATTATTAAACAAATGTATACTTTCACTAAGTATTTTTATTGTTATTTAAGTAAACTCTATACTCAGTAGACAGTATCTTATTGATTCTTGAATAACTTTTTTTGACAAATAAACAATAAAAGTACTTTGTTTTCAATAACTCTGCCATTTTCTATTTTTTTTTAATACTCTGTCCAGTTTATAACAAATTAAACCACTGCTTTTAGCATCCAAAGATATGTACATTTTTTTATCAAGAATGTAGAAAGCTTACAAGAGTATTTATTTTTTTAATATTATTATTCTTGTTAAAAAATATATTTGTCTTGTAAGTTGATGAGTGGTCAGAGCCAAAAAATTATACAGGATTGTGACAAAAGAACTGTCAAATTTACCTATGACACTTATTTTACTTCTATTGAAAAACTTTATTTAATATAGTTGTTTGAATACCAATGAGATTCTTGAACATGAAGTTTAATTAAAATTTTGTAAAAATCACTGCACCTACGTATGAACTAAATTAAATATTATTTCTGTTATTGTCAAAGAACCAATTTATATTTAAATCAGTACATTCTTTTCTCTAAAATTGAATAAAATAATGTCATATTTGTTAGACAAAAGTGATAAGTATATCTTTAGGTTGCTACTAAATCACATTGCCTTTGTAATAGTTGTTTGTCGAATCACCTGAATTTCAATCATAAATTCTGTAATATACACACATCATGCCATAAATGTCAAAATTTTACATTTTTTTTATATTAACACTGTAATAGTTTATCTTTTAATGGAACCTACTTTATTTAATTTTGTTTGAAAAAATGTACGTATTTTTTTTATCCGCCATTTTAAAACATTAAAATATGCGGCACTGGTTCCAATACTTCATACAAAGCTTTTTTATCTAGATATTGTACATTTTTCATAAAACTGGGTACAATAATGGACTGTTACTCCTGCATTTTCACCATATAATCACAATACTTATTATTTTAGGTTGTTATCAATTTATAAATGTTACATGAACAGAAACGTACACCTTAACAGATATTTGACATTTGTCAATTTTTATGAAACAATTGTCGACTCTATCACACTGCAAACGGGCAAAGGAACAGATTAGAAAAAGCACCGCTGCTGCAATTTAGCCGACGATGGTTAAATAAAGTTTTTTACAAAAATTAAAATATTTAGCTATATGAAATTTTTTTATATTTTTTGAATACTGCAACTTTATCACAAGTTTAACTACAATTCATAACATCTTAGAATCAGTAAAATTGTTTATCAAAAAATTACATTTTATCAAAAAAAAGGATTAGAAGAATGTAGTTTATCAAAAGAGAAAAAAAGATTAGAAGAATATAGTACCTACCTCGTTCGAGGACATTTTATATAAAACATGCAAATTCAAATAACTAATCTTGATGTATAGGGAGGATATTAACATTATTGTAGTAATGAAAAATAGCTTACCTTCCATAATTCCGACAGATCAAGATTGTTAACATCAGAAGCATCAATTTGAGTGCTCATAACAAGGAATTTGTCACGAGACAAACCGCCTAACTGAAATCCTTGTAATAAAGTCACTGTAACTGTAGCAGTCTCTCCTGGTACCAAACAACCAGTGCTAGGTTTAACTCGGAATTTTTCTGGAGACGTGGTTTTCAGCTGTGTGTAAATACATATATTTAGTTCACTATTGGTCCTGTTATAATTCTAATTGAATTAATTTAGGAATGAAGATACACGTATATGATTTTAGAAACAAAATTTATATATTTTTATCTAATAATTAAAATTACAGAGTATATTTAGATTTACTTTAGTAGAACTTTTGGCAAATAAATAATTACCTACACATTATGCGCAGTGACTTTTGTCAAAATATAATTTTCCATTATTTTTAAAATGGTGGTCAATTAACTATACTTGACGACCAAAAATCTAGAGAGTGTCTCATGTTATAAACCAGCTCACAATTTATAGCAGTCGACACAAAGAAATATACATACAGTTCATATATTTTTCCTACAAAATCGTGTGCCACATATCTCTGAGAGCATACCCGCTTACACAGCCTTTGCTGCAGTAAGTACGCATGCGCTGCAGCTTTTGATTAGCTGCTATGAAATGACGGATCCACCTGTTCCATTTCCAGCGCTGTCATGGGCGGGTATATCGTTCGGGCTAATTTAATTATGAATGTAAATTTTATTAGTGATTTTGTGTTCTTAAGAATGGATAATAATTCAAGCTCTACAGTGTATTCTCAAAATCATCCTAATTCAACAAGTGAGGAATATCGGATGATGACATGTATGAAGAGTTTAGAGCGCGAGGTCAAAATATGAGTGTAAGTGATGTTGAAATATGTATTTCATTAACAAAATTGTACGTGAGTAGCATATGTATGTATAGTGCAAATAAAAAAGTGGAAAAAAGTACAACTGTGAAACGGAAAATGATGGAAACTCAAGGAAGGAAGATGGTATTTTTAAAATGAGTTTTCGACAAAAAAAAAAGTCTATTGCTACATCTTACAAGATGAAACTTTGTCCGTATAAATGAAATCGAATAGAGTGTACTGATAGAAAAAGACAAAATAGTAATATGGCGAAGAAACTATTTATGACATAAATATTAAAAAATCAGAATCTGGATCGAGGAAGGAATATATTAAATTTTGACAAAACATGGATGCATGAAGATCATAGAGAAAATGGTACAATATGGTATATGTTGACCGTTATAGTGACAGTGCTAGTAACCAATAGTAAATAGTGTGTATAAAGCGTTTTGTCCTTTTGAATGCGGAATTTGCAAATATTTGCGCTATTTATTTAATGGTGGGAAAATCTGTTTGTAACAAATTTTGTCAACTATAACATTTTAAATCATTTTCATCATGAAACTGCCATGGTAGATTGTCAGGAGCTCAAAACAAATTTATTAACACCACATAATAATAAAAAAAGCAATAATAGCTCTTTTCCAACACGGCACCTGACTGGTTGGAAACCTGTCCCAAGTGGATAGCTAAATCGTTCACCGACTTACTGCAGCGGAGTTGTATCTAATATTAAACTGACTGACGGCTTCGGACAAGTTTCAAACTGGTCAGGTGCCGTGTTGGAAAAGAGCTAATATTTGTAGTTTTACGGTTTTGCAAATTTTGTCAAGAGTTGAGATTTTCCCGCCATAAATAATTAAAACAGAAGTTGCAAAATTCATGCAAAAATCTGTGAATTTTGTGTCCATGAGAAGAAGGCTTAAGTGTGATATCCGTGGAGTGCACATCAGGTGTAAGTGGGTGGTACTGGGCAACCGCCGTTCAAAAGGATGGCATTCTAATTTGTAGAGAAGATGGCACAGGTGGCACATTTAAAGTAAATTGTTAATGTGCTAGGTTCAGTCGACGTTAACTTATTTTTCATAATTTTGTGTGCTCAATTTCTGTGTTGTGAATTAGTCACTCTCTATTATTTTCGCCTTTGGCTATTTGATAATACAAGATAAAAACTCTCAATTTTGAAATAATTCTTATCATTTTTATTATCTAACGCCTTGAAATTGGCAAAAACTGTTATATCACCATTTCTTTTAAAAATAATGGATGTTATGTAATGCAATTATGTTTGTTATTTTTGTATATTTTTTATATCTGATTGCATTCAAATTTAGTACACCTATGAAATTAGCGATTAGTCACTCTCTAGATTTTTAGTCGTCAAGTATATATGAATACACACATGCAACTTACCTTATAAGATATGTGACTGTCAGAATCGCTGTTGTGCAATTCCAAGGTACTGACCAGTTCAGTACCATCTTTGACAAATGTAATGATTCCTGATGGTGTAACTTTAAGTGCACCACCATCTTAACAAAAAATACATGGTTGTATAATAATGTAAATGTAAAGTTGCCTATTTTTTTGCAAAAATGGAATTCTTTAACAATAGAACACTATTTGTCCAATTTAGATTGAGATTATATTTGCATTACTTTGAACATAACTGTGATTTTGATAAAAAATTATTTTACAATTTATTTTTTTATGTAATTGGAATTGAATATAAATTTAAATTGTATAAATGAAACCGCATAAATTTGCTATATAAAAATTTTTCACAATTAGTATTGCAGAACTAACTATATCTTAATATTGATGCAAGTGTAAAAATATGAAAATCTGATATTCTTTCCGACATTTTCTGATTATCATGAAGTATAGTGACAAATTAACTAAATTAACTCATCTTGTGTAAATAAAATAATAACTTACCAACATCTTTTTCAACACTACTTGCAGATACTTCTGACATTGAACCATCCACAAAGTGAACCTGCCATCAGATTATTGATTAGTTTTGCAGGGATCTCAACTCCCACACAAGTTATTTGGAACAGAACCAACAAAACAAAAATATTTTTGTATGTTCAATCATTATTTAAGCAATGCTACTTTATGATTTTGAGAAGTGTAGAATATTATTTTATTTATCATTGCATATAATGCAATTTTGAAATTTTTACAAGAAAAACTAAGGCACATATGTATGGATATACTAAATGTACAGATATAGGCAATTTAATTAAATTAGCAGCATCAGTAGCAGTAGTGGTCAATGCTAATTATATGTAAATGGATGACAACTTAAACTATAATTATACTTCAATTAAAAATTTCTAAAAAAAAAAAAATATTTTTTTGTGGAACTTCAATGAAACAAAATATCAATAATTAATTTAATAAGTTTAATTCAATGCTTTGTGCAAATAACGATAAAAATAAATATATAATTTCAAACAAATTTATAAAAATTTAATCTAAATGAAAGTTTTATTTTACGGGGCAGACATAATCATCGTTAATTTTAAATTAAAATATAAAGTTACTTTCTGCAATATAATTTATAAAAACCAATTTCTAAAGTTACAGGTCAAGAGATAATTATTACAAAAAATATTAGTTGTTAAAATTGATTGGAACATTTAGCTTCAATTATCTACATTGTAGTACCAATTTGATTATCTTATACTTGACAATTCCCCCATATTTGTTATAGATAAAATGTTTTAATTTGTAAACATCATATGACTATTTAATTTAAACAATTATTTCTTTTTCCAATAAATGTAGGTAAACCTATTTATGACCTTTTATTTAATTTTTTTTCACAATTATTTCCTTTGGTAAATGTTTTGTATATTTGAAATAGTCTGTAAAAATTTATCTTATGTTAACTAGGACAAAAACATAAATATACTTACTTTCTTGTTATTATTTGTAGGAATAGTTCCACCGACTTTTCCATTTTCAGATATTACTTCCGATACAAAGCTAAACGAATAATCATTTTCTCCGCCCCAGCATTTTAAGGCTTGATCAGGAGGCACATAAGTTGTAACATCTTTTTTGCTAACAAATTTAATTTTTTCAATGGCTTTTTCAGGTAACCATGATTTTACTATTTTGAAGGCAGCTACAAGACAACAGTTTTCATGTATTCATTGAATAATCATTCTAGTTGGTAACATTTAAAACGGTATGTTTTTTTAACAAGATAAAGTACACAAGCAGCTCAAACATAGGTGGACCTATCATCTAATATTTGGAGGTGCCAAAGGTGTTTTTTTTTTCTGTTGGGCAGCTTGAGACTTACTATTTTGTCTTTTTTAGTTTTTACAATAAAAGTAGCAGAATATGTTTTTCACAGTTACTTTTTAATGCTGTTTGACAAAAATTTCTTCATTTGGTAATGCCAATTGTGCCAATTTGAAATATGATAAATAAATTACATACAACATTTTACAGTTAATTATCAAAACCTATGTTGCAAAAATTATTCTCACACATAATATACCTACCTAATATAAGAAGAAATATAACAGATCAGACTGGAGAAATAAATTTCTAATATATAACTTCTACTACTATAATCATATGAGATATATTTAAATTAGTAATAGTATAAATAATGTATATTTATTAAATGAGAAAGAAATACTTAAATACACTGTTCATTAACGAAGGTCAAATTTTGCATATTTTAAAAGCAGTTGCCTTGTATTCTGTACCTTTACTATTACCTATTACATCATGCAAATGCGTAAGTTGATATGAAAAAAATTAATCGATAATAAGCAATGTCATTCTTTAAAAATATTCCTAATAGTCTTACTTTAAGGAGACTATTAAAGAAAACATTGAATAGAGATTTTATATCGTTAGTGAATCAAATTTCTGAAAGAATGTCATTAGACATAGTGCAATTTCAAATAAGGTACAGAACAAAAAAAAAAAAAGAATGTGACTGTACTACACCACGCAAAATCTTATATCTCTTAAAATTTTACACATATTGAAATTATAATATTACCTGATAAGACCCAAGGCATTTCAAAAATGATTATGTAATTCAAAAAATACGGATAATATTCTTTAAAAAGGCCAATAAGGTACTTGATAAAATCCATATCCATATTACTTAGGCCACAACCTTCCATATCAAAAAATATCGTTATTTGTTTCCCTTTAGTTTGTCTAAAAAAATACAATATCAGTATTCTTCTTAAATAGAATAAATAGTTTACCTTTCAAGTCGTTCAAACCAGTAAATAACACATCGTCTTATGTCATTTTGGTCAACTACTCCTTTCATATTACGTTTACACTTGAATATGAGTAATGCACAGCCGTTTATATCAGTTCCATGTGGGAAAAAGGCTCCGGAACAAAGAATGTCCATTTTAACAGTGTTCTCATTTATATCTAAAACGCAATATTGGTCAGTCTTCTATAAACTAACACTTGCAAATTGATTATAATTATTGGAAAGTATACCATTAACATTGTTTTCTTTTCTCCAATTTAATGACCCCCATATCATATTAACAGCATTTTGTATATTACTTTCCTGATGTAACAAAAATCTTCGTAACCAATCATCATCTGATTTTAATCGTTCTAAATCCTTTGGGTGAATACCTATGGAATTTAAATATATTTATAGAAATAATGGTAATTATTTACATTAGCGGAAATCTCTCTGATCTTAATTACATAATGTCTACCCCATTTTCTAGGGTGATGAACATGAATCAAAAATTAGTTTTGTGAGGTCGGATCTACATTACTTAGGTACTTACTGTCGTTTCCCTTCTTTGATAAATCATTTAGAAAAGCTTTTCTAAGTTCTTCAATTTCATTGTTAGACATTTTTGCAATTTATCTATTATTTTTCACTAATACACTGAATATAAAAAACAATATATGGACTCAAACCTCAGAACAAAGTTCAGTTGTAATTTGTACTACTTGAATTTGTCAGATAAAAATTATAAACATGTTATTCATAAAACATAAACGTATCCTAATTAAAAAAAATTTAAATGTCAAACGTGTATAAGGTGAGTGTCTGTCGTCCAAGGTTAGTTTGAGTGTGGTCTGTCATCAGTAATTGTCAACACAGATCGTCAAATCAAAACGAAAATAACAAAGAAAAGAGAGGAGAATGAGCGTCAAGATCACAAACCTAGAAAAAATATAGACTGCGTCGGTTCATGATATAGGTCACGAGACAGGTGCTGCGTTTTCTAGGGACCTACGGTCCAGAAAATGGATATTTTATTTGTTTTATGTTGGCAGTTATGCAAATATGATGGCTGCATTGCAATCTGAAATTAACTACCTTGCTGTCATTTTAAATGTCATTAAAGAATGTGACATGAATGTGACCAATCACAGTAAACAAATGATTTCACGCTACAATACAACCAACGTAAATTGGCATAAAAACCAAGTTTTAGCGATTTGGACCTTTTAGGGCAGCCATGAATTTGCGGTCGTTGGCAATATGACACTGCCACAGTCTATATTTTTTCTAGGTTTGTGGTCAAGATGCTAGTAATACAGGAGGCTGCCATTTTCATTTTGAATTCATCTATAACGAGGGGGATTGAAATATTATTTTATTATGTCGTTTCAAAATTTCTATTTAGAAACACATTAAATTTTAAATGAAATATGAACAAATATGTACTTTTGAAATTTTCAGTTAGATACATATTTTTCATAACGGCGTTATTATGGGTGATTATCAGAGATAAGGTGGAAGATTAAGGTTAAAGCGTACAACCTTCACATTGGGCGACCTGTATAGACGCTTTCTGTGTAGGGACTCCCGAAATCTCGATTCGATCATTTTTGATCGAGATCGAAATGATATCGATATATTGGTACTCTTGAAAAGTTTACTATCGAAATAATCTCGAAAATCTGTCCATTCGAATCGAAATGATTTCGACGAGGCTTGGCTAGCCGAAATGATTTGTTTTCTTCTTCTAACACATGTACTGGATTTGCTGTTTTTTTCTAACATCACCGTAGTGACCGTGCGCGTACGTGTAAAATAATTATTTATTTATTATTTTGACTTAAATAACGTATGTAATATGTAATGTAACCTATAAGTGTGAGATGACTGAGATGAGGTGTGAACTTATTTGTTTATCCTAAAAATAAATTTTAAGTGGTTTTGGAAGAGGAATATAAATGTGTCCCGTAAATTTTTAGTAAAAACTAGGAAATGTTTACAAGTATATACCTATTTGCTATTTATTTTATCTTTTCCTGAAGTGGTAAGGTTATATATAATGTGTTAGGTTATTAATGATGTCTTAATTTGTATATATGACTAGAGAAAAATAATATTCAACGATTAACTGATGCCATTATTTTAAATAAACAAGAATGAGCTTTATATGTTTATATTGTAATGTATAGTGTGTATATGAGTGTAATAATAAATATATTTTTATTAAGATAATTTTTTTATTGTTGCAGTTTTTATATATTTATATAAACATTATTTACTAAAATGAATTTACAAAAAGTAAAAAGTGACACTTTTAATATTACTTAAAAGATAAATTTTAAAATGATTGTTTCATTATTAAGCCAATATATTATCAGAAAAAAGTAGGTAAGTATACTATCAGTTAAATTTATCTAAAATAAGATATAATCATGAAGCTAGCAACTCGTGCAAAAAACGGAAAAATTATGAATATTGGCTGTTTAGGTAGACTTTATATTCTTGCACTGAGAAAATAGTCAGTTCAATCGTGGAGTGCGAGTTAAAAATAGCGGTAGTAGAAGATTTTTTTAATGTAATTCTTTTAGATAACTTATATTCTTTGTTAGATAGTTCATCTGAAGCGGAATATGTGTTATTAGTAATAATTATAAAGATTTATTCTTTAAAAAGTAAATACATTTAGTAGTGCATCGGAAGATGTAGTAAATCTGTAATTAAACTTATTTAATTACTGATGCTTGTACTAGTTGGTTTGTTTTTAGTTAAAACATATAAATTTATGAAGCAGAGAAACTGGTGTAAATTTTATTTGACGATTTTGAAAAAAAAACAGTGTTCTACCCAAAAAAACAAATTTGGAAAAAAACTATAACAACTGAAAAGAAAATTCTTGCATTTTTATGGTAGTTTATAAAATCCATACACTTTTTAATTTTGGTTACAACTTGATGAAGTGTGCACGAAAATCTATTATTTATTCAATTTAGTTGCACGCTCGGAGTTTTCCAGGCAAAATTTGATAGCACTCGCATCGAATTATGTGTTGTATCAGTGCGCACTACACACGTTCTCAGTTCATATAAATCGAAATCGTCATAATATGTAAATTGAAATCGTCATTAGTTGTTTATGCCATGGAATTAAAATTTCAATGGTATGAGAAGAGACTGCTTAAATGTTCCCGGTTATATTATCTATGCCCAAGGTTATCTATGCTCTGGACGAAGAACATAAGAAGAAGAAGAAGAGAGTGGAGAGCTATGGTAGATAAAATTAAATTAACCCTAACCTTGTTTTAATTAAGAGTTAAAATGATAGTTTCTTTAAAATTTATTAGAAAAATATCAATATTATCTACCAATATAAAAGCTCTTTCAACAGGTTTGCCTCGATCAGATAATCCCCTAGCAGAAGCTAATCGAGGTAACCATGTTATATATATTTTTAATTTCTGTTAATATTAATTGTATTCCAGAATTTGTACAAATTTCAAAGCAAGATGAAATTTTACAACATCCAGATTATTTCAGTGTACACGATTTATTTACTGTAAAAGACTTATTTGATGCAAGAGTCCATTACGGACATAAAGAAGGGTCTCTAAATGAAAGAATGCTTCCTTACATTTATGGAAGTCGTTTAGGTCACCTTATTTTTGATTTAGATAAAACTGCAGTTTACTTACGTAGAGCTTTAAATGTAGCTGCTCATATTGCATACAGAGATGGAATAATCCTATTCTTTCTACGAGGGGCACAAAATTCACATCTTGTAGAACGTACAGCTAAAGAATGTGGCGAATATGCACATACAAGATTTTGGAGAGGTGGTATATTTACTAATGCAAATAAACAGTTTGGTGCAGTGACAAGATTACCAGATCTGTGTATTTTTATGAATACACTAAATAATGTTTTAACGCAGCATACTGCCGTACGTGATTCTGCAAAAATGTCAATTTGCACCATTGGAATTGTTGATACTAATTGTAATCCAAATCTTATTACTTACCCTGTACCTGGAAACGATGATTCACCTGCCGCTATAGAACTATATTGCAAATTGTTTAAGAAAGCAATTTTGAGAGGGAAAGAAAAGAGAAAAGAACATCTTCAACAGTGATTTTATTTATAGATGGTAATATTTATATATAATAAATGTATAGATACAAAGTTTTTCTTTATTATCTTAAGGTTAACTAAAGACAAAGATATGAAAATAATTTTATTCCCAATGGCAGTGGTGTGGATGCGTGTTAAGCTTGTCCTCATGGAAGTGAAATTCGCGCAAATTATTTAAGCTCAAGCATAAACTTACTAACTCTACAAACTGATAAAATTAGCGATAATATTGCTGTTTTGGGAATTCGCTAAAAGTTAAGATTTTCCCGCCATTAATAATTTAAATCACAAACTGCAAATATTGCGTTAATATCCGCAAATTTCACATCCACGAGGACAAGACTCAACCGGAAAAAACATGAACTACTGATTTTCCAAGAGGAACTTGCCCTCCAATCTTTTTGAAGAATAGATGCACCACACTATTTAATTTAAATAAGAAGCAGTGGCAACTCGGGGGCATTCAAGTAGACCAATAAATTTAGAATCATTAAACCAATATAAATTAAAGCAATTAATTGAGTATCCACCAATATTACTTTTTAAATGTGAGAGTCCATTCTTCTATTTTTGTTGGAGATAATTTTTTTAATAACTTTTTCATTAAAATTTAGTATTTGCCCATTAGTTAAAATTTTGCATATCACTTACTTTCAATATTTTGTTATAATAACTATGTCGTTTGCAGTCTATTTTAATTAATGTCTGATTAAACTAATACAAATCTATATTGTAATAAACGATAAACTTTTTAAAAATCCACGAAACAATTTTACATGTAAAAACCCAATCCTATTACACAGTGAACTTGAGGGCGGGCTAAATTAAATAGTGCCCTAACGGTGTGTTCCCCCACCTGAGCTTTCACACGGCGACCGTCGTACAGACTTTATGTGGAATTTGTGAATCCATTTCAACGTTTCTACATGCCATATGTTGAAAACCTCAATTGTGTTTGTTCAAGTTTCCAATTATGACAATTGTATGAGGATTTATACAGAAGAGGAGGTGCGTAGTGCAGATGAGAACGCACTAAATAATAATAGAATAATGTTAAAGTTAATATTGGAAAAATCCCTAGTGATTCTTCTTCTAGAGATGAATTAGAGATATGAAAAAAAGTAAAAGATGGATCAAAGGTAACTCCTAAGTCATTAATTGATTGAACGGACTTCAAAAACATGTCATTAATATGGTAATTATATTCAATCTTACTTACTGGTCTTACCGTCTATGAGATATTTACCAGTTGAATTTTAACGAAATCTGATTTATCATTTTATAGCTAAAAATAATTTTAAATTATCTGCATACAGTATTTGATAGAAAAGAAATTAAATAACTAAATTCTCAAAAACTTTTGGAACTATTAATAACAGATCTATCGCCTGCCTTAAAAATTAAACAAAATAGTTCATAAAGTTGGGTTACCGAGAGATGTTATTGTTATATTATATTACAATTTTCTCAATTTGGTAAGGAGGGCGGCACTAGAGCCCTACCGCACCAGCCGCCACTGCTCAGAAGTCTAATAAAAACCATCCAAAAATATTTGAAAAACAACAGAATAGTTACCCACTTTAGTTATACCTTTGGTAAATATAATGAATAGTTATTACTAACTCTGATAAGGAAAAAAATGTAATGCAATTAGTATGTATAACAAAGAGATGTTTGAAAAGATGCAATAAAATTTAATCGTGAACAAGGTTAATTTAATATCTGGATAAAATATAGGCTTGATAAAAGAAGTTTGATGTACATGCTAATTTTTAAAACAATTTAAAATTATTAGAACTTGATCTAAAGTGAAAAAATTAGTGAAAGATAATTAGATAAAAAATGACATTTTTTTCATATTAATAACCAATGCATGCAACACTACTACAATTACTATTATGAAAAGCAAATGAAAGGAAAATATAACCATATAGGATAGATATCTAAGACACTAGAAATAAAGAAAAAACCATGTCCAAATGCCAAATAGTGAAAAGTAAGTAAACCATACCAATAAACCCAAGTCAACCATCACCATATCAACCAATTCAATCTTTCCTTTTTATCTAAAAATTGTGTCATTATAGTAGAAATACCATAAATAAGTAATGTAAAAGTATTGAAAGTTAAATAATTATTACATATAAAAACATTTCACTAATATAATCAAATCTAAACAAGTGATACCTCATCAACCCTTTTGGAATCTCGCAGTTTAAAAAGAAACTCTGGCCCTAAAACCTTCAAGACACTGAAATGTAAATAACATTTTTTTTTTCATAAATTCTAAAATATATTAGAAATCTTACATGGAGAAAATTGTGGGGCAATAGACTGCTACATATGTAAAAAATATAATCGGGGATATTGCCATCCATGATTCCTTTGTTTTGTTGACTAGAGCTACTGCAATTAAATCTCCACAACGTGATGAAGTCATCCGTTTATCTGTAGGTTGTACATCAATATTGTACTTCTAAAATAATAAAGATTTATACTGTGTGTCTTTATAATTTCAGATTGGTTCTATGAAATTTATTCATACACAACACATTCAGTTACCAACAGTTTGTTATAGGAAAAAAGTCCTAAGATTAAATTCAACAGATATAATTAAAAAAATACCTCTCCATCTTTTTCTGTAAAGCTTTCACCTAAGAAATTTGTAAATGTTGGCCCTGGACATAGAGTGGTGACATGGATATTCGTTCTTGTTTTTTCAATATCAAGACATTTGAAATAACCCTATAAAAATATGTGTTATTATTATATTATTATATTTAATACGCTGGAATGTTTTCAAAATTGTAGAGATCAGCCGGTATAAAGGTTAAATATTAATATATCAACAAGTATCATGAATTATATTTTAGTTATTATTTTCTAACAACTTACCTAACATTAATGATATGAAAAATTAAAACAAATTATTTCAAGTCGGTCATACATTTGATGAGTTTTCCAATGTTTGCATAACTGAACCTTTGATAGATGTAGAATATAATTCGTGGTAAGCTCAAAACAAATTTATTCATAACAAAAGCAAGTGAACGAGCACTTTTCACAGAATTGTTGATAAATTAAAAAAAAAATCAAATGCAAATTCTAAGCTGTAAACTAATGCAAATATTTTAATCTAGGCAGCAAATTACAATCAGTAGAGTGCATTAGGTTTGTTTATGCAGCAGCATTCGGATTCCAATTGGTCGGAGCAATGCGCATGAGGAAATTACTCTGAGAATTTGGTGTTTGTAGGATTTTTAAACTATTATCAAACAATTTGCTGATAGTTGAACTGATCAGTGATTTATTTGTGGACAATCAATATTGGCTTCATAATCCATGCAAGAAATTATTTGTTCCATTTTTTATTATTTTCCTGAATTCCAAATTGAAGGTGAGTACAAAATTTAGTTTTTTGTAAGTATCTCCTGAACCTCTAAGTCGATTTTAATTGGATTTGATTTTAGTATGGGATTGTAGATAGCCTGTCTGAACATTAGTATAAGTAATTTTTTAATTATATATAATAATAATTAAAAAACATTTTTTTCAATTTTTCTTTCAATTTCGTGCATGTGAAACATCATTTCATTCCGTACTACTTTACTAATACATAATATGCAGAAATATACAAATTTTGAGCTCAATTTCAAGGAACTTCAGGTTCCAAAAATAAGAATTCAAAAACCAAAAGAAAACCAAAAAAAAATAAGGATCATATAATTTCCGACGTAGATTAAGTATCCAACTTTTTTCTAGTTTTTCTGAATTACCCCGTATTAAAAGATTGACTTTTATTGAGGTAGTTATTTCATTATCAACTATATTTAAGTATTTATAAACCCGTACGACACTACTTGTGTTTGTCCATTATTTGGTTAACTTTGATAGGCAGGCAGCTTTTGTGTTTGATATGAATATTCAAATTTTTAGTTTGTAGAGATAGTCACACCAAATAATACATATACATCAAACACCTATTTTTGCAGTACAAAATCCACAATGGTACCTAAGTAAATAGTCCACAATAACCCCACATGCATAATAAAAATGGTATGTAAAATATCAGAAGTTTACCACAGAAACAAATCTTATATTTTACTTTGTAGCAGATTTCAATGGGAATAAGTGATTTCAATTTCGAGCAAATTTTATAAAAAAAAATATATTATAAATTTGAAAATATAACTGAAAATGACTGATTAACGCATGGGAAGTGTACATTAATAAATATATAAAAATGTATTTACTCGTGTTTATATATCTAGGGATGTCTTAAGACATGTTTGTTCTTTTAAAGTAAATCTGCAAAAGATAGTAACCGCTAGCAACTTAAATGATTGGAAACTAAAGACAAATGTATGACTGACTTGAAATAAAAATTACATTCACTTACTTGAATTGCGTGTTTCGAACCAGTATAGCTACCTGAATAAGGCGCTCCTATGACTCCAGCTAAACTCGAAACAACAGCAATGTGACCACTTCCCCTTTTGTTATAATGCTCTAAGGCAACTCTACTTAAGTTAATAACTCCAAAAACATTCAAATCAAATAACTGCTTGTCGACATTTAATTCAATATTATCCCAGATTGCTCTCTGTGATCTTCCAGCATTATTTAATAAAATGTCAACATAGCCAAAATGTAATACAGCATGTTTAAAATGTTTCTTATGTGATTCAAAATTGGTTATGTCCATTGGAATAACGAGTACATCTTTGTCATCGAGTTGACCCTTGGATATGTCTGTAATTATAATGGCAATAAGTTACAAATTCATAATAAGCACCAGCAGAAAAGATTTTTTCTTGAGAAACAAAAGAACCTGTCTGTGCTGATGGGTAAGTACATTGTTATACCTTATTTTACTAATAGTACAATACAAAGTAATTACATTAAATTTGTTTATTCATACCAATACAGCGTCGTTTAACTTTTTGTAATTCATCATTTCGTCTTGCAGCAAGAACTAATTTCACGCCATATTTAGCTAAGGCATAAGCCGTATATTCCCCAATGCCACTGGAAGCTCCGGTTATAAAGATAACTTTTCCTTTTAGTCTTCCTTGAAAAATATATGAGAATAAGTAAGTATTTACTTATTGAAGATACCTAAATTGATTTACTTACTTGGAGATTTTCCAAACTTGTCATAAAACAAAAGTTGTAGATCACAATCAGAAAACAATGTTAAAAGTGTATACGTGACGCTATAAATACAAAAACCGACACCAACAATAGTGAAAAACATTTTGTTTCAATTGGTGTCAACTATAATTTTCCATAAAAACTGCTGTTGCTTCCATTCAATTCACAGTTCAACAGCAACAGATTATTACCTTATTACTTCTTATCAGTCACTCAGTTACCATTAGCACAATTGCATTCCAAATCCAAGCTGAAGGCTTGGCTAAATTAAGCATATTGTTGTTATTGTTATTCCTAATGACAATTAACAATCACATATAACATAAATTATAAAACATTTGGTTTAATTGGTTTGGTGGTTTTTGAAGTAGTTTGCTTTTCAAATCGTTTAAAATCAGTGTTGCCAGGTGGCATCCGAAAAAATAAATCCATATGCAGTTAAAAAAATCCATTTTATTCTACAAAGTACGGAGAGAACAAAGTAGGTATAATAGTAATAGTCGTGTTGTTGCTTTTCTTTTTGGCAATTAATTTATTTGTTTTTTCTGGACATTTCTGCAGTTTTATATTGTAAATTGCATTGCTAAGTGCAAAGTGCACACTTAGCCTTAAATGTGATCTATGAATTCCACCATAAATATTTAATATTTATAAGTTCTAAGACTAAACATAAAAAATCCGCAAGTCCGTAGATCGTAACCAATATCTGTAGATCTACAGATTAATTCGTAGATTCGGCAACACTGAAAATAATAGTATATAAATGAGAGCAGACCACTGAAATGTACGATATGGAATGCGTTTAGTCCATTTGCGCATCCAAATAAAGGTACCAAACCTAGGAGCAGACAAAAGGAGGCACATGAGACTCAGCAAAGACATACTTCATTGGCTATGTATGTGGGTGCGAGAGAGACAACCATTTGCCCGTACGATATGAATTGTGTTCTTAATTTCCCATTATTTTGTTTGTAAACACGTCATTGGCGTACAGTGAGATTAACCAGTACATTATTTTATCTTGTATCTCGTTAGTGTTATTCTTTGTGTATTTTTGTGGGTGTTACTGTTGGAACATGTCATGTTTTATAAGGTACTGTAAAATTTACCAGCATATAGCACGAAATAATTCTTCATATCCAGAAATCAATTTCATTTCAATTCACAATCAGCTAAGCCCCTACTGCTCCGCCATTGCTAGAGGCACAAAACAAAATATGGCGCTGATCATAAATAATCCATTCGCGCAGCTTTTACCGCATTCCAGTCATCATAATATAAAATTACATTTCAGTGGAGCAGACTTGCACTTTTTCCATGGTAATGATCGAAAGGTGCATCCACAGAATATAATGCAGGCAGGTGCATTTCTAAACAGTACATCAATCTTTTATTTTCTTTTTTAATAATGTCAAATAAACTCAAATACATCAGCGATTGCTGTCTATCCTTGAAAATATAACAGCTTACTGGAACAGTGTGCGAAAATTAAATTTGAATGGCCAATATTATACACTATGATGTTAGCAAACTCAATGTTTTAGGGCACAATCCTCAATGACAATATTTGAAAGATAAGTTTGAAGCGACAGAGTTTTCAAGTACTATCCTTATTTTTAAACTAAGAGTGATTTAAATTTCTCGCGCTTAAACACTAGCTTGTTATTGGTTAATTTAACGCCAAGTTTACACAGCTTCACATAAAATCATGTTTATTGTCAATGTCAATACTGTCAGCTCTACTAACATTTAAAATGTCAGTTATACTTGGCTAAGATTAACGTTGCCACTTCGTTGATTATTTTGTGTTTATTCTCCCTCCTAGTTAATCCTAATAAATCAAATGAAATAGTTCTGTTCATAACGCAGCAACGAATTGTATTGCTTTTTGTATATTTTCTCGTTTTTTCAAATTTACAGCAAAAATGATCTAGTTATATTTTCTAGTTACTTTTCCCTGTGTATATCTTATTCATTTACTCCTCTTAGTTTAAAAATAGTGGTGTATTTCCCTCAATTTCATCGCGACAGAAAATTTGTCACACCGAAGTAAAGGTACGAACAGACATTCTCATAAAAAAGCATACTTGGGAGCATGCTTTAAACTAGTATGCTCTTCAGCTGGTCACATTTGCTGATAAGCATGCAAGTTTTAAGCATTTCCTAAGTATCACGCCTAAAAGTAGATCAGTTGGACACATGCTATTTGTTGTGTCTCGACCTCGACTCAATGAAACACTAGTTCTACGTTTGAACTTTAAGAATGCTCTTCATAGGACGCCATCTTGTAAATCACTAATTTTCGAATTTTGATCTTAATATTCAATGAAATTGGCTCATTTTGAAAAAGGAATTATAAAATTAATATGTAAATGGCGGACGGTTCCTAACTTTAAGAAAAAATCAGTAATAAAGAAAAAAAAAATAAAATATCGTCCAAGTTGAAATAATGGACCGTCCGCCATTCTATATAGAAATACAAACTTTCTCCAATCAATGATCTGTGATACAAACAAGCACTTCCTAAATATTTTGCCTGAAAAGCTTTATTTTTTTCTAAAAACGAAAATTGGCAAAACATATTTTCTGCTCCAGGAAGTGCTGCCATCTAGTAAGAAACTTAAGTACAACCAATCAATTATAATAGTTTTAAAATATGCAACCAAATATACATCCAACAAAAGAAAAAAATGTGAAATATGGGGCCAAATATAAAGTAATAATAGACCCTATGAATGAACTAATGTAATTTATATTTAAGGGTCAAAATTGAAACATGTTTCAGAAACTATTCGATTGGGTCTCGGTAGCATAATATGATCGTACATGCATACAAGAAAAATCCAAACACCTGTGTTTAATTTGTCGTTTTTGCGGTGTTTTTTGCGCATTTTGACAATTTGAGTCGTCCTTATCTTTTATTTGAAAATTGAGATTTACGCTCTTTTACCTCTGTTATATATATGGTAAAAACTGATTATTTTAGTGTTTTCAAATACTTCATATTATGAGAAAAACTTGTGATTTGTGAAATTTATTCAGGATGGGAAGGATTCAGAACTGGAATCTGAAAAGTATTTATCATCCAAAAAAAAATAATAATAAGTTGGTGCAAAAATGCAGAAATAGGTAAGTACAGAGGTGATTTATTCAGTAAATGAAATAAGAGTAAGTTTAAATTAAATATTTAAAATGAATAATGTTATAAAATTATTAATATTAAGAAAAATCAAAGTTACAAAAAATTATACTTTCTTTCTTTTGCAAAAGGGGATACCTTATATATATAGAGTGATGTTTTATTTTATTTGGTTCTAAAAGTTTAATACACAGCCATATTTTATATAGAGCAACCATGAACTGTTATCAAATGAAAAATGATATTTGTGTGTAGAAATGAGAACTTTCTTTTTTACTCAAAGCCTGTAATACTTATCACAATATTGTTAGAAATAAAACACATTCGAAATTCAACAGGCATTAAAAAAAATTGTTTTCGATCGAAAAAATTAACCTAAAAAAATCTAATGACAAAGAGTACTTTATTACAACACCTTATAACAGGACAAAGATAATAAAAAAATACTCATCCAGAAGAAGCTGTTTTATCAGCTATATGCCTTGCCAAATTTCACTTCGTAATTTTAACGTGTTTAAAAGAAATAATATAATAAATAATAATATCTCTACCCCTCATTCTAATCACCCTCAGTTATGGGGTCATAACTCCTCAGAAGGGATTCGATTAAAAATTTTTGTATGAAGAACTATTAAAATGGACCGTATAATTTACCCTCAATTTTTGTCCACATTATTCGGAATTATCCTGAATATATGCAACGATAAAAGTGAAACCTGGAACGATTAAATAAAATAATTTTGAGTTTCCTGTTTTATTAAATATAAACAGTTTAACAAAATAATATAAACAATATATTTTTATAATAAACTAAAATATTTTTTAAGTAGGTACCTACAGATAATTGTAAAAAAAAGTAATGCAAAAATACAATTTAGGGAATGAAAACAGATAAATACTTTATTTATTGTTGCATGATTTGCTATTATGGCACTTGATGTTGCTTTACATTTTTTGTTTACGTAATGTTTTTATATTGACACCATATGTACATACTCTTTGCCGTTGCATCGTACCTGAAACTGAAAATTTTCAAGTGGCACTTCTTTTTTATATCATTTGAGGATAAAAAGTTCTATTTGCATAAATCAAATTCATTCATTAATAAAACCCTATAACAATTTTTCGAAAACTGAAAATTAGCGGTGTTACAGCATGTCAAATTTTTTTAAATAATTTGTTGTAATAACTGTTGTGAGCCTGATTTTTTGTAATTTTGTATATGTATGTATCACCAGTGTTCCGTTGTATTCATTTTCTTGTTTTCAAGACGTGCTTTGTTAATTTTAGAAATCGAGTTTGAGTAAGCAGCTGTTTATTTAACCCACGTGAATGTTTAAAAACGGCTAATTTTTACGTGATATAACAAATGGATTTTTTTTTAAAGAATTCAAACTTATAAAAATGTTCAAACAAAAAAGTATTAAGTCACTATTTAGGTGACCAGTTTAGGCCCTTTGATATTGGAAGGTATGTGTAAAATTATGAACATATAGGTATAATGCAACCCTAGTGATTACATGTACAAAACTAGACAAAAATCGGTACACTCACCAAAAAGTTATTAGAAAAATATAAAAAAAAATTACTTCTACTATGCTCCTACTATCAATCTTTGTGATCTTTATTATAATCATATAACCTTCCTCATCTCGTCCCATAAAAATTATTTAAAAAACTACAACTCATTTATACATTTCAGACAATCAAGCTCGGACATGGTCAGTTATGGTGGAAATGAAAACATGATAGAAGACAAAGTTGTGGTGGAATTGTTACAATGACAAAAGACGATGTTAGATATGCTGGAATTGAATAGATGACGGAAAATGAGTAAGTATACTATAGTATTGACTAAGAAATACCTATGCCATCAGTGCAATAAAAGAGATTTTTCTGAAAAGTAAAGTTGATAACTAGTTATGTTACTGTGTGTGGATTGATTTTGAATATATAAAAATGACATTCAAATCAGTTTCTTTTTAAATACATTTTCTAATTCATACTTTTTTTTTTCGTAGATTTATAGTAGAAGTGAAGTTTTATACCAGGATGACCTTGTTGAAACAGAAAATATTTGCAGTACTTCTAAAAAATATTACTAAGCAAACTTTTTATTATTTACTTTTAATTATTATAGCCTCTAGCAACACAGTTGCATCTAATTAACGTTAATAATTCGACTAAATTAGTGGTTCTCAAACAGTGGTACGCAGAGCCTCTTAAGGTAGTACGTGTAGAATGGGAATGCAACATTGTTGATACGCGATAAGACAATAAAACATGGTTTTGGTTGTTAATATGATTTTGTTAATTGTTTGGTATGTACCATTGACTTTTTTTATAACTTTCGAGAGACAATAAAAATTTTCCCAAAATCCACCACACGTGGCCTTAATTGCTACAGGTAGGTACGCGACTGAGTAATAATTATACATCAGTGGTACGTGACAAAAAAATAGGTAATATAAACATCTTATTCAACATCTTTTTAATAACTGTTATGCACATTTAATTTCAATTTAAGTATGAAAACTAAAGACGGTTTCAGTAGACAATTTGTTTGTATCTATAGACTTTATGTTTAGTTGTATTATTAACGTTAATTAAATGCAACTGTGTTACCTGATTCTACTGCATTTGTTCACATGCAGAATTAAGAGACATGAGCATACCGGTTCACAAATGTTATAAGAACTATCGGTCTATGGCATCAACTAAGGGTTTTAAAAAAAGCATGGAAATTCATATGGTGTGATTTTTAAACGATGAGCAGATGGAGACAACACAATATTGGTAGAGAGCAAACTATATGGGAACATTCTTGTTGAGAAAATTGAATGTCAAAGTCATATTCTGAGAAACTATATACAGGGTGTAACGAAAAAGCAGGTGATCCGATTAACTGCATATTTTCACCGACAAAATATGACGTTTTAATTGTAGGTACTTTTATATATACAAAAATACCTTTACCACTTTATTTATCAAAGTTTTTATTTCAGAGAACTATGGGCTTTCTAGGGTTTTCCACTGCTGGAGTGGATATAATGTTCTACTTCGATAGTCTAGTAACTGTAAATTTAATAAGTAGAATTTTTAAATAAAATTTAAAAAAACATGCTTTTGTTCCTTTTTACGATATAAATCCACAATAATTATTGAACAACTTTAGTTGTAATGTTGTATTGATTTATAATGAAATAGCACTAACCATACAGTTCAAGACGAGTCTATATGCACATAAGTATAAATTACTAGCTATTTCTTTCATGTTTTCGTACTTACATAATCGTCAATTATTACTAACATTGTATGGTGCACTATATTCTGAGTCGTAGTTAAATTATACATTATTATCAATTTACAATAACTTTATAGTTTTTCAAAACCATAATTTACTATGAATTGAGTTTTGGTGGACGGCAATTTTTAACAAAAAATTAATATATATGGCATAATATTTTATTCACATATTTCTGTTTAGAGGAAAACGACAATTCAAAATAGATATTATTATTTTCGTAAAAAGACAGTCATTCTGTTCAAAAATTTTTTTTTAGTTTTCCAACATGTAATCTGCCTAATTAATGTAGTTAATTCTAAAACTGACAAAAATTTGTTAATTTTGCATATATTTCTGAAAAAAATACGTTTTTCAATAGATTATATACATAATTTGAAAAGAAAATATAAATAGCTATTGTGTATGTTTGGTTGCGGACAACCAGTACTAAACTCATGGGCGAGGGGAACATTCCGGTGGAGACGTAAGGGACGAGGAATTTCAGCGCGGACTTGATCAGCTGGTAGAGAACGCCCTTAATACTACGACTTTTTATTGTAAATGAAACGACTATAATAACAGTATTATCTATATACTAAACAGACTTGACATGACAGTCATGACACATGACATAATAATCTCTTTCCTCTTCTTCTTCCAACCTCAACCGCACACCATTGACAATACTATTTTAAGAACACAAACATAACACTTTTCCTCCCTAAAGATCCAACTTAATGGGTGCTCTTATATTTCTTTGTGAACGTCTTAATGGTAAAGGTGTCGAACTATATTTAGGGGATGAAACAGAACTAGAATCACCATTAACTGACTTTTCAATATCAACAATAGAATCAGCAAAACTTTCAGGATTATTCGAAATACCCACGGTCTCAGACAATTGTGGCGACTCCAGCCCTGTTTCAATTTCCTAGCTACTATATTATCTGAAGTACATACAGGGCTATCAGAAGGCTTAACAATTTTTAATTTACAGTCTCGCATTTGATCAGCATGCAACATCTTTATGACATTTTCTACTTTTACAAAATACCTTACTGCACTAAGTACTTTTACTACCTCCCTAATTTCCACAATTTATCTTCTTTACATATTTTCACAAGAACTTGTTGACCTACTTTATATAATACTGAAACTAATTGTGGTGTTAGATCCTTATTAATACATCTTTTTACCCCTATCTCTGGTTTTAAGAAATCTAATCTTGTTCTAGGTTTATTTTTAAAAACTATCTCAAAGGGGGAAAGACCAGTTGTAGTAGCAGGTGTATTGCGATAATTTAAAAGAAAATGGCTTATTTGAGTATAGATAGAAAGTGGTGACCTTCCATCATTATTGAGTAAAACATTTCGTTCAAACGATTTTTTTTACAATCTGAACTCCTCGTTCGGCTAACCCATTAGATTGACTATGATATGGGGACTTTTAAAGGCACAATGCCGTTTGCTCGACAAAATGTTATAAACTCTGAAGAATTAAATGATGGACCATTATCACTCATTAATTCATTAGGCAAGCCCATTGAAGAAAATGTATATTTTAATTTACTTATCGTAGTGGAAGCTAAGGTATTTGACATTAAATGAATATCAATCCACTTTGAAAAACTGTCAAAGATAATAAGGAAAACCATTTTATTCCAATGAAAGAAATCGACGTGGATTCTATACCAACATCTAGATGTTTTTGGCCAGGAACATAACGATTTGTTAGGTGCGTTATTTTGAGTAAGCTGACACGGCACACAATTTCCAATAAGACACTCAATATCCGCACTAAGATTTGGCCACCAAAATACCGACCTGGCTAACATTTTGGACCTTACTACGCCAATGTGAGACTCATGAAGCAGATTTAAAACTCGATCTCTCAGATTCAAAGGAACTATCACCCTATTGCCCCACATTAAACATCCATTCTCTACCGACAGTTCATTTTTCTTCAAATAATACGGCTTCAAATTGGAATCTGAAATTTTATTTGGCCACCCACGAACTGTTAGATCGCAAACTTTTGACAATACCAAATCATATTTTGTATGTTGGGCTATTTCGTCCGCAGAAATTGGTATATTTTCTAATAAATTGAATGAGTTTATTGATAAAACGTCCGTACCACTTGGTAATGGTAACCTGGATAACCCATCCGCATTACCTATAAGCTTGCCTTTCCGATATTCAATTTTAAAATTATATGCTGACAAAAATACTGCCCAACGAGTAATTCGAGACGCGGACATTATAGGCAGTGACTTTGAAGGATTGAATATCGCTTGAAGCGGTTGGTGGTCAGAGACTAATGTAAAAAAACGTCCATACAGAAACTTGTGAAACCTCTTTACCGCGAAGATAATAGCCAATGCTTCCCTATGTACTTGTGAGTAATTCCTTTCTGCAGAAGAAAGTGTGCCTGAAATAAACCAAATTGGTCTCTCGCACCCTCCACCGTGTGGCAGAGCACTGCCCCCACACCATAAGAACTGGAATCACAAATTAATTTCAATGGTTTAGTTGTATCATAATGAACCAAAACTTGATTTTCTACCAACAATCTCTTCCCTTTCTCAAAAGCTTCTTTGCACTCTGTTGACCAAAGAAAATCTACTCCTTTTTCTTCTAAATGATACAAAGGCCTAAGCACTGTTGACAACATTGGTAAAAATTTATTGTAAAAATTAAGCAGACCCAAGAAGGCTCTTAACTCTGTAATGTTCTTAGGATCAGGGGCTTTCAATACTGCTTCTACTTTTGACAAGGATGGATGTATACCTTGTGCATCAATTCGGTGTCCTAAATATTCAACTGAATCTGCGAAAAAGGTACATTTACTCATATTTAATTTAACATTAAATTCTTTCAACCGATCCAAAACCTGGCAAAGATTCCTATAACAGTCCTGGACGTTTTTACCTTTGATTAGAATGTCATCTAAGTAACAGATTACATTGGCCAGACCTCCTAAAATTTTATCCATTGTCAACTGAAATATGGAAGGAGCACTGGTAATTCCATATGTTAATCTGGTATACCTATACAACCCGAACATAGTATTCACTGTTAACAGTTCTTGAGACTTTACGTCTACCCCTAATTGCTGATATGCTCCTAGCAAATCAAGAGTACAAAAAACTACTCCCCCTGAAAGCTTAGCTAACAGATCATTAATATTTGGAAGAGGATAAGAATCTGGCTGTAACACCTGGTTTAGAGAAACTTTAAAGTCAACACAAATTCTAAGATCTCCATTTTTTTAGGAACTAATACTATCGGCTAGCCCAATTACTTTGCGTAACCGGAATTGAGACCAATTCATCTAATTTTAACTTAAGTTTATCCTGAAGAGCAAATGGCACTGCATATGGTTTCTTAAAAATAGGAGTAACATTTTCTTTTAAGACTAGATTCACCTCAAATGATTTAATAGGTTCCTCTGAATTACCAGAAAAACATTTGCATATATATTTTTAAATTATTGACCCCAGATAAAATGTAATTTTTATGGACCAGACTAATAGAGCTTGAGTCCGTATTATGACTTAAATTGTTCAAGAAAATATTACTTCTCCATTCTGGCACAATTTTATCAAGCCAGTCACGACCTAATAAGGGCAAAAAGTCCTTTACACCTTTAATGACTAATAAGGAAAGGTCAAAACTATCACTCTTAAAGAGAACTCTGACTTGCATTTGGCCCACCACAACAACCGGCTGACCAGTCACTACCGTTAGCTGAAAATCTACAGGGCATAATTTTGTTTGTGAAAACAATTCATTGTGTTTTTTCTGAAATAACAGATTTTGACGCACCTGTATCAAGTTCCATATCCAGCAATTTCCTATTCACAATAATATTAATTTTTTTTGGTACACTACCATTCTTGACTGCTGCTAAATGAGCCAGAATATCTTCCTCAAAGTCCTCACCATCGACTTCCCTTTTTCAGACAAGGTTTCCTCTGGTAACTGCTCCGCCAAATTATGTACATTTTTCCCTTTGCACATCGTCGATGTATGACCCTGTTTACCACAAGCAAAACAATCCCAATCCACTGCTGGACACGATGAAGCGTCATGGGCTCGGCCACACCTAAAGCACTTTGCTTTATTCCGAAACGATGTACTCTCTTTCCCGGAATGATATTTTGAACCTACTGATCCATGAGCTCTGTTTTTATTTTTCAAAGTGTACACAGCACTTACTAAATCTGGCTGAAATAATTTACTTTGTTCATCTGTTAATTCAAAGCTAGCAGCAATTTTACAAGCTTTATCAAACGTTAACTCTTCTTCGGACAATAATTTTCTTTGAATAGCGGACGAAGCTAAACCACACACAAATCTGTCACGCAGAGCTTCATCGAGAAAGTTATTGAACTCACAAGATTTAGCTGCACTCCTAAGTTTAACAATGAATTCAGCAATTGACTCATTATGCTCCTGCACACATTTGAAAAACTTGAATCTCTCTGCTATTATTATTTTTTTTTGGTAAAAAATGATCATTTAAAACCTTCTTCAACTCTTCATAAGTATTTTCTTTAGAAAGTACGGGAGACAAAAGACTCTTTAGCGTAACATAAGTTTCTCCTCCCATCAATGTAATAAATAATGGTACTTTACGATCTTCGGGTACATCATTACATTCAAACAAAGACTCAGACGTTCAATCCAACTTCCAAAATCACTTACGTTGGAATTAAATGGTAAAGTATGATACTACAAAATGTTATAAGGATTTTTTTCGAGTCGATTTATTCTGAGAAATTTATTTAATAATATTTTTAAAAAATTCATATAGAATATTTCATTGGTGAAATAAATCAGATTTTGTTTAACAAACAAGCAGAGCTGAACTCAGTGGGCCACTTTTCAACATCAACATTTTTTGTCTTTAGGCACACTGTATTCATGTATATATTTTTTAGATATGGGGAAAACACGGTTTAAGTGTGTGATTCCAAGATGTGATTCTAAGTATCCAAATACAGAAAATATTCATTTTTTTAAGTTTCCAATGGATCCTGTGAATAAACAGAAATGGGAAGAAATTATTATCAAAATATTACCTGATTTTGTCGTTAGAAGTGGTATTAGGCTGTGTCAACTGCATTTTAGTGACACAGAGTTTACTAATTCGTTGAAGAGTAGACTTACAAAATTTGGATAACGAGACAAAATTGCTATAGATGTGTCTTCGGAGAATCTACCTACATTAAAAACTACAACAGACGATTTTTCTTCAATGCCTAGTACTTCTGATGATATTTATCCTTCAACATCACCAAAAACGAGTGCACGTAATATTGATTGTTGTACACCTAAACAGGAACCACATAGTAACATTCATTAAACAGTCGTAACGCTAGAGCCATTGCAGGTAAGTTCCGTCCTTCTTATATTATATTTTGTTAAAAACTTTATTTCTTTTAGGAAAACCATTAAAATGTGCTATAGGTCCAAACTCAAAGCACTTTGCATTTTGGAATCAGCATATACCGAATATAGAAAATTGGAAATTTTTTAAAAATGGAGTTGAACATAAGCCACCTCATTGTGTTGAAGGACTGGTATTTTCCATGAATTCTATAAAAGAACTGTATACATGTTATATGAAAAATTTGATATTAAAGACACGATGTCTACAACAAGATCCTCTGGAAAATTTTTTCAGGTAGAACACATTTATTATTTTTTTATAAATTGGAATGTGTTACTGAATTTAATGTTTTTTGCAGTACGATACGACAATATGGCGCAGGAAACACAAATCCCACTCCATATCAATTTCTAAATAATATGAGAACTGCGTTAATTAATAATTTATCGTCAAACACATCGTTAAATAAAAATTGTGAAGATGACGAAGCGCAACTATTGCAAAGAATTTTTACATCCACCCCCTAAAAATGTACTTTCCGAGTCAAATGAATTGATAAATATTGAAGATGTCGTTGTCGATGAAAATTCTTTTGAATCGGAAAGTACAGCGTATGTTTGTGGATTTTCATTAAAAAAAATTAAAACTCAATTGTGAAGACTGTAGGCCAATCTCTTGAAGTATTTCATAGTTCTGTTTATTTTAAGGAAAATAATATAAAATTGACTTATTGCAATGAGGAGACAATAAAATGTGTCAGCCATCGCTATATTTTAATTAAAAAATGTTTAGAGATATATCCAAATATTGATAGCCTTAAAAAATATTATTGTACTAATGAAATATGTGGATATATCGTTTATTAATTGTCAAATGCATAGAGATGTACAGAAAACATTTCTCAACGTCGTTTGTGACTGTATATTATTTAAATTTACAGAGGATAGACAAAGATTATTTGTTCAAAACAAATTGAATAAAAAATATAAAAAAATATTACATTTGTAAAACTGTTGTATTATTTTGTCCTATCTTTGATATTAATTGATTGTGTATATATTTTAGGGTTACGAGTACGAAGTCGATGTACATACCTATTTTAGGAAGCGGCATTGTCTTCTAGAGTCCTATTATAAGGGTGTTACAAATTAGCAGGTCAAGCAGGTAACCACATATTCTTTGGACTAAAATAATGAGGCTTACACCACTATTTATTTTGGAGCTTGGAACTTTTGGTGTCAAATGAAAAATTTTAAAAAAGATTTTTTATGGCAACTTTGGTGACTGTAGAGATATGTTTGAAGTTTCGTTTATATTTTTTTCTAAAATCGACACAATGTGTAATTTTAGTCTAAAATAACAAAGCACAAACGAAGGATAGGGGAGGTTGCAGTGCGCATGGGCTCCCAATTTTTTTTACTACACCTATTGTTTCAAAATATTTTTTTTTGATACAAAATTTTATCACATAAATGTTTGATTTAATAAACCTGCTGACTTACGAAAATGAGGTAAATTTCGAACAAATATCTCTAAAACCACCAGAGCTAAATAAATAAATCATTTTTTAAATTTTGATTTTGACATCCTGCATTTTGAATATGGAGCTCCAAAATGAAAAGTGGAATAAGAAAAGTCTCATTATTTTAGTCCAAAAAATATGTGGTTAACAGTTTGATCAACTAATTTGTAACACCCTGTAGCTAAGAAAATAATAAATATTTAAAATTCCCGCTAATTAATATATTTGAAGTTCCCGCTACGCTAGTATGCGATAGCTTCTGTCTTACCGCCAAGGGCGGCGCTGCTGTTTATATGTTCAATCGTTCCAAGAGGCTTTTGACTCGTCTTTTCTTTGTCTATGGTCATGACACATGACATAATAATCTCTGTCCTCTTCTTCTTCCAACCTCAACCGCACACCATTGACAATACTATTTTAAGAACACAAACATAACACTATTCTGTGGCAGCTCCGGATCGTTTCGAACTGTTGATTTTCTCTACGGAATGGTACACAGATCTTAAATTTTTATGGTTAAACTTGGGTCATTCATATATTTTAATAAAGCTTCATAAGCATTATTTCGTGCTGTGTTATTTTTATAGAGGTGACCGTGTATTCTACAGACATTCATGACTCCGATAATAAGTCACGAAAATCAATGTTTTATCATCTCCCCAACGTGCCATTTTTAGTTTTTGAAGACACCACACTGTCACAGAGTCCAATTGATATTAGCAATAATAGCATGCTCATAAGCACAGTATATTAAGCAATCAGTACGGAATCTTAGACAATTTATGAATGAAATACGTCTGGCAGTTTTTAAAAACTTTCTCTAGAAAAAGTCGCCAAGAATATGGCGGATTCCACAGAACATACGAAAAAATAGCTAATAATTTGGCGTAAACATAACCAAAGTTGTTTCGTAGTTATAATACTTTATTAATTCTTAATTAAATGTTTTAATCCAGTGTAGTTTCATGTAAATTGAGGTATTGATTGAGAAATAATAGTAATAACTGTCAGTCGCCAACAACATGGCGGATTTTTGGAAGAAGCTGGAAAGCTGAATTTCCCTACTGATTGCTTAGTATACTGTGCTCATAAGCAAACCTGTTCACACACGCTTAGAGCACGCCCCCTTCCACCCGCGCCGCAGATAGCATGCTTGAAAATCAAACGACTGTTGATTTTTGAGCATACCCGAACTTAGCACGCTTATTACTAGCGACGCTATCACACACATGCTACGAAGTAGCATTTGCTCAATAATGGCATGCTTTCGTGCTAATAATGAGCATGTCTGTTCGTACCTTAAGAATTTGCCAACTATACATATATAAATTTCAAATTGAAGTGTCACTTGTCAAGCTATAATAGATGAAGAGAAGATATAGGTTCTATTCATTTATATTTATCTTCGAGAATCAAGTTAATCACTGCGGTTAATCATAGCTGTATTTATTGAACAAGTTTTGTGTTGTTAACTCTGGTTATGTAAAATTTATCTATGGTGGTTGTTAAAACTGGAAATAATAAAAAATATCTAAATATACAGGGTCCCTCAGGCATTACTGGCATCCTTGAAAGAAATGATTGTACTTATACAGTCAAAATAAATGATATATAAAAACTCGCGACAAGAATTCAGGCGACTTTCGTCATACGAACAAATGAATAATTCATTATATTTTTATCAAAATATTTAAGAAACTGCAACTGATAGTAATAAAACTATATACTACACTAAAAGTTTGCATTATACAGTGTGTCCACGGCCCAGACAGCACACTTTGTCTTAAAGACGTCGTTTTTAAGTCCGCATTATGTCTGAACGCCTAAAGACTTAAAAAAGACATCTGCAAGATGTCATTTTTAAGATATCTTATGAATAATTTCTATCAACATCTTGAAGACATCTTTCTAATGCCTTTAATGTAAACCTAATTTTCTTCTATAATTCGTATATTCGGAGGGCGTCCGACAGCCCACTAAACAAGAGACCTTACATAACATTTTAAAGTTGCATTCATTTTAAATATGTAATTTTACACTGTAAAGTAACTGCAGGCTTGCTAGAATATTTCATATGAATGTTTTAAGTAGACAGTTTGTTATAATAAGTGAACCGCAAAAAGTTTCTGTGACGTTACATTAGTACTTGCTGCAAGTTATCACATATAATTTACAAAAGAAAAGTTGCGATGCAACGAAATTATCAAGATGTCGAAACTTTATATGTATATTAATAGGCGACAGATGGCGTCACTTATATCTCACTTATACTGTGTAACCCAATTTTAGTAGGCTATCTACAAGATTTGGGCCCTGTCAATTGCACGGGCAAGGGAATAATAGGTCCCATAACAAATCCCTTGCGAATAGAGATGGGAAATCCGGTTCATTTCACTGATCCGGTTCACCGGCAGGGTTGCCAGATGTGGCGATTTATCGCCATTGTGGCGACACGACCCCCTTAAATGGCTACCAAAAATTTGACATGGCGACTGGCGATATTTCTGGCGATTTTGAAATTATTGTGGCGACTTGTTCTTTAGCTTTTTAATTTATTGTTTCTAGGTGAAATAATGCAATACTGTAAAATTATTTATCTCTGTTAGCATCATGCTTCTATGCCATGCCGACGACACCTACCAGTAATTATTGTAATTAAGTGAATTCTCCACAGCCGTCTTCAGTGCTCCTGTGTAGTGTGGTCTGTGGTAGTTCTCGTATAGGTTTATAACAATGTTTCATATTACTTCAAGTAGTTGGCGACATTTTGGCGACTTTAGCCTCATCTGGTGGCGATATTGAATAAAATTTATCTGGCAACCCTGTTCACCGGTTCTGGATCTTTGTAGTGTACCGGTACAGTGAACCGGCACATTAGAGCCGGATTCGTCCCAAATCCCAAACTCACAATAGATCCCTTCCCTACCTTGTAGTGTTTGTACGCAGACGCATGTATCTGTTTTATGCAGGCCACAGCACAGCACACAGCGCAGAACATATACCTGCATTGTACAAACTGTACTGTGCAAGTTTGTTTTCCCATGTCGGTATAGAATTTGATATAAATTCGTCCCCTTAAGCGCGAGCAAAAATTTCCTTGTAGCATTACAACTTCTACATAAAATGATAAAGATTAAAAAATAATAAATGCATGTGTACAATCGTTTGCAATAATAATGACACTCTTTAAAATTAATTTTGCGATTTCTACTGCTGACATATTTGCAATGAAATCTACTTTTAATATTAGTTCTTAGTTGTTTCACTCACCAAAAGATATTTAATGAAATTTCTACTCAGAAGTTCACAAACTGTTTTGAGAGAGTGTCATTATTATTGTAAAAGTATGTAAGTACCTACTATAAATCATATATAACTTAACCCAACCAAACGATCTAATTTGCATAAGATATATTTTTAAAAATTCAGGGACACACTAAATTTGCAGACTTTAATAAAGGCTTAGTATACCAACAAAAATAATAATAACACAGAAAAACAATGTTTTTATTCGAGCACCTGTGGTCATCTAACCGTCGCGTCGGGACTCAGAGCTCAGAGCTGCTCGCTCAACTCTTCATTTCATGACTTCGGTACAGTACTGCACGTGTACGTTAACATTCTGTGCCTACAAAGATCTGAGATCCGAGTCGGATATTTAGAAGGAACCGGTTCACTCAGAGCAGTTCTAAGAGCCGGCTCAGTGAGCCGGGTCAGTCATGTTCCGCCCATCTCTACTTGCGAACTTTATGTAAAAGCATTGTGCAAATTGCAACGTTTACAGTTTGGTTTGTAAATTTTGAGAAATGTTGCAGCAATTTTATCTTGCTTAGTGGGAGGAGGGCATCCTGCGACCTGCAGCCTGCTTAAAAAAATTTAAATCAAAATAAATCGGTGTATCAGAAAACAGAATTTTTCTTTTAATTTATAACCCTCGTTCCATAGTTCCAATATGTCTTAAATATGTTTTAATGAAGATATCTTAAAAATGCAGTGGAAAAGATGTCTTAAAGATAGTGAGTTTTGTAACATTGTACGTCTTAAAGACGTCTTTAAAATGAACTAATGGCGACAATGGATGTCCATAAGATGTCTGACACATCTTGATCGGACATCTTTCCGACATCTTTGAGACGTCTCCGTGCTGTCTGGGGATGGAGTTGACAAGAGGAGAAAGTCTTTTGTTTTTGACTTTATCGAAAAATGTCACTCTTTATAAAAAGTTCTGCTCTTCGAAAAAATGAGGCTATCATAGAAACGTCTTAGATCAGATATGCAGGGTGCTCATAAATTAGAAAAACATGAAAATATTCAAGATAGAAATACATATCATTATTTATTATTTTACACAACAATTTTATAAAACGAATCTGTTTATAACCCGAAATAGAGTCCTAATACAAATTTTAAAATCAAAATTTCAATTTTGACTTTTACTCTACACACTACGAATAGTTTGTTATTTCTTCTCTTATGCGCTCTTTTAATATCATGTGGCAGATCATTTGAATAAACCTTTTGTTTTAAGAAAAAAGGCAAGGGGCGTACTGAAGATGCCGACAGTGAAGAGCGGCGAAACGTTTGGAAGCATGGGATGCGACCAGTTACAGCGGCGGCTACGGAACGCCTCGGAGGACCACCATTATCCGAGGAACGGTTCCGACCGTAGGAGTCGTAATACCAACAGTAGGAACCGAAATCAATATATGGACAGGCCCAGAGACACCGATAGCGGGTCTGTCCCCACAGAGCCTAGCCCGAGAACAACCAGGGCAGGTAAAAGAATCCCAGCTAATGCTAGAGATGTGCATTTTAACTCTGTTTCTGGCAGCTACCAGTTACCGAGGTCACGGCATAACAACCCGGAAAATCACCATGTATCAAATTACAGCACTGGCCGTGAAAGCCTACAAACCACTGTTGAGTATTTTCTTGTTTTCTTAATTTATGAGCACCCTGTATATCTGATCTAAGACGCTTCTATGGGCATTTCATTTTTTCGAGAAGCAGAACTTTTTATAAGGAGTGACATTTTTCGATAAAGTTAAAAACAAAAGAGTTTCTCCTCTTGTCAACTCCATCCGTGAACACACTGTATATTGCACTAAATTGCAAAAATGATTGTTTTTAACGCGACCAAATATCGAAAATTACGTTGACAATAAAAACAAATGTGTAACGTCATCCGTGACGTAAGACGTCTGAATTCTCGACGCGAGTATACATATACATGTTCAATCGGGATACACAGAGGTTTCTATGCCCCTGGTTAGAATGAGAATATCTAAACATAGGTACTGAATAATTAAACCAAAAATATCCCATTGCAACCTAGAAATATTGTTGTCTTATCACGAAGGTTTTCCAAGCAAATACAAAATATTATATAAATAATATTTCAAAATCTTTGATACCCAGTATCTTAGAACGACGTAGTGTTGCCAGCACCCCAGCCCTACAAAGTCACGTGATTTTCAGCCAATGAAATTAACCGTATTCCCCTCTTTTCACAGTTGAAATCGGGTGAAGTTCAAAATATCCAACTTCATCTATCCAACGGAGCAATAGTTGTACATAACATAACCAGCAATAATAAAATCAACTTTATAAAATATTTATTTCATAAAAATTAAACTGATGGTGGAGATGTTGCCAGCAACACTATTGTTCTCTGAAACTGGCCTTAATGTAAAGGGAAGGGAAAATGTCGCCAGTGACAGTCATTGTTCTATGTATGAAGCCGCCTTTATTCATATATGTTTAATTAAATTTGATGACAATTTTTGAAAGTTTAGAAAATAATAGTGCATTATAAGGCAGAGAAATGCATGATTTCTCTAGAGATGCAAATTTAAGCCCAAGGGCTAAAAAAAACACACTGAGAGTTAAGACTTCTTTTTGTATAATATATTATCGGACCTTAGAAATTAGCAGGTTTTAAAACTGACAACCTGACAACACAATAACTTGCTATATAAATGTGGATTTAGATCTACCCAACCTACTAATATACATAGGGCCACTGTTTGCGCAGAAACTTAGTCACTTTGCTTGTAGCCTCAGGGGCTGACATTGCAACTATAAAAAGACACGGGGGAGTGAAGATCAACAGCAGTACCTAAATGTTATTTAGAAGAATTTTTGGCAGAACAAAAAATAAATATTGTAAACCAGGTTCTACAAATTAAAGTGGAAGTTCAACTAAGTATAATATAAACCATAAAACTGTAAACTTCTGTTTGGACCAGGTTTTGTGCAACTTACCTTATTATAATTATAATTAATTTTCACAATTGTTCATCTGTGTTGTTTCCTATAAATGTAAATAAATAAAGAATTTAATAGATTCCTTTATTTTGTATTATGAACTGTCAAAGTGTAATTAACACTCCCTGGAGGAAAATTTTGTCCTCAATTTTTTCATTCTCTTCCTAGAGGCAAAGTCCTTTATTAATATTATAGAAATTAATTTCCACACCTGATCGTATTTTTTTTTTTTTTTAGAGAAACTGATTCCCTCTATTTCAGAAATAAAGAACTTTAGGATCTACGCTTACATAAACTTTTTCACTTTTGAATTACATTCTCTATAAAACGCTAAAATCCTCAGGAACAAAACTACAAATAAAATTTTGTTTTCCTTCGGATTTTTAAATAATTGTCATAATCGTAACAACAATATCCTACAAAGCAAAAGTATAAGCTTACAACTATTCCAGCAGAAAATTACTGCACTAGTCTTAAAATAAAGCAAATTAAATAGAAAAATTTTTAAGACAAAATAAATTAAAAATATAACCTAACATAAATAACACCTATGTCATATATCCTTTTTCTGGAATGTGTCTGATGTGTCATGCTCAGCAGTGTTCACCACATCCTCTCGGGCAATACTGTCAGCGTCATGAAATTTCTTAAAAAATCTACCACCAGTGTAACCAGCTATTGCGCACCCTAGAGCTGCAATTCCCCCTACTTTTAATCCTGCGACTAGGCCAATGGGACCACCAATTATTCCACCTAGGAAGGCTCCTGTAACTGGATATGCAACTGCCTTTAATCTAGAATAGAAATCACTTATGTACAGGGTAACTAGGAAATTAGTACCCTCACATTAGCAATATTAATATTTATAATGAAAGCATACATCATATGGTTTTATGATTTGGTTAGTTCTTCTACTAATTTCCAAAATATCTTGTTCTAAACTTCAGCAAAGAATGGGTCATACTTTAAAGGTAGCTTTCTTAGACGAAAATAATGTGATTTAAATCATTTCTTCTTACTATAATTTGTTTCCTTAAGAAGTTATAGCCCTAAGAAAGTTCATTTATTTCATTCTTTTACAATATTTTTTTAATTTGTTGGATAATTTTAAAAAGAATTTTGTCCATAAAAATTTAGAATTTGTTCTAAATTTTTATGAGAATCTGCGCGAGAAAGTGTGGAGTGTACAAATTGAACTAATTACTATAGTTGTGATAGTTATTCTGTGCTGTGCTGCGTAAACATATATTTATGTTATAATAATGATATTTTGATATAATTGTCATTTGACACTAATTATTATAGGTTCCTTTTCCTTCAATATTTTACAAAATATAATCACTCTTAATATATAGTGCCACATAAACCCAGATAATACGCACACATATGAGGATAATTTTACTGTGAATTTTATAATTTTTATTCAAAATAGCATTCATAAAATAACTAAAATTCAAATTTTTCTAACGAAAATTACCAATAACTAATTACCAATTTTATAAGTAATTTTGCTTTATTAAGCTTTGAATAAAAAATTGTTCTATAACAAACCCCAAATATTTTCATCGACAGAATATGCCACTGAAGTTTGGCCAACCTTATCATTAACATCCTGTATATCACCATTTTCTAAACCTCAGGTCTTTGTTTTATCTAATTAGAAATAAAAATTCTTTGAACTGGTTGATAATTACTTTCAACACAAAGTGTGGGAGTGCCAGAATAGAATCATCATCATATTGGAAATTCAATCAATGCTTTTACTCCCAGTGGTATTTTTAAGAAAAAAAGAAAAGCGTTCTCTACATGATTTTACATGCAACAAATATTTAAAAAATAATTGGAGTGGAATTCTTGAGGGGAAAACCACGGAGGTATGTTGCTGTACAAGCTGTAGGTAATTAAAGGTACTTTTTGCATTTTTTAAGTATTTGTGTGTATTTATAGGTATGTTTTTGGTATTTTTAGGTACTTTGTGTATTTTTGGGTACTATCAAGGTAATAATGGGTATTTACTGGGTATTACGAAGATAATTAATGGGTATTTTAAAATAAAACTAGTATTTTCCCGCCAATTTTTAAATACAATTGCGATCGCGCATGTGTTATGACAATGGCACAGTTTAAATATAAGTAAACAACTGACCGACGCAATGGCAAATATAAAAATTATTACAAATAGATACAAAAATATTTTCTGTAAGGCACTGTTAAACCACTATGTGGCCATTTATTGTCTTCGTAAGTCTTTAGTTTAGAAAATAATATAGGGCGATTCGAATTAGATACATTCTATTGCAAAAATAATGACACTTCCTCAAATCAGTTTTTAACTACTGGATGTTCTGTGTAGAAATTTCAATAGATTTCTGTGGGTGAGTGGAACAACTAAGAACTAATGTTTAAAATTGAAAGTAGATTTCATTACGAATATGTCAGCAGTTCGAAATAAATAGCCAAATTCAACTAAACAGTGCCATTATTATTGCAATAGACTGTACAGTACCATATAAACAAGTATTATATATGAATGTTTTATAAGGCATTTACTCAGAATATATCCATTCACATACTAGCACACTCCCTCTTCTGTTAACAAATTTTAGTAAGGTATAATTTCTTAAACTTTATCTTTAAATCAATATATTACATATTATTCGATACGACAAGTTTGGTCAAACTTCTGCTACATATTCTATTGAAAAAAAATATGTAATAAAAAGTGAATAAAGTCTATAATAAAAATTACAGTATTGCTAAATTAGGTTTTCTCATCATATATTCTATTTAATAAAAAAAGAAGCTTTTTTTATGTAAACAACTACCAATTACAAGGCCAATTATCTAATTCTAATCATACATGACGGAAAGCAAGCTAGGGCTAAAATTGAATTCTCCCTAGAGACCTATGCATTTACACTTGATAATGAAAGATTTTGGTAGTACTTTGTACTGGAGACACTGATGGTACCCGATGAGTATTTGGGATCCGGACAATAATTTTAGGGACACCCTGTATAGACCGAATATTATGATTTCATAGACGAGGAAGAAGTTTGTTTTTAGTTAGTTTGAAGGCGGCATGGTGTAGGTATTGGCACCCTTCTTGGGTGCACCAATGGGGTTAAGATACATTTTATGTAATCCAAAATGTTCTTTCCAGATGTATTCAGATCGAGTCAAAGGAGTCTTTAAAAAATCTATATTATTTATGCATATCTGTAAATGGAATAATTTCTAAGGAAATGAAAGACAGTTTTGGAAAATTAAAGGTATATTAAGTAAAATCATGGGTCATTTAATGTATTTTTGGTTTCTTAGCTATCTGGGTATTTAAGGGTATTTTTGGGTACTATTCGGTATTTCTGGGTACTTAACGGGATTTTTAGGTACTTAAGGATATTACATACTGGCTGACATATGCTGAAACAGTAAAAACTTCATAATTTACCCAGTCAACTGTTACATATAAGCTTACATATTATAGTGCCAGTTTTTCTTAATATTATGAAAATTTAAGCAGTTTGCATTAAAAAAAAAAAACAAAAACCTAGAAACTTCAAAAAATCGTGTGAATAGTTCATATATCCTTATTTTCATCAATGTAGTGTTTCCAAGATACAGGACGTTAAAGTTGTTACTCTGAAGGCTCTATTTTTCTTATGTTTAAATCAGCTGGAAGTGTATACAAATATCAACTGTGTCTTGAGAAAAGTGTGTAAACCGAGGTGTAAACTGTTAGCAAATTTTGGTATCTTTTACCAGTGGTGGCACTTGCGGGAGGGCACTGCCCTCCCTGCCAAATCAAGATAATTATAATAGCAATAATATATCTATTATCTCCCGATAACCTAGCTTTTTGGATATGACAAATCATAATCTGTTGTCCATTTCAATGTATTCCCTAGAGGGCGCCACATCCAACATATTTGTAACATAAATGTGAGCGTAACTTTTTTGGCCCTACATTATCACGTTTTTTATTAAAAATGTTTAAACCTACATTGTTTTTGAGGAAAAAAGGTATACTTGTCATTGAAATTGACCATTTTCAACAATCAGCTGCATAGTTCCTTGTACAATATTTTAACAGTAGGTAAGCACTGATAGTAAGTTAAATTTTAACAATTATTAGACGAAATTTATGTTAAAATTAATAAATATCTCTAAATGTATTTATCCAGTTTTGATTAAAATCTACTTTATAAAATCGAACCATTCTGAGACAATAATTTTTCATATTTGGATATGAGAGATGTGTTATTTGTTGGCAATTAAATTTCAATGGACGTGCTGGGCAACGAGAATATTTGGGAGTATTTCAAAGTAGATTACAATCTGATAATCAACAAATTAAAAAAATCTGATTAAAAAATTTGTTCACATTGCAGATTATCCACAAACTAATTCAGAACGACTATTTGGACCTGTAAGAATCAGTATGACTTCCATTTAAAAAACCTGCATTTTGAAAAATACTATCCGTATCATTTTACACCAGTGCAAATTGTATTGCTTGTCAATCTACTTTCAACATATCCAAATTGCAAAGGAATTTTGGTGCCTCCTACATTAAAATATTGTACAATGAACTATGCAGCTTATTGTTGAAAAGCTATTTTCTCAAAAATGGCCAATTTCTGAGACTATTGACAGGTATATCTTCTTTCCTCAAAAACAATGTAGATTTAAGATTTTTTAATAAAAAACGTGATAACGTTAAAGCCAAAAAAGTTACGCTCACATTTACATTACAAATATAGCATATGTGGCGCTCTCTACCAAATACGTCAAAATAGACAACCAATTATCATTTCTCATATCCAAAAACATCTATTTTCAAATTTTTAAGTTGATACATTCAAAGTCAGTGTAATTATTACAAAAAATCACTTTTTAAATTCCAACTTTGACACCCTGTATCTTTATTATCTACATTTTATTAAGTAAAGTTGGCATAAATCGTAATATTTTGAAGTGAAAAATATAGTATGTCTGCATGGGTCATTACTTACGGACCACCCAGTAGATATTGAATAAACAATATTAATAAAAAGAAAACAAAATAAGCAAACACTTTTTGTGTTTATACAAGCACTTAATTTAAAACATACAATTTGTCCATTGCACTTACTTGTGAGCTTTTATAATATCCTTCACTCCACTTTCAACATTTTCCTGTGCACTTTCAACTGACTGTTCTACATTATCGACATGTTCTCCCTGATCCACAACCATTTCATTTAAGTCCTTGTACATTTCATGTAATTCTCTTACATCTTTGTTAATATTTTCTACCTTACACAACTGATCTTGATGCTGTGCAAGTTTTAAATCTTCAATATTTCCATGAATTTGTATTTGAGTAGCTCCGTGAAAAGGATTGCGATTTTCTTTCCCAGTGTCTTCAGTTTCATCTTTAGTTGAAGTTACTCGGTGTGCAGTCTTTTCTAATTCTGAAATACGTATGCAGCATAATTTATATGACCAAAATCAGTTCATTTAATGAAATTAATACAGTTTTAGAGGTATGATTCTAACCTGTGTATCCATTCACTAAATTTAAAATAATTTTTCTTAGTGAAAGTGTCTTAATATCAAATTTATCCAGATCTTCATCTTCAACTTGAGCACGTAGTGTATCGAGTTCATACATTAAATCTCTTAACTGTTTTATAGTACGTTTCTTGTCCTTAATTTCTCGTTTAAGCTGATTTGCATTATTGACCAAAACTAACTAAAATTGATAATAAAATATAATGATAATAAAATGAAATAGGTAAAATAAATACCTTCTGTATAGTAGTTTTATATTGTTCATAAACTTTTTGATGATGAGGAATTACTTCATCAGTAAATTTACTTAAAGGTACTTCAAGATATTTTAACGATTGCTTTTGAATTCCTGGATTAAATGAGGATGCCATTTTAAAATGTTCATTTACAATTACTATAATTTTTATGTATGAAAGACGTAATAACTTTCTGTTATTTGTAAACAAAGAAATAAAATGTCGTACTTCACTTTAAATTTGACATTTGACAAAGGCCAAGCTGTAGAGAAAAGAAGAAAACTACAAAATGAAACTGCCAGTGGCATTCATAAATTACTAATTACGTAACTAAAAAATAGGTGGCAGGGCATGTACAATTTCCAAAATTTCCACTACAGTGCCTTTATACAAGGTACTGTAAATTTCCACCATTCTCCATTAACAAAGTATCACCATTTCAGGATCACACGCACCTGCCATTTTTTTTGCAAAATTCCTATTGCCAACATTGAATATATTTAGATATATTTTTTAAAATATATGTGACTAATGATCCAAAAAAATGTATATACAGTGAGCGTTTCCCATTTCTAAATCAATGTCATGTTTTTCATGTGACACAAAAAAATTATGATGTCATGGACGATTTTTTTATTCGATTTGCCATGAAATATTATCTAAGTATTTAGGTTGAAAATTTCACAATAGTATTTTTCAGCCAATTAAAGGCCTGTATTTTGCAGCGTTACTATAGCAACTAAGAAAATTTCCGGAAATTTTTCTCATCCTTGGGGTAAGGAGCATGAAATTACACTGGAAATTTTTTGACATTAATAAAATGATATTTATATTTAACTTCAAATTTATTCTATCATAATTTAATAAGTACAAATCATTTATAAATAATTATTTATCAAGTATGTACTTTTAGTAGTTTTAATTAAAGCGTCCAAATGTTGCTGAAATTCCTCAGCCACATCTTTTTTTCTTAATGGGAAATAAACAAGCACACATTCACTAAAATTTATAAAATGCTATGTTTAAAAAAATAAATGTAGTACTTTGAAACAATCTTATTCTGCCGTGATCCACGAAGAGCTCCATATTTCTTACACACCAGAAGCAAATGATTTTTAATAATCCCAAACAAGTTTGGCGAATAAATTTCTGGCCCGCATTCTTGTAATAAATACATTAAAAATTTTAGCTTCCGATGATACATTTTAATTTCACTAACTTTTTTGCAAAACTTGCATAAAACGTATTTCTCAAACCGCTCCATTTTTCAATTGTACAACACAACGATTTTAAAGAAAATGGTCAAATAACGTCAAAAGTCACGATTACCTTGTTTGACATGGATTCCATGGCCTTCTTAATAATATATACATATGAATTTTATTGATATTACATAGTGCTTAAGGTTCTTTGTAAGAAAATATATTTCTACCAACTTTAGTAAAATGAGTATGTGGAAAACTGAGGGATTGATCTACTATCCCTTTGGATCGAGCGCTCACCGTAAGCCTTAACTAAAGTCGGTTAGTTGTATTTTATTTAACCTAATGTTATATGTATGTGAGTTACTTTGATGTTATTTACAGCTTCAAGTTTTTTGTAAGAAAATATATTTTTACCAACTTTAGTATACTAAATTTGTAGAAAACTAAAAGATTAAACTACTATCAACTTATTTTTTACTATATTATGTAACTAAAGTTCGTTACTTATATTTAATTTAACTTAATAATATATGCATATAAATTTTATTGATATTGCATAGTGCTTGAGGTTCTTTGTAAGAAAATATATTTCTACCTACTTTAGTAAAATGAGTATGTGGAAACCTGAGAGATTGATCTACTATTGACTTATTTTTTATTATTTTGCTTAACTAAAGTCGGTTAGTTGTATTTCTTTTTTTATTATGTCCTGGTTTTCTTCTCCAAAACGGGACATTTTTCGTAAAAAAAACACTAAACTTTTCACTTTGACACCGTGCATATAAAATGACATTTGTTATCCTTTTGAATTAACATGCAAAGTCTACTGTCTCTTCAAAACAATCAAAAAATTTTAATATCTTTATATTTTTGTCGATATTTATTAACACTTCATTGTGAAATTTTCTTACCGAATACCACTCTAGCTTCAATTAAAAACTGGAAATTTTTTCTTGCACACGAATATTTTTTAGAAAAGAGAATTTTCAAAATATTCGTGTGCTCGAAATAACTTCCAGTAATAATTGAAGCTCTAGTGGTATTATAAGTGAAAATACTACAACTTCAATAATGACTCCATTTTTCATGAAGCATCTATTCCCAAATTATTTTAGATAAATTCTGAATTACCCTGTATATACGTTTTACTTTTTACTTTTGAAAATTCTCAGGCGACATGAGATAACATTGCTATTTGCTAATCTCTATTATTATTCAGTTCATGCCTACAATTATCTGTATTTGTCATAGAAATAATACCAAAAGAGGTACCTACCTAAAACGCGAGTAATATTGCAGTAACTTAGCTTTTATGAGTTGGTTGCACTAACGAGATAGCTTCACACTAATGGACGAGAATTTTAAAATACGAAAACTTTACGTCCAATTCATAGAAACATATGTTTCCTATAGTCCACTTATAATAATTATAGAGCTATTTAGTACAGGGTTGAAACTATTTGAGATAATATTAGAGAAATGATTGAGGCAAAGCATTGAACCAGTCTCAAAGTGATTTTCGGAAGAACAGACCGAAGTGCACAGGACCATGGTCATAATATTAAACACATAAAACAAGAAAGAAGAGCATTCTTGGCTTTTTTGTAAGAAAACACGTTTGACAGAGTACCAAGAAAATAAATATGGTAAAGCTTACAAAAGAGAGGTGTTGAACCGAAACTGATAAGATTGATTCGCAGTTTGTATAGTAATATCATTGTATAAATTATATACAATGGTAATATTAAAAATTCCTTAGGTAATTAGTAAAAATGTATTATTATTTTCAGAGCGACGGACAATTGAAAGTCATGAGTCCTACATTGTTTACTGTGTTCATGCCTGACATAACAAAGAAATGCAATCAGAAAGGTAGAAACTTGTGTGCTGTAGAATACATGAATTTAGAGATAAGCGAATGTGGTTCTGTGGTAATAATGACGGGTAGTGAACGAGACTTGCAAAAAAATTAATGATTTAGAACGAGGAAACAAAAAATTCAGAAATGCAACTGAATGAGGATAAAACAAAAGTGATGGGTAACAAAAATAACAAAGATCAAGGACTATAGAGTAATTTACAGGCCGGTACTGATATATGAGTGTGAGTCATGGATCATGGATATTAACCAGAAATAAAAAATGTAAGTTACAAACAATGAAACTATATCTATATTTATATAAATATATAAATAGTATTGAAGAAGGATAAAATGGATAACTAGGCATAGTTAGTAAGAGAACAATTTCAAATGTTAACCAATGTAAGAATATAAAATAAAATATGACTATTTATTTTATATTCTTAAATTAGTTAACATTGATTTGAAGTATATGTGTGTGTTTATGTTGCACACACATAACTTATTTGGCGGTGAGATGGATGGAATTTTGTTTATTATAATATTCTTACATTTGTACTTGAGTTAATAAAAGACGCTTTGTTATTAATATTATTATTATTAAATCGATATTACAGTTCATATAAAAAAGGCAACTGAGCTAGTGGGTACATTTAAACAGAATAAGCATTAGCAGATCGACGAGGAGAATTTGGTAGTCAAGTCAAGAGTAGTGAAGAAGAAAAGAGGGATACCAAAGGAGACGTGGGATAGCTTAACTAGGAAGATCCTGAATGAGAAGGAAGCACACGATCTAACTCAAAATAGGAAAAAATGGAGTGCATTTATGCATAGATGAAAGAAACACCACGCCACACCTAGCGGTATAACGGAGGTTTTTGGTTATATATAAATATTAATCGTATCAAAAAATGGGAAAAGAAAAGTAACTATTAGAATTAAATTATCTGTCAACTGATATTTATTGTTCAAGCTATCAAAATATGGAGTATAAAAAATACATGGTGAAATAAATGGTGGTTACTCTTACATTCCCACTTCATGTCAATGAATTTTGATATTATTTTCAAACCATTTCTATTTGTTAGCATTGGTCGTGTGTCCTTGAAGATGTTTAGAATTTGTACTTTTCCTTTTTTTATTTTAATTCGATGGTACCCGTTACTGATGCATTTTGGTATTTAGGTAAATTAGGTTCAAACAATCTATTTTGACTCCTAGTTTCCGCTGTGTAAGTTTGGCTACATATTTTGAATCGTCATGTATACGACTGACAAAAAGGAAAGTTACTATATTCCAAGAAGTTAATAATAATAATCGCCAATAGATCACATCGAAATATCCTGCTAAATAAGAATAAACGCTGCGGCTTCTTTGTGATACCGTAGTTGGTTATTCTCCTTTAGTAAAAACTGAAATAGAAGTAGGGAAGTTATAAATTACGACGATCTTGTAGAATGTCAGTAATTCGACTGTTACGGTTGAACAGATTGCTTTCGTGGAGATGGGATAATCGCTATTAACTACTGTTGTGTAAACACACATTTACCGGAATATAAAAAAGAGGATGCACTAAAAGAGAAAAACTTATCTACGAAGACGAAAACAACACAAACGAGAAAGCGTAAATTACGTGATCTTCATATTTTCAATATACCTAGCTAATCGGAATTAGGTAGAATGATAGGGATCGGTCAGTGGTTTAAGGCGTCAGTACTTGAATCGAGGTGACTAGATCGGAGTTGGTTCGCAGTTGCCGGTAGACCGTATATAAGCTATATTCGTGGAGTGGATTGACATCCTCTCTGCAAGTATGGTAGGGTGGAATAATGTTAGCTTGGGTCAATGTGAGAGATTGATACCGGTTGATATTTGACTACCCCCCTAATTAATGAGGTTTTCCAGGTTTCCCTCATTCCTGCACTGAATAGTGGTTAGGGCCTACCAACGTAAGTCGTTCCTGGGCGCAAATGCGGCCTGCTTAATAATAATATGCCGCCCCCTCTCCCGCACAAGTCTCCGACTTCTGGGCTAATCCCTGTGATTATAATGAGGGGTAGAGATATTATATATATGTCGTGGTCTAAGTATACGGAATACATCAAACATTACAACAAAGTTTACAGAATAAATATATAAGTTGTTTCACTCTCAAACACGCCCCGCCCTACCAATTCCGCTCTCTTCATCCGTCTCGGGGACCATTCGGTACCCAGGATTCTACACGATGGGCGACGCTAGAACTGTAACGTGTTGAGTGCGATCGATATAGTGGGAGACAAAAAAGCTTGAATATCTGTTAGTGTTTATTTTATTTTTCTTCTAAAAATAAAAAAATAGAATTTGAAGCAAATATTTTTCAAATGAAACATCAAACATTGTTTTTATATGAACCAACAAGTAAGTTCTTTGTACTTATTTATTAAAAAAGTGTAATATGCAAAAATTATGTAAGTATGTACTTAATTGTGTCATGTAAACTTTACACTCAAGCATTTTTGGTTCAAGCAGAGTTTCTGATAATACCAAAACTATGTTGGCGCCAAAATTTCAAGATGCTGATGTTCAAACTGGTACACCGATTCTAAGTGTTACCTGTGCACAAACAGTATACAGATTTGGAAAGTGAAGATCTTGATGGTGAATTGTATTTTGCCGCTTGCGTGTATTTGTGTCATGCTACACGCATACTTCGACCACAGCGTGTTTGCATCAAGCAGTGTTGCCAGGTGGGAAAAATTCAGTGCATGAGAATAATTTCAAAGAAGCAAGTAATTTTCAATTACTTTTGTAATGCCAGTTTTATTTCATTAAAAATCATTATGTTCTGCTATTTTATCATAATATTACATTGTAAGTAGGTAGTTACAGGTACTTACTTAAAAGTTATTAACCATGTAACCTTTCTAATTTATTTTATTGTTAGGCCGGGCGAACGTTGAGGCGCAGTTGACGTGAAACAGGGTGACTCACGGGTCGTAAAATCTGTTGTTTCCAGAAAATGTAGGTACCCTTACGGAATAGAGTTAAGAATCACTGCAATACACCGTGAATACAGCACACACACCTCATATCCGTAGACTGTCATACCCGTTTATGTATTCATTGCTAATTATTAAGAGAGCAGTCTAAAATAAAGGATATTTCAAGTATCCAAATATTGTAGATACCTACCTCTATCTATTCAATTTTGCCCTCGATTTTTCCTTTATTTCTCGTTAGGTCTTTGTTTTGGTAGATTTCAAAGAGTAATTTTAATAATTTTATTATTTCTTTTTGTGTCTATTAAAAAGCATGAGATTTTGTAATCAAAATATGAAAGCATGAGATTTCCTCGGAATGGATGAGATCTGACAACACTGGCATCAGTTGATCTGACAGTTAGATTTGCAATGGCGATACGGAACCGATTACCGTAGTAGTGGGGAATGCTAGACCAATGCACGTCGCCTCCCCTCTTAAATTCGTACCTTCCCTGGAATGAAGCGGCAATTTCTACTTTCTCTGTAAAGATCCGCAATTTCCGAATCTGTATAATAAAAATGGTATGTACAGTAACATCTTTAAATAAATTAAAATAATTTGTCTCAGATTAATTAATATACGTATAGAAATACCCAAATCACTAAAATATAATTAAGTACTTACAAAATGATCCGGACATACTTATACATTGGGTTTTCATTTGAGTAATTTTTTTACTGAAAAGCATATATAGTTTATTAAATTACAAAACAAGAATATAATGCATATTTATTATATTTCAGACTGCCAAACGTCACAACCTCTTTCCTGTAGGAATCCAAGAAAAATTGTTTTTTTTAAATATTTGAATAAATATTTTATTGCAAATTTTCCTCATGATTATTTTTTATATAGAGTACGTATATATTTTATTTTAAAATTTACAAGTAAATATATACGACTTCCAAGATTAACTAACAGAACTTTATACATTTACCTATACTCGTTTTATATTTATATTTATTACATTACAAATATTTTATTTATACAATAAGCAGCCTTACATCACAGTTTTGGAATATCCCTCGTATATAAATATTTCCCAATTGGAAAGAAACTACTTTTTTAAGTACCTCGTACTTGGCCATATTTGCGACAGTATTTACCCGCGGCGGTACAGCTTTGATCTCGAAACATCAAAGTGTCGACAGAGAGTGGTATAACTTATATTTATTCAGTAAACTTTGATTACAACTTGCTATAAATACATGTATGTACGTGTCTATACAGAACGATTCACAACTTACCTAAAAAAATTAGGGAAATGAAAAAAAAATTGTAAAATCCTCATAATTTTCGAGAAAACAATTTCAACCTTTACATCGCTGGACTATTGTAGTCTCTGGCCAGGCGATTCCGAATATTGAAATCCGATTTTTACAGCAGGTTTTCAAGTGTCAAAAATGTATAACAAGTCGGAGTTGATGGATACCGTTTTAATTTATGGTGAAGTGAAAATGTTTTAGCAAAACGATTTTTCAATAAACATGTGCCTAATGCAGCTACTTTTACTGCGGTGTGAAGTGAGTGTAAGTGTAGTACAACGCGGGCATGACATGGGAAGTTTGCAACCGAATCGTCGGACCTCCAGCGAAGAGATGGAGGTCCAGAGTATCCACGGCGAATTGGAACAGTGTGGCGTATCATCTCAATTATATCCGTACCATGTACAGCGTCTCCAAGCATCAATGCCAAGTCATTGGACGAGCAGAACTGGTACCATGGCCACAATAATCTCCTGAGTTTAAATCCTTTGTGGAGATATTTGAACTGTGTCGAGCCGATGAAGTGGGTACTATTGATGATGTACGCAAACGTATCATAGAAACTGCCAATAACTTACGAGTTCAAAAACAGTCAAGAAACAGAAACGTGTTAGTTAGTAGAAACTGGGTAAGACGGGCTCAACATTTTGTTGTTGTCACGTCAGGTATGTCAAACTATAAATTAAAACCACAAATTAATTCTAAATAACAATAGTAGCAAAAGCTATGTACTGGATAAAATAGGTGTTATAAAATGTTATTTATTTCTTTAAATTTGTTTGATATTTTTTACAAAATTGTATTAGTAAGACACCTACATACCTAGATACGTTAAAGAAAAGTTCTGAATCACCCTGGATTTCTTTTTTGCAAAATATCCAATACAAAATGCGACTAATGAATGAATAGAACAAGAAAATATAATTTTTGTTTAATAAGTTTATTTGTATTACTGAATGTACGGGACTGATTATAAAATTAATGTTTATGCTACGGTTATAATAATAGCAATAATTTATATATTTATTTAGCACGTTCTGTTTACAAAAAAAATAAAGAAAATTTACTCTAGCGAATTTCACTGGTCAGTGCTTCCAAGACGCCTCTTAAAAAATAGTTTCAGAGAAAAAGTCGTTTAGAAGCATATGATACATTGTCGCATTAAAATTATTAAAAAAATTTCTATGTAAACTGTAGACTTCAATTTACTAAATTGATGGAACATGAAATAAGAAAACAGATTATTTTGTTATGTACTCTAGGAACTTGTTGCAAGAATATAAACAACGATTTGAAATTTTAAGTACAACTTGAACAGTACAGTACAAAATGCAATGTTGTTGGATGGGATGGGTCAATTCTAAATATCCGCATGCGTTCTGAAAAAGGTCCCATCTTTTTCTTTTATGCCATGTTATTAAAGTTTCCAAAATATCCGAAAAGATCCGAAATATGTTAGGGTCCGAAAAGGGTCAGAAGTATACAAAAAAGTCCAAAAATTGGACTTTTATCCACCAATTAACAACACTGACAAAATGCACATTCAAGTATTTGCTGATTAGAGCAAATGCTTGCGCAAGAAGTGAAAATGTAGTATTTGCTGACTAAACAGATAATCATGCTGACAACTAAATGATTACTGAGAGTCTAGAATACTAAAAAATACCTACATTCAATGACTTGCTCCAATAATAACATAATTAATTTATTACATTAATTTATTACAACATAACCAACTATGTGAAATTATTAGCATATACTTAATTTAGCCAGAAATCTCCAAAAATTCCTGCCCAAACACTGAGTATTTCTGGATGCTGAAATGTTAACAAAATATTCCTATTGCCCGACCAATACCTGCAATTATGACGGTTAATACTCGAAACCAGTATATGTTTGGTGAGCTGCTAACGAGTGCATATGCGAAAACATATCGTTATAGCCGTTTCGAGATAGAGGTCGCGCCCTGTTTCTACGGCGATATAGAACGCTTCCTGTCTGTGGCTTTTAATCCGGCATGGAGTAGCGGATGGCCGCTAGAGGTAGCTCTGTTACTGCGCGTTAACTATAATATGATTTCTACTCAACGTGATATAAGCCACTGTAGCCTCAATAGTATGTTGACTGTAGCAATTGAATATTTTACCAACTTAGGATTATTTTTTATATTAATTATTTTTATTTATTTTATTATTATGTATTGTATATTATATGCATTTTATTATACTATATATATATACTATTACTATTAATAGTACTTGTCTTGTCCTGTAACTGGAAAATAGTTTCTGTTGAGCAAAAAATAAAGTCGGGACGCCATGTACATGTAAATATTGTAAATTAATTAAATTTTAGTGTAACAATAAACTACTACTATTACTCATTACTCCCAACTACTGTGTTTGAACTTATTTAATATCTACAGAATGCAACGTCTCCACCACAGTAATGTTTATTGAATGCTGCGAGACTGCCGTGAGTGGGAGTAATATGCAGATCGAGATCATAAATAACATTTCGGCAGCAATATACCCTGTCACCATCACCTGGTGCGCCGTCAGCGCCGACTCTTAGCCCCCTGACCCTCTATAATTTAGCAACAATTTGTTAACCAAAGACATGCAACATGCAATTCTCCCGTCCTGACGTTGCATGCTAAACATTTGCATACTTCGTATAAGCTACAGACCATTGAAAATAGGGTAGATGAGAATATAATACTTAAATGTAAAGATGTAATCATCTACGCATGTATACCTTATCAATTGTTATAACGTGACCATACAATGACAAAGCAAAGAAATAATTTAGTCTTGATAATTGCGATCTTGTCTTAATAGCAACTCTTTCCAAACTAACTAACTTCCAAAAAAGAATAGGTATTCCCAATTTGCCTGAAACTATGTATTAGAACATTTGCTACAATAATATACAAGATATTTTGAAACAACATATATATTGAATCATCAGAATATTAACTTAATTCCTTTTATGAAAAATGTATCACTTTCTCTTCCTCTTTATACTGAGGATCAAATTTTGAGAGCCTTAAAAAATTTAAACATAAATGTACCACCGGTCATCTAGTATGGCGTCCACTTTATACAATAGTGATATAGATATACAATATTTAATTCGACATTGCAAATGGCTACCTTTCCTAGTGCATGGAAAATTTCCAAGATTGTTTCTATTTTTAAACAGGATGAAAAAACTTGTTGAGAAGTATATATTAATATCAATAATATTTTTTCCAAATTGTTGGAGATAGTGCTATATGACATTTTGTATAGTCATGTGAAACATCATTAATTGTCAGCGGATCACCATGCATTTGTTTCAGGAGGATCTACAGTGATTATATATAAAGGTGTTTACAGGCCTTTTAGGCCCAGAGCTGGGTTACTCTCCTCCAATCCATTCTGTTCTTCGCCTGTTTTTTCCAATCCGTTACATTTTTCTCCCTTAGATCTATTGCTACTGCCTCTCTCCATCGCTTCCTCGGTCTCCCTATTTTTTTCTTGTAGTTAGGTTTACTCCCTAAAATTTTCTTAACTGTCCTTTCATCTTCCATACGTTTTAGATGCCCTAGCCACTGCATTCTTCTGGCATTTACAACTTCGTCTATTGTTGGTGCCTGGTACATTGCATATATTTCCTTATTATTTCTTCTTACATATCCTTCCTTCTTTTTTTTACCCCCTAGAATTCTTCTTAAGATCTTCCTTTCCCACCTTAAAAGGTTTTCTCTTGACTTCTTATTGAGAACCCAGGTTTCACTACCATACAGCTCTATCGGTCTCAAAGTTGTTTTATACATTCTAAATTTTACACCTCTGGAAAAAAATTTGATTTAATTAAGTGGTTGACTGCTGCCGAACTTCTATTTGCTTTTATTATTCTCCTATTAATTTCTTACTCCTCATCACAGTTAGCTGTTATTAGCGCCCCCAAATACACATATTCGTGAACTTCTTTAAACTCCATCTTTCTATGCTGTGTTCTCAATTTGAAATTAGTATTTTTTTTTGTTCTCCTATTCTCAAAAGCTTACTTTTCTCTTCATTTATCTGCAATTCCACTTTACCTGCTTTCTCCACAAGTTTTCTCGTTACTTCTTCTAATTCCCTACTATCTCTAGCAATAATGGCCACGTCATCTGCATAACTTAATATTTGGTGACTTTTAAACATATATGTGTCCTTCTCTGTTCAACTGATTATATCTTATGACCTTTTTTAGTACTAAATTAAAAAGAAGCGTTGAGAGTGGGTCTCCTTGTCTCAGTCCTGTGTCAATAGTAAAACCTTCCGAACATGCATGTTATTCGTACTTTGGATTTAGTATTTTCTAAGGTCATTTTCAATAGCCTAATCAGTGTGGTTGGTATTCCAAATTGTTTCAATATTTTACTTAGTTTATTCCTATTGACCGAATCATATGCTTTCCTGAAGTCTACAAATAAAACCATTGCTTTAATCCCATATTCATAGCATGTAGTCAGGATATCCTTCACCACGAAGATTTGGTCCGTTTTTGACCTCCCCTTTCTAAAACCTGCTTGATACTCCCTTATCTGTAGTTCTGCTATAGGTTCTATTCTCTGTTTCTACAGTGATTAGCTTAGTATATATTTCGCAATATATCAGTCGGGATATGGATCAGGCTTGCCAGGTTGATGTCATCTACAACGATTTTTCTAAAGCCTGTGACAGACTGGACCTTGATATTGTTTTACAAAAATTATCTGCTTTGGGCCATACTGAACTGAAACAAGAAAGACAGTATGTGCAAAATGGTGGATTCAGGGTATTTGCCACATCAGGGCTCTGCTCTGGGAATATTATTGTTTCTCATTTTTATTAATAATTACTTTTGATCTACAGTTCAAAACTCTCATATATGCCGATGATCTACAGTCATACCTCTTTGTAAATTCCATTCAGGATTGTCATTTACTTCCGGATGGTTTAATACTTTTAAACATATGGTGTGTTTAAAATGCAACATTGTCACATTTTTCCGTATGAAAGATCAGTTAATTCATATGTAGAATATTGATAATACAAAGGTAACTCCATATAATACCTTTAGAGATTTAGGAACTATCATTCAAAACTGACCTTCATATCTCATATAAATAATATAGTAGCCAGTGCCTCAAGCAGTTTAGGTTTTATTTTACGAGGCAGCAAACAGTTCCATGGTCCTGAAACACTAATTCTCTCGTTTAATGTTTATGTAAGATCTAAACTCGAATATACATCAGTAGTATGGAATCCCGGATATGAGACACACAGGACTACAATCTGTTAAGAGATATTTCGTCAAGTTTTTATGGTTCAAAGGCGATGGTAGGTCGTAAACCTTAAAAGGGTTTTTCTCATAATGTATTATTACTATCCAGATTTAATTTTATCGAACTCAGCTGCAGAAAAAGATATCATTTGGTTGCGTTTTAATATAAACTTATTCACAGTATAATAATACTCAATCAATAGATTGCCCCTCACTTCTTGCTGCGCTTCGTTTTTAGTTAGTAATTTAACAACCCGCTATTTAATTGTACTATAAGTGAACTTCTTAAAAAAGTATTGTTAACATTAGATAATTATTAACACTAATTTATTAAGACATCCATTTTGTTTGTTTCTTTAGTTTGTCACTTAGGGTTTATGTTTAGTTTTAGTTACTTTATTACTTTTTTACAACTTTATATTTTAAGTTAATATTATAATATCACCAGTATTAACTACTCCTACCCGATAATAAGTATTTTCTCTGTTTGGATAGTTGTTTATTAAAACATCAGTGATTATCAAAACTGTGAGAGAATCTTGAACTAATTTGATACATAGTGATTTTCCGGGTTGTTTTGCCGTGACCTCGGTAACTGGTAGCTGCCAGAAACAGAGTTAAAATGCACATCCCTAGCATTAGCCGGTATTCTTTTACCTGCCCTGGTTGTTCTCGGGCTAGGCTCTGTGGAGACAGACCCGCTATAAGTGTCTCTGGGCCCGTCCATTTATTGATTTCGGTTTCTATTGGTGGTATTACTACTGATATGGTCGGAACCGTTCCTCGGATAATGGTGGTCCTCCGAGACGTTCCGTAGCCGCCGCTGTAACTGGTTGCATCCCATGCTTCCATGAACCGAAATCAATATATGGATGGGCCCAGAGACACTGATAGCGGGTCTGTCCCCACTGAGCCTAGCCCGAGAACAATCAGGGCAGGTAAAAGAATCCCGGCTAATGCTAGGTATATGCATTTTAACTCTGTTTCTGGCAGCTACCAGTTACCGAGGTCACGGCACAACAACCCGGAAAATCTCTATGTATCAAATTACAGCACTGGCCGTGGAAGTCTAAAAACCACTATAATCTTGGACTACTTTGAATTTCATCAAGCAGGAAGCAATTTTTAAAAGACTTTTAGAGATATTGGTTAAAGGATCGCGGAGTATCACAGCTACCTCTAGCCACCCCACGCGGAAGAACAGCCACATACACAAAGCGTTCTATCACAGTGCAAAGCTATTGAAAGATTTGGCGATATCTTGCAAATACGGAGTTTCAGGATATAACTACTCTACGAGCAATTGCCTCGACCAATATTATATTACATCTGGAAAATCTATAGCAAACAGCTATACTCGTCAACAGCCCACTAGACATGTACTGGTTTTGCGCTTATTAGTTCTAGCCTACAAACTCGAAACCGGTATATGTCTGGTGTCTGATGTGCTGCTGACGAATGACTTTGCCTGCTTGCTATAGGTCTTTCAGGTCTATTAATTCAGTGCTGGTTGGAATAAAAGAGTAGTGATTTTTTTATATAACTCGATAGGTTCTAGTTTCAAGGGTCTATGTCAGCGAAAACAAAAATTGGGGGTGCATGAGATGTAAATAGGGGTCCACGAGAATGGATCCTCTTTAAGCAAGTCGTGACCGAAATTTTGGCTTCCCATAAATTGTATAATACACATAATACAAATAGTGTACTTAAATAATAGATATCTACTATCTTATAATATACATAAATTACCTATGAAGTAAAATTATTCTCTTTTTATTTATTTAAAAACATAAATGCTTATGAAACATGATGAAGATCTGGAGCTAGATTTGGGGAACTTTATAACTCCATGCTTTAATGATGGGAAAATTCGAGATCGATAATGGGATCATTCTCCGTCGATGAAACAAACAACTTAATTGCTCTGAATTATTAATTGTTAGAATATTCTACTGAGGTCAATCAACTTATTTCGTTTAACTTATAAAATGATTGTTATACTTTCGTTATTGAAATTTTTGTTATTATTTTATTAAACATATACAGTGTGTCCAGGATGGAGTTGACAAGAGGAGAAAGTTGTTTGTTTTTGACTTTATCGAAAAATGTCACTCTTTATAAAAAGTTCTGCTTTTCGAATACAAGACAAAAAAATTTGGAGACCAATGTTATAATAATATAATATCTCTACCCCTCATTCTAATCACGAAGATTAGCCCAGAAGTCGAAGACTTGTGCGGAAGAGGGGGCGGCATATTATTATTAAGCAGGCCGCATTTGCGCCCAGGAACGTCTTACGTTGCTAGGTCCTAACCACCATTCAGTGCAGGAATGAGGGAAACCTGGAAAACCTCATCAATTAGAGGGGTAGTCAAATGTTAACCGGTATCAATCTCTCACATTGACCCAAGCCAACATTATTCCACCCTACCATACCCGCAGAGAGGGTGCCAATCTCTCCACGAATGTAGCTTATATACGGTCTACCGGCTGCAGGGGTCGAACCCACAGCGATCCAGTCACCTCGATTCAAGTACTGACGCCTTAAACCGCGCGACCACTGACCGATTATAAATACATAAATGTACTAAAAAGTAAATGAAATTATGTATTGTTATTACAACTATTTTGATAAATTATTCTCCCCAAACACGTTTATTAATGATCTTTCCGAGCTCAAACTTACGGCTCATTCATGAATTGGCTGAGGACGATATTGGCCGAAGAACTGAATTCTGCGCGTATATGATGCACCAAAATAATCGAAATAATTTTATTACTAACGTTTTATTTTCCGACAGATATGTTAATTGGAAAGAAACCCGTTATTGGTCACAGAAAATTCCACATTGGATGCAATACTATAAGTAACAACCACAAAAGGTCAATGTGTGGGCTGGTATTGTGAGAAATATAATTGTTAGTATATATATATATATATTGTAACAATTTGAAATATGCACATAGAAAATCAAATGAAAATAACACCTGACCGAACTTAAAGTTGAATAAAATTAATAATTATTAGTGTAAATTTAAAAAAAAAATTACAAAGATCTGTTAATTTGGATATCCTGGATATAAAGTTACTAAGAATAAATAATATTACATAGCATAAAAATAATACTACTATTTTCATTAACAAAATAATTAAAATTGTACAATAAAAACAAAAAGACATTTATAAAATGTAATTAGTTATAAGGAGTGTCGTGATAAGGTGAATAAAAAGACATCCAAAGACTGTGGAAAAATCATGTGTAAGGACCTTTTAACATGGCAATCTACAGAAAGGATAAAAACAAAGAAGTTGTTGTTAGTTACGGCTTGGGTTTAGAACAAGGTAGAAGATCGCAAGAGAGCTCCCGAAAATCTACAAAATTTATTAGAACAAACAAGTATAAATCAAGAAAATATCGACTCACCAGCTAAATTTACCAGTCTCCATCCTCCAGTAAAGTTTTTTTATTGCCACTACAGAAAATATCAACCGTATCCAGGGAAATTTGCAGTTCCATAGAATCCTACAGGATAGTTTCCAGTTTCCAGGCAGTTTCCAGGAAGGAAAATAAAAAATTTCCAAACTCAGGTACCTTAAAAAAATAAAGTGCACTCTAAAATTCTATAGCTATAGTAAATTAAAACAGATTTCAACTATTTCAATCTTTGCAAAGTATTAAGAATAAACTACAGGACTTACCTGTATAAAATAAGTCTAATCCAAGCAATATAACGACCATATTCACAAATTTCACTGGAACTAATAATATCTGTCATGCATGAACAGCCATTATTTTAGAATATATTATATTACACTCTGTAGGAATGCAACCAACATTACAAAATAAAGAATATTTTTAGCATAATTTATAAAACTTCAATTAAATTCAATAACAAAGTTTTAACTTATAGTGGTATGGTAAAATTATCATCAGAGAAGTAAGATAAAAAGGAAATATTCTTTATTGTTTTCAAATTGATTCTAGAACCAAAAACTGTTCATCTTTCAAGTGTGTTACTATTTGTTATAAAATAAAAACCCTGCATATTTTGAACCGACTCCTGAGTTAAGTTTCTTTTGCTCTTTTGATTTGTGAAACTGTGTCTAGCAAGGGATAAACAAAAAATTGTATAAATAAGGTAAGATAAAAAGATAAAGATAAAAAAAATTAATATAAAAAGGTTTGTATTGAACAAAATATAGCTTAAACACAACATACACTCATAAAACATAATACATATAAGGATCAAGGCCCCCAACAAAAATTAATATTCAAACTTTGACATTAAATACATAATAAAATATTTAAAATTAAAATAAATAAAAAATTAAAATAAATAATAAAAATAAATTTAATTAAATAAAACATACACCCATATAAATAGAAACAATATATATATATTTTTTTGATAAACATTTGGCAGAAGCATTGTATCTGAATTTAGTAACGTATAACTTTTTATTAAATTTTTATATACCTTTGGTATTGTTTCCAACCCTGTAACATGGCGGTATTACTCAAAGGTAGGCCACCCTGTATATTAAATTATTATTCGAAAAAACAACAAATTAAAATCAAAAATCGACCTGTTCCGGCCATTGTTAATTTTTAAACTAATAATGAATTTATACCTTACTTTATGGATGCACTGTATTAATAGATTATAGGTTTAAATCAATATATAACACCCTGTACAGTTATAGAAAACGTTTTGTTAAAATTGCCTACCTACATCCATCGCTACCTTGATTTCCCTAAATACCAGGCATGAATAAATAATTAAGTCAAATAACAGCTCTTTTTAGATAAATTTTGCAACACGAAATTCTCACGCTAACTGCAGTCCCTGATTAGTAGCTTAAAATGGCAAATGGCATTCATGAAGACATATCGCCAGCAAATAAATAGCTAGTGTAAATATTACCTAACATATTGAGCGAGGGCGTTCGGTATATTTAAATGTAAATACAATATTGATAAATATATATTGATAAAAATATCCTCGGTGCGTGGGACTTCGTCGTGGGAACGTAAACACGGTATTATCTTTTCGCTTGTTACAATTTTTTATTCAGGTCATGTCTTTGGTGAAATTAATAACTGCGCGGGTGGGAACAAGACACTTTTCACTACGCTAAAATATAACTGACATGCAGCATAATCTAAGTTTTAATAAAATAGAATGTATAACAAAGAAATACAATATTTTCTTGTTTTTGGTAACATTATTATTATTATTATGTTTATTTGTAAATATACAAGGTGTATGGGACAGGTTAATAAACTTTTTACGCGAAAAAAATTTCGTTCATATAGTTTTTCCTGCATAATTGTAAACTATGTTATACTAAATTTATGTTACGAGTATAAGAATATTTACGTCCATAGTTAAATTTTTAAAAATATGTATTATTATAGATTTCGGTATCTAAAACATTGCTGGGTAAACCCTCTTTGTTGCCATTTGACAATGTCTGTTTAGTATTGTTGAAAATACAGAAGCTATGAGATAACTATTATGTTATTTGCTTTGCTTAAGTTTTCTATAGTTCTGTTATTAAATGTTTAAAATTATTTGCTTCGGTAGAAGATTATTCCAAGAATATGGCGCCCTCAGACTTTTTTCTAAAATTTGTTACTAAATCATATATTTTTTTCTAATATAGAACAATTGTGTCTCTATTAAAAATGTGAAGATTGATAGGTCAGAAAAATATAGTCAACTATCCGTAGCAATACAGCAGTACAATATTGGAACTGTAAAACTGTGCAATCTGCGACTTCTTAAAATCTCTATTAAAAAAATATACCTATAGCAGTGGAGAAGTTAAGAAGTTGCTAACAAAATCAAAATTTTAGATAGAAAATAACTGGATACCTCAAAATTTCCCCTATCTCTTAGAGCCTTAGACATATAAAAATAACGCAAGTATACATAAAAGAAATAAGACCCCGTGCATACAGGATATACCAAAATATTTTCCATGGTGGTGGGTATCGCGCTACAAAAAATGAAGAGAAAATTATGAAAAATATCTCTTAAGAAAGTTATGAGCATAATATGCCCAATCAAAAATAATTTTTAAGGTTGATTTACTATAGTAGGTATTATAGCTACGGTTTGTGTAGGATGCCGGACGTGTGTGCTAAAATTAAGTCCTTAAAACCTATAAAAACTAACGCATATAAAGTAAAATGTGAAAAATGTTGTGGTTGGTTTCACAGAGACTGTGCCAATCTCACAATAGATCAGATCCAGGAATTTAATAGAGAGAAAAACGTAGTGGATGGAAAACGTTGGAAATGTAAATTCTGCAATGTTTCTACTAAAATTCTGAACCAAGAAATTTCCAACAGCAATGAACCAATAATAATGGATGACTCTATTGTAAGACTTTAGGATGAAAATACTCGTACTTATTTAAAGGAACTCATTCGGGAATTAAGGGAGAATAACGTCTTAATTAAGGAGAATAAACAACTTCTTGAAGAAAAGGTCACTGTCTTAGAAAAACAGATCGATACTTTGAAAAAAACAAGAAGGGCAAGAAACGAAGAATGTCAATCGGAATAGAAAACATAGATTAGATAGTCATATATAACGCAAATATCGATTACTACTCCTGATAATCAAAAAGATATATTTCCTCCAAGGAATAACAATCCATCAACAGATATATCTAACCCTGAAAAAAAAAACGAATCCTACCATCGCAATTTCTAAAGACGCTCCTATGACTTGAGCACAAGTTACCGCGAATAAATCTGAACATACTAAACATGTACCTCTCAAATCTCTTCGGCCCAAGAAAAATGTTTTCGTGGGCACAGCAGAAGTAAATAACACTGATTTACAGGGCGGGATGATAATCATAAGAAAGTCTGGCTATTTATATCTAAGGTAGATGATGAAATAATAAAAAAATTCATTAAAATTCATTATAAATAAAACGAATATAAATAATGAGGAAGATGTATTTTTGAAGCATTTACATACAGGAATTGAACAGTCTAGACATAACAGCAGATGCTTCCAAGTAGGTATTAAATTCGATCTGAAGGAAAAACGTAGCTTTCCAGAGATTTAAATTTAAAAGTCAATACAAGGAGGTAGCTAATAATGGTAATCAAGAAGCTAGTGTGGAGGATTTTTTATCAACAAGAAACTAAGTAATTCCGCATCACTGTCAACCGTAGATGTGACAAACAATAATGATAATAATAATAACACTCATAGTCCTAATTTTGCTCTGATATATTTGAATATACAGGGTATTAAAAATAAGGTGGATGAGATAGAAATATTGTCAAACGATAGTTATTTTAATATTTTACTTGTTAATGAACATTGGTGTAGTGCAGAAGAAATAAAATATGTGAGTATATCCAATTATAACTTAATATCGAATTTCTGTAGGATAAACCTAATACATGGTGGAGTAGCTAATTATGCTTCAGAACACTATATTAACTATATAACTTAAGATCATATCAATTCACTTTCCATTGAAATGCATTGCGAGAGGGCTGCTGCTGATATTGATAATATTAAAGTCATGACTATTTATAGATCACCTAAAGGCGATTTCGATATATTTTTAGACATACTAAATCAAGCCCTAAATATTTTCACTAGAGGTAACAAAATAATGTTTGTTTCCGGAGATGTGTATTTTCATGAGTCTAAGAACAAGCGCTCACTGCAACTAATAAATCTATTTGCTTCATTTGGTTTTTCACAGTAATTTTATGGTTTCTCTAGAAATAACTATCGCCTATATAATATCTTTACAAACATACCTGTAAACAAAGTTAAGACTAAAGCATTAGACACAGGACTATCTGATCACACTGCTATATATCTGCAGACTAACTTAGATCTCATCTTTGTACCAAAAAAATATCCTATAGACCCGTATCATCTCATAGTATTACTCAACTATGTAAGTATCTGGATACCATAAATTGGGACCTTATAGATAACATTGAGTCATAAATATTAGGTTCGAAATGTTTATGAACTTTATTATTGAAGCTATAGAAAATTATATCCCTTCAAAATCGTATATAATAAACAAACTAAAGAAATCAGTTGCCGGTAGACCGTATATAAGCTATATTCGTGGAGAGGATTGGCACCCTCTCTGCGGGTATGGTAGGGTGGAATAATGTTAGCTTGGGTCAATGTGAAAGATTGATACCGGTTGATATTTGACTACCCCCCTAATTAATGAGGTTTTCCAGGTTTCCCTCATTCCTGCACTGAATAGTGGTTAGGGCCTACCAACGTAAGTCGTTCCTGGGCGCAAATGCGGCCTGCTTAATAATATGCCGCCCTTTCTCCCGCACAAGTCTCCGACTTCTGGGCTAATCCATGTGATTAGAATGAGGGGTAGAGATATTATTATTATATATCTAAAGCTGTTTACAGGCCTTTAGGCCCAGAGCTGTGTTATTCTCCTCCACTCCATTCTGTCCTTCGCCTTTCTTTTCCAATCCGTTACATTTTTCTCCCTTAGATCTATTGCCACTGCCTCTCTCCATCGCTTCCTCGGTCTACCTCTTTTTTTCTTGTAGTTAGGTTTACTCCTTACTATTTTCTTAACTGCCCTTTCATCCTCCATACGTTCTAGATGCCCTAGCCACTGCACTCTCCTGGCTTTTACAACTTCGTCTATTGTTGGTGCCTGGTACATTCCATATATTTCCTCATTATTTCTCCTTACATAGCCTTCCTCTGTCCTCTTAACACCTAGAATTCTTCTTAAGATCTTCCTTTCCCACCTTAAAAGGTTTTCTCTTGACTTCTAATTGAGGACCCAGGTTTCACTACCATACAGCGCTGTCGATCTCAAAATTGTTTTATACATTCTAAATTTTGCTTCTCTGGACAAATTTTTTGATTTCATTAAGTGGTTGACTGCAGCCGAACTTCTGTTTGCTTTTATTATCCTCCTATTAAATTCTTGCTCTTCATCACAGTTAGCTGTTATTAGCGCCCCCAAATACACATATTCTTGAACTTCTTCAAACTCCATCTCTCCATGCTCTGTTCTCAATTTAAAATTTGTATCCTTTTTTTGTTCTCCTATTCTCAGCAGCTTATTATTATTATTATTATTATTATTATTATTATTATTATTATTATTATTATTATTATTATTATTATTATTATTATTATTATTATTATTATAATTTGCGCCGACAACGCAGTCACTTGCACTTTCTTTTAAGTTTCTATAGGCAAAATCCAACTGTTGGTAATAGAGAAATATATAATAAATTTAAATTAAGGTATCGTCAGGAAATCACTAAAACTAAAATACGATCAAATGACAGCTACATTAGACAACATAACAACCCTGTCAGAGCTGCTTAGAACCTAGTTATAGGTGTACATAAGGTACCCAGTTATAGTTCATCAAGCGTATCATCTGACGAATTTAATGATTATTTTATAAATGCTCCTGACATCATAATTAGCGGGTTACTATCCAACAACAACTTTAAAACAAATTTACAACAATTTACACCTTTAATCAAATTTTCTTTTTCAGATGTTTCACCCTGGGAAGTTGCTAATGTCGTTGGTAATCTAAAAAATAAAATATCAATGGATGATTACAATTGGTCATCCAAAATTCAGCATGCCATTTATATTTGTTCCAAAATACCAAAGAATATATATTTGCTCAGTACTCTTTCATACAAAGTATCCAAAAATATACTAGTAACTGTATATCATAGTCTCATTCACTCTGTTTTGTCTTATGCAATCCTTGCCTGGGGCCACGCTCCCTCGAATAGACAAGTGTTTTCACAACAGAGAAAGGCTATAAGGGTGCCATCGGGTTTAAACTATAGAGATGACTTCAGAGATCAGTTTATTAAATTGAATATACTCACTTTTCCATGTACTTATACAGGGTGGTTGCGCTGTAATGGGCCAAAATTTGGGACTAGATTCCTGACGTGAAAATATTGCGATTTAGCCAAACTCACCTTAGTCCAAAAGTTGATACCTACAGAGATACAGGGTGTTTAATGCAAAATATTATTTTAGTTTTTTCTTATTTATTTCATAATAAATGCTCATATTGAGATTAAACTTTGGTGTTAGGGGTTTTCTGGGGCGAGAGATTCAAATATATCCATGGTTTGCTTGTAGCTCATAGAGAGCGCCACCTGCGCTAGGTCCAATGCGTTGAAAACGACATAACTTTTGTATCTTTCAAAAATCTAATTCTCAGATAGCAAATTCTGATGTTAGAACTTCTTTTACACAAAAAAGCTATACTTTTTGATAGTCGCTATCTTGCACAGTTCTCAACATATTTAGCTTTGGTAATTCGAGTAATCAAAATAAGGTCCGAATGTCAAAAAGAGCAAGAGTCTATTTGAAATTATAAATTGTGATGAACAATTGAATATCGAATATTACAATAAATGTTCAACAACTTCAATACATTTATTATCGCGTTTGTTCAAAGACTGCCGTACTTTAAAATAGAGATTCTTGTTACGAAATGATTCGGCGGCATTTACAATTTTCTGCCATAGCTCTTTGCGGGTGTTTATAGTTTTTTTATAGACAACTGATTTCATGTAGCTCCATAAACAAAAATCCATAGGATGAAAGTCAGGACTACGAGGAGGCCATAATATTCGACTCGACTCCCACGACCGATCCAACGATCCGGAAAAATGTGGTCAAGATAGTTCCGTACTCTGACAGAATAGTGAGGGGGAGCTCCATCTTGCATGAGGTAGTCAACTAAATGGTGCTGCAGGAAATCTAAATACAAGTCACCATTTAGATTTGGAGGAAGCTCATGTGGACCCAAAAGGTGATTTCCTATGATTCCGCATCTTAAATTCATGTTGGAAGTGACGCTCACTGACTACGTGAGGATTTTCATTATCCCATATGTGCTTGTTTCTAAAATTGAAAATTCCTCGACGAGTAAAGGCCGCTTCATCAGTGAATAGTACAGTATCCAAAAATTTCTGGTCAAGGTTTTGCTGATTGCGCATAAAATGAGCAAATTGTAATCTAGATGGTAAATCTGCTGCTAAAAGAGTTTGCACGGGTGTAAAATGGGATATAAATTTTCCTTGTGAAAGATTTTGAGAACTGTTGTTTTACTAACACCGGTTTCTCTAGCTACCTGCCTGCTGCTAACTTCTGGATTACTAAAATTTCTTCTTCTTGGTGAACTGTAACAGTACGCCCTGCATTGTCTCTTTTAAGACGAAAACTACGAGTTTCTCCAAGTCTATTAAAAAGTTCTTGAAATAGTTTCCGATTTGGTTGACATCTATTCGGATACAACTCTGAATACCGACGAAGCGCTGGACGTCCAACATAATCTGATTGCGCATAAACGTAAACCATATCGCGCATTTCTCTATTTGAAAATAAATTATGGCGTGGCATGTTCTCTCGCACTACGATTTAGATCATAAAGTAAAGAATGTTTTAATAAGGCACGAATAATACTCTAATATTACTGACAGCACTAAGATAAGTGGAAAATGTCAAAATTGGATTTTAACATACCTAAGCCTACTTGAAAATTTTTTCCGACAAGCAAACCATGGATATATTTCAATCTCTCGCCCCAGAAAACCCCTAACACCAAAATTTCATCTCGATATAAGCATTTATTATGAAATAAATAAGAAAAAACTAAAATAATATTTTGCATTAAACACCCTGTATCTCTGTAAGTATCAATTTTTGGACTAAGGTGAGTTTGTCTAAATCGCAATATTTTCACGTCAGAAATCTAGTCATGAATTTTGGCCCATTACATCGCGACTACCCTGCATATTCGATTGTTTTGTGTATGTTAGAAACAATATAGAGTAATTTAACTGTAATCATAACATTAAAAATATGATATTGGTTTAAATACGTATCAATAGAAAAAATATTGAATTATGATTTCATCAGTGATCGAAATCTTAAACTCAAAGTGTTTTAGTAAAAAAAGAAAAATTATACATCAATACATGTTCTTTCTAATAAATTTCTCCCTTCGTCTTATCATTATGTATGCTTTAATAGAAAATATTTAAAAGCAGTTGATATTCGATTTTCTGGGAACATTACTAAATATGTATACAAGGTGTTCGGAATATAAGTGTTGATACTAAAGAGGCTTGTATGTCTGACAAGAAGCAACAAAAAACTAGTTTTTCTACAAATACATTTCAAAAATATATCTGCAATAAAATGCAAAACTGTGTTACGAAATTACAAACGAAGGTACTAACAAACTACACTAAGTAAGTATAAGTACTACAAACTACGGTTAAGTAAAAGCGCCTATAACGAAATTTGGCTGTAATTTGCTTTTTTGTATTAATTAATTAAACAATTGAAGTGTCCCAGAAAATCCTTAAAACTGCATCGTACGACAACATTGTAGTCTATCACCTGTTGCTATTAACTTAAAAGTAGTATTAGTCATAATAGTATTGTGCGTTTCGTTTTTCTATACATAGCTTGATATTTGTAACTACATAAACAAAAATGGAACAATTTATATTAAACATTGCCAGCTGCAGGACATGTTAATTTATGGCAAATCTGGGTAAAACTCTCTGGCTACGAGACGTTTGTGTAGTAAAATCTTTTCGCAAGCAAAATACTTACGTCATTTTGAACAATTGAAACTATATCACAATTTATTCTGTATTGTAAAAAGAGCTTTAAAAAAACCATTCACAGTATGTTTAGGTGCCATCTTATGAAAAAAATGTCTAAACGAATAGTTTCTCTAAAAATACATTTCAAAAATAAAGATTACAACTGCAATAAAATGCAAAACTGTGTTTGTTACAAAATTACAAATTCATGTATAACTAAAGTTAAGTAAAAGTAATTATGTACAAAAACCTGAAAATCTTGACATGGTATGTGAGAGACGTTGTCATATATCCAAGACCTGTTTGTTGTCAACAATTTTGTTACCGTTGGTTAGAGAAAGAAAAATGTTAAGTAAAATATATTTTGCTTGGTACAATTTATCATACAGCAAAATAGAGACACTCATATTCCGTAATAAGATTGTGCAATATGTTTTGTCTCCATTTGTCTTGCCATCAGTCACGTTAGATTTGGAATTATTATAAAATAAATTAAATAGCTGATAATATGACAAATATCTTACAACAAGAAATTTATTTTTTATTTTTCAACATAATTTTTTACGGGGTCAAATAAATAACTTCTTCTTAGTGGACAATGAAAGTAGCCACATATATATAGACTAAGACTTATACTGCATAAACCTGTCATTCAAAGTCAATGTGCAAAATTATATATTGTTTTCCATACACTTCCTAATTTTTGATTGAATAATTTTGTATGACATTTTTGTTCTGCAAGATTACACTCTATTCTGTATTGTTATAGATGTTGAAAAATTAATTTCCTTTTCAATTTCGTTAAAACAAAATCCTTTTAAAAATTACAAAAACACCTGCTCCCGTTGCTAAACCGCATGTAATGTCAGGGACAATCCACTCAACATTGCGAAACCATTTAAATATATCCAGTTTCAATTAGACGAAGTTTACATCACTCCGATTGAATTTGCCCATGGTGGATTAATCCATCAGAGTTTGTCAACCTGCAAACATTATTTGGTTTGCAGCAAATTGAAGTTGTCCGCATGTAAATGCTGTAACCCTAACGCTCACCGCATATCGTCGGCTGAATTAAATTACTTGGACGATGAGTGTCACAACACCCAGCTCATGTAAATATTCACTACCAGCAATTTCATTAAGACTGTAATTCGTAATGAAAGCCGTTTCCGTTACAAAGTCCACAGCTTGAATATACAGAGCTCATACAAATACAATTTTGTAAAAAAAATAAAAAAGGGCAGTTCCAAAACGATTTATAATAAATGATCAAGGAAAGAAATAAATAACATTTTATAACGGCGATTTTATACAGCAAATTTAACTGCTTTTGTCGCTACTGTTATTAATTATTAACATATTTAATTTGTGGTTTCAGTTAATAAAATAGTTTGACATACCTGATGTTACAACATTTTGGGCCCGCAAATGTTTCTGGTTCTTGTTCGTTTTGAACTCGTAAGTTATTGGCAGCAACTATGAAATGTTTCCGTAAATCATCAATAGTATGTATCCACTTCGGTGCGATATACTTCATTTGCACTACTACTACTACTACTACTACTACTACTACACTTGCACTCACTTCACACCGCGATAAAAGTAACTGAATTTGGCACATGTTTATCGGGGAATCGTTCTGTTAAAGAATTTTCCCATCGCCATAAATTAAAACTATATCTATCAACTTCGAGTTGTTACTATATACGTAAGACATATTTGATACTTGAAAAGCTAATGAAAAGTCTCATATCACAAAAACGCTTTAATACCTACAAAAAGTTATCGGATTTCAATATTCGGAATCACCTGGCTAAGGACTACAGAGTAGCCCAGCGATGTAAATGTAATACAACTTCAATAATTTTTTACTCGGAAACTATAATGATTTTACAAAAATTGTCTCCATTTTTCATGACGCATCTATTCCCAAATCCTTTTAGATAATTTCTGAATCACCCTGTATAGCAAACTGTCAAAGTTATACATTATCGGCACATCAGACATATTACATATACCGCTTTCTAGTTTGTTAGTTCTCCTTAGTTCAGTATACCATAGGTGAGACAATGAACGACGTATCAATCAGAAGAGAACCTAAGTAGACGTGATGCAACATGCAGTTACATCTTGCAGCTCCATCCTGAACCTGACGGTCTCACAAAACCATGACTATAATTTAAGGAAAAATAACCTAATTTATATTTAATAATATTTTATTCATATTTTAACAAAATATTATTCTCTAAATAAATATTAAATTCGGTGTGATTTTAAGAAAGAAAGTGTTGAATTAAGTACAAGAAAGCTTAAATTTCAAGAATATGTAAATATTTATGTCAAGCATACTTTATTATTCAACTAATAGATGTACACTTGAATGAATTTTAAAATTTTAAATATGTTATTATACTTAAATATATATTAGACTCCTTCTGTGTAAAGCTGTTTACAGGTCATTTAGATCCAGAGCTGGTATGTTTTTTCCATTCCTTTCTGTTATCACCTTTCATTTCGAATCCGTTACATTATTCTCTCTTGTAACTGTAAAACATTACAAGTATGTTACCATTCCAATATCTCAGCTGCTGTCTGAGATATGAAGAATCCCTTAAGGGCAGTCTTTTTAAATTTCGCCTTGTGTCGCCATCAATAGTTCCTTGAAAAAGTTGTGAAAACCGTATCCATCTTGTAGTTTCTTGAATTGTTTTGTATGACATTTGACATATGACGGTTTTGTATAGACTGTACAGCGTTTTAAAGGTTTCAGCGCCTTTTGGTGCATTTGCCCGTTATGCTTTTATTTTATTCAAAATTTTACATTATCTTTTCACCAATCAGAATCAATTATTTACCATTATTAGTCAGTTGACTTTTTAATTTCAGAATTATTATTTCAAATCAATAACTCTTTTTTCATAATTTTTTTAGCAATATTGTAATCCTGATTTTTGATCATTACTATTTATATTTTTTATTGACTTTAATTAATATGTAAGTCTCATAATTATGTAAGTATTGCGCCTGGAAAGAATTCAAAATAAGTTCGTTAAGTTTTTTCAGTTATAAAATTCATGATATCTGGTTCGATATAATTTATTATTTGTGTTAACACCTTTAGAACTTTGTAGGTTTTAGGCGAATCCGTGGTTAATGTTTAGGGCTTTTAGCCTGTTTGTGTTCCGAAGTTTGTAAAATAAAATAAATAAATAAATAGTTATTTATGCAACAAGTACAAAAAGTAAGTGTTTATTGCACGCGACGTAAAATTGTCCAACGAGGCCGTCAGGCCGAGTAGGACAACCCGTCGAGTGCAATAAGCACTTTTTGTACGAGTTGCATACAATATTTTTTCTACATTCATGCAAAAACCAAAAAATGTTATTTAGATGACACTAAGTCTAGGAAAATGTGACATCGATTTGAACGTTTATAATAATAATAATAATAATAATATCTCTACCCCTCATTCTAATCACAGGGATTAGCCCAGAAGTCGGAGACTTGTGCGGGAGAGGGGGCGGCATATTATTATTAAGCAGGCCGCATTTGCGCCCAGGAACGACTTACGTTGGTAGGCCCTAACCACTATTCAGTGCAGGAATGAGGAAAACCTGGAAAACCTCACTAATTAGGGGTGGTCAAATATCAACCGGCATCAATCTCTCACATTGACCCAAACTAACATTATTCCACCCTACCATACCCGCAGAGAGGGTGCCAATCTCTCCACGAATATAGCTTATATACGGTCTACCGGCAGCTGGGCTCGAACTAACTTCGTCTAGTCACCTCGATTCAAGTACTAACGCCTTAAACCGCGCGACCACTGACCGATTATGTATGATGACAAAACGCTATTGTAGAGTGACAGATTAATGCAATAAACACTTTTCCACTAAATATAGTTCAATAAAGTTTTGTTTTTTGCATGAACGTAGAACAATATTATTACATCATCCCTTTCATTTCCCTGTTACTGACAAATTGCCATTTGAAAATATTTATGTTTATCAATTTTATACAATAATTATTTTGTTGTCAAACTGAAACTTGAATCTCTTAATTTCTTATTATTGGTAAATTTGCAGTATATAGGTATTAACTATACAGGGTGTTCTACAAGCTCTATGACAGATGGTAACTGGGTTAATTTCAAACATTTTTTCTTATATGAACATAGGTCAGATTCGTTTTTGTTCAGAAGTAACAAGCAGTTTAGAAAGTATAATTTCGTAACTCAGTTAAAGTATCCTTAACAATAATTATTAATTGTATAATTTTGTTTAATCATTTGACACTAGCGTTAAAGTACTAAACCAAAAATGTATTTATTTATATTTGAAGAGTATACTGTTTGTATGTACAAATACAATATCTGTATACTCTTTGTAGATCAATGAATTTTTTATTTAGCACTGACGCTATGTGTCAAATGAATAAACAAAATGGCACAAATAATAGGTACTTATGGTTCTAGCAACCATAATTTTTATTTTAGTCTGTTATAGAGCTTGTAGTACTCAATATATTATACTTATAGGGTAACAGTAAGATTGTATGCTATAGTTTACTTAAACCAAATAAATTGCAATCGGAAAACACATTTTAAGGCATTCTTTTTAATGAGTTTGAACTTGAAAGTTTAACTCAGCTATAAATGTTAATTAAATTAAATTAAAATTAAAATTAAAACTGATACCTATAAACAAAAATTATTTATTTTTTCATTTCTCATAACATAAGTTTTCTTTCCAAAGTTCTTGCAAAGAAACAGTTTGTTTAACTCTTAGTGTCTCGAACCGGAATCGTTACAACCAATAAACGTTTATTTGCAAGTTGTAAAATGTTGCATGTTCTCAAGATATTTTCGTATTTGCCGTATTAATCATTTCCTCTTATAAAGTCCCTTGATCGACATTATAACAATTTTATCTTCCCCTAACCCGCAATAAAACCCCCAGAAAAGCTTTGTGACCCTCTCGAGAGTCAGTGAGAAAATATTAAAAATCAAGTATAACAGTGCATATATTTGGCGTAAGCACAAACAACATTATTGTGTAAAATTTATCGAACAAACAACTCTATCGCAGTTTCGTTAACCCCTTGAAAGATGCTCGGTACGCAATAAACACCTGTTGAGCGTAGCCGTGAGAAAAATATTTTAAAGTAAAGGGGTGATATCATTTGATCAACACAACTATGCAAACAGTAGGCTTTCTAAAAGACAGCATTATCTTCGTTCTGTGAAAAGATCATTGATGCCGACAATGGTATTTAATCTTTAACTAAATATTTTTCTGATATGGGTACCAAGTTTGTTAATAACTATATCGCATAGAGTCAGCTACTGTAGGTGGACATAATTTTTATTACACTGAAGACATTTACCCAGTACATCAGTGTGGATTTCGAAAGAGCCATAATACAGCAACCGCCTTGGCAAAATATGTAACTGATAATATATTACATGCATTCGATAGTGGGCAAGCGTCGGCATTGGTGCTTTTAGATTTTACAAAAGCATTCGATACAATTAATTATAAAATGCTTATTGCAAAGTGCAATTTCTTAGGCTTTAATGGCATATCGTTGAACTTCTTAAGTAATTATTTAAGGAACAGATACCAACAAGTAATATTGAATAATGGTATTTCTAATGCTCAACAAATTATGTCTGGTGTGCCGCAGGCTTCAGTTCTTGGGCCTTTATTATTTTTACTTTATACGTTCGACTTAACAAATGTAGTTACAAAATGTAATGTTCAGTTTTTTGCAGATGATACTCAACTTTATCATCACTTTGCAGCTCACAAATCTGATCAGGCTATGGAAATTATAAACGATGATTTACTTAATATCAGTAACTATTCTACAAATCATAATCTACGCCTAAATCCTAATAAATCTAAAGTGCTTTTATTTTGCACAAAGAAAAGACGTGAGAATTTAAAGGCAGACATGCATATTAATATCGATGGTCAAGCAGTTCTGTTTGTTACTACTACAAAAAATTTAGGCGTATATTTTGACGAAAATTTGAAATTTATAGACCATGTCACAAATATTACTAGGGAGTGTTACATGAGAGTAAAATTGTTATATTCTAATAAAATTCTGTTGACATATAAGGTGAAGAAATGATTGTACGAGAGTTTATTATTGTCCAAAATATCTTACTGCAATATAGTATTTTATCCATGCTTAGATAAAGTGATTTGCTATAGGTTACAAAAATTCAAAACTGTTGTTGCAAATTAATTAATAATCTAAGAAAGTATGATCATATATTTGCCGCTTATTATTAACATTATCTACACAGATCAACTGTTTTCGATTACTAACGATGAACTGTACACCAGTATTCATACCATTCTACTTCCCTCATCATTTTTGTTTTCTTTATCTAGAGAAAAACATTAAATTTTAGGAAATTCATCACATGGTGTTCTGCTATTCAATTCAAGCAGCTATTTTAAAATTTCAATGCTCGGTGCTACTTTGAATGTCTGCTGCAACAACATCGATATTTATTTACGAAATGGGATGCAAATAAGCTAAGACCCAACAAAGTATCCACAAATACAATATGTGTTTAGAATAGATACAATGAAAAAAGAAATCATGTAAGAATTGAACTAAAACAAAAAATAATTGTAAGGTACTTCATATAAAGATAATATGAATTATTGAAGTACAGTTAAGAACTAATCAATACGTATAAACCTATGAAGTACTACATATTTAAAATATAAAAAATAGGAAATATACAAAAATAACTATCTACATAGAAAAAAAAACAACGGTCATGGCAAAGTCTAATTCTCACAAACTTTTATTTTGAAATTTCTTTTAAAAGAAGTTTAAAAAACATTAGAAGTAGCTTTTGATATTGGTGACTCGCTTAATATTTCATTTACGATATTAGTAAATTCGATAACGGAGAATTTTTTTATGAAAGATAAGTGTAATGTATTTATTGACAATATTTCGAAAAACGATTTAGATCTTGTTGCATAAGGTGGCAATCTTATATTGATTGAATTTGTGAAAACATTTTCAGATCATCTGCATATAATAAACATTTAGATATTTTTAATGAGTTTATTATATCATTTACATAAATTAAAAAGAGTAAGGGTAAAAATATTTGAGAACCTTGCGGGTCACCTGATAGGCAAAGTTTTATAATTACAAACTACACCTATTAAAGATCTATTACTTATATAAGAGGTAAACCAACGTAATAAGTTACTGTGTACACCGACCTTAGACAACTTGTGGATTAAGGGGGCCGTTTTTATACGCAAATTTCCAACGAATTTCATAGCTGTTTGTTGGGACAGTGTAAAAAAATCTGGGGAAGTTAAAAAGAATATGTCTTCACTATGTCAATAATTGATGTTCTTGATGAAGTTTTCTCTAGGTTGTATACAGTTTCCAGGCTGACAAGTTATTTAGAATAAGAAAAAAGGCATTATTTTGAACCGTTATGTTTTATCATAAAATATCCTGAATTTTACAGGTCACGTGCACAATGAAAAAATAGTTTACATTATAAACATTTTTTTACTGTATTACCTACTGTAAAACCTAATAATAAAGAATATATGGGTAGATATTGTGGGTGTAATTCAACGCTAATTGGGGCTTTAGTCCACAGAGTAGTTAGTTTCACACAATATTATTAATACTTAAAAGTATATAAAAAAAATTATAAACATTATCACAAATTATTAAATATTTTTCATAATGATAAGGTACATTTCACAGCGCATTTTCCTCCAAAAAGGTTAAAGGAAATGATTCAATTTCAGTATTATATTTCAGTAGGTACTACGATAATAAGAACCTCCACCTACTAGGTGAATTTTATTTGTGTATCTGTAAATACGATTCATTATATTTGAAACGCCAGCCTTAATAAGTGATCAATTTCATCAAATGCCTTACTGATGTAAGTGTACACGGAATTCACCTGTATTCGATGGTCCATAGATTTTGTTATGAAACTGCTGTATGCTAACAAATTTGTATCTATGGAGCTATTAGCAAAGAAACCATATTGTTCTAGAATGATAAACTGTTTACACCTTGAAATAACGGGTCATATATAAAAGTTTCTAGAACTTTATTAAATATGCAAAGTTTATTCGATAATTTTACACATCATTTTTATCACCAATATTTTTATAAATAGGTATAAGGTAAGATAACTAAGATTGTTCTAGAATGATAAACTGTTTACACCTTGAAATAACGGGTCATATATAAAAGTTTCTAGAACTTTATTAAATATGCAAAGTTTATTCGATAATTTTACACATCATTTTTATCACCAATATTTTTATAAATAGGTATAAGGTCAGATAACTTCCAAAGATTAGGTATATTATATGTTCTGAGAGATTTGTTAAACAAAATACAAAGTGGAATAACACATCTTTCCCCAAATATCGGAAGAATATTATCGGGTCCAACTCTCTTTGTTTCGGCTAAATCAAAAAACTTTTTCGCATTTTAACATTTTTAGCACTTATTCTTCAGTCTTTTACTTAGGTTTTATATCTTTTGTGTAGTACGGCAAAACCTACACAAATAAATTGTAATAGATTTTTTTAAAATATTCATATGGTAAACCATATAACCAATTAATAGGAATTCATACATTCGAAAAATCCCAAAATAGTTACGACGAATATACCGGACATTGTTTCCGTAGAACTTCATTTCCACTATTAATAAATTCAAGAGCTGATAGACGGTAGCTGAAGGCTGCATTGAGGGGTCCATAACTTGTAAATCAATTGTTAGCAAAAAGTGTTTCCTTCTGCAAGTACATCAAGAGATGGAAACGATTTTTTCAATAATTGAACCACTTTGGAGGATTCAGTAGTTCATAAACCATCTACTAGTAAAAACACTTCAACCTGCATAAACGAAGTAAATGTTTGTTTTATAAATAATTTTGAAAATTTTTTGAAGAATGATTCCGTTAATTTGTTTTTCAACCTCTCTTAAAATATTTGTACTTAATCATACCTTCAGGCTTATTCCAGTTATTTCTTAAATTACTATGATCCAATGTTAGAAAGCCTAAACTGAATCAAATTCAGTAATAGTTGCAAAGGAATTTATTATGATAAGCAAGTGCTACTGGTTTTCCAGCTTAAGAACCTTAGCGTTCATGGTCTTCAGCCGCGAACGGTGCTGCAGACAGGCACTCGCATTTGCAAACCAGCGGGAGGTGGCGACACACTACACGCTCTTTAGCTATAATTATTGGATATTTTTCCAGTTTTCATATCTTATTTCATATTACGGTCTGCGTTCCGTATGTAAAGTACTCCTTGTTAATTAGCATTAGTTGGCGTCACGAAATGCCGTTTGAAAAGAAGGTAAATATTCAACATATATTGAAAAAAATATCAAATTGTTCACTGAATTACTTTTACAGTTTTAAAGTATTATTTATTTATTTGCTAGTAGGAGGAGCCAATTCACAATTCGATGAGTTGTTGAAACACATAATACTTATAAAATAAAATTATGAAATAAAATTCAATAAATAACAATTAAAATATCATAATTAAAAATTACGTAAGAATAACAAACGTAGAAAAGGAAACACAAAACTTAAATGATCAGAGGGATGTTGACCATTGATGCATATAAATAATTAGTTCTATACACATACCTTTACAGAAAACGAGCCATTTACTCTAATGGCTCGAAAAAATATATAATTCAGTTTAGAAAACAAGGAGACTCATGGAACTTTAAAGTTTCTGTAAAATAACCTAAAAGTTTTATGTGCACAGAAAATGCACTGATAAAAATTATAGTAACACATTCGTTTTCATTAGATATACAGGGTTAGCTATGACTAAGTACAAATATTTTAAGAGGGGAGAGAAAATTAAGAATGAACGGCCTTCAAATAAATTTCAAACTTATTTATAAAGCAAACAAAAATTTGTAGTTTTGTGTTTTTCTTCAGTTGTTAGTGCCTTATTTTAATTTTAAACCTTTTATAGTTATTAAATAAAGGAATATGTGTCGCCGGTTTGTTTTTGTAGGTTATGGGACAAGACTGCCGCGGGTGCATTGTACATTTTCTATCTATCTATTAGTACCTACCCATTCCTTTCGTTTGATGTTCTTAAAATAAATAGGCATTTTATCTAAATGTACCTACGGATGTGTTTTATAGGTAGTGAGTGGTTGTAATGAGTGAAAATGTAGTTTTGCCAGTTTGTAACGAACGAAATAATGAAAAACTAATGGAAAATACTGTAGCTAACTGGATTAACTGTTACCTATCTGTCAGGTATTATTACTAATAAGAATGCTAATTTTTGTCGTTTTTGCATTTAGTAAGGCTGCAAAAAGACGACCGCTGGGTAGGTGACATTGTTGACAGATGTAAGCTTTATCTATGGATCTAAGCCATTTCAGTCGATGCTTATCATAGGCGCCGATTTTCCGTAGGAAAAAAAAGGGTTTTGCTCCATTTTTTAAATATCGAGCTAAAATTCTGAAATATTAGTTTTATTGTCTTTTAGGTCTCGCTGAGCACATAGTTAAATTTTTTGTACATAGTTAACCCTGTATATTTAGATATTTTGAAAACTATCTAATAGTTATTTGATATACCTATAGTGAGTATATTTTCTGAGTAGTTATGTCGTGACCTCAATAATTAGTGGCTGCCAGTAGCAGAATTACAGTGCACATCCCTAGCCTGAAATACTTTGAACTGCTCGTGTTATTGTCGGGCTAGGCTCTGTGGGGGAAGACCCGCTATCGGTATTTCTGGGCCCGCCCATATATTGATTTCGGTTTCTTTTGTTGGTATTCCAACTGATTCGGTCGAAACTGTCCCTCAGATAATGGTGGTCTTCCGAGATGTCCCGTAGCTGCCTCTGCATCGATGCTTTCAAATGTTTCGCCGCTCTTGCCTGTGGGCATATTTAGTGATGACTCCGCAAAAGCTAAGCTTCTACTGAGCTATAGAGCATTTAAAACTTTTGTATATCTAAACTCACAAAAAACTACAGTCCATTAACAAAATAAACAACAAAGTAATTTTCTTATGTGTTGTGAAAATAAAATTGCCTAAAAAATATTAGATCAATGTACCTTACCCTACTGATACTACACTTTTACATTACAAGAAAAAATAAGAATTACTGCCTAATAATAACAATAATAATACAGTTAATTTATACAGCAAATGAAAAGCTGTAGATAATATGCTGCCGGAAAAAAGATGAAAATAAGTATATTATTTATTTAAAATAAATACGAAAAGATGAGAACCTAATAAACAATTACTAAATTAGTAACTTTGGGAAATTTGGGTATTAAACAAGTATGGCATAATTGTGCCACGCAAGGATGCAGAAGACCAAGAAGACGAATGTTAGTTTTTGCATATGTAAATGCAGTTACGTATTCTTGAATTTGTAATTGCTCCTCGTCATGTATGCACATAAATCTACTATTTTTAACCAATACGCGTTTTGCGATAATCTTCGCATTTAGAAATATAGGAATTAAGATTATTGGTGCTAAGCGGTGTGTTTCGTATATCTTATAACTAGAACACTGAATGAATTTTACCACACATGCAGATGACTTGTGAGTGAACTTAAGTTTAACAAAACGGATTCTCTTTTAGTCAACTGTGGAACAGATCTTTTGAGTATAAAAAGACATGGTGGCTGAAAGCCTAATTCTGTCTCTGAAGGCTTCATCGAAACTTCCACTGAAAACAAGAAACAAACGGCTATGAAAATTCTAGGCGAGAGTAAGAATATTCCATCGGAAGCCAAAAATATTCCCTCAACATACAAAGTTAATTTATCATCTAAAAGTTATGTTCACACTCAAAATATTTCCACCTATTCAAGAAAATCGTTAGGCGTGTCGGCATCTTGTATTAATGTATCCAATTGTAAAGATTTTATTGTCAATTTATTTAATAAATGAGTTTCCATATGATTTTATGTATTTTGTTAATTTAATAAATGACTAATTTAAGTCTAGTTTAAATTGCAATGTCATGTTTTTAAATATATTAACGTACTGAGTATATTAACAAATTTAAAAAGATACACGTGGGATAATGTAAGTGATGATAGTCATTATATGACAATTGTTAATAACAAAATTAAATGTTGATTTCGGATGACTAACGTACACGGAAAGACTAATACACTAACTATACTACACTACTATTAAGACACTAATATCACAATTAATACACTTATTCCAACGCTAGCTTAGTTGAGAGGTTCCTTTTTTTGTTTTTTTTTCTGGAAACTGAAATTTTTGTGACTCACTGATTTCAGTGAATTATTTCTCTTCAACCACCTGAACAAAAACAGGCTGATCAAACTATTGAGCGCTAATCCTCAGTAAAACAGCATCACAATATATCATCACATGATGCTGACGTGTGGATTGTAAGCACATCTATTGACCAGTCCGTAAGTGGTGGTTATAATGGAAAACGCCGACCTCGATGTGCTACTTACAGCAAAAACCCCACCTGACCACAACATCCAGTTCATAAAATTTGGCAGAGGAAAAGCACAAACCAACATTTACTCCACATATCAAATGCGACAGTTATGGCATTTTGTTCTTATACATATTCGCTAGCTGTGATTCTACTAGTGCGCCATTCCACAAGGGAAAACTTGTTTTCGTAGAAATTTACCAGAAACATCCTGACATACAAAAAGCAGCTAAAGTGTTCCACAATCCCTATACAATCCACATACAATAGGTATGCATACTGAAATGGTACGTGTCCTTGCAAAAATAAGCTCTCTGAACAGCTTCGGGTACGATTCATTTTTGAAATCGGCACTGAATATAAAACGAGATATCGCATTACTTCCACCCAGTGGGGGGTAGCTTAAGAGCACGCTCTCATATTCCAGCAGGTGCAGCTCTGGTTGGGAAACCAACTACCTGTAGACCTATGGGGTTAGGCACGTAACGGCAATATCCTAATTTCTGTGATGGCAAAAAACGAAGCAGCATCCATAGACCTCATATTTTTAGATACACGAAAAATTGTAGCAGTAGAAGTTGCAGCTGTAAAAGGCAGCGGTTGCTCTCGATTATGCCAAAATTGCCTAGATCACTGCTTAAACAGCGTCCCAATTTTAAAAGAAGATGACGAAGGAGACTTGGAGCCTATTTCTACATCTCTTGCGGACAATGATGACGAAGACGAAGGTGATTCCTGCTGCGATAGGTGTCAGTCGTGGAGCCTCCCGGCCCAAGACGTCCAGTTAAGATTTTTATTTGTTACATTTTCTCCTTATTAAATTTTTTAAAAATAAAACACATTCATTTGTTATAAAATCGCCTTCTCCTTAGGTTTTCAATTTTTTACAATTAAAATTGATAAACTTTTACCTATGTATGCTTGATACTGCACGTCATGTATACACTATTTATGTATACATGCAAAGTATATTAGCTTATAAACTCTGTAATAACGAAGATAATGGATTCTCTTGAATTTTAGGGAGTTCTCTTGAAAAATCAGTACTATTAACCAAAAACATAAAATTGCTGTTACTTTTGACCCATTGGAGATGCATTAGAATATGTACATATATTCTTGAACACAATTTATCGCTCTAAAACATTCCCTTATGGAATCTTTGTGTAAAACAAACGACCAAGGAGTTACCAGTAGAAATGTGACAAAAAATGTGTGTAATATTTTTTCTAATTGATAACTTTTCAGAGCAGATATTTTGAAAATATTATAAGATCTTAATTGTATGTAAAGAATGTTTTGCTCCGACACACTGTTTTCGGGTTGTAAGGGAAAAAACAAAAAAGGAAACCTTTCTACCGCCCCCCCTGAAGCGGACGGGCTAGGAGGGGGACTTTTAATATGTTTACGTTCTAACTACCTCCAACAAATTCCTGCATCAAACAATTTGCCTCCATTCAATGCACGCTACACCCCTTTTTCGGTCATCCATAGTCTATATAGTTGACAAAATTCATTAAAGTAGATATTTTTGCATCATTAAATCACGCAAATAATCGGAAATTTCACATCCATAAAGACGAAAAGCTTTTGAATATAATTCACTATACATATACACTATTTACTATTGGTTACTATCATTGTCACACATTAACGCTTATTATATCGTATCGTACCACCTTCCGTATGACCTTCACTTATCCATGTTTCGTTAAAGTGTAATATATTCTTTGATTCACATTACGACCTTTTAATATTTATTTCAGATAGTTTCTTCACCATATCACTATTTTGCCATTTACTATCAGTATACTCTTCGAGGAAACCCATTTTTTTATTGTCGGAAGCTCATTTTTAAAATACCATCTTCCTTCAGCAAGTTTCCACTAATCTTCCGCTTCGCAGTTTCACTTCTTTGTCACTCTTTATTGCACTATACCTACGTACATTGTTGTTAATGAACTACATATTTCAACATTACTCACACTCATATTTTGACCTCGCACCCTAAACCCTTCATTCATGTCATCATCCGATATTCCTCACGTTTTAAATTCACATTGTTTCGAATGATCTTAATCGTTCGTATCTATTATAGGTGCGTATTAATTAAGCGGTAAAATAGTGAGCTGGGACGGCCGCATTAGAAGCACAGTATTAATTTACAGCAATTAAAAGTCCGCTAAGCAGCGAATAAATTTCAGAGACGCCGCCACAGCGCCACGATGAAGTAAGTGCTCCGCATACGGCCTGGACACCGAATAAATTATCATTAACAAGTGAGAGATGGCGCGGTCTCGTTTTATTTCTGGACTCATGTTAGATTATTTAAAAAATGAAACCAACAATCTCTGCTGCCTTGATTTATGCGACTGCTTGGAGATTTTTTACGCTGCCGGGAATAAATTATCCGTACTATCACCGATATCGTAGTTAATATTAAACTTTAATGTTGCAATTGATTTATCGAGGTAATGCATATTCATTGTGTGAGTCCGTTTCGAGTTTTTTAGCTCTTGATTGTCTTATTCCCTCACAGTAACATGAAGTGTTTGATATGGCGGATGTGCGCGCTGAGTAATAAAAAATGTACCCACCTACACCGAAATAAAATTTTTTGCCTGTAAAAGAATATTGTTTCGTGGAAATAAATTATTTGTTTGTCTAGGGCCAAACAAATATTTATTTCCTGGTACCAAATCATTTTTTTTTAAACAAAAATACAGTTGTTTCTTTTGATACACTTCTGGTGTTGACTGATGATAATACAATATTTGTAAATTTCAAAGAATTTTTTTCAATTCAATATTTGCTTATTTAAGTCAACAACTTATAGCTCAGGAATCTCAGAAAACAACTGCGGGCTAATGCCCCGACCAGCACTGCATTACACCTGAGAAAGCTATAGAAAATAGTCAACATATACCGTTTGTTCATGTTTCTCAAACCCGACATACCAGAGTACGTAAAATATAGCACAGCTACATCTAGCGACCGCCCATTGATAATTATTTTTGTTAATAGGAAACAATTCGAGTTTTTGCTTTGAACCAAACTTTTTTGATGATACGACCACCCATATTAATATTTATATTAAATATACATTAGTACGCGGTGTAGAACTAACTACATCTATCGGCCGTTCGCTACTCCATGCCGGACTGAAAATTTCACAGACACGAAGCGTTCTACATGCAGTAGACACCATTGAAAGCTGTCGACCTTTATCGCGATCGGCGAGAAACGATATTTTGCAAACACGGAATTCCAGGAAACAACTACTCTGCGGGCTAATGCCCCGACCAGCATTGAATTACACCTGGAAAACCTATAGCAACAGCTAGAGTCATTCGTCAGACGCCCACCAGACATATACCGGTTTCGAGCTTATTAGCTCTCATCAGTATGCCATAGGTGAGGTATCCGACGAATAATCCTAGCTGCTTTCGTCTGTCTAACCCGACAGAAGGGACCATGAGTACGCGGTGTAGAACTAACTACATCTATCGGCCTTTCGCTACTCCATGCCGGACGGAAAATGTCACAGGCACGAAGCGTTCTACATGCAGTAGACACCATTGAAAGCTGTCGACCTTTATCGCGATCGGCGAGAAACGATATTTTGCAAACACGGAATTCCAGGATTTTTTTGTATCGAATGAAGTCATTGTCTGTTATTAATTCTATCACATCTTGACACAAATTCTCACTTTCCGGTTTACACCATACTTTTGTATGCAAATTGTAATTTGAAAATGTATTTACAATTGCGATCCATGGTCCATGATCCACCGGTTAGAACAATACACTTTTGATTATCGTCTACAGACAGCAGTGGCTTGTAGATATACATAGCAAAATTTCAACTGCGCGTTGATACATACTGGTAACCAACTTTGTTTTCCCCCTTCCACCTACTAAACAAATTGTGATATCTACAGCGGTTGGTGTTATTTTTACACAATATGTTCATTCACACATATTTTGATTTCTCTAACCAAATATACTGTGGATAAGCGTATTTCTTTGTTAAAATATTAAATTTACTCAAAATTCAACACCAAATTAATTCGCTCATAAGTGAGTTTGAACTTAGGCATTCAATGGTATTTTTTACTGTGTACGCTCTAAAAAAATAATTACACATTTTAACACAAAAGAACACAATACTGTGTTAATCGAGATCCACATGGAATTGTGTACATTTTTCTGTATGTAGCAGTGTGTTAAAGGTTTAACATAATTCACTGTGTTAATGTAACAAATGTCATGTGTAACTATTACACATTTCAGTGTTATTTGTATCGTTAAAGGTGTAGGCTTTACAGATTAACATGTTAATTTTATTGTATAATAGGTATTGATATGGAAGATTCACCTACCTTTTTAATTTGTTAATTATGTTCTTGTTTTCTTTCGAAATAATTTTTAATAAATATAATTTTTTAAATACTTTTATTTGGCATTTTCTAGGTTTTGCCTATCGTCGAGAATGCATTGAATATAGCCCGGAATGTTCTATAAAACGTCAAAATATATGTATTAAAAATTATAATTTCAAAAGCAAACAGGAACATAATTAACAAGGTAGGTGAGATTCGGTATCAATATAGGTATAGAATTTTCAAAATTATGGTGTAATTATAAAATAAAAGATATTTTACTTTTTATGATTTTATTAAAAAAATAACATTCAGGTCAAATGAACAACAAACACAATGTTTTGTTTGCGTTAGAAATAAAAATATTAATATCAGCGAGAGAATAGCGGACTGCCCGTAATTTTCCAAAAGAATGAGTGGGTAGTAAAGCGACTTACCAGGAAATCTTGCCGTGGGTACGTCGGAGAGGGCCCTCTGATGTCGTCTCGATCGTTCTTCGAAGCAGGGAAAAGGATTTAGCGGAAATAGAAATTGCGTAAAGCGGTGGAAAACACTGGTTTTTCACTAAGAACGGTTAGACTTATTCAAATAGTCATTAACAACTAACTGGGAATTTTTGGAAGGAGGTCGCAAAAACCCAGCTCATTCTGTCCGCGCAAATAAAAGAAAAAGAGCAAAAGTAGATAAGTTTTTACTTTGAACGGACATACAGGGCGCGGATTATTTTGAAAAGTAAACTATTAATAATGCTCAATATAACAAAATACTAATTAACTTATAATTAAACTAAAAATAAGACAAATACGTAACATTCCGGCCCACCAAAATGCTATGCATTTTCGAAGGCAGAAACGGGCAATGGGCATAATTTTATTAAAGGTCGTTTAAGAACACCATTAACCGTGTTTACATCAGCTACTCGTATAGTTCCATCGGTACCAGGGTAAAGAGTTGAGATTCGGCCAAGTCGCCACTTAAGAGGAGAAAGACAATCATCCTTAATTAGTACTAACGTACCAATTTCGGGAGAAACAGAAGGTTGCTCCGTTGCTGCAATGTATGCAGATACTCGCGGTGCCAGCGTTTCCAAAGATCTTGGTTCATTCTTTGCAAAAGCTGCCAACGATTCAGACGGTTTAATTTTATATGAGTTAAGTCGGAATCTGGTACGGTAAGAGGTTCGAGAGTCAGAAAATGCCCAGGTGTTAATACAGGCAAATCGTTCGGATCCGAACTGAGCGGAGTTAGGGGCGTGAATTGAGAATTGCTTCAGTCTGACACAGAATTGTATAGAATTCTTCGTAAGTCAAAACCTGATCACCCATTACTTTAACGAGGTGACTTTTCATTGACTTAACCCCGGCCTCCCAAAGTCCCCAAAATGGGGCGCAGAAGGTGGTATAAAATGCCAGACTAGGCGTTCGGTTGACGCGTATATGCGGGTAAAATTTAAGAGTTCCTTATTAGCTTTGACAAAACACGTGCCATTGTCACTATACAGATGACTAACGCGGCCACGGCGAGCAATAAATCTCCGTAAAGCTGCTAAAAAGGAGTCTGCGGTTAAGTCGCATACGAGTTCAATGTGAATAGCTTTAATAGATAAACATATAAACAAGCACACATATGCTTTGTAAGTTTTAGAACCACGACTTTTACTAAGAGTTATGTTAAAAGGTCCTGCATAATCAACACCTGAATGCGAAAACGGTTTATTAGGCGATACTCTGGGGTGAGGTAAAGCACCCATTAAGGGTTGAAAAGGCTGAGGATTAGTTTTAAAACATTTAATGCATTTAGAGAGAACATGACGTATAGCGCGTTTAGCGGATAAAACCCAAAAATTTTGAACAAGTAAGAATTGAATGGCTTGATGTCCGGCATGAAAATATTTCAAATGGATATTTTCAATCAACAAATAAGTTAATCTACTTTCTCTAGGTAACAATGCTGGATGTTTTTTGTCATATAACATACCAGAATGATGCAATCTTCCTCCTACTCGGAGTATTCCTGATGGATCAATAAAAATATTTAATTTTTGAAAAGGTTTTGGAAGTTTTTTATGTGTCAAAATTTTATTAATTTCTTCCGGAAAAGCAATTTCTGGTTCGCGCGTGGTTAAAGCCAGCCAGGCACTGTGATGTTCTTTAAGGAAAAACATCCCTTTAATTTAGTATTTGGATATCGACAGTTATTTAAAAACGTAAAATACAACTTACAATGCGCGTTAAGTGATTTAAAGATGAATGATTATTAAGTAAAACATCTAAAAGTTATCATTGAGCTGAGAGGCAGCAAGCGTAATATTTCTCTTTAGTTCAGAATTTATTTCAGAACTATCAGTGACATTCGAGTGTATGTTAGTCCAACAATTTTCATATTTTTGCAGAAAGTCAGGGCCGGCCCACCAAAGCGAGTTCGATAAAAGCTCAGAAGGAAATGCACCGCGCGACGCAATATCAGCCGGGTTTTGACATGAACCAATATGATACCAATCTTGGGGGTTTATTCTCTCTTGGATTCACCCGGTTACTGACAAATGGTTTCCATCGATGTGGATGACTTTTTATCCACGCCAGCGCGATTGTTGAATCAGTATAGGCATATATTTTTGTAAAAGATATTTTATTAGCGTAAGTTTTAAGAACAAAATCTGTTAATTCGGATAACAGAACAGCGGCACACAATTCCAATCTTGGAATAGATATGGTTTTCAGCGGAGCTACTCGCGATTTAGAACAAATGAAATAAGTAGAATACGTATTATTATAACAAGCGCGTAAATATATTACAGAGGCGTAGCCACGATCACTTGCGTCGGCAAAAGCTTGTAGTTCTACATTATAATTATTGGTTTCATTAAGAGCAATATATCTAGGTAAATGAAATTCAGAAAGTAAGGACAATTCGCATTTATATCTGTTCCAAACACGTACGATATCAGCAGGAGGTTCATCATCCCAATTAAGACCTTGGATCCAAAGTTTTTGTATTAAATATTTTACGGAAAATGTTACCGGAGTTAAAAATCCAAGTGGATCAAAGATCCGAGCCAATTCTGATAGCATGTGGCGTTTAGAGCAAGATTTTTCTATGGGCGTTATTTTATAAGAAAATGAATCGGAAGCAGGTTGCCAGCATAAACCTAAAATTTTGTAGTTTCATCGTTATCAAGTGACAGGGATGCGGGATTAATTAATGACTTCGATAAATGTGACAAAACTTCGGGTTTATTAGTGGCCCACTTATGTAACTCAAAACCACCACTTTTAACAAATTTGTTAATTCTTTCTGTAAAGATATAGCATCTTCCACAGAAGGGCAACCGGTTACGATGTCATCCACATAAGTGTCATTTCTTAAAACCTCCGCTGCGCGAGGAAACCTATTTTTTTCCTCTTCAGCTAATTGCAATATAGTTCGCAAAGCTAAGTATGGAGCACAAGAAACTCCATAGGTAACAGTACGCAGACGAAAATCCATAACAGGATCGGAGGGATTAAAGCGCCATAAAATTCGTTGATAATTTTGATGATCGGGAGTGATTAAAATTTGACGATACATTTTGCATATATCGGCGGTTAAGACAACCTTATGTAAACGAAAGTGTAACAATATTTGTACAATATCTTTTGTAACTTAGGTCCGACTAATAGCGAGTCATTTAAAGAACTGTTACTAATTTTAAAAGATGCATTAAAAACGACGCGTATACGAGTAGATAAACTATCTGGCTTAATAATACAGTGATGTGGTATATAAAAAGACTTGTCTGGATTTATGTTTTCTTTAATAACTTCAATGTGATTAAGTTCAAGATATTCTCGCAAAAATCAGAATACTCTTGATAAAGAATCGGATTTTTAGTAAACGGCGTTCTAAAGATAAAAATTATTTAAAGCCAGATTTCTACTATTAGGAAAATTAGGTTCATTATAGCGAAAAGGCAAAGTAACAACAAAACGACCTTCCGAATCTCGGATAGTTGACTCGATATATTTTTTCTCGCAGAGTTCGTCATCCGGAGATAGTACAAATCGTTTGGGAATACTTTCAAGCTCCCAAAATTTAGATAAAATTGCATTTAAGCTAGGCTGTTCAGTTTTACATAAAAGCGTTTGAATATTTGATTGAAATTGATTATTTTCAAATTTTCCCATTAGTATGTAACCGAAAATGGTATTAATTGCGGTAGGTTCGTTATTTTTACCTAACACGACCACTCTGTATAATTAACGGGAATAGATCGGCTCCTAACAGTAAATCAATTGGACCGGGTTTATGGAATTCAGGATCAGCGAGTTTTAAATTTCTTATGTAACTCCAATTATCTTTGGCTAGCGTTGCATTAGGAGATCCGAACAAATCCGTGGTAAAATTATTGCGTTTACAATTAAATCTAAATTATTTCCATTAATAGGGCGAACCGAAAGTGAAACACATCCTAATTGCGAATTTATTCCCATTTCTCCAATACCTTGAATTTCGGAATAAATTTTAGTTTTTGGTAAACCTAAGCGATTTGAGCATTTTTGAGTGATTAAACTAGTTTGCGATCCAGTATCAATTATGGCTCTAATGGTTTGATAATGTCCGCGAATATCACGAACTTCAACAAGGGCGGTGGAAAGTAAAACTTCAGTAGGAGTGCAAGTAAAATTAGCTAGTGTTTGGGTAACCCGCTCAGGTTGCGGTGCAGAACTAAGTTCACTAGTCGAAGGCGAAAGCAATGGCGAGTTTTGATTGGTCGGTAAGACAGAAGATTCTACAGGGCGATCAAAATGTAGCAACGAATGATGTCGCTTTGTACAAGTTCGACAAGAATGTGTAGATTTGCAATCTATCGTTTTATGCATATGACTGAAACAATTAACGCATAAATTATTTTGTTTAACGAATTGAAACCGTTCAGAAGGACTTTTCGATTTAAAATCAGGACATTGATATAAAGCGTGGTTATCTTTACATAACAGGCATTTATAAGAAGGATTATTTGTACTAACAAATGATTTAGCGGATGTCGAGTGGCGAACAGGAGACTGTGCACCTTTGACACAGTTACTTGACTTTGGTTTAATTTTATTAGACCGTTTTAAAGTGTTTAAAGCGTTGCACTGATTATCTAAAAGGTATAAAGGTCCTTATATTTAGGCATCGTATCCGCGGTACTGCTATGAAGCAGCCCAAAACGAGTAACAGTTTCTTGTGGTAATTTATTAAGCAACATATGGGTTAAGATAAAATCCCAATGTTCTACAGGGTGTTGTAAGTCCCGAAGAGCGTCTAAATTTTCAGAAAATGTATCTATTAAGTTGTGTAAATCCTGTGAATTCTCAGAAGTTAACACAGGAGCTTCCTCAATAGCAGTCCAGTGCGCTTGCGATATTAATCTATTATTTTTATAACGTTTAACAAGAGCGTTATAAGCAATTTCGTAATTAGAACCTCTCAATGGTAAACATTTCACTACTTTGAGTGGAGGACCTTCCAGTGATGAGAGTAAATAACTAAATTTCTCTACTGGAGTTAATTTGGGATTTTTATGTACTATAGAATTATACATATCAAGGAATGTTGGAAATGAACTAATATCACCCTTAAATTTAATTAACTGAAGTTTAGGCAAACTAACGTGAGAAGGAGAATCGGTAACCTCAGTTTTCAGATTCTTTACAGCAAATAATTGTTCAAAAATTAACTTAATTTGAAAAAACGTTTTATCAAATGTAGACATGACCGACAAGGCATCTTCAAATTCATCTTCTTCATTGAACACAATATTAATTAATGCGGTATGTTGTTTACTAAACTCACATTTAATATCTTCCGCCGAGGAGTACATGGCTTTAAACAAATCTCGTTCATCGGCATTGGCGCTAGCATTTTCTGCCGCCTGTAATAAGTTATTAATTTTAAGTATTTCCACATGGCGTAAGGCTTTGATTCTTTTAAGTTTTTCAGCCATAATGTTTAATTACAATTTACAAAGCGTGGTTAAGTCAACGAAAGGTATTCTATTGCAAGTAACAAGTAAGTAATTATTGTATGAAAACCAAACGATGCAATTCTCAAACGCGTCAATATCAACAAATCACCGATTGTCAGTTGTTCACCGAAGAGTCAGGTTATAATTTTTTGAAATGATAACGCTTCGACTCGAAAATAAAATTTAAGTAGGGTAACACCTGCGCAGTTTAAATCTCTCCCCACTCAGGAACGATAGAACGACGACGAGTAGCTGGACGTGTAAATTATAACGGCAATATTTAAAGCAATATGGCGGCGATTTTAGAAAATTAATAATTTGAAAATATAATTATTTACTTTCCAAAATAATGAAAAATTACGTAATCGCGGTTCGAAGGACCAAAATGTTTTGTTTGCGTTAAAAATAAAAATATTAATATCAGCGAGAGAATAGCGGACTGCCCGTAATTTTCCAAAAGAATGAGTGAGTAGTAAAAGCGACTTACCAGGAAATCTTGCCGTGGGTACGTCGGAGAGGGCCCTCTGATGTCGTCTCGATCGTTCTTCGAAGCAGGGAAAAGGATTTAGCGGAAATAGAAATTGCGTAAAGCGGTGGAAAACACTGGTTTTTCACTAAGAACGGTTAGACTTATTCAAATAGTCATTAACAACTAACTGGGAATTTTTGGAAGGAGGTCGCAAAACCCAGCTCATTCTGTCCGCGCAAATAAAAGAAAAAGAGCAAAAGTAGATAAGTTTTTACTTTGAACGGACATACAGGGCGCGGATTATTTTGAAAAGTAAACTATTAATAATGCTCAATATAACAAAATACTAATTAACTTATAATTAAACTAAATAAGACAAATACGTAACAACCAAGTCTACTAACAAAATATGTATGTATTAAAATTAACAGTATAATAGTACATATTCTAATAATGAACTAATAATGTTCTAGTAAATCATAAACAATGAAACAACAAACAAAGATGTATATAGGCACTACATAATAGGAGTTTACGAAAATTAACTGGTAGTGATCTGAACATATAATTTTCTTTAGTTACAAAAAAATTAGATTACAGAGTAATCTAAAACGTCAGAGTAAGTTCCTAATATTTTTGATACTTAGTTATATTCTAATTAGTTTTAGCTTTACTACAATTATCAGTAATATTTGTTATAGTTAGGTAAGTACTTACCATTTTCCTTGATTAAACTTCAATTTAAATTTAAATATTCTCCATTTGAACACAGTGAACGAGAGGTAACTGTACACAACACCGCTACATGATCAATATGGCGTAGTGACGGATATTGGATCAGCTGAGATACTGCAGCTGCGCAGTTGTGCTGAACCAGTCACTAGTAGAGATAAAGAGCACAATTACATTACGTTGTGTGTGTGTTAAGTTTACATAAAATGGTGTACTTTTAACACACAACTGGTAAATATTACACAAATTCAGAATATTTTATTATAATACTAGTAATTTTAACACATTTTGTGTAAAACATACAAAAAGCCATATTAACACGGAATTTTTACACATCCTAAATTACACACTGAAAAATTTCGCTTACAGAGCAACTTTTTTTACAGTGTATTTATTTCATTTTGTTTTGTTATTTATTTATTTTATCTTTTTTAGATTTATTCATGAGATAACAGGTTATACGTAGGTATAAATGACTACAAAAGCTTTTTTTACTTGAAATACTTAATAAGAGAGGTCAAATAATGCATTAATAGTAAATAGTCATATTATCCTTGAATGCGTCTGACAGACGTTCGTTTTCTACGCATGCATTGAACTCTAACAGTCGGACACTTGTTACACGCCGCTAGAGACGGCGCACGAGTCAGATATTATCGCTTGCCACAGTGGCAATTTCTAAAAGCATCGCAGCATTAATATTTATGGCCGTGATATTTTAATGTTCCACGCTTTTTATCGGACACGTTAGAAAAACAGACTTATTACATTATAAATACATGGAAACATGTTTAAGATTGCACTATTAATTATTAAAATCGTCATTAAGCGCTAAGTGATGCGAAACACATATCGAGTTACAAGTTTACTGGTATAGCAGTGTGTGAGAATTGCTAAATCATACTAACGTTTAGGTAGGTACCTCTACTTAACTGAAATTCAAACAGAGTTTTGTTTACTCTTCATTAAATCAAAAAATTGTTGATAATTTAGACTAATAGTGAAATAAAATATTGTTACGGAAGCTCACCTACCTTTTAGTTTGTTAATTATGTTCCTGTTTACGTTAGAATTTATAATTGAAGCTCACCTACCTCGTTAGTTTGTTAATCACGTTTCTGTTTATCTTAGAATTTTTGTGATGGCTTTATTTTGACGTTTTCCGGAATATTCCAGGCTATATTCTGTTTGTTTCTCGACACGTTCTCGAAATTTCAGAAACTTCCAGAACTTTAAAAACCTATATAAGCAGATCATTTTCGGCGCTGGAGTCAGTTTATATTGAGCAGTCGAACGCGAATGACTGAAACGTCAAAGTAAAGCATTTGACAGTTGTGAATTTGTTAAAGCAGATTTATTGTGTAATCAAGAGTGACAATAAAGTTGTTTGTCTACGTGACGTGTTTCAACAATAACCTAATCTAGAGGTTACAATATGAAATAGTACACTGTAAAAAAATAATTACACATTTTAACACAAAAGAACACAATACTGTGTTAATCGAGGTCCACACGGAATTGTGTATATTTTTACACATTTCTCTGTATGTAGCAGTGTGTTAAAGGTTTAACACAATTCACTGTGTTAATGTAACAAATGTAATGTGTAACTTTTACACATTTCAGTGTTATTTGAATCAATAAAGGTGTAGGCTTTACACATTAACATGTTAATTTTATTGTATAATATAGGTATTGATATGGAGACTCACCTACCTTTTTAATTTGTTAATTATGTTCCTGCTTGCTTTCGAAATAATTTTTAATAAATATAATATTTGAAATAGTTTTATTTTGACATTTTCTAGAGGTTTTGCCTATCGTCGAGAATGCATTGAATATAGCCTGGAATGTTCTATGAAACATCAGAATATATTATGTATTAGAAATTATAATTTCAAAAGCAAACAGGAACATAATTAACAAGGTAGGTGAGACTCCCTATCAATATATACAATTTTCAGAATTATGGTGTAATTATAAAATAAAAAATATTTTACTTTATATGATTTTATTAAAAAAATATTCAGTGTTCATTTGAATGAACAACAGCCAAGTCTGCTTACAAAATATATATGTATTAAAATTAACAGTAGTATAGTACATATTCTAATGAAGGGCTAATAATGTTCTAGTAAATCATAAACAATGAAACAATAAACAAAGATGCATTTAGGCACTACATAATAGGAGTTAGCGAAAATTAACTGGTAGTGATCTGAACATATAATTTTCTTTCTCTAAAGTTACAAAAAAATTACAGAGTAATCTAAAACGTCAGAGAAAACTCTTAATATTTTTAATAGTTATATTCTAATTAGCTTTAGCTTTATTACAATTATTATCAGTAATATTTGTTATAGTTAGGTAAGTACTTACCATTTTCCTTGATTAAACCTCAATTTAAATTTAAATATTCTCCATTTGAACACAGTAAACGAGAGGTAACTGTATACAACACCGCTACATGACCAATATGGCGTAGTGACGTGTGTTGGTTCAGCTGATACACTGCAGCTGCGCAGTTGTGGTCAACCAGTCAGTAGTAGAGATATAGAACACAATTAAGTTGTGTGCGTGTTAAGTTTACACAAAATGGTGTACTTTTAACACACAACTGGTAAATATTACACAAATTCAGTATATTTTATTATAATACTAGTAATTTTAACACATTTTATGTAAAACGTACAAAAAAGCCATAGTGTGTAAAACTATTAACACGGAATTTTTACACATCCTAAATTACACACTGGAAAATCTCGCTTACACAGCAACTTTTTTACAGTGTAGTATTGTACCAATAAACAAGTTTAAATTCAGATGCACATTTTGTTTGAGTGCAAGTATACCTTTTAAACATATTTTTAAGAGATAATATCACGGATTACTTCAATTCATTTCAGAATATAAAAATAATCAGTAGTCTGAAAGAAAATTATGTATAGGTATGCACAATCTGCTTAAAAGAAATGCAGGTGCAAAATTAACCATTTATTTTAACACGCAGTTTCTCTACATTAAATTGCATTTATATGTATATTAGCAATTATAATTTAATCCATTACGGTTTAGATGTAAAGAATGCTTGGCTAACTGATTTCTACTTAACAATATATGTTTTTCGGGCAGTTTATCGAAGGTGACGATCTTATCTGATTTGAGACACGTGCCCTTTAGAATAAATCTACTGAACTCGATTTTAAATCATTTTTAAAGCTGTATACATAAAATTTACATTTTCATTAAATTAGGGTTTGCTTTATGATACCAGCCGTATTATCACCATTATTTATAAATTATAAAAGAATCACGCATAAAAACTTACTTTTTTTAAGGATTGCTAGTCAATTTAAAGTTTGTAGTCACTCACTGACATAGAGGGTATTTCAAAACAGGTGACGGAAAATGAAGGGGTATTGTCCCATTCTAAGAAAAACATTCTTATTCATATTAACGTCGCCGAAAAAACAACATTTTATTTTGAAACCCGATATCTTGAAAATGGTACGTTTGCGGACCCATGTTAATAAGAACTATTTTTCTTAGAATGTGCTAAATAATCTCATTTTTCATTTTCTGACACATGTTTTGAAACACCCTGTAAATTCTAAACAGTCTAGTTTCGAGATACCACTCTAATTCTGGTATTTGGTGTGATACTAACTTTTAATGCATATATAACGTCAGATATGAACTTCGAAGCTTGTATATGAAAATTTGTGTTTTTGGTTTTATTAAGATTGATTCCATTTTTGTTTCTTGATATTTTTCCATTTTCTGTGTTATTAATATTTCTCATTAATTCTCAAAAACAATTTATTAGGACGTAAAGTTCTGCATATTTTTTATTGATACCTAAGTCGAATTGCATGTGGATAAGATATTTCACTTATACCGTGGCATTTATCTAAATAAATTCATTGCCGTAAGGTGAACATTATGGAAGAATTTTGTCTACGAGATTTGAAGTTTTGTGTTGTGCAACTGTTATTTTTAATTATTAAATAAACATTTGGACAAATACAGGTAAGTATCTAAATATTTAAAACAGTAAAAAAGTTCATATTTGAGGTTATATTGGCATTGACAACTTTTCTCTAAAACATTTTTAATTTATTCTTAAATAGTGGCACTATTGAAACAATTTTACATTTTTTCTCTGTTTTTAACACCCTGCATTTTTCAACGCCATTTTTGCAGTGGCTATGTACATTTCAACAGTGGCGGCTCGTGGTAGCTGCAAGAAGTGAGGTCCAAATAATACCTAAATAGGAATAAATTTATACGTCACCCCGAGGTAATACCTATTCCTTGACGAGTTGACAATTTTTTACTATGGAGGTATTCGCCAATAGCCCTACTATAACCATAAATTAAAAAACTAAATAACATCAGAACTTCGATTTTTATGTACAATATAAATAAAACAAAAAAATATGTTTCAGCATCTATTAATTTAAAAAATTGTTCCTATGTTTCTATAAAATATGAAAAAATATTTAAAAAATCAATTTTCAACTACTTACCTATCTATTTACATACAAAACAAAGCCACTTTTACCAACAATTTTTTAATACTGTCACGGAATTTGCTCCACTCACTCCCAAACCGACGACTGTGGCACCGCGAATTGCCTGAGATTGCCCCGATCGCCCCTACGCGATTCTGGTAAACAAACAACATGCCGCTGATCGAGATCGGCCTGGAAAAATCGGGAATCGACGAGAAGCGTTCCAGTCGTACGAGAAAAGGGATCTAGAGATACTGGAATATACCTGGAACATTCGTTGGGTCTATAAAAGAAGAATAAACGGCCGAGTTAGTTAGTCTTGTATAAGTCTTGTATTACAGTCTGAATTAAAGTGTTTAGTTGGAGATATCAAAGTGATTTAGACAGCGATTAATTAAATAAGTGTTTAGTTGACCTGTAATTAGTAGTGTTCAGTAGTTAATAAAGAAGTAATTAATTAACGGATTGTTTTTCTGGAAGTGAAGAAAAGACGGGTTGGGAAATCCGTGACAATTTGGTGTCAGAAGTGGGATTTAATTGGAAGTTTTAAAGAGCTTTCTGGAACCCTGTCCACAAAGTGAGTGGAGTTAACTGGAAGTTTGAGGAGCTTTCTGGAACCCTGTGCGTGAGTGGGTTTAAGTGGAAGTTGGAAGAACTTTCTGGAACCCTGTACGTGGGTGGAATAAAGACCCAAGTGTGATATATCACCGTACTCGTCTTGTCGAAAGGAAGTGAACGGTGGTATTCGCGAAGGACAATCTCGAACATTCTAGAACTTTGTACGGGAGTGAGACAAAGACCCAAGTGTGGCATATCACCGCACTCGTCGTGACTCAAGGAAGTGAACGGTGGTATTTGCGAAGGACATTCTCGAACATTCTAGAACTTTGTACGGGAGTGAGACAAAGACCCAAGTGTGGCATATCACCGCACTCGTTGTGACTCAAGGAAGTGAACGGTGGTATTTGCGAAGGACATTCTCGAACATTCTAGAACTTTGTACGGGAGTGAGACAAAGACCCAAGTGTGGCATATCACCGCACTCGTTGTGACTCAAGGAAGTGAACGGTGGTATTTGCGAAGGACATTCTCGAACATTCTAGAACTTTGTACGGGAGTGAGACAAAGACCCAAGTGTGGCATATCACCGCACTCGTCGTGACTCAAGGAAGTGAACGGTGGTATTTGCGAAGGACATTCTCGAACATTCTAGAACTTTGTACGGGAGTGAGACAAAGACCCAAGTGTGACATATCGCCGCACTCGTCGTGACTCAAGGAAGTGAACGGTGATATTTCCGAAAGACATTCTCGAATATTCTAGAACTTTCTACCGAAGTGAGACAAATACCCAAGTGTGGCATATCACTGCACTCGTTTCATTGTAAGGAAGTCAACGGTGACATTTACAAACATATTCCTGGTCATTCTAGAACATTTCAAATAAAGTGGATGCCTGTAACTAGAAGTCAAGTCAACATGGATGCACAACTGGCGAAACTGTTAGAAATGATGCAAACGATGCAAAATAAAATGGAAGACCAGGCGAAGACGATGCAAGAACAGGGACGGACGTTGCAAGAGAAATTAGAAGAACAGGGACATAAAATGGAAGACCAAGCGAAGACAATGCAACAGGAAATGAGAGACCAGACGAAGACGATGCAAGAGAAATTGGAAGATAAGTCCCAGACAATACAAGAAAAATTTTAAGAACAAGGGCATAAAATGAAAGATCAGATAATATCAATACAACAGGAAATGAGAGCTCAGACGAAAGAAATGCAGACAAAGTTAGAAAAATTGGAGAATACACTAGAAGAAAAACTAGAGGAGCAGTCACATAAAGTGGAAAAACAAGTAGAAGAGAAACTGGTAGAACAAAGAAATCAACGAAGAACTGTTAGCACAAAAACAGGAAATACACGAAGAAATAAACCAGGTCAGAGAAGAGCTTCGACATAAATTAGACAAGATAACAAAGGAGGGCGTAATCAAATCAGAAGGACCGGTTATCCGAACTCAGAAGACAAGACCCCCTGAATTCGACGGCAAGGTTTCCTGGAATGTATATCTGCGTCAGTTTGAAGCAGCAGCATCAGCAAATGAATGGTCGGATTATGAAAGCTACTGCTCTGATAGTTGCTTTACGAGGGAAGCTCTTGACGTCTTACAAGGAGTTCCTGCTGGGCAGCAGAATAACTACGACATTCTAAAACAGCATATGGAAATGAGATATGGGGATAAGCACCTGCAGCAAGTGTACCAGGCACAATTGAAAAATCGTCACCAGCAAAGTGGAAGAATTTACAACATTTTGAGACCGACGTTGCCCGACTGGTTCGATTGGCATATCCAACAGCCCCGTCGAATTTGTAGATCAGCTCTCCATCAAGTCTTTATCGACGGCCTAAGAGATTGTGAAACCCAGCAGGCACTACGACTCGCCAGACCCAAAACATTGAACGACGCTCTTTCGCATGCACTGGAATTCGAGGCAGCAAAGATGGCATCCGGTAGACATGTTAAAGTTCGGGCCATCAGTGATAACAGCGATAGTATGGCAAATGGAGACCTAATAAAGACATTAAAGGAGATTATTGATAAATTCAGTTCATCTACTGGGCCAAAGAAAGAACAATCTGATAGTCGAATGGATCGCCTTCTTAAATGCTGGAACTGTGGACAGACAGGACATCTAAAGAGACAGTGTAGGGCCCCAGTCGCGGATCAGCAAAAGCGCGACTCCCAAGCGGCACCTGCACAGGAAAACTAGGGTCAGCCGGCTTGACGGGGCAAAGGCCGGCTGCGTCCTCGTACCATGCCCCACAAGAAGAAGTTACGTTATCACGTCTTCAGGACTCTGACTCCTTGCTAGTACAAGGCATTATTTTTGGTCGTATGTTCCTTATGGTAATCGACACTGGAGCGGCAAGAACTATTGTACGACCGGATATTATTGGTGATTGGCGTATTAAGAGCCCTGCCAAGCGTTATGTCCTTACAACAGCCAATGGACAACAACTGCCAGTCAAGGGGAATGCGAGCTTGACATAGAATTAGGAGAAGTCAAATTCAAACAAAGAGCCCTGGTAGCAGATATATCGGACAATGTCATACTTGGACTAGACTTACTACGAGCAAAGGGGGTGAACTTAGATTTGAATGCTGGTACGATACGGATAATGGGTGAGGAAGAAGTGCTAACGACCACCACTGAGAATAACGCTGTACGGAGAATCGATGTTAAATAAGATGAGGTACTACCTGGTCAGACCGAAACATTGGTTGCCTACTGTAATGGATGGGGAAATGTCTTGCAGTGTTGGAGTGGTGGAACCCAGTAATCCGGATCTGTTCAATAAATCTATAGTCACCGGCCGCACCCTGATTATACCAGAGAAAACGACAATAGTACGGGTAGTTAACCTGAAAACCTTTCCACAGAAAATTACAAAGGAACTGAAGTAGGAGTCTGTGAACCTGTTACCATGGTCAGAACACTCAAAGAAAACAACGAAATGGAGAAGAAACTAAACAAGACCAGTCTACCGGAATGTCTAAGGGACATCGTGGATAGGGCCAAGGAAAGATTAACAGAGATGGAGGTGGAACAACTGGAAGAGCTGCTAAGTGAAAATGAAGATGTGTTTGCTCTTAAACCAGGCGATTTTGGGAGAACCAATGTTGTGAAGCATCGAATCGAGACTGGTTCATCATCTCCTATAAAGCAGCCACCACGAGGACTTCCACTAGCCAAGCGAGAAGAAGTTAACAAGATGTTAATCGAGATGCAAAATCAAGGCACCATAGAGCCATCTCAGAGTCCTTGGGCTTCTCCTGTAGTTCTGGTCAAGAAGAAAGACGGCTCCACCCGATTTTGTGTGGACTACAGAAAATTAAATAACGTCACCAAGAAAGACAGTTACCCATTACCGAGGATTGACGATACTCTGGACACCTTGGCTGGTGCGCAATGGTTTTCCACTTTGGATTTAAAGAGTGGATATTGGCAAGTCGAGGTCAGCCCAGAAGACAAGGAAAAGACAGCATTCACTACCGGAAATGGATTGTGGCAGTTCAATGTAATGCCATTTGGTCTATGTAATGCCCCTGCCACTTTTGAACGACTGATGGAAACTGTACTTCATGGCCTGCATTGGGAGACCTGCTTGATTTACTTGGACGACGTGGTGGTGCTGGGACGCTCTTTCCAGGAGCACCTAAAGAACGTGTCCGAAGTGTTCAAGAAGTTGAAAGCAGCAAACCTGAAGTTGAACCCGAAGAAGTGCAGTCTGTTCCAAAAGGAGGTTAGATACTTAGGCCACATTATTACTCCAAACGGTGTGAAAACAAACCCGGAGAAGACAGAGTGCATAAAGAACTGGCCGGTTCCTAAAGACAAACATCAAGTTCGAAGTTTTCTTGGCCTATGCACATACTATCGACGATTCGTCCAAGGATTCTCGGACATTGCCAAGCCTCTTCATAAACTCACAGAAGACAACATCCCGTTCGAATGGACGACGAAATGCCAGCAAGCCTTTGAGACGCTGAAAGAGGCCCTCTGCACTACCCCGATTTTGACATACCCAATACCTGGACAACCATTTATAGTGGACACGGACGCAAGCAACATTGGAATTGGCGGAGTTCTTTCCCAAATACAAGATGGCCAAGAGCGAGTAGTGGGCTACTTCAGCAAAGTCCTATCAAAAGCCGAAAAGAACTACTGTGTGACTCGGAAAGAATTGCTTGCCATCGTCAAGAGTCTAGAACACTTTCACAAATACTTGTATGGCCAAGAATTCCTCCTCAGAACGGATCACGCTTCCCTTAAATGGCTGCTCCAGTTTAAGAACCCTGAAGGACAGATGGCTAGGTGGCTGGAACGGCTGCAAGAATATCACTTTGTTGTTGAACATCGAGCCGGCAGGAAACATGGAAATGCAGATGCCCTTTCTAGGAGACCCTGTCCTGTCAACTGCAAGCACTGTAGTAGTCTTGAAAGGAAAGAGGACATCTCATCAGTTCCTTGCAAGGTGGTAGCAGCCCAACCTGAAGACAGATGGAGTTCAGCGGCGATTCGGGAAGACCAGCAAGCTGACTGTGACATCAAGCCGTTATTAGACTGGAAAGAAGCCAACAACCGACCCTCATGGGCTGAAGTCAGTAGTAAAAGCCCAACATTAAAGAGCTATTGGGCTCAATGGAATTCCTTGGTGTTGGAAGACGGTGTCCTAAAAAGAGCATGGGAGAACAATGACGGAACGGAGGTCAAGAAACAAGTACTACTCCCGAGGTCCCGGGTCAAGGAAGTGCTGCAGGAAGTACATGGAGGTACTGGTGGGGGACACTTCGGTATCAATAGGACTCTACAGAAGATTAGGGAGCGTTTCTTCTGGTTGAGTTATAGGACGGATATAGAAGATTGGTGCCGAAAATGTGACATATGTGCAGCCAGCAAGGGACCGAAGACCCGTTCCAGAGGCAAAATGCGCCAGTACATCGTAGGAGCACCGTTCGAGAGAATTGCCATTGATATCGCTGGCCCATTTCCGAAAACTCAAAATGGAAACCGATATCTGTTAGTCGCCATGGACTACTTTAGTAAATGGCCGGAAGTATACCCTCTTCCCAATCAAGAGACCACGACCGTAGCAGAAGCCCTAGTCAGCAACCTGTTCTGCAGATTTGGTGTGCCCATGGAACTGCATTCAGATCAGGGCAGAAATTTCGAATCAGGTGTGGTCTGCGAGTTTATGGGAATCCGGAAAACCAGGACCACCCCACTGCATCCCCAGTCAGATAGTATGGTGGAACGCTTCAACGCCACGCTAGAAACCAATCTGAGGATGTTTGTGAACGAAAACCAGACAGACTGGGACAAGCTCATTCCACTCTTCCTGTTAGCTTACCGCTCAGCTGTCCATGAAACTACTGGGAAGACTCCCGCAAGGATCATCTTTGGAAGAGAGCTTCGCCTTCCAGCAGATTTGGTATTTGGTCGTCCTGCGGAACAGCCCACAGAGCCAGACACTTACACCCATGACCTAGAACGAAGACTAGCAGCCGTACACGATCAAGTCAGATCTCGAATGCGACTAGAGAGCGATCGCATGAAGACTCGATACGACGTCCGGGCCAATACAGTCGGATTCCAACAAGGTGACCTGGTGTGACTGTACAACCCCGCGCGGAAGAAAGGAAAATCGCCTAAACTACAAAACCGTTGGGAGGGCCCCTACACCGTCATTAAAAGAATAAACGATGTCGTATACCGGATACAGAGGACTCCCAGGAGTAAGATGAAGGTCGTCCATCTGGAGCGTCTGTCCCCGTATAGAGGTGTATCCGATCGGGACGATCGGTCTTAAGGAGGGGGCAGTGTCACGGAATTTGCCCCACTCACTCCCAAACCGACGACTGTGGCACCGCGAATTGCCTGAGATTGCCCCGATCGCCCCTACGCGATTCTGGTAAACAAACAACATGCCGCTGATCGAGATCGGCCTGGAAAAATCGGGAATCGACGAGAAGCGTTCCAGTCGTACGAGAAAAGGGATCTAGAGATACTGGAATATACCTGGAACATTCGTTGGGTCTATAAAAGAAGAATAAACGGCCGAGGTAGTTAGTCTTGTATAAGTCTTGTATTACAGTCTGAATTAAAGTGTTTAGTTGGATATATCAAAGTGATTTAGACAGCGATTAATTAAATAAGTGTTTAGTTGACCTGTAATTAGTAGTGTTCAGTAGTTAATAAAGAAGTAATTAATTAACGGATTGTTTTTCTGGAAGTGAAGAAAAGACGGGTTGGGAAATCCGTGACAATACTTTCACTTCTTATAAAACAAGTCTATTCGTCGGTCTTTTAAATTCGCAAATTTATTTATAATGTCTTCATAAAATTGGGAATCGGCGTTAAGATTTTGCAACAGTTGTTTTCCTATAGCCATCATCGATAAATTGTTTAAGCGCTGTCATCGTATTTCTTAAGTAAGTCTTAATGCGCTTAAGGCACGAAAGTTTCGTTCTTCTGAAGCACTTGTTGCAGGAATTGTTAAAACTTACCAAAATATGTTTCCGAAAATATCATTTTAAATTTCTTGTATAATATTTTTACTGTTTTCTGAACTTCTAAATTATAAAATTGTTCGTTTCTACAAAATATAAAGTTCGTTTTTCAACTTATCTGTCAAACGATTTTTCAGGAAATTTATTTGCATATTCGGGATATTTTAAAGCGTTGGCCGACTATTCAAAATTTGTTGTTTCTCTATTTCATTACGTATTGAAAAAGGCGGTTCAAATAGAGATAAAACAATATCGTGAGAGGGATTCATTATTATAAATAATTATCGACGAGCCTATCGATAATATAAAATATTTAAATTAAGTTCATATTCTGTTAGTTGTCTTTTATTTGTATAAATTAATCCTACCTACCTTGTCCCTAAAAATTTACCATCGCGCTTACCAACTGATCTTCAGAATATTTAAGAAGTTAAATTCAACTAATCAACCACTAAGACTAACCACTGGAAATTCAAAAGACGTATATAAAAGTATTAACACTTGAACAATCGATTAATCGCGACACACACGTAAATAATCTACAGTTCACAAGTTTCCTACCGTCACTAGCCACTATCACATCAACATTTGCCATTGAACTAAAAACTTGAGGCGCCAGAAATCTGGCCTCAGTCTCGAGCGGACATGGAGCGAAAAACATCGATTTTAGCCGTCTCGCATGGTGGGGGAAACCATAACGTATAGGCATATGCGATGCAATTTGAAGCTCGGAAAATTGGGCCTCACTGTGGTGGGATTGGTGGGTGACCCGGACTCCCCACGCGGGTAGAAACAGAAACGGCGGGATATTGAAATGTAAACCAGAGGTACGTTATAACATACGAGGGCTAAAATTGAAGCAATTATTTTATTTCGTTACATTGATTTCTGATAAATGTAGTAGGTAATTGTATTGGAAATTATGGGGTATTAAAATATACAGTAAAAGCCAAATTTTACAGTGAGGCCCGGCCTCAGTTGCTTCATACGACGAGCCGCCACTGCATTTCAAGATAAACAAAAATGTGAAATAAAAAAATCACAGGTATAGTTAGGTTATAGAACACAACTGTCTGTTCTACACTGAATGATTATGAAAAGATATACCCCATGATAAAACGAAACACAAAAAAAACTCAATACCTCATATATAGTATATATACTTGATGCGACGCAGAAATATCTACAAGTGATGGAAATGCTGCTAACCTCAATGCGAATACCCATGTTCGCTGTGAAGAAACGCGACCGGGTTACAGGGTCCCGTCCACACTGTCGTTTTGAAGCCAAGCGACGAGGTACTGTTACAAGTGAGTACACGGCTTAATGTTACTAGATGTAATAAATTAATTAGATAATTAAAAGTAAGCAGTTAGTTATTCTTATTTGTTACTTATTACTTTCAAATTTTTACTGAGGCACTGCCTCACCTGGCAGCCACGGGTTTTGTGGAAATGAAAAAGAATATTTATTTAAAGAAATTTTATGAATATATTTAACGTAAGTTGACGAAACTTAATTAGCTAATTAAAAATATAGATTTATTTAATTGGTTTACAAATACAGCAACCAGTGGCAGAAATTGTCATTAATTTCGAGAATTTTAATACAGCAGAACATTGTAGACATCGGTCGTTATTATCAGTTTTTCTATATTTTTAAATAAATTGATCACATATATAAAATAAAATTAAAATAACTAAAATTGTTCGTTCATGTAATATTCATTTTTCTTTTTTAAAACACAATTAATGACTCCTTATTAAACTAATAGTAGTAGTAGTACTACTACTAAAATGTTGTAAATAGTGTTACATTAATTAGGTAATTATCTACCTGTACCAAAAAGATGCGGTGTATAAAAAATGGCTATATTTACTTCTATTAGAGACATATATCTTAATGAAGGAATTGCTACTTGAAGATCATTAGAATCATTTTACTTACCGTTAAATCATTTTAACTATCCTTGATATAGATAGCAGCTATTCTCATTTGTGTTTTTGCTCATTAGTTTAAATTATCTACTTGTTCTACGGCACTCGCAGATAAGATGCTATCGGGACAAGGCACACTAAATGAAGACATTTTATATTTTTATCATTAATTTATTACATCTGCGTCTATGGTTGATTATTGATATTAATGCATTGTCACTGGAATACTGAATGATATAAGAAAAAATTTTAAGCGCAGTCATAAGTCATTCAGTCTACAACTATACTCCATCTAAAAACTATGAATTGACAGTTGAATGATCGGGTAAACCCGTAATTAGTGGTGTCACATCTGGCTCGAAAATTTCTTAATAATTAGAAACTGTGTACATTTTATCGTCTATTTCATGTTTACCTAAGAAGTTTAATATTGCCAAATCAAAGTTAAGTTCACTTTTTATTGTTTTGTTGTTTTACTAGATAACATTAAAATTTACTAATATAGATTAGTTTACTGTTAAAGGGAAAGTGGCAACGCATGGTGATGATACATTGTTATCATTATTTTACAAATGCGTATGTATAAGTCTCACACGTGGGCTCAGCAAAGTACATCCTGATATTGCATAACATTAACGCCGGTATAGGATTTTCGCGCTGTTTCTATTATTTTATAACCGATTTAAATAAGTGAGTTTAACGGTTTAATATACAGGCTGTATCACATAAGAGGGCCACTCCCATGTATCTCGCTTAATATGCGAGACACGTCAAAAACCTTTACCTAATTGTTTTTTGTTGCATTTTTGGAGGCCTTTATGCTCGTAAAAACAAATTTGAGATCCATGGCCAACTTTATGAGTAATAACAAAACAACCTGTAAAGTGCCCAAACTTTAAGGCTTGGTAACTATTTTATTTTAAGAGATAGAAAAAACTTATTGGTAATAAATTTTTATTGCAAAATTAATACCTTCCACCTGATATAAACAGATATTTGAAATATCGTATGTGGTTGGCTGCGCCCTCTAGGCGGATAATTTTTTTTTTATTGAAGCAGGCTATGACCACAAAAAAATGCCTGTTGTTTCGTCTTTCATGCAATTTACTACATGTTGCCCTTTTCTTTCGTATTTACTACATTTTTTTAAATTTTAGTTAAAGAAAATGTAGGTACCTATCTAAATATTTTCGTGTTGCTCAAGATAATGTAGAACCTGTTTTAAAGACGCTAATTGAAAAAAAAAAAATAATAAACAATGTACTTTTTTATGCAAAATACAGATTTTCTTATAATATTATTTTATTACATTGTCTGTGGTAAAATAATTTTAAAGACCCAATTGCTTCTAATGTGAAAACCAATAAAATAATATTATAAGAAAATCTGTATTTTGCATAAAAAAGTACATTCTGTTTATTATTTTTTTGCAATTGGCGTCTTTAAAACAGGTTCTACATTATCTTAAGCAACACGAAAATATTTAGGTACCTACCTACATTTTTTTTTAACTAAAATTGAAAAAAATGTAATAAATACAAAAGATAAGGGCAACATGTAGTATATATATTGCATGAAAAACGAAACAACAGGCAATTTTTTGTGATCATAGCATAGCCTGCTTCAATAAAAAAAATTGTATCCGCCTAGAGGCTGCAGCGAACCACATACAATATTTCAAAAATCTGTTTATATCAGGTGGAAGGTATCAATTTTGCAATAAAAATTTATTACCAATAAGTTTTTTCTATCTCTTAAAATAAAAAAGTTAAACAGTTTTAAAGTTTGGGCACTTTACAGGTTTTTTTTGTTATTACTCATAAAGCTGATTACTCGAAAACAAATGACATTTAAAACTCACATTTTACGCTAAAATATGTATTTTTTAAATTAAAAATTGACCTGTTCGAGGATTTTTCCCAAAAAATAATTGTTTCGTTTTTATTGAATTTATTCCATACTTTTGGCGCATACTGTATACTTACAAAGTCTTACAATATTTGTGATAATTAATTGTTTTAAGTTAACCGTGCTTTTATACAATTATTGAAGTGTAGAAGAAAAACAAATATTTCTATACTTTTTTTTATTAGGAATGAATGAAATAATTAAATTATTAAACCAATAAAATCTAAAGTGGGCTCGTTATCTTACCTAGAACTTCATCAACATAGGTTTTTCTACTTTGTAAAAGCATACCATCCGTCTTACTTCAACTTTATACCCAACCGCCGAGGATCTAGAGAGTGACTCATCGCTAGCCTGTAGACTAGCGCAACGGGAGAAGCGTGAGAGGAACAACATTTCATGTGTACTAAATTTGAAACAGATCAGATATATAAAAAAGACAAAAATTATTGTTTTACATAACATCCATTATTTTTAGTTGAAACAGTTTTTACCAATTTCGAGGCGTTAGATAATAAAAATGATAAAGTTAATACAAAGTTTTTATCTTGTATCATCAATTACTCAAGGACGAAAATAATAGATAGTGACTAATTCACAGCACAGAGATGAGTTCCGAAGGTGGAGTTTGCATGACATAAGCGTGCTACTTGAAAAGGGTTCAAAGCATACAAAATGATCAAAAATAAGATGATGTAGAGTGAACCTGGTACATTAACAGTTTACTTTAAATGTCCCCTCCCTGTGCCTTCCTCACCACAAATTAGAATGCCGCTCTTTTGGACGGAGGGATGGATGATGGTGGATTTTTGCACGAATTTTGCAATTTCTGTTTTAATGATTTATGGCAGGAAAATATCAACGTTTGACAAGTTTTGCAAAACAGTAAAGCAATACAAATATTTTTGCTACTTTTATTATTATGTGGTGTTAATCAGTTTGTTTTTAAATTCTAATCATCTATCATGAATATGATAGAAAATGTTATAGTTGACAAAATTCGTTACACGTATCTCCATCCAAAAGGACAAAAAGCTTCCGAATGCATTGCACTATATATACGCACTATTCACTATTGGTTATTAAATCTATTACTATAACGGTCACACACATTAACACTTATTATATCACATCGTACAGCCGTCCGTATGACATTCATGGATCCACATTTAGTCAAAATTTAATATATTCTTCGATCAGATTCCGACCTTTTAATATTTATTTTAAATAGTTTCTCTGCTATATCACTATTTCGTCTTTTTCTATGAGTATACTCTTTTCAATTTCATTTATACGGAAATTCACATACTATAATCCGTATGTCACGCATAATTCGCAAAAGCACCCTTCTATACAGGGTGGCCCACTTTCGAAAGCGGAAACTTTAGAGGCAGGCAGAGAACCACAAAATAATATCAGGGTGTCAAAATTGTTATCAAAAGTTCCCAATTTATTAATATTTTTAAAACTACTTTAGATACTTAAATGAAATTTGGAACCTTTGAATAGGTAATCTAGATACATATTTTTACGTATTATTTTTCTTCCACCAGTAGCGTGCGTGCGGACAGATCTTCGGGAAATTTTAATGAAAAAAATGGTACGCCAATGTTTTTTTTAAAAACAAAAACTATTTCTAGAACAATTTACAACAGAAAAAGGCTCCTTACTTTTTTTTGTTTAACACACCGTTTGCCAATAAAAAATTAAATTACCTAATGATTTCTGAAAACCAATTAAGTAAACAACAACGAAAATGAGAAATTTAATTAGTGGCTTTCAATAACAATAACAAAAAGAAAGAAAATTAATGGTAAAATCACAAAAATTGCTTGAAATGTACTCCACCCACCCCCATCATTGCAGGCTTGCTGAATTGTTAAAATTAATTTTTCCCTTGTTAATACGGGATTAGCATAAACTTCATCTTTAATAGTGCCTCAAACGTAAAAGTCTAGCGGATTAAGATCCGGTGACCTGGGTGGCCAGGCCACTGGTCCAATACCATTAACCACGTCATTAATCGGTCAGTGGTCGCGCGGTTTAAGGCGTTAGTACTTGAATCGAGGTGACTAGACGGAGTTGGTTCGAGCCCAGCTGCCGGTAGACCGTATATAAGCTATATTTGTGGAGAGGATTGGCACCCTCTCTGCGGGTATGGTAGGGTGGAAGAATGTTGGTTTGGGTCAATGTGAGAGATTGATACCGGTTGATATTTGACTACCCCCCTAATTAATGAGGTTTTCCAGGTTTCCCTCATTCCTGCACTGAATAGTGGTTAGGGCCTACCAACGTAAGTCGTTCCTGGGCGCAAATGCGGCCTGCTTAATAATAATATGCCGCCCCCTCTCCCGCACAAGTCTCCGACTTCTGGGCTAATCCCTGTGATTAGAATGAGGGGTAGAGATATTATTATATTATTATTATTCATGTCATTCCTCCCTAGCCGGCCAATCCATCGTTGAGAATAATTGGTATTGAGCCATTCTCTTACAGCTATTCCAAAATGCGGGGGAGCTCCATCCAGTTGTATCCAACTCTCATACCTTAAATTAATGGGTAAATCCTCTAGGTAGTCCTGCAGATTATTGTTAAGAAACTCCATAAACAGTTCCGAGTTCAACCTTGGGGGTAGGAAATGTGGACCAACAACATTACCATCAATAACACCCAACCAAATACAACCAAATATTTACGGAAAATTCATTTTGAAATGATCTTGGCCGAATTCCTCGAGGATTCTGATGTGCCGAAATATGGATATTATGGTAATTTGTTACCCCACGTCTGGTAAAAGAGGACTCGTCTGTCCAAAAAATCTTATGTAAAAAGTCAGGATTTTCTTCCGTCAAGTTTAAAAGCCACTGGCAAAATCTTATTCTTTTTTCAACATCACCAGGATGCAAATCCTGAACAGGCTGTAGGTGATATGTATGTCTGTGGTCATCGTGTAGTGTTCGTATTATTTTAGACTTAGGAATGTGAAGGTGCTGAGCTACCCTCCGAGAGCTCAGCCTCGGATTGTTATCAAAAGTACATACGAGTAGTATACGATTATTCTGAATATTATATCGACAGTTTCTGTTCCGTTCGCTATTACACGCAGACCAAAAGTTACGAAAATTCTGATTTGTTCTGATGAAAACGCGAGTATTTGGAACTCTTCTATTTGGATGGCGTCTATAATATTCACGCACTGCCGCTTCTGCATTTCCATCATAAAATCCGTAGCAAAAATTAATATCTGCATATTCGTTGTTAGAAAAAAGCATTTTTCAGATTAATACTTACACAACACTCTAACAGTGTTAACAATAACTCGAAATTAAATTACCTGACACAATTCAATTAACTATCATTATAAAATGCAAAAACACTGACAGTAGTACTTGTGTCTGTTTCAAGGCTTCCTACGACAGATTAAAATTTGTTTAAATTCCAGTTGCTTAAATTTTAATATTTTACTGGCAAACGGTGTGTCAAACGAAAAAAGTAAGGAGCCTATTTCTGTTGTAAATTGAACAAGAATTCTAGAAATAGTTTTTGTTTCTAAAAAAAACATTGGCGTACCATTTTTATTTCAATAAAATTTCCCGAAGATCTGTCCGTACGCACGCCACTGCTGGAAGAAAAATAATATTTTTTACGTAAAAATATGTATCTAGATTATCTATTCAAAGGTTTCAAATTTCATTTAAATATCTAAAGTAGTTTTAAAAATATTAATAAATTTGGAACTTTTGATAAAAACTTTGACACACTGTATCTTTGTAACGAAGCATTTTTCGAATATAGTTTGTAATACAAACTGATATTATGTTGTGGTTCTCTGTCTGCCTATAAAGTCTCCGGTTTCGATCGTCGACCACCCTGTATATTCTAGGCAAAGTTTCATCTTGTAAGATATAGCAACCCATTTTTTTTACGGAAAGCTAATTTTTAAAATACCATCTTTCTTCCACAAGTTTCCACTATTTTCTGTTTCGAGGTTGTACTTCTTTGCCACTCTGTATTTCATTATACATATATGCTACTCACGTACAGGGTGTCCAGCGTAACGCTCTCACTCGATTTGTGGCTTTAATGTCATAGTTACAAAAAAATGTCAAATACAAAAATTGTGTCATTTTTATAGATGATTCGACGTACCTGAGAAAAAAACAATAGAACATCGAATTAAAACAATTATTTACCGAAGTCCAATTTTTTTTAAATGCAACACCCTATGTATTTTTTTAAATTCTGAAAAAGCATACAATTCTGTTTACATCCCTATGATATACTGATATATTTGTCCCAGTAGTAACTGAGATATATTGGAAAATGTCGAATATATCTGATATATCAATACATTTTCTTTTATATCTCAGTAACCACTGGAACAAATATTTAAGTATATGATATGGATGTAATCAGAATTGTATGCTTTTTCAGAATTTATAAAAATACATAAGGTGTTGCATTTAAAAAAATTTAACTTCGGTAAATATTTTTTTTAATTCGATGTTCTATTGTTTTTTTTCTAAGGCACGTCGAATCATCTATAAAAATGACACAATTTTTGTATTTGACATTTTTTTTGTAACTATGATATGAGAGCCACAAATCGAGTGAGAGCGTTACGCTGAACACCCTGTACATTCTTGTTAATGACCTACATATTTCAACATCACTTACACAAGGCTTGTACTCATATTTTGACCTCACGCTCTAAACCCTTCATACCTACATGTCATTATCCGATATTTCTCACTTGTTAAATTAGGGTGTTTACGGTTTTGAGAATACGCTGTAGAGCTTGAATTATTCTCCAGTCTTAAGAAAACAAAATCAGTAGTAAATTAATTACATTCATAATTAAATTAGCGGAAAGATATACAGGTGAGTTTAACGTTTCGATTTGACGCATGCGTATCTGCTGCAACAGAAGCTATGTAATCGGGTATGCTCTCAGAGATATGCGGCACACGATATTATGGGAAAATTATACGGGCTGCATGTATGTTTCTTTGTGTTGACTACTATAAATTGTGAGCGGACTTATAAGACGAGTCACTTTCTAGATTTTCGGCGGTTTGAAACCTCTTGCCTATGTAAAATGTTTAATAGTTTAGCCGCTATGGCTATATTATTAAACGCTAAAGTTTAGCGTTGGCGTGAATAGAAGAATTTTGCCGCTGCTGCACACTTGACGCGTCGTTGTTGCTGCCGCGATGTTGTTGCCTTTGCCGCGTTGGTTTGAGAGGTCATTAAGGAGGTGAATCACTTATTTCGTTTTAGTTGTGGCTTAAATAAAAAAGTAAAAAATAATCCAAGTACTAAAGACACTGATGCATAATTATTATTGTACCTATTTATTGTAAGTATTCTACAAGTACATAAATAATACCTGCGGTGATATGTAATTTTAATTAAAAAAAATGTCTGACCGAATATTAAACGAAATATACGGGGACGGATGCTCGCTCATTATCATAATTTGTCACGGGATTACAAACACAATTTTCAAAAGACTTATTTCGTTATGCCTTTTACAGCAAGTGAATACGCATCCATTCATTAAGCCCGTTATTAATTAATTTGGGTGCCATCAGTTATTAATTCCTATATGTTTTAATGCCGTAACTTACTCGAACTCGGGTGGTCCCGAAATATCTCTCGTGAATCGCCTGGCCGGTGATCTCGAATTCTTACCTTTTCTGTTGGTCTTGTTTTAAAATATTTTAAATTAGCGGCGGTTATTACTTGCATTTAAAAGTCAGCTACACAGTTCTTTTGTAACTGTACATGAGAAGCATTGAAAAAGGAATATTTTAATCAGGTCCGCCCATTGTGAGCCAGGCGACGTTCTTATCAGTTTTTGTTTGCAAAAAGTAGTCATAAGATGGTAATTAAACTGTCGCATCTCATCTCGTGAGTCCTTCTGTGTGTGCACGTGAAATTAGTTCTGTTACGTGGGGCTCGTACAAGGCGGAAACCGCCCAACGCAATTTAAGAGGTCGAAAATGGGGTCGTTTCCCAATTTTTAAGTAATTTATATCTTTGTTACTTTTTTGTGGAAAAAGGGCTACAATTATTTTGCGTCAAGTTACGACGTCAAATAGTGAATAGGTTTAACTCATCGATATATTGCCGCATCCACACTCTCGTGCTCGCCCGGTCTCGGACTGTCTCGCCGAGCGTGTGGATGCGGCATAAGGAAATTACAAAACGGCATAAGAAACTGTCATAAAAACCCAGCAAGGACCACGAGGAAGTAGGAGCATTTTTTGCCAGGAGGGTGATATAACAGAAAGTAAAAAATAATAATAGAGAACAATTCAAAAATATTTTTTGGATGTATTTATATCCTAACGAGATATAGATACAATATATAACAAAAAATAATATATTTCCCATATATTTCATATACCTACTACATAAGAACAAACAGCACAATAAAAACCACAGCAAAAAATGTACCTGTACATTATAATAAGAAACACATATTAGCACTAACATTCGTCAGATTCGCTACTAACGTCACCGATGAACGTTATGATGAAACCACTATTATTTAACCCATTCAATTCATGCAGCTTTATATAATCTCCCTCAATTTTCACATGATATATTCAATGCATTTTTTTCCAATTATTAGCTGATGTAATTTTATTCACCTCGCTTCTTATAACATCTATAACTGTTTTGTAAAATGTGGGAAAAATATTATTTTTTTAAATGTCTCTTTTTAATTGGATCCATATTCAATGGCATTAAAAACACAATAGTGTGGATGCAATCGTAGAAGGGTATGAGTCGTAGCCATCTCATCAACAACGTATTTCTTTGCAAAATTATTGCTCATGACTATATGCAGCAACTCATCTTTCTTGAAACTACCATCGTACGCAATTTTATGGATTTTAAATAATTTTTGAATATTCTTTTTTTGTGCCCGGATCTGGAATCCTTTCTGAAAGCCTTGAATGGTATGGAGCGTCTAATCATCGTGTTTTATGTTTTTATAGACATTATATCTAATTAACTGAGCTTGTTCGTCTGAATATTCAAATTTTTAAGGGGAAAAACAAATAAATACTATAGAGGCACTAAGTACTAGATAAATGCCATCGTTAACTGGCTTCACCCATTTCAGTGATGTACAGAAAGTGGTTACCTTATTTTGTGAGATGTTTCAACGTTACATTCAAATAACGACTTGTAGCCGCCATTCCGATATAAGTTTTTATATTAGAGCAGTGGGTTCGATTGGGGTAAAATAATAGCTAATTTGACGACGAGATATAAAATATTTTCTTAATAACCACTTCGCCTTGAATAATATCGAGTTAGATGACTAAAACTACAGAAAATATAGCGTGAGCGATATATTCTGTGCTAAAACAGACCTCATCTATAGAATTATGAAAATATGTATTTGTATATATCCACATATTCTAATAATTTGTGTCATTTGCTTGAAATTATATTGCACCGCTCTATTCCACGACTTGTTTCGGCGTCTTTTTAAAGTTTTTATATTATATTTTATATGACTATTTTGAGGACTTTGAAAAAATGCAATGTTTTGTTGTGTACGTAAAGCAGGACAAATTTTTCGTATTATGAGCTTGCAGCGATTAAAAATTGCGACGGTACCTTTATTCATTTAGAAGTTACAGCTTGTTGAAAAGATTCCATTATAGTCGCAGAAATGATACGCGTGGAACATGTCAGTCTTAGTTACTGTATCCGACTGTATAAAAAACTCTTACAGTGTTATTCATAGTCTGTCTTCAGTCGCCGGAGAGCGGTCTCCGTCCCGAAATTAGTTTAGTTTAGTTTAGTTTTAGTTTTATTGACCACGATATATACAAATATTTGTGGCAAGTCAAACATATACACAATAGCAAAAGTAACAACAATTAAGTTCATACTTCATAACACAGTATACAACAATTATGCGAATTTCATAATTAAATTCAAATAATTTCGGACGGACAATGCATACAGTGTACTGTAACAGTGGTATCTTATATCTCCTCGAAATTATGTGAATTTCATTATGAGATTTACATAATTTCGGAATGGAGACCGCTTTCTGGCAACGGGAAACGGCCTATGAATACCACTGTTAGAGCCCTTTCACATTATCCGGTTTCTATGCGGTTCCGCCGGTTCGGTTTTCCACTGTAAATAGATATACCAAATTTTTGCATAGACAGGGTTACCTATGACTAACTAAAAATTTTTTAACCACGTGCTCAGGAAGGCCTAAAAGACAATGAAAACATTTATTTCGAAATTCTAGCTCAATGTTTAAAAAATGGGGCAAAACCCTCTTTTCCTACGAAAAGTCGGCGTCTATAACAATCAATCATCGTCCGAGATGGCTACATATGTCAACTACCGTGCGGTCGTTTTTTGCAGTATTGTCAAGTGTAGAAACGATGAAAATAAACATATTTATTAATAATAATAATGCCTAAGTACCTAAGTAACAGTTAATCATGTTAGCTGCAATATTTTGTATTCGTTCTTCGTTATTTCATTGCAGACTGCCAAAACTACATTTTCACTCGTTGCAGTTTCGTCATAATTATCCTTTTCCCTATCCCCTCTTAAAATATTTGTACTAATTCATAGTTAACTCTGTATAATGGAAACATTTTTACGTAGAAAAGTCTTACAAGAGTGTATTGTATGTATTTAGCAGATTTTCTTTTAAAAAAGCTACTAATTTAGGAAACTTACTTAATGTCGATATTGTTTTTAATTTGGAGTGTAGATCGCAACATGCTATTTGCTCCATAATGTTGAAGGCTTCAAATCGGCGCATTTTTTGGAAAAGTAAAGTAGGACCACTTCTTCACATATTTTTCTTACTTGCCTAGTTTCCATCCAACATTTAAATAGCTGGTACTCTTTTTCATATGTTTCACGAGACTTTAACGGTAATAGATTTAACGAAACTACGTTTGCTTTTTCCAGAATATTTTGAGAAACTTCATCTTCACATTCGGAATACATTATTATAAACTTTTGGGAAGTTTGTTTATTTTGTAAACAAGAAGCAACCTTAGCAACGTTCCATGTACTTTGATTTTTAACAATATTTACTTATTTAAATACCTATTATGACATTTTGATATATTTGGTTGTTTGATTGTCATGCATAAGAAAATATAATAAAATATATGTAAAACCAATTTAAAATATTGTGAATGGCCGTAGAAAAAATTATATGTGTTACAGAGGAGCTAAGTGCCATTTCCTCCCATGGATAATATTGATCAATATATACGCGGAAGGAAATTATGCACTTTGCTAATTTGTTATACAAATAGTTATTATTGTCAACATAATTTTCAGGTTAAAAACAATCATTTTTACAATTTAGTGCAATATATTGTAACATAAGTGACGTTAATTTGAATTTATTACCTATGAGATCTTTGCCACGTTGTAGAGATTTATCTAGTAGTTATAATCCAGAGTCTCGTAGTCACTCCTTTAAGACACTTCTCAGACTTATTAAAAGAAAACGCCACATTTCCACATATAGGATTTTACTAATAACAAAAAAGATAAATAAAGCGTTAACAGAAAATGAAGAAAACAACTGTTACAATAAATATTAAATGAACCACTTTATGAACATCCAATTGACACGCGACACAAGTAGTAGCCTTAAGAACCAAATTTATGAATTTACTCTGATTCTCAGCAATTACAATTTATTTAGCGCGGTAGAAGTATAATACTGCCTGGTTACGAAAACGAAAACTGCCTATCCCGAGGTACCTACAAGCTTGGTTCAGTTCCACCCTTGGAAAAAGGAGTGGCCATTGGCTAATCCCTGTATTTTAGGGTCTCATCCCTGACTCTATACAAATTTAAGATATTTTACACTATCTAACTTTATTTTTCAGAATTTCTATGCCTCTTACCGAATATTATCTTTCTTGAATGGTGCCAAAAGGGGACCACATGACCGGAGTTGCCTTGAGTTATATTTCTCTGTAATCGAGCGGAAACAGTAAATTATTTGTATGAGCGATTTTGGCGACAAACTAGTCTCTTAAATTGACAGCTTTTACTTATATCTTTGAACTCATTTTAAATTATGCCTAGAAAGTCTGCCCCCCCTGTTAAACCCACAACCCCCTTTGACTTTGTTACAATATAAGGCAAACATTCAGTGTAGTATGTAGTTTTATTACTCTCAGTTGCAGTTTCTTAAATAGTTTTATGAAAATATAATGAATTATTCATTTGTTCGTATGACTTAATTCGTCTGAATTCCTGCCGCGAGTATAGCAAAAAAGATTTAATTTTTGGTCACAGAATACGGCCCTGGATTTTTGAGCCCTACTTAGGAAGCACCCTGTATATCTACGATATCGACTCACTTTTTTGTGTCACTCGAATATGTTTCACGTGATATGATACGTACTTGTCACGTAGCCATATTTCATATTATTTGGAACACACACAATAAACATTTTCAGGAACAAAATCAGATTCTACGACCGTCAGAAGAGAAAGGGCTAGGAATGGCTCAATTGATTCATTACATGCCCGTGGAATTCAATATATACATTTTTGAGATAAATAGCCGGCGACGCCCTGCAGAAATCTCTCCATACATGAATGGAGCAGCGAGTTGCAAATCTCGGCTTCCTGCATAATCCATCATTTAAGAATAACCGTTCGCAATCACGTTGAAATTGACTATTTTGTTTAACCTACAGCCACTGTTAGCAGTAACATTCATAAGACTGATCCGGCAATGAACACTTCACGATGCGATTTCAATAAGAGATAGCCGGTCGCGGCATCGTGAACGGCATCAGTCTGGCTCTCTCGGAGACGTGAACAAATAGAAATTTATATGAAGGCGGCGGAATAGAATGACCGCTGGCGTGGGTGATTCGTATACTTAATTGGTTCCCACAGTCTCGCGATTATTGTTGTCACAGTGGCGAGCGTTAAGCTCGACCTCTACCAAAACGACGCGACATTTGTTGAGAACGTCGGCGGCAATGTCGACAACTTTTACTAAAGTTTGTAATTTGTTGAGAAACATTTATCTGGCGCCATGAAATCGTCTTATTTCCAACAAAGCAAAACTATTTTACTTATTTTGTCAGAATTGAATTTTAATAGCTGGCCATAGAAGAGAGCTTTTTATGGATTTGTTCCTCCCTTCAGATATCCAATTCAGGTTCTTTGCTCTTTGCATATTGTTTATTGATAGCTTACCGAATGAAGTCAAAACTTGTATATGCAGATGATATGAAACTATAAATACTGTTAATTTTTGTAACATTATTTAGTCGCTATTAATAACTGGTGCCTTAAGAATAAGTTAAATTTAAATATATTCAAATGTTTTGTCTTATCTTTTAACAGGAAAGTTTCACCAATTTATTTTCATTACCAAATAATTTACACTGTCATAAATAGATGCACTGAATTTAAACATTTAGGAATACTCTTTGATGGCAAACTTTTTAACATTCATTTTCAACAAATAATTGCATCTGCAAGTAAAATGTGGAGCTTTATTTTACAGAATTGCGGCAACTTTCACAATACAACTGTTTTTCAAAATTGTTTATTTTGCTTTAGTCAGATCAAAATTAGAGTACGGGACTGTAATCTAGCTCGGGGCCATGCATTCAGTCTTGAGGGCGTTCAAAGGAAATTTGTAAAGTACTTGGCTCTTCGGCTAACGGAGTTTATCCTGAGAGAGTTACGGATCAGCAATTACCACTTGACGATTTCGATGTATTTCGTTAGACGACAGAAGGAAAATGTTATCAGTTACCATTTTGCACAAGCTGTTGCATAACGGTATTGATTGTGAAACTATGTTACACAAAATAAACTTTTTGGTTCCAAGACATCATTCAAGACGCACGCCAAGACATTTTACTGCGGAAGACCTAGAACGAATACTCTTATTAGATCTCCAGGTCATTCAATGTGCAGTGTATTTAACTGTATTGCTAATATCTGCGATATTAATCATGATACCTTAAACTGTATAATCTCTAAACTATTTATTGCTACTTAGTCAGTCTATTTTTTTTTTCGTTTTGTTTTTCTCCTTTTTATTTATATATTTATGTGTGTGTCTGAAAATTTATGTATATTTAATCTAAGTATTTTTTGTAATTGATGTGTAAACCTGTTAGAAATTAATAAATCTATCTGTCTATCTATCTATCAAATATGTCAAACTGCTTCCGCCAATCTGGTATGAGGCGTCAGATCGTTCAATCACCACTAACGTAAATATCTGCACTGGGCATATGCAAGAGGGTCTTGAAAGATTTGATCTGGACCAATTCGTGCTTTTTGTCTGTGTGTTAGTGGCCTTGGACCGAGGGTCAAAATCAGTGGAAAGATCAAGTCTATGGCAGTCACCTCCTGCTAGACTTTTTCCTTTTAAAAATCAGCTTGCTAATATCAAGATTAATACAATTATTCCAACGCTAGCTTAGTTTCAATATTGCTCTAGTACAGTAATTCTTTACTGACAGATTAACTTATTGTTGCATAATAAGATTCTGTATGTATATATTATTCATTTAAGAATAAAAATTACTTGAAATTAAGAAAACTACTATAATTTATTTAATTTTATTAATTGTATTTGTATTATTTAGATAATACGAATTACTTGAGTTAACAATTATTGTTATTCCCAAAATAAAGTTAGGTTTTCTGTATTTGAAGTTTTAAGTGACTTGAAAAAAATATTGCAAATATTTGAAATAATATTGAATAAAGTAAATAATACAGTCAGTGGTCGCGAGGATTAAGGCGTCAGTACTTGAACCGATGTGGCTAGTCCGGTGTGGGTTCGAACCCCGCAACCGGTAGACGATATATCAGCTTTATTCCTGGAGAGGATTGGGTATGATAGGGTGGAAAAATATTAGCTTGGGTCAATGTGAGATATTGATACCGGTCGACATTTGACTACCCCCCTAATTAATGAGGTTTTCCAGGTCAACATTTCATTAAGAAAACTTAAGTACATAATTAGTATTTCAGTATTCTTACCATATTGTTTTCCTCTCTAGAGTAGTTACTATTCTATCCAACTTATAATAAATACTACTCACTCAGTAGTATTTAATTTATATAAAGAAAGAGAAACGTACATCAAAATGTTAAAGTCATTCATTAGCACATCAGACATATACTGCTTTTCAGCTTGTTAGCTCTTCTTAGTATGCCATTGGAGGCGAGGCAACCGACGACTTATCCTACAGATCACATATTGAACTTGACGATCCACTTGCACACAAAACTTTAAACAATTTATAGCAATTAATACTACAACTGTGTAGATTTGGTAATGATCACCACAAGCATTATGATATGAATATTATTATTTTGCACTATAGCCACATTTTAAATTTTACAGTATGACATTTTTCAAAATAGTAATAATTTTAATTCGTGCAAATCTATAAACCTATAATTTAAGGAAGATTAACTTATTCAATAATTAATAATATTTTATTCATATTTTAACAAAATATTATTAGTTAAATAAATTTTAAGTTAAGTTTCATGAAAGTTGCAAATAAAGTATGAGAAAGCTTGGATGTCAAAAATATGGAAATATTTATACCAAATATACGTCATTACGAAACTAATACATATATCTACATTTGAATGAAGTTTATAATTTTAAGCACATTATTATATTTAAATACAGATTAGATGTACTTCCGTGCACTTTTCGCATTGAAAATGTACAAATTGGAGGAATAAAATAAAGGTTGTACTAACGGTTTTGTAGCAAACTAGAAACAGTAGAACCAGTGAAAAAATTAGGTGTTGAGAATAATAAATATGAGCTTTACTTCAGGAGCTTCGCCAAAATGGTTTTATATATTGAATAGCTACATTTTAAAATTATTTACTTTCCAACATGTTTAAAATAACGCCCGAAGATAGTATCTTAAAATTTTTACTTAAATAGGTTTTATCTTTTATTTTTTCTTTAGTTTAATTGGGTATTTTGCCACACTTCTGAAAAAATAAATATTAATTGAATACGCCCTTGCTTATAACAATTAATATTTATTTTTTCAGAAGGGTGGCAAAATACCCAATTAAACTAAAGAAAAACTAGAATTATGCCACAAATAAATAGTTTCAGAGAATATTTTATGTTTTATATTCCAAAAACAAGACCATTGTTTATATAATTCAATCATCTTAAGTACAGGTAAAAACTTATTAGTCCAGGGAAGTTAGGAAAAATAGTGGAAATTTTTAGGCACAGCAGATATCGAGATGCGGTTTTCTGCATTGTGTTCAGGAAGGTCCCAGGAAAAAAGTCTATATCGTCTGGTTTAGCCATTTTTTGAAAAATACCTTCTGGGCCGGAAAATGCATTTTCCAATTGCATCATTACTTGCACCATTATAGGAACAACTGGAAACACGAAAAAATTGCTCGAAAATCATTACTCGGGAGTTTTCGGGGCTGCCGAACTCGATTCTGGCATTAGAATTACCCGGGAGCGCTCGGAGGTGTCTCTGTGGGGGTGCGCGGGGGGTGCATTGGGGTAGAAGTGGCAGCGTGCATGAAAATCGCTTCAAACTCGATACTCGGGGGTTTTCGGAATGCCGAATTCAATTCTGGCATTGGAATTACCCGGGGGCGGCTCTGCAGGGGTATCCGGGGTGTCATTCTGGGGGGGAAATTGCATAGTCCATGGGAAGCGCTCCAAACTCGTTACTCGGGGGTTTTCGGGGATGCCGAGTTCAATTCTAGCATTAGATTTCCCCGGGGGCGCTCGGGGGTGGCTCTGTGGGATTGTCTGGGGGTGATTTGGGGGGGAAATGGCAGCGTTTATGAAAATCACTCCAAAATCAATACTCGGGGTTTTTAGAGGATGCCGACTTCAATTCTGGCATTAGAGTTACCCGGGGGTATAAATAATAAAAATTTTGATTGCATATTAAATAAATAAATATTACACATATTATAAAAACAATTGCTTTGAAAGTCTTTTGTGCCTCGAAACTGGATTTGAAAAAGACGTCAAAGTTATAAAGACAGTAGAGTATCGTTACCACGGGGACCGGCGCGAACAGAAATATTCTGTATCGACTGAAGATAAAAAATATGGGCTTTCGCGCGCAGTCGGCGTCTGTGTGGCATCAGTATTACATATGTTGTTTAGGACCACGTTACTTATTCGTTGTATGGAAATACAGTGCTACATTAATCAAGTTTCTTGGATTTTGGACCTTTTTTTGGTGTCCTATTTATTATTTGAATAAAGTATTATTTTCATAATTTGTGATTTTTCACTTTCTCCTTTACCATTTCCCACAGAACCACCCCCGAGCGCCCCCGGGGAAGTCTAATGCCAGAATTGAATTCGGCATCCCCGAAAATCCCCGAGGATCGATTTTGGAGTGACGCTGCCATTTCTCCTCCAATTCACCCCCCGCGCAACGCCACAGAGCCACCTCCGTGCATCCCCTGGGTAATTCTAATGCCAGAATCGAGTTTCCAGTCCTATGATAGTGCAAGTAATGATGCAATTGGAAAATGCATTTTCCGGCCCAGAAGGCATTTTTCAAAAAATGGCTAAACCAGACGATGTAGACTTATCTCCTGGGACCTTCCTGAACACAATGCAGAAAACCCCATCGCGATATCTGCTGTGCCTAAAAACTTCCGCTATTCCGGTCGATTTTGATCTAAATGCCCTGGACTATATCTAGTCACGTTAGACTATTTTTAAAAGGGAGGAGACGGCAGCGGACTGCCGAAGACCTGATATTTCCGCCAACTTTAATCGTCTTATTACATTAATGCACAGATAAACAGAACAAATTGGTTTTCGCCAGATCAAATCTATCAAAAATCCCTCTCGTGGCATCTGAATGATCGTACCCTTATACGGAGTAATAAATCGGTCAAAGATTCATTTCGTGTTTGCCTAGATATTGTTACAGTGACGAGCGTTAACCTCGACCTCCACCAAAACGACGGGACGTTTGTTAAAACCGTCGATTGCGATGTCAACAACTTCTGTTGAAAAAAAAATTGCAGTTCTAATAATCCCTAGCCAGTCGATTTCAAATATCCGACTTATCGTATTAACTTCTTTGTGATGCAAGTATTTACATTAGTTTTTCAAATATCAAGAATGGCTTACGCAAAACAACTCGCAGTTGATGGGTATTGTTTTAATTTATGGTGAAGTTAAAATGCTTTAGCAGAACGATCTCCCGGTAATCATGTGCCAAATGTAGCTACTTTTAAAACGGTGTGCAGTGAGTGCAAGTGTAGTGCAAACGCAGGCATGAGGCGGGAAATGTGCAACCGAATCGCGGAAGCAATGGAAGTCCAGGGCGTCCACGTCGTATTGCAGCAGTGTGGCTTATCATACATGAGGCTCAATTATATCCGTATCATGTACAGTGTGTACAAGCATTAATACTAGAGGACCGGACGAGGAGGACCGGTACCATGGCCGCCACGTTCTCCGTACTTATAATCATTTGGACTTATTTTTGTGGGAATATTTAAAAATTGAAGTACATTGCATCGCAGTGGACATTATTTTAAAATCACAAATTAATTCTATTAATAATTAATAACAATAGCGGCAAAAGCAGTTGCTGTATAAAATAGGCGTTATAAAATGTTATCTATTTCTTTCCTTGAGAATTTCTTTCAATTATTTGTCCGGTCGCCGATTATACGCCTTATCAGGTTTTACGGTGGACTAGTTTCCAGTGCCGTGCGGAAGTGAATTTTTAAATTATTTTTGAACTGCTCTTTTTGATTTTATTTTTACAAAATTGTATTTGAAAGAGTCACCTGTACATTCAATTTTTTTTAGATAAGTCCTGAATCATCCTGTATATTATGCAAACGAAATATTTTCTTTTAGCGAAAGCTTTCATTAGATCCAAAATTTCTTCTACTGCATAAAATGTATTAAATTCAAATTATCATCAATAATTATCATGGAGCAGAACTATATTATCTACCTATTAGGTATTTAGGACATTTTCATTTCAGTCCGGAATTTATTTTGCCAGATTCAAAATTCCTTTATAAAATTTATTGAGTCGCAAAGCCATCTAAGCAATGTAGAAAAAACCAAGTACGCCTCTGTATATAAAACATTCGATATTTTTCAGATCAAGATACCTCCCGCAATTATAATTCACCTGGTGAAGTTATACTAGACATAAATGATTCTGGTATTGGTTATGGTTTTAAATAAGAACATTATCGGCCACTTAGACGTTTGCGTAGGCGTTCGTCCTCCCTCATGGTGACACAAACAAATTAAAGGGTAACCCGGTGGTGGGTGTCTGTCTGCGCCACCCCCATTTTGGTCATGGCGTGGGAGACAACGTAAGACACTTCTTTATACGACAAGCTTACTCATAGGATTTGCTTTTTGTGTGCCTTGTTTATACTGCTTCACACAGAACATGGCAAGCGTAAACAGATATTTTTTAATATATTTTTTTTTTACAAAATTGAGAATATTTAAGTAGGTACCTGAAGCTTGCTTATTTTAAGCAAAGCCTAACAATGCCTTGAGGTAATAAGGAACCTTTAAAATTGGTATTATTAAAAAAAAACAGTAAATTAATACATTTATCTTGATAATACATTCAGAAAAATGTTGTAGATGTTTGTGCAATTGCATATAAGGACGTTATAATTTGAATCAAAACAAGTAGCAGATAAAAAGTAGTAACTTTTCTTTCGGACATTTTCTTGTAGGAACAACTTTAAGTTTTCTAAAAGATTTCCATGTGCAAGTATAAAATGTCATTACGTATAAGAATGTTAAAAAATATGCTGCACTTTATTTTCGATATACAAATCTGTTACCAAAAAAATAGGTCATGCCAAATGATAATTGGGAGAAAATATAGGTCTTGATTGGCTTGGTTGGCAATAAATTTGTTAAATCGATTTATCAAATAAGTAAATATTGGTTGTTTGGTGGTTGGTAAAGACAGACATTACACTTATTTTACATCATTATTTTTTACACCAGTGTTTTCTTTATTAGGAAAGAAAAGATAATATGCAATTGTAACTGTAATGTTGTAAAAAATATTTTTTTTATGTAATAACACACGCCCACAAAGGGGGTGGTGTGAGCTGATGGTACGATATTGTATATGTAATTTTTCCTATTAAATACGAATCTGAAGTCAAGATATGCAGCTGCCACGGGTCTGTTAAAATATTTATTTCATTCCTAGAGATAAATCGGGCTCAAAACTCGCTTCAATAGGAGAGTCTAGGAAACAAAAGTAAGTAAAGAATCTACAAATTGCCATAAATATTGATAAGACTTTATATGTTCTTTTTAGTGTATCTATATATACAGGGTGAGTCAGTCATAATGTCATTAATTTTAAGAGGAGATAGGGAATAATGAGTATAATGCGAATACGTGATTAAAAAAAATCTAAATGCATATTTACGCCGAAAAAAAATATTTTCAAATCATTATTTAAACCCCCTTTTCAGACTGTCACTGACCGGTCACAGCCTTGGTCGGTTACAGCTGACAGTTCAACTCGATATCCACCTGATGCAATGTTGTCAAGTTGTAATATTATTCTATATAGTACCTACCCACCTAGGTTTTAGACATTACAAATAAACGGTTGTAATGACTATTTTAGAATATCATTTTTTCTTGCTCAGTTCAACTTCAGCCAATAATAATTTAAAATGTTAATACCCAATAAAATCAAATAATAATAATCAGGTTTTCCCGTAGAAAATACGGCCCAATCAAACGATACCCGTACACTCGCGTGTCGATTTTTCTCTGAGCAAATGTAGCTGTTATGACTGCAACAAAACTCCAACGTGTCTAATAATAAACTGAGTAATAAACCATTTAAGTACATTTCATAAAAACCTATACCCAATGGGTAAATTATTGAGAAGCTGAAAAGTGTTTCGTGTTTAAATACTAAGTACTTAATAAAAAGCCATCGTGTTGTCGACAGAAAACTGTCCAAGACCGAAATGGCACGCCGCTAATCGAGAGTTAATCTTGACCTTGACCTTATTAGGTCAATAACCTAGTTACCTAGTTTTTGTACTGTTATTTAACGACAAGGAGTAAAACTATTTTTTTAATCTAGATACATGAATGAATTTTCCTTAAATATTGATTTATTTGTTAATAAAAACAAATGCAGATAATAAATAAATGTTTTCGAATGCTAGGCTATTACAGTTTAATAATTTTGATATTACGTTTTCACTACGTTTTACAAATAAATATGAATTTTTAGTATTACTCGTAAGTACAATTAACCGCACACATAACCAAATGTACAATTTGTAGTTACGTACATCTAGCCTAGAAATGTATTGTTTTTTAAGTAGTATGATACTAACCTGTTTACAGCCCACATAAGTAAAACTGCATTTATCCGTCCATAGCACTTTATTAATAAAATTCAGTCGCATTTCGTATACATTCTCCGTATAACACTACCATTTCCACATAATCGGAATTTGTAAAATTATGCGTCGTGAATTTACGCCAAATACGTGAGGTTAGACCGAAATAAACAAACTACTGCTTGTATTCTCTAAATCCCCCCTCCAATGTGTGGCATGATCTACAAATTTGAGGGGGAAGAAATGCGGGAAATGCAGAGTGCTAAATGGAGGTAAATTTGAATAACACGCTGATGTGTTAGACGATATTATGTATGTAAATGTGGCATCCATGGTTAATATGGCAAGTCTGTGACATTAGAATTTCGTCGGGTGCGCCATCGTAGCGTACCAGGAGCGTCGTGTTACTGATTTTTATAGGGTGATTTGTTTATTTTTTTAAAGGTCGAGTAAAAAATTTTTTTTTTCGATTTTCTGTCTTTATTAGGCCTCCCGAATACGTGGTTAAAATTAATGACATTATGACTGACTCACCCTGTATATAACAAACTTACTCGATTTTAACTTGTTGGCAGTAAATGTTTTCAGTAAAATTGTTTACATGAAATCTGCATCAAGTGTAAGATTTGCATCTAAAATGGGGCGTGCATATAAATTGTGTTCAAATACGAACAAAATACGTAAATTAAGAACTGTTCTATATAAAATAAAACTTAATAAAATTCTATGCTAGTGAACAATTTCAAACAAAAACTATATATCACTCCTTAGTGGAAAGTCATTTACTTTTAATGTGTTATGATATGGAGTATTGAATACAGGGTGTCCTGTAATTCCACGTAAATAGTGAAGGAGACTATTCTACAGCCTAATGTAAAGGGGGGAGAGGGGTTCTTCTCTACATATTTTTTCGATTTGAGCCCTCCCTGTAGAGATATTCGCGATGGTGGGGTGACCTAAAATTCGGGTTTCATTTTTTTTTCTCAAAGAACGGCTGAACCAAAAATTTTGAAATTTGGTTCGCGTGTTCTACTGATGAAACTACGTTTTATCAATAAATTTTTATTTTCACCCTTCACTTCGAAGTGGTTACAACGACAAGCAACCCTTCCTGATGAATATACAAGGTATAAAATTAATTAAATTAATCATATAGTCAGCCTGAAAAAATGCGATTCAGAGAACTGAAGCAAATATGTTTGATATCTTTTAAGAGAAATTTAAAACAATGGAGTAAAAACACTCCTGGAACAGACAAAATGTTGTTACAATATAATTTTATACCTAATAAAGATTTACTTCACTTTATTTTTCAGTTTGTGGTTGATTGCCAATTACTTTGACGTCTTATGTTGAAATGTTTATTTTTAATGTGTTCATTTGTTTGTAAATATTAATATATTTGTTTGTGATTTTTTACCAACTTTAAGAATTTTAAAGTATTTCAACCTCATTTATCTCTAACGTTGAAAAGAAAATTTACATATCATAAAACCAGAGATGTATAGGTTCCTGAAACGCTATCAACTTAAAAATAACTCCATAACCAAGGTGTGGATGTTGTTATAACTTTATAATTTTTCGAAAACATGCTCATACTTTCTGATAATGAAATTGTTACATTTTGTGCTCTCAGAACTATGTGGTTAAAGACGCACGTCCTGGTTATGAGGTTCTGAGGCTTTGAATTTATGGGGTTTCAGAAGCTTGTAGACGGTGTATTTGGTTTTGCATAGCTACTATATAAACTTTCTGCCTTCCAAAAATTATGTAGTGATGGAAGACGTCCTGATTATGGAGCAACACGTTTTGCTTTTGCAGTTTCTCTAGAAGCGATTTCGTTTTTTATAATTACATAAAAATCTGGTGAAATGAGTTTTGAAAATAATTCTCATTTCCCAGATATCCGAGTGAAACAATGACTTTACTAGGTATTGGAATTATTACAATAGATGGAATTTCTTTGAACTTAGATTTATAATCACTATTTCTAATTTCAGATTTGTATCCAATGGAAACAACTTCATGTACATAAGAAATGTATAATTCATATCACTGTTCTTTTAAATGCCTGTGAATTCATTAACGAGATGCAGACATAAACAATATAAGAATATTATAAATTAACTTCGTCTGTACTATTAGAATATCAAAGGCTTATATCAACATATATATTGACCTAAATTATTTTCTATTTATTATTTGACGACGGACATCGCACTTTCACTGTCGTTCAGTGTATGCACATTGTCTATACAGTCATTGACACGGCTGCTGCATGAGCTCGGTTCGTTTATTTGTTGGAAATTAAAGAGGGATTAGTCACGAAATGGGGGAGTGACATTTTAAAATGTGAGATTTCTAGTAATTTGGTATTCATGTGCTGGAGAACCACTTCCTCGTTTATGAAACCACTATGAATTTAAATCTGTTGGTATACCTAGTTAAACGCATTTACGAAGGTATGGTAATAGATAAGCATAAGTAGGTACGTGATATCGAAAATTCCAGTTTTTAAGATACAGCGTGTTCAAGGATAAGCTATAAAAGTAAAATTGTTCACTGACGTCGACAAAATATATTTTTTTCTCCAACCATCACAAAACTATGACATTTTTTGACTGTCGGGAGTCTTTAAGGTTGACATTTTTCTTACTGAGAAAAAAAATCGTATCTTAGCAATAAAAGTATTCACTTTTAATTCTAAGAGCTAAACTTGACACTTCTTATTCTTAGATTAAAAGTGTTAAACACGTTTTACTTTATAAAAGTTTATTCAATAATATTTACAATAATTTTTATTTATCCACATTAATATTAGATACAAAGTTTAAACAAGTATTAAAATTAAATAAACCACTTAAACTGCCACTACCCTCACTACTTCTTGGAGCAATTCAGCTATTAACGATATTTGTCAAGTAGTAGATTGCCAGAAATTATTGTTTGCTGATGACATGAAGATGTTTTCATCAATTTGTTCCATAGCTGATTGTTTAATGTTACAGGATTATTTAAATAATTTGCATAGTTGGTGTTTTAAGAACAAATTATATCTTAATGTATCGAAATGTGAAATTGTTTCCTATACCAGAAAAAAGTTACGAATTGTTTTCGATTATGCTATTGATGACAATGCACTCGTTCGTTGTGAAACTGTTAAGGACCTTGGTATATTATTTGATTGCGGTTTATCCTTTCGAGAGCACATATTTAACAAAGTAAAAGAGGCAGCAAGATCATACGGCTGCATCGTGAGGAACTGTAGAAACTTTGACAACGTTGAAACATTGAAAACATTGTACTATTCCTTCGTTAGGTCTAAACTGGAATACGGTTCTGTAATATGGAATCCATATTATAAATGTTACAAAATCGCTATTGAATAAATTTAGAGAAAGGTTTTAAAATTTTTGTATTTCAAAGTAACTGGAGTTTATCCAGAAATTAATACAGATTACAACACATTAGAAAGATTTAATGTTTCCAGTTTGGATTTGAGAAGGAAGTGTTCATCACTATCTGTTTTATATAAAATGTTGCATAATGACATTGACTGCCCTGCTTTTTTATCGCAAATTCAATTTAATGTACCTAGATCCAACGTGAAAGTTGTACAAGGTTTTTCTCTTATTAAGCCGAAAACTAATCTTTGCTTAAAATCCCCTATATATTCAATGTGTTTTAACTTTAATAAATTATGTTGTGTTTGTGATATATTTGTTGATAATTTTAAGCATATAGTGAGTACCGCTACGCAATTGCTGACTGAGAATCATATATTCGGTTAATTTGTTATTTAATTAATCATATCTTCTATTGTTTTATTTTTCGTTATATAATAATAATAATAATAATAATAATAATAATAATAATAATAATAATAATAATAATAATAATAATAATAATAATAATAATAATAATAATAATAATAATAATAATAATAATAATAATAATAATAATAATAATAATAATAATAATAATAATAATAATAATAATAATAATAATAATAATAATAATAATAATAATAATAATAATAATAATAATAATAATAATAATAATAATAATAATAATAATAATAATAATAATAATCTGCATTCTGCCGGCTAAGATCTCTGCCGAATTTCGGCAAGCCGATATGATAATAATAATAATAATAATAATAATAATAATAATAATAATAATAATAATAATAATAATAATAATAATAATAATAATAATAATGCGGAGCTCCGAGAGAAGATCTCGATACTTCCTCCGTTTCTCTTTCTCTTTTAGGACGCTGTTGTTCTCCGCGGGAGCCGAGAACTCAACGTCCTAAGCTGGTGGTCGAGGAGGACTACATCAGGCTTATTGGCTTGAATTTGCCTGAGGTTGGGAATGAATAGTTCCAATAAATTCGGCACTTCTCATTCCCCACAACGGATTCTATATCCCCCAGAGCATAAGGCAGCACTGGCGTCTTGTCTATCTCATACGAGTGTCGTAAATGATAATACAACACCCGTAAGGCTGAATCGTGTCTTTGGATATACGCTGTGGCCGCATATACCGGACAGGCCGACAGGAGATGCATAAGCGTCTCCGGCGCCTGGCGGCAGGCCTTGCAGCTGGTATCAGGAACCTCGACACCCAAGACACGACTACGATAGACGAGTGTTAATTACATCATCTTGGCAAGCCATTATAAACCCCTCGGTCTCAGAGTTCGGCCCCGCTGACCTCAAAAAACGAAGGTCAGCTTTTCAGATAAGCCAAGCCCCTCTAGATGACGGTAGAAGAGACCATGCATTGGCTTATCCTTATGTTATTTTCAAATGTTGTGCAATGAGAAATAACAGTGGTGCTTGGTTTATCATTACCACTATCAACATTCAGTAATCTTTTCGCGAAATTTTCTTTATTCAAATGTGAGTCTTCAATGTAGCATTCCGTCACAGTGTTGGAACTCCTTCGTGTATTTTCAGGCATGTGAGGTCACCACCGCCATCAACTAAAACGGCAATATTCGTTCTTCGTGTTCATTATACTCGTACTCTTTCCAGTTGTCCAGCTTCAAAAATTTTGCCACTTCTTGCGAGATGGCACTGATTTTATGAATACCGACCATCATTCCATGACACTTTCCACTAACATCTGAGAAATAATCGACGTTCTACCAATCCGGCTGGACGTAAAGCAACATATTTTCGATAAAAACTTAAATAATTGTCTCCCAGCACAGTAAAAGAACGTGGTCTCTTGGTTTCGGTACTGAGAATTTTTATAATTAAGGCGGATTTCACATCTTCAACATTATACATTGTTAAATTAACTAATTCGTCAGAACGGCATGTGCATGCAACCCCTAATATTAGGACGACCTATTAAAAAGCACTTTACAATTCTGTTATAGTATTTTTAAAGCGTTTACCTAATTTATCTTCTGTTCTGTTTGACATAATTTGTTATATCCTGAAATAATAATAAGTTATATACATAATAGGTACTTTAATATTCACTTAGATACCTGAGCAATAGTTTATCACATTCAATTTGCAGTTAATATTAATGAACATTAATTGTATTTAAAGTATAAGACAACAACACAATTAAGATTCTTGAGTTTGAGGTTTCAACTGAAGATAATTTTCTAAGGTTAAGAAACCCAGAACAGTATTACAATAGCTACTGAAATCGGTCAATTACAGTAAATGGCCTCAGCGTAAAGTTTCTGTAATTTTACCATCTGCAAACCTATACAATTTTCTATATATTACTCTATTTTTGAAATGTTCTACATTTAGTATAAGATTAGCCTAACAATTTATCAAAACTCCTTCACAGTTCGACTGAAATCTTGTATCGGTATTTTAGAAAAAGGAGTCTAAATAAAAAGAAATTAATAACGAAATTTTCGCCCAAAGAATTTGTTAGCCGCTTAACCCGCATTCTGCTCTAACACTCTATATATAGACACTATTTCTTGCACTCCATAGTCTAACTTAACCAAAATTAATTATTAATTAAAATTATTTTATATACCTACTTGTTTGGCATATGTCAGAAACATCAAATCAAATTAGCGTATTTACATTTGGAACTTAAAATTTAAGCATTATTGAATAATAGTTAATTAATTGTTAAATATATAATTGGTATCACTGATGTTAATATGCATAATAAATGAACCGATAATTTTTTTGTATTGCTGGCTTTCTCTTTAACGGTTTAACGGTTGTATGATATAAAACACTATGTGCTGGATACAAACGCTTACGTTTTGTTCAAAAAAATATTCGTTTTCACTCTAACAGATGCCATGTAAAAGTCCAGAAATTCTCTTCATGAAGTACGTGCTGTTAATTAGCATCAGTTTTTTACATATCATTGTATAACATATTATGTATATGTCATATGTATGTTGATATTTATGTATGCATATGTTTATTCTACGTATCAGAAATCAACGTTTCATTTTACATATTTTTTAACACTCGTACATTAAACACAATTACAAAATTAAGCGTTAAATTGCATACTGTATATCTGTTTATTTATACAGCCTCCGGTGGCGCACTTTCTAAACGTATTATCATGCGGGTATGCCATAAACATAAGGGAAGTTTTTACTCAGACATAAGTTAAAATTCTTTTGTAAATCAATCGTGGAAGCAGTGTCTCAATAGTTGATGCGATTTGTGTATAAACGTGTCAGCTGAGCCACGACCCACCAGGCTCGACAAACCATTGATTTTGACATTGTATATTGCATATTTCTTTCGATCTACGACACCAACCCCGCTAAGAACACAAATTGCTGTTTAGTTATTGAGACATCTATCTGAATTTTTTGCTTTATTAATTTCTAATACAAGTTATAATAATTTAGAAAAGATGTCCGAACAGATGAGTCTCTTCTCCTTCATTCCTGTAGTGGTGCGAAGGACTCTTGCTAAGTACATTGGATCTTTTCTCACTCTACTGCTTGTTTTTTCATTGTAGTTTGTCAGCTAAGCAGTTCTTTGCCTGTCTTCAGCCTTCAGCGTTAACAGGGCAGGACCGATTATCCTGGTATCTTATCTTATTTTTTTATAGTATTTTTTACTTTGGTCAGTCCCACGCATACCTCCATTTCTTCACCATTCCTAACACCACCTTCGCCGAGCCTATTTCATATAATTTGTTATTGCTCATCACTCCATATATGTTAAATGCCGGGCACCATTCGCACATTTCTTCGTCTCAGGATTTGCAAACGCAATTATCCTGGCTAGTTCAAAAATCAAGGCTGCAGCTGTCGAGTGTTCATCCAAGCACTCCACGTTGTGGAAACCAATATTGGAGCCCCACGTTAGGCGCCATGTCACCGGCGTCGCACTTTATAAACGTACAGTCATGCGACTACCTGGAAATTATATTTACTCAATACCATGAACATATGGAAACTTTTACTCAGACATAGAATAAAATGTAATAACATTTTGCGAACGAATTGGCTGAAGGCCTTAGCTCAACTCGATTTTGAAATATTTTTACGAAAATGCAACAACGATGTGATCCTCAAGATCTACAATAGTATATTATGCTATATGGTGTTATTAACGAGACTTACTCGAATATTGTAAAGAACCAGTTTAAACAATTGGCCAAAGTTACGAGAAGAAAGAGAATAACGATTGACACGGAGATGGCGGTGGCAGATATAAGAAGAAAAGAACAAAGTCGTATCATTACGAAAGTCTACCTATTGATTTGATTTGTGAAAGTGTTGCTGAAGACCCAGAAATGTTTAATTAATTGAAGTTCACAATACGCTAACTCTAACTGAGTATAGAGTATTTTCCACAAGAATTTAACTTTGAAGGCATATTAAATTCAAATAACAGAAAAACTAAAGTCATTGGATAATTCAATATGACGTTAATTGAATCAACAGATAATTTTCTTCAAGATATGATCTCTGAAGGAAGCATATTTTGAAATTTCCGATGAAGATCTATGATTGATTCATGTACATCCAAAAGACTTCACAGTGTGGGCGTATTGTAGTCAAGAGATGGAATTGAGCTATATATCTTTGAAAATGCTGCTGGAGATGCTGTAACTGTAAAGAGTCTTCAATATCATGAGATATTAACTGAGTTAACTGATGACAATTAGTTTCAATAGAACGGGCTTCCATCTCATTTTGTTAATAAAAGATACAAGATACAGGCTATGGCGCATAAGAAAAATTGTGCTGTTATGTGACCGACCAACTTAGTCCTATTTTATCTATAAACAATTAGGTGCATTATACTTGTATTTGAATGTAATCGTAAGTTGTATAGGGCAGAATACGATGCTGAAGACATAACAAATAAGGAAGAAACCAAAATCATAGTATATCAAATATATCTGTTCGTGTTCTGATACGTGTTCTACGTTGTCATAACTGTAACTGCTCAATGATGAAACAATATTTTCTTCATAGTTCTTTTCTATATTTATACACAACTATTTTTAAATCTATTGCTTTATTTAGTTTATTTTGACTAATAGCTTGAGCACTATCTTTGGGTAAACAGAAGCGCTTCTTCTAAAACTTTCTCTCAATGCAACATAATACTGTCCAAGGTAGATAGTCCAAATATATATCAGCTACCAAAGACCACAAAATAAATGGTGCACATACACCCTCATCATCATTTTCATAAATCTATTCAGAAACTTTATTAGAATCAGAATAAAAAGACACAATGTCGTCCAAACAAGCAAGTTTTCTGCATACATTTTCCCTCTTTCTTTGTCTTTAAACTGTTTTTAACTGCTACTTCAATGCTTTCTTCCTCAACTTGTTTGAGTCGTATCATTGACTTACTATTTAAATACCTTGAAAGATTTTCAACAAGTTTTTTAAACTCCCTGGCCACTACACACTTGTCTACTTGTCTACTATCTTGAAAGTGTTTTATAGACACTTACTTTTTAATTACAGTTACATTTATTCTGATCTTATTCATCCATTTCTGTCGCAAATCGGGCATCTTAGGCAAAGCTAAAGTTGCACATTCTCTGTCTGATTTTTGTAGTTTTTGTAGTTTGTTAACAACCAGCTACATCACAATGTCGAGCCATTTTTTTTCTTTTTCAAGATGATCTAAAGAGAATATTACATATCATATCATCACCACAAGCTATTATTGAATTTCTTACATAAACAAAGTGTTTGCATATTATACGTATATCACTCCGTGTTTAGATTTATACATAAAAGGACTTTTACAAAAACAAGGAAAAGGATAGTCTGAAAATGATTTAAAAATACACTTCTGCACGGCACTGGAAACTGCTCCATTATAAACCAAACCTTGCCCAAGACAAATCATGCAGCCGGCGACTGGTACGGCGGCAAAGTGTAATAAAAATGAACGAATAAAAAATTAAAAGAATTTTCCATGGAAAGAAATGATAAAAATTTTATAACAACTATTTTACATCACCAGATTCAACTGCTTGTGCCGCTATTGTTACTATTAATAATTAATTAAATTAATTTGTGGTTTTAATTAATACAATAATTTGAGATTTCTAATGTTATAACAACTGATACAATTTTGTTCACTGACAAGTAAACATATTTGGGTACATTTTACCCAGTTTCTACGAACTAATGCAAATATTTCTGGTTCTTGCCCGTTTAGAATTCGCAAGTTATTGGCAGCAGCAATGATACGTCAGCGTAAATAATAAATAGTGATGACTTCGGTGCGATATACTTTATTTTTTAAATATCCTCATAAAAAGAAGTCCAAAGGATTTAAGTCCAGAGATCATAGCAGACATGGTACCGGTCCTCTTCATCCAATCCGTCGTAAGATCTGAACTTTATTAAGGTACTCACAAACACACTGTTGATTTGGACATTCCTTGTACTTGTTGAACTATTTACCTGGTATTTATTCGGGGATTCTTTTCAACAATCTTTAAAAAGTGTTCCTCGGCTGCTGCAATACGCCATGGACGCCCTGGACCTCCATCTTATCCACGATGTTGCAAATTTCCCGTGTCACGTTTGGGTTGCACTACCGCTGTAAAAGTAGCTGCATTTGGCACAAATCGTTTTGCGTACAGACGAGAAGCTGCTAAAGCATTTTGTCTTATTTCACCACAAATTAAAACGATATCCATCAACTCCGAGTTGCTATACACGTAAATTATTTCTGGCACTAATGTAAACACTATCGCAAAAACAGCCCAGGACGTAAAGGTTGAAAATATAAACTTCAATAATTTTTTTCTTGGAAATTGTAACGATTTTACAAAAATTTGTTTTACGGTATTAACTACCTTTTTCATGATATTTCTGTTCCCAAATTTTGTCGGACAAGTTGTGAATCACCCTGTATATTTTCTTGATATTAGTTCCAAATTATGTGATAGACGTGTTTGGTTGTATTTTAAAGAGTTATGTCTATTTCTACAGCTTATAACAGATTAGCATCGGATCAGGAGTGTGGAAGTAACGCTTATATTTCAAGAAACTGTCCGGCGATAACGCGTAATAACACGACATTAGTGCAAATTGTTATTCCGCAAACGAGATCACATCGTAAAGCTAATCCATCAGCAGTCGGTGTGGGAACCGCCATGCCAACCACACGCCCGCCGTCTAATGAGGAAATAAGACTAAGTTTAATTAGACGTAGCCTGTAGTGATGCTGTTAGCTAATTAGATGTAGTGCGATTATCTACTTAGAGTGCAACAATAATGCCCGCAAACATTTACATCGTTAAACGACTTCCTTGCAACGTTAAATATTAGATAAATATTAATAGGCGCGCATGCACCGATATAGATAATATAAGGTGTGGAGAAAATAAACAAACAAACACTTCATACTGCATTTTTATTATTAGCTATGTGCGTGACATCAGTGCCGCATAGCGTTCACAACTTTGTAAGCTGTCAGAGCTGCGATGTGCTTGTCAAAAATTCTGATAAAGTGGATAATATTAAATTTGCACGTGAATAGCATTAAATTTAAGTAAGTCGGTCAGATAACATGCAATTATGTGGTGAAAGATTTTAGTTTAGAATTCAGTCCAAGTATGTATCCCATTCTGGCACGAAAACTATCGATTTATTTAACGCAACCTCTGCATGCGACCAATATCAGGCATATGCTTTTACTGAAACGTGGTGTCATGATGGCATTCGTTACTGAATTGTTTGATACTACTAAATTTCAAATATTTAGATCTGATCGTAACATTGTTGCTACTAAGACAAAAAAAGGGAGTGGGGTTTTGTTTGCTGTAAATAATGTATTCAAAGCAGTGAAAGTCAAGTGTAATATTTCTCATGGATATAAAGAGCATTGACATTTTGATAGTAAAAATTAAATTTAGGCACAAATATCTATGTTATTGTAACTTATATACCTCCTTTGTCTGAAACTGATGTGCACTTATTTGAGTACTTATTTATTAAGGTTGCCGTTCTTGTACAATGCAGATCTATTAATGTTGGGCGATTTTAATATTCCGGAGTACATAATGTGTAGAGAAAGGAATACATTGACATCTAAATTCAGTGTACTGAATAATTTTTTGAACTTTCTAAGCCTTGATCAATATAATCAAGTCGCAAATAATCAAAATAAGGTATTAGATCTAGTTTTACATAATAAATTCAGTACAATGGCTATAACTCTCGATGTAATTCTTCCTGAAGATGGTCATCATCCAGCACTATTGGTCAATGTGGATATTTCTAAAGCTACTGAAGTCACTAATTCAAACAATTGCGTTAATAATTTTAATTTCAGGAAAGTGAATTTTCAAGCCCTATACGAAAATATTACCAATACTGACTGGCATTTATTCTCCGACTGTAAAGATCCCAATAGTGTTGTTGAGGCATTTAATAATAAATTTAACGAGATATTTGACAATAATATTCCTAAGTCAAAACCTACATCAGGGTTATATCCTTTGTGGTTAAATGGCAATATTATTCATAACATAAAACAAAAACATTTTTACTGGCGGAGATACAAGCAAATACAAAATGAAGAAGATCTGAAAATATTTAAGCCTTAGATTACAACTAAAGCAAGATATTAAAGCTGCGTATGCAGCTTTTCTTCAGAACATTGAGTACAATATAAAGACTAATCCAAAAAAATGTTGGACATATATTAATTTTTTACATAACAGAAATTCTACTCCTTCTATGCTCAGATATAATGATGACCTAATTGATAATCCTCAGCTGTTGGCAAATCGTTTTGAGGATCAATTTTCTAAATCATTCACTGGTTCATGTCATGGGGATAATATTGCTCAGAAACCTAGTTCTAGTTTGCCAATTTCTGCTACTTATTTGTCACTCACGTTGATGTAATTAATGCCATTAAACGAATTAAACCAACCATGACTATGGGTCCGCATATGATTTCTGCATTTATTATTAAATACTGTGCTGTAGTTCTGGCTGAACGTCTTATATTTATTTTCAACCTAATTCTTAATTCTTTTTTCCGGACCTATGGAAATTGTCAAGAATATGCCCTACTCATAAAAAATATATTTGGAACCCTATTTATAAGACACATATTGACTCATTGGAGAAGGTTTAGAGACGATTTTTAAAATCAGCGGTGTATATTCTTGACGGCACGTATCCCCAAAGAAGTTTTCCACAAGATGTGTTCCTTGCACGCTTTAATATTCCAGAGCTAGAAAAACGTAAATCAGCTCATCAGGTTATATTTTTATATAAAATAATAAACAGTCTAATTGACTGTGCATGGCTTTTAAATAAAATTTCAATTAAAGTCGGTACCACGATTTTCGACTCGAGCCCATAACTTTTTGAATATTTCCCCTATAAGGACTAATCTCATGAAGGCTTCTCCTCTGTATCAAATGATTCCTAATTATCGTGACGTGGAGGACAGTATTCTTCTGTTCGATTAATAAAATAAAAGAACAATTTTTAAAATGATTTGCTTTTGTTTTGTAATTCAGATGTGTGTGTATTTTATGATAAATTTTAAACAGTGTATAATCGTTGATAGTTGTTTTTTCTTTTTTTTTGTAGTGTGTTGGTTATGTATTTCCTGTTTTGTATGTAGTCTTGTTATTTTGATAACTTGTGTTTTATTGTATTTATATTTTCTTTTTTATTATATACAAAAAGTAATGTATGACTCATGTTTATATTTTTTGGTTGTATCCTGTAAATGGGCACTAGCCTGTTGGATATGTATTTAAATTAAATAAATAAATATTAACATTTACCTTATTTCAAGGTTAAATGTCATGTTTCATCATATTAAATTTTTGTAATATGTATCACCCTGTAAGTGTTAAGAAAAAACGGAGATGGTATTTCTAACACGTTATGTAGAAACATAACAGAATTTATTAAACACAAGTAATTAAATATCGCTATAACTTAACTTATGTATTATTTTATTTGTGAAAATGGACGGCTTACATTTAAATCGTCGTTTTATAAAAATTCACATCGAAAGTAAGGATTAAAAAATATATATATTTAGATTTAGTATAAGTTCAATACGACGATTTATTGAGGAACACACTTGCCAGTAACTGCTTTATGTAATTCCATTGTGCAGGTAATTGGTATGTGTATTCCATGCTTAAATGAATGTTGACAATTCGATTATTGCTTTTTAATTTTTCCACCTTTAATTTTAATATGATAATTAATTTAATTATGATAAAACTAAAGCTGTTTAAACTGAACTGTTCCTGATACAGCTTACTTAGTTTTTATGTGGTTGCTTGTTTGCTGAGTTTGTGGAAACATCATTTACCTATCTCTCCAACAAATATTCGGTAAGATCATTGGTTAACTGTGTAATACAGTTACTGACTGATTTTTGACAGTCCTAAATTAAAATTATCACCAATACATGCTTGGTAACCATCTTACGTTAAAAATAATAATGTTGCAAATAGAACCAATACACTTATCAAAAAATAAAATTAGTAAGTAATAATTTTACCTGTAGCTCTGTTGGAATACTTTTTGTCTCTGAGGAAATGGCCAAAAATGGTCTTAATTCGTTAATAAATTGCCTTATTGCTTTTAATAAATCTAAATCATTTTTTAAAATTTTTCATCAGGCAAATCAAATGGATTACTTAAATCTTGTATCCCTCTTTGTAGTATTTAAATATTACAACTTACCTTCGATGTGCAATTATAAAATCGCAAATTAAATGTAAATGTAATAAGTTGCTCATTTTCAGAATTCTATAACTCATACGTTAAACTATAGAGACACCTAACTCCTTGTCTTTACACTCTGTTAAAATTCTACATAACGTGTTAGAAATAAAATCGCCGCTATTTCTTGACAGTTATAGGCATACTACAAAAAAATAAGGTGATGAAATATAACATTTAACTTTGAAATAACGTAAATGTTATTATAACCAAAATGGGATACATACCTGGGCTGATTATTTACAATTGCTGTATTTGAAAAATACTACTGCTGGTACTTACCAATAAAAAGAATGTGACACATGAAAAACGAAGTTTCACTGGAATAAATGTAGGCAATTTATTATAGATTTTATGTAACGCTAAATGAATAAATATAAATAAATAAAAAAATATGAAAGAATAATAAATGTAGGCAATTTATTATAGATTTTATGTAACGCTAAATGAATAAATATAAATAAAAAAATATGAAAGAATAATAAATGTTTATCTTTAATAGTAAGATGATTTATTTGCTTAATGATAATCTTACTAATATTATAAATGCAAAAGTTTGTGTGTTTGTATGTTTGGTACCAAATTACGCATAAACGGTTGAACGGATTTGGATGAAATTTGACAAACAGATAGATCATGATCTGGATTAACCCAAAGGATGCTTTTTACCCTAGGAAGATAAAAGATTCCCATATTAAATCCAGCAAGTCGATAGCTAGTAAATAAATATTTATAATTATATTCTTTATTAAAATATTGGGGGCTGTAACACAACAAATATGTACAGTGGCATCAACGTGGTTAAATAGATAAGTCGCAATATTATTAAAAATCTGATATTAGTCTTTATGAATTCTGACTAGGGTTGCCACCTTACCGATTTTCCACCGGCCTGACCTTATAATGCAATATCCGTCCCGTCTCCGTCAGGATTCCTAGGAAAATGCGGCTTAACAAGTACGGTCAGCATCTCCTATAGTCAACGAGCTTATAAAAACCTCGAAATTTGCCCACCCTGTATATATCGAAGACGATATGTCTTGTGCTGTATAGACGTATATTTTCTGCTCCGTACTTTAACAACTCGATTTCTATGAATTATAAACTGATATACTCGAGTCAAGAATTCAGACGTCTTACGTCACAGCTGCCGTTACACATTTGTTTTTATTGTCAACGTAATTTTCGATATTTGGTCGCGTTAAATACAACCGTTTTTTGCAATTTAGGCATAATGCAAACTTTTAGTGTAGTATATAGTTTTATTACTGTCGATTGCAGTTTCTTAAATATTTTGATGAAAATATAATGAATTATTCATTTGTTCGTATGACGTAAGTCGTCTTCTTGTCGCGAGTATAACTTTGAGTATTTTACGTATATAATAAATGTATGTCTCGCTTCGGGTGTCTTTCCAAATGCATGAAAGCATTCAAATATTACTCCTATTCCTAAGATTAGCTACCCTACAGATTTATTTCACTTTCGACCAGTAAGCATTTTACCTGCTTTGTCTAAGGTATTAGAAAAAAATTGTAGATGAGCAACATAGGCAATATGTTCATAAAATGCAATTATTACCACCAGTCAGGTTTTAGACCGTTGCATGGAAGTGCCACTGCTTTGTTAAAGGTAACTGACGATATATATTATGCAAATTATGATGGAAAAGTTACATGTTCTAGTTTGTTAGACTTTAGTAAAGCATTTGATATGCTTAATCATAAATTATTATATCACAAAATGAAATATTTTGGTTTTAGTGAGATTGTTTTAAACTTTTTTAGAAATTACCTTGAAAACCGTTGTCATAGAGCTATTTTAAATAATATTTTTCTCAATTTAGATTAAAAGATAATGGTGTACCACAGGGCAGTATATTGGGTCCATTACTTTATATATTGTATACGTCGGATTTTCATAACAAACATTGTAATTTACATTTATATGAGGATGATTCACAACTATATTTTTGTTTCAATCTAAATTGCATTGAACATGCTATTGAACAAATAAATGAAGACTTAGATATTATTTACAAAACTTTATGTGCTCATTCTCTGTATCTTAATGAACAAAAAACTCAAGTCATGTTATTTGGCCGACATCGGAAGGAGGTTGCGGATAGCGAGTTCTTTGACTTGCGTATTAATAATAAATCATTGACACTTACAACTACATGTAAGAATTTGGGACTCTATTTGAATGATGATATGAGGTTTTCTAGTCACGTTAATTATTTGGTGAAACGTTCTTATTCTAAACTGAAACAGTTGTATTTACATAAAAATTATTTAGATAGTGACATATAACTTAATTTATGTAATTCATTAATTCAGCCATATATCACCTATTGTAATGAAATATATTGGCCTGCCTTAACAAAAAATAACAAGCAAACTTTACAAAATATTCAGAATTCTTGTTTGAGATATTGTTACAATTTGAGTAAATTCGATCATTTCTGACAAATTTCGTGAAAGTCAGTGGTTAAATCTGGACGAAAGATTTTGCCTACATGTAGCGTCCTTAGTATATAAAGTAAATGCGTCACAGTCACCATCGTACCTTTATGAAAAATTAACAAAAATGCGTGATGTTCACACTCACTCCACAAGACACTCTGCCCTCTACATTATTCCAAAACATTCCACAAGTTAATTTCAACATATGTTGCAGTTATAATTTTCAATGATATTCCCCAGATCAAATGTTCATGCAGTATTAGTTGCTTTAAACATAAATATAAAAAATATTTGCGAGCCCAACGTCAGTAGTTCTCCTTCGAATGATGATAATAACTTATACGAGTACTATATCTGTATTAGCATAAGTATTTTGTAGTAGATCTGTTTGTATTTTCTTTGTTTTCAATACATTTTTTTTGTTAGTTTATTTTTTTACTAATGGTTAAGTGGAACACGTGAACTTTGCCATCCTCTATAAGTTCATTGTATATGCGTTAATTATTAATATTATTATCATTATTATTATTATTATTATTATTATTATTATTATTATTATTATTATTATTATTATTATTATTTTTTTTTTTTTCCAGTAAACACCTTCCGAAGCTCCGACACATTCGGAGATGTTCTGGAGAGTCAAGCAATGGCCACTCTCCACTCCGTGGAGTCAGTAATCATTGCGCCCGTAAATCGTGTGTTCTGAGCAGACGTAGCGAACCAAGGACGATTGCCTTCTGCATTCTGCCGGCTAAGATCTCTGCCGAATTTCGACAAGCCGGTATGATCTTTAAGTCAGAAAGCAACGTATGTCTCATTCCACCCAGGACGCCTATAATTAGCACCACAATCTTAAGACCGCCGTTCGAAGATCTCTCGACACAAACGACCGCATGAGGGTCTAGTGTCAGAGTAGTTAATGTAGATTTTCTACAGCTCAGAAATACTGACTTGTTCGGAAATAGTTCTACTTACAGGTAGGTGGCGGTAGCGTTGCTACACATATTGTCATTTAAATGAACCGGGTGGCCCAAATATAGTAAAAGCATTGTTGTTTAAATAAAACCTGGATTACGATGTATGTTTGTGCTATTATAATAATTGCATTAAATAATTAATACATAGCAATGTACTATTATGAACAAATATTTATCACAATTATATAAAACACAGACTAGAGGTAATAACAATTTAAATTGTTCTAGATATGTGTTTAGTTATTACCAATAACATAACTATATTTACTAAAACACCTGCAATTGCATAAAATTGCAGATCAATTTAGAGCTTTGATAAATCGTAAATCATTATCTTAAGTTCTACATAGTCAAGTGTTCTACCAACGTTGAGGAATATATTCCGTATAAACTTTGCTTCTATCGAACACCCTGTTCAATCAAGGGGTTTCATTACACTACCACAACGTTTTTTTTTTATTTTTAAATAAATAGCTTATTTTGATGTACAAATTTTTGGCTGAGGTATACGAGTACGTATACACTACTTCAAGGCCGTTAAAATCATGTGACATTTGTTTTGATATAGCATCAGGGAAGCGATAGCTAACTCATATTAAAAGTTTTTCTTGACGAATTTTACGGCCTTGATATTTTTGCAGTCTCAAATAGTTTTCTTATAGTTGCGATAACCATTCAGGGGACTTGTCATGGCTGACGTTATACAATAATTGTTAATACTGTCAATACTGTATTTCTCGCCTAAAATGATCAAGATTGTGGTGTTTTTAGGTACTAAAATCTCGAAAAATAAAACACGTAGAGCAAAAGTAATATCAAAAATAAAATTACTGATGTTTTGTTTATCTACTTTTACTATTAAAACTCTCCTCAAATAATATAATAACTTTTAATTTTAAAATGCATTTGTATGACGCACATTATTTCGCTATTCTAACCCCACATTTTAACAATTATTTTCACATACTTATAAACAAAAGTGAACAATCTTATATGCAGAACTATGTAAGTTTATGTTATGACAGTGTTTACATTTATAGTTGAATTTAAAAAAATACGTATTTTTAAAGATTTCATACAGATTGTAAGTTCTACTTTGGATTATTACAAAAATATATTTTAGTTTCATATTATGAGGCAACAACATAAAACAACAAAACTATGTAGATACTAACAAGAAATACCTACCGGAATCCCAAAAAATACCTATATTATTTTACTTCTTGAGATGCAAGGCAGTCAAGTCTAACTTTTTTAACCTGATATCAGAAAGTTTGGAGTAATATTTACAAGGTTAGGTAAATAATTTCAGTTATATTAAGTATTGTACAACATATTTATGTATGTTGTATTTTCATAAATTTAGAAAAATCTCTTTGTTATTTCACACCGTTAATTGGTAATAATAAATAACGAAATAAGTATCAATTCGCTAAGTGTTTTTATTTCTCTTCTTTTCTGGTTAAAATAATTTAGTGACAAAAACCGAAAAAAAAAATTGCGGCAACTCTATTCATGCGAAAAGTTATGTACATATTATTAGATATCTCTCCGTAAAAATTAATTGCAGTTAGAGTCGGACTTGAGACTATGAGATAGTACTTTTAAAAATAAGTAGGTTTTTGTTATAAATATTCTTCCAAAAGCTCACTCACTCTTTTTGAAATACAGAGACCGAAATTTAAAAAAACAATTTTTATGTGTACAACCGTTTACAACAATAATGGCACTCTTTAAAATGAATTTTGCGATTTCTTTAGAACTTCTGATGTATTTGTAATAAAATCTACTTCAAATTTTTAATATTAGTTATTAGTTGTTTCACTCATCGATAAAGATTTAATGAAATTTCTACTCGGAACTTCCAAGTTCAAAAACTCGTTTAATAGAGTGTTATTATTATTGCAAACGATAGTACGTGTCTGCTCCCGGTTGCCCCACAATTTGACCTACATCAAAAATACGCTGGTCATAAAAACATCGTAGGTAAAAAATCAAATATAAAAACCTAGCTGTATCGAGGTATGCGTATGCCTCCGCTGCAGCTGGCGGAACATACCTACCTACGTAGCTAGACAGTCATACACATTATTATCACCATCACTTTAGCTCGCACCGTTTACGGTTTCTTATATCAACGTGGCGCATGACGCCAGAAAACAACATAAAAGTGATTGTATAATATACATGAACTAGTAATTTTTGTAGACAGGATAATTGTTTTGACAATTGACAGGGCAATAAGTAGAAACCATAAAGGCAATACCTACCTATCTAGTAAAACTAAATTATAATGAATATAGGTATTTCTACAACGAACTAATTATGTACCTTGCTTCCTTTATTTTTTTATGGAAATAATGTAAAATTACAATACGTATACGTATGTATGAAATATAGTTTAAATATTTTCATTAATTTGGGAAATAAACATGTCACGTTTTCATGAAAAGGGTTCGACGTTTCTCTGACTTGCCCTGTATTAGCAAATATAAATAATAAAAATGATTCAATAATGTGTGACAAACACACACAGACACACATACCTACATAAACATAATAAATAGGTAGTTACGTACAAGTATTTTAATTAGCACCAGATATATTTTTTTCAGTTGTATGTAAATCATTTGTTTAAAATAGACCATATATGTATAGAAATATCTTATAATAAATGTTACTATTAAAAACTGAAGTCACAGTATAATTGTGCTGAAATATTAAAATCATGTAAATTAAAAACCTTTTTCAGGCCACTATGTATAAAATAGTATTTACCATTTTACAGTTATCTGTAACTAAAACTTTTAAAGAGTACATTAAGCAGCGGCGGCGCCATCTTTGAGGTACATGCCAAACTTCAGTTTTCTACGATTTGGTAATAAACATCGCTAGAAATATTCGAAACCGGCAGACATGTTGATATAATTGTCAAATAAAAATTTTGCGCTTAATTTTACACATATGGCTTGATTTAAAGCAACAATATTTTCAGAACTTGTTTCTTGTCCCGTAACTTAGGTAATAAGAACTTTTCATCGCGATCTGTGACAAAAAATCTGGCAATGTTTACCGTATAGAAATACTTGTATTTTATTTTCTAAAGAATAATTTGATTTGAAATTTCTTCATTACCTATTCTGATCTTTTATCTAATAGCACAAGTCAGTTTTATGACTGTAAAAGTTATCCGAACGACGAAAATTATGCTTGAAATTAGGTCTACACTGTCCGACACTTTGAACGCCCCTCTTAACAGAGTGGTCTGGATACAGCCTGCGGAGCTCGGAGAGAAGATCTCGATAATTCCTCCGTTTTTCCTCCTCTTTTAGGACGATGTTGTTCTCTGCGGAGCCGAGAACTCAATCGTCCTAAGCTGGTGGTCGAGGAGGACTACATCAGGCTTATTGGCTTGGATTTGCCTGAGGGTGGGGAATGAATAGTTCCAATAAATTCGGCACTTCTCATTCCCCACAACGGATTCTATATCCCCCGGAGCATAAGGCAGCACTGGCGTCTCGTCTATCTCATACGAGTGTCGTAAATACACCCGTAAGGCTGAATCGTGTCTTTGGATATACGCTGTGGCCGCATATACCGGACAGGCCGACAGGAGATGCATAAGCGTCTCCGGCGCCTGGCGGCAGGCCCTGCAGCTGGTGTCAGGAACCTCGATACCCAAGACACGACTACGATAGACGAGTGTGTTAATTACATCATCTTGGCAAGCCATTATGAATCCCTCAGTCTCAGAGTTCAGCCCCGCTGACCTCAAAAAAGCAAAGGTCAGCCTTTCAGATAAGCCAAGCCCCTCTAGATGACGGTAGAAGAGACCATGCATTGGCTTATCCATATGTAGCTGCAGAAGATGACGCGCTTCTGCAGCTTTAATTTGAGCTTTTATCTGAGCAGGATCCGACTCGGTGACAGAGTCTGGATTTTCCCGCTCAGTATCGAACACGAGACCAAATTCATCGGCTGCTCTTCTCGCTGCCTTATATACAAACGCTCCTATCCCTGCTGCTTCATGGTCTTGGACCATGCAGAGAAGAGGATCCGAGCTCCTGATGACTTTACAGGCCTCCTCCAAAACCACTCTGCCCTGGAGACACTCCAAACTCAAGAGTCCACGGCCTCCCCGATTTCTTGGGAAGTATAGCCGCGGAACGGACGATCTTGGATGCAAACTCCGATGGAGATGCATCATTTTACGGGTCCCTACATCGAGTTGCCTCAGCTCTTCTTGTGTCCATTTCACTACTCCAAAGGAGTAGAGAAGGATCGGAACGGCAAGCATATTTGTGGTACTCACCTTGTTCTTACCCGACAGCTCCGAAGACCAGATCTGTCGGAGGCAGTGCCGATACCTGCCGCGGAGAGCGTTTTTCACCGTTGCCACCTCATGAGTGCCCCGCTGTGGGACACCCAAATAGGTGTACGACTCTCCGGCATCTAGATAGTGAAAGATGCTTCCGTCTATGAGCTGGGCGTCCTCTCCGTATGGACCGCATCGTCCTCTCTTGAGATGAACCAGTGCACATTTGTCCAGCCCGAACTCCATCCCAACCGCCTGCGTGTACTCATGTACCACTCTGAGGGACTGATTTAAATCCCTTTCTCCGGAGGCGTAGAGTTCAAGGTTATTATTATTATTATTATTATTATTATTATTATTATTATTATTATTATTATTATTATTATTATTATTATTATTATTATTATTATTATTATTATTATTATTATTATTATTATTATTATTATTATTATTATTATTATTATTATTATTATTATTATTATTATTATTATTTACATAATCACGTTATTAACGGTAAGTATCTCCAAATGTGGGTGTGTACAACACATTTGAGTCTTCTATTATTCAGTTATATTTATATTTAAAACTTTTCTCATTATGTTACAGGTTGAGAGGATGACAGATTTCTGCATTGTTAAGTACACGTGTCTTGGAAGTCCTAGTTTTTCTAAATTCTTAAAGAGCTGCTTTGGGATTTCTCCAGTGGATCCAAGAATTATTGGGACAATTTTTACTTCATGGAGCTCCCAAATTTCTCTCATCTCCTGCGCCAAAGGTAAGTACTTTTCAATTTTTTCCGCATGTTTCTTTTGCATGTTTATAGAAGCAGGGATGGCCACGTCAATCAGGAGCATCGTCTTTTTATTTTTGTCCAAAACACATATATCTGGCCGATTGTGTTGAATGGTTCTATCGGTCAGTAAATCTCGGTCCCAGTATATTTTATAGGAATCGTTTTCCAGCACTGATTCTGGGGAGTACTTGTAGTAGGGTAGACATTCGGCCAAGCAGTTGAACATAACTGCAAGTTGTGCATGTACTATTTTGGCTACGTTGTTATGTCTTGTGGTGTATTCTGTTGCTGCTAGGTTCTTGCATCCGTTTATAATATGTTCAATATTTTCATTGCCTTCATTACACATTCGACACTTAGATGTTTGTACTGTTGGATCTTGAATTATGTATTTCAGGTATGATCTAGTGTTAATAATCTGATCCTGGATAGCGCACAGAAATCCTTCAGTTTCTGCAAACAATGTTCCTCTCGATAACCATAACCATATTATTATTATTATTATTATTATTATTATTATTATTATTATTATTATTATTATTATTATTATTATTATTATTATTATTATTATTATTATTATTATTATTATTATTATTATTATTATTATTATTATTATTATTATTATTATTATTATTATTGTTATTATTATTATTATTATTATTATTATATATTATATTTACGAAAAACAATAATATTTAAGAGTTGTAACACTTTCTGTTTGTTGTTTTAGTTTCCTGTAAAACATAGTCGACTGCGGAAAAGTCTTCTTTCTGCGTGTTTTTTTGTTGCTGCTCATCTTATACGACACAGGATAAATCTAGTGATAAACTAGCGTATTTTCTCTAGCATAAGAAAGTCATGTAGAAAGCAGGTTACTATTGGGTAAAGGTTACTCCATAGCGGATTTTAAAGGTAGTAACCACGTTGTAGTAATTTTGATCCCATGTGAAATATGGAAATCACTCATGGATGAAGCAGTAACGTGGCGACAACAATTGTATAATCAAGTGCCGTCACATTTAAGGTTTGTTAAAGGTTTCCAATACGTCGCCAAAGCTATTACAAACACTTTAAAGCTGTCACTTCTAAGTAACATGTAAGTGGCTTGGTTGCCGTTACTTTTAAGATCCACTTTAAAGTTTGGGCAGCTTTAAGATGCTTCTGATTAGTTTTCATAACGCACCGCCCCACCAAATTACAAAACCATGAAGTAATTTTCAATGGTAAGGATTACGTACTTACATCTATGCTAACATAGATTGAAGTTATTTTTGCTACATGGTGATAGATTTAGTGATTACAACGTAATAGCCACTTCATTGAAGTTGCGGTATCAGTTTTCGTAACTATAATGCTACTTGGGCCTGTAGGCCGAAGAATACAGCCCAGAAATTTGGATCACTCTTTACTGAACACCCGGTATAAATATTTAATTTTCTTAAACCATTTTTGTTAAGTAATAATTGGCAGACAAGCGGTAAAGTTTTCTATACTGAATATTTATTTATTTACTCATATTGTTTATACAAAATAACTTCGGGCCTGTCAGTTTAGAAACGGAAACAAGCCTTCTGTGTAATTTTCAGTTATGGTTCGTTTAGCACATGCTGTTAATGCCTAAAGAAATATTGCTCTACATGCGTTTTAAAACAATAATGATTGACGCACTGCAACATAATAATAAGACTACACAAAGTAAAAAACTTCAAAGTATGGTAATTGCAGAGAAAATGGATATTTATATTTGGCATAAAAACTGTGAAGTAGGTAGCTTTGTAACAAACTAGACACTTGTTATTAACAATAATTGTGATAGTGACTGATTAATTTAGTTGTATGTAATTTTCAGTTTTACGTTTCAATGAAAAGTATGAAGTAAGGTAGACAAGGCATAATGCTATGTAGTTAGACTAAAAAACAATATTTTTGTGTAAGTGGTTCAGTGCAGTTAGGTCGTTGGCGAAGTATAGTATAATAATAATTATATGGTAATCTGGAACAGAATGTTACACTTCACAATTTCAAATAGTAGTACTTTTACATTCCCTTTTCAAATGTTATAGTTTTTCTAGATTGTGACAATACCATGGAAAGGAAATGTTGAAGCAGATTGTTGTAGGTTAGCGAATTCTAGTGAAGCTCATCAAATACTTATTGAAATAGTTATTTACGCAGTAGATGGGAGAAATTAGAGATATTAGTATGTGAAGTTTGTGTAGTATTATCACATAAATGCGATAATAATGTATTATTCTACGTATTGCGTACAACGTTTTATCTACAACTGTCGAGACTATTAGCAATAAGTATTGTTATCAATTTTAATTATTAAGTATTATATATAATTTATATTCTAGTACTGCAGCAACAGGCATAAACATAGTTGTCGTTGAATTATTTCTCGTAGTTATTCTGAAAGTGTAAATATGAGTTCAAGCGATGATTTGCCATCAGATACTGAGAGTGAAGCTTTCAGTGTTGCTTCAAATCTCATGCCAGAGAAATGCGAACAAGCAGTTGGTCGCTATGAAAAGTGGTGTAGATAAAAATAGAGTATATTATGATGCAATCCATGCCAAACACATAAGTATTTGATTCCCCAAACATAATATATAATTGTTTCTTCAAACGCTATAAATTCTAAGTAAACTGATTAATATAACTAAGAAAAAAAAACGAATTTAAATAGAGACTATAGGATTGTATCTTTAACTTATTTCACTGTATATACCTTTACTTAAGTAATTAGTAAGTTTATTTGTTTCATATTGTGCTAACCAACTATTATTTTTCCAGGTTCATAGTGGTTTTGATACTTGGAATATCGGGAGTATGTCGTTGCGAAAAAACTAGTGAAGATGAGAAGTGATGATAAAACATAGAATCTTTGTTGCTAATTAAAATTTCCTACACTAAAAATAATAAGAATAGAACTTCACCGTTGGATGCATTTTTGAGTAAATATAGAAAGTACGTACGCCCATATTACTACGCTAAACAACCACGGGGGTTGGAAATCGGATGCGGTTGCTGACGAACCAAAATTACAAAGAGAATTCTTCAACCTAGCTCTGAGGAGAATGTCGAAGACATCATTCATCATCATTTAACGGGCCCACACAGATCGAGAGTTTCGAAAATTGTTGATATCTGCCCAACGAAACGCACGTCGCGGCGTAGGCGCTCAGTAGCTTCACGCTTTAGTGAATTTTATTCAGTGCTAAACTTTGTTTCCGCAAAAGATAATATTTCGGTGTAGCAGGCCGGTGTTAACGTTATCGTTATATTTTTTAAGGTATGTTAAGATTTCAGTAAAATAATTTTAAGGCAATAATGTTCGGTTTTTGCATTTAGATCTAACCATGAACTATGAAAGAAAACAAGAATATCTTCAAAAGATGTTCGATGAAGTGGCAACTGATTCGGAGATAGAATTAGGCGATGGAAACGAAAGTTTGGATGAAGACAATGCGGAGGAATAAAACTATAATACTGACTCTGAACAAGATATACAGGAAGAATTCCAAGAAACTGATAGGGAGGCACTTTTATATATTTTTTACTGTATTGTAAAGATATTTCAAGCTAAAATAAATGAATTCTACTACAATTCCTATCAATAAAGTCATATGTATGCTTTCTGATTCCAAATATCTAGGTATGCTAATCAAGAATTCCATAGACAAAGCTGTATTTAATAATTATGTAAAATAAAAAACTAATCTAGCTAAATTTACTAACCTGGTTTAATGAAAATATTCTATAAAGTTCACTTTTGAAACTGTGTGAACTTGAAAATTCAACCACAATAGATGAAATCTGATCTATTTCTGCTTAAAATACCTTTAAAATACAGTAAAAAAAAATAGAAAAGCTAATAATAAACAGTATATCGGTAGATATTGTGGGTGTAATTCAACGCTGGTCGGGGCTTTAGTCGGCAGAGTAGCTAAAAATATACTTATAAAAAAAACGATTACATAAAGGGCAAACAATTTTTTGGACATGTCTATTTAATTCAAAATAAGTTTAATTTATAGGTATAATAATTTTTATAGTTATATATTTGACTCAACTTAAAGGAGGCCAACTGAAAAAACAACTAAAAATGCAGAAATAGATGAGATCTCATCTATTACGGTTTAATTTTCGAGTTCCCACAAAAAGGACTTTTGTATATTAGGTAAGTAGGGTTAAATTATCATATTTTATTGTCAAAAAATGCAGTTAATGCAGGAGGATCTGTTTTTTTTTGTTACACCCAGTGTAAGTAGTCATACTGAGTGGTGTAGCCATGCCTTTAACATAGTTTTTTTGTTGAAATATAAAAAAGGGAAAGAAGGTCACAAATTGGCTCGCGCGACGCGAAAACAGATAGTTGTACAATGGTCGTCAGCTTAAAGTCACCAGTTCCATGGTCCATTCTTTTCTAGTGCCATTTATTATACACGGTGCTAGAAAGAGACAAAAAATGGAAGTGGTGACTTTAAGCTGACGACCATTGTACTACTAGTGGTAATATTGGCACAGAATATTTTTATATAGTTGTTGTAGTGACAGATTGTTGTAAAATTCGAATGTCCTATTTCTCCCATTTTCTCCTGCATCCTTGATATTCGAAATACAGTACCAGTTACCAGTCCATGGGGATTTCGTAAGTGAAAATTTATTACTATTTGTAATTGTAGATTATTACCAACGATACAGTCCACTTTTTTTAAAGGTGCAAGTTGTAGCTGCACCACTGAGTATCTTAGGAAGGCATAAGGTATGACAATTACCAAATAGCATTAATTAATGAACGCCGAAAACCAAAGATATTACAGGAATTGTCAGAATGCAATAATGGTCGTAGAGAATAATACATAGTACTAGGACAAGGTTGTGTGAGTAGTTGATGACACATATGTTGGTGTTCAGTTACGCACCATAATTAGAAAAATATTGTGCTCTTTAATGAACAAACGCAGATAAAAATGATTTTCAATTTTTTTAAACCATTTAATTCCGAAATAAAGTTAAATCGCTTTATTTTACATTTATTAGGTATTAAATTTGTTTTGAATATATTACAATACAGGCTATTTAATTATAGTTTATTTATATATTTACCCGTATTTATTATATATTTCACTACAAACTCTACAAGCAAAGCCTAATTGCAGGGTAGGTTACCCAAAAAAATAAAAAAGTTACACTACGTCGAAATACAATAGAGCCGAAAATACAACGAATATACAGGTTTTTGCACATCATCCGGTATCATCCTGTATATATAATAGAGGACAGTAGTACTAAATTAAACAAATTATAAATAACAGTTTCACAAATGCTTTATAAAGATACACAAAATAATTACAAGCGAAGAAAACCCTATTAGTTAATATACTGCGATTTAATCTGCGAAATATAGTGCAGCAAAATATGTCAACCGTGTTCTCAATTTTACAATAATTATGGATCATCTGCCAAACTAGGAAAGTTATGAATAAGTTGGATTACGAGTAGGAATTTCTAAAGTATTAGAAGAACGGTAAGCAAATTTAGTTACTCTATGTATAATCTGATTATGAAGTATACTGCTGTCTATTTTATTGTTTACTAGTTTGTACAAAATTATAGGTAAACCTCCTAAATTGAAGATTGACAAAGAAAAGCGTTCTTGCAACAGTTTATGTGAAAAGTCAATGTTCCTTCTATAATAAATAAAACCAACGTCAAAAAACATTGGCTGGTATAGGTATATCTGAGGCAATTTCATTAATACATAAGTTAAAGAAAAGTAGCCCCAGAACTGAGTCATGTGGGATACAGACTTCTACAACAGCTCACCAGGCCTACAACCTTGAATATTAACAAATCTATATCTACGCTCTAAATAAGAACAAAATAATAATATTAATTTACTGGGCAATCTAAAATTGGCGAACTTCTTTAGTATTGTACTATGATCTAATCTATCCAACACATTGGAGAAGTGTAAGTGACACTGACTTGGCTGGTGTAATTTTTGACAATTTCCATGTATTGAGATAGTTTTAAGTATCAGATTGAAGATCAAAATTAATAAATTAGCAAAGACAGCAGCACAGTCTCTAATTAGTAAAGCTGGAATGTTATCAGGTCCGATAGTCATATTAAGTTTAAGTTTCCTTAGCACAGCTAATACTTCATTTTCGGTTATGTTGACTATGTCAAATTTTAAATTATCATTATATTCAGCCACTGAAAGATACAAAGCATGTTTTGAGGATTTTTATTGTTTCGTTAGCATAATACATTATGCTAGGAATAGATGACTTACTTTGAATATATTCCCAAAACTTCATTGTATTATTCTTCAATTGATATTTAATATAAATGACTTAATATGAGATTTTAAAATCTATCCATGTCATCCTGACTGCCAGATGCTTTGTACCTTTGAAGTCTTTCTGACGTATTTTACTTAAAATTGGATATTAAACCACGACGGATATGAGCTGTGAAATAGATTTCTCTTCAAAATACTGAAATCAAAAATAGATTAAGTTTAGTATGAAATGCTTCCATGCTATTTCGGTAATGTTGACTATGTCAAAGTTTAAATTATCATTGTATTCAGTCATTGAAAGATACAAACAAATCATTTGCAATGTTCTGAGGATTCTTTATTGTTTCGTTAGCTTAACACATTATGCCTGGAATAGATAAGTTCTTCTTTTTACTATGAATATATTCAATTTAAATGAACAATTTGAAGGCAATTATATATTTTTGACTTAATTTGAGATTTTAACAACTTAAATCTGTCAAGTAGTTCTGAATTCCACATGCTTTGTACTTTTAAAGTCTCTTTGACGTATTTTACATATAATTAGATTATTAAGCCACGGCGGGTATGAACTATGAAATAAAATTCTCTTCAAATTACTTAAATCATAAATAGACTAAGCTTAGAATGGAATGCATCCACGGCATCATCAGAATTACTATTCTGATTCAAAAATGTCCAGCAAACTTTAACATTATCATATAAGAAAACTGTAAGGGACTTACTCTGTATAACAGCAAAGCATACAAGTATCATTTTGTTTGCATAAATAATGCGTAATTAACCCTCCGTTAGGCGCGCGGGTATATGTAACACGTTTAGTCGCGCATGTATCAAATTGATACATTTTACAAAGCTGGTGTTTTTTCCTGAAAAGAAGCATTCTAACGAATCAAAATGTTTGTGCAGGTTCTGTCTGTATTATTTAACGTGAATTATAATTAAAAAAAAAAACTCGAGCATAATTAACGAAATATCTATATTACAAAATATTTAAATTTATAATTTTTATACATATTGAAGTATCAGTCGGTTTCAACGTCCTCCTCTTGCTCTGGATTCAAACACTTACTGCATACTGTTTCGACATGCAATTTCATGCAGAGGTATATACCACATTTTTGACAACAATGTGAAGACAGTGATGTCTTCTTTTCTTCAGCATAACAAAGGTGGCATCGTTTTCTTTTTTTCGTACCTTCAGCATCTGGTGGTGCTTCTCTAGATTCAGGTGGAACTACGGATGTAGATGGCTTGTATCTAATTAGCATACTTTTGATTTCCCTTGGCAGGCTAGTCATTTGTGCTCTTCTCTTCAGCTGGTCATCAAGTAAAGCTAAACTTAACGCTTTTAGAAACTGCCGCCTTGAACAAAATTCGTTTTTGTTTGCCATATAAATTACTCTTGCATTAATACCAGCCACATTTAGCAAATGATAGAAAATTACCATGGGCCATCTTTTTGTACATCTGGCAACATTGTACTGAGCACATAATTTATCTACTACATCTACCCCAGATTTTGTTTCATTATAAAATGTTATTATCTCTGGCTTTTTTTCAATGTCATCAGACACTTCATTTGAAGCAATATGCATGCTTGAAATAAGTACCACGGTTTTCCCTTTTTTTGGAACGTACGAAACTAGTGTCTCATTTTTTGAAAAACCGAAAATACTATCAAATTGGCCCCGTCCTCTAGGCAGTACAAAAGCAGGGGGAAGTTCTCTTTTATTCTTACGGATTGTTCCCACATAAGAGAGTTTTTTGTTTTCTAATTGCCGTACCAACTCTAAACTTGAAAACCAATTATCTGCTGTGATGTTGCGTCCAGACTGAAATATTGGCTCCGCTAATCTTAGGACCACTTCTTTAGATGAATTGCTTATTCTAAACGGCCCCTCTGGCTGCTGCCCACAATAAATCTCCATATTAGTGGTATAAAATAATTTTGCATCAGAAAGGCAAAATATTTTTATGCCGTATTTATTAAAGGCTTGGATGGGATGTACTGCCGAAATGCACATCTTCCGCGATAACCAGGCAACATTTCGTCTATTGTGACGTTTTGGCCAATATGATAGTGGCTTTTGCAATTTTCAATAAAACAAGTGAACAGTTCTCTAATTGCTGCTAATTTATCAACAGCACGTCGTTCTTGTCTTGTTTCCCGGTCATCAAATCGTACACATCTTAGCAAAAATCTAAACCGTTTCTCTGACATCGTCATCCGAAACACATCAATTCCCAGACCGTCTGTCGTCCAAAAATCTTGCAAGTTTCGATGGCCACCTCGAAATACTCCTGCCAAGTATAACAGACCCATAAATGCTTTTATCTCTATCTGATCTGTAGGGCGGCAATCTCTTTCTCTTTGAAATTTTTCTTTTACTGCATCTATATATTGATTTGTAGAGGCAACAATTAAATTTAAAATGTTGGTGCTGAATAAAAGATCCCAACAATGCGTTTCTGTTTTCGCATTCAATGCAGCTTGACCAATAACACCAGGTAACTTCATAAGGATATTGTGGGGTCTCATTCGCGTTTGTCGGGGGAGAGTCTTACTCCAGCGTGTTCCGTCTTTGCCTAAAATAATTATTTTTACATAACATTACACCTAATTACCTAATATTTTTTCTCTCACCAAGAAAATAGTTAGCCTCTTGCTCTTCTTCACTACCTTCCTCAGAAAGTTCCTGATCACTTATCTCATGATCAGTATTGGAATCGACAGATCTTAATTCTACACGGTCGTCCGTCTCAGATTCGTCAGTATCACTAACGTGTTCTTCTGCTTGTATGCTATAGAATTCCTCTATTTCTTCGAAAGCCAGACGATTCAATTCTTCTATGTCCTCCTGCTTCGAAAGGTCATAAAGTTTTTTAGTACTCATTATTTTATTCAAGAAAACTCAGTTCAATTAAAAAACACACACAAACCACTGCCTAAAAGCTCCACAAATTATTTGTAACTCGTCACCTAACTCGTCATGAACGTGACTGAAAATGAATCCACAAAACAAACACATTGAGTCGCGCAGGTATCAGACTGATACAAATACGACCGCTCGTCCCTTTCAGGTAGCTAGAGGCTCTGCAACTGATGGTGAGGGTTTGTAATTCCAGGAAGTCGTTTGAAATACATCCCCCGACAACTACTGGGAATTTCTATATCCTAAGTTTTCGAACTTCTAAGAAATCTGTATAAAGCAAAGCCATGTATCAGTTTGATACACGCGCGCCTAACGGAGGGTTAACATATCTGTGCCTTATCAGCGGCTTTTGCTTTTAATGAACTTGCCCATAAACGAATGCCACCCACGCCTCGGATAACGAGTTGAAATTTTTCGTCAATAAAGGGCGTCTAAACCCACGGGGCGTATTGTCTTAATGGAACAATGACACTAATATGAATTTATAAAGAGAGAGAAACAGCCTTTAGATAATTATATGGAAATGTGAGTTTACACGCACTATCTTGGGCTACCCACGAAGAGTATTGTATTAACGTCATAATTATTTTGTAAACTCGTGCATACTTATGTCTGTTTAGCGTTGGTATTTGGGTTAGATTCGAGTTACGCCTGCGATCGAAGATATCCCAGCTACTGATACAGCTTTATGACAAATCCTATTCAGGCTAAGGATGCTAATGTGGCTTTTAATAAATTTTGAAATATCGTGCTGGCATTTAGATAACGAAGCGATTTATTGATATAGGTTAATGATAATTGATTGCTGACAGTCCTTATATGGGAAGTAAATGGAAATGGACTTGCACCTTTTTATGCAAACTTTGGAAATAACAACTGTTTATAGTAGAAGCTAAGCGTATTTTACAAGATGTAGCAATGACGATTAATATAGGGTGATTCATAAATAACTGGATTATTTCAAAAAGGTGGGGTATACGAATTCACGTCACTTTGTAACGTTTTGTGCCAGTCGAAATATTTGCATTTAAACACTTTTTTAGGTTAGAAAGTAGTGAAATATCGCTAAGACTGAGACCAATTATCGTTATTATTTATAAGTCTACACACGTTGTACATAATAAGACTGCAGTAACTGAATGTTTTTTCAGACTTGAATGTCTTTACAGACACCTATCCATATCAACAACTACAGTAGCGAACCGAAATATATTTTTCGTTGGAACCATGCATTTTAGTAACTTGCTATAAGCATGTCTAGTAATGATAGTCGATGCTAAGATTCTCTCTACCACTTTCGACCTTGGACTGACCTTGAGTGACGTCATCCGTGACCTGGATGACATTGAAATGTCATGCAAGTGGGCAACATTCATTTGATCTCTGCAATATCTGGGAGGAGGCATTTGACATTAAGTGGCTTCATATATATGTCAGAGGAGGTAAAATCATTTCTATACAGGGTGATTCAGAATTTATCAAAACAATTTTTTTAATGTACTTACAAATACAATATTGTATAAAATATGGGTATTTCGAAAATGATTTAAAAATACACTTCTCTGTGCAAGGCAAAGCAAACCGGCGACCGGCATGACGGCAAAGTGTAATACAAAGATAAACAAACAAAAAATTGAAAGAATTTTCTAAAGAAAGAAATAAATAAAATTGTATAACACCTATTTTATATCAGCAAATTCAACTGCTTGGGGCGCTATTGTTACTATTAAATATAAGTTATAGTTTTAGTTAATAAGATAATTTGACATGTAAACACATTTGGGCCCGTCTTACCCATTTTATACGAACTAAAATATATATGTTTCTGGTTCTTGTCTGTTTTGAACTTGTAAGTAACTGACAGCAGCTATGATAATATCGCATAAATCATCACTAGTGTCCACTTTGGTGCAATATTCTCCATTTTCTAAATTTCTCCACAAAAAGGAGTTCAAAGGGTTAAAATGAGGAGATCGTGGGGACCATGGTCCTCCTCTTCCAATCCATCGTCCGCCTTCAACATCATTAATGTACTCCAGCATATTTTGTCGAAGATGAGGAGGAGCACCATCGTGCAAGAACCACATTCAGAATCAAACAATTAAAGGCACGTCTTCTAGAAGTTCAGGCAGATCATTTTGAAGGAACTCGAGATACTAAACCCCATCCATTCGATTTGGTAATATGAATGGCCAAAAAGCGTTGTTGGAAATGGTCCCGTTGAATCGCGTGTGGATTTCCAAAATCCCGAATATGAGTATTATGAATTTTATGGTAGCTGCCGTTCACCTGTTACCTAACCCTTTAAAACAAAGGTAAATGTAAATACTATCGTAGAAACGTTAATACTACAATGGGTATTCGGAATTGCCTGCATTCCGATGATGCTAGATACTACAGTAGCCCAGCGATGTAAAGGATGGAAATACTACAACTTCAATAATTTATTTCTCGGAAAATATAAGGGTTTTACAAACTATATTATCTCCATTATTCATCTATTCAAAATTGTTTTGGATAAGTTGTGAATCATCTTGTATAACCCAAGGGTCTGCAGACCATATAAGGTACTAGTAAACACCGACCTTATAGTTAATAAGCACGATAAAATTGGTGATGTGATTACAGTTGTTTCAAGTGAGCGCAAGCTTTATATTTACTATAAATAGATAAAAAAAAAATTACATTTAACAATCGCTCTATCAAGTAAAGATATAATTTAGGTTATTTTAAAACTTTATTAAAATATGGAATCTTTAATATATTAGTTTTAATAAATATATTTAATTTTTATGACTATAGCCAATACAACAGCCATTATGGGTCAATAAGCTATAACATATTTCATTACATTATATAAAATAAATTTTTATTAGAGCTATAACAAAATGTAGATGCAATACGCTAGTCAATAGTGGGTCGAAGCCACAGATATCGACACAGCCATTCAACGATTGGAAACTGAATAAAGTTCTCTGAGTTTTGATCGACTACATGCTACTAATTATGATCAGGATTGTTGTTATGATAAAGAAAGAGTTAGATGGTTCGAAAAACAAGCAAAAATGTACAACAATAGTTGGGAATTATGTATAAATTATTCCGAAGATCTCTAAATTTGGATGAATTTTGAGGAAAAATGATAGAGATTGGTTACATGGTACATATCTAGCGCAATTAGTATCAAATATCAGTTAACTCACCAAATTGTTACTGAATCCGATAATGCCCAGAATATTGATGATGATGAGACTTACGATCAAACCTTACACAGATAATTTTAACTTTATATTTTATATATAGCTTGTGTACTTTAATATGTGTAGTGTAATATAATAAATGTGTTACTAGACATACCAAAATAGAGCCCTCATAAAATTGTTGTTCAGTTGATTTGTTGCTATTATATAACTATTTTTAATTGTTACCAACAGGCCTTGCAAAACGTCAACGACGACTAAAGTATTTTATAATGTAATGGCCATTTTTGTTGTATTTTTGCTATATAAACATTCTTACTTATGTCGTTTTATATGAATCGTCTTTGAAACGTTTCTGTAGCTCTTATAACATACCACATTGCTAGTTGGGTCACTATGTGAAGTTCTCTCGCAACACTCTAGTCTTGTAACATATTGTGCATGCCGTTAGCAGTAGCACCGTCTATAATTCTATATGATACTACGGTAGTACAGTTTAAAATAATCCTTTGCTATGTACGAAGACAACTACTAGCTCTGCTGCAGCATTTCTAATGTCTTCAGATAACATAAATATCCATCAAACAAATATATGTAAATTCTTGCATACGCGACCGCAGAACATGGTGAAAGATATATTTCTTAATTCAAATATTAAATTTAAAGAACACTATAGTAGTTCACTGTTATTGAATATATAATTTTGTGCAGTGACAGGGAGAATAATTCGCTTAAAATCCTTATAGCAAGTTTTATGTTCACACTTCACACGAGCACAGCGTATTAATTTTAATTTAGAAAGTGTTCGGAGTTGGTTGTCCACCTACGATGTGTTTATGAAATAATTAGTGTATTTTAATGCATTAGTGCTCGATCAAGGAAGTTATTCTACTCCCACAGTTATGTTTAATTCATTTCCATTATTTTATGCTAAAAGACCTTAACATATTAATTAATTATACACTTATTTTGTACATTTGTCCGATGGATGATAAATGGTAATTTGAAACTAATTGTTGCATGTAATTATATTTTATATGAAGGAAACAGGAGTGTGTCAAGGGAGCTACATGAAAAATATGCCTTAACAAACAGTAATATATATGTAAGTGGAAACTGGTAACTGACAACAGAAATTTACACTTTTGAACGGTCAATTATCAGTTTCTTTCATTTGTATGTATTACAAAAGCATGTTCTTATATCGTTACTTATTAAACTAAATACGCTAAAATATTTCTTCTTTTGTATTTTTATAATACGATTATCGATATTTCTTAATGTTTATCAAAATCTATAAAAAATCGTATAACTTTACGCTTACAGTTTCTATTTATTTGTTAAGTATTGGTTACAATAGAACTAAGCCATGTCTCTATCAGAATTTTTTTTTGCAACACAACAAAACAACTATTAACAGCTGGTAAGGATACAGTAATTAACTTAACGCAACAATAGATTGACTATTTTTTCTACTATAGAAGATCTATTACCATGTATAGTATTTATGATTTTATTGTGATAATCTTGATCGATGTTTAAGTATAGTTTTATAGAAATTTTATTATGACCAGTAATTTTCAGCAACTGTTGTTCTCGCACACGATTTTTTTGCCAATTCGTTAACAGCATTGATCTGTTCGAATGGTTTGTTATCTTTTTGTCCTTTATATCCAGAGCAATAACCTTAGCAGACAGTTTAATCCATCCATTAATAGTATTTTTTCCAACAAGGACATCGTTTACTGTATTAGAAAGGTATTTTAAGCTAATATAAATCAAATCTCTTACAATTCTTATCAATAAAGTCACATGTATGTTCTAATAATTCTAAAGTATGTTCTAAATATCTAACTATATTTGACTCAACTTAAAGGAGGCCACCTAAAGAAGCAATCCTAAAAATGCAGAAATAGGTCAGATCTCATCTATTGCGGTTGAATTTTCGAGTTCCCACTGTCAAAAGTGAAATTAGATATTTATAGAGTGTTTCCATTAAACCAGGTTAGTACATTTAGATTAATTTTTTAGATAATTATTGAATAGAACTTTGTCTGTGGAATTGTTTATTAGCATACCTAGATGTTTGGTATCAGAGAACATACATATGACTTCATTGATAGGAATTATAGGAGATTTGATTTATATTAGCTTAAAATACCTTTCTAATACAGTAAAAAATGTTACAAAAGCTAATAATAAGGAATATATGGGTAGATGTTGTGGGTGTATTTCAACGCTGGTTGGGGCTTTAGCCCACATAGTAGTTAGTTTCGCACAATATTATTAATACCTAAATATATATAAAAAGGACATTGTCGTACCAATTATCGGTTTCCGTTTTCCAGTGTCGATACAATTTTAAGAACAGCAGTAGTGAGGTAATACGTTCGCCTCGTTTAGATATCAGTATGAAAAAATTTACAGGCCAGCTTTGACATTCGCTATTGACATTTGTACAAATTTTTGAACTGCCTTGGCTGGTGTTACTGAACACCGAATTATATTCAATGCGATTTGTTACAGAACCATTGTTATCTTTCTCGACTTGAGACATACAACTATCTCGCCTCTTCTCCACGCTACTTCTACAGAAGCAATATGGTAGAATTTACGTATATTTTCTTCCCACAACAATATCATTCAGTTTACTTCAGAAAAATTTAACAAAACTGAATTGGTCTTATGTTTACAGTGGTTATATAGGTATAATTAGTCAACCGGCCTTACTTGTGGACCATGTCGGTTAGATGGCGGTAATATGATATGTGCAAAATTTCTTAAACGAGCCCTAGAGAACTCAGTAAACAGGATCAGACTGACATTATTTTAAAAACAAAGTCAGACTACCTCTGTTTACTGACTTGCCTAGGGTTTGTTTAAGAGATATTGTACATATTATAGTTCCGCCATCTAGCCGACCTGGTCCACAACTAAGGCCGGTTGACTAACTATACCTACTTTATATAAACACTGGTTTACATGGAGCTTTTTGCTTTTTTTATGGTTGCACTGCTGGTATCTAAGGCAGGCTTAAATACTATGCTGTTAACCGCGCCAATCATAATCTTATAGTCGTTATAGTATTTCCCCTGTAAAAAGTTTGCATCAGACATTCCACATGAATTATGTCCCATCTTTTTTCCTCATATTGGCCTACCAATCTTTTAGTATCAATGCCAGTTTTCCTACGCTCATTTTCCTCGTATTTTCGTTTGCAGCAAACCTCGATAAATATTTCCCGCGTGTATTTGTGACTGTTTGTGGTATTTTTTGGAATGTTTTAATTAACTAGTGTGTTAGTGGATTGAAAATTAGCATTGTCAAAATGTGACATTTTCAAATTTATTTGAAATATGAAGGTGTCAAATTTAAACAATTTTGGCGTCATAGTGATTTAAAACATCCCTGAAAGCTGTTATCCACAAACCTAGAAAAAATATAGACTGTGCCAGTGTCATATTGCCGGCGACCGCAAATTCATGGCTGCCCTAAAAGGTCCAAATCGCTAAAACTTGGTTTTTATGCCAATTTACGTTGGTTGTATTGTAGCGTGAAGCTCATTTGTTTACTGTGATTGGTCACATTCTTTAATGACATTTAAAATGACAGCAAGTTAGTTAATTTCAGATTGCAATGCAGCCATCATATTTGCACAACCGCCAACATAAAGCAAATAAAATATCCATTTTCTGGACCGTAGGTCCCTAGAAAACTCGGCACCTGTCACGTGACCTATATCATGAACCGACGCAGTCTATATTTTTTCTAGGTTTGTGCTGTTATCGGTTAAATATTTAAAGCCAGCTTCAGAGAACGACGTAGTGTTGCCAGCAACATTAGATCACGTGACTTTCAGCCAATGAAATTAATTATATTCGTTGTTGAAGTCGAGTGACGTACAAAATTTCCAACTTCAGCTATCCAGAGGAGCAACATTTGGACAATTTATTTCACTGAAATTAGACTGGTGGTGGGGATGCTGCCAGCAACACTACATTGTTCTCTGAAACCGGCTAATTTGTGTGTGACAAAAAATAACAAAATTTAATTGGCTGTTAGAACTATCAAAAAATATTCAGCTGAATGAAATTATTGTCTGAAATTGTCTGTATGTAAACGATTATATTTGGCGTTTAAAAATAAAAATGCATTATTCTTAACTTCATTATTGTTAAATAGTTTAATATTTTCAGTTACAAGACAAGTAGCAACATAACAAATATTGAATGATATCTTATGATTCTATCCAAGATAAATAAGCAACGAAAATTCCTGTCCCATCCGACATTCCGTAATTTTAATTAATCTTGAGATATTTTCGAACTTGTCATTAGGTGAAACTAAATTTATAATATTATTTAAAATAGGCATAGGAAGTTCTTCTTTTTCATTATAAGAGAAATACACAAGCAAATCAACAAAGATAATACTTAATAATAAGTAATACTTAAAAATAAATAAAAGTAACTTTGACAAATATTGTTTTTGTTTTTCATTAGTCCATTTTAATTAATAAGTAGGAAAAGAAATTAAGTACTAGAATTTTAAAATTTTGTACAACTTTGTATCACAAATAGTAAAGAAATAAGATAGTAATAACTATAAGTTAGGTGACTACTGATTTTTTAATATTTATTTATTATAATAAATAACAATTTTCTTCATAGGTAAGTACTTACTACCTATAGATTACGACTATTATTTTATTAAGTAATTATTATAATATATAAATATTTCATAATGTAATGTTATAGAAATCGTATTTGATTTTAATCGTTTATTTTTGAGAAAATAACTTTTGAACGCCACATGAAATGGAAAATTTGGAGTAAATATTGACTGCATTCATCATCAAAATGTCTGTCCATAAAAATAAATTTAAAGCTTCAAATGCCTAAACATTTCAAACACTAGAATTTTAAACATTTTCTAACGACGCAGATTCCTTTATTAAGTAGGTAATAACAGCATTTTTTAACAATCAATTAGCAAAATGAAAAATGACATAGAGTTATCTTAAACATGACAAGATAATTTTTTATTCTCATGATTCGGAATTAATTTCAGTTGTCCGAAGCATGTCAGAAACAAACAAGTTCATCATTATATCGCTGGAACAAATGAGGATATGTTAATTTCAGTGGATAGTACCTTTGTTTTAATTTGTCCATCCAACAGAATCAATTATTTTATCTTGTTAATATCAAGATATTTAAAATATGAACAGTGTCCGTCATTTTCTTTAAAATAGTTGTGATCAGCTGTTTGAGTTAAAAAAAATAACTTGACTAGTTGAACGCATCGTTAGTCTAAGGCCATCGCTCATTTAATAGCACAGCACATGAAAGGCTCATCCTAAAGTAAATCTAAAATAAAATTGTAAGAAATTTGTAGGTTTCTTTACGTTTCGGAAAATATATCGCCATCTTCTTCAGAAGGAACTGAAATAGGAGGATGCATAGATCCATAACGTTCAGATTTGATTTGCTTCTAAATTCCAGGTGGTTTTACGCCTTCACCTTGGGTGAAATTATTTCGACTTTTCTAGATTCTTATTGTCCCTTTACAAAGTCTTCACTGGAATCTTGTCTCTCTTCCACCAGAATCATGGTTTTATCACGGTATGTAGGATGATGTATACGAAGTCTTGAAGTGCACCGCTCTTGTAGCTGGTTTTAGGAAAGGTTGCTTTCATTTTTCTTAAAATATTGTGTAGCTCTAGTTCTAAAAATATTGGCTCAACAAATAGTCAGTGTTCGATGCAGTAAAGCATTGACGATCTCATATCACTGGGTTCAATGTAGATTAGACTGAACGTTCAAATCAGTGTGCGTAAGTTTCCTGCAAATGTAAACAATGACCCAATGTACTATTTGATTTTCTCTGTACAAGGATGTCTTGCACAAGCAACAAGGAATACAATGGGCAAATAGAGAGACACAGGACCGTTGAATGGGTGCGGGTAAAACCAACATTCTGGTGAGAGCGACAAAATTTCGACCAAGGCTATACAGAGAGGGAATAGAAATCCAAATAAGTAATTTCAGCTGAGACATGGACAAGTATTTGGAATAAGTGTAACGTTAATTTTTACAAGGAACGTTGCCCTGTTTAGTAATCTGCAGTGTAATAATATTGTTTATAATAATAATTGCTGTAAATTATAGATATTATTTTGTGAATTTTATTTAAAAATATTTATTTCATATTAGAGATCACCTTAAGCAGCAGGCATTTCGACACTATCAACGTTTCAGAAATATAGATTGAGAATAATTAATATCAGATTTTATTGGCTCATTCAGGGAGTTGGTTATAATTTATTTCACACACGTGTCAAGTTAATTATCTAGTTGTTTATATTTACAATCAGTTCAGTACGGATCACTTATAAATATTTAAATTTCTAAGGTTGATAATAACGGTTTCATTTAAGTCGGCACGATAAGTACACCTGTTAAAGGAAGACGAAATTCTAAGCCCTTTCTTCTGCAAGCAGCGTGATTTTCTAACCTCTGACAGCTCGATTCGATAACTCTAAAATAACGAGGTAAGAATATGTAATCATATTTTATAAAAGTCTTAATTTAATATAATATATTTTCTTGATTATTTAATTCATAAAATAATAAGTACCTACTCAGATGTCAACCATATTTTTAGAAATTTTTAATTAAAATAAAGAATTTGATGTGTTATAGGTTACAGGGTGGAAAACAAAACATTCATGTATTAAATTCCATTAATAGAGACATATTTTAAAGTTATTTATATTCATAGATAATTGCCAATTTAAGGAGATTGAACTATTACTAATATTTTTGTCGATTATTAATTAAAATATCAAGCGAGGGGTTTATCCAACAAGTGCGAAAAAAATTGTAATTTCAGATTTTTGGAGTTTTAATGCAGGGCATAAATTTGTCATTGATGGTTCGAATTGGACTTTAGGTCTAAGTTGATGAACAACTCTGAAGAACCAATAAGACGTCTCACAGTGGATATTTCTTTCCAAGACTGCCCAAGGAATTTATGGTCGCCTATTCAGAAGGCTGATAACATTCAAGGAGTAGGGACAAGGTGGCTTCTGTCTTGGTGAGATCGACACAGTTTGTCAGTTTGACAAGAGACACACTAAAATTTTCACTTATAATACCACTAGAGCTTCAATTATTACTGGAAATTTTTTCGAGCACACGAATAATTTGAAAATTCTGTTCTGAGATTCTGAGAATTTTGTAAAAAATATTCGTGTGCAAGCAAAAATGTCCAGTTTTTAATTGAAGCTAGAGTGGTATTCGGTAAGAAAATTTCACAATGAAGTGTTAAAAAATATCGACAAAAAATATAAAGATATTAAAATTTTTTGATTGTTTTGAAGAGACAGTAGGCTTTGTATGTTAATTCAAAAATGATAACAAATGTCATTTTATATGCACGGTGTCAAAGTGAAAAGTTTAGTGTTTTTTTACGAAAAATGTCTCGTTTTGGAGAAGAAAACTAGGACATAATAAAAAAGAAATTCAGCATCTGATGCCAGATAATACCAAAAAATCAAAGATAAGCATTTGGAAGCAGTCTCTAGAATTTTGCAATGAAAAATCTTATAATATACAAGAAAAGTTAAATAAAGTATAAGTGGTGAACTTTAGTTACACAAAATAATAAAAAATAAGTTGATAGTAGTTCAATCTCTCAGTTTTCTAAAAATTTAGTGTACTAAAGTTGGTAAAAATATATTTTATTGCAAAAAAACTTGAAGCAGTATATATAATCACAGTAACCTACATACATATAACATTAGGTTAAATAAAATACAACTAACCGACTTTAGTTAAGCAAAATAATAAAAAATAAGTCGATAGTAGATCAATCCCTCAGTTTTCCACATACTCATTTTACTAAAGTTGGTAGAAATATATTTTCTTACAAAGAACCTTAAGCACTATGTAATATCAATAAAATTCATATGTATATATTATTAAGAAGGCCATGCAATCCAAGTCAAACAAGGTAATCGTGACTTTTGACGTTATATGACCATTTTCTTGTATGTTGTACAATCGAAAAATGGAGCGGTTTGAGAAATACGTTTTATGCAAGTTTTGCAAAAAAGTTAGTGAAATTAAAATGTATCATCGGAACCTAAAATTTTTAATGTATTTATTACAAGAATGCGGGCCAGAGATTTATTCGCCAAACTTGTATGGAATTATTAAAAATCATTTGCTTCTGGTGTGTAAGAAATATGGAGCTCTTCGTGGATCACAGCAGAATAAGATTGTTTCAAAGTACTACATTTATTTTTTGAAACATAGACATTTTATAAATTTTAGTGAATGTGTGCTTGTTTATTCCCCATTAAGAAAAGAAGACGTTGCTGAGGAATTTCATCAACATTTGGACGCTTTAATTATAACTACTAAAAGTACATACTTTGTAAATAATTATTTATAAATGATTTGTACTTATTAAATTATGATAGAATAAATTTTAAGTTAAATATAAATGTCATTTTATTTATAAATGTCAAAAAATTTTCAGTGTAATTTCATGCTCCTTACCCCAAGGAAGAGAAACATTTCCGGAAATTTTCTTAGTTGCTATAGTAACGCTACAAAATAGAGGCCTTTAATTGGCTGAAAAATACTATTGTGAAATTTTCCTTGATATTATTTAATTTTATTCATCGGACAGATTTTCTTTTAGATAAGGATTTATTTGTTTTGGCGGCTTTGAGCCATATTGTAAATCTGCAACCATTATTACTTTATTGGTCAATACGGTTAAGTTATTATTGTTTTTTGAGGCTTAGAGCCATATGTAAAACCACTATTAATACTTAATTTTATTAACTTAAAAAATATGAAAGACAAAATAGCTATTTTTTTCTCTAAATATTGGATGCTTGTTCAAATTAATTTTTAAATCTGTTAAGTTTGAATATTAATGTCTGAGTGGTAGTTATGATTTTGATCAACCATAATTTAATAACTCAGACATTATAACGGTTGGTGGCGCTCAACAACTAACATCTAAATACATTTTTTTTTTTCATATATTTATTCTGAAGCACGATATAGCTCCCACTATATAACACCTGAGACCGGGCCAGTCACATATCGAAAAGATGTGACATATGAAAAGTTAAGGAGTGGAATGACGACTTCAAATCATGCACTGGAACTTATATTTCATGTTTATTTTGAAGAAAAGGGCAATATGTTTCATGAAACTGCAAGAAGCCTTGACGATATGTTAATTAGCAGTTGGAGATTCGACAGTCTTTAATAGAATAATTTTTAATAGTGAATTCATTAATTTTTGGTGGTTAATACAGTAATCTTTGTAACTTTGGCTTTTTTGTTTAATTAGTAAAAGTGCAGTTGTAATAAAGAAAATTGTAGAAATGCGGGCATATAAAAACGGTGTAAACTAACTGGATGGTGTTTGGACAAGTTTCAATCCAACAATCCTTTTCATCCTAATTGTCATCTCTTATCCTCTCTCCCAGAACTCACTAGGAAAACATCATCTGTTGGTAAGTTATTTATAATAGTTTTGTTTTTTAATATACTTATTTTTTATACAGTCCACTATAGTGACATAATTAGTAGAGTGGCGTTATCAACGAGAATTTACCAGCACTATCAGTAATCGGCAGGCAGATTACTATAATATACAGAGTTAACAAAATCTAGAGGCAGGTTTAAAATCAAAAAAAAAAGTTTATAACAACATGGGTCCGGAAATGCCTCATTTTTTCAGGTTTTTAAAAATTTTCTCTCTTAAATAGTATAGTCTGCATTTCTCGAAAACTGATCGAGATATTGATAGTGTTGGGATCACTCGAGTGAAAAATAATTGATTATTCGGTTAATGCAATAACCGAAATCACTCGGTTATCAGTTATATCAGTAACGAATTATTTATTTGATTTTTTTTCCATTGTTTACTAGGGTTGCCACCTTTTCATATGCGCAAGTAGGATATTCTTATCTTTTAAATTCTCAAGTGAGGACATTCTTTTTACTTTGTATATGAACTATTTTTTTACATATTTTGTCTTTGTGTCCCGATAATTCTATTTTAATGCGAATTTAATCATGTCCTCCGAGTAAGAACATTTCTAGTAAAAATAAGGACGAACGGTCAGAGGCTGCAGTAAGGACTGTTCTTCCGAAATAAGGACAGGTTGCAACCATACTGTTCACTTACAAATTGTGTGTTCGAGATTTATATATACATGCTCGTATAATACATACGTGCAACAAGAACCGCTATAGTTGCGGCAAGAATTCAGACGCCTTACATATGTCACGGCTGATGTTACGCAATTGTCAACATAATTTTCGATATTTGGTAGCCTTAAAAGCAATCATTTTTTGCAAATTTAGCGCAATATATAGTGCAAACATTTAGTGTAGTACATAGTTATTTTTTATTCTCAGTAGCAGTTTTTTTAAATAGTTTCATGAAAATATAATGAATTATTAATTTGTTTGTATGATTTAAGTCGTCTGACTATAACAAACAACGCAACTATAACAAACAACGAAAAACCGAGGAACCATAGAAATGACCATCGTTCACATTCGTAATTCGTATAATGCACTTGTCGTAGCTATAGATCAAAATAAAATTTTGTGTTGACGGAATGCAGGACAGTAATTTTTGGAAAATTAAAAAAAATAGAAGTAACTACTTTTTTGTCTAAATGCAATATATATTATATTTATTTTAATATATTTTTATATATCGGATTTGTATTGTTTATTTTAAATATATAAATTTACTCATACAAAAAGTGTATATGTATGTATTTAAAATGAAACATTTACATATAAACTACAAAAATAGTAATATGTACAGCTGCTGAGAATTCAAGTGAACATCACTCTAGTTATCAATCGGTTTTTTATATCACTTAAATATTCAGTATTCGGTTTTTGAAATTACTTGGTTTTTCCCAACACTTGATATTGAGATTAAATTTGGTACACAATAGTGTATAGTGATGGGCTACTTTTATGTGCATAAATTCTTGTTCTTGTATACTAGCATCAGTGGCTTCCGTACCGTCTAATACTCATTTTTATCAAAGGAAATAATTGTAGGTCACTGATTTTTGGACAAATCGGTATCACTCTCTAAAAGTCAACTTAATTCTGTTTAAAAAGTGTGTCTTGCACTTTTTCCTCCTGACACACCGTTTTTGAGATAAAAATTAATATATTAATTATTACAATATACCAACTTTGGAATGCTAATTAAAAAACAATAATTTAGATGGCATGGTAAACGTATGTTGGCCAATTCTTTTGCTACAAATGACTATCTAACGGCATTAACGCCACTGATGCTGGTATATTACAAGAGATTTATACACGTAAAACTAGCCCTTCACTATGCACTGTTGTGTACCAAATATCATCTCAATATTTCTATCGGTTTCCGAGAAATGTAGACTATAGCATTTAAGATAGAAAAACGATCTGTATCTCGACGAGGCTCCGGACCCATGTTTATATAAACTTTATTTCTTATTTTTAAACATAGAACCTGCCCATAGATTTTCTTAACATCATTCTATAGCAGCTTGCGTACTCGAAAATAGACTGAATAGTCTCATGTTGACAGACCAAAAAATGCTATTGATTCATTATCACCCTGCTATCAAAAATACTACTAACAGGTCTTGCCCTTTTAAGTATACATAGAAATATTAAAATGAAATTAAATATCGACAATGACAAAAGTGACATTAGTCTGTCAATGAATTTTAAATTAAATATGACAACAAAATTTATTGACAGGCTAATGTCACTTTTGTCATTGTCGATATTTAATTTCAAATAGGTGAGATATAAGTGGTCTGCTTACTTCCTGCTCGGCCTAAGCGGCTCGACTTACAGGACTAATTTAAAATAATTTTAATTTATATAATAATTTTTTATAGTTAGATATTTGACTCAACATAAAGGAGGCCTGAGACCTGAAGAAGAAATCCTAAAAATGCAGAAATAGGTCAGATCTCATCTATTGTGGTTGAATTTTTGAGTTTCCACTATCAAAAGTGAAGTTAGATAGTTATAGAGTGTTTTCATTAAACCAGGTTAGTAAATTTAGATAGATTAATTTCTTTAGATAATTATTATTGAATAGAGCTTTGTCTGTTCATTGGCATACCTAGATGTTTGGTATCACAGAGCATACATATGATAGGAATTGTAGGAGATTTGATTAATATTAGCTTAAAATACCTTTCTAGTACAGTAAAAAATGTTGCAAGTGCTAATAATAAAGAATATATGGGTATATATTGTCGGTGTAATTCAACGCTGGTTGGGGCTTTAGTCCACAGAGTAGTTAGTTTCACACAATATTATTCACACCTAAAAATATATTAAAAATATTTTATTACTTTTGCATATAATAAGAACTTTTGTTAAAAGTGAATTTTCTGATTTCGGCTCTTTTAATTCTAAGGGACAGAACACTTTAATGCAACTAAATGGCTATTAACATTTTTTAAGCGTAACTGGTATCTTCATTCTATTTCACTCACTAACTTATTGAAATCATCTCCTTTTTTTTGTAATGTGTACTTATAATAACCTGAAGAATAGCTTTGACATATTTTATTGTACTGGAAAATATATTAGAAAAATATTGTTTTAGTCATTACCTAATTTATTAGATTTAAAACGGTTTAAAAAGGTGTAGGTTTATTTAGGTTTAAAGCTAATATTTTTCTAAATATGACTTCAGTAACAAAATATTTTAATTTATTAATGATAATTCTGTAAATTTCTTAAAAATACCGTAACGAAATCAGGCACATTTTGCAACTTCTTTTTAATATTGCCAAAACGAAATGGATTGGATAACCCTGCACCCACATTTGGCAACATTCAAATGGCAGATTTATATTACTGATTTGAAATAGAGAGCAGTGTCAAATTGAACAAGTTAATTCAAACTTATCAATAGACCCATATCTCTCCTTCAGCTTCTTGCAAGGTTTCTAATACGGAATTAGTATTTTTATCTGTTTGATATATATAATATATACGGGTAATTACAGACCGTCAATGTTTTCAAATCAGCAGAGGTAATGGATAATGTACGTAGTAAATATCCAGTAACATTTGAGATGTGCACTGCAGATGTTCTTTTGTCGAACATCCATCACCCATGTTGACTTTGTTAATGTTTTATTTAACATAATGTTATTCTGATCGTGTTTCCTACATTTAATCGATCTCATTCGAGCTCGTCGCGTCGCACCCAGGTTATATTGATACTGCCGGATTAGACCACAGAATAAGGCACGGTAGAAATCATAATTAAATGTATGAGTATTAATGAAATTTATATTCTAGATGAGAACAAGTACGGGATAATTCATAAAATGTCTTTTATTGAAACTTAAACAATTAAAATATGTGATTGGTTAAAATGATAATACAGGGTGAGTCAGTCATAATGTCATTAATTTTAAGAGGAGATAGGGAATAATGAGTATAATGCGAATATGTGATTAAAAAAAAATCTAAATGCATATTTACGCCGAAAAAAAATATTTTCAAATCATTATTTAAACCCCCTTTTCAGACTGTCACTGACCGGTCACAGCCTTGGTCGGTTACAGCTGACAGTTCAACTCGATATCGACGTGATGCAACGTTGTCAAGTTGTAATATTTTTCTATACCTACTCACCTAGGTTTTAGACATCACAAATAAACGGTTGTACTGACTATTTTAGAATATCATTTTTTCTTGCTCAGTTCAACTTCAGCCAATAATAATTTAAAATGTTAATACCCAATAAAATCAAATAATAATAATAATCAAATAATTCTATTAAAAATTGCAAGTAACGCGGTCCACTCAGGTTTTCCCATAGAAAATACGGCCCAATCAAACGATACCCGTACACTCGCGTGTCGATTTTTCTCTGAGCAAATGTAGCCGTTATGACTGCAACAAAACTCCAACGTGTCTAATAATAAACTGAGTAATAAACCATTTACGTACATTACATAAAAAACCTATACCCAATGGGTAAATTATTGAGAAGCTGAAAAGTGTTTCGTGTTTAAATACTAAGTATTTAATAAAAAACCATCGTGTTGTCGACAGAAAACTGTCCAAGACCGAAATGGCACGCCGCTAATCTAAGTTATCGAGAGTTAATCTTGACCTTGACCTTATTAGGTCAATAACCTAGTTACCTAGTTTTTGTACTGTTATTTAACGACAAGGAGTAAAACTATTTTTTTAATCTAGATACATGAATGAATTTTCCTTAAATATTGATTTAATTGTTAATAAAAACAAATGTAGATAATAAATAAATGTTTTCGAATGCTAGGCTATTACAGTTTAATAATTTTGATATTACGTTTGCACTACGTTTTACAAATAAATATGAATTTTTAGTATTACTCGTAAGTACAATTAAACGCACACATAACCAAATGTACAATTTGTAGTTACGTACATCTAGCCTAGAAATGTTTTTTAAGTAGTATGATACTAACCTGTTTACAGCCCACATAATTATAACTGTATTATTTATCCGTCCATAGCACTTTATTAATAAAATTCAGTCGCATTTCGTAAACATTCTCCGTATAACACTACCATTTCCACATAATCGGAATTTGTAAAATTATGCGTTGTGAATTTACGCCAAATACGTGAGGTTAGACCGAAATAAACAAACTACTGCTTCTATTCTCTAAATCCCCCCTCCGATGTGTGGCATGATCTACAAATTTGAGGGGAAGAAATGCAGGAAATGCAGAGTGCTAAATGGAGGTAAATTTGAATAACACGCTGATGTGTTAGATGATATTATGTATGTAAATGTGGCATCCATGGTTAATACGGCAAGTCTGTGACATTAGAATTTCGTCGGGTGCGCCATCGTAGCGTACCAGGAGCGTCGTGTTACTGATTTTTATAGGGTGATTTGTTTATTTTTCTAAAGGTCGAGTAAAAAATTTTTTTTTTCGATTTTCTGCCTCCCGAATACGTGGTTAAAATTAATGACATTATGACTGACTCACCCTGTATGTTTAGTTAAGCTTTTAACCTCAAGCTTAGAGTGTAAAGTTTTTAAAAACAAAACTTTTTTCCGTGAATAAACTTGGGCTAACTACTGAATAATTAAAACTAAAAATTTATAGACGTATTAAAACATGATAATCAGTGACAGAGATATTGTGAGACATAATCTGGATTCTTCTACTGTAAATACATTTTATGTCTTGAATGTTCTGACATTATTAAAACAGTCTCTTCTCAGCCCCCACTACATTTATACATCATTTTCTCTTTCTTTTTCTTTTACTTATGGGTCAGTATCCAAAAATTGTAAGAAAAGTTCCCAGACTATAGCTTCCCTGCCACCTGGACCTCACTCCTACTACTCTGGCTTCAATTCCACTGTTCATTTTAGAGCCATCTACAAACCATACCATCTTCTCAGTGCATTATAATTTAACTCCCATTCGTCTCTATTCCCTATTCAAGTCTCGAACAGTCTATGAAAGTTAAATTTTATGATCATTCTGGCAGGTATCATCTCTAGGATAGGATTTGACAGTACCCAACTTCTTCTTATCTTAGAGTGACGCTTATTACAAGTTGTTATCCTCCACTATTTTTCTGCCTGATTCGGTCGATACGGTTTCCAGCACAACATGTAGTGGTGGTAGATTTAACAAGACTTTCAAGACAGCCGTAGAAGTTGATGCCTTAACTCCTGTTACACATACTTATGCAGGCCAACTTCTGAAATTTATTTAGTTTCTCCCTTGTAGTGCTCTATTTGACATTAGGCCACCATACCACCGCACCATATTTCTAGTTCTTACTATTGAGATATACATTCAATGTATATCTTCGGTCGCAATCCCCAGGATTTGCCTATTAGGCATCGATTAGCACACGTTGCTCGTCTTGCCTGTTCTAGGACATTTTCTAAATGTACATTCCAGTTATTCCTTGTACTTGGTACTAACCCCAGATACATAACCTCCTTGGAAAGCTTGATGGGTTTCCCGCTTATTGTGGAATCTCAAATCCCAACTAAATTTCTTCTGTTGGTGAAGGGTACCACAACTGTCTTAGCAGGGTTGACAGACAACATTTGACCTGGCATCAGTTATTTACCACATTATTATGATCTCCGACAATTAGGATAAGTAAAATCCTGCTTTATTCAGGATGTCCACTGTATACGACCGGTCCCCTCAGAAGGGGTGACAAAACTCCTCCCCTGTGGACAGTCCCTATCTACTATGCACTGTGCTGTCTCACTTGTAGTGTTGCTCTCAGCTCAGCATAGTGTATATCCACCGGCACAAGGTGTCATTTAGGCCATTGCTACGAACCGCATTATTTATGGATTCGAATGGGGTAAATGCCTCTTTTATATCCAGGAATGCCGCCATTGCTACCCGTCCAGTGTTTGTTCTACCCTAGTTCTACATTTGCTTAAGCATAACATGATTGCTCTGCCTTAGGAATGAATGTCACGTGTACCTATCCCAATGATAAAGGTATGTAACACAGCGCAATACTTGATCTTCTTGATAGTTTGTTCGATATTCCTGTTGGTGTATCCATTTTCTGTAAGAACCGATCATAAGTGATGCAGTTCTTTATCCAAATGTTCTGTTGACGATATCTTGTATCTGGACCAGATGATGATGAGATTCGGCCAAATACCTATGAGGGTGTGTGTGGGTTTCCTGTAGATGTTTTATCCTAATGTACAATAAGTTTTCCTTTTTACAGCGGCATTTACGGAGGAAGGCAACTGTTGTCTTTCATCTCCGCAGTGAAGCTGATGCACAGATATATTTCACAAATATATCTGGGCATAATATCCTTAAGGCCATATGAAGAATGTATCTTTAATATATCTGAACTAATACTATAGGACTGCTTCATGAAAGTAAATATCTGCCAAAGTTGGAAACAAGGGTGAACCCATAACTGCATCTTCAGTTTGTTCATCCCTGAAGTAGAAGTAGATCCACTTGGTGTACAAATCTAGTAAATCCTCATCGTTGCATGACAATGAAGTCACATTAAAACTCAGTAGGATATCATATGGTTGAATTTGAAATATTCAGCATTCTTAACATGGTATTGTATTTCCCTCATTAGATCTATAATTTGGCGGCTAATCCTAAACTCAAACTGCAGACGCATCTTCCTTTTCGAATTCGGATTGTTTTTGATCTTTTTCTCTTTATTACCATTGTAACCTCTACGTTAACGTAGCCTTGAAATACGTCACGTAGAAAAACCAACTTTATTCTCACCACTTAATTACACAGTAAATAACCTTCAAATAAATTCACAACTGTCAAATCATTACTTTGACGTTTGTCACTCGCGTTCGACTACTCAATATAACTGTGCAGGTAAAGTCGATCCGCTTATATATACTTCTAGGGTTCTGAAAGTTTCCTAGATTCTCGAGAACGCGTATAGAACCAAATCGAATATAGCCTAGAATATTTTAAAAAACGTCAAAATAAAGGTACTATAACAAAAATTATATATTCAAAAACAAATAAGAACATAATTGACAAACTAAACAGGTAGGTAAGCTTCCGTAACACTATTATTTTCTAAAAACAATCGATACTATTTGCACCAATTAACTTTTTTGGGGGTTTTCATTAACTCATTTAAAATTTAAATAGTTTTAAAATAGTTTTTGATTTTTATTTACCCCAATTTTTTGTAATCTATCCCCCTATCTAAAAAATTGAAGGCCACAGGAGCAATTGTTTACATAAAAAATATATCATTATTCATTTTTTATACGCTGCTGTGTAAACATACTATCTAATTTTAAATTTGCTCGAATTGATCAACTTTACAACTTACTAATTCCATCGTAAATAATAAAAGCTGAGCAAAAAACGATTCATACTTGTTCAAAAGAAAATTGAAATTTAAAAATACCAAATTTATATATTTTTATTATGGCATGTCATAATTTTTTAGCAAAATATAACCAGTATCTACTGACCGACCTACACCATGATCTGAGTTGCCTGCCCTGCGTGCCCTGTATCTATCCTGTTGAAATTTATTTCTATTTATTTTTAAATTTAAGCGCATTATGTTCAGATCGGTAGATAATTCAACAGAAAATTCTCATAGTTAATTCTTTTGGTCACTTTGAGACTAAATTTGTACTAATTTTCTTTCTAACACGTTCGCTGTAATTATTAATGAGGAAATTATAGAACACTGTACATAAATTAAACGTTTCAATCAACTTAATTCATAGACCAACAGTTAACCCTTGTTATTAAGTGCCACTAGATGACAAAAGCGTACGCGTTTAAGTACGTTTGAAAGAATAATGGACATAAATGGCCATCGTACCATGATATATTTGTGTTATTGACGTTCTTCATCTAGCCGATTAGATTGACTTATTATGATAATTTAAGAATTAATGTGGACATGTTGTGATAATGTTCCTTTCATTTGTCATTTTGATGTTTTAATTATGTTAATGTATTTTCCATAATCCTTATCTTTTAAATTGATTAGGTGTAGCATTTTGTATAAAAGGTAATTAGTGTCTTCTATTGTTTACGGGACAAAGCTTTCAAAAATCACCCGTTTTGGTTATTACAATAAAATAAGATAAATGTTTTAAGATTTATTTATATTTATGAAACAGATTGCACCTTTTTACTTAAGGTCTAGACACCTCCGTGTTTTTTTAATTTATTGGCCGATTTAATGGACTTGTTTATAAGGTATACTTATATAGACTTCGAGAAAGTGTGGTGGAGAAATGTGTCATTCACTTGATAATTTTAAATTATGTCCACTTGCGAGAATTTTTTTGGTGGAGATAATATTAAGATTAAAATATTCAGAATCGGCTAACTGCAAATATAAATTTACTCTTAACAAATCATGTACCTACCTAAGTATTGCTCCAGATACAGGGTGTACCATTGAAAACTTTGCACCCGGCTTATTTTGAACTACGTTCCAAAATATTAAAATTGCCGTGACACGTCCATTTTGTTTTCGAGGGGGACATTTTAGCGTTAAATACAGACTCGCCAGAACAACCCCCTTCGCGAGGGCGCATTAACCTTTAGAATCTTAAATGGCACTCTAGGTCGAGTGACACCTCATTCGAAAGTGTTTTTAATTCTGGTTGTTATCATGTATTTTTTTTTCAATTTTAGTTCATCCGTGGTTGAAAAAAAAATGTTTGCTTATGCTTAGGAATAAAAGACAATTTTGTCACACGACAATAGACTGAAATCGGTAAAAAATTGGTTCTCATCCAATAAGTTAATATTAAACGAATCAAAAACTCAGCACTTACATTTTACCTCTGATAAGCGGGTTCCAAAATTATCATTAAAAATGTTGGGTGTTGTTTTAGACACAAGCCTAAATTGGAAACCACATATTTGTTCGTATTTGTTCAACGATATCTTCACAGATTTTTGCCCTGCGTTATTTAAAGAATTCGCTCTCTTGTGAGCTGTTGCGGACAGTATATTTTGCTATTATCCATAGCCATTTGTCGTATGGAGTGTTACTGTGGGGTAACTCTGTCAACGCTGACAAGGTTTTTGTACTGCAAAAATCAGCTTTGCGTGTGATGGAGGGCTCCCAGCGTGATGCGCATTGCAAACCATTATTTCAAAAGTACAATATATTGCCGTTGCCATGCATGTTTATTTTTAAAACATTAGTTCAAATTCATAAGCAACGTGTTAATCTTATTTCTCACTCAGATGTGCATTCCTATGATACACGGGGTGCTGGCAATATTGTGCAGCAGTTTTCTAGGGTTGTTATAACACGGAATAATAAATTAGATGTATCACTGTACAATGGCCTTGTGAACTATTTCAGAGGTAAATATTTGGCAACTTTAAACCTCAACTCCTTTTACAAGTTTGTTAAAACTTTTCTTTTAAAACATTGTTTTTACTCGGTAGACGAATATAAAAAAATGATAGCCTCACATTATTTACTTAATTCTTAGTTTTTCTGTGACTTCAAATATATTGTAATATATAATGTGGTCAATAAATAAATGGTATAAATGGTATGTAATGTAAAATAAATATAAATAAAAGACAATTTCTTAGCAATGCTACAAACACCGCAGAGAAGGCTTAGCCTCTCCTCCCTCCTCTAACAAGCCGCCACTGGGAAACTTAATGAAATATGACGGTGAGTGATGAACGGTGAAGAAATATTTAGTACAATTTTACTTTGAAAAAGAAAATAATATCAAGTTCTATTAGTTTAAAAAACACTGATGTGGTAACTGCTTGTGACAATAACAGTATTCGAGTTTTTTTATATTTGTTACTCACAATTTTTATAATAGGCTTGTTCAGCATTTTTTTATCTCATAAATCGAAAGTATAACAAAAATAATGGATCTACAAAGTATTAGAATTTTATTCGTACATATAGTACCGTAACATTAATCACAAATTTCCACCGTGTGACAATGGGGCGTGACCAGGAGCTACGTCACTATACGCATATGCCCAGAGCTTGCGCTCCATTCGATGTTTGTTGCACGTATTTTTATGTATGCCTTTTAAATGCTTTGGAAAAAGTATTTATTTGTTTGCTAATCGGACAAAAGCAAAGAAGAGAATGGTAACGTACAATGCGGAGATCTGATTTTGTATCCAACAAAGGCACGAGATTTTGTTTGAGAATCATCATTCAGTAGTATAAATATGACTTGTTTACAATGTTTTTGCTAAAATCTAGGTTGAAGAGGACATAGAAAATTATCTTTATTCAAAACCTATAAACTGTAGGAGAATATAATTGGAATCAGTCTCGAATATTAACACAGAGAGGAAAATAAAAAGGCGTTATAAAAGAATTTTCGCGTGAAATTTCGGCACGTTTACTTAGAATAGTGGTTTTGAGACTTCCACGGTTGGTGCTGTTGTTTGATCTGTAGTGATTCGGGTTTACGGGTTATTAAGCTATGATCTAAGAAACTTGTCGCTGCCAGTAACAGAATTAACTTGCACTCTCACTCCAGATTTTTTTATCGGCCCTTGTTGTTCTCGGACTAGGCTTTGTGGTGGGTGGAACCATTGTCAGTACCCTTCGGCTTGCTCATATATTGATTTCGGTTCATACCTACTAGTACTGTTATATTACGGTATTTGATAACGGTGGTGTCCCAAAACGTCATTTAGCAGCCTTCTTATTTTGATACTTGTTTTGGAGAAAATTGTAAAATCAGGTAAAAAATAAAATAACTCATTTTACGTTTGATATTTTTTATATCTATTCCCCGTAAATACATATTGATCAAAGATCGAAGTTATTATCCAAAAATAAACACCATACATTTTTTTTTTTTTGGGAAAATACGAGAACATTTTACACCATTAATTTTCTGTGTTATTAGTAATAATTAAAATATAGAGAAATAATTTGTATGTAATTTGTTTAAATAACAGCAACAAAATAAAAAATAATTTGGTTATAGCTTCATTTTGTTAGTAACTAACCAAAATGATACCAAATTGAACAAATGTATCTACTCTTTACCGCCATTGAAATAGTCAGTCCATCTCATAATCGTGAACAGATCAATTTCTGATAGATTATCAGAACCAGCTTTACTAAATCTAACTTCAACTGAATATATTATAATAAAATATTAACAACAGAACAACAAAGCATAGCACATTGTAATTGTTAAAAACGCTTTCCAGTTCGTACATCTTTTTGAAATAGCTTGCAATAAGTCCTTCTATCTGCAATACCTTTCCTAAAATTCTAACTTGCAATTTGTTTTACAGTCGTCAATTCGCAATTGTAATAGAAGTGATACCAACACATCAACCTGAATGCACGCTAGAAACTGAACTGTTTATCCAAATTTGACAAGTAATAATAACAAACAGCATAACATATAAAATAAAGGTTTCACTTAATACATTTTGTAAGCTCAGCAATCAAACAATAATCAAGTAGAAGCAAAAGCCAGTTTGAATTTGATAGTACAGTCTAGGAATTTTTGCGTATGGTGGGAACCATACAAACCACTAAATTATTCCCTAGAATTACAGAAAAGCTGTAATAAAAATCGAGCCAAACTTATATTTTGATACGATGGCTTTTGCAACACGCTATTGGTCAGAGCGCATACCTACGTGCAAAAGACTTGCAACTTGCAAATTGTAAAGCGACTTTTATCGTGTTAGCGGTAGATCTCTCAGTCTAGAGTTGTGTATAAAACGTCACAAGTATAAATACAATTTTAGGAAACAATATAGAGGGATCGCACACAGGGAGTTTTGTCACCTCTAAGGCGAGTCGCTAGATAATAATAATAATAATATCTCTACCCCTCATTCTAATCACGAGGATTAGCCCAGAAGTCGAAGACTTGTGCGGGAGAGGGGGCGGCATATTATTATTAAGCAGGCCGCATTTGCGCCCAGGAACGACTTACGTTGGTAGGCCCTAACCACCATTCAGTGCAGGAATGAGGGAAACCTGGAAAACCTCATTAATTAGGGGGGTAGTCAAATGTCAACCGGTATCAATCTCTCACATTGACCCAAGCCAACATTCTTCCACCCTACCATACCCGCAGAGAGGGTGCCAATCTCTCCACGAATATAGCTTATATACGGTCTACCGGCTGCGGGGGTCGAACCCACAGCGATCGAGTCACCTCGATTCAAGTACTGACGCCTTAAACCGTGCGACCACTGACCGATCCAGATAGACCAAGACATGCCACTGTTAGTCACCGTCATGTCAATACAATATAAACCATGCGCCGCTAGCTGTGAAAACAGCTGTGTGTGTCATCACCCTAAATCTGAAATCTAAGTCGTACCACCTTAGAACATATCAAAAGTCTTTTACAAATGATAGATACATAAGTATTATCGCAACGGAGATCATTATGGAAAATGTATATTCTTTAAGTTTTATTTAAAAAAACGATTTTATGGTACCTAATACAATCCAGTAGCAATAGCAGTAGTAGCAATTAATACAAATTATGTAAAACATTTGCAATAAATGTAATTAAAGTAACCATAAAGGTGCTAAAAATTTTAATATTTTCTGATGTTAAAACAAATGACGTCTATTAACTTCATATACAGATTTGGAAAGTGAGGATCTTGATGGTGAATTGTATTTTGCCGCTTGCGTGTATTTGTGTCATGCTACACGCATAATTCGACCACAGCGTGTTTGCACCAAGCAGTGTTGCCAGGTAGGAAAATTCAGTGCATGAGAATAATTTCAAAGAAGCATGAGGTTTGGAGAAAAAAGCATGAGATGGCTTAATTTATCAAAAAACACCTCTTGACACAGCTTAATTTTTAATTACTTTTGTAATGTCATTTTTATTCCATTAAAAAGCATTATGTTCTGCTATTTTATCATAATATTACATTGTAAGTAGGTAGTTACAGGTACTTACTTAAAAGTTATTAACCACGTAACCTTTCTAATTTATTTTATTGTTAGACCGGGCGAACGTTGACGCGCAGTTGACGTGAAGCAGGGTGACTCACGGGTCGTAAAATCTGTTGTTTCCAGAAAATGTAGGTACCCTTACGGAATAGAGTTAAGAATCACTGCAATACAGCGTGAATACAGCACACACACCGCATATCCGTAGACTGTCATACCCGTTTATGTATTCAGCTAATTATTAAGAGAGATTACAATAAAGGACATTTCAAGTACCCAAATATTCCTCCCCTCTATCTATTCAATTTTGCCTTTATTTCTCGTTAGGTCTTTGTTTTGGTAGATTTCAAAGAGTAATTTTAATAATTTTATTATTTCTTTTTGTGTCTATTAAAAAGCATGAGATTTTGTAATCAAAATATGAGAGCATGAGATTTCCTCGGAATGCATGAGATCTGACAACACTGGCATCAGTTGACCGGACAGTTAGATTTGCAATGGCGAATTGGCGTTGGCGATACGGAACCGATCACCGTAGTAGTGGGGAATGCTTGACCAATGCACGTCGCCGCCCCTCTTAAAGTTCGTACCTTCCCTGGAATGAAGCAGCAATTTCTACTTTCTCTGTAAAGATCCGCGATTTCAGAATATGTATATGTATTTATTAGCATTTTTAAGGAGTACATACAGTTTTCTGATACTGAATCAGATTTTGTAATATCTAGCAAAAGAAAAATGTTATGGACAAAAAAAAATTGAAAGTTCCAGGTAAAGTGTCTTTTACCGACATACTAATGAACTATGAAAGAACGTAGTATTGGCCAAAATCACGAAGTGGCTGACATCTGTTGATAGATTTCGGAACTGCTGTAGGGGTGAACTACAAATTACTTGGATATCCCAGTTTGAAAATAGTACAATTCTATCTTGAATAAAGCAAAGTACAGAATCTGCACAAGCCAACTTGTAATAAGTCAGATGTGGGGGTGAACCAACAAATTGGTGTTATATGTGGAGGTGTAGTGAAAATTTTCTGTATTTTTTAGTAATTTTGCAAACTTTATTCAGATCATACGATATTTAGTTATAAAATGTGTTAAAGTGTCCGCCAAGTACTCCAAGATATCTTGAACCAAACCATTATATCTTAAGGGCGCCGTATTCCTGAAAAAGTGTTTTCTACAAATATAAATAATTTTAGACATTTAAGAACTGAATAATATAGAGTTTAGCAAATAACAAGGATGTTATTTCATGCCACCTGCAAATATTCAAAGGTACCGAAGTAAAATCAATATTTAACATCAGAAAGCGATCTATCCAATGAATTTTTAGGTACTGAAATCTTTCAAAATACGTATTTTTAAATTCAACTATAGATGTAAACATTGTTATAACATAAACTTACATAGTTCTGCATATAAGATTGTTCACTTTTGTTTATAAGTATGTGAAAATAATTGTTAAAATGTGGGGTTAGAATAGCGAAATTATGTGTGTCATATAAATGCATTTTAAAAGTTATTACATTATTTGAGGAAAGTTTAAATAGTAAAAGTGGATAAACAAAACACCAATAATTCTATTTTTGATATTACTTTTGCTCTACGAGTTTTATTTTTCGAGATTTCAGTACCTAAAAAACACCACAAATTTGATCATTTTACGGCGAGAGATACGGGCACCTTAAAGGTTAAAGTTACGAACATAAAGAAATTCACAATATATATGTACCTTAGGAATTTGTCTTACATTAAAGTTTGATAACTGCTAAAATACACTTTCACCTAAAAAATACAAAGAATTGCACCATAAAATACAACTTCCCTGGTAATTCATAGCGTTATAATAGTTAAAAATCAGTTTACATCTGTATAAGAAGTATACAATAATTGAATTTTGAGTTGTTCTTGACGTATTCAGTTTTTTTTAAGGAAGCCTACCATAGAACACCCTGATGTTCTATATTTGACTTTATCTGCTGAAAGTTCAGGAAGATTTATAGAAATGGTTTGAATTGGACTAATACCTTCAAAGTAACATATGATAATGCCACTTGTCTACAATCCCAAGTGTAATGTTTATCATAATCGTAAACTGTGACGTGCCTTTGCGATACAGCTCGATGAATAGAGTCTACAGTCTGGAATTGTCCAACAAACTTGGGGAGTTCTCGACGCTTTTGAATTTAGTTTAGTTAGTTTTAGTATAAAAAGTTTGGTGGTGCTTAATGTAAGATTTGAATAGCGACAATAGGATGTATCAATATTTCTGTAGTTTGCATGTTTTTTGTGTGCGAAGTAGAAATAGTTTGAAGATAACTCGTACAATAACAAAAAATGTAATAACAGAGTGGGTTGTATTCTGCTGGATGTGCAACAAATTATAAAGTAAAACAGAGAAACGCAACCAACCAAGATTAATAGACGTCTTAATGCATTTATATAAATACAGAAGTGCATTATTTCACCACAAACGAACATAGGTTTCTGTGCATGAAATAATTCCTAGTAAGTAATTACATTAATAATTTCAATATCATCGCAGCCGCGTATAATTATTCACGCTGCAAGCTTCTTTTTAATAACTTAATATGGCAAATTAAAGAAATAATTGAAATTAGTATCCTTCCAGTAAACCTGTTTCCTGTCGTCATCTACAATTATGCATTAATATCGGCGAATTACATCGATTTGTTTTCTTTAAACTGTTTTAAGTGTATTACTAGGTGGGTTCGACTTGGAGATATCAGGCTCCGGGGCGGGCACTCCTACTACTAGTTCTTGCAACTATCTGGTGCGCCGATATAAAAGTTGCTTCTGATTAACTGCTCCATCTGATTTATATGTACATGAAATCTTAGAAAATTGTCGAAGACGGATATAAGTTCTTACTCATTCTGGAACAGAGACGCTAAATACAGTGTGTCAGAATGGGACAAGGCTTAAGTGAGACAGTTTCGTAGTCAAAAATAAGGCTATTGCGCCAAAAACTTTAATAATAGAGAATATTAATTAAAAAACTTTGGTAACATCCCAAAAACTTTTCCATCAATCAATGAGCATCTGTTTTTAGGGCAAGAGTTTCAATAATAGTATACCTCTTCTCCTTATTCCTTCATTTGCGAATCAGTTCTCCAAATAGTTCTAAAGTGTCGTGGTCAATCTTAAACTGTTGTGCTTTCCATAGTTTATTAATTTGGCATATGAACGAAAACTCATTTTTAATTGCATTTTTGATTGCTTAAAATTTGTGTTATGCCATAAGCTTATATACCAATGGTTGTATAGTAGCGAATGTATAACCAATTGTACGATTGCATATAAATGATAGCAAAGCTTATATAGTCAATGGCTGAATTATTAGAAGGCTTGAAAATGCAACGATTGTAAATGGTGTTTCAAATTTGATGCCCCTGGGCTGCTATTGGCTAGTAAAAAACGCGAATACAACTAATTTGGAGGTGGTTTCAATATGACTATTTTTAGGCTTACCTTTGAGTAAAAAATATTACTTTTGGAACTCTTGGAAATACTTGCGACAACGTCGTGAAATATATTTTTGTCGGAAACATACCTATTCTATTCCATATTAGGTTTCAAAGTTCATCTGGTAAATTTTCCCTAATCATTTTTTTATTATATTTCCTTTCCTTTGAAAGTTGCAAGCAGAAATGTGGAGAAGCGCTTATTTTAAATATTTCGATCAAAATCGAAATGGCCATGGAAAACAATAGACAGATTGACTGAGGAAGGACTATTATGTTTGTCATAATATTATAAAATAAATAGATATCGAATCATAAAATGACACCACAAGTTATTAAGAATTAATACAATTACATAAACTACAAACATATTTCAAATTACTTTGACAATAACAACAACAAGAACAAATCAACTATAAATTATTTTCTCTGTAACTATGTGTCTTCATGTCCAATTGTCACCGGACTTCTCTTTAAGTGACTTTTTTTAAATGTGTGAAGAAACTTATGGACATGCAATAATAATTTTTTCTTTCAAATGGGCAACATTTTTCGAGAGGGTCTTAGAAACATTGTTTTTGCGAAGTGCCCATAAACAAATATCTAAAAGTGTTAAGTCTAGAAACTTTTCTGACCATTTTATGGAACCCTTAATCTCTATCCAATTATCCATACAGGGTGAATCAGAACTTATCCCAAAAAGAATTTGGAAATGTTCGACATACACAAATATGGTAATGCAAAAAAATTAATATACGCATTCTGAAAACTATTTAAAAATATTTAATTGCACGCCGCTGGAATCTGGTCTACTGTAATGGAGTGACAATGCAAACTGGCGATGTCACATATCGCACGAAAAAAACCTCCGAAGTTTTGTGATTAAACCTGCACCCGTACAAAAAAGACTTGCAGCGTTTTTACTTTAAAATAAACCTAAAGATAGATAGATCTGACCAAAGTGTGTCTTTAAAATGGATAAAATTTTATTACACTAATTTCGAAGAAGAAATGCGGTACTTGATCACTATTAGAAGCATGAAATTTATAAAAAATTAGGTACACACATCTTATTACAAAAACTGTTTTAAATTTTGTCTCGCGATGTGTACACACATTTGGGCACATCTTATCCAATTTTGCTGTACTGCTAAGGATACATTTTGAAGAAGGGCGGGCAGGTCATATTGAAGAAATTCGAGATAATACCATCCATATGATTGGGTAATATGATATTCAATTGTGTGCGGATTTATCTTTTTGAAATTTTGCATGTCTCCATAATTTACCATTCTGAACAACTTTTTCAAGTAACATTTTGCTATATTTTCAGCAGAAAAGACACTTTACCTAAAACCAAAACAGTTTTTACTCGGTGCACTGAGCATTTCAAATAGGATTATTTAAAAAATGGTTACTCCTACCGACTTCAGCAAAGTATACCTTTTTCAAATAAAACAGGTAGGAGAATCGATTGTTTCGATAGTCAGATGGATGCACTAAGCTGCAAAAAAGTTACACACGCAAAATACTAAGGGCCCCCCCGTACCCACCCCAATGGACCTTGTGGAAATAAATGGATTAGTCCATCAAATTGCTCTTAAAAATTTAGCTGTGTATACCAAATTTCATTCATTTATCACAACGTGATTGAGAGATATTGTAAAAAAATGATTTCCATTCCTCCCTCTTCAATGGGTCCCTGTGCCCTTAGGAAACATTTCCGGACCCATGTTCATATGAACTTTTTTACTTAGTTTTGATCATAGAATCGGCCTGTTCAGGGTTGGCAGCTAATTATGAGACACCCTGTATATTATTAAAAGTTAGGACATCTAAACATTTTTCAAATCAATCATTTTATGTATTTCAAGTCTGTTGTGTTCTCTCAGAAAAAAATTTAACTTATTTTTAAAAACGTTTAACTTTAATTCATTTTGTATGCTTGCAGGCAATGAAGAGAAGGGCCTGGGAGCCAAATACAAATATCCACGCTGGAAAAAAACTGTATGATGGAAAGGTATTCTATATAAGTAATAGTTGCTATATCTAGTATTATGAATGTTTGGTAATTGTTGCAGCTGATCTTGATTTCTATATTGTATGTTGTAGGCATACATGTAGAAAATACAACTGTCTTAAGTCAAATACCGAGGCCTCCATATACAAATTATTTGTAGGGTAAAATTTATCTTTTCTTAAATTATTTTTAGAAAACATTTCTGTATGATTACTGCTATTCTATATGTTAAATGTGATTAAACTAATGCAAAATATAATGACTTTAATTCACCAATAAGTAAAGAATTACGTATATATCTAAATTTATATAGAACACATAACATTTTTTTAATTACATAATTAATATGATAATTCTTCTTTAATTGGTAATCAAAAATTATACCCAGGTATTTCATTTCTATTTTCGAGTCAATTGAATGGGTGGAATGATTATTATGAATTTCATTGGAATCAAAATTTGGTGCAGACCGTCTGTCGGAGTAAAAAGGTATGTAACTGTGTTATTGTTGATAATTGACAGTTAGAAGCATGCTATCAAACCAATACGAAAATTTTGTTAAATCTCGTTACGTTACTTTTTAGTAGATCCCAAGAACATGACTTGTAGGAAATAGCAGTGTCATCTGCTTAACTGATGATCTTCCCACTACTCTGAATGGAGAACAATTCATTTACATATATTGTAAATAGTATGGGTTCTAAAACTGTACCCTGCGGTACTCCATATTCAACTACTTCAGAGCCACTATTTACTTGCAATTATTTACTTTCACACATTGTTTTCGGTCAGACAAATAATTCTGGAAAAGCCGCACTGCATCACCTCTTCTTCAAGTCTGTCAAATAATATTTTGTGGCTCACGGTGTCAAGGGCTTTTGCCAGATCTAGGAAAACACATAGTGAACTATTACCCGCATCCATAGCAGTGTAAATCTCGTTAGTTAATGCCAAAACAGCATCTTGGGTGGATTCACGAAAACCATATTGAGAAGTTGATAAGATATTGTATTTATCTATGAATTTTACCAATCTTTTTTTTTACTATTTTCTCAAACACCTTGCCAAAACTTGTAATTACTGAAATTGGTCTGTAATTTGTCGCATACGTTTTATCACCGCTTTTTTTATAAATTGGTGTTATTATTGATGTTTTGAATACAGAATGACACTCACCGCTATCTAAAATTTAGTTAATAATATAACAGAGTGAATAACTTATGTTATCTGCAATTTCCTGCAAATCTTCTGCCTTCAAACCATCAATTTCAGCTGATTTCGTTTTTATTAAATTCAATATTTCTTTTTAAACTTCATCTACACTAGCAGGAAGCAAAAAAAAGGAGTTTAATTGTCTCGTCCGGTTTCGCTCATAGTTTTTATTGACTGGATTTTTTTGTGCAAGATTATAACCCATTTTAGCAAAACATGTATCAAAAATTGAAGCAATATCCTTATTGTCGTGAACAAGTTTTCCAGTGTTATCTTTTACCTATGTTATGTTACTTTTGTCATTGTTCTTATTTGTAAGTTTATTAACAACCTGCCATTGATTTTTAGAATCATTCTTTTTTCTTGCAATTCGGTGTTGTATGGATATTTTTTACACTGTGAAAAGAGTCGGTTCTTTTCATTTATTGAATTTATTATTCCTTTTGTGATCCATTCTGATCTTTTCCTCTTATTTCTTTTTATTTTGATATGCACCGTACATATTTTTATTGTATCAGATACCAACGACACAAATGTATTTGTTGCAGATTCAATGTCCACCGTCGAGTACACCGAGTCCCAAGACAAATTACTGAAAGCTGTGTGAAGCTTCTTCTGATTTAAAAAGATTCTATAATTATTATGGTTTTTATTCATAGGACAATTTTCTGTCAATGCATTTTGTCTAACTTCACCATAAATAAGAATCATGTCCATTAACTCAGCATTGCTGTACACATGAACCATTTTTAAAATTTTAAAGATTGATACTCCCACGTTAAATAAAACAACACTACTGACCTCGTTCCTTTTCCCATGTGAGAGCATATCCCCACTTCAACCCTATTCGCCAGGCAGGTATATTGACACGCGCTCCAGACGCAAGAACTGGTTTATTTTTTTGCATATACATGCCGTTGAAGTACAGTTGCCCATCTACGTACTTCTTTATAATGTTAGAATTTTAAACATTTTTGACGAAAGTCCTTTATTACAAATTTGTTTGGGACATCGACTTCTTATTTAAGGGTGCACATATCCTCAAAGTTTTTCCGACTAAATGTCCGAAATGTCCTTTAACAATACCTGCTTTAGAAAAATTTCATCTGCATTAGCATTCACATAATTGATAGTTATTTATTCTAAGAGTGTTTTAGACAGCGCTTCATTCTTTAAGAATGGTTAAATTCAATACAATTCAATAATGCAATACAAAGCTTTATCTACAATCATAAGCTGAAGTCAGTCAAGTTAAATTAAAGTTTAATTTAAAGAAAACGATATTTTTAAACGTCAAGAAGATTTTTTTAGTTTTATTGGGTTTTTGCCACACTTCTGAAAAAAATAAAGATTAAATGTCAAGAAGAAAGTTTCTTCAAAAACTCGGCGGGAATCGAAGAGTCATGACGAGACACGGTTATGGTGCAATTTTACAGCAGTGAAATAAGAAGTTACTTTACTAGTATAATAAAGCCAATGTTATTCCTCTAGTGGATAAAAAGTGAATGAAGGGTGAAGAGAATGATAAGGTGCTATCTCAGTAACCGTTGATATTCGACCATAATATGTTTATTATGATTTTTTGTTCACTGTTGCCCCCTAATCACGCCTTTTAAATATTGCCAAATCACCCTGTATATGTTTTCACTGTGCCACTTAGCAGATTTTCAAGATGTGGACCCTATTAGGTACTAAGTCTGACTTGATTTGACCTTTCTCCAATTTTATTTTTTCCATCAAGTTGTAAACGGTTGAACAAGTAAAAAACAACATTAAATAAATATAATCGAATTGCATATCACCAACTATAACTGTTAACAACCCCCATAAGAAAGTGTTGGTGGGTCCAATTAACTTTGAAAATAAGTAATTTGTTTTTTAAATTAATTTCAGCGAAGAAAGAAATTAAATTTATTTTCCTGGTCTGAGTTTTACGACATACGGACCGAATATGGTGAAAATGCACGCGCACCCGTAGAATTCATATTAGGCTGCTTCTGGTAAAGAACAAGCAGATGAGACACAGGGAAAAAGTATTGCCATCACATACCAACAGAGCACACACAATCTGTCACTGACCTGAAAGGAATACGTGTGCTGAATAGAAAGAAATGCTCATGCGGATGCTGATGCTCGACGAGTACTCGTATTAAAATTGCTGATTGTATGTAAAGGAAGCTGTTATTACGAAAAAAGATCTCAAATAGAGTTATGCGATTACTTCCCACAATTTTTCTTCTGGAATAGTTCCTTTCTAATTGAAGTCTTCGGTTAAAACATGAAACTGCAGCGTGAACGTATGAATTATTGTGTTGATAAATAGATGTTTCTGATAAATTAGTAGAGTGACGGTTCTAGTACTCGTATTGTAATTTGCAACACATACATTTTCTACTGACAATACATTATGCTATGGTAAAATGTGTAGATATCAAAAGTCCAGGGGCGTATTGTATAGCCAGAAATAAGGGTTTTTGTTACATAAATGTGGGGTATTAGGGCAACGATTATCCAGCTACAGCGTGTCAAAAATAAAAAACATGAGATAATTTAACCAAATTCGGTGTGCATATTTAGTATGACAATAGGTATGAAATAAACAATTACCAGCTTTAGAAACTTATCAGTGGTGGAGGTGTGGGCATTATCGGTCATTATTTGCCAAAAAAGTATCACCTTGTATTACAAATAAAATAGGTCAACATATGCGCCATGTTCACTTTTTGTTTCTCCATACTTTTTGTACTCCAAACCGAAACAAAATTTATTTATTTGATTAAGTGCATTTTTACACAGTTATTTAAATTACCTATTTAAATATATCTTATGGAAGGCATGTAAAACAATAAATAGTAAGAAGCCGCCATTTTATTTGATATTGTATATTGTCAAATTAAGCTTATTTTTTGAAAATATTAAGTTTTAATAATGGCTTATGCTTATTCAAACGCCGAAATGGCTAATATGGTTTACATTTATGGCCTTGCAGATGGTACTGAGGCTTGGCGAATGTATGGAAAGGTCTCCAAATCTTGCCACTCCAAATCCAAAAATGTTATTCAACGTATTTCGAGTCAGGCTCATTTCAGAAAGGTCCAATTCCTGGCAGACCTTTCAATGTTCGAACACCTGAGTTGGAAGAAGCTATTCTACACGAAATAGAAGAAGACCTAAGTACTAGTACTAGGAGATTGCTACAAATCTTAATGTGAATCATAAATTAGTTTGGTCCTTTCTGAAGCATCACCCCGTATCACATACAAAGAGTTCCATCCTTACTGCCACAAAACTATCCAGCTTGCCTACAATTTTGCCATTTTTGCAAAAAAAATTAGCAAAATGTTCACTTTACCGTTGACATATTGTTTACCGACAAAGCTAGTTTTTGCTGATGATGCTGTAATGAACTTCCACAATAAACATCTTTGATCTAATGAAAACCCTAATGGCACAATGGATTTTCGATGCCAACATCAGTTTTCTTTGTGTGTATAGGTGGGTATTATTGGAAATTTTCTTGTTGGGCTTTACTTTTACCAAGAACTTTAACCGATGCCTCCTACAGACATTTTCTTGAAAATGTTTTACCTGAACTACTTGTTCGGTGTTCCCTATGCGTTAAGACAAATAATGTAGTTTATATATTACGGGGCTTCCCTACATTTTAATTTGACTGCTCTTAAATTTCTAAATGCAAGATTCGGTAATAATGTGATTGGACGAAGCACAAGAGCCATATTTGAAATATTAACTTGTGTTTGACAAATGATTCCGTTTCGAAAAAGTTTTTATGTACTGATTCGACTTTAGAGAAGGCTTTTTGACAGTGTACGCTGTTTCCAAGTCGGTCGTACTGTGGTTAAGGATTACATTAAAGAATGCTTCAAGGTTCTATTTTAAGGCGTCATTTGTGATAATCGAAATCGGAACTACTTTGTAATTTACTGTAAAAATATAGAAAGTAAAGCTAAGGATTTGTAACTTAAAATGTCACAAAATTGAACATAATAAATAAAAATTTTTTTTGGAAATTTTTTAAATAAAAAACATTCAATTTACATTATATTGTAGTCTCTTGCATGACTTGAATCTGAGGTGTAAAATTTGATCTTGAAACCGGTTGTCACTAATGAATGAATAAAGAATTGTGAGTTGACAGGACTTTTCTTCTTCCTTTGGATTTTACATTGGACTCACATCTATCAATATTAAATTTAATTGAAGGTTGGTTTACTGGTTTAAGAATGTTTTCTGGAAAGGGACGTCGTTTGATAGTGGCGTACATAGGAAGTGATAGCAAATTTCTGGAGAACGGAGAACTGATATTTCAGTCAGAAACACCGGAGATTACCACGAAGAGATTAATGTAGAAGTTTTTTTAAAAATAATGGTTTGAACGCATTCTTGAAAATTTAGAACCTCAATCTGCCGTTGTTAAGGACAATGCTGACTATACAGTCGAAGATGTAAAGAAAAGCAACGATAATAAGAAAGCAGAACTCCGAGAATGGTTACGAGGATAAAGAATCATATTTAATGAAAACGAACTAAAACCCAACTTATAGAAAATTTTGCAGAGAAATGCCAGGCAATATAAAAAAATTGCTGTGGATGAAATGGCATTTATTCGTGGAATAACAGTATTAATACTACCCCATTATCATTGTGAACTAAATCAAATAGAATTGATATGGACGCTAATAAAGGGAGTCATAGCCAAACAGAATAGGTCATTTACATTAGCCGTTGTAGAAATAATGATTAAAAGATCGATTACAAAAGTAAGTGCGGAAGATTGTCAAAAATATATGTCACATCCAAAAAAAAAAGAAAAAATGCGGGATTAAAAATGAAATTGATCCAAATATATTCCATATTTAAAATAGTGATAGTGGTGATGACAGTGACTGCTAATGAACATACTCTGAAGTAATATTTTGCAAACACGGAATTCCAGCAAACAACTACTCTGCGGGCTAATGCCCCGACCAGCATTGAATTACACCTGGAAAACCTATAGCAACAGCTAGAGTCATTCGTCAGACGCCTACCAGACATATACCGGTTTCGAGCTTATTAGCTCTCATCAGTATGCCATAGGTGAGGTATCCGACGAATAATCCTAGCTGCTTTCGTCTGTCTAACCCGACAGAAGGGACCATGAGTACGCGGTGTAGAACTAACTACATCTATCGGCCGTTCGCTACTCCATGCCGGACTGAAAATGTCACAGGCACGAAGCGTTCTACATGCAGCAGACACCATTGAAAGCTGTCGACCTTTATCGCGATCGGCGAGAAACGATATTTTGCAAACACGGAATTCCAGGAAACAACTACTCTGCGGGCTAATGCCCCGACCAGCATTGAATTACACCTGGAAAACCTATAGCAACAGCTAGAGTCATTCGTCAGACGCCCACCAGAACCAGACATATACCGGTTTCGAGCTTATTAGCTCTCATCAGTATGCCATAGGTGAGGTATCCGACGAATAATCCTAGCTGCTTTCGTCTGTCTAACCCGACAGAAGGGACCATGAGTACGCGGTGTAGAACTAACTACATCTATCGGCCGTTCGCTACTCCATGCCGGACTGAAAATGTCACAGGCACGAAGCGTTCTACATGCAGTAGACACCATTGAAAGCTGTCGACCTTTATCGCGATCGGCGAGAAACGATATTTTGCAAACACGGAAACGCAAACACAGGTGTAATTCAATGCTGGTCGGGGCATTAGCCCGCAGAGTAGTTGTTTCCTGGAATTCCATTGTTAAAATTTTCATTACTACATATTCAATTTTTTACATTTTGTTATCTGTTGATTTTGGATATACTTATTTTAATTTTTGTTATTTAAATGTTGATTTTTGGTTTTTATGTAAGATGTGAAATACGGCTTCTGGTGAACACCTACCAAAAAAATGGTAACGTGCCATAAGCAGTACTTCAGGAGTGGTGTGGAAATTGTTTAACACACAAAGCTTTGTAAAAGCATAAACATACTATATTTATTTATACTAACTTAAAATTTTTAAATATATATAGTAATGCTAATGAATATCAAAATTAGAACTGATCATTAGTAGCCTTTTCAGAAAAATAACACGTACACCTATGCTTTGGACTATCATTTCACTGTCTATAATTTTTAGATGGAGTGTAGTTACTTTTTGAGGTAGCTCAACTACAACTATTTAGAATGCAAAGAGGTGATTTGGATTATTCCTGGCACAAATTGTTTGAAACCAGTTAACCTTGTTTAAAAACATTGATGGTAATACCTTAGCCTATAAACCGTGCTAAAGATTTGTTTCTTGGCAGTTATCCATGGTTTAAACCAAACATTTAAAATAATCAAAACTAATGAATAAATTAGGACCAGATCTGTAGAACTATGAAATGAGAAGATTTATCCTATAATAAGAAATTCATTCTTACTGACCATATTATTGTATGGATATGGAATGGATTCTGGGACAAATTTCTACTAGTAATAAGGCAAATATACAATTTTCAACCCGCTTAATAGTTTTTAAACGTAGTGTCCCTGGAGTAGCTGGAGAGTCGCACAATACTGTCATAACGCAAGATTTACGAAGAGAAATATTACCCATCATAACCTTCCCCATTTATTACTGTAATTAACAGTCACCCTGTAGATAAAGAAAGTACGCGGTTCGGCTTAGCTGCATTTTACTAGACTATAAATCCATCACGGAGATTTCTAAGTATAGACGAGTACCGTCATTTTCAGCCAGATGCCTGCTGAAGTGAGATGCTGCGAATTCTTCTCCTATAGACTAACAATGAGTTGCCTCGAATTTTAAACATTCGATTCACGTCTATTCTCTCTTTTGCTCGTGTCGGTTTAGGATTTAAACACATCATTTATCGACAGCGAATGACCCTGTAATAAAAATAACAATTTTTCATAGAAAATTAAACCGATAACCGATAATTATTTTCATATGAAATGCGACTTATTAATTATTGTGTCGATTTAACTGAAGAGATGAGTTTTTCTTGTAAACGGTTAAAGCAAAGTGAGCGTTGCCAAACAAAGTTTGGTAGGGTAATGTAAGGCTTGAAATGAAGGTAGATAACGAAACCATAACGAAACGGCAATGCGCGTTTAAAATTTTTTTTTTCAAACGCATACCAATCTTGTTACGAATATTGAAAGAACTTTTTATTTCAAGTTTTTTTCCAAATAACTTCTTCTTGCCTTCATAATAGGCCTTGCAAAAACAGTTGGTAGTGTTTTAATATTGTTTTATTTTAATCCCAATTATGTATAAAGTAGCATATGAAGAAAACAAGTGCTGTAAGTTGCAACAGTATAAATGTAATTATTAACTCAATAACGAGTCATTCTATATAAAATAGTCTTAAAATAAAAAAAATTGTTGCCGACCCATTTTAGATTTTGCTGTAACTTTGAAAAACTCTACTCTAGGGTCCCAAACAACAAAATTTACACGAGTTTGATTTTTACAAGCGCTTATTTCCGCCTATTTAAATAGAGACGCTTAAAAATTGCTATTTTTAAGCTTTATTAAGTTTTTGCTGTCAATTTTTTCTGTTTCAAGATATTTGAATGATCAAGACGGAATTCAGAGTGGGAAAGATAATAGTCTCGGTGTAAATGAAGATAATTGCCTCGGACGATCCCTTTGAATAATAGGAGCGTGCTGAAAATGAGTGTTTTTTAATCATTTTTCGTGAACTTCAATCGACTCTAGCGTCTTAACTGTTGAGAGTTAAAAATTCATGCTAAGCGGGAATTAAGTATAGATATCATAGACACAATTCAGCCACAAGTTGACCTGAGTAGCCCACTCTTTATAAGGGAAAACTTTGCTTGAAGTTTTGAAATTTTTAAAAATCCCAATATTCAGGCTATGAAACGAGCGTGTTGACTGCGAGATAAAAATCTGATACTCACAGAATCTCCTGTTCTTACCTTCAACTTTAAATGACTATATCACTTGTTTTGTTATTTTAATGTTTAGTGCATGTACGAGTCGTTTTTTTTACAGCAAAAATCTGGACGTTTTTGCTAATGAATTCAAATTACTTACCATCAAAAATAATTATAAATATGAAAAATATTTCAAGTTTTAATAAAGTTATGGATGTAATTGTTTCTGGAAGTAATTATCATCGAAAATGACAGTAACTGTAAACAATTTTTTAACAAGAAAATGATGTACATGCACTAAACATGAAAATAACAAAACAAGTGATGTAGTCATTTAAAGTTGAAGGTAAGAGCAGTAGATTCTGTATCAGATTTTTATCTCGCAGTCAACACGCTTGTTTTATAGCCTGAATATTGGGATTTTTAAAAACTTCAAAACTTCAAGCAAAGTTTTCTTCTATATAGAGTGGGCTACTCAGGTCAACTTGTGGCTGAATTTTGTCTATGATATGTATACTTAATTCCCGCGGAGCATGAATTTTTAACTCTCAACAGTTAAGACGCTAGAGTCGATTGAAATTCACGAAAAATAAATAAAAACACTCATTTTCAGCACGCTGCTATTATTCAAAGGGATCGTCTGAGCCAATTATCCTCATTTACACTGAAACTAATATCTTTCCCACTCTGAATTCCGTCTTGATCATTCAAATATCTTCAAACAGAAAAATTTGACAGCAAAAATTAATAAAGCTTAAAAATAGCAATTTTTAAGAGTCTTTATTTAAATAGGCGGAAACAAGCGCTCGTAAAAATCAAACTTGTGTAAATTTTGTTGTTTGGGACCCTAGAGAAGAGATTTTAAAAGTTACACCAAAATCTAAAATGGGTCGGCTTTGCCAATTAGACGATTTCAAATGGAATGACTCTAACACTACCTACTGTTTTTGTAAGACCTATCTGATCTAAATTGATGTGATAAACGAAAAATTCAAGTTACACAATAAGTAATCGGTATCTTTTGAACTGTTATAAACTCAAGAAAAAGTTATTTGGAAGAAAGCTTCAACTGAAAAGTTGTTTCAACACCCGTAAAAAATTGATAGGCTTCTGAGAACAACATTTTTGAAGCTTCATGACGCTCAGCGTCATTTAGTTATGGTTTCGTCATCTAGGTATCTTAATTTCGGGTCATAGTTAGCCCAAACAAACTTTGGCACGCTCGCTTCGCTTCAGCCGTTTACAAGACAAAGCCATTTATTCAGTTAAATCGATAACTCTGTATAGTATATTATGCTACGATCCACCAAAAACAGAAATAAGATTTAAATAGTCATATTTACCCTTTGTTTTCTGGGGTAATAAAAATATAATGCCTGGTAGGTATGTTTCATTTCCCGCTTCTCGAATGTTAGTTGGGGAGCAATTTATTGACTCATTTCAAAAATTTTTTTGTTCAGTAAATTGTAAAGTCTAAGGAGGTCGGTACGCTAATTTGACAACTTATGCTTTAATTTCTATTAGTCTCTATACAGGTCATTCCGAATATTGAAATCCGATTACTTTTTGTAGACACTAAAGTTTTTGTGACGCCAGTCTTTATATTAGTTTTCCAAGTGTCAAAAATTGCTTTCGAATGTAGTAGGAACTCGGAGTTGATGAATATTTGTTTTAATTTATGACTATCTGAAAATGCTTTAACAGAACGATTTCCCGGCAAACAAGTACACAAGTACGAGTACTAACAAGATTACTAATTACATGATTACTAATTCTAACATGCCCCCAGCTTGAAAGGGCTAGAAAACTTTCAAAACATGAGCTATTAAAAAAAACCAATGAGCGCTCTTGTTTATGGCTCGAAATCTTAACTATAAACTAAGCATAGTCACTAACACACAACACTTAGCTAGGAGTTTAACAGTTAGTGCTCATCAATGGGTAAAGGGCATATCTTCGAAAATGATCGCCTGATCGGACTGTTGCCACTCGTGACATCTTCCATCTTAGAGGTGGTTGATTATCCTCCTTTATTAAGACAAGGGTTCCCTTTAGCAATTTGTCATGGTTAGTACGCCATTTTGACCTGGTCTGGAGCTCTGAAACGTACTCTTTATTCCAACGACTCCACAAATGCTGAACGACTTGCAGCATATGCTTATATACGGACAGGCGGCCAACAGGAACGGTAGATACGTCATGCTCTGGAACGGCTGTTAGCGGTCGGCCCACAAGAAAATGCGCAGGGGTGAAGGAGTTTAAGTCTTCCGGTGATTTGGAGAGACCAGTCAACGGTCTAGAATTGAGGATTGCTTCTACCTGAACTAAGATCGTATAAAACTGCTCAAATGTAAAGTGAACGTCTTTCATTATTAGTTTCAAATGAAACTTTACGCTTTTAACCCCCGCTTCCCATAGTCCTCCAAAATGAGGCGAATGAGGAGGGATAAATTTCCACTCAATTCCTTCCTTATGTGCAGAAAACTCCATATTATTACTATTTGAACTGAAAAAAATCGCTAAGTTCACGTAACTCATGAGACGCGGCCACAAAATTTGTTCCATTGTCACTATATATTAGACTACATTTACCACGTCTAGAAACAAATCTACGCAATGCAGCCATAAATGCATCTTTAGTTAATTCATGAACCAGCTCAAGATGAACTACTTTTACAATAAAACATACAAATTAGTATATATATGCCTTTGATAATCGAAATCCCCTACCAGCCTTACTTTTAATACTAAATGGTCCTGCGTAATCAACGCCTGTGGCCTCAAATGGGTATCTTGGCCTAAGACGAAGCTCAGGTAAGGGAGCCATAATTGGTGTTATTGCATTGGCTTTAAAACGGTAACATGTAATGCACTGATTGATTACCTTATTCCACAAACGGTTACCACCTACAATCCAAAATTCTTCCCTAATATTAGCTAAGACATGCTTCGGTCCTGTAAATTCTTTCCATTGCTTTTTTATCGGTAGGGGCACAGGTTCATCCCAAGATAATTTTTCAAGCCACAGCTTTTGCAATAGAATTTTGACACCGTTTACGCATGGACCAATCAATCCCAACGGATCAAAAATTCTAGATATTTCTGAAAGCATTACTCTTTTTGTTATTTCTAAATCATCACAAGTCCGGGCGATTTTGTATTGTAGAAGATCGGAACATGGACACCAAATAATGCCTAACGTTTTTGCATTTTCCTGCTCTCCAAACTCAATAACCTTATTAACTGAACATTCGTCATAGACATGTTTAAGTACTTCACGATCATTTGAATAAAATTTTCTCAATTCAAAACAATCCTGTTTTAATATCAGATACACCCTTACAAATGTTCGCGGAATCGTTTATCGTATCGGCGCCGGTTAATAGGTCGTCAACGTAAAAGTCGGATTTGATAATTCGAGCTAAGTCCGGATGACTAGCACTATTTTCTAATGCAGATTCCTTTGTCATTTGTTCCAGGTTGAATAATGCACGAATATGGTTTTGTACTAGCAACCTATCGCTGTTATACCCTTCTAACAGTACATTCCATGCTACTTCATAATTAGCATCAGATAATTCAAGAGCTTTTATAATCTGAGCTGCGTCTCCGTCCAAACTAGCTCGGAGGTAGTGAAACTTTTGTAACCTGTAAAGAAGCATTTTTATGTATTAAGGATTGAAAAGTATTACGGAATTCAAGCCAATTATGATATGAACCAGTATACTTAGGCAAGGAAATTGTCGGCAAACGTATATTTGATAATTGATAACTTGTATCGATTTGAGTTTGAGTAATAGAACTTTGAGAAGGAGCGATTTGAGGGGACTTTTCATGATCATTTATAATTTTACGTGCAAAACTATATTTGAAAAATAGCTATTCTCAAATAACTCTCTTTCTTTTAGTTGGTTTTCTAACTCATTGGAATCGTCAATACATTCCTCTAATTCCGATTGAAACTGATTGAAGTTCACTTTACAATCCTCTATAGCAGTAACCCTTTCTTTTAATTCAAATAAATCTAATTCAACTAATTCTTTTTTGATTCGTAACCCAGCAACAAATTTTACAAACAATGTCAATTTAGCTTTGCAATTACCTCTCTTTTTAACTAACTGGGCTAAATCCATGTTTAATTAATATTTTTCAATTTTCTTACGTGTCTATACACGCGAAACAATGCAACCCACTTACTACAATAAAGCAGCCTTTATCTAGACCGCGACGCAAGGATACTCTACAATTTGGGAGCTGCGCCGATCAACATTCAGTGGACCGCTACAGCTTACCTCGTTTCTTCTCGCGCTGCCGCCTATAAGTCGTTCAGATTCTAGCTGCTTGCCTGGTTCGCTTCTCTAGCACGCACCTGCACCTCGGTCCCTTACTGCGTCCAACGTGGCAAAAATACCTATGTATGCCTCGGCTCTTTGTCCGGTCACGTTCAGGGGACGCTGCTTAGCTTTGTGCCCTTTTCAACGGTGGTACTTTTTCCAGTCACCACAACAAACAGCAAAACCACGCTCTGCTACCAATGTTCGTGGAGATAACTCACCCTACAGATGCTCTGCTACCAATATTCGTGGAGATATCTAAATAACTTTCCACTAACAATGTTTATTTTTATTTATCTCTTTACAAAAAACAGAATTGATAGTTTTTCTAGATTCTCATTTATTATATGACAGAAACAGACTTAATTAATTTTTATATTACAAGTACACAAATACGAGTACCTACTAACAAGATTACTAATTACATGATTACTAATTCTAACAGTGGCTTTAATTGAGGATGGCGGAAGTCAACGTTATGTGTCCCCTACCATTGGCATACCTCGAACAACAGGCCAGGATGCCTGGAATCGCTATATGGAAACGGGAAATTTTACCAGGCGAGTGGGTTCCGGAAGAAAACGGAAGACAAATGCAATTGACGACCGCTTTATTATCTTAAATACTTTACGAAGTCGTAAAACTACAGCGGTTCAGAATCAACATCTGCTACAAGTCGTGCGTAAAACTGAAGTCAGTGAGAGCATAATCCGATGGAGACTTAAAGAGAACGGCTTCTCATCAAGGAATCCTGCCACAGGATACCAGCTACTACTAAGACATCGTGAAGCACGTCTTCAGTTTGCACGCTTACATGTGAATTGGGATATTGAGAAATGGACTAAAGTTCTTTTCACGGATGAATAGCGGTTTTGCTTGCGATCGCCTGATGATCGACAGCAAGTCTGGAGACGTCCAAATTAAAGACATGTGGACTGTACAATTTCGGAACCTGTGGGCGGGAATTTCCAGGCACGCCCGTACAGATTTAATCTTTGTTGAAAACGACGCCTTAAATGCGTATCCATATATCGAGGATATTCTTCAGAACGCTGTTCCTTATTCTCATTTTATCCGATATGGCTTTGTGTTACTGCAAGATAAAGCGCGTGGCACTAGTAGTTAACGAATATTTGGACGAAATGGGTATTGAGCGAATGGTCTGGCCAGCTTGTAAACCTAATTTCAACCCTATTGAGCATCTGTGGGAACAACTTCAAAGACTCATTCGTCGTCTACCTGCTTTATGCGAATTGCAATTCAAAAATAATTTGATGCAATTCCACACGGAGTTGTAACAAACCTTATTGATTCAATGCCACGTTGATTGAATGAAGCCATTTTGAAGCGAGGAGACCACGCTAGATATTAGTTCCTTAAAATTTGTTTTTCTTTTTTTTTTAAATTTCAATTGTTTTCACATTAAATCTACGATTTGACTTGTTTTCTGAAGTTTTTTCCGAGGCGTTCGTTTTAAAACAGTGTATCTCCAATAAAAACAGAGATAATGCCGTGATTAAAAAAACAAAATGTTCACAAATGAAGAAGCTACAGTATGACTCCAATTAGCAACATTGACTGTAGCTGCTGCACCCCACAGGGTGTTGCAAATTTCGGGGGAAAACTTCGTCATTTTGTTGCGCCCCGTATATGCTCAAATTAAATTCCGAATAAAAATTTACGACATATCATCCGTTCCTGAGAAATCAATGTACAATTTAAAAAAAGATCATCAAAATCAAATCAGCAGTTCGCGAGGAAGCCAACTATTAAATTGGGGCTAGTAGTGGCCGGTTTTTTTTGCCGGTGAGTGTATTTTCTATGACTTTTATATAATTTATAAAGTAATAAGAAAATGTAAATTTGAAAATTATGATAAAACTACGTTAAAAAAATTGTAAGTGCAAAATTATATACTTACCTACTTGAGCTACCCGCGTCCTGGCCTTTAAACTAGATGTGAGCCCGGAAAATTTGACCCCCTCCAACGGGTCTGATTATAAATTACTATTTTTTACGTCTCTACCTGCAGATATGTATATTTAGAAACAGCAAACGTACTTGGTGACAGGTCTCAGTTGATAAAAGTAAAGAACTGACTCGGCAACCCGTGCGTAACATCTGACTAGCGATATTAATGATATTGTCTCACGCGGCAACTGGGATTAAGACTAAGCTAAATTATGGATGACGGCGGATACTTTTTAAATATGGCGATTTGAGTATTGATATACGACTTGTTCACGAAGCGGAACTATGCTCTACGTTAATGTGAAATGTCAATTTTCTATTTTATGAGGGAATTATCTTGTCATGTGTGGAGAACATAATATTATCAGGAAATCATAGAAACGTTGAATATTTAGCGGAAATCTGAGTTTCTTTCGTAAAATACTTTCCTGGAGATTGTAGCGGCAGTAACATATTTAGTTATTGTTCATGGAACGGCTTAGGCATTCAAAGGTAAGTAACGTCTGTGAATTGCTAAACTGGCTACAAATTGTTTCGTTTTGGAAGAAAAAATACCTTAGTTGATTAAGTACTTCACCCGTACTTTACGCGAGATATTGAAGTTTGAAACACGCTTTGGAGGGATAAATCTGCATTTTTTGGGGCAATCCGAATCTTTCTACTTGCACCAGTGACGTTCGTGCGAGCATGCCTCAAACTTTTTAAATAATAAAAAAATGATACGTCACTGACTTTCTCCAGTTTTGATATATTTTTTGTAGAAATCCTCCATTCATTCTGAATAACATTGGTCTCTTCAATTTTTTTCGTAGGATGCACCGTTTTTGAGAAAATAAAAAATAAAACATATTTTATTGTAGGTTTTGTTAATCCTTTATTTAAAGGTCTCTTTCACTAAAGTGAATCGTCAAAGTAAAAATGCAATTAAACATTGAAAATAAAAAGTTGATATAAATGTGGATAAAAAAATTCTTCAATTTTGAGATACAGGTACAACAGATTTTGAAAATGACCTCCCTCACAAATGATACAAGAGTCAACTCTTCGCCTTATTGACTGTCGTATTCGCTGAAATAGTCCAACTGTATTTCTTATTTTTTTTACTGTTTAAGAAAGGTATTTTAAGCTAATATGTATTAAATCTTAGCTTTTGTAACATTTTTTTACTGTACCTTTCTTAAACAGTAAAAAAATGTTACAAAAGCTAATAATAAAGAATATATGGATAGATATTGTGGGTGTAATTCAACGCAGGTTGGGGCTTTTGTCCACTGAGTAGTTAGTTTCACACAATATTGTTAATACCTGAAAATATATGTATTTCTTATTGTCTCACAGCAGGCTGTAACTCGATTCCTCAGGTCTTCAACATTTTCAACAGGATTGGAGTAAATTAATGACTTGAGAAAGCCTCAAATGCAAAAATCTAGCTTCCAGTGTTGTTTCAAATCTTGTGTCAGAGAAATCACGGATAAGAAATATGAACAGGCATTTGGTCGCCATGAAAAGTACAGAGAAAAAGATATTTAACATAACTAACGAGAAAGGATTATTAGTATATTCCAACGAACTAAGCAAAATAAAGAAGTCTTCATCTCTTTGATCCTATTGCTAAATGATAAGAAAAGAAATTTAACTCAAGAAGAATACTGATAACAAAAAAAAATACCTACTTAAATTTCATTACATGCTTGATGCGAAAATCACAAACCTAAGATATTAACAAAGAAGGAAATATCCAGATTCTTAACGAATACGAAGATGAATTTCTGCTCATAAAGGTAATTATATTTCAAATTTTTTTTTCAGTAAAACAGTTTGAGAAACAATATTTATTGTAATTTATTTTGATTATTGCTATAGCAAGCGCATGTTTGCTGGAAGAATTTGCTTGTAGAACATGTGAAAGATGAAAGACTATGCTTCCAAGTTAGTGCCGAATACTAAAACGAGAGTATCTAGAGCATTTTGTACCATCTAGAAATATAGATGATTTGAATTTAGTAGAGGTGGTAAGAAAATACGTCAAATGAAGTAATGAAAACTGTGATCATGTTTGCTTCCTTATTTGATATAAAGCTGATAATTGTCCCAAACAACCTATTAATATAATAGTCTAAGAGCCAGTGGCCGGCAACCTATAAGTAAATGATTATACCTGAAATTTTGCACAGTGAGTCTGTTATACCTGTCACTCATGATGTGGGGATTCGCTAAGCCCGGCGAGGCCGACTCAAGGGTTACTAAGGCGCGAGAAGAATGAAAATGCAACCAACTTCGTTATTAAATTAACAATAAATATACAATTATTATTATATAAAAATAACAAAGGCAGACGATTACCGTGTTTCTAAGGTCATGGCAGACACTTGTGAAATTGGCAAAAATTATAAATTTCAAATGTATTTGATTAAATCTGATTGTTGACGTTAAAAAACTGTCAAAAATGTCAAGCATTGCATAGACATCACCAAACCTCAGAACCTGCGCCAGAAATAGAGGTTATTTATTACTTATATTATTTTAATATAAAAAGGTGCTAAATATAATAAATAATAAAAATAAATGCCTAATTTGTTAGATCTGAAATTTTAAAATTTTCAAACGGCAGCTTTGTTAATTTAATAACGAAGTTGGTTAAGTTTTCATACCTCTCGCACCTGAGTAACAGTTGGGTCGGCCTCGCCGGGCTTAGCGAGTCATCACTTCATGAATGATAGGTATAAGAGACTCACTGTGCAAAATTTCAGGTATAATCATTTACTTATAGGTTGCCGGCCACTGGCTCTTAGACTATAAATACTATCGGTGCCAGTGTGCCAAAATTCATTGCACATTGCGATCTTCAACATCCTTTTTGCCGATTGTAGGGCAAATCTTTGAGTATAAAAGTACATGGTGCTGGAAGTCTTAATTCTGTCGCTGAAGACTACATCAAAACTTCTACTGAAAAGAAACGAACGGCTATGAAAGTTCTAGGCGAAAGCGAGAATATTTCCTAGGAAGCCGAAAATATTCTCTTATTTTCCAAAGTAATTTTATCAACATCTAAAAATGTTCGGACTGAATATATTTCCATCTATTCCAGCAAATTGTTAGGCACGTCACGTATTAATTTATTCTATTGTACAGATTTTACTGTCAGTGTATTTAATAAATGAGTTTTCATATAATCTTACAAAATTTGTTTATTTAATAAATGTGTAATTTGAGTCTAATTTAAATTGCTGAGGCATTGTAGCATTGAGTGCAAAAATAAACAGCAAATGGCTATTTCTGAAATCATACAAATTTAGAACTTAATTACAGCATTAAAAATAGCATGCTGGAAAGATATCTAGTATCTCAGACTTGGGAGTTCTGTTGGGTACTGAAATGGCATTTGTTGCATACGTCCGTTTGGTTGATAATAAAGCTCTGAAAATCTCTTATTTTCTGGTTAGGCAATAAGTATTTTGGAACATGGAAATATTGTTTAAACTACCTTATAAGTGTTTTAAAAATCTTTGAAAGAGTGTAAAAAAATATTGAATAGTTGTTCATGGATAAACTTAATATAAAGTAGCAGATTGTATCCTATATTACGAAACTTAACCTATCGGTTTAGAATCTCTGCAGCTTCGCAAAAATAATATAGATAAAATAGTTATGTTCACATTAATTAATAGTATAATAGATTATCCATACTTATTCAACTTATTTAAGTTAAATGTCCCCATGTATAATGCAGGATCAAATGAAATTATTCATATATCCCTTAGTAAGACGAATTGTTATTAGTTTAGTGCAATTTCTAGATTCTAGAGAAAACAAATGTGATGATGCATTGGATCATCATTTTTCTAAATGAAGTTGGAAAATAAAAGATTGCCTAAATGGGTAGATACTTGTTTTTGATTGTTATTTAATTGTTATATTTTCAATATACGGATGTGACATCCTCTAGGAAATACGTCAAAATAGACAACAGATTAAGATTTCTTATATCCAAAAATATCTATTCTCAATTTTTTAAGTTGATACATTCCCAGGCAGTGTAACTATTACAAAAAATCCCTTTATATAGTATGGATAGTATCCCTGTATGGATAAACAATATATGTATATTAAATATATATTTTGCTCTGGCATATTCTCACATGAAGTACTTAATAATTTTCTGGGGATCCTACACGGAGTTTCAGACAGTTTTTATATTTAAAAAAAAAAAAATCATCAGATTAATATTTTCTCTGGCACCATTACAATCATGTCGTCCAACTATGGTGAAACAAAAAATAGTATCACTCTCCTATATTTTGATATACGAGGCAATAATTTTTGTTAAATTTAGTAGTAATCTATTCTCTCGACGAGATAGTGTGCATGTACATAATACAAGAAGGAAAAATCTTGTCAGTATACATAATTTCAACTTAACCAATTATAAAAAGGGCCCATATTATTTGTGTGCAGCCATATTTAATCATTTACCTGAATCATTAACACTGTTAAACAATGAAAATAAATTTCGCAAGGAGCTTCGCTCATTTTTATTGCAACATTGCTTTTATAGCTTACAGGAATGTTATAATTTTAATGGAAATTGATAGATACTAACATTTTATTTTAATATTTAGTGTATAGTGCAATTTATTATTGTGTCTTTCTTTTATACCCTGTAAAGGCTTACGTGAATAAATTTATTATTATTATTATTATTATTATTATTATTATTATTATTATTATTATTATTATTATTATTATTATTATTATTATTATTATTATTATTATTATTATTATTATTATTATTATTATTATTATTATTATTATTATTATACATTCCAAATTTGACACCCTATATCTTTTTAATATCAACATTTTATTAACCCAAGTTGGCTTAAATCGTAATATTTTGAAGTAAAAAATCTAGTATGACTGCATAGACTATTATTTACAGACCAGCTTGTATTTAAATAGTAAATTGGATTTTAGGATTAATTTCTACTATACATATACAACAACAATCATCAACATATATTCAATATACAATCAAGGGCCCGCTAGAGGAGCAAGGCAGTTGCCCCCACTTGGGATATTTAAAATGTCGGTAAAGGCGTAGACATTTTAAATTTTTTATAGTTATTTCTTGGAGGTGCAGGTGTAATATTTTTATTTTATTTAGTGTAAACCATCTGCTATAGCACTAAAGATTTTACCAAGTTTTCACTAAAATTTAGAAAAAACTACCTACACGTTACTTGCCCCTCTGAAATTTCTTCTGCCGCCGCCCATATATGCAATTCATTAAAAACATTATTTTGCAAATCATGCATAACTAAATTAGCAATAGCAGAAATAGGCGAATTTACTGAAAAATAAAGAATTAAATGTATCTAATTTTTTTAGTTAAAAGTGAAAAATACTGAGGGCCATTTTCATAATCAACTTTAGCAACACTTTAATAATTTAAGGGTGACAACCGGTTTCATAATGCACTTTAATATTTAAAGTCTTCTTTAAGATAAAGTCATCAAATGAGTGGCTTTAAGGCAACTTTAGTTTTTTTAAAATGACAGTTTTCATTTGAAGTGTCATAGTGATTTTTTTCAAAGAATAAAAAGATGGATAATTATACATCGGACTCCGAATAATTACTCTCAGGTGATTGTTTTAATTCAAGCTCTTCTGATTCTGAGTTAGAAATTGTTGTGAGAAAACGGAAAGTTTACAAAAAAAGAATGGAGAACTTTGATAACTGGTCAGATGGCGAATTTTTTGCTAGATTCAGGTTGAGTAAACTTGCAGTTATTTATTTGCTAGAACTTATTAGGGAAGATATTGAATCTCCTACAAACAGGTAAGTATAATAGATATAGGTATTTTATAAACGTTCAAACGTATAGTTAGATGTTTATGTTTAGAGGTGGAGCTATAAAGGCGACAACAAAGCTTTTATTAATACTGCGTTATTACGCAACAGGAAATATGTTACTCTCAGTTTCGAATTTTGTTGGAGTATCTGTAGCGTCAGGTAGCCGAATAGTTAAGAGAGTCAGTCAGGCCATCGCATCTCTGAAACCTCATTTTATTAAAATGCCAAAAACACAAGAGGAGCTGCAAGAAGTCGCACAGAACTCTTATGAAATTTTAAGGTTTCCACGATGTTGTGGAGCAATAGACTGCACACATGTTAGGATTATATCGCCAGGTAATTTAAGTACATACTTTAAATTAAGTAATAAATATTTATTCTTATGAAGGTGGTGAAGATGCCGAGATATATAGGAACCGAAAAGGGTATTTTTCTTTAAATATACAAACTGTATCAGACTCTCAGTTAAAAATAAGAAATATTGTTGCCTGATGGCCAGGTAGCTGCCACGATCAAACAGTTTTTAATAATTCAAGATTAAAACATGGTTTCATAAATGAACAATTTAGAAATTTTCATTTAATAGGTGATAGTGGTTACTCTTGTCAACAGTATTTGTTAACTCCCCTTCAGACTGTGAACAATGAGCCAGAAAATGTATATAACAAGGCATTAATTAGGACTCGCAATGTTGTTGAAAGGCAATATGGTGTGTGGAAGAGAAGATTCCCTATTTTATCATTATGGATAAAGCTAGATATTAATACTGCAATGATAATTATAACTGCTGTGTTACATAACATGGCTATCGAAATGAATGATCTGAATGAAGAAATTGAAAATGAAGTGGAAGACGCATTAAATATAAATTATGAAAATTTAAATGTAGAGGTAGCAGCGGAAAATATTCAGTACAGAAGAATATTTATAAATGAAAATTTTCAAGACCTGTAATTTTAATAAATAAATAAACACATGCATTTTTACAAGAGTATTTTTTAAATCCTTTCTCAAAGTATCAGGAGGATCACTATATTTTCATATTTTTTAACACTCATAATTTGAGAGAAGTCCAGGGAGATTATACAAAAACGTTGACTTTGGTTGACTTTGCTACTGTAAGAGATATCGGAAATATTATTTATATATAACCAAATGATAAAGTAACATCAAATTAATATTTGAGATTGTCACTAATGTCACAGATTAAACAAGAACTAATGTGACAAAACAACAGCAGTAAAGTTAGACACTTACCGTTAAATAAGCAACCAGTTGTACCAACCACAGCGGAATTTCAACAAAATTAACTTTAACAAAAGTATCTGTCAATATTTATTATGAAAATGGTTAATTTTAAAATTCACTTTAAATACTAAAGTCACTTTAGTTAAAGTGACTTTAGTCACTTTAGACATTTTACACTTTTAGACACTTTAGTTAAAGTGACTTTAACAGGTTGATTATGAAAATGGCCTTGATGAATATAAGGAAATTTTTAAAGTACTGATAATATAATTTTGATCTAATGGATTAAAATCCTTGACTACAGACCACGTTTTTAAATACCTACATTCGATTGCTAAATCAGTAGGAGTATTAGTACATAGAGAAAGATTTAGGAAGAATAAATTAATAAAAATCACAAACATTACTTTACTTATTAACATCCCTTTTAGCAAATACTGGAGCCAATGATGTAGCAGAATCAAAATCATTTTATCTAAATGTAATAGCGAAAAAAATATTAAGTAGTCATTGATGATAAATAATTAAAATTTCTGTCATGCAATAGAACTTTAAGTTCTATTGTATCTCCAAATAACCCCTAAGAAATTTTATCACAATAAAAACCTAATTTTCGTAGAATACTCCGTTTTATAAGACACACACTGTATATTTACCTCTCATATGGCTACAACTGTTATGAAAGCCGTGAAAGGTGTAGTGGTAAATTTGTTACATTGTTCTACTGTTCCACAATTATAATATCGTTGTAAATCATTACATTGCTTTGTTATGGAAGCCGTTATCTATTTACCTACTGTAAGTAATCCACTAACGACATTGGAATCTTAACTTTGTGAGAGGTTTTGTACACCTGCAATTCATATATTATACTGGTTGTATATGTTTTTGTTATTATTAACAGTATGTATTATTATTTTTAATACAATGAACTTATAAAAGGGTACATAAATCAAATTTATGAGACCTAGTTGTAAAAATATTATGTTTAAGTGAGGTCTAAACGGTGAAGTATTTTTTTCAAAAAACTTTCCTTTTTTAAGAATGAAGTAAGATTCAAATTTTTCATGCACCATGCAGTTTATTTGAAAAAAAGAAATATTACAAACATTTCAATATAACTGACAATAAATTCAAATTAAACTTCATTTACTGTTAAGGTGCCCGTATCTCTCGCCGTAAAATGATCAAATTTGTGGTGTTTTTTAGGTACTGAAATCTCGAAAAATAAAACTCGTAGAGCAAAAGTAATATCAAAAATAGAATTATTGATGTTTTGTTTATCCACTTTTACTATTTAAAATTTCCTCAAATAATGTAATAACTTTTAAAATGCATTTATATGACACATAATTTCGCTATTCTAACCCCACATTTTAACAATTATTTTCACATACTTATAAACAAAAGTGAACAATCTTATATGCAGAACTATGTAAGTTTATGTTATAACAATGTTTACATCTATAGTTGAATTTAAAAAATACGTATTTTGAAAGATTTCAGTACCTAAAAATTCATTGGATAGATCGCTTTCTGATGTTAAATATTGATTTTACTTCGGTACCTTTGAATATTTGCAGGTGGCATGAAATAACATCCTTGTTATTTGCTAAACTCTATATTATTCAGTTCTTAAATGTCTAAAATTATTTATATTTGTAGAAAACACTTTTTCAGGAATACGGCGCCCTTAAACTAAATTTGGTAATCTACTATCTAAATCATTTTCTACATTTCTTATTGTTCTTTTACGACTTCATTACCGGCCGTAAACCATTTAAATATTCAACAAAAAAATACTACGCGCTAGGCTAGCATAACTGGAACTATGTGAACTACGCCCACCATAGCAATAGAGGTAATGCTGTGTTTGCCACCTTTGGATATTTATCTAAAGGAAGTGACTGTGACAACTATGCTTCGCCTCAAGTATACTGATATTATACCAGATGTAGAATGTGGAGACATTAGAAGTCGCCTGTGGAATTGATAGCCCTTTCTGCAGACAGACGCTGACAGTATTTCTCCCAACTTTGTTTTTCACAGCGCCTACACGCTATTTATTAGGAATGAGGAACCGTCAGCGAAGATGTATTCAACATCTTTACAGATGAATCAAAAATGACGAAAGGTGCAGGATATGGTTTTTTTTACAGATCCTTACATAATCGAGATCAGTGGGCAATGCATAGCTGGATGCTACCAATGAATGCTACCGTGGTAGAAACGGAACTAGTAGGTGTAACCATAGCTGCCTAGGAAACTGTCCGTAGGCATATAATGGTTAAATCATCAGAATCTACACATGTAGCAGACAATCACTACTGATCTTATGTAATCCTAAGATAATTAGATCAGCATGGGACTGTCAACAAGCACTTGAAGTGGCCTCAACCGACAACAGCATCTGTATGCTGGGTAAAGGGACACGAGCGGTGCTATGGTAATAAAACAGCTGATAAGGTGGCTATGAGTGTATTGGGTCTCAGTATATTTGAACCTGGTTCGTTAAAATTATTAAGTGGCCAAAAAATATCTGGCTATGAGCAGCATGTATCTTCATCTAGTGACAGGTATTCAGACCGGACACTGTTGGTTAATGAAGCACCTCTATTATATGAAGTGTGAAACACCTTCTTGTACGGGTTGCAAACAGGAAGATGAGATCGTGTTTCATGCACTTTGTGAGTACACAACAGTCTCATCAACAAGAGAATCTGTGTTGGGAGAGCGATGGCCTTCTATGGCCTATACTAGATGGACCTCTCTGAGCAACGTCACCACCTTTCTCTCTTTATTAGGTTGATTAGCGGCTCAAGTGGATTGATTGACCTTTTAATGGGAGGAAGGACATGGAGCCTAATAACGCCTAAGTGCTGTGGCTTTTTTACTTCACTATTCCAGAATTCCAGAAAGAGATTTGCTAGTTATAGTGGTTTTTAGGCTTTCACGGCCAGTGTTGTAATTTGATACATGGTGATTTTCCGGGTTGTTATGCCGTGACCTCGGTAACTGGTAGCTGCCAGAAACAGAGTTAAAATGCACATCCCTAGCATTAGCTGGGATACTTTTACCTGCCCTGGTTGTTCTCGGGCTAGGCTCTGTGGGGACAGACTCGCTATCGGTGTCTCTGGGCCTGTCCATATATTGATTTCGGTTCCTACTGTTGGTATTACGACTGCTACGGTCGGAACCGCTTCTCGGATACTGGTGGTCCTCCGAGGCGTTCCGTAGCCGCCGCTGTAACTGGTCGCATCCCATGCTTCCAAACGTTTCGCCGCTCTTCACTGTCGGCATCTTCAGTGGTGACTCTGCAAAAGCTTCGCCGCGACTGAGCTCAGTTCCAACCACGGCAGTCGTAATACCAACAATAGAAGCTGAAATCAATATATGGGCCGGCCCAGAGATATATCCTATAGCGGGTATGCCCCCACAGAGCCTATCCCGAGAACAACCAGGACAGGTCAAAGAATCTCGGTTATGCTAGGGATGTACCGAGGTCACGGCATAACAACCCGGAAAATCAGTATGCATCAAATGATAACACAGGCCGTAAAAGCCTTAAAACCACTACAAATATGTTATGTTTGGTGAAATTTATCAAATAAAGGCACTTATATTCTAAATATTCTTTATTTATCTGTACGTAGATGTGGAGCAGAAGTCAAAGGATGCGGATAATGAGTCTGGGTCCAGTTATAAATAATTCTTTAAATATTTTATATAAGGAGAGGTTGCTTTTTGTGACTTTTTGCCGAATTCACGAATATTCGTCTACGCAGTGTTGAACCGGTGTTATCTTACCATATTTTTATGGTTCACTGAAAAACTGCAAGTTCAGTTCATCATTTTACTCATGGTTCCGCCGTACAGATCAGTACCAAGCATTACATAATACCAAGTATATTAATGCAACAGCTGCCTGAATTGTATAATAATTACGCTTATAATTAATAAACGCAAACATGCTCCGAATTAAATAAGCCATTAATCAGCATAATTATAACTTATCGATAAATATCTTATTATATTCCATATAAAGATCGTATTGTGATTACATGTCAAATAGTTATACACTTAAATAAAGCAAAGAATGTCTAGCTCCTGATTCCGCCAATTATGAGAATGTAAATGATTTGCAAGGGCAGACAGTGAAAGTGGAATTTCTTATGCTTATGTTACAAAGAAAATGCGGTATTTGATTTTATAAATTTATTAACGATTATGATAAAGGATTAAGTTTTACTTTGAAACATAGGTTGACAACTTATTAGGCTCAGTCTAACAGTTGGAAATACTAAAACGACATTCTTGGCAAATTAACAGGAGGATATAGGAGCGCTTAAGAGTACGCAATTAATTTTTAATTACAAAATAGCTTCCACATTTATTTATAAATATGCCTGTAGTAATAATAATAATAATAATAATAATAATAATAATAATAATAATAATAATAATAATAATAATAATAATAATAATAATAATAATAATAATAATAATAATAATAATAATAATAATAATAATAATAATAATAATAATAATAATAATAATATACCGGCCTGTCCGGTATATGCGGCCACAGCGTATATCCAAAGACACGATTCAGCCTTACGGGTGTTGTATTATCATTTACGACACTCGTATGAGATAGACGAGACGCCAGTGCTGCCTTATGCTCCGGGGGATATAGAATCCGTAGTGGGGAATGAGAAGTGCCGAATTTATTGGAACTATTCATTCCCCACCCTCAGGCAAATCCAAGCCAATAAGCCTGATGTAGTCCTCCTCGACCACCAGCTTAGGACGATGTTTGTGATTGAGTTCTCGGCTCCCGCAGAGAACAACATCGTCCTAAAAGAGGAGGAAAAACGGAGGAAGTATCGAGATCTTCTCTCCGAGCTCCGCAGGCTGTATCCAGACCACTCTGTTAAGATTGTGGTGCTAATTATAGGCGTCCTGGGTGGAATGAGACATACGTTGCTTTCTGACTTAAAGATCATACCGGCTTGTCGAAATTCGGCAGAGATCTTAGCCGGCAGAATGCAGAAGGCAATCGTCCTTGGTTCGCTACGTCTGCTCAGAACACACGATTTACGGGCGCAATGATTACTGACTCCACGGAGTGGAGAGTGGTCATTGCTTGACTCTCCAGAACATCTCCGAATGTGTCGGAGCCTCGGAAGGTGTTTACTGGAAAAAAAAAAATAATAATAATAATTATAATATATCAATAATTCATTAGAAAAAAATATAGTCATCAGTCTAAATATGGCAATTAAAAAGTAAAAATAAAAATTTGTATAAAAAAAAACAAACAACAGATTTCATGGCACACAATAAACATATAAACAATACTAGTTATGTCAATACAATAATTCATTAAAAAAAATATATATAGTCACCAGTTTCAAACTGACAGTCAAGAAGTAAAATAATAAATAAATTTGTATAATAGAACACAAACAACAGAATTCATGACACAACAAACATATAAATAATACTATTTATGTCAATACAATAATTCATTAAAAAAATATATAGTCACCAGTTTAAAACTGGCAGTCAAAAGTAAAATAATAAATAAATTTGTATAATAGAACACAAACAACAGAATTCATGACACAACAAACATATAAATAATACTATTTATGTCAATACAATAATTCATTAAAAAAATATATAGTCACCAGTTTAAAACTGGCAGTCAAAAGTAAAATAATAAATGAATTTATATAATAGAACACAAACAATAGAATACATGACACACTGCAAAAAAGCAGTGATTAATAAAGAAATGTTTAGCCAACCTATAAAAGGAGTTGTAAGTCATTGCTTTCACATCAATATGGCTATGATAATTTATAAATTTATTGTATAGATTGAGATCAATTTTATTAAGTTGCGTCATCCTAAGTCTAGAAAATGTAGGGACAAGATTCCACCGCCGCCTGGTATTATAATTATGCCTATCCTCATGTGAAGATAGGTTATTGATATTTTTATGTATAATAAGTAGGCTTTCCAATATAAATATACAAGGCATGGGTAAAATCTTGTACTTCTTAAAAGTGGTCTGCAATGCGTTCCATATGGAGTAGAGTCTATAATTCTGACTGCTGCCTTCTGTAAATGAAAATTTTTGCTGTCGATGCATTGCCCCAAAGTACAATGGCATACGACAGCACGCTGTGCACCACGGCAAAGTAGATGATTCTCATGGCATTGCTATCTAGGCATGATCTCAGCTGACGCATAACGAAAATCTGTGTGGAAAGTTTTGCAGAGAGAGTCTCACTATGCGCCTTCCAACTCAGACCAGTATCAAGACACACACCAAGCAAGCGATTTATCCACCCAGCGATCAGAACTAAACATTATACTTTTAGTTTTGACTCATTCAGTTTCAGTTTATTTGTATCAAACCATACTTTAGCCCTATCAAGACCTTCCTGAATCAAAGCCGGATCACTTTTGGTGAACAGCGTTGTATCATCTGCAAAAGTACGCAATTGATATTACCTAATGATGAAGGAAGGTCATTAATATACAATAGAAACAGTAAAGGTCCCAAGACAGATCCTTGTGGGACACCAGAGGATATATCCCTCAAACCAGACACGTTTCCATGGAAACTAACAAACTGAGACCGATTAAATAGGTATGATTGAAATAAATGTTTGACATTCCCCCGTATGCCATAATGTTCCAATTTCAAAAGAAGAATCTCTGTATTAACGCAATCGAACGCTTTTGTCAAGTCACAGAGTACTGCGTGAGTAGGGACTCTTTGATCTAAACCCTCAACTATATTGTCCAATAATTCTAACAATGCCTTGACTGTAGAGACACCTCTACGAAAACCAAACTGTGACATAGAAATTATATTTCTGGTATCCAAATAAACAGTAAGTCTCTCCTTGATTATAATTTCAAATATTTTTGAGATGATTGGTACAATTGCAATCGGTCTGTAATTGTCCGGTAAATCTACATCTCCTTTCTTAAATATGGGAATGATTTTACTTATTTTCAAGTCTTTGGGCCAAAAACCTTCTGTAACACATTTGTTAAAAAAAACTGAAAGGGGCATAACAAGATGATTAACGGAAGCTTTAATCACATGACTATTGAGTTCGTAAAAATCCAAACAACTTGAGTTTTTTATGCGGCATATAAAAAGAATTGGATGGGTTAGATACATTGGTTAAGAAATGATTGGGAAATACATTAGATGTGCAAATTGTCTTAACAATAGCTTCAGATACTGAGGTAAAGAAAATGTTAAAATCCATGGGGGATAGTGTAGAAGTCACAGAATTAGATGGAGGAGAGATTTCACGATTAACTATGCTCCAAATAGTTTTACTCCTGTTGTCATAGGATAAAATGGAATTTGCGTAATAATTAGATTTGGCTTCCTTGAGTGACTGTCTGTATCGTGACTTTCTAGTTATGACACCGGGTGTTTATAAAAATGTGAATTTAAATTGTTTATTTCTATTATTTGGAGGTTGGAAGATTTACTGTTGCTGGATTATTATCACTGCATATGCTGCGGACTGCTTTCTGTTGACAACACGAGGATTTTTTTATTCCTGTCAGTATTTAAATATGAAAAACTTTTCTAACCTATTGATTACTGTTTTTTTTTATCTCACTATTTATGTAATGAAATGCAATGGTTTAATATTTGATCCGTGGGAGCTTTGTAACTTCAATATTAAATATTTTTTAAACCAAATCTTAATGTTAATTGTATACTTTTAAAAAATAATTTATATCATTTATTACATATTTTAAACATTACCGTAAGTATTCTGAAAATATTTAAATTTGACAACATCGCCTCAGGCCGACACCGAGTTGAACTGCCGCCAGCGGTTTGTGAAAGGGTTCAAATAATGATTTGAACATATTTTTTTCCGCGTAAATATCCATTTAATTCTATTTTAATCGTCTATTCGCATTATACTCATTCCTCCTCATCTTCTCTTAAAAATAATGACACTATGACTGCATACCCCCTGTATATGTTTATGATTTATGCATTATAATATAAAAAATATTATAAATCTTTCTAACAAATTTAGCAGTTTTTGATCAATTTAAGGAATACTATTACAGTTTGGTAGTGTGTGATTATTAACATAAAAACAGGCTGCAGTGGTAATTTAGACCTCAGATGGTCTCATACATTCGGAATGTAAATTAAATCCTTCATACCTTCCATGGATAACAAAAAAAACCCTTGTTTTGATCTCGGTCGTGATGTATTTCTTAGCTTAATTGATTTATTGTGAACAGTAAGCAGCAGACGTAATTAGAGTTAGTTATATACTTTACAGAATACTAGAGAATTTATTGCTATCTTCATCAGCAGTTACCAGCCATAATAAACTATAAATAGGGCATTACGCTTTACTTATTGGATAAATCGTTAGTTGTAGAGTAGTTTTTCGATCACTATTTATTTATTGGAATTATTTGTTATCTGGAATTCTCCGCTGTGCCACACGAGGCATACCCTGTGCCTTCCTTATTTTGTAGCGGTTATAATTTACTTGTTGTTTATTAACCATGTCAGATTACAATGAAACTGTATGGCAAGTTAATGACAAAAACAAGTGTAAATACATACAAATAAAATATACAGGGTGTTCCTAAATGATATGCGAATATTTAAGGGGGTGATTCTACATTGAAAATTAATGATAGTTTGCTATATAAACTATGGTCCAAAAATGTTCCGTTACAGAAATACAGGGTGTTAAAATTTTAGAAAAAAAAGAAAAATATTTTCGAAACCACTTTGGATATTTTCATAAAATTTGGTATGTGGTCACTATTAATAAAGATGCATATTTTGCAATATAAACATAATTTCTTTCTTTAACAGTGGCGTGCGCACGAGCACTGACCTTAAAATGTTTAAAGAAAAAAAATGGTACGCCAATGGTTTTCTCCCAGATAAAAGTTATTTTTGAATTCCCCTTTCAATTTGAAAAATAAGAGCTCTTCTGAGTTTTTGGACTGCTATGCGCCGTTTTTGAGAAAAAAAATAATAAAAACCGTTGGATTGTGCGAGAGAATTCAGGTAATTATTAAAAGATACAATTTTGATAGAAAACTAACAACATAACACATTAACATAATATTACAACTACCTAAATTTAAACTAATAATTTCTGTAATAATGGTAACAAATCATTATTACAGAAATTGTCGAAATGACCATCGTTTCTTAATATGCATGCTTCCGTTCTCCTTTGCATGGAATTGCGCACTAGTTCAAATATTTCCGGAGATGTCGTATTCTATCACATGCTGCAACTATTCTTTCTCTTAATTCCTCTTCAGTGTTAATGGGACTTGTACACGAGTGTCTTAAGGTGATGGCACAAAAAAATCTAAACTATTGAGGTCGCGGGATCTTGGTGGCCATTCCCGAGGCCCACCACGCCCAATCCAATGATTTGGATAAATTGTTTGTAAATAATTGCGTATTGTTTTACTGAAATGTTCTGGTGCACCATCGTGCATGTAACACATTTCTTATTCCTAAAGGAACATTTTCAAGTAACAAAGGCAACTGTTGTTGAAGAAAATTCAGGTAAAATTGTACGTCAAGTTGTCGCGGCAGGAAGAATGGTCCAGTAAAATAATCACCAATGATATCTGCTCATACGTTAACCGAAAATTTTTGCTGGAAATGTAAGCTAGGAAATCTGCTCAAATGTACGTACTCTAGGCATAATTAGCTGTAAGAAAATGTCATTTGAAACAAGCTGTACACCACTTGCAACACAAATGTGCTTTCTCTTTTTAGGTTTTAAACCCTAGATTATTGGTATCAAAAAGTATGATTTAGGACATCCTAGAAACTAGATTTTTTTTAAGAAAACTGATGTAATCTGTATCGAAATTGGAACATGTTATTTCGAAACTAGTTTCATGACACCTAGAGAGGGCTCCCTATCTGCGGGTATGGTAGAGAGGAATAATGTGAGAGATTGATACAGGTTGACATTTGATTACCCCCCTAATTAATGAGATTTTCCAGGTTTCCTTCATTCCTGCACTGAATGGTGTCATTGTAAGTCGTTCCTGCTTAAGAATAATATGCCGCTCCCTCTCCCGTGTTATATTATTTAATTTGAAGTAAATTATTTCCTATACATAGAATTCAAAAATTATATATTTTTTTGAAATATTTCATGATAAAGGTAAATCAATAAGTATTATTCTCGAGGTTCAAAAATAAATTAGATTAAATTTAAGTTTAATTAAATTCTATGATCTATTTATTTATTATATACACTGTTCTACAGGTTTGCACCCAATTACAGAACAGGTGGGTACAACATGTGAGAAAATATAAATAATAATATTATGATATAGCGGTTGTAACAAGATAAAGAAAGGAAACAAAAAACTATTTGACATAAACTATTAAAATCCATTGAAATATGATTTCAGATTATTAAGGCTGGTGTTAGAAAGCGACGTTACTGCAGATCCTATTATGGATTCTACACAAAAAATGAAGTGCTGCCCCGGCACTCAGTCGTATCTGTCTATTACAGCATTGTGTATAGTCATTTATGCTATAATGTTATATTATTTGGTAATGCCACTGAAAGTCAGAAGGTCTTTATTGCACAGAAACGTATTATACTGAAAATGTTCTCATTTAAGACTATGGAGTCCTGTAAACCATTTTTTATTCGGCAAAAGTTGTTTACATTTCCCTGTATTTATATATTTAACATGTTATTGTACACTAGAAATAATATCAACCTGTTGCCTAAAAATAACTTCAATCATAGTTACTTAACTAGAAATAGTGATCATTTATGTATACCTAAACCTAGAACAACAAAGTTTGAGAATTTCCCATTGTATAAGGGAATTGTATTGTACAACCACTTACCCTGTCTTCTTAAAAATATTAGTTATGTCTGTTTTAAGAATGGTATAAAAAGATTATTGTTATTATTATTATTATTATTTTTTTTTTTTTTTCAGTAAACACCTTCCGAGGCTCCGACACATTCGGAGATGTTCTGGAGAGTTAAGCAATGACCACTCTCCACTCTGTGGAGTCAGTAATCATTGCGCCCGTAAATCGTGTGTTCTGAGCAGACGTAGCGAACCAAGGACGATTGCCTTCTGCATTCTGCCGGCTAAGATCTCTGCCGAATTTCGACAAGCCGGTATGATCTTTAAGTTAGAAAGCAACGTATGTCTCATTCCACCCAGGACGCCTATAATTAGCACCACAATCTTAACAGAGTGGTCTGGATACAGCCTGCGGAGCTCGGAGAGAAGATCTCGATACTTCCTCCGTTTTCCTCCTCTTTTTGGCCCATCTAATACGTCAGGTAAGCTGTTAATAAATATATTAAATAATAGTGGTCCCAGAACTGAACCCTGTGGTACCCGAGAAGAAGCTAAATTTGTATGATTTAACAGCGTTGTAGACAACATATTGACTACGAGAAGTCAAATAAGACTGAAACAAATTTAAAAGTGAGTCAGTAAAGCCAAATTCATGTAACCTACAAATCTGTATAAATTATGTGCGCCTGTGTCTGCATATCCAATGATTCGGAAAGGAACTGAGTAATGCAAAGTAAATTGGTGTTCGTCGATCGGCCTTTTGGATTTTAACACTAAAGTAGATATTATCGTATAATAATATTTTAAGACAACAATTAGGCAAACAAGTCAGGACAAATCAAATGGGTACTAATAGAACAATGTTTATATCTATACTACAATTAGTATTTTTGCAAACTTTATATGTTTTATAATAAAATGAAGTATTTATATAGGTATAGTTCTTATACCCGCTAAGATGGGTGAATGACTGAATCTAATACCTTAATCACTTAATTAAGGATAAGATTCAAGCAATCAGCTTTATAGTTTAGCTAGAATTAATTTTAATAGGCAAACTTTAGGAATGCTGATAACTATCAGCATAGTAAATGGCATCTGTAATTAATGTTAAATACAAAAATTTAACGACTTTATTGTAAGTACCTCTCTAAATAGATTTAATTTGCTTCTCAATAAGAAATTGTCTATATCGGTTTATGATCACAACTTGCTCATCGACTCTACTAAATGTATAGAGTAGGTAGAATGGATATACCTATCTAATTACGTTTAGTTTGAATAGAACATTAGCTGTTTGTTTAGAAGTAATTATGATTTGCTTGATTATAAATGTCTATATAAATGTGTCATTGTACCGAACTCTACAAATGAAAGAAAATACTTGTACAAATTAGTCTGTCAATTTTACCTATTATTAACGCTTCGAACATATTTTTTGTTATTAATTTCATATTATCAAAAGCAGCGGGTCCTAAAATTTTGTAGATGAAGGATAGTAGCTAACAACAATAAACGAATATGAATCTTGACTATATTATTATGTTATTTAGAAAGTAGTAAACGTCAATAAAAAAATTTATTGTGAATATGTTTTGTATTTTATGATGATGAGCAATCACTGCTAGAGCCAGTAATATTTTGTAGCAACAGTAACAATTTAGCAAACAATGCTTTGTGGACTGGGTCAAACATGGAGCAGCTAATGTCCACTAGCTATAGCTTAGCTACATTTTGCGTACGCATTTTAGTAGACGTTCATATTATTTGCACAGGTCAGTTACAGTTCCTTCGATAGCCCAAACAAAATCAACGTCTCTTAAATCATTAAACATATATTTTATCTAAGTACACTGTTCTTCTGGTTTTCAATCAACTGCAGAACAATAGAGTGCAGGTGCATAAAGTGTATAAAACAAAATAATCGGTTAACAAAAACTATTTAAATTGTTTTAAATATGATTTAAGATCATTAAGGCTACAATTAAAAATAAGTATTATATCTTGCATTTCTTATTATAATAAGTTATACACAATCAATTTATAGGAAAATTTTGCAACAAGTTAATTCCCGCTATTACGAGATGGAACGTTTTTATTTTTCTCGAATTTTCCCATGGAACAGATAGATTCAGGCGGCGCAGAACAACCAGGGCAGGTCAAAGAATCCCGGCCATTGCTAGGGATGTGCATTTTAATTCTGTTACTGGCAGCGACCAGTTACCGAGATCATGGCATAAGAACCCGAAAATCTATATGTATCAAATTATTTCAAATGCTTTGAAATTAAGAAGTGAAATTTGGAAAGATATTTAGAGTTATTGAACTTTTTCTGAACGAGTATTTTTTATTCACCTTGGCTTCTTATTAGGCGTTGAAATAAACTTGTCATTTTTTTTAGGGTTTTTTTCGATCGAGAAATATTATTTTGAATACTTGTTGAATTTAGAATGTTTTTTTTTTGTTTATTGTAATTTTTTGATAAGTAGAAAAGGCTTTAAGTAAAAAATAAAGTTCATAACCCTACACGCACCTAGTTTTTTTTTCAATATCTGATTTACACTTCGATATCTATTAGGTTCATGGATGTTTATGTTCGTTATATCAAATAATACCTATGGAAACCTACTAGATATCGATTTCAGTCTAAAAAAATAATAATAAAAAATATACTGGTACCTAGTTGATTTCTACGCTTTATAACAGAACAAGGAGAATAAAAAATACTTGTCCAGAAAAAAAATCATCCTAAATACTTTGCTAAACACTTCTTAATTATAAAGTGTTCGGAAGAAACTAAAAAATATATCACCCTCTTATTAATGGGTCGTAAATATTCAAAATATTACATATAAACGACCCTACAATTTACCCTTAAATCATTTGCACTGTATTGGGGATTCTCTGTATAATTAGGCTAAAATTAGTTTAATTATGCATATATTTTTAATTTTAAATAAATACATAGAATTTTTGCTTAGCTAGATCCTTGTGGTCCTTAATAATTCCATAAGAATGCTTGGCGAAGGAAATCAGAAATACGTTGAAAAAATATGTCCGTTGGTACAGCAGTATTGTAACGGGTGATTCAGTCATAATGTAATGCATTTTGAGGGTAGAGAGAAAAACGAGAGTATAATACGAATACACTGAAAAAAAATGAAATAATTATTTATAATAATTATAAATTGAACTTTATTTATCCTGCACAACAAACATATTACATCCAATGACAGTTTTACAGTAGGGTTATACAACAATGTGCAATCTACACACAACACTATAAAAATTAACAAACATTCCTAATAATAATTAACATAAATAATAAAACGGCAACTATCAGATAAAATAAAACATTTAAACCTATAAATACGCCATGATACTATTTTTGTTGTCATTAAAGATATCTATATTGTTATCCAATTTTATTAATTCATTAGTGATAACAAGGCGAGTAGTTAGTGGCGAATTTAAACAATGTATCTTAAATAAATTAGTTCTAAGTCTTACTCGTATATCAGGTACATTAATGTATAATATGTTCTCAAATAAGTCAGGAACATTAAGTCTTCCATTAAAAATGTCGTATATACATAAAATTTCTGCAATTTTGACGCAGACGCGACATCTGAATTTCACCACTTTTATTGTAATTAAGGTTAAAACATACCGTAGTGAATTAGAAAGATCGCATTTTATTGCATTTGCCATATTCGTTAGTACCAAGTCCAGCGTATTATTTACCTTGTTCAAATTATTATTAATCGAATACAAAACATATTCACTTATTAACTGATGAATGAATCTGGCTTTGGATGAACCTTTTGCCAGATCGTAGTATGGTCCCGAAATATCCGGAATGTTAAAATCTCCTATACTGATACCTTCAGAATTTAAAAACCCTATTTCAACCTGTTACTGACTGCTGGCGGCCTTGATTCAATTACAGCTCTCAAATCAACACTGCCGGCTTACATCAATGCTCTAACATACCAGGTCCGTCATATCTGGAGTTATAGGTTTATTTGTTTCTCTTTTATAAGCTGGAGTAAACAAAAATTGTTTGTCAATTCAGCCGAGTCAGTATTATACAGCCTATAATAACCAAATTCCCCCAAATCAAATACTTGTGATTCTTCAAACATATATCAATATCAGATTTTAATCTTATATTAATGGAACTGAGAAGAGAAGTTCCCTAACGCTAATCACCTCAGTAGTATATGCCAAATTTGGATTAATGCGAAATTGTTTCTGTTTCCCGGTGATACAACTGATATAGAAATAGGAATTCTATCTTTCCCTAATAAAATTGATCTCAAACAAAACTAAACTAAAATTGAATGCGCTCTAGATATAAATAGAATTATCAAATTCAACCTTAATATATAATCATAAATCAACTATATTGATCCACTTCCTGATCATCAGTCCAGTTAATTATGGTTCATAGTAACCATCATTATCTGTCTTCTGTCCATCTGTACATGTTGTCGGGAGAAGATCCATACCATTATGTTGAGAAATACAAATTCAACCTTAATATATAATCATAAATCAACTATATTGATCCAGTTCCTGATCATCAATCCAGTTAATTATGGTTCATAGTGACTATCATTATCTGTCTTCTGTCCTGATCATCAACTATATTGATCCAGTTGCTGATCATCAATCCAGTTAATTATGGTTCATAGTGACCATCATTATCTGTCTTCTGTCCATCTGTACATGTTGTCGGGAGAAGATCCATACCATTATGTTGAGAAAGACAAATTCAACCTTAATATATAATCATAAATCAACTATATCGATCCACTTCCTGATCATCAGTCCAGTTAATTATGGTTCATAGTGACCATCATTATCTGTCTTCTGTCCATCTGTACATGTTGTCGGGAGAAGATCCATACCATTATGTTGAGAAAGACAAAGGAATTCCCAGAATCTTGTCGAAGACGTCCCGTTCTAAAGGGAAGAAGTGATGTTTCCTGCATATTTATAGAGTAGAGATAAAATAATCACCCAAGTAGCACAAGATATTTTATAGCAGTGGTTAAGAATTATCCTTTAACTAATTTTTGGAGTTGAAGTTGCAAGGTTTAGTCGCATTAACATCTTATTGGCATCAATACAGTAGCTAATAGCTATGTTTATAAGACATAGTTGCTGTATAAAAATTATATAATTGTGTTTTAAGAGTTCTATATAAAAATAAGTTCTGTTTTAGCAATGAGTTTACAGCATTGATACAACAACCTATACGATTCCAATAAGGCATGTCATGATAATGTCTTATAAAAACGTTATACAATTATTCTGCTTTATTCCCAACTATAAAGCGACTTTCTTTAAATTTTACGACATATGTCTATTTTAAGTATATTTATATTAGGTATGGGATGTTATACTTATAAACTCAAAAATATCTAATTCAAAGTTGAATTTCAGGTACGAATCAAAATTGACTGTGATAAATGAATTTAAATACATGCACATTTGCTGCTAAAAAAATCCTCAGTTCGAATTCTAAATTGCATATAATACAAACCCTTTAATGAGCAACGGAAGTTATTTGCATGAAAAGTTTCACGTAAAAGTTGTTTGAATTTTTTTCAAGATGGACGCTGAAAAGCAAATGAAACTAAGTAAATGAACATGGCGCTAAAATAATAAAACAGTTTAGTCACTTGAGAAACATTTAAAATAATTTTTCTACGTTCATGCAAAAAACAAAACTTTATTGAACTATATTTAGTGGAAGAAGTGGTTCTTTATTACACTAGTGCAATAAAATGTTTATTGCATTCATCTGTCATTCTACTACAACGTTTCGTCATCATGGCAAACAAAAACGTTCAAATCTACGTCACATTTTCCTAGACTTAGTGTCATCTAAATATCATTTTTTGGTTTTTGCATGAACGTAGAAAAAATATTGTATGCAACTCGTAAAAAAAGTGCTTATTGCACTCGACGTGTTATCCTACTCGGCCTGACGGCCTCGTTGGACAATTTCACGTCGCATGCAATAAACACTTACATTTTGTACTTGTTGCATAAATAACTATTAATGTTATGTAAAAGCGAAACATAAGAGCATTATGTTTGTAGAAAATCGTTTGCTTGTGTTAACTACCTTTAAGAAGCAGTTTTGCTTTATTATCGCGCAAAACTATTTTAGTACAACATTTATAAAACAAATGCTGTAATTATACAGCAGTGAAACAGTTTTCTGAAACTAAAGTGCTGCATAAATGGCGTAAGAACTTTCTTAAAGTAATTTAAATAACTTCTATAAAATACTTTTATTTTTGCTGTAAGAACCTTCTCAAATATATCTCTTGCGACCACTACAAAATTGATTTATAACGGCTTTATGATGGTCAGTCGTGTAGATTGGTACTATAGACATTATACAAGAATGAAAAATACTGTATAAGTGCAGACACAAGAACGTTCTGAAAACAGTTTAAATAATTTCTATAAAACGTTTTTCTTGTTAGTTTAGTTATAATATCGTTACTGAGCTTACTTCTTGTAACATACTTCCAATATATTTATTTATGTGATTAATTCAACTATTTATTTCATAAATTAAACTAGTGATTTGTTTTATAATAGATACCAGAAATATAAATTTTAATACAAAATAAGCACATTGAAAGGACATACCTGTCCTTAGTTCGTAAATACATAATTATACACAATAATCTCATTCTGTCTATAAGTATATTTTATTAATGACTTTTAAATCCTATTACAAATACCATTTCAAATACCACATATGTGTTTATGAAACTTTTGATTTTTTTTAATAAATTTAATATATAGCATAGGTTAAGTGGTACTTATGAAACAATATGCTACCTGTATATTTGTAAGGAATGCAGTTAATTTATTTGTGTTACATTTTTATACAGGTGGTTGTTTATAATAAATAATAATAAACCGTAAAACTGCAGTAAAATCCAAATGACCGGTTAAATGCCTGTTTATCCACATGTGGCATATGGCCGCATAGACAAAGGAATAACGGCTTAAGTGTTAAGGCATATCTTGCTATAAAAATTATTATTAAGTGTGGCATAAATCTATGTTTGAGATATACGTAAAGGACTTTATTAAAGTAAGCTCGCAACACTGGTTTAACAAAAATATATATAGATTGAACTCCATGGAATTTAAAATGATCCTTAGTTATTCTATTTGTTTGTCTATTTAGTCACCTGTGAAATAAATAAATGAAATAAAATATTGGTTTGATACGGCTGGTGAGTACATTGCGACTGCCAGATTAACTAAAATCAATTTAAAATTTGCTTGATAAACCAAAATATAATTTCGAATTCGAAGCAAATTTTGGAATTAGTCTAAAATTGATAAACTGGCCCTATATTGCTATACTTTAAAATAGTTTATGTGAAAAATTAATCTGCATTGCTAAATGTATAGGGCATGTAAATGTTCAAAATTCAATAAATGTTCAGTTGCGACTGCTGGGCGTAGAGGTGATCAAATGGGGTCAATTATGGGGAAGAGGGGGGATGGTTGGCAAATGGTAAACCTCTACATTTTGATTATTTTTGTTAGACTCTGTCGGTGTCGTTTTACAGGACACATAGGGTAGGAGGTGAATTTGTTTGTAGGGTAGTAAATTGATTTATGATGATGTGATTTTAATTTGCCGGATTATACAGGGTATCCCAACGAAAATTTGACCCCCCCTATAATTGGAAAACCGAATAACATTTCAAAATTCGCCGAGACCCGTCGATTTTTGTTCTTGGGGGGAGCTTTTTTGACAGTCAAGCCAACTCGATATGTTCATCCCCCTAATGCCTAGCAACCCCAACTTAAAAATTTCAAATGCAACTACCCCACTTGTGGCACATCATTCTAAAGCCCTTTTCATTGCGAATACAGTGACGTACCGTTTTTAGAAATCGGTTGAGATTTGACAGAATTATTGGTTACAAACGAAAAGATGACAAACCAACTTATGCGTAGTAATTTCTACACAAATGCCCACCACTAATAAGTTTTTCATCTACTACACATGACCGCATTGCCTAATTGTTATTGATGTGTCTATCAGTTTACAAAAAGTCAGAAATGAAGTAAAAAAGCTGAAGCAAATAATAAATCAGATTTATTTGATGAATTGCTCAAAATGACTACCGTTAACTTCCAAACAATAATACAGTCTGTTTTCAAATTCTGTTGGAACATTATTAAAGACATCCGCAGTTATTAATCGGCATTTTTCTACAATTCTCTGACGTAGCACTTGCAATGTTTCCGGCTGAGTGGCGTACACTCGTGATTTTAAATGACCCCACAGAAAAAAGTCCAAAGGGGACAGATCCGGAGATCTTGGTGGCCATTCGACGGGACCTCTTCTGCCAATCCAATGCCCCGGGAAATGGTCATCCAAAAATTGTCGCACAGCAGCAGCATAGTGCGGGGGCGCACCATCTTGTTGGAAGGTTACATATTTCATTTTCTAGTAAATTGTCGTCACTTTCTAAAATCTCTGTTATCCTAGGATCAATTGTACTTTCCAATAATTCTAGATATGTGTTTCCATCGAGATTACCTTGTATGAAAAATGATCCAACAAGATGGTCGCCCAAAATGCCTGCCCAAACATTAAATTTTTGAGGTGTCTGAGTATGAAATTCCCTGATTAAATGCGGATTAGTATCACTCCAATAACGACAATTGTGTCTATTCACTTCGCCATTCAACATAAATGTGCATTCGTCGGAGAAACATATGTATTGTAGAGAAGATTTGGATTCAGTAGAAGTTGTTCACTAAAGTATTCGCAAAATTGGTTACGGCGATCAAAGTCATCTTCATGTAACTCTTGAACCAGCGTCATCTTAAATGGATGAAACTTGTGTTTTTCAAAATTCGATGAACACTGGAACGGGATACGCCAGAAGCTTGAGACACAGTTGTAATCGATTGCTTATTATCCATCTGTACATGACCCAAAACTGCCACTTCAACTGCTTCATTTCGAACTGGCCCAATTACTTCACGTTTCTTGTTTAAAAGCGAACCTGTTGCAACAAATTTGTCAATCAGGTGTTTAACGTACTGGTGGTTTACATTTTTTTCAGGATGATTGGCATTAAAAATTCGTGATGTAGCTTTAGCGCAATCGTGATTTCGATAATAAATTGCAACAACTTCTACTCTATCCGCGATAGAATAAACCATTTCGAACACACGTTAATACTTTCAATAACGGCTGAAACTAACGATGTCTTGGTCACAAGCAAAAAACACCGACTTTTTTTGTAGTACTGATTTTTTGTTATTTTGAAAAGGTCTGAATTCCTATAAAGTTAAGTATCTTCTACTAATAACTATTTTAGTATCTAGTTTTATTTGCTTCAGCTTTTTTATTTCATTTCTGACTTTTTTGTAAACTGATAGACACATCAATAACAATTAGGTAATGCGGTCATGTGTAGTAGATGAAAAACTTATTAGTGGTGGGCATTTGTGTAGAAATTACTACGCGTAAGTTGGTTTGTCATCTTTTCGTTTGTAACCAATAATTCTGTTAAATTTCAACCGATTTATAAAAACGGTACGTCACTGTATTCGCAATGAAAATGGCTTTAAAATGATGTGCCACAAGTGGGGTAGTTGCATTTGAAATTTTTTAGTTGGGGTTGCTAGGCATTAGAGGGATGAACATATCGAGTTGGCTTGACTGTCAAAAAAGCTCCCCCCAAGAACAAAAATCGACGGGTCTCGGCGAATTTTGAAATATTATTCGGTTTTCAATTATAGGGGGGGTCAAATTTTCGTTGGGATACCCTGTATACATGACTCTTCAGACCTTTGCTGAATTTTTTAACATATTGCAATATAATTCTATAACTAATATCCACAATACATTACTGGACCTTGTCTTTGGCAACTATTTTTGTAGTGTTCAATCTGCACTCGAATATTTAGTCTATACTGATGATTTCCACGCATCACTATACATACAATTAGGCATTAGTCATAGTCGGGAAAAAAAAATTAATAAACAGGGAATCTATTTTCAATTTCATGAAAGCCATCTTCTTCACGAACAACTAGGTTTCGTTGATTGGTATGTTTTGTATGAATGTTACAATCCAATTGAAGCTTGTAAGTGTATCAAATTATATTCTCTATTTTTTGAAGTGAACGTGCCGAAAGTTATACCAAAATCTCGAAAATTTACCCCTCGGTTTACACGACAAATATAATCTTTAACATTTGGGCAAAGAACAAATTACATAAACTATACAGGGTGTCTGTGAAACGTTGGGAAATCTCGGAGCTGGAGATACTGGTGACCAAAAAAGTTCGATAGAGCCAAATATGCCTTATTCGAATGTTGCTGGTTTAAAAAATACAGGGCGGTCAATGCTAGAATTTTATTTTTAAATATCTCAATAACTTTGAAACCTGTCGGAGTATTAAAAAAAATTGGCGTTTTTGGTACGGCAAATAAAAATTTTTAACTAATTTTTGACGTCACTAGTAGAGGGCGACACTTATGACACAGCATGTTTCTTTTAAATGGCATAATTTTTTGCAGTTTAGTGTATCCATCTGTCTATTGAAACAATCGATTCTGTATATAACATCTAAGAATTCTGAGGACTACCATGCATTTTTTTTTAAATCTGATATTTGTAACTATAGGCCAATTTGTTGTCTTAGTTCAGCGGGAAAAGTATTTGAATCCATAGTGGCTGATTCTCTACGTTTAAATTTTAATGGCTTAATTTCACCCTATCAACATGGTTTTTACCCCGTTCGGAGCACAGAAACTAATTTATTACTTTTTAGTAACTACATTGTTGAAAGTATTGAAGATGGTTACCAAGTTGATGCAATATATACTGATTTTCGCAAAGCGTTCGATCGAGTTAACCATAAATTATTGTTAAGTATATTGGAATCATACGGGTTAATCGGGAATTTGTTATTATGGATGAAATCTTACTTATTAAATAGAACTCAAACAGTCAAAATTAAAGAATTTTCTTCACGCGAAATCACCTGGGACCAATTCTGTTTTCTATTTTTATTAATGATCTCTCTTGCAATTTAATATCATGTAGATATCTAATGTTTGCAGATGACTTAAAATTATTTCTATGTGTTAAGGATTCTAAGGATAGTGGTGCAATTCAAAGTGATTTAAATTTATTAGTTAAGTGGTGCGAATCCCATGATATGCAGTTGAACCATAGTAAATGTAAAGTCATTACATTTACCCGTAGGAAAAATATTTATGTGACTGATTACTTTATTGAAAGCATTCAACTAGATAGAGTAAAGGCAGTGAAAGATTTGGGTGTAAAATTTGATTGTGAACTTAAATTCACCCTTCACATTGAGGATATTTTGAGCAAATGTTTTAGAATGCGTGGTTTCATTAAACGGCAAACTCGAGATTTCACTAATGTTACATCTATTTTTGCTTGATATAATTCTCTAGTGCGTTCAACTTCATTTCATTGATAGGAATTGTAGTAGATTTGATATATATTAGCTTAAAATACCTTTTTAATACAGTTAGAAATTTTTATTTTATAAATACTTAACATAAATAATAAACTTTATAAACTAATTGATTTGATTTCTGACCAATGCCATCAACACAGTCGTCTAAAAAAGTACTCCGAGTTTAATAAAATCTAATCGAATTTGAAATGAATGCAAATACATACACAATTTGCAAAGTTAGTCTTAAGTTTCACATATTTTAATAAAATGTCATTTTATTGTTTCATTAATAAAACTTGTTTGGTTATCTGAAACATACATTAAATGTATCTATTTATAATAATAACAAATTTTATTAATAACAGTACCTGATAGATAACAGTTAATCCGATTAGCTGCAGTATTTTGCATTCGTTCTTCATTCCTTCGTTGCAAATTGCTAAAACATTTTCACTTATTACAGGTTTGTCAGAATTATCGACTGACAGAATACGCAGACCGTATTAAATAAAATACCCTTTTATTCAAATAAAATTGAAATTTAATGTAAAGAATACCTACTAATAGAAAACTCGGAAGGTACACGCGGCAGTCCAGTACCTGTATAAAATCTAAAATCGTGTACGATTACTATGATTGCCGTAACTTCACTGTATTTGCCCTTGACATTAAAAAAATAAACAGAACACATCATAGGGGAACTATGTTACAGAGCTATATCTGTACAAGACATAAATTCCTTTATTTAATTACAATTTTTACAGAACATTGATATACAGAATAATGATAAATAAGGACTTAATTTCCGAAAAAAATTTTGTTCCTTTTTATAAATAAGTTTGGAAATTTGTTGATGATTGATTCCGTAAATTCTTATTTTTCTATATCCTCTCTTAAAATATTTGTACTTAGTCATTGTTAATTCTGTATAAATTTAAGTAACTAATAAAGTTAGAGATGAAAAAACTGACCTTAAATTTATTATAGACAGTAAAAAGACCTATAGTATCGTATCATTTGTTATGCTAGAAAACATTTTGAGTTTAAATATAGAACTTTGTATTAAAATATAAATATGTTGTTTCTCTTACATAAAAAATTGGAAAAATTCAAACTGTTACTTATTCAATAATAAGATATGTACCTAATTAGCGTAGCGTAACTCTTCGCTTCATAGAGAAGCCTGATTAAATAATTTAAAACCCGTAAGTTTTCTAAGAACTAATCGGCGTTAGAAAAAAAATGCGCAAATTGGCGAGGTACGGCATCTCTAATTAAATGCCATTAGAATTCTATTGTGGAACTGATTGAATACTTTGTCCAGCCCACAATGTAAATTTTGTGCTCCTTATTCGTTTACAATATAAATATGCAAAAAAATTAACATATCGGGTTATTGCAACCGAGTGATTAATTATCTGGAAATGATTAACTGTTCGCTGCGGAAACAATGTGTTGGTTTACATTTTATGCCTTTCAAATCGTTAATTGTCCAGCATTAATATTAACATCTATATCTGCAGTATATTGTGCATAGGGTTACTTCGCAACTTCTGTAGTGATACTATTTTAATTAACATAATAGAACAACTTCTCGTTTCACTTTAAACGACCTTTTTATTAACGGCTTGCGTTTACGGGCCCCTGATAGAAGTTTTTATAAGTAAATAATTAATTATCTAGCTGCGGTGCGGTTATGATCAGTAAGCTGCTTCTTAACTGCCAAAGAGATTATTATCTAGATTGCGATATGTCGATTGTAGTTCCATGACCTTCTTTCGTTAATCTGAAACTGACATTATAACATAAGCTGGCTTTATTACATTATATATTTATCAGCGTCCTGAATGTGTTTGATGGAAATGTATACAGAGTTAACTATGAAGTACCAATATTTTAAGAGGGAATAGAGAAAATTAAGAATTAACTGAACCGACCTTCAAAAAATTCCGAACTTATTTATAAAGTGAAAAAAATATATATAAGAAGGCGGTCCGATAAGTACTTAGCCTCACCCCCCGATGGCGCCACTATCGCAAGAGATTTACTACCGTGTAGTACATTCTCCTAGACGGTTACGGTCAAAATTTCAGCCGGATCGGATAGTTTTGTTTTGACCGCATATGGAACCGGGCGTGTCCGCGGATTTTAGAAAAATGGAAAAAGAGCAATATCAGTCGGTGATTCGATTCTTGTTTTTGGAAGGGAAATCGTGCAGTGAAATCAAAGAGCGCTTGGATGCTGTGTACGGTGACTCTTCTCCTTCGATGGCTACCGTCAAAAATTGGTTTAACGAGTTTCAACGTGGTCGCACGTCTGTTTTTGATGAGCCACGTCCAGGTGTCCCAAAAACGGCTACCACGAGGATAACGTGATAAAAATCAACGATCTCGTATTGGCCGATCGCTGATTGAAGGCGCGCGAGATAGCTGAGATAGTAGGCATCTCAAAAGACCATGTAGGTTATATCCTGCATGAAATTTTGGGCATGCGAAAGCTGTTGGCGCGATGGATGCCGCGTTTGCTCACTTCAGACAACACGTGCAACCATGAGACCACTTCAGAGCAGTGTTTAACGCTGTTTAAGAGCAATCCGAAGCAGTTTCTGCGTCGTTTTGTGACCGTTGACGAAACATGGATCCACTGGTACACACCAGAGACCAAGGAACAGTCGAAACAGTGGACTTCACCCGGCGAACATGCTCCGAAGAAGGCCTATCGGCCGGAAAGGTGATGGCCACCGTTTTCTGGAATTTACAAGATGTGATCTACATTGACTACCTGGAGAAGGGCAAAACGGTCACAGGGCTGTACTATGACGAATTATTGGGCCGATTCGACGCTGAATTACAGAAAAACGGCCCCATTTGGCGAAGAAAAAGTGCTCTTCCACCATTACAACGCACCGGCTCACACCTCCGACCTCGCCACGGCTAAATTGGTCGAATTTGACTACGAACTGCTGCCCCATCCATCGTACTCTCCAGATATGGACCCGTGCGACTTCTTTTTGTTTCCAAACTTGAAAAAGTCACTCGCCAGGCAGAAATTTCAGTCGAATGAGGAGGTCATCGCCGCCACGACAGCGTACTTTGCAAACTTCAAGAAAATGTATTTTTCAAACGGGTTAAAGAAGTTGGAGCAGCACTGGGTCAGGTGTATCGAACTAAAAGGCGACTATATTGAAAAATGAATCTCCACTTTTTCAAAATTTTCGGTTTTTTTTTGTAGGCTAAGTACTTATCGGACCACACTCGTATTAAATCCTTATTTACCGCCGCCTATACGACCCGTTCGCCGCAAGTTTACAGAGTCAGAGTAGATAACCAACAAGCAACGCTAAAATTTGCTATCATGTTATAATTCAATGCCTGTGATTCTGTTCTTTTAATTTTATACGTTTTATAATTATTAAATAAAGGAATAGATGTCGGGTACAGATATTTTCCCACAATATAGGTACTTCGGCGATTTGTTTTTCTAGGTTATAGTACAAGACTGCCGCAAGTGCATTTAAAAGTTTTCTATTATCTATTAGTATCTGCGCATTCATTTCTTTCGATTTTCTTATAATAATTAGGCATTTTATCTATCTATACCTACGGGAAGTGTTTTATCGGTAGTGGGTGGTTGTAATGAGTGAAAATGTAGTTTTGCCAATTTGCAACGAGATAATGAAAAACGAATGCAAAATGCCGAAGCTATCTGGATTAACTGTTACCTATCTATCAGGTATTATTACTAATAATAATGTTAATTTTTGTCGTTTCTGCATTTAGAAACGCTGCAAAAAGACGACCGAATGGTAGTTGATATTGTTCACAGATGTAAGCTGTATCTATGGATCTAGGCCATCTCCGTCGATGCTCATCATAGGCGCCGACTTTCTATAGAAAAAGAGGGTTTTGTCTCATTTTTTAAATATCTACCTAAAATTCTGGAATAATTTTCTTATTGTCTTTTAGGTCTCTCTGAGCACGTGGTAAACATTTTTGTACTCAGTCATATATTATTATGAAAATTTTACACCTACGTTTTCTAACCAATTATAAACTTGTATTTTGTCACTATGGTCATTCAAAAACTGTTCGGAAATTTTCATCTTCCTTCAAGTATGCTGTATGTGGTTATTTTTATATATTTTTAGGTATTAACAGTATTGTGTGAAACTAACTACTCTGCGGACTAAAGCCCCGACCAGCGTTGAATTACGCCCACAATATTTAACAATATATTCTTTATTATTAGCTTTTGTAACATTTTTAAGCTAATATAAATCACATCTCCTACAATTCCTATCAATGAAGTCATATGTATGCTCTCTGATACCATACATTTAGGTATGCTAATGAACAACTCCACAGACAAAATCGTTAAAAAAGGGAATTTTTCATTGGCCTTGTCAGTGATTGTGAAAATTCGACTAATACCAAAACACATGTTTTATTAATTTACTGTAACATATTTACGTTGGTACATTTAAGTGTTGGTTTAATTTTTACTGCTTTTTTCAGTGTATCTGATAATGTATGTATTTTGTGTAATGTTTTCTGTTTTTGGAAAATTGTAATTTTTCTACCCTGTAATTGGTGATGGTGATTGTTAAATAAATAAATTAATAAATCGGGGGCTTCCAGCAGGAATTTGTTCATCTCTTCTCTGGTAAATACCTTTGATTTTTTTTGCATGATGTCCAATATTTTGCTTCCTTAGAAATGCTACTAACTTCTTAAATTGAAATATATCGACACCATTATTTGATACGATTCTTCAATGTCCGAATCTACCTCTGAATCGTCTTTATCAGCCATTATAAGCACAATTTTGACAACAAAACAGAAAATTGTTCAAACTTCAAATTGTTTTTTTGGTTTCCAATTCAAAACACGCCACGATAGGCCACGCCGTTTCAGCAATCACAATAATTATATTATTTGATAAATGCGATTGTGCGAAAAACGTTATACACTATACGGTTGGTAAGTGGGGTATAACAGAATCGAGAAAAAGTTTTTCGATCATATACTATTATTCTTAAACTGTGTACGAATTTAAAAACGTTACTTATTTTTATTTAAAAATTTCACTTAACAGCTAAGAATGCAGTGGAAATCTTTTCGAGGAAGGCCATTAGACGGAAAATATGAATATCCTTTTTTCTCAAGTCGCCAAATTAGCGAATCAAATATTATCAATACAATGTGATTTTTAATTAGGTCAAATATATATAAATTTAACGTGTGTTAATAAATATGTGAATAAAATATTATGAATACTGGGTGTTTTAATTTTAGATTAGGATATAAAATACTTATTTTTCTAAAATCAAAATTAAACGTTACAATAGATATATACGTACATACATATACACATACATTGCAACTAAAAAAAAATAAATACCAAATGAGCCATTGTTTAAAAAATAAATGGTCGTGATAAATAAATTTTCCTAATTTGTGATATATTAAAAGTAAATATGTCTATCACGTCTCTAACATTATCATAATTCCTACACATTTTATATGTATATAGGAGAAAAATACAATACATTACTACATTACTATCGGCACTTTTTGAATAAAATGTATTAAGTTGGCGCCTCGACGTTACAGGTATATTCAATCTGTGTAGTATTTGAGGCAAATTAATTACATTAGACAAAGAGATCAACAACTTAAGTCACGACGAACAATCAGTGAATGAAACTGAAATTTATCTAGAAGTAGTTGTGGTGCATGTGATACGTCCGGTCTTCTTTAAATACTAAAAACTTAATAAATTAATATAATTTGGAGACCAAATAATGGTGCAATATTCCAACTTAGATCTAACAAATGAATTAAAAAGCACTGCTGCTGTTTGTAAATCAAAAAACTATCATGAATTCCGTAAACAAATCTCAGGTTTTTGTTAGCTTTGAAAATTATTGTGTCAATATGATTGGCAAACGTTAGTTTGGAGTCAAAATAAACGTCTAGATCCCTTATAGTTTCAGATCTATTTAGAATGTTATTGGTGACACTATACGGGAATCTGAACACTTCTTTTTTCTGTGTGTAACATATAATAGCACATTTATTTATATTTAAAGAAAGTCTGTTCTTCAGACACCACAAATCTAACAAGTTCAGATTTTGTTGCAGTATCTGACTATACTATACTCCTTATTTTTAAAAAAATCTTCATATCGTTCACACATAAGAGATGTGGAGATGACAAAAGTTTTGTTACATCTTCAATATATTAAATAATAATGGTCCCAATATTGAACCTTACGGTACACCAGAAACAAATCTATTAAATGCCCCCTTATAAGATACATATTGAATACGATCACACAGATAGGACTGGAAAAGTTCCAGCACACTGTCTGATGCCCCACTACCACCCAATCTATGAAGCAAAATATCATGTGGAATTTTATCAAAGGCCTTGGAGAAATCAGCATAAGCTGCATCCACCTAATCCTGATCATCCTGTTGGAGTTGTTCCTCCGATGTATATTGTGTTAAGCACATAAAATTGGTTGTAGTTGAGCGACCCTTCACAAAACCATGCTGATTGATATTAATTATAATTTTAACGTAGTTCTATAGAATTTCATGTACGTAAAGTTGAAAAACTTTAATGAAGTTACAAATGATAGTAATAGGTCGGTACTTATTTATTTCGTTAAAATTTCCTCTTTTAAAAATTGAACAAATTACCGTAGATAAAATTTAATTATTTAATTAAGGTGGAACTAATCCAAGGTTTACTAGGGATGACTTTGACTTTGAGTTAAAGTCTGGAAAATTCCCATTAAAGGTGTGCAGTAGTAATTCCTGTAACCAAATTCCAATTTTGTGCATATAAGCTTGATTTCAATTTTTCAAAGTTTCAAATTACAGCATGGTCAGATATACCTACACTGAGAAAAACCCTCGAAGTAAATTATGTTGCTAAAAATAAAATAATTAGCGTACATTTTTTTTAGCTGGTGTAAATGTCTTATTATCCACAGGTAAAATACTATTTCTACACATGTATGTCAATAATAAGTGATCACATCACTTGTGGTCAGTAAAGTATTTTATTTAATTTTAAAATTTATTTCCTGGAAGACATTAGTTTACTTGTAATTATTTGGCAGTTAACTGTGGCTGGTAGATATGATATCTGAAACAAAAATTATTGTCATAACTGGAACCCAATATTGTCACAGCGGTACAACAAATCGGTACGACAAGTAATTATGTTGATGCAGTAAGTAAACTTCTTCACTTTTTATCACCGAATACGTCACGAATAAAGACGAAATTTGGAGAAAAATATCGTAGGTACATCAGTTCAGTCAGACATCATTATATTTTGTGTAGTTATGATGTATTTCGAGGTGGTATAGTGTATGCGCTTTGTGTAATTTTAATAACTATGGGATACCATCAGTGTGATTCAACCCTAAGCACTAACATAAGGATTCATCAACAAGGCGTAACGTTAGTCAGACTAGCGGAGGTTACGCGAAAAATTTACGCATCTGTTGCACTAATTTAAATAAATAAAAAGCATACTCCTATTCACTACTATGTATAATACTTACTTTATGATATGTTAACTAATCCGTAGTACTGAAAAGTACAGTTTTTGAATATAGATACTAAATATACAATGGGACACGCAAGGAACTAGAGACCGAAGTTACGCGATTTTTAGACAGGTACAATACTGGGTCTAACTTTTGGCGCAAATATGGACGTAAATAAACAGCCTACCTAGCAACGCATGCTTCGCTACCTAGCAACGCATGTTTCGTGAATGAACGCAAAGCTAGTTAGGCCAATTAACGCGCTTTACACGGGCGTAAACTCGTTAGTCGGACTAGCGTACGCCCGTTTCATGAATCCGGCTGAAAGTTCTGAAAATATTACATTTTTATTTGATAGCTAATAGTGGAGTATATTTTTACAATTAAATCATCTACCTGACTCTGTTCTTGCTACACCATCAATTCATGCAAGAATGGTTATGATAGTCATCATGCTAGTTTGAGTGTGTGAGTTTAATTGTTATTTTGTGTGCGGATATAGTCTGTTTCGATTTCTTTTTCATTAAATTTTTCCGTTTATTTTAATCTTCTAGTGTTTTTTAAATAATTTATGGATTTTATTTGCCTGTCTTGTTTTCACCTTAGCAATAAGTTATTTTTGTATTCACCTGTTGTGCATAATAGACTTTGTCTGTATGTAAATAAGTAATAATAATAATAATGTATTTGACGGCGGAACATTCATCTTAGTTATAAATATAAATGAGTTTTACAACTCTGTAAGGTTAATCAGCACGTCACGTAAAGTTTGTCAAATGATTGAACATGTTAATTAAAGAGTTTTATTGTAAGAAAGTTAAGTTTTGATTGTAAAACATATTTTAAAATAGTTTCAAAACTAATAGTTCATTCTACAGGTAAAGTGTTGAGTTTTTATATTTTTATTGTAGAACAAAAAACATTATCTTGCGATTTTTATAAATAAGCATGCAAAAAATTGTTGAAAAAAATTTCCGGATTCAGTACTATAACGTAGTAGAGTCATATTGTCAGAAAAAAATGCATAATGCATGTTCGTTTATACTCGCGACAAGAATTCAGACGACTTACGTCATACGAACAAATGAATAATTTATTATATTCTCATCAAAATATTTATGAAACTGCAACTGATAGTAATAAAACTATATACTACATTAAAGGGTTGCATTATATAATGCACCAAATTGCAAAAAAATATCGTTTTTAACGCGACCAAACATCGAAAATTACGTTGACAATAAAAACAAATGTGTAACGTCAGCCCTGACGTAAGACGTCTGAATTCTTAACGCGGGTATAGTTTTAAAAATATATAGCTAGTGAAAAGTGTCATTTTGGCATCTGATCTCTATATAAAAATATTTTTCAACAATGTCTATGCACTTGAAAGTAAGAAATTTGTTTATAATTTTATTGTCTAAAATACAGTTAACTTACAAGTTAAAGAGTACTACTGTAGCATGGTTAATTATTACTGCCAACTAACCTTTAATGTACAATTCACTTGTCCTTAATGGGTATTAGAAATACATTTAGTTAAAAGTTTTCGCGGTCACTCCGAAAACATTTTGAAGAATTTCGCCCATTCAAATAAAAAAGCTAATAAAGATACATTTTACACAGAACATATTTTGACATCTAAATAATACAGTAGAACAAGTCGGGAGCGGATAGAAAATGACATAGACGACTGTTTTTGTAAAAGTCCATGATCAGCTAGGCACAGACCGGTCATGGTACGTTTCCTTTAGATAACTTTTTCACTTGTGACTATAGTGACAGATTTATAGCAAACTTGATTTAGCCCCTACTATTGAATTGTTAATCTGTCCTCTATTTTATAAAAATTGTATGCTGGAGCAAGTATATTTTTATCTACCACTACTCCATCACAGATTTTCTTTTTTCAGTATATGGAAGATAAGTAAATATATTTGAGGGATAGAACTTTACGACCTATTTATATAAATAAATTATTTATTTGAAGACAGTCTGATCATATTATAATTTTTGAATAAGTAAATCCTTTAATTTTCAATATTCTTTCAACACAATTCAAGATTACATTGAATGCTAGAAAGTAGGTACTAAAAACGATTACATTTTCATAAATTTTCAAGGCTACTAGAACAAGATGGCAACTCAAATTATGACTAGTTAAATAAATATACCTAGGTAATTTCAAAACCAATTTGAAAAAATAAAACTAATTATTTTTAATTGCGAAGTGAAATTTTATAACATAAATATATTTTCGCAACTATTTGGAATGCAGCTCCTATAAATGAAACCAGTTTAACGTTCCAATACGTTGAATGTATCAATAAATATTTTTTTTTGTACATATATTTACAGTTGTGATTTAGGAATTCAGTTAATATGAATTAAATTACTATATTATTTTACAGCAGAGAGTGTTTGTGTGGTAGCGAAATAATTAGAAAATCAGTGTCATGTTTGCTGTTAATAGTAATTTATGTATTATGTATCAAGGAAGTTATGACTCCCGTGATAGATAAAGATTTTTTTTATACTAATAAAATATGAAAACCAAATTTTGTTGGTTGTCAAAATTAAAGGAACGTTGTTAATAATTAAGTAGGCATGATTACCATGGATATATCAACTAAGTTTGTAAATAAAAGTTTATCCAATTTATTAATTTGTGATAATTAATGAAAATCTGGAGAGAAGTGAGATTTCAAGCGATGTATTACAAAAGGCTGAGAAACTTGTGCCGCACTACTACCATCAATGTCGGAACCAAAGTATAAAAGAGAATATGAGAAACTCCTGCAGTGGCTGAAAAACTGTATTGAAAACAAAAATATAAGTGAAACTATAGTGTTGGTTTCCTTTCAAGACATGGTATGTATTTATTCTTCCACGTTCTAGTATAAGTGATATTGATTTATTTTTCTTACAGTCTGAATCTTTCAGTTCTAATTCCCTGTGGACTAAGTGGTCAATGCTTTGTTTTGCTCTGTAATGCCGGGTCCAGACCAAACAGACAAAAAGTGAACACGATTTTGAGCAGAAACACAACAAAACTGCGACAAAACTTTAGGTATTCAGACAAGACAAAATTGAGACAAACTGTCCACACCACAAGGACAAATGTGCAACAAAATTCAGTTGCTGCAAATCAGTTGTTTAACCATGTGGCGTTTCCACTAGGAAGAAAACTTAAAAAATGAAGATTTATTGCTAACCGCCTCTTCATTCAATGTTGGAAAAATTAAACGCAAACGTTTTTGGATGAGACCAAGCTTAAAAATCGAGAAAGCTATTCCATAAATAAATTGTTAGTTCAGTTACGTGAGGATGATATTGGACTAATTGGTGAGATTCGTTCAAGCTTTAAGAATTTTTTAAGAATGCCCACCGAAGATTTCCAGAATCTGATATGCTTTGTTGGTCCTACAGTTGCCAAAAGACATAATAAGTACTCCACTATAACAACATAACAGAACTAAATATGTGTGATTTTCCACTGATTTATTGGTCTCCTACATTTGTCAGCGCACACCGTTCACACTGCGCAGACAACTTGTCGTAAAATATGCAGACAAAACAGAGACTCTTTGATCTTTACCGACTCGAGACGAGACTTGCAACTGTCTCCGAATTTGCAAACAAAACGAAAATAAGACAAAAATGTGGCAGAAATGTATCGGATTTGTCGCCACTTTGTCGCGAAACATGAATGTCTTTGTCTTGTCGTTGTTTTGTCTGGACCCGGCATAAGGATTAGCTTTATTCGTTGTTTTGTCCTTCTCTTTCAACAGTTTGATTTTCTTTCTGGCTGTAATGCTCTAAGTTCGGACGATGGAATTACATTAGGGTCAAATTGATAAATTCCTGTTGTGAAATCCAGAGGAATCGTTTGCTGCTCGTCGAGTCGAAAAATGTAACTGGTTATTCTAGGATTTAGGCTGTTCGTCCAGAATAGTAAAACCTCGCCAATAACTCTCAAATGACCTAAAACAGACTTGTGCATTGGCTGCAATTGATGCGTCGTGTTCCTAGGAAGACATTAAATGGCTATTTTATATTTTCCTGCATATACGACAATAGATTAATCTAAATGGGAGGTCGCCCTGTCGGATATTAGTAAAACTTCTTCTTCTGGTTTATACTGGGAAACATGTTCTAACCATTTAACAAAGGTTTCGGTAGTCATGCCATCTTTGTCCGTCATTAATTACCTAACCAGGTGGTAAGTTCTCAGACTTTATGTTTTGCCTTTCATCAACATTACAGCAGAGCTAACTTGCTCTATAGCATTACGACATACTACAATGGATACATTTTCTGCATGTTTCTTAGCTACAATATGAACATCTGAAGATCCTCTTCCTGAGGCTGTTTGTGTAAGGTAAGCCTACAATCCTTCTCATCCATATTATAAATAAGATGAGGTTTACTTATCAAATTCATTTCTTCAAGAAGATGGCGAAGATTTTGAAAATGGTCATTGACAATATAAATGCTAAGCTTCGCTGTCCTTGCAGCATTCATGTGTTGTGCTCTTTTGCAGTCACTTCTGGATGTCGGTTTTAAAACGGAAGAAATCATTTTCTTCCTGTCATACCATTTTTTTTGTGTCCAACTGAAAATGGATTGTACCAAACTCATTACAATAATTAAACAAATACATCTTTAAATTTTTTATAGTTAGAGGCATACTAATTTCAGACAATCTGAAATATTCCTGACAAAGATCATTTTCCTGCGACTTTGTCAATACAGCAGCGCGACCCATTTTTTTTAATACCAGATGTAACATGGTACTCAATGTTCTACTGGGAATGCCATAGGTTAGACTAGCAGTTCTTACAGCAGTTCCTTGTCTTACTGCTGCCATCTCTTGCTGCAACAACTGTTCTTGAGATCAGAGCCCTCTTCTTTTTGGATGCATTATTTCGACCTAAATTTAAAAAAGATATTTAAAACAAATAAATAATAATAACTAGTTCCCAAATAAGGCCCACCCATAAAATAGAACTTATTAGGTGTCAGCTATATGAGCCTTAATAGGACCTCTTAATTATTATGTTTTCGAGGTTATGAAAGACTATAATTTTAATAACAAAATATGTACGAATCCGTAGCAAAAACTGCAATATTTACGTTGATACTAAAGTATAAATTTAAATACTTGCCTCAAATAGATTAAAGTAAGAAAATTATATATTAAGTTTTTATACAGAGGAAAATGTGGAAATATCTCGGGTGCAGATAAAACATGAAAAAAAAGAGGACAACTTCCTATAATTTTTTTTCTTACAGGCCCTCGCTACGATTCATTTTTTCGACAATATACAAGAGTACCTTTATTATATTACTATTACTATTACTATTACTATTACTATTACTATTACTATTACTATTACTATTACTATTACTATTACTATTACTATTACTATTACTATTACTATTACTATTACTATTATTATCATTATATCTCTTTTCTACGAGTTTGCAGATTTTAAATTTGGGCCTTATTAAGACTGCTGGCCTTATATGGCTCACCACGTTACAGCAAACGGAAATACTGCAAAATTCCTAAATAAAAAAACGAATGGGAATTACCAAATTGGAGATGGAAAAGCAATTAACAAATTTTAAATTTCTTCAAAGTAGGTCTTCTTGTTTTTTATCAGTTTATTTAAAGTTGAACTAAATTAGGTGCAGTTAATAATCATTTTTAAGATAGTTACATTAAGAACCTAAGATCTAGATCGCTTTAGTACTTACAACTAGAAGAAAATCATTCCAAAACGTATAATTATATCTTGCCGGTATCTACGACGTTCAAATTGTTCGTTAAATGATATACATGCCTTTTTTAAATGAAAAGAGATAAATAGCTTCTTTTAATTAAGTCCTCATACCTATAGTTAAAATTAAATTGCAGATTATTATAGTAATCAGTTATTCCGCAACCATTTCAGAAAATATTAATCCAAGATGGTAAATTATCTTATGACCAGTGTACAGTTAACCCAAATTCAATTCGGTTTTAAATAATAATAATAATCAATAATCATCAGAACCTCTTATTAAAAACAGTTACCTTTTTTTTGCAAAACCAAAATGAGCGATTGACTGACGGAAAGCTGTGAATTGTACAGCCGGTTTACGATCATCAGATTTTGCGCAATTATCAAAAAATTTCAGGCACCTTAATGGTTTTTCCTTGCTGAGTAATTATGTATAATAATTTTGCTTGGAGGAAAATTGAGATATAAGAAAGGTATCATGTCGGTAGTTATGCTAATTTTAAATTGACGGAATTTGCTCGGCATGCAGGTTCCAATATACGACTAGAGGGCGAAATTTGTACAAAAGTCTACACCTACACATATTATTATACGAAAAATCTGTATATTAAGAAGACGAATTAACTAGTTATTTGGCTAGTACAAATATATTGGGTTCGTTAGCTATTATTCATTAATGAAAAAAAAATATATATTTTTTCAACACTTGTGTCTATTTTGTTGAGTTTTAAATGTCAAATGTAGAGTATTTTTGGACAGAATGTAAAAATAGATACAAGTTCGAAATAATGATGTTTTAGGCACGCGACGTTAAGTGCCCAAAACACCTATTTCTCAAAACGTATCTAACAAGATTTTTCGTAAAATGTCAAATAAATATTCAAAATAGTTTCAAAATAATTTTTGATTTCATTTGCTAATATGATCGCTATACTATGTTATTTAAACAACTTGCTTTGGTACGATGTTTACGAACTATACAAACATGTTGAAAAGTTCTGAAATCTGTGAACGCTTATGCACATTAAACCCCAATAATTAAACTCGGTATTAATTCTTCATAAAACTTCAGTATTTGTGACGTATATTCTAGTGATACTGACAATGGGGAAGTTGCATGAATTTTATATTGGTTTGAAATGTATTACAAGGTAAACTTTCAAACATATTGAAAGGTCAGAACATATGTCTGGCGGCAATAATCACATAATAATTAAAATATTAACATTAATAAATTGCCATAGAATGTAAACAAAACCACGTGATCGAAAACACTGTTATTATTGGTGTGACGTCAACGGCCGGAGTAACGCGGCCATCTTGCTTATGTTTCCGTAGATACTCACGGTGATCGTGACGTAAATAGGCATTGGTTTCTGAGTTTTTTTGTGACATTACTGACATTTCTTTTGAACAAGTCATAGAAATGTCAATACTGTGTAAGGTAGTGACATGACTGAAGCTCTTTGAAAAAAAAACTATAAAATAAATAAGGCGAACAGCCCTATAATTTGTTTTGTAAGGAGGATGTAAACATGTAAAGCAAAAGTAATAGATATCAAAAATAAAATTCTTTATGTTAGATCTGTTTATTCATTGTTACTATTCAAATTTTCGTAACATAAAACAATAAATTTTAAAAAGCCTTTGTAAGACACATTATTTTGCTGTTAACAATTATTTTCACATATTTGTAAATAAACGGAAACAATTTTGTATGTAGTATCAGGTTTATATTTTAACAATATTTACAAATACAGTTCAATTTAAGAAAATACATATTTCTAAAGATTTCTGTACCTAAACAATTTTTTGATCGACCGCTTCCATTATTTATTCGTACTTATTTTCAATTAACCTTACATTAAATTGGTCTTCAGAAACATACAACGTTGAAATGATAGAGTTTTACGCTTTTTCCTTCGTCGTGATTCATTGCCATACACCACATTTTTCTAGTTTTTTTCAATTTTTGGCACAGAGAAATATTTTTTATTAGCCGCTGTACGGAAAGTATTTGTAATTGCACAATGCAATATTTCTTCCATTTTCCCGGTGATAATACACTTTCTGTGCTCATTCTACGAGTCTATTTTGCAAATTTTTTCAACACCAGTGTCTGTTTAACACAATAACACTTAATAAATATCACATGTTATGTGATAAATATTACAAACGTCAAACTAACTCTTCTACCTAACCTAAACGTATGTACTGTACTGCGACTGCGTTGTTTTGGGCTTTACAGGTGACGTCACTGCGGCTGGTGACGTCACAGATATTTAATATGGTGGCCTCCGTTTTCTGGAGGCGTGGTCAGACCAAAACTTTAAAAGCCGTTTTTGAGTTTATTTTTTCATCAAATTGTCTAGGACAAACGGCATTTCGATTAAAATAATACATTCTTTCATTTCCATGTATTTGAAAAAATCATGCAATTTCCCCATTCTGAAATAGGAAATGAGTCAGAAGCTGCCTTATGTACACTGATTCCTCAGAAATCGAAAAAAAATTGTATCAAAAAACGTATGTATACTTTGATATTTGGTGTGCCAAAAAAAGGTATGTAATATTTCGGAGATAAAAATTAATTAAAAAAAAATAAATGTAAAATATCATTCTTCATTACTTTTATTTATTATTTTTCTAATTAAAACACATAGTTTAATGTAAAATTAGATGGCATAATTTTATAAATATCTCAAGTAAAACGATCTATTTTTTTTTCTCATATATTTTCAGGTATTAACAATATTGTGTGAAACTAACTACTCAGTGGACAAAAGCCCCAACCTGCGTTGAATTACACCCACAATATCTACCCATATATTCCTTATTATTAGCTTTTGTAACATTTTTTACTGTTTAAGAAAGGTATTTTAAGCTAATATGTATCAAATCTCCTACAATTCCTATCAATGAAGTCATATGTATGTTCTCTGATACCAAACATCTAGGTATGCTAATGAACATCCACAGACAAAACTCTATTCAATAATTATCTAAAAAATTTAATATATTTACTAACCTCTGGAGTGGGAACTCGAAATTCAACCACAATAATTGAGATCTCACTTATTTCTGCGTTTTATTTTGGTTAAAGGAGGCCACCTGATGAAGCGATCCAAAATAAAACGCAGAAATAAGTGAGATCTCAATTATTGTGGTTGAATTTCGAGTTCCCACTCCAGAGGTTAGTAAATATATTAAATTTTTTAGATAATTATTGAATAGAGTTTTGTCTGTGGATGTTCATTAGCATACCTAGATGTTTGGTATCAGAGAACATACATATGACTTCATTGATAGGAATTGTAGGAGATTTGATACATATTAGCTTAAAATACCTTTCTTAAACAGTATAAAACGATCTATCTGGACGTGCCCAACAGCTTTGTCGCCGTAATTTTCACGAGCGGATATATATGGTAAACAAAGATATAAGTTACTTAACAACAACGTAAATTCGCCACATCACCACTAATAATTCTGGCATTACCTGCATAGTATTTACACTATATGTACAGGGTATCCCAACGAAAATATGACCCCCCCTATAATTGGAAAACCGAATAATATTTCAAAATTCGCCGAAACCCGTCGATTTTTGTTCTTGGGGGGAGCTTTTTTGACAGTCAAGCCAACTCGATATGTTCATCCCCCTAATGCCTAGCAACCCCAACTTAAAAATTTCAAATTCAACTACCCCACTTGTGGCACATCATTTTAAAGCCCTTTTCCTTGCCAATACAGTGACGTACCGTTTTTAGAAATCGGTTGAGATTTGACAGAATTATTGGTTACAAACGAAAAGATGACAAACCAACTTACGCGTAGTAATTTCTACACAAATGCCCACCACTAATAAGTTTTTCATCTACTACACATGACCGCATTACCTAATTGTTATTGATGTGTCTATCAGTTTACAAAAAAGTCAGAAATGAAATAAAAAAGCTGAAGCAAATAATAAATCAGATTTATTTGATGAATTGCTCAAAATGACCCCCGTTAACTTCGAAACAATAATACAGTCTGTTTTCAAATTCTGTTCGAACATTATTAAAGACATCCGCAGATATTAATCGGCATTCTTCTACAATTCTCTGACGTAGCACTTGCAATGTTTCCGGCTGAGTAGCGTACACTCGTGATTTTAAATGACCCCACAGAAAAAAGTCCAAAGGGGACAGATCCGGAGATCTTGGTGGACATTCGACGGGACCTCTTCTGCCAATCCAATGTCCCGGGAAATGGTCATCCAAAAATTGTCGCACAGCAGCAGCATAGTGCGGGGCGCACCATCTTGTTGGAAGGTTATTTCATTTTCTAGTAAATTGTCGTCACTTTCTAAAATCTCTGTTATCCTAGGATCAATTGTACTTTCCAATAATTCTAGATAGGTGTTTCCATCGAGATTACCTTGGATGAAAAATGGTCCAACAAGATGGTCGCCCAAAATGCCTGCCCAAACATTCAGTTTTTGAGATGTCTGAGTATGAAATTCCCTGATTAAATGCGGATTAGTATCACTCCAATAACGACAATTGTGTCTATTCACTTCGCCATTCAACATAAATGTGCATTCGTCGGAGAAACATGTATTGTAGAGAAGATTTGGATTCAGTAGAAGTTGTTCACTAAAGTATTCGCAAAATTGGTTACGGCGATCAAAGTCATCTTCATGTAACTCTTGAACCAGCGTCATCATAAATGGATAAAACTTGTGTTTTTTCAAAATTCGATGAACACTGGAACGGGATACGCCAGAAGCTTGAGACACAGTTGTAATCGATTGCTTATTATCCATCTGTACATGACACAAAACTGCCACTTCAACTGCTTCATTTCGAACTGGCCCAATTACTTCACGTTTCTTGTTTAAAAGCGAACCTGTTGCAACAAATTTGTTAATCAGGTGTTTAACGTACTGGTGGTTTACATTCTTTTCAGGATGATTGGCATTAAAAATTCGTGCTGTAGCTTTAGCGCAATCCTGATTTCTATAATAAATTGCAACAATTTCTACTCTTTCCGCGATAGAATAAACCATTTCGAACTCACGTTAATACTTTCAATAACGGCTGAAACTAACGATTTCTTGGTCACAAGCAAAAAACACCGACTTTTTTGTAGTACTGATTTTTTGTTATTTTGAAAAGGTCTGAATTCCTATAAACTTAAGTATCTTCTATTAATAACTATTTTAGTATCTAGTTTTATTTGCTTCAGCTTTTTCAATAACAATTAGGTAATGCGGTGATGTCAACTTATTAGTGGTGGGCATTTGTGTAGAAATTACTACGCGTAAGTTGGTTTGTCATCTTTTCGTTTGTAACCAATAATTCTGTCAAATCTCAACCGATTTCTAAAAACGGTACGTCACTGTATTCGCAATGAAAAGGGCTTTAAAATGATGTGCCACAAGTGGGGTAGTTGCATTTGAAATTTTTAAGTTGGGGTTGCTAGGCATTAGGGGGATGAACATATCGAGTTGGCTTGACTGTCAAAAAAGCTCCCCCCAAGAACAAAAATCGACGGGTCTCGGCGAATTTTGAAATATTATTCGGTTTTCCAATTATAGGGGGGGTCAAATTTTCGTTGGGATACCCTGTATATGACCCAAAAATGCGACAAAAACACAAGAAATAAACGCTTGTTTACATCACCAACACCGTAACCTGCACCTGCATCTACGGAAACAAACCGCGCTGGATGACGTGTAACATTAACCAATGATATCGCGTTTTCAGCCACGATGTTTTGTTTGGCAATTTGTTAATGTTAATATTTTAATTATTATTGGTTATGGTTATTGAAACATGTTCTAACCTTTCAATATGTTTGAAAAATTAACCTGTAATACATTTCCATCCAATATAAAATTCATGCAACTTCATTGTGGAAGCGGAGTCTCTTCAACTCACTACAATTTGTATTTTTTATATGAGAGCCAAGTCACTACTCACCAGGTTGAAAGCTTAAGCTAAACTGACTATTTTGTTTAACACTGACTTTTTTTAATGCAAAATAAAAATGCGGTCATCCGTGGTCTACAAGATCCACGACAATGACATTGCAACATGAGCAAAGCTGTACGATTAAAACCTTTAGAAAGGTAAAAGCCACCTTGTGAAAATGCAATAATTGTCACCATCAAAAGTTTTGGACAAACTGTATATAAAATGATTAGATTAAACCTAGTGGTTTTTCTTAATGTGGTAAAAAAATACATGTACTTAGGGAACAAAAAAAAAACCAATAAAAAATTGCAGACCTTTACTTTATTGGTTTTACAAATCTGGTCAATTTGGTAGTGTATTCAACCAAATGCGACCGTTTGAATTTGTGTACATTATAATGCCAGGACGTGAAATTTCTGCATTTACCCGAGCAAGAGTGACTGCTTTACATGATTCATTCTAATTACTGCTTTACATGATTCATTCTAATTAGATATTCAACATGTTGGGCGTTCTTACATCATCTGTTGTACGAGTAGTACACTGCACATCTTCAGCTTCAGCTCTCAGGGCCCAGTTTCAAGGTACGTTTCGCTGTGTTATATCGACACCTACTATGCGAAGACAACTCCACAACGCAAATTTACGTGCTAGAAAACCATTACTCCCCCACTCTACTTCCATGGCATCGTGCTGCCGTCTCCCGTAGGGGCTGGCTTTTACGACAGTGGCTGTGGGTCTTATTTACAGACGAAACCAGAATTGGGCTGGTTACTGATGACAATCGGCAAAGAGTCTGGAGAGAACCAGATCCTCAACAGCGACTTCATTTTCCCCGTGAAGTTGCGCCGTATGAAGGGGGTACCGTAATGGCTTGGGGTGGAATAATGATTAACCGCCGCACCCCATTAATTCGCATACCACAGAATATGACCAGTCAAATTTACATCCAAAAAGTTATAACGCCCATTATCTACCTCCTACATAATGAATTAGATGAAAATTTTGTGTTTATGGGGGACAACGTTCGACCACATCGGTTCAAGAAGGGAAGGGAAGGGTTCAAGAGACACTCGAAGCAGGACATATCAATAGATTAGATAGGCCAGCCAACTCTCCTGACATGAATCCTATTGAAAACATGTGGGATTTCGGAAGAGAAATGGAACAATATTCTGCAATAGTTGGTTAACCGCTTGATTATCTCAATGCACAGACGTGTCAATATGCTATTGGAACATAGTGGAGGTCATACCGACTATTAGTCAAGTAGAGAACTTGATTTGTTACTTCTTATTGTTTTGATAAATTTTGTCACAAATGTCACACATTTGCTGGTTTCTAATTTTCTAAGTATGTATGAACATATTCTTTTAGCAAAAAAATATTCAGAGAACAATATACTTTTATAAATATTTTTGGTTTTTCTGACAAAAATATATATTTAACAAGAATGAGGGGGAGTCCAAGCCTTTTGACGTTCTGTGTATATGCACGATATACATGATTGCAATCATGCCGAGTCTTTATACTATCTATGTAAAATTGAAGATGAAAAAAATGAACCAGAGACTGCAAAACATAAGTCTACGAACATAAAATCTTTACATTAGAAAATAACCGAGGGATCATTATCATTAGTAAAAAATACAAACAAAGCTCTCTTCAGATTAAAGCCTCTCGGCGCCTCCGAAAAGGGTAAAATTTAAATACCTGACCTTGCATTGTCCATTAAGTATGATTCAAAGAATTGAATTAGCAAATTGGAATTAATCTGTGCAAGAGTAAAATACACCTATTTAATCAGATGCTTTTTGGAAATAAAACAAAAGATATAATAGTTAGGTATACGTACGTGCTTGTTCAATTAGGTTAGGTGGCCATGGAAGAAATATTGTCATATTCTTTAATTGTTCTGCATGTTTCAGTGTACCTCTCTACTCGTGAAAAAGCACCTATATCAATTATATTATGACCAACTGTTCAGGTCATGCAACTTGTCTAACAATCACTTTTGACACCCCACTGTTAGATGCCATTTCGATAAATTTGAGTTTAAACAATAAACGACCCCCACATACCTGTATATGTTTTCATAATTAAAATAATGGCAATGGCGGTTACCTACGGCGTTATTATTAACTCGATATTTTTATCTGATAAGCATGTTTCACTGGTTTAAAAAAAGCTATATCCCACGTTGAACTTAAATTCATCATTTATATGCAGTTATTTTTTTAAAATAGTCACTAGCTGTAGATCATTAGGGACCCGACATGCAGGATTATTAATTGATAATAAGATATTTAAAAATGTATTAGGATAAATATGGATAATGTGTATAATTTATTTAAATTACAGGAACTTGGCACCTACTCTTGAATTTATATTAGCTTTAATTCCATTTAAATAGATTATAATCAATGGTCTCTCGATAACAGATAATTAATTGATTTAACGTACTAACTCAGCGTGAACACTATGAATTACGTAATTAGGAATTTGTAAATATATATGTAAATAAGTACCTAAATTAGGATAATTTACCATACCCTTATCAGGAGATGATGCGCTACTGATATTGGGTACGTCTAATGACTGTACATTAAGTATACAAAAATGTTTAAACTGTTAATTATTTAATTAGATAGGACCATGCTAATGCATCACTAATGAACAAATGAAAATAGTGTAATACTAGCTCAGGAAATTTCTTCTTTGAGGTTAATGCATTCATAATTAAAAAATCATTGAATATATTTAATGTTAACAGTTGGAAACAATGTTGTACACAGTCTTTGTAGAAAAATAGTTTGACAACTGACATTCCAAGTAATGCATTTTTCGAGAAATATGCGGCAGAAAGATATATATTATAAAAATTGTGACAGGGATAGTTTGCACAAACAAGTCACATACATTTGGAGCAAAAACTTTGTAGTTAGTGTATTGTCATTGAATACATCTATAAGTTTTATAACAATATAGTTTTCAATAATTCAGAAAGTCTCTGGAAATTTTCATTGTTATTGAGGATTTTTAATATTTGTGTAAAGATAGACGTTTGACAGAACTTGACGTTTTAATTATTTCGTCCACGACTATCCTATAAAATGTTTATCAATTTATCATACATGTTGTTTTCCCAATATTGGGTAGGAAGGGCCAGACCTGTTTTATGGCCTCCAAGATCGCCTGATCCGAACCCTCTGGATTTCTTTTTTTGGGGATATTTGAAGACATTAGTGTATGGTACTCCTGTAAATAGCCTGGAAAAGCTGCAGCTATGGATTAATCAAAAGTGTCAAGAAATCCAAACGAAGGAGGGTGTTTTCGAAAGAGTTCGAATATCGTTGAGACGAAGATGTCGTGCCTGCTTGGAAATGGACGGAGGGCACTTTGAACATCTTCTGTAACTTTGTTTTTTGTTTGTTAAGAGCTTCCTTTGTCGGTTTATTCCTAATAAAATACAATGAAAAACGAATAGTGGTCCATATCTCCGCAACCGTTACTTTGCGGACCCATGTTTATTAAGACTTTTCTGCTAATTTTGATTCATACTATTACCTCCTGAAACATTTTACACCTCTTTTCAATACTCTGTATACTGACCTACACTTGGCTATAAATTCCATAATATTTATATAGTTAGAAAGCTAATTAGAATTAATTCAAAGAAACATTTTTTTTATATGTGAACTTGTTACTTTCTACACAATAATTTTATTTATTGATAAGTTTTTTTATTTTAATTCATTAGAATTACTGCCACTATTTATGAAATTCTAGACAGATTCACGATACACATCACGCACTTGTCCCCAATTTACCTATTTGGAGCGATCTTTAGAATTTTTGTAGATTTGAAAAATATGTTTGCAATTATCTCCTGCCATCGTTAATTTTGACATTATATAAATTAGTTATGTCAATATATTCAAATAAGTGTGATTTTAAAATAACGCTAATAATACGAAATAATGCTGACACATTCAAGTAATTTGTACTCGATTGATTCATCGATAAATAAAAAAGTTATTCTGATTAATGGGTGCCGAGCAAGTCAGCAAATTTTTAATTTAATTAAGCACACTGATTAGCTTTGTGAGAGAACAATGGAGTATTTATTATTATTTTATTGGTAAATCTAACAAGGATGTTCCGGTTAAGATCTAAATTTATCATTTACGCACTGAACTACGAGTATGTGTGTGTATGAAAATGTTAATAAAATTGCACTCGGCAAAAATGTTCTACATTTAGATCGAGAAATCTGTGCATGTTATTTCTTTGGAGTAGTGAAACCAAATTTGGAGTTGCAGCATTTTCTCAACAGATATTCCATAATACGATAAGAAATACTAATGCCCATAATATAATTAGATAAATGTGTGATTAGTAACTGCCGAAGTGACCGTTTGAATAAGTACCTAGCTCAAAGAAGTTAATTTGTTTCAAACGCGGGATTAGAATTCACATGCATCTCTAAAAATCTCCTTTAATTACTAATACAGTTCTTATCCGAATGTATTTTCTGCGAAATTTAGCACTTCATTCGCAGATGACGTCGTTATCAGGAGCGTACTTAGGACGCTAAGTTAATGTTTGTAGAAACCGAGATGCAAACATATACCTACAAAATGTTAAAATTAACATTTTACCTTATACTGGTAACTATATATCCAAAACTACTTTTATTAAGATTATTAGTTTACAAAACACTCTACATAACTAAGCACTTGTACTGGAATAAAATTGAATATCCAACAATTGCTGTAAATGTTCAGGTGTTAGGCTGTAGCGTTTGTCACTAATAATCCATCGAAAACGTGTATTCAACGTCCACAGAGGTCACTGGGCATATTTAAAGTATATATATTTTTTCATGGATGGCACATTTAGGGTGGGTTTAGAAAAATCTACATCTTTCCATCAGAAAGATATATTGTACGGCATAGAGTCAAGTAATCCCGAATTGTTATGCAAAACAGTATCAATTTTTTTCTTCACACGTTCAGCAGTTATAACTGGGAATTAAACTGTTGCAAATAAAAAATATTATTTAATGTTTTATTTACTGTATATTCTGAGGATCCGTATCCGTATATAATTAAAATGTATGTATGCTAAATCTTCGCGAATTCTAGGATCGTTAAATATCCGTTGAGCATATAAAATAGAAGTACTATCACATGAGTGTACTCGTTGTAGAATACTTTTTATGCCGTCAAAATGAACGTATAGTAATATGACGCTGCTTCTAACTACGTATTCCAACGTACTGTTCTATTACAACTGTTTTGTTTTACAAGTAATAACCTGCTGTAAGTCTAAACATGTCTAAATAAAAACAACACTCCTGGGTCTCAATTTTCAAATGTAGTGAAATAAATTCTAGTGGAAATTCATTCCACTTAAAATTTTTATGGGTATATTATTATCTGAGTGTATATTTACAATTTTTGAAGCTTTATATTCTTTTAGCAAAAACCATGTAATAATTTCTCATCGCCTTCAAAGACTATTTAATAACTTAAATAAAATCATAAAATCTGCGTGATTGTTTTTTGCGATGGATATGTCATCAACATTAGAAGTACCATTGACTCTGAGGTTAAGATAACGAATAAATCTGTTCTGAACCATCTCCAATCTTAATTTGTAGATGTTATAATTAGGATTCCAAATGACACGTGCAAAGTTGAGTCTGCTATAAATGTATGCATAATATAAATATTTAAGACACTTTTTATTTCTAAATTCCCTGCAAATTCCTAAATGTAAAACTTAAGATTCCATTACACTTTCTACAAACATATGATGACCAAAACTCAACCTACTGTCGAAGATAACGCCGAAATCTTTTATTTCCGAGACGCGCTCAATCTCCTCATTGTTGATCAAATAATAATTAAAGATGTAAGGACTAATATTTTTGGCAAAGGGGATTGAATGGCATTTATTGATGTTTAAAAATAATTTAAAATTACTGTAATACTGTTCAATGTGGTGGATGTCCTGCTGAATACCCTCGCAGTCATTTAGACATGAAACCGTGCCAAAAATTTTCAGATCGTCTGCATAAAGTAGAAACTTAGAATATTTGATACAATCAGCTATATCGTTTATATAAATCAGAAATAAGAGGGGTCCAAGATGGGAGCCCTGAGGAACACCAGATGTAATGTGGACTGAATTAGAAACATGACCATTTATTGCGCTCCCATCTGAGATATATTATATATATATAAGATGTAAACCAAAGTAAAACTTTACCGTGCACACCGATTCCAGCCAACTTAATAATTAATATATTATGACTAAATTTTGTCAAAAGCCTTACAAAAATCGGTATACACGGTCGACTAAATCTACGACGGTCGACTAAAATTACAGATATCGGTATATATGTTCGACTAAACTCGAGAATCGAGCCCCTGCAGGTAAATAAATGGAATGTATCTGTTGATTAGCTGGCATGAATAAGATTAAATTTGTTTTAATATAAATAAAGTATATTTAAATATTAAGTTCGTCGCCAAGTCCGGATCTGAGGTCTGCGAACGAAGTGTGAGCTTTACTTATCATCATTGTAAAAATAACGAAATAAACACTTTTTCTAATCAAATATTTCATTAAGTTTGTATTTATTTACATAACAAAAGCGATCAGAAAATAAAAAAAATATTGTTTCAATGATGTAATAAAATAGAGAAAAGATCTTAACAAACAATTATGTTTTCAATATTAATAGGTATTTAAAACCGTCATATATATAACAAATTAAGTATTCTCATGGCATTCTAATGGTCTCCTCTATATCCTTGCTATTTATTTCTAAGAACTTTAAACACACACACCGTGCGAGTTTCTGAACATAATCGTTGTAAAAATAGACATGTGTAAATTGCTTCCTTCAAGACATGCATTGACACCATAAATCATTTACTTCTATAAGGAGTCTTGGTAATTTTTACGCATTTCTGTCTGCACCCAATTCCATGAAATATATTATTAATTGTACCGTTATCGTTCGGAAGGTGAAAAACGTAACAGAGCGGGACTATAATATAGAGTAAGAGTAATTTTTTCAGGGTTTAAATATACGATGACAAACGTCAAGATAGTTATCTGACAGAGAATATGGTCTTTGTATTATTAAAATTTGCGTTAGATGTCCTTGAAATTTAAAGTGGTTCAATTAATAGCAGGGTTTTGTTTAGTTAATCTCAGATATGCAAGGTACTAATTAATACGAATAGTGCTGCGCGAAGTTTAACAGAATCGTAGTCAGTTTACGAATACATATTAGTATGTTCATAGCAAATATGTCGCAACATAGTACTACTACCAAATAGTAAGGTTAAGTGGAAGATAAAATACCTATATAAATTAACACGTAAAATTAGCAATAGTTGTTAGATAAGGTTTCCGTGGCGTTTAACAGTTATTTATAATATAAGTGGGATATAGGCATTATTATACATGAGTGAGACACGAATGTAATAAAAAATGTCGTTATCCCACGTGTACTATATAAAATTTTATCTAGAACTGCAAAAAATTGTATCTACAACTACCTTAAATTGAGAGAAATCCAAAATCAGATTCAGTTTGTAAGTTTTGATTCAAAGCAAAGGCATTGTTATGATAACCTGTCAAACTTGTTATAAACAAAATTGAGTTTTCGTTGACGGGCGATGCGTGCGGGGAGCAACATTTCATAGGCGTAATCAATTTGAATGCGATCAGATATAAAAATATACAAAAATGACAATAATAATTGCATTACATAACATCATTATTTTTAGAGAAGACACAGTGATATAACAGTTTTTACCAAGTTTGAGGCGTTAGATAACAAAAATATTAAGAATATTTCAAAACTTAAGTTTTTATCATGTATGTAGGTATTATCAATTACCCAAGATCGAAAATAATAGAATCAAAGAAGCTATGTCGAAGATCATAGACGGCAAAAATGAGAATCAAGTGCACTTAACTTGCTGTGCACAAGATGTACTTTCATTTCATTTAAGAATTAGTTCTACGAACAAACAAATGAAACAGCTTAGAATGATTTTTTATGTAATTCGATTCATCAGTACCTACTCTTTTTGTATAATCAAGGAAACAGCATATCAAATTCATGATATAAGTTTAAAAAATATCCTGTACGTATTCTCATTGAATATTTCTAATTCTATTCCAATTTTATGGTTCAGTACCCTCTAAGTTTAAGATAGTTTAACTATCGCTGTATATGTGATAGCTATAGATTTTCTTATAAATATGAAATACTTTATTATTTTGCACATCCGCCCCGCGTGCACCGGATACTATTATGTATATTCTCGCCTACAATTTATTGCTGTAGTTAAAGTGTAATTTTTCCTCTTCGGTAAACGATCACGATTATAATAACAACTATGTGTTTTACTATATACATATAGGATGGGAAGTGTTTAAATACTCACCGGTAGGATCTAGGAAATGATACGAAATTGTTTCTTATGAAAATGACCATTGCTAAGGAGGATTTACTGCATATTCATAATGAATTGCATTTATAGAAAGCATATTTTTTTAACAGTTGTAGAATATGCATTCCAATGAAACAAAACGAAAAAGACTTCAAGCACAGACAGTTATTTGAGGGAACGAGGGAGAAAAGGGTACCACTTGAACAAATACTAATCAGTGGGAGGAGTGGGGCAGCGCCATCTTGTTGGAACCAAATTCTTTCATTCTATAAATCTGGATTAATTTCGTAATCGATATTGCTTCTGCTATCAAAACGTCAAAATTCCAGTTATTCGCTGATGACTTAAAAAAATGTTCTGTTATAAAAGATGCAAAGGATGCTGTGCTGCTTCAGAGTGACTTGAATAATATTGAAGAACGGTGTGAGACAAATAGTCTCCATCTTAAAGTTTCTCGGTCACTTTTAGTAGGCTACACAATCCAGTCATTTTATAGTATCAATTAAATAACAAAGTATTAACTACCAAAATTCAAATTAAAGATCTTGGCAATAAAATGTGTTTTAATGATCATGTTAACAATATTGTTTTAAAAGCGCTAAAGATGTTAGGATTTATAGTGAGATCAACCCCAGACTTTTCTGTTCAAACGCTTAAAATGCTGTAGCGGGATCCTTACTATAATATATATATTAATCAGATCGAAAACGTTCAGAGAAGTTTTTACGAAATTGTGCATTTAGACTAGGTTTTGTTGTTGGTGAGTTTAATTATGATGATCCATATTGTTGGACTGAACAGCTTACAGTCTCGTAGGTCACAGATTTCTTTGGTATTTTTATTTAAAATCATTCATAATTTTGTAGATTGCTCTGAATTATTGTCACTAATAGGTTTACGTGTTTCGTTGAGAACCACTAGACAATCAAAATTATTTTTTGTACCATACCATTCCACCAACTATTGTTATTATTCAATAATAACTTGTATGTTAAGATTAGCGAATTCATTTTGTAATGACATCGATTATTTTCATTGTAGTTTGAATCAGTTTAAGCATCACTTGGGTCTTATAATGCATGGATGATGCATTTCAGTGTTGTTGTGGTTATTGTTGTTGACATACTTTGTGAGTTAGTTGTGGTGTATTGAATTGTAGTTTACTGTGGCTTATTAATTGTATTATTTGTAGTATTAAGGATTGTACCATTGTTTGCTGGTATGATTAATTATTCCTAAGGTGGTGTGTATTGCTTATAAATGTTTTCTTAATTTTAAAAAGGGGTTAATCCCGTTAGTAAATAAATAAATAAATAAATTTCATGACGAAAAATTGCATCTAGAACAGGTATCAGGTCAAATGTTAGGAAATTCAGGTACATTAACTTTCTGTGAGTGCTGCGTATGCGATTCGCATGTCCAATGAGGATTTTCCTGGGACCAAAAACGACAGTTGTACCTATTACCCACTCCATTTAAATAAAACGTAGCTTCATCCAAAAAAAGTACGTCTCGTTGAAAACCATTATTGTCGTCACACCGTCCCATCATTTTCTCACAAAAGTGTAATCGTCTCGTCTCGTCTCCAAAAGCTCTTGGACAAGACATACCTTATAGGGGTGGTATTTCTCTTGTTTCAAAAACGTTTCTCGAATTGCAGTTCGAGAAGCAATGCAGGTCCATGAAACAGTTTGTTGAGGTATGAGGATTTTCAACAAGTTTTAATGCAATGTCTAATTTCTTTTCATCATTCAAAGCACGTGCCCGTTCAGTTTTGGGCAAAGTCTGTACGGTACCGTGCTCCTCAAATTTGTGAAATATTTTACTAACTGTCCGCTGCGAGATTTGGTTTTCGGGATATTTTGCATTAAATAAATCGTGCACTTCAGTCTGACGTCTTATTTTGTCTCCAAATCCAAGCAATATCAAGATTTCGATGCGTTGCCTTTCCAACAATACCATTGCGATTCAGTAGATAACTTGATTTTGACACACTAGTAACGTTTCGAACTCCAATCTACAACTAAAGCGAAAAATTAACCAGAAATCCTGGCAAGTAAGTGGTATCAAAAAAACGCAACATAAAAAAGATATCTTTTTTTGCGTTGATAGGTACAGTTTCAAATTCTTTATTTTATTCTGTGCAAATTCATGGAGGATAACACTGAAGATAATTAAATTTTATTTTACTTGCTAAGTAGGTGTTTTATACAACCCTAAAAACCTTGCTATGGAAAACATAAAACTTGTTTATTTGGTATGGCTGGATTCGGTTTTCTATAAGCTTTTCAACGAGCCCCCTCATGCCTCATGTTTCCATTTGAAAAAAATAGGGGTAGCTGGGGGTTAGGGGGTTGCAGAAAAATTAATTATTATATAACCGAAAGATGGGAAAAAATCAAGATCAGTTAACTTGTTTCGTCGTTTTAAGAATAATCCAGCCATTCAAAAGATATGAATTTTATTCCGTACTTCTGGCCATCCCTGTTTTAAAATTTTTATTTGGAGTGGTAATTGCGATAAACAAACGAAATATTTTAGCTAATCTTGAATGAGAATGTAGATCCGGTTTTAGCTAAATCTTCAGAAATACAACCTGTTGTAATAGTTGTCATAATATTCTGAAGGTATTTTTGGTCTTTCTGATATATTTATTCCCGTAAAGTGGTATAGGTAGTTTCAAATTCTGCCACAACACAGTGGTAAAATTTAAGCCAAAGTGCGGCCATAAATATATCTCTGAATTTGCAAATAAGTGTTATTTCAATATGTAGAGAGAAATAATTAATTGCTACCTTATGCTATTTTGGATAATATGTGCAAAAAATGATCACTTCCATTTGACTGCGTCTTGCTTCTGGCGCCTTTATTTAAAAAAATATTTATAGCTAAAGCTTGAAGATAGTTTTCTTGTTGCAGATTTATTATGGAGTACAGATGCTCCCGTACTGATCTTTTTCAGATTTTACAATAACCAGAGAATGGTCGTGAAGAGCAATAGCACCAGTTGCTAAATTACATAAAAGTGAAACTGGTATTGGCAAATTGCCTGAACCGATCAAAATCTTTAAAATAGATGTTAAGGCTATGTAATAAGATTTATACAAAACTTGATGAATGTTCTGAATTGTAGACATAATTTTACGTTAGAATGCTAAAAACAGAATTTGTCAGGAAAATTCTTTTCAAGTTACTATATCTCCTTAACATCAAATGAATGCTTTGTGTACCATTTCCCGGAAGTAGTGAAATATCTAAGCATAGAAAAACCAGCGAGAGCACAAATTTTGACGGTTATACTTACTGCTGATGAATGTGAAGCAGAACAAGAACAATCTGAAGAACTGAGTGGTAGTGATTAAAGGAGGTTTGATGATAATTAAGTTAGTAATTAGTTTGTAAATGTAAGTTATGCGTAAATTAAGTATGCTTATTATTTTTGTTTATTATTTACATAAAATAAATTATTGTTAATTGTAATCACGGACAATTTCTTTCATATTTTCGCTATTTTACAACAGATTTGCAAAAATATACTTGAAAAACGCATTAAAATATTTTTGACCGCATTCTGCTTATTCCTGAATAACTGTGGCAAAGACAAGCGCACAAGACTACAACAACTATTTTCCTACTGGCCCTGAAAATCAGTGAATATCAAAAATTGATTTGTTCAAATATTGTAAATCGTTAACCTGTGGGCTATTCAGTAAGTTCATTCTAGAAATGTTTCTTTTAAGACATATGGAGAAGTCCTGTTGTGTTGAAAAATTTCGACATGGTACCAATCATCTTGCTCAAGTAACGCTAACTCATTCCAATATCCATTGCATAAGTAATAGAACCACATTTAACCATGGTGTATTAAAAATATATTTTGAAAAATAAAAAAAATTAAATATTCCTTCAAGTCAAAAATTGTTTATTTAATTGTGGTACAACTCTTCCCGACAATTTTATTTTGATATTCTAAAAGTAAAATTTTCACTCCACCCTAAAGTACAGTGTCAAGTGTTCTTTACATCTTGCAAGTTGAGTGTTAAACAATTTCAGAACTTGTTAATGGATAAAAATGCTTATTGGGGTAAGACGAATACCACTTCTGGGTTCTGAGTTAAATAGATGTGGGAATTGTTTTAATCAGAGATTAGAGGAGACCTTGCAAACACGGAATTTCAGGAAATACATAGGGTAATGCCAGGACCAGCATTGAATAACACCTGGAAAACTTATTGCAAACAACTAAAATAACTCGTCAACAGCCCACCAGACATATCCGGTTTCGAGCTTAGCTTAGCTTTGCTACTTCGCGATACTCACGGTCCCTACTGTCGGGTCAGACAGACTTAAAACAGCTAAGGTTAATCGTCGGTTACCTTACCTAAGGCATAATCATGAGAGTTAATAAGCTCTAAACTGGTATATGTCTGGTAGGCTGCTGACGAACAACTTTAGCTGTTTGCTATAGGTTGTCCAGGGGTAATTCAATGCTGGTTGGGGCATTAGCCTGCAGAGTAGTTCTTTCGATGATTGCAACATATCTTTGTTGTCGACTCGCGATAGAGGTCGCTAGCTTTCAATAGTTTCTACTCCAATGTAGCATTCTTCGTATCTGTGGCTGGTCAATCCAGCATGAAGTATCGAATGGCCGCTAGGTGTAGCTTTGCTACTTCGCGATACTAGAGGAGATCTTATTTAAGTTTTTGCCATTAATAGTTTTACAGTTTGAGGAGGTTTTCCTAACTGGGGGACAACTTTTGCTGCTGTTATATTAAAACCGTAAAATTGATCGCATTCGAAACAAATGAGATTGAGATTTTGAAAACATTAACAAAAAACAAACTCTTTTGTAACATTATTCTGTAGATAAATGAGGCATTTGTTTTGTCAATTTTTTATAAATTGATGCTGTCAAAAATTCAATCTCATATTTATTCCAATTTCACAGTTGTGAAATAAGAACACCAAATTTGTTTAATAACGGTTCCAAATTAGAATCACCTTAATAAATATATTTAATGTGAAAAGTTATAAAACAATAATTTTAGAGATAATCTGAATAAGACCTCATCTGAGATCTAATTTGTGGTATTCACCCTTTCTTCAAGGATTCTCAAGTTATTGCACGTTATTGCCTAAAGTTGTTTTTATTGTTTTATTTAAATACCCTGTAACTCAAAGAACGTGCTAAATGAAAAAATATGTTAAGAGTTTTAGCAATATTTTGATTGAATCTAAATCCCTGTAAATTTTTGTATACTCACTCTCAACATATTAGTGAAACGTTATGATTTTTTTTTCAAAAATTATTTTTACTAAGATCCTATAGTTTTTCTAATTCTTTATTTTTCTACATCCATTTCAATTTCTTGGTTCTTTAAATAATCTTAAAGGCGCCGTATTCTTGAAATCGTGTTTTCTACAAATATAAATAATTCTAGACATTTTAGATATAGAACAAATAAAAGGAATATTATCTCATGCCACCTGCTATCATTCAAATGTTCTGAAGTAAAACGATTATATAACTATAGAAAGAGATTTAGCCAACAAATTTTTAGGTGGGTTCCTACAGAAATCTTTTAAAATATGTATTTATTTTGTTAAAATTTAACTGTATATGTAAATATTATTATAACATAAAATTATATAGTTCTGCATATAATATGGTTCACATTTGTTTAGTAGTGTGTGAAAATAATTTATAAAATGTAAGGTTAGAAGAGAATGTGTGTCTTACAAATGCTTTTTAAAAGTTATTATTTTATTTGAGAAGATGTGTTTTATTTTTCGAGATTTCTGTATCTAAACACACCACAAATTTGATCATTTTATGGCGAAAAATACGCCAACCTTAATAGCATTGCACTTAGTGATTTTGTTTAAGGATTGAAGAAATTGTAAAATAATAATAATAATAATAATAATAATAATAATAATAATAATAATAATAATAATAATCCTCGTTCCGATCCTTCTTTACTCCTTTGGAGTAGTGAAATGGACGCAAGAAGAGTTGAGGCAACTCGATGTAGGGACCAGAAAAATGATGCATATCCACCGGAGTTTGCATCCAAGATCGTCCGTTCCGCGGCTATACTTCCCAAGAAATCGGGGAGGCCGTGGACTCTTGAGTTTGGAGTGTCTCCAGGGCAGAGTGGTTTTGGAGGAGGCCTGCAAAGTCATCAGGAGCTCGGATCCCCTTCTCTGCATGGTCCAAGACCATGAAGCAGTAGGGATAGGAGCGTTTGTGTATAAGGCAGCGAGAAGAGCAGCCGATGAACTTGGTCTCGTGTTCGATACTGAGCGGGAAAATCCAGACTCTGTCACCGAGTCGGATCCTACTCAGTTAAAAGCCTAATTAAAGCTGCAGAAACGCGTCATCTTCTGCAGCTACATAAGGATAAGCCAATGCATGGTCTCTTCTACCGTCATCTAGAGGGGCTTGGCTTATCTGAAAGGCTGACCTTTGCTTTTGAGGTCAGCGGGGCTGAACTCTGAGACCGAGGGATTCATAATGGCTTGCCAAGATGGCGTAATTAACACACTCGTCTATCGTAGTCGTGTCTTGGGTATCGAGGTGCCTGATATCAGCTGCAGGGCCTGCCGCCAAGCGCCGGAGACGCTTATGCATCTCCTGTCTGCCTGTCCGGTATATGCGGCCACAGCGTATATCCAAAGACACGATTCAGCCTTACGGGTGTTGTATTATCATTTACGACACTCGTATGAGATAGACGAGACGCCAGTGCTGCCTTATGCTCCGGGGGATATAGAATCCGTAGTGGGGAATGAGAAGTGCCGAATTTATTGGAACTATTCATTCCCCACCCTCAGGCAAATCCAAGCCAATAAGCCTGATGTAGTTCTCCTCGACCACCAGCTTAGGACGATGTTTGTGATTGAGTTCTCGGCTCCCGCAGAGAACAACATCGTCCTAAAAGAGGAGGAAAAACGGAGGAAATATCGAGATCTTCTCTCCGAGCTCCGCAGGCTGTATCCAGACCACTCTGTTAAGATTGTGGTGCTAATTATAGGCGTCCTGGGTGGAATGAGACATACGTTGCTTTCTGACTTAAAGATCATACCGGCTTGTCGAAATTCGGCAGAGATCTTAGCCGGCAGAATGCAGAAGGCAATCGTCCTTGGCTCGCTACGTCTGCTCAGAACACACGATTTACGGGCGCAATGATTACTGACTCCACGGAGTAGAGAGTGGTCATTGCTTGACTCTCCAGAACATCTCCGAGTGTGTCGGAGCCTCGGAAGGTGTTTACTGGAAAAAAAAAAATAATAATAATAATAATAATAATAATAATAATAATAATAATAATAATAATAATAATACTAATAATAATAATAATAATGCCTGATGTAGTCCTCCTCGACCACCAGCTTAGGACGATGTTTGTGATTGAGTTCTCGGCTCCCGCAGAGAACAACATCGTCCTAAAGGAGGAGGAAAAACGGAGGAAATATCGAGATCTTCTCTCCGAGCTCCGCAGGCTGTATCCAGACCACTCTGTTAAGATTGTGGTGCTAATTATAAGCGTCCTGGGTGGAATGAGACATACGTTGCTTTCTGACTTAAAGATCATACCGGCTTGTCGAAATTCGGCAGAGATCTTAGCCGGCAGAATGCAGAAGGCAATCGTCCTTGGTTCTCTACGTCTGCTCAGAACACACGATTTACGGGCGCAATGATTACTGACTCCACGGAGTGGAGAGTGGTCATTGCTTGACTCTCCAGAACATCTCCGAATGTGTCGGAGCTTCGGAAGGTGTTTACTGGAAAAAAAAAATAATAATAATAATAATAATAATAATAATAATAATAATAATAATAATAATAATAATAATAATAATAATAATAATAATAATAACAGGATATGAAACGTCATATAAATATATATATAATGAGTTACATTTGCTGCTGCTGATATCGCATACAAAAGTTGGATTTTCATAAAAAATATTAATTATAGAAACAATTTATTCGATATTGCCAAGTAGCAAAGCTACATCTAGTGCCCATTTGCTAGTCCATGCCGGGTTGAGCAGCCACAGACACGAAGTGTTTTCATTAAATTTTACAATAGATTATTGTGTAATTCAATGCTGGTTGGAACATTAGCCGGCAGATCCACTTGCTCCAATGCCTTGCGGTGGCCAACCCCATAGTGAGATGTATTGAACAACTCATGCCGCTCTGGAGGACCCGCTTTACCATAACATCGGCTAATGCAAGGGTCCAGACAGAGCCGGTATTGTTCAGGAGGGGAGTGTTCCAGGGAGATTCCCTGAGTCCCCTCTTGTTTTGCATCTCACTGCTGCCATTATCCGTTGTACTTCGTCGTACCCGGGGTTACAACTGCGGTACCCCAGGAGACCGAAGGCATAAGGTCACCCATTTGTTCTATATGGATGACCTTAAACTCTATGCCTCCGGAGAGAGGGATTTAAATCAGTCCCTCAGAGTGGTACAGGAGTACACGCAGGCAGTTGGAATGGAGTTCGGGTTGGACAAATGTGCACTGGTTCATCTCAAGAGAGGACGATGCGGTGCATACGGAGAGGACGCCCAGCTCATAGACGGAAGCATCTTCCACCATCTAGATGCCGGAGAGTCGTACACCTATTTGGGTATCCCACAGCGGGGCACTCATGAGGTGGCTACGGTAAAAAAACCCTCTCCGCGGCAGGTATCGGCACCGCCTCCGACAGATCTGGTCTTCGGAGCTGTCGGGTAAGAACAAGGTGAGTGCCACAAATATGCTTGCCGTTCCGATCCTTCTCTACTCCTTTAGAGTAGTGAAATGGACACAAGAAGAGCTGAGGCAACTCGATGTAGGGACCCGCAAAATGACGCATCTCCATCGGAGTTTGCATCCAAGATCGTCCGTTCCGCGGTTATACTTCCCAAGAAATCGGGGAGGCCGTGACTCTTGAGTTTGGAGTGTCTCCAGGGCAGAGTGGTTTTGGAGGAGGCCTGTAAAGTCTGCATGGTCCAAGACCATGAAGCAGCAGGGATAGGAGCGTTTGTATATAAGGCAGCGAGAAGAGCAGCCGATGAACTTGGTCTCGTGTTCGATACTGAGCGGGAAAATCCAGACTCTGTCACCGAGTCGGATCCTGCACAGTTAAAAGCCCAAATTAAAGCTGCAGAAGCGGGTCATCTTCTACAGCTACATAAGGATAAGCCAATGCATGGTCTCTTCTACCGTCATCTAGAGGGGCTTGGCTTATCTGAAAGGCTAACCTTTGCTTTTTTGATGTCAGCGGGGCTGAACTCTGAGACTGAGGGATTCATAATGGCACAGCGTATATCCAAAGACACGATTCAGCCTTACGGGTGTTGTATTATCATTTACGACACTCGTATGAGATAGACGAGACGCCAGTGCTGCTCCGGGGGATATAGAATCCGTTGTGGGGAATGAGAAGTGCCGAATTTATTGGAACTATTCATTCCCCACCCTCAGGCAAATTCAAGCCAATAAGCCTGATGTAGTCCTCCTCGACCACCAGCTTAGGACGATGTTTGTGATTGAGTTCTCGGCTCCCGCAGAGAACAACATCGTCCTAAAAGAGGAGGAAGTATCGAGATATTCTCTCCGAGCTCCGCAGGCTGTATCCAGACCACTCTGTTAAGATTGTGGTGCTAATTATAGGCGTCCTGGGTGGAATGAGACATACGTTGCTTTCTGACTTAAAGATCATACCGGCTTGCCGAAATTCGGCACAGATCTTAGCCGGCAGAATGCAGAAGGCAATCGTCCTTGGTTTACGATTTACGGGCGTAATGATTACTGACTCCACGGAGTGGAGAGTGGTCATTGCTTGACTCTTCAGAACATCTCCGAATGTGTCGGAGCTTCGGAAGGTGTTACTGGAGAAAAAAAAAATAATGTCTTTATTAATGTCGTGAAAAAATATATTATAATTATTTTACAATTGGAAAACGAATCTTAATTTAAGCAATAATAAAATATGTTTCAGTTGACAATATTAGTTCTCTATCTGTAAAAGTAAAATATCTGAAACGGATAAGTAGGTCCTAATCAATCAGTAATCTTAATATTGAAATTGGAATTAATTTTTTATTTGAAGTTTTTTATGTCTGCAAATATATATTGCAAATCACAGATTGAAATTAAACTCAGTAGCAAATATATCGATAAAATGTTTTAAATACCTATATCCGCTCACTTAATTTTGATACATCAAGATAAAAATGTTGTAATAGATGTTTATCTTGAATATTGGTAATAAGGTAATTAAACTACAAATGAATAATTCTACTACTTGTCGCAGAAAAGAGATCATTTTCAAACCTGTTCTTTAACAATTAGAAATGGAGGTTTCCGCAATTTTTTTTACAAACATAGTGCATGATATACTTGTTTCTTATTGATACTAAATGTTTGCGGTATATATTATACTAAATTATAAAAAATGATTGTTTTTAATGCGATAAACTATTGGAAATTATGCTGACAACAAAAACAATTGCGTAACGTCAGCCGTGATGTAAGTCGTCTGAATTCTTACCACATCTATAGGTTCGGTAGCATGATTTAGAATTTAAAAATATAATGATTATACAGGCTGATTCAGAACAACTCAAAATCGTAATTTTGTTTTGTAAAATCCTTATAGTTTCCGTGTAAAACATTTTCAAGCTGTAGTATTGTCAACCTTTACATCACTGGGCTACTCCAATCTCTAGACAGCGATTCCGAATATTAAAATCCGATTACCCTTTGTAGACATTAACATTTTTGTGAGTGAGTCTTTACGTTAGTTTTTCAAGTGTCAAATATGGCTTACTTGTTTAGCAACTCGGAGTTAATGGATATCGTTTAATTTATGGCAATGTGAAAATGCTTTAGCAGAACGATTTCCTGTTAAGCATGAGCCAAATGCAGCTACTTTTACCGCGGTATGTAGTGAGTTCAAGTGTAGTGCAACACGAGGGAAATTTGATAACAAATCGTGGAAGGGATGGAAGTCAAGGGTGTCCATGGCGTATTACAGCAGTGTGGCGTATCATACACTAGGTTGGATTATACCCATACCATGTACAGCGTGTCCAGTGACTAATACCATGGAATTAGACGAAAAGGACCGCCATTATCTCCTGAGTTTAAGTCATTTGGACTTCTTTGTGTGGGGATATCTAAAAAATGAAGTGGATACTTACTATTGATGATTTACGCAAACGTATCATAGTTGCTGCTAATAAGTTACGAGGTCGAAACAAACAAGAAGCAATTAGTTTCTAGAAACTGGATAAGACGGGCCCAAAATTTTGTTGTGACATTAGGTATGTCACACATTTTATTAATTAAAACCACAAATTAATAACAATAGCGGCAAAAGCAGTTGAATTTGCTGTATAAAATAGGTTTTATAAAATGTTATTTATTCCTTTCCTTGGGAATTTATTTTCATTTTTGGGCAGGTCGCCTATTACATGCCTTGCCACCTTATCAGGTTTTACAGTAGACCAGTTTCCAGTGCCGTGCAGAAATGTATTTTCAAATCATTTTCAAACTGCCCTTTTACAAAATCGTATTTATAAGATTCAAATTCTTTTTTAGATAAGTTCTAAATCACCTTGTACATAGTACATCGAATTATAATTTTTATTTTTTAATTAAAATCAACTTTTCAATATAATTTTTCTTTTACATAATTAGTAACAAAGGCGCTATGCTATCCTACTATTCCTCATTTGCTTATTTCTTTTTTTTGGCACCCTGTATATAAAAATTATTTTGAGTGCAAATATTTTTTCATTAAACTAAAAAGTTTTTCCTCTTCGGTCAGTACTCCGTGGACGCATTATATAAATTAATGTAAATTTATTATTTATAAGATAAATTTAGTGAAACTATAATGAATTCCCTCAGACGATTATGTTTGGTCAGCCCACCGCCTACTAATGGGATGTACCTTTCACTTTTTATATTTACCGATCAAATACACAAATTTAATGTATCTTCCATTTGTATTATCCGTCCATGATTGTAGATTAGTGATTTAGCTAATCCGACTGGCTTATATTAAAATAATGAATAACCAGTTTCTTGGCTGGCTTTTATGAGAATAACTTTTAGCATCATAATTTGAAATTTTAAATAATTTTACATATTAAAGGTATTTTCAGACTTAATTTATTTAAATAGAGCACCTCAATGTATTTACTTAGAACACCTATTATCTTTATCATTAAGTTTATGTTCTATTTTATTTACTAAAACGGTATAATTTGTGATATAACAGGTGAGTGAATGATTTCAGTAGCTACTGACTCGTGAATAATTAATTTAAGAAATATAGCAATAATCAAAGTCCTTCTCTCGGGCCTTTTAATTCTGCTCCACATTTGTGTTCACAAATAACGAATGTAAATCGTACAACTACTTTTTAGTTAATATTCATTTCCTTTTGCAACTTATTCAACACATTGCCTATTCGGAACTTGTTTAATAATGGTATGGAGTATTAAAATCGTATTACACATGTATGTATAAATATCATAGAAATCATAAAATATATAGAACGCCGAATGAGGTACTGGAAATAGCCAACCTATGAAGAAAACGCGAGTCTGGTAATATTGCAGTAAATTAACGGGGTAGCTTCACATTAAGGAGCAGAAATTTGAAAATATGAAAATTTTACGTCCAATTAATTGTACTCTGGGATTAAAATGCAGTATCACCAACAGCATACATTAAGGTTTCCCTAAATAGCTGATTTCTAATCTTCTTACTGACGGTTCTTGAGTATCTAATGTAAAGGCTTCTGGTGTTCGATGTATTTTATAATTTCTATGATAAATATGTACTGGCAATGCTGACATTGCATTTCCTAAATTGTTTTTTATGCCTTACTTCAAGCTTAATAAAAATATTCTATAAGGACAGTTATAAAGTAAGTATGTGTTTGTTTGGGTTTATAATAATTTGTAAATAACTACTTCTAAGAATTATATAGAGTGTGATGTGAAATATCTAAAGATTTAAGTTTTTCATATAGATAAGGATTAATATTCTAAATATACAGGGTGTCCCTAAACTACTTACCAAATCCACTTGATTAGACTGCGTAAATTTCAACTGCGTGAACAGTAAATTTATGCTTCACAGAAAATGGTTCCTAATTTGAACAATTTATTTAATATTAATTTAATTTAATTTTATAGTTTTATTACTAACTGTCAAATTTTAAAGACAAAACCTACTACCGATTGTTTGATTTCTTCTAAAAAACACTATTAGAATCTTGTTTTAATGCACACATTTTTTTCTTGCAAAGCTTAAAATTTTTTAAGATTTAACACGAGTAAAAATGTGTTTTAAATTAAATTCTGCGCGGGATATCATTTTTTTAAAATTTGATGGATGGAAAAAAGTTTTGTATAATTTAAGGGTAACTCACCTTCAATGCACACCTTATAGTATTTCAATTTACTTGAACCTATGGTCAAAGAAGATCAATAATAAACCTAAATCATGTACCAAGTTTGGTTATTTCAAGTTAAAGTAATTCAGAGATATTTTTTTAAAAAACATTTGACCCCAATTTGAAGACTCGTAACTCCGCCTGTGTGTATCTTTGTAGCTATGCGTGCTTAAATTGCAATAATTTAGGACCCTCTACATGCACCTGCATTGTGTGGGTTCTTATGCGGAACACTCTGTATAACCACTTCGCAATAACCGATTGCATAGACGATGTTTAAGTTTTATTCAGGTTTCAGTTATTAAAGTCTATACCAACAACAACATTAGTTCGTAATTTAAGTATATCGAAAATTCAACTTTAATGTACATAATTTTAGAAATATGTTTTAACATGCACGTTACGTTACCGTATGACTTTGATTCAGTATATTAATAGCGAATCATCATCCAGAAAAGTGATAATAACAATGAATTCTACTCATTGGCTATTTACATACCAAATTCAAATTAAATCTACTTACTATAACCATATCACAATTTTTTAGACACAACTTTTTAAAATTTGATATTGCTCTCTTCTATACAGCTTATGTGAATACATTATTTCTTATCTTAGAAAACCACATAAAGATAGAAGCTCTTTTTATCTCAGCTATATGATCTTGCAAACTTCGACAGTTCGTTAGCTACTAGTATTTCATGTGATTGCTATTTTAATTAAACGAAACGGCAATGCTTACTACCACATGGTTTTACTACGACTCGAGATGAAATTTCCAACATGTGGTCAGCGTAATGGTACTGCGACCGCTCATCAACTGGTGTTAAAAGAGATTCATGTTCTGATGCGTCGCATCTACAATCAGCGATCTAAACTCGGTCTTCTGATAGTCTATCGGTACCAATCGTGTCGCCGGTATAATGGTTGGAGATTAGTTTAAAGATAAAGTTATGTTTTAATACTTTCCGTTACAGCTCCAATGAGCAGTGCTCCTAGCTTGTTGAGTTTTTCGTGATTCATATAATAATAATAGATTTTTCCCAACAGAACATTCCAGTTACAGAGCAATATACAAGATCTGTGTATATACATATACTCGATAATACTGGGTGTTCCGAAATTAATGGGACATAGAGCAAGAGTAGTTTCCTTACATCAAACTACATAATGCGTCCATTTGTGGCTAATAAAAAAATTACAGGGCGTTAAAGTTCAAATTTTGAATTAAAAATTCTTAAAATTCTTAGAAAGTTTTCAAAGGAATCTTTTGAAAATTTGGATTAGGGGGTTCTCTGGGATAAGAAAAACGAATCCGTACTTAATTTTGCTGTAGACGCTAGAGGGTGCTACAAAATATACTCTTGGTTGATAAAAACTGGTTATAACTTAATTATCAGTGTGTGTATGAAAGTTTTACTAGAAAAATATTGTTCTTCTTTCTATTTTTCACAAATAAGGTAAACTTGTTTCATGTCGATAAATTTAACCGTTTTCGATTTATTTCTTGTTTTTCTATTCGATGCAATAAAATAAAATAAAATAAAAGTTTGTAATTACGTAAAAAACTAAACATTATTTTTAATAATAATTTAATCACATTCAGGTGGCATTAAATTCTCAATGTGACCCCCGTTTACATTAATACACAATCTTATTCGTTTGATAAATGCTTGTCTAATATTAAATAGTGTTTCTTCATTTCTTAATAAATTCCTAGCATTTAAAATTGCTTGTCACAGCTCATACCGTGTATTAATAGGCCACTGTAAACTTTTGATTTCAAAATACCCCAAATACTGAAATTCATGGGGTTTAAATCTGGGCTTCGTGCGGGCCATGAAAACGTGCTGCCGCGACCTATCCACCGTTGGGGAAATTGTGCGTTAAGATAGTTGCGCACCTGTACAGAAAAATGGGCAGAGGCACCGTCTTGCATAAAAAACATATTGTATCTCACATTTAATGGTAAATCCTCAAAATCATGTTCTAAGAAATGTAAGTAAGAACGGCCATTCAGATTATATGGCAATTCAACAGGGCCCAACACATGATTTTCAACAATACCACACCAAATGTTTATCTTAAATTCATGTTGGAAATGACGTTCTCTTAAAACATGCGGGTTTCCATTATACCAAACATGTTTATTTCTGAAATTGGAAACGCCCCGACGAGTAAATGTGGCTTCGTATGTAAACAGCACCTTGCTTAAAAAGTGCGAATCATCATTGTGCCGGTCTAAGAATCGAAGACAAAATTGTTCCCTATCTGGAAAATCTGCAGGTAGTAAATTCTCCACTGGACTAAAGTGATACGGTTACAGTTTTTCATTATGAAATAATCTATGAATACTCGTAGATCATGATGATGATGCCACTACAGCCGCAGACATTCGTCGTAAACTTATTTCAGGATTTTCTGGTGCACGAAGCAAAATATCCTCCTCTTGTTCTGGAGTAACAGTTGTTGAACGGTCAGCTTCTCGTCTTTTAGGACGAAACAATCCAGTATCTCCTAACCGGTCATAAAGATTTTTAAATAATTTGTGATTTGGTTGTAATCAATTTGGGTAACTTTCTAAATACCTGCGACACGCACAACGTCCATTAAAATTTTCTTTTGTACAAATACATACCATATCTATCATTTCTTCATTAGAAAATAAATTATGGCAAGGCATATTTCACGCGATATTATTAATTGTAAACAAAAACTTAAAGGAATACACTATTTAACATAAGTAATTTTTCAATCTGCTAATTGTAAATAGTACAATTTGTTTTCAAATAATCCAAGCTTACTATGACAGTTTTAAGTAAGTGCAAATTTTTATATCATTTTATTGCATTCAATAGAAAGACAAGAAATAAATCGAAAATGGTTAAATTTATCGACATAAAACGAGTATACCTTATTTGTGAACAATATTTTTCTAATAAAACTTTCGTACACACACTGATAAAAAAGTTATAACCAGTTTTTATCAACCAAGAGTACACTACTACTTTCTAAGAATTTTAATAATTTCTAATTCAAAATTTGAACTTTAACGCCCTGTAACTTTTTTATTAGCCACAAATGGAACAAGGTAAGTTTGGCTTAATCGCATTATTTTAATGTAAGGTGCTCTTGCTCTGTGCCCCATTAATTTTGGGACACCCTGTATATCTCTAAAAACAAATAATAATATAAAAAAAAATCACCTGCTGCAAATTACGTGAAAAGACTTCTAACTGGCTTAATAAATCTTTTTAAATGCATACTGTATATATCACAGTGATTACTAATTCTAATATAAATATTCATCATCAAATGAACTGGATAATTATTAAGTTTTTCGCCGATAGAAAGGAATAGGTTTAGTGATAGCTGCCAGTCACTAAAGTGTCATATTTACTGTTTAAGCATTATAATTATTTTTGCTGCTAAATAAAAAATTGTTTTTCAACGAAAGTAATTTTATTTATTGTAAACATTTAAAGTGGAAATGGAACAGTCTGTAAGGGATATTCCTTGTCCTTTTTGTCTTGAAACATTTACTTCGTCTATGTACAATCGTTTGCAATAATAATGAGACTCTCTTAAAACAGTTTTTGAACTTCTGGAAGTTCTGAATAGAAATTTCATTAAACTAAAACTCTCTTGGTACGTGAAACAACTAATAACTAATGTTAAAAATTTAAAGCAGATTTCAATATGAATGTCAGATGTTCAAAATAAATCGCAAAGTTCATTTTAGTGAGTGTCATTACTATTGCAAACGATAGTACATTCGTTTGCAATAGTAATGCCATTCATTAAAATGAATTTCGCGATTTCTTTTGAACTGCTGACGTGTTTGTAATAAAATCTACTTTCAACTTTTAATATTAGTTATTACTTGTTTCATTCCTCAATGTAGCTTTCAGCTACCGTTGAAGATTTCTATCCACTATACATTTTTAAAGTTGATATATCCCTGAATTCATTAATAGTGTAGCTGAAGTTCTACGAAAACAATGTCCAGTATATCCATCCTTCAATTTCAGAAACGCAACAATTTGTTTTGGTATTTTTCCAAATGTATGAAATCCTATTAATAAGTTATATCCTTTACCATTTGAATATTTAAAAACAATCTGTTACTATCTATTTGTGTAAGTCTTGCGGTACTATATTTCCGATATATATCTAAATATTCGCTTACAACAAACGATTTATTTTATGTCTTTGTAGTTGACAGAGTGATCTGCATTCTACAGGATGTTAAAAAAGGAGTGTAATATATTTAAGGAGGTAATAGTATGAACCAAAATAAGCAGGAAAGTCTTAATAAACATGGATCCGCAAAGTAATGGTTGCGGAGGTATGGAATGTCTTATGTTTTTTAGCCCCTTTTTTATTTTGCAAAAACGTTGTGTATTTTCCTATAATATTGGTTGATGTTTAGTGAAATAAACACTACGTATTTGACAGTTGTTCTCAGTGCACAAGTTTTCTTTCGCTATGGCTGGTTACTCTAACGCAGAATTAACAGACATGCATTTCATGTATGATGGTCGTGCTAATGGGAACGCCACCGAAGCGCGACGTCTTTATGTTGACGCTTATTCAAATCGCCAGATTTCTTCACAACGCATGTTTGGAAGAATTCACCAAAGATTGCGTGATACTGGTTCCTTGAGCAAACAGTGCCATTTATCGGGCACCGACCAAGGTCGGTATCCACTCCTAGAGCAGAAGAATAAATTCTAGCACTGGTAGAGCAGAATCCAGGTACGAGTGAGCGGAGAATATCAGCCCAGGTAGGAATTAGTGGTCCTCTTGTTTGGAAAATCCTTCACGAGCAACTGCTTTATCCATACCATGTGCAACAAGTACAGGCCTTAAATCCAATAAATGATCATCAAGCACGTTTGGATTTTTGCTGCTGGTTTCTATGTCATGATGCTGAAGATCCTCGTTTTCTGGTAAACATTCTATTTACTGATGAGACCGGGTTCACAAGAAATGGAGTGTTTAATTTTCACAATACGCATATTTGAGCCGACGAAAATCCTCATGCTCTAAAGAATCTGGACATCAGGCACGTTTTTCATTAAACATTTGGATGGGTATTGTAGGTGACAGGTTTCTAGGTCCTGTTGTTTTACCAAACCGATTAACAGGTGCTGCTTACCTCAACTTTCTGCAGAACACACTGTATGAGTTTTTGGAAAACATTCCTGTGAATCAGAGGCAACAAATGTGGTTCCAGCATGATGGTGCTCCAGCTCATTTTTCCATGGCCGTTAGAGAGCATTTACACCAAACTTTTCCACATATATGGGTAGGAAGGCTCCAAGATCGCCTGATCTGAACCCTCTAGATTTTTATGTTTGGGGATATTTGAAGACATTAGTGTATGGTACTCCCGTAAATAGCCTGGAAGAGCTGCAGCTACGGATTAATCAAAAGTGTCAAGAAATCCAAACCAAGGAGGGTGTTTTCGAAAGAGTTCGAATATCGTTGAGACGAAGATGTCGTGTCTGCTGGGAAATGGACGGAGGGAACATCTTCTGTAACTTTGTTTTTTGTTTGTTAAAAGCTTCCTTTGTCGGTTTATTCCTAATAAAATAAAATGTTTGAAAAAGGAATAGTGGTCCATATCTCCGCAACCGTTACTTTGCGAACCCATGTTTATTAAGACTTTTCTGCTTCTTTTGGTTAATACTATTACCTCCTGAAATATTTTACACTCTTGTTTTAACACCCAGTATATCCAATATCTCCAATTTTTATTACTTCAAATTCGTCACATCGACATACCCCAGATATGGCAAAAACCTTTGCCACCTAAAATAATAATACTCAGTGTTCTTCGTTTAAAAAAATATTTTATTTATAATTACCTTTGTACCTTAATCGTATCATCAGGAGCCACCATTAGAATTGTTTTAAATTGTTCATTTTCTAAAACGCGAGATTTTTTAGCATCCATTCGATTGCCGTCTCAAGAATGCTTTTAATTTTAGATACTTTCCAATATCGATGTTGTAGACAATCAAAGTGGCTCAATAACCTGAAAAAGTTAATTAAACATCAATTTATTTAGATACTTTTTTTAATGTTTACTTATCTGGATTAAAGTAAAAAAAGTAAAATTTTTATGTTTATGAGTTTTTTCCTGGGAGTTTGCATAGTAGTGGAGTAATTTTTGTTGCAAATTGTGAATTTTTTTTTTTCGGGAGTATAACCAAATGAGACCAACATAGTTTTGTTAAGTATATTATTTTGCATCAGAAATGGCGATTTACGACATTTTTCATTAGGGCTGACTTTTTTTATTAAAGAAAAATACGTATAATTCAAGAAATCCCTGTACATTGTTTTTGTATAAATACCATTCCATATCTGGATAACCACTTGTCAGATCGAAATAATTTTTTTTTGTTTGAAAGTGGACACTTAAGCGACATTAAAAAAAGTATATTTGCTTTAAAAAATATTAAACTTTTATATAAAAAAAAATGTTAATGTACGAATTAGTATTTCATGTAGCTAAACTTTCACCAATCGACAAACTTTTTTATTTATGGAAATTTTTGTATACATGCAGCGAATGAAACGAAGATAATACATTCAAAAAGTTTTTAATACAAAAAAAACTTTCATAGGGGCTCTGGTTTTGAAAATAAGAATTTTTATATCCAAGCGCTTGGCGTAGTTTTCTACCAATTCGAATTACGCGTAAGGACGCGCTATAATCCAGCGTTTCTATTTCGCTAAAAAATTTTATTTAATTAATTGAAGTGTTTCAATCAACATACAGTACATATAAATAAATTAGGTAGAGACTAGATGCATTGAAATAATTGAAAATAAGCGTTATGTTTCACTATAGTTTTAATTAATAATGTCCATCTTCAAATTTCCATCCACATTTGGAAGGGCTCTCAATATTTGTTATGGGCAAATGACTTAAGAACCAAATTTTTAACTAGTAAATATATCTAAAATATACGTACCTTTGTAAGTGTTGCTGAAAAGCATTATCAGTGAGAAGAAGCTCTGGCGCTGACTTATTGCTTTTAGTTGTTAAGTGAAATCGCATGTCATTTAGTGTTTGGATATCTAATTTTTTATTTTTATATAAATGGAATATATATCGTGCCGAAATTTCCGTTGCATCTTTCCTAGAAAGTAATGGGAGACTTGATAATTCTTTTAAATTATCAATATTTTTCACTAAAACATCAAACGCTGTCCTCTTTCCTATTTTCAAAAAAAGCACTAGTTGTATCACAACCAGTCAGGCAATGGGCAGCTAACAAACTAGTGCAGATATCCTTCTCCAAATTTTGAGCAATTTGATGTATAGGTAAATATCGTGTTTTACTGTCATGTCCTAATTGTATATAAAGTTCACATCGACCTAGTTCGAGGATGATAGAGTAAAAATGTAAAAGTAAAAAAGTACATCAGTATCTACAGATTTAACAAGAATTGTTTTACCATACGAACATTCATAAATACAGTGTAAAATAATTCTAGTGTCTGCCTCATATTGATTGGACATAAGGGCTGGCATGAATCCTTTTTTGTTGATAAGAATAACGTTCTGTGGATCGTCAAATCCTCCGGCTATAATTAATACTTCTTGTTCATGTAGATGTTTTTCAGCATTATGAATTATATAGTTTGTTAGAAATATTAATAAGGATCGTTTATTTTCAGAAGCCTTCAAAAATTCTCTAAATTTTGGTACTCTTCTTATACCAGTTACATTAAATACCACTGTATCAAAATCACCCCGTCGACATATTTCACCATATTTTAATGAACCAGGGGCGTAACTATCAAAAAACAATAGTTATTCTTTGGGCACTAGTTTTCCTTGCCAAGCTTAGAATATTTTTTAGAAAGGTGTTACCCAACTCATCAAATGTTGAAAATAATGTTTCATTTATTTCTTGGACACAAACCATTCCATCAATTATAATTATATCTACATTTTTGGGCATTCAGAAACTACGTTAGTATAAGTCTTCAATTTTTTTACGATGTCGGATTTACAACTTTTGCGCATTGAACAATCTTCGTGAAAAAGAGATACCGGTACTAACGTAAGTTCATCGGACAAAATATTTACCAGATCCATTTCTTGAAAACGCGCCGCACATACTACTCTGCGCAACATCATTTCTGACCCTATATGTGTTTTTTTTAAAGTTATATTTAGTTTAACTTTACTCTTTTTAAAAGTTAAAATTTTACTTCTTTTTATTGGCTTCCAAAAGTTGTCCTTATTATTTAAAATAATGCTTACATTTTTTTCGGACAATTTCATGTAGTTAGTTAAGCTATCCTCTACTTCCTTATTGGCAATTTTTCCAGAACATATGTTTATTAAATTAGATGTAACGGTATTTAAATTAAAAGGATTGCACCAATTTTCTTCTATATTATTTAAAATCTTTAAAATATCATTTTCAGTCTTGTTTCTCATAATATGTCCTGTTCTCGTTCTATCATGTAGTAAAATCGTACCCCGCATCAACTGCTTTTATTTTGTATACCTGCCATGCCGGCCGGCTGGGTTGACAAACCGCGCGACGCTTAGATTTAAAAATCATTTATTTGGAAACTAGAGTTCCTACAGCATATTTTTTTGGTTTAAAAACTTTTTTAATATCTTACCTTGATTTCGTTCACTGCATGTACACTAAAATTTTTTTAAATAAAAAAGTTTCTCGCTTAGTGAAAATTAGGCTGCATGCCAGGTGATTTCTTATATTATCATCATTTTTACGAAAAAACTAATGTATTTTTGGAAACGTGCATTACATGGGAATAATGGCTTACTTTTCTGCTTTAAAATAAAAAAAAAATCAAGTCGCTACATCAATTGGTTAGCGATATATTGAGTGATATATGTAAAAAAATACGGTAAAGGCAAATGCATCATTTAGGTCTATTTTTGTTAATAAAAAAAATCTGCACAATAAAAAAATGTCGTAATTGGCCATTCCGCATAGCTAATACCCTATAGAATAAGACTATGCTGGTTTGATTTGGTTATACTCCAAAAAAAAATTTTTTGAGAACGGAGCGACTTTTCTCAAGTTTGTTACTCCACTATAGGTCGGACTTTGAGAACGTACCATTCTATTTAAAAATTTCTGCTCACATTTGCTGATTCCTCTACGATGGCCGGTGCCTCTCGCACTGTGTCCACGTCCTTCTCGAGTCCACGCCGGGTAACACCGAACTATGGTATGTAAGGATCTGTTAGTCCTGATACATTGTGCGACCTATGCATACTCCAAAAAATTTAACAGATAAACCTGAAAATGTTGTCATTTTTTACTTTCATAAAAAATTATCAAATTAAAATTATATTTATTGGGTGTTACCTTTTTCGTCACGTAGATTATAAGAAATATAAACTAAAATATGTACTTTCAAAAACCGTATTATGTGACTAAGTAAATCAAGAAAAGTAATTAGTTAAATTACAGGGATGGTAGAAGGAATGAATGTAAACGGTGAAAAATGTAATGAACTATTCAAGTATTAAAAGAACAAATTCCGAAATAATAACTGCTTAAAGAAGGAAAGATTTGGAAAATAAATGATTTTCTCTAACCATTTCATAGCCATAGTATATATATTGTAATATTTATTTGGGTGAATGTTTTATTTAATTAAATTTATTTTTATTATTTATTTTACTTTTAAATATTTTATTATGCATTTAATGTCAGAGTTTAAATATTAATTTTTGTTGGGCGCCTTGATCCTTTTATGTATTATGTTTTATGAGTGTATGTTGTGTTTAAGCTATATTTTGTTCAATACAAACCTTTTATATTAATTTTTTTTTTATCTTTTTATCTTACCTTATTTATACAATTTTTGTTTATCCCTTGCTAGACACAGTTTCACAAATCAAAACAACAAAAGAAACTTAACTCAGGAGCCGGTTCAAAATATGCAGAGTTTTTATTTTATAACAAATAGTAACACACTTGAAAGATTTATAATTTTTGGTTCTAGAATTAATTTGAAAACAATAAAGAATATTTTCTTTTTAATATTACTCCTCTGATGATAATTTTACCAAACCACACAAAGTTAAAACTTTGTTATTGAATTTAATTGAAATTTTATAAATTATGCTAATAAATATTCTTTAATTTGTAATGTTGGTTGCATTTCTACAGAGTGTAATATCATAATACAGAGTCCTAATATATTCTAAAATAATGGCTGTTCATGCATGACAGATATTATTAGTTCCAGTGAAATTTGTGAATGTGGTCGTTATTTTGCTTGGATTAGACTTATTTTATACAAGTCCTGTAGTTTATTCTTAATACTTTGCAAAGATTGAAATAGTTGAAATATGTTTTAATTTACTATAGCTATAGAATTTTAGAGTGCACTTTATTTTTTTAAGGTACCTGAGGTTGGAAATTTATTATTTTCCTTCCTGGAAACTGGAAACTATCCTGTAGGATTCTATGGAACTGCAAATTTCCCTGGATACGGTTGATATTTTCTGTAATGGCAAAAACAAACTTTACTGGAGGATGGAGACTGGTAAGTTTAGCTGGTGAGTAGATATTTTCTTAATTTATACTTGTTTGTTCTAATAAATTTTGTAGATTTTCGAGAGCTCTCTTGCCTTCTACCTTGTTCTAAACCCAAGCCGTAACTAACAACAACTTCTTTGTTTTTTATCCTTTCTGTAGATTGCCATGTTAAAAGGTGCTTACACATGATTTTTCCACAGTCTTTGGATGTCTTTTATTCACACTACTTATAACTAATTACATTTTATAAATGTCCTTTTGTTTTTATTGTACAATTTTAATTATTTTATTAATGAAAATAGTCTTTATTTGGTGTTTTAGGTCATTTACAAGAGATTCTTGCAAAGTCACCTTTACTTTTCACAGTTCTGGAATTAATTCTAATAATTTGACATTTAAATTTATTTTTCAGGATATGATTTATTTTTAATGGAAATATCTTTCATAATGTTACTCGTCTGCCTACAATATGTATATCAGATTAATCTATAGACTTTCACCTTTCATTCAATATATAGTGCTCTGAGTTTAAATTCCTTTTCTTTATGTACTGAGTGATAGCAATTGCCAAAGTCATGCAAATTTATGAAATTTATTTTATACTTGATAATAAACTTATTAAATTATTATTTTTATGCTATGTAATATTATTTATTCTTAGTAACTTTATATCCAGGATATCCAAATTATATTTTTATAAATTTACACTAATAATTATTAAATTTATTCAACTTTAAGTTCGGTCAGCTGTTATTTTCATTTGATTTTCTATGTGCATACATATTTCAAATTGTTACAATATATAAAAAAAATTAATAGCGATAATTATTTTAAAATTAATTTGTGGATATGATACAATGATAAGTTGCATGCGCTTTCTTAATTAATTGTGTTCACAACTAAATTTTAAGTAATTAATTGGTGTTTAGGTGATTATAATTGTTAATTTATTAATATTTTACAAGGAATTTTAATTTAGCTATTAGTTATAATCTATAACATTTGAATTATAACTCCTACATCAATTATTGTGTCAAAGGTCACATTCATCTATTTTTCAATAGTTGTAAAACTCGTACTTAATCATATGGAACTAAGAAAAAATGTATTTTAACAGTTTCTTTCCACATGTAAAATATATCAGCATTTAGCACCGAAATTCCTTTGCATTATTCACACATTAATTTTATAGTACGTGAATAAACTAACAAATGAGTAAAGTTAACATGAAAACATAATTAAATTAAAATAAATATGAACTTTGATACTAAAATATATAAATTATTATCATCCGTTGAAGTTTTAACGTTTCCCACAAAAATGAATGTATTGCCGGGCGCTATCATAAATTATAATAAGCAGGTGAAATAGTCGCAGCTCGTTATTTTAGGAACCATGGGGTGTTATAAACAATTTTAATAATGCAACTAGTATCTGTCGTTGTATAACAGACATGGTGTAAATATTAATTTATTTCATCGACAATTATACACCCCTGCGACATAATTTTGTATGAAAGAGAAAACATTTTTGATTTGGATACTGAAAAGTGGATATTATGTTTTTCTTGGAAATACAATGATTAGAAATTGGAACTGGTCGTATTTCGTGGTTGTAAAATTTCAGTATATCTGCAATTAGTTGAATATGTTACGGATAAAGTGTAAACATGGTTAGTTTGTACATAAGTTGACTAGCATAGTAACTGAACCATTGGTTATTTTGCTAGAAAATGAATTTTACACAATATTAGAGGATATTTTATAAACTATTTATCAATTGTTTCAAACTCGATAATATGGGCCTGGGCCTACTCTGAGTATACGAAAAACTTATATAAAATTTGGAACGCATGGTATAAGCTCCATCTTCAATCGAAAATATTATCTTTGGGGTTTGACAGAAACGACTAATGACGTCATCAATTATATTTTTTCCAGAAACACCCAATTTTTTCCCTGTTAAATGCTCATTTTTTCTAATAAGAGAGAAGTTTAATAGAGATTTTTTTATGTATTATTTCCCGTTTATAAGTTATAAGCAATATTGTCCTAAAGAGTTTCTAAGAAAATACCACCTAAAAATCACATTAGTGATGGAAGGATCAAGTAGTAGATTTTTTTTTAAATATTTACAAATATAATTAAACGCTAAATTAACAATATAATTTTCTCTACAATATCAATTTTATAAGTATGAAAAAGTTCCGAAGTTGCATAATATAGCACTAACATAGATATAGAAATTATTCGGGGCATACTTTTTTATTCTAAATAGTTAACACAGATGTGGATATAAAAAAGACATCCAAGTTTTAAAAAATAGCACAACTAATATCAAACTATTGGCTTTATGCTGACATTTCCCCAAATTTGTCACAGTTTGCCAATTTTGGCTGATATACCTACTTTGCTTTACTCGGTTTGTCTCCAAATACAACTCAGGATGTCTTTCCATAACGGTGAACTTAAGAACTTCTTAAGTTTTCTCAAATCATTTGTTTAGTAGAAAGCCTTCTTAATACTTCTTAAAAAAAAGAAAATCCACTAAAACTGTATCTTAAACAATACTGTATATTACAGACGAAATCAAACAAAGTTAGTATGTACATATCTGGATTATCTGGTGGCGCTGCTGATGACTGATCTTGGCTGTTTGCTACAGGTTTTTCAGGTGTCATTCAATGCTGGTCAGGGCATTAGCGTACAGAGTGGTTGTTTCTTGAAATTTTGCTTTTGGAAAGTGTTGCTCCTGACATCGAATTGGTACCACCCAAATCTCAAGACAGATACGAAATCGGGTATAGACAAATTTAAAGAAAATACGAGGTAAATATTTTCTGGCGTAAGCACTATTCCATGTTAACTAAAGACGACTATTTCCATGTAAGCAAATATACCAAACTGTTAGATTTTTAAAAAGGGAAAAGTGTTATGTCATTAAAATGCAATAAGTTTTCCGAAAGAAGATATACACAGATTTCTGAAAAAAGCTAATGATGGTCGTTATTTGATGATGAAGGTAATATTCTCTGAGAATAGTATTGATCGCTATAATTGTATTATTGGTTTGGGGGTCTTTAATTGTTGGAGTTTTTGGGACTTATCGTAGAGAGGAATTAATGAAATTAGAAGTTACTGATATAGATGATAAAAAATTATTTATTTCAAATACTGAAACCAATATTACATGAGAATTCGCTGTTACTAGAGGATATGTTGTCGATTTGGATTATCTACATATGTCAGAAAATATTTTTGTTTTAATCCAGAAACTACAACGCCTGATTCCTTCGTATTTTACGAAAACGGAAAATGTATTTCTCAACCAATGGATATAAACACATTTGGGCGTATAAAAAAGGTAATTGTATCATTTATTGAATTGGCCGGAGCTTTGCTGTTTGCTGACGCTAGTGCCGATACGTATACTATAAAAAGGCATGGAGGATGGAAGTCGAGTAGTGTTGCTAAGAATTATGCCGAAACTAACTTTAATTATTTTCAGTTAATAAATATTTACAGTATGATTGATGAGTGTAATGTAAATGATTTTAATAATTGAATTTTAATTTTAAGGTTGAACAATTTCTGGGCTCGTTGCCACGTCGTCGCTTTTGGTTTTTTTACTTTCCGCAAGACATATTGCTCTCGGCCTCAGAAGTTCTTTTCATGTTTCATGAATCTTGAGCCAATAGTACAGGTCAACGTTTGATAAGTGGGGTTGCAAATACATAAACCAGTGGCGGGGAGATAGGGATCAGTAGATACCAGAAGAAGCATACAAATTTTGAAGTCACTTTTGTAAATTCGATTAGTGCTTTCACCTTCCTGTAGTATTCCTAAGGAAAATAAATGTTTTATTTTATCTAAAGAACCAGTTTTTTAATGATACGTTATTTAATATTAAAATGGTTGAAAGTATGTCAAACCGTATAAGTATTTCTAAGCTACAGACAGTTCTTTTTTGTATTTACTGGGTGATTCAGTACTTATCCGAAGAAAATTTGGGAAAGTTTAACACCCATGAACAAATATGGCAATGTAAAAAAAATAATATGCTCATTCTGAAAACTGTTTATAAATATTTAATTGCACGTCACTGGAATCTGGTTTATTGTTATGGAGTGACAATGCAAACGGACATTGTCACAAATCCCACAGAAAAAAACCTCCGAAGTTCTGTGATTAAACCGAGACCGGCTCAATAAAGATTTGCAGCGTTTTAAGTTCAAAATAAAATTAAAAATCGATAGATCTGATCAAAGTCATACATTTTGATACACTCATTTTGAAGAAGAATTACGGCATTTGATCACAATTAGAAACATAAGATTTATAAATAGTATTTATATAGTACATGCCTTATTACAAAAACTGTTCAAAATTTTATCTGTCGACTTATACACACATTTGGGCTCCAATTTTGCCGTACTAACGCGAATGTTCTTCTTGGTTGCTGTTTTTGTAATTGCAAATTACTCACTGCAGCTGTGATACGCTTGCACAAATCCTCGATGGTTTCCACTTCGGTACGGTACACCTCATTTTTTTAATGATCCCGCAAAGAGAAGTCAAAAGGGTTTAAATCTGGAGACCGCAGAAACCATGCTACCGGTTCACTACGTTCAATCCACAGTAGTCCGTGCACTTGATGGAGATAATCTCGAACATATAGCCGAAAGTCGTCGGACAGCTAGGGGTACATTTTCAAGAATGGCATGCGAAGCAATTCGAGATAATGTAAACCATTCATATGAATGGGTAATATGAACGTATTGAGATACTACAGCTCCCTGTCTAGCAATTTACCTTGTACTTATTCCTGGATTTTCACAGTCCACATTCAACTTGGTCTTCAGCTGCTAAAATAAGTTGTGGTCGCCCAGAGCACGTCCACGTTACACACTGCCGTAAAAGGTTCATGATTTGGCATGTGTCGATCGGAAAATTGATCCGCATACAAGGGCGAACAAAGGGATAAATATACATTTCTGTTTTTCAGCCAGTTTCCTTTAGGGTCATGATCGAACCAAACTTTTGTCTGTCGAGGAATCGAGTTTTATTCCTTTAATTTAGGCTGATCTTTCCAAACAATTATGATGATTCTTTGCGAAACATATTACACTGCATCCACTTACTCTCAAACAGGTAATTTAAAAGAGTGACTGGAAGTTAATATGCACATGCTATCTAAAACCGAACAAATGAATTCGACATGTCTATATTTCAAAATATTTGCTACAATTTTATTCACATGTGTATAAATCTGCATAATTTCATATGGTCAGACAAATTGTAACACTATCATTGCATAATATTTTTAAATATTTTAGTGATATGATAATTATTATTACCTCAAGTTGACGTTGAGTTTTCTGGTTTAATAAGTATAATGAATAGTTACAGAAAAAATTGTGAAAACTTACTTCCTGCCGTTTAAAATTATTTTTTGACACCACACCAGTACTTAGAAAATAAATTTACATAAAATTTTGGTTATAAATTATAGCTTACCATATAAATTCAAAATTTATTATACCATCCCCTATATTCACCACTATTATTACTGATGTGCGCGATACGCAACTGATTATTTCAAAATTTAAATAACAAGTACCATCGTGTTGGCTATTTGCGAGTACCTTAAAACAAAATAATAACCATGATCGTCTTTCGAGCGGCCACTAATAAAATCATTTGTAATTATCGAACATTTGCATTATTATAGCAAGGCGGAACCTGTAAATTAGTAAGTGGTGTCAACCTGAGGTGTTCTATAAATAATATTCCTTCACATGTTGTTTCACCTGGTGCCTTTTTAAATCAAAAAATGCATGAAAACGGATGACTTTAATGACATCTCCGCTTCCGTTCAATAACAGTTCCAATTAAGCAACAACTCTAGTTTACATTTTATTCATGAATAATCAATTTTAAATATAACCTGAACATGCTTGAAATTCGTTAAATATAAAAGTAGGCACTTAAAGTAGTAGTAGTGCTTTTATTTCCAATTAATTGTACAAGAAATTTGGCACTGAATATTATTTTCTAATCAAGTTTAAGTACATATTCTTTGATTGGTTGGTCAACAGAATTTGGAGGAAGATAAACTAAAAGAGACATTAAATACAAGAAACAAGTAAGGTTACTAAGAAATGTAAATAAAAATTGAAGAAGTGATTAGAGCAGAAGGGATGAACAAATATAGGAAACGTAATTGGGAGGAGAGAGAATTTTGAATAAAAGTGAAAATGAATAAAGTTAATGACGAAAATAGGAATGTGAAATAAGTCAGGTTGTTTCTTCATAAAATTAGAATATTTGTTTGATATTATCCACTAATTTGCATTTTTTTTAAAACAAAAAAAAAATAAATTTGAAATATATTATTATGAAGAACCCTCATATATATATAAGTATATAAGTATATATAGTATAGTAGTATATAGTGTAGTAGTATATATAATATAAGTATATAAGTACTTGAGAACCAAAATTAAGAACGATATCGCTGTTTCTTATAAGAACCACTTGGAACATATTCAGAATAACATAAAGTCGAATCCTAATCTATTTTTGAAGCATATTAATTCAGTACGTAAATCTTCGGCGATTCCAGGAAACCTCAGTTTTAATAATAAGGATGTAAGTGATCTTCAGGATATCGTCAATGCGTTTACAGAGTTTTTTGAAACTACTTTTACACCGTAATTGGCCATGTGCTCTCTTAACGGGGAAGGTTCGCTCAGTACTAATACCTTTCTTTCAGTGACTCTTACAACGGGAAATATAATTCATGGTCTAAATAAATTGAAGCCTAAGATTACCAAAGGCCCAGATGAGATACCGGCATTTCTTATTAAGGATTGTGCTCGGGTATTAGCTGAACCACTAACGCGAATTTTTAATTTATTCTTGAAGTCTGGTGTGTTTCCGGTGTTTTGGAATACTTCTCGCATTTTCCCCATATTTAAAAAAGGAGATAAAAATAAAATTGAGAATTATCGTCCCATCACCTTAATATCTAGTTTTGCCAAGGTATTTGAAACGGCTGTTTACGATATAATATGCCCCCACGTACAATGTCAAATTACGCTTTGTCAAGATGGATTTGTTCAAGGCCGCTCTACGGTTACAAATCTTTGCTGTATTACTCAGTATATTTCAAACTTTGTGGATGCTAACGTACAGGTTGATGTTGTCTATACAGATTTTTCAAAGGCGTTTGATAGGGTAGATCACGGTATGCTGAATGATAAGCTAAATAAGTTCGGTATGTCGTCAACTTTACTGAAATTTTTTAGCTCTTACTTACATGAAAAAAAAAAAGTATGTAGAGTTGAGTGGACGGAAATCCGTGGAAATTTCTGCAACTTCTAGGGTTCCTCAAGGCTCCATACTCCCCTCTTATTTATAATATTTATTAATGTTACTATTGCTGACTTGGATGTACACTGTTTGCTGTTTGCAGATGATATGAAACTTTATTGGAAAATATAATCTACAACTGATTGCTTAAAAGTTCAGAGTAGCTTAAATAAAGTCCATGGATGGTGTCTTAACAACAAACTTCCGCTGAATATAGATAAGTGTCATATTGTTTCCTATCATCGAAGAGATCGTGCCTTTGAATTCGATTAATAATAATAATAATAATAATAATAATAATAATAAGAATATTTATTTCAAACAGCCATACAAAATGGGTTAAAACAAGTCAATGTCAAAAAAATTGCGCCAAAAGACACATAAAATCACAAAACCAATAAATATTAAAATTTTCAGACAATGTTAATATCAAATATACACAAATAAGACTATAAAACACAAAAAAATACCTACTAGCTTATAGACAAACTTCTAAAAAATTCTGCTATTGTATAGGGTTCTATATCTATCAATAACTTAAAAACTTCACGCTTAAACACTTTAAAATACAAAATATCTTTTATGTTTTCTGGCAATGCATTAAAAAACTTTGTTGCTGCATACATAGGACTTTTCTCAGTTAGACTCAGTTTATGCTGTGGGAGTAAATAATTATTTTTCCTGAAACTATATTTCTTTTTGGACTCAAAATTAGAAAATTTATGTTTATGTTTAAAATTAAATAAAAGACATTCATAAATATATAAACCCACAACTGTCAAACACCCAAACAGTCTAAATTTGCCTCTACACGAACTATTAAAACTTAAGTTAAAAATTATGCGAAAAGTTTGTTTTGAATAACAAACACTCGGTCTATATTAGAACTTGCACCCCATAACAAAATTCCAAATTTCATTTTCGATAAAATACTTGCATAATATACTGTTTTCAAAATTCTCTCCGACACATAGGGCTTTATAACTCGTATACTGTAACATACACCATTTAATTTTTTTGTTAAATTATCTATATGAGTTATCCAGTTTAAAGTACTGTCTATAAAAATACCCAAAAATTTTGTAGAGTCGCTAAGGGACGTTTGAATTTGATTAATATTTAATGTTGAAACTCTGTTTTTTGATCTATTAGTGCTGAAAAGGACATATTTGGTTTTATTCTCATTCAGAACAAGTTTGTTTTGTTGGAACCAATTCTGAATTCTAACAAAGCAATCCGATGTTTCCGATTCCAGTTCGGAGAGTGTGCTTCCATCTATCAATAATGTCGTATCATCGGCATAATTTATTATTTTATGTCGCCCATTCAAGAACAATTTGCCCAAATCATTAATATATATATTAAACAACAGAGGCCCCACAATACTACCCTGAGGAATACCTCTCTTAACACTTTGCTTTGATGACTTAACAATTATCCCATTGAAATCGATGTTAGTTATTTGACTTCTATTTTCTAAATATGTTTTGAACCACTTTAAACAATTTCCTCTAATACCGTACGTAGACATTTTCTTAAGTAAAATTTCATGATCTACACAGTCGTAAGCCTTAGATAAGTCAAGAAATACACCCAACACTAATCGGTTGTTTTCAAGGTTGCTGAAAATTTCCCCCACCAGATCAAAACCAGCCGTTTCAACACACCTTCCTTTTAAAAAACCATGTTGGGATTCACTAAAAAGTTTAAAAGTATTAAAAAAACTAGTTACTCTATTTGTTACAATTTTTTCAAATATCTTTGAGAAAGCTGACAATAAGCTGATTGGGCGATAATTTTCAACCATATTTGGATCTCCATTTTTAAACAAAGGCTTAATGACTGAAAGTTTTAGATTATCTGGGTAAATGCCATACCACAGCGAATTATTTATAATAAAATGAATGGGTTTCAAAATACTTTGAAAGCATTTTTAAGCAAGGAAGTTGGTATTTCATCATCTCCGCAACTATTTTTATTTTTCAATGCATTGACAGCGTTTAATATTTCGTTTTCCGTAACCTCATAGAAAAACATTGATTGGGGATTTGCATCTATATTATTTACTTGTTCTACGTTAGGTTGTAATGATAGTAAATTATCAACAGAATTAATAAAAAAATCATTAAAATCATTTACAATACTTATAGGATCGCCAGGTATATCTATTTTACACTTTTTCAACTTTTTTAAATTTCCAGATACTGATTCTACAATGTTCCACATCGTCTTTGTTATATTGTCTGTCTCTAAAAGTTTTTATTGAAGTGCGTTTTCTTTGCTTCAATCAAAAGACTGTTTAGCACTTTACTTCCTCGTTATATATGATTCTGTAATTATTATCGTTTTGAAGTAATATGTTTAGTGTACTTAATTTTTCTACTATTCATAATAGCAGGGCTATTTTCGTATGTATTTTTATTGTTATGACAGTTTAATTTCTTTAGAGGAAAACACACAAAAAAACAATGTTGGAATAAATGAAAAAAATGATTCCATTGTCCATTTACATCATCGTTTGTATACTGATAAATATTCTCCCAGGCTTGGGATTCTAACATATTGGTAAAATCTAAAATGCTAGTTTCATTAATAGTTCTCAAACTTTTAAACACTTTATTATTTTGACCCTGCATTTGGACCGATATTTTTTGTCCTTTATGATCAGATATATGATATTCCAAAACCTCAGTTTTAAAATCAAAATCAATATTAGTAAAAATATTATCAATACATGATTTTGATAAATTTGTAACTCTTGTATAGTCTGTGATGGTAATTTGAACATTAAAAGACTCTAAAATTGATATTATTTTTTTTGTATGGTTTGATTCGTTGTTTTTTAGATCTATATTTATGTCACTGCATATAAAAAATGAGGCTTTAGAATTGATTAACAAATTCAAAAGTTCAAATAGTATTTCAAAAAATATCACTAAATCTGAATCAGGAGATCGATACAAACTTATAATTACAATGCTGTTGTCACAATACACTGTCTCTATTGCAGAGCATTCAAAAACGTAGCACTTTGCCAAATTATTAATATCTTCTCTGACCTTGGTTTTTAAACCTTCCAAATAGTATACTGCTACTCCACCATGGCTTCCTGGATGCTCTCTGCAATAGTAGCTACCCAAATTGAAGTTAGTTATTTTGTACGATGCTAACTGGTTGTAAGTTTTCCAATGTTCTGTTACTACAATGATATGGCATTTGTTCTCCTTTAACATTACTTCTATTTTATCAACACTATTTCCAACTGACCGCACATTTTGGTTAATTATAACAAAATGTCTCAAATTATTTATATTTTCATGTTGATAGAGCTACCTGCTTCTCTAGGCGAGATAAAAAACGATTTATGCAAGTATATTTTGGCCAAATTTTAGGATTTAAAAAGGCTTCCACATAATCACTGTTTACCGAAATCTTAAAAGATGAATACTCATCGGGATGTTTCGAATTTAATTTAACACATTTTGCATCGTCAATGTTTTTATTTCTTAAATGATTTATTATAGTTGCCTCATCGAGGCCAACATCTAATCTATAGACATGGAAATGTTCAAATTTATTAACCCCTCTAATTGTCATAGATTCTTCTCCTTCGCCCTGTACGATATTCAAATTCTTGCTTCTGTTTTTATATCTTTGGTATTCTGGTTTCTTGTCTTGTAGATGTTTATCAGCATTGAGTGTTTTTTTACTCGCTTTTACTTCCACCTTTTTTGGTGGCGTTTTATTTGCAGGAGTTAAACTTACAGCTGCACTAAAATTATTATTTTTAACAAGATTTTTATTATTGATTGGTACCTTTCCATTATCAAACAATTTCACTAGCTCAATGTTTGACTGTTTAAGATTTTCCACTTCACTTTTAAGATCTTCTATAATATCATTAAGTTTCTGTGTTTCACTTATCACAACATCTCTAATAATCTCTTGAAATTCATCACTTTTTAGAAACGAAATTATTGCATCACAATTGGTACCGATTTTGGGTGCCATTGTCACTCAAAAATCTATATAAGATTAATTAATTCTACTGTAAAAACTTATTTAGCAATACACGATTTTAAACACGTCCGGCTTCGAATACGGACATTGGCATTATAAACTGGATGGATCAAGTCTTACTCGTCCTGAATACTTTTGCGATCTGGCCGTAACCTTTGATCATAAATTAACATTTGCAGAGCATGTGTAAATGATACTGCAGGAAACAACTACTCCGCGAGCTAATGCCCCGACCGACATTGAATTACACCTGCAGTACCTGTATGAACAGCCAAGAACTCTTGTCGGCCACTCCACCAGACATAGACCGGTTTCGGGCTTGTTAGCCCTCATCAGTATGCCATAGGTGAGGTGACCGACAATTGAACTGGCTGTTCCTTCATATGTAGGTTCACATATAAATCGCATGTAGGTGATATGTAACTGGTCTGCTACTTCCTGCTCGGCCTAAGCGGCTCGACTTGCAGGAAGTGACCTACATTGTCGTAGGTACTTAACTGCAGACCTATCGCCCTGGGCGATGCGCCACTAAATCTATAAGTGATACTGCAGGAAACAACTACTCCGCTGGCTAATGCCCCGACCGGCATTGAATTACACCTGCAGTATCTGTGTGAACAGCCAAGAACCCTTGCCAGCCACTCCACCAGACATAGACCGGTTTCGGGCTTGTTAGCCCTCATCAGCCCTCAGAATGACGAAGGAATAACGAAAATCACCATCGACAATATAGAAGATAAAGAGGAGGTGATAATTGTCAATATCGAGGACTCCAAAAATTATTCCGCCAAATCCTTTGTGATATGTACAAACAAATAATGTATATTTTTTGAATTTATACGGAAAATATACAAGCTTACGGCCAAAAGAAACTCTACATCGCCGATTACTTTTTTCAAAATCCGTAACTATACATGGGTCCATCCTCGCCCACTTTTCTTGCCTATTGTGGAAATTGTATCGCTTAAACGTTTAGAAAGGTGGAAATCAACTTCTGTTGCAGAGGGGTATTCAGAAGACTCTACAAATCGGAAAAAAGAAATGTTCAACAAAATTCTTCATTTGAACACTCCATCATCTTGAAACTGCAATTTACAGTCATTAATGTCTTACCCATATGTACCATCAGTAATCAACAAGCACGATTTGACACCCGTTTCTAAAAAAACTTCTTCACAATATTTGTTCCCCGTACTAGAGCAACCTTCTTCCAAGAAGCAGCTAACTTCAACCCACATGCTAACATCCACAATTAACTTACATAATGCGTCTAACTGTACGTTTGCAATTAATATCACTAACAATAAGTAAGAAAATAATAGTTCTCTTATTCCAATGTATTTGTATTCACTTCTGTTATGTTACATTTGTTCCAGTTTGTATTAACACAGATTCAAGAACATTAAACTCTCCATTTATTTTGATGAGCTTGTAGAAAAAAATTCATACGTAAAGTCTCTTTCTCGCACTTGTTAGGAAAATAACTAGGTATTTCTGATTTGTTGTTGCATGAGATTAGTTTAGATTTTTTTGCACGGGGCTAAAAGGGGACAAATTACCTAATGAGTAACAATAACGAAAATTTGATAGACCATTCAATATACTTAAGTAGTACCAAACATTCTAATAGATTTTCACTACGTTCTGAACAGAGTTTTCGAAAGCACGTGTGTGGAAAAAATCACTGGAGTTTCCATATTATTTAAAAGCACTGGACACAATGTAATTAACATGATAAAAAATATATTCTCAAATCCTTAAATACTTTAACTCTGTTAATAATAATATTCTCAATGGAATCATTATAAGGCAGTAGATACCTTATATTTAAATAGTTATATTGATTTTTAGACATTTATCTCACACCATATAGACATTTGATTGATCCATTCTTGGAAATGGATGGAGTCTACTGGAGACTTAATTTCAAAATAAAGTTTAAATACCTTACGAATAACAATGGCTCTCAAGTAATTACTTCAGGAAAACCATTAACAATAAAAAATAATAATATGGGACTCAAAATATAACTTTGTGGAACGCCTAACCTAGGAGAATACTATGTACTTCGAAATAAAATTTTGATATCTAACCATAAATTTCCTTTCTTTTAAGTAAGAAGTGAATAAAGTACCAAAATTATATAATTTCAAAAACAGAATATTAAGACCAATCTGATCAAATGCTTTTTTGAGATTGGCCACCTGATGAAGCAATCCTAAAAATGCAGAAATAGATCAGATCTCATCTATTGTGGTTAAATTTCGAGTTCCCACTCCAGAGGTTAATATATATAGAGTATATCAGGTTAGTAAATAGATAAAATTCTTTAGATAATTATTGAATAGAGTTTTGTGTGTGGATGTTCATTAGCATACCTAGATGTTTGGTATCAGAGAACATACATATGACTTTATTTATAATAGGAATTGTAGGAGATTTGATATATATTAGCTAAAATTACCTTTCTTAAACAGTAAAAAACCGTAGTAACATACTGCGGAAAAACAGCAAAATTAGAAATTGTTGACTTTCTTTGAATGAATTCATATGGATATGACGAAATAAGCTGTCTAGAGGAATAATAGATACGTTTTGCTGAATAGTAAAATTTTAAAACTTTATAAAAATTGGGCAATTAAGAAATGTTTCTGTAATTTGATAAATTCATTGTGCAAACATTGAATTCCAGGAAACAACTACTCTGCGGGCTAATGCCCTGACCAGCATTGAATTATTCGTACATTTGGAAAACCTATAGCAAACATATGCCGGTTCCGAACTTATTAGCTCTCATCAGTCTGCAATAGTTAGAGTTATATGGAATTGTGGCTGCAATATATCATTATCGTCGAACCACGCCAGCTTTCAATGGTTTCTCCTGCGATGTAAAACGATTCGTGTCTGTGGCTTATCAGTCCGAATTGAAGTAGCAAATAGCCGCTAGATGTAGCTTTGATACTCCGCGTTACTTCATTGTTACCTTCCTTCGGTATTGGAGAAATGTATGTCCATTTCCCAGCAAGATGGAAAGATGGAATGTCGTAAAACTTATAAACTGGTCGGAACTCATTTACTAGCCAATTCCAGGATTAATTAGCGTGTATCATTATGAACTAAGTAATGATGTTCAACAACTATTTGGTCTTCCTGAATGTGGAAAATCTTTATATCAAATGACCCTCTTTGAACTGAGGAGGCAAAATTCTCCAGTTGTCCTGGAAAAGAAAAATACCACGAATTCACACATTGTAGGAAACAATTAGTGTAATTTTGAAGCTCGTGTTGCAGCTGGTGTCCCACAGACTTACGTTCGATGTACCACACCCTGTGCATATAATCGGTGGTTAAGATAAACCCATATGGTATGCAAATTGCTAATATTAGCAGAGATAACGCCAGTAAACAAAGGTCGCATACCTACGGGCTCGATAAGCCTTCATAAGACATCAATAAAATCGAGTAGCTTGTGATAATATAATCGTTAAGATTCTTGACCTTGCGTGGGCGGGGCGTGAGAGCGGCGTCCGTCGAACAAGTGCGCGAATTGAGCTTGACGTGAGGTTCGAAGTCGCTGACCCGCGTCACAGGCAGTGTTGCCACCAGGAGTACAATATCACTTAATCAATTTACGTCATTTGGAGCCACAGTAATATAACTTGAAATCTTGTAATGCTATTGGACTACGGATTACGAATTCAAGGAAATTTGTCTATACAGTTAATGAGTCTAATCTCATAAATTTTAATAGAATCAGAAGTCAGTTCTAGTACAGGAAGTTTAACATCCAGATGAATTTATTGTCTCTAATTGGTCATCATATATCCAGGGGAAAGTGCAGGAATATTGACACCAGGATAGTGTCGATATCTGAAATAAAAGGATATTATGTAAAATTATCTTATATTTAAGCCACACACAGTGCTATGCCAAATATATTTGCTACATACGCTATACTATGTTTGCTATATAGGAGAATGAGAAAGTGACGAAAGTAAGTTTTTTTCAAATACTGTTTTCTTATTCTAGAATTATCGTTATATTTTTACGTCTACTTCTATATCTTCTTCTACAGCAATTAGGCCTCATTGGGCTCCTTGAAGTTGACGGACAGAACATGGTCCTCACACCACGCTTCAACAGTTCCTAGATTGTTCGCATCTCTTCGAATGTTCCACAAGAAGCATGGTAAGATCTTCTGCATAAAGATAGTGTAGATGTCGATTTTCAAACTGAAGTGGCACAAGAGACTGTCCAGAACCAAGTTCCATAGCAGTCATGATAAAACACCTCCCTGCGGGTAACCTCTTGCAACAATTTCTCTAATGTAGGCATCCACTACAATAATTTATATAGGTCTTTTGGTGATCATGTTTGCTACGATGGTCGAATAAACTCACCTCTTCACAAGAGCTGAATAAGATATATTTAAAAGGTATAGAAAGAGTGAACAAACAATATTATAACGCATCAAGAATACGGGACCCTTTAATGAATTCACAGATTGAGCATTTATAATTATATTTGGGAAAGTGTTTAATTTGTTAACACTAGATTATGAACAAAACGTTGCTTAGTTCTGGTATGCAAGGTTTTCTGTTTTAATTTAAAGCCATGACCATTCAAACGCAAGTCAGAGATTATAGTAAAAAAGGCAAGGCTAGGAGTCTCCCTGTAGACATCTAATCCTGCTGTGGGTCGAACTGAGAAACTGTTTGTAGATTAAATCGAGCAGGTCTTTCTTATATGATAATCTTGCAATCTCCTTTGAGATTTTGTCTGCTCGTCTCTATAAGATCTGCAATTGAAGTGAGGACCGATGTAGGAGTTATATAAGATTATAGGACTTTTAAACTATATAAATGATTTGATTGAACATTTCAACTACCTTAGTAATAGAAACACTTTTAAGATAGTATGTCTTTAATTAAAACACCAAAATCATTTTTCCGTAGTTCAGAGTTAAGACTACCATTTATACTATGATTTAATCTGGAGCTATCTTTACTTATACAATTGTTATACTACAATTATATCTGGTTTGTATCATCTTACAATTAGTAGGATCATCTATGGAAAGCTAAAGCATTTTACATTATTGGCGTAAGCTTCCGGTTGATAGTGTGCACTTCGCCTCATTATCTGCTACATAAATTAGAAGTAAAAAATGGAATTTAATATATATATGTTTTAACCGCATACAAGGCTGTCTTACGATAACGGTCTATTTGAATATTTCTTCGGTTTCAATTTTAAAAATTTAGGATTTGGAATTTTCTGGGGTGCTCTCTTTATAGTTATTTAAGCATCAAAAGCGGTAACGGTTGTTTCCTGGTGGAAGGCAAAACCGGCAGCCCCTAATGTTTGTGATGCTTATTAAGTTTGTTTGCATGATCCATGCAATAACTAAATTACATAGTTTAAATGATTTTTAGATTTAAATTTGTTTAATGTCAAAGTGCGTAAATAAAAGTAAAGTCAAGTGTGTAAATGGAACACCCTGTATATTTAACCATAACCAGTTATAGAGTTCTACTTTCTATATGTCTTTTAATTTTTGTTACTGGTGGTTTTTGTGATAAGTACCTAATTAAAATGAAAATTTCTTGCGAGGATGGCTGTGAAATTGCATAGCATGACTTATTACATATTGGTTGTTTTGTTACTGAATTACTTTTATAACTTTAACACCCAGTACATCGGTAAATAACAATATTTGACTACCAGTTTCTAAGCAAAAATTTAATATTTCCGCTATATAATTACTAAATCACCCTGTAAAATTTTACAATTCATTTGTATTCATATTTAAAGAATTATGCAATGAAAAAGTAGAAGTACTCCTTGTAAATATCTATTTTTTTTTAATAACAGAATATATGTTATGAAAATATATTAAAAAATCAGCAGATAAATAATTCTATATAATTACAGACTGATTTTTTATGAATTGGAACTTATTGATCTTGTATTAATAAATATAAAAAATAAATTAACTAATAACCAATATTAAATGCTACATGCAATAAACAATGTTCTTAGGCGACAAAAGCAATTACCTATGCATTTATATAGCATATGTCACCTTAAATTATAATTATTGTTATGCATTTATTAAATATTGAATACTGAGAAAATTTAAATAAATTATGATAAAACTCGCACTCGCAAGAAATGTAGGCGCGTATGTATAATACCATTTTTTCAATTCTTCGGATTTTTCATAAAGTTATTCATTTCATTTTAATACCTTCATTACACATTTATTTTAAATTCATGTAAATAGTATATTTATATAAAAACCATAGCAAAATGATATTATTTAGCAATTCGTTGTTTAATAGTTGATCGAGCTCTTAAATACCTATCTAGTTGCTACTTTTAGAAAAATTGAGTTTTATTGATTTCTAAATTATTAAATTGGTTTGTCATTTTTGTTCTCTAAGCTTTTATACTATAAGTTCAACATCGAAAATACAATTAAAAAATAGTAATTGACATTTTTTATGGGTACCGCATTCTTGAAATAGTGTTTTCTACAAATACAAATAATTTTGGACATTTAAAGACTGAATAATATAGAGTTTAGCAAATAACAGGAATGTTATCTCATACCACCTACGAATATTCAAAGGTACCGAAGTAAATCGAATATATAACGACGGAAAGCGGTTTATCCAACACATTTTTGGGTACAGAAACCTCTTTTTTTAAATTTAGCTGTAGATGTAAATATTGTTATAACATGAACTTACATAGTTCTGCATGTAAGATTGTTGACTTTTGTTTATAAGTATGTGAAAATAATTGTTAAAATGCATGGTTAGAATAGTAAGATAATGTGTTTCTTACAAACGCGCTTTAAAAGTTATTATTTTATTTCAAAAGAATTTAAATAGTAAAAGTGGATAAAGGAAACATTAATAATTTTATTTTTGATATTATTCTTGTTCTACGTGTTTTATTTTTCGAGTACCTAAAAACATCACAAATTTGATCATTTTAGGACGAGAATTGTTGATTTCCTGCTTATCAAAAAGCAAAAAAACAACTTGTAAGCGATTGCTATTTAGCAATATTCTCTGCTTTTATCGGTCAGTGGTCACGCGGTTTAAGGCGTCAGTACTTGAATCGAGGTGACTAGATCGGAGTTGGTTCGCGCCCAGCTGCCGGAAGACCGTATATAAGCTATATTCGTGGAGTGGATTGGCACCCTCTCTGCGAGTATGGTAGGGTGGAATAATGTTAGCTTGGGTCAATGTGAGAGATTGATACCGGTTGATATTTGACTACCCCCCTAATTAATGAGGTTTTCCAGGTTTCCCTCATTCCTGCACTGAATAGTGGTTAGGGCTTACCAACGTAAGTCGTTCCTGGGCGCAATTGCGGCCTGCTTAATAATAATATGCCGCCCCCTCTCCCGCACAAGTCGCCGACTTCTGGGCTAATCCCTGTGATTAGAATGAGGGGTAGAGATATTATTATTATTATTTTAAACTAAGAGCAGCTTCACACAGAACGATATTATCAGTGTCGGTACTGCATCAATTGATCAACTGATTTAGAAATACATGGCTTCAAATAGAGGTGTTCACACAGTTTCTGATCTGATGAAGGTATCGGAGGCCGCCACCGATATCGCTGTGCATGTTGGTTAGATCTGTAGAATAGGACGTTAATTTATCGTTCCATTTTAGACGGCAATTCAAAATACATTCAAGTGCTCCCACAGACCGATAACAAAATGTCGGTAACGGTCAGTGCAGTAACCAAATTGTAGTCAAGCCAAACTGTATAATTTCCAGCGTGGTAAATGTCACATCTGTAGTATCGAGTAAAGGGCGATGACCCAGCGGTTTGTGCAGCCTCGGCAGCTGAATCGGCACAATTTATAGGGGATGCCACACACAGCAGTTTCCACAGCTAATGTCGCGTGGTTCATATTATCATATCATTGGCCAAAATGTTTTCAAAAAACGAAGTGACGAAAATCGTTGCCTGTGTTATGTTCTATATAGCAACAACAACCGCCTCCGCAGATGAGGCACAAACCACTCTGCCTGTCATTGCTTATACAGATCCGTTATTGGTATGTACGAGCACTATATCCGATACCGATACCAACATCAATAATATCCTCCTATGTGAAACTACGCTAAGAGGAGAAATTTTACTCACTTCATCATTGGTTTGTCATTGGCTAATCTGGAGTCTAGTTTACTGCACAGAAATATTAAATTTTAACGTTCACTTCATTTAACCTCTAAGTTATCATCAGTTCATTATATTTTATGTAGTTCTGATTATTTATTGTAGCAAATAAATCCATCCCTGTCTGAACTAAATAACTTATTGCATCATATTTCGCGCGTTCTTTTATTTTTTTGGAGAGGCATGGATGATGCCATAACAGGCACCAGTAAAACACTAGTTGCGTCTCCTTCAGAGATGGAGCACACATAATGAATTAATTATTTAATTATTTAATACTTTGTGTTCAAATTTTTCAGTGTATATTTTTAAAGTTATTTAAAAATATATTTTGAAGTGGCAAGAACCTTAGCACATTTGCCTGTTTTATGCGATAACAAGCATTTAATTTAAGTAAAACCTTATTTAGTTTATTGCTCATGGTAAAGTATGAACTTGTGCTACATCTTTACTGAAAACTGAAAGCTAGCAAAAAATCAAATTTTCCTCCAAAATTGTCTAGTGTATTTTGGTTGTTACATTTGCAGTGTAAATGTTTCTTTGTCAATCACTCCTCTTCGTTTAAAAACAGAATTTATTTAACTAATAAAAATGTTCCCATACCTGAGGTTCAAAATAAGAGAGTGATTCGTTTACAGCTCTTAGATGAGTACGGAAGATGAGGGTTGCAGGGGACAAGATTCGTCACTTGAGAAGAGTTCAAATAACATAAAATTACCAAAAACAAGTTGAGTGAATCTAGCATTTTATTAGTTTAAAAAGTTTATATTCACCTACAGAATGCCGCCCTTTTAGACGGCAGTGGCTAGCCATCACCCACCTACACCTACCTGACACGCACTCCGCAGATACCACTCTTTAACACGTAATACACTGCATTATTTACATACACACTATACACTACCGATTACTAGCTCTGTCACTAGAACGGTCACACTTATTGTTGGCTATTAAGGCCTGTTCATAGAACAGTGTCCAAACGTTATGTCAGACGCACGCGCATTGCGTTTATAATGCTCACTTAAGATTGAAAATGCTTTGTTTTAGATGCAATGCGCTGCTTTAGATGGTTGGAAACTGATTCTAGTGTACTACGAACAAATTTATGATAAGAAGCATTATCCGTACAACTACGACAGCACCAGGTTTCATATGTGTGGCAAATCAATGCTACACTTGTGTCATCGTACAATCTTTATTTATCCATGGCAAAGTTTCATTCTGTGAGCAACCTGAATTTTTTTTGTAGAATGTTGGTTTTTAAAATACCATAAGAATTGTTTACATATTTTATGTCATCAACCTCCATCTTCTTCATTCCATGAGTTTCCAGTATTATCCGTTTTGCAGATGTATATTCCTCATTACCATTCTTTATTGCTATGGCGATTTAGTATCTGGAACATTATGAAACTCAAAGTGAATATTAAAGGTAACGGCAACCAAGCAATATCACTTACATATTACATAGAAGTGACAGCAGCTTTAAAGTATCTGATTTGGCGACGTATTGGAAATCTTTAGCAAACCTTTAATGGGGCTGCAATTGATTATAAAATTGTGGCAGTTGTTGCCGCCACGTTATTGCGTCATCCATAAGTGATTTCCACATTTTACAAAATCTACTATGTAGTGACCTTTACCCAATAGTGACCTGGTTCTTACTTGACCTTCTAAAGCTAGAGAAAATACATTAGTTTATTACTACCTTTATCCTGTGTCTGTTTGTAACATGGGTAGCAAAAAAAGCTCGCAGAAAGAAGACTTTTCCGCATTCGACGACGTTTTATAGAAAACTAAAACAACAAACAGGGAGTGTTATAACTTAAATATTCTTGCTTTTCGAGTTAAAGAGCATCTTTAAGAAGACGAAGCGAAGACCAAATGTCTTTGGGAGCATTTATTGGATTGCGACTTAAAATTTTTCTTTGAGAATAGCTTTACTGTTTTGGCCAGAATAATGTTCCGTCATTTTCCCGCTGGTATCAAATGACACAGAAACAAATACAATTATAAAAAAACACCATTTTTGATGTTCTGTTTATTCATTGTTGCTGTCTAAATTTTCCTCAAATAAAATAATAACTTTTGTAAGATACACATTATTTTGATATTTTAATCTCCTAACCATTTTACTGATGTGACAAAAGGCTGACATACTACAATTTTTTAAAAGGGGCTTTTCCAGTAAGTGGTATTAGGCAATTTTTTTATCCAAAAGATAATATTAACAGGCTATTCAGCAGCCATCAAAATTCAATTATTAATACAAGTTGTTAGCAATGTAAAATAATTTTAAATTTAAGAAGACCACTGGAAAAATGTGTTTGACTGGAAGGAGGTATGGTGGCGAAAACTAAAATTTAATTGAGACTTTTGCACCTTTAAAAATTCATAGTAGGGCAGGCTTTTGTCACATCAATAAAATGGTTAGTAGAATATAACCTCCCTTCAGGGTACTACCTGTAAAAAAATTGGCTTGCCGAAATTGTGTATTCAAAATGTATTTGAATCAAATTTATGAAGTTACTCTCTTTGCTTTCCCTTTGGTTCACAAATGCAGACCTGCACACTTTGTCGCGTTGAGATAAACTAGCAAATTACGAATTTTGTTCTAATATTTCGATTTTTATTGGCTTTGTTGATCGGGACACTCGAAATGGGAATACAGTAAAAGCTGTAAGAAAATTGACTAGAAACTTGGCAACACCGTACGTTGCCAGTAACGGGGGTGGCCCCGGGTTACAGCCGTGATTTCTTCCAACGCCGGCGGAGAAGCTGCAGGTGCTCATCAAGTTCCCCGCTGGCCACCGTGTAATGATAACTATGAAACTTAAGTGCATCCACGGCAGCCAACACAGGCCTCTAATAATATACCTTACGAAAATAAAGCGGAGGAAATTACTTATTGATGGTTTAGTCTCCTTCGGTGTCTGTGCGACCAGCTTCGTTGGCGCGTCTTACGTAGGTGGTGGGAGGCCGTACGAATGGAGTAAAACTTTAATCGCCCTCTTCGTTGGCTTTGTCTAGTAGGTATAAAAATGAAATTGCTTTCTGCATAAAATGTATCTTTTAGTTAACTCAACGTCAAAAGTCTTGAACCCTCCCTCATTAAAAAATTCTTTATGTCACCTTTATAATAGCTATTTATGCCATCAGTTACGAAATGCCTAATTTTGTGTAACGCGTGAGATTTTTGCGGAAAAGTGAAAAATAGATATTTATAGAGTGTTTCAAGCAGGTCAGTAAAACATTATTTTCTTTAGATAATTATTGAATAGAGCTTTGTCTGTGGAATTGTTCATTAGCATACCTAGATGTTTGGTATCAGAGAACATACATATGACTTCATTGATAGGAATTGTAGGAGATTTGATTTATGTTATAGTCTAAGAGCCAGTGGCCGGCAACCTATAAGTAAATGATTATACCTGAAATTTTGCACAGTGAGTCTCTTATACCTATCACTCATGAGGTGATGACTCGCTAAGCCCGGCGAGGCCGACCCAACTGTTACTCAGGTGCGAGAGGTATGAAAATTTAACCAACTTCGTTATTAAATTAACAAAGCTGCCGTTTGAAAATTTTAAAATTTCAGATATAACAAATTAGGCATTTATTTTTATTATTTATTATATTTAGCACCTTTTATATTAAAATAATATAAGTAACAAATAACCTCTATTTCTGGCACAGGTTATGAGATTTGGTGATGTCGATTACAATGCTTGACATTTCTGACAGTTTTTTAACGTCAAAAATCAGATTTAATCAAATACTTTTTAAATTTATAATTTTTTCCAATTTCACAAGTGTCTGCCATGCCCTTAGAAGCACGGTAATCGTCTGCCTTTGTTATTTTTATATAGTAATAATTGAATATTTTAAAATTTTCAAACGGCAGCTTTGTTAATTTAATAACGAAGTTGGTTATATTTTCATACTTCTCGCACCTGAGTAACTCTTGAGTCGGCCTCGCCGGGCTTAGCGAGTCCCCACATCATGAGTGGTAGGTATAAGAGACTCACTGTGCAAAATTTCAGGTATAATCATTTACTTATAGGTTGCCGGCCACTGGCTCTTAGACTATTAGCTTAAAATACCTTTCTAAAACAGTAAAAAACGAACGAAGTGAGTTTCGCAAAAACTCACAAGTTACACAAAATTTCATTTCGTAACGTATTGCATACAAGATTTTTTCTAATTTTGAAGAAAGTAATAAAAAAATAAAATATAATATAATTGACAAAAATTTGGAAAACATAAATTTAGTTTGTTGCTGTTACCTCATGTTAGTTGTCAGTTTGACATTTTGTAAAAAAGTCTAGACGGAAGGTTTTTAGCGAGATTGATATATTTTTAGTTTTATTTTAAAAAAATGGGTGATTCAAGTTCTGAAGAGCTACCAAGCGATATTGAAGAGGCAGGAGGTAATGCTCTATTATCAGTAATTCTCAAAAAGTCAAAGGCAGCTTATGATTTGGCATACGAAAAATTTGTTACGTGGTGTGATGAGAAGAAAATTAAACATGTTAATGAGAAAGTTTTACTTGCATATTTTGAGGGTAAGAAAGATCTAAAAGTTTCCACATTATGGACACTTTACTCAATGTTAAGGTCTGAACTAAATCTGAAAAGGAATATTGATATTAAAAAATATACAAATTTGGTAGCATATATTAAAAGGCAAGCGGACAGGTACAGTGCTAAAAAGTCAAAAGTTTTTATCAAAGAAGATTTTGCCAAATTTTTAGTGGAAGCTGATGACAAAGAATACTTAATGGCTAAGGTTGCAATGATAATTGGAATGGCAGGAGCATGCAGAAAAGCAGAATTAACATTTCTTCCAGTTGAAAATGTTATAGACGAAGGAAGCCATTTTCGTGTTGATATCCCACCTTCAAAAACAAAAGTTATACGGCAGTTTGCAATTACCACTGGAGACATTGAAAATACGAATCTTGTTGAAATATTAAGAAAATATATAAGTTGCGTCCCCAGGTTCTTAAACACAACAGATTTTTTGTAAAATATGCGAATGGAAAATGTACCAGAAATCCTGTGGGAATTAACACATTTAGCAGTCTGCCAAAAGTTATTGCACAATTTCTTGGTCTTTCAAATCCTGTTCTATATACTGGCCACTGCTTCAGAAGAAGCTCTGCCACTTTCCTAGCAGACAGTGGCGCTGATATTTTAAAATTAAAGAGGCACGGAGGTTGGAAATCTAGCTCTGTTGCGGAGGGATATGTTGAAAATTCCATGAATAATAAAAAACTTATAGCGCAAGAAATATTTGGTGAAACATCTTATGCAATGTGCGCCGCTTCCCAAATAACAGCAAGTTCGAGCAATGAAAAAAATATGTCGTCGGGAATTAATTTGAATAATTGCAATAATTGTGTTATCAATATTTATAATAATTAATTAATTTATAATTTATGTTTTTAACTTGTATTATAAAAGTTTAATAAATAGAATAATTCTTTTTGTCACTAATTTTGAAATATATTTTTCGTCACCAATTGCATAAAATTTTACTTTATGCAACTAGTTACAAAAAGTAAGACGTTTCATAATGTCAATCAGTTTTAAAAAGTGTCACTTTATATGTCAAAATTAGAAAAAAGTTTATTGTTTACTGAATATTTTTTTGTGAAAAGAATATGTTCGATAAACTGAATACCGAGTAGAAAATAGAAAACCAGTAAATGTGTGACATTTTTGGACACAATTTATTAATATATTGTCTGAAGCTATGTATTTGTGGCATAATTTTAGTATTTCTTTGGTTTTATGGAGTTTTTGCCACACTTCCGAAAAAATAAAGATTAATTAAATAAGCCGTTGCGCCAAACGGACTAGTCAAGGGTTATTTTTGAAACTAAGTTTGCCTAACCACAAAATCTCACACTGAAAAAAGCAGATAAGTAAAAAATAACAAAAATCACATTAATTAAATCGCGCACTGCCGTATTTTTGACGTTTGGAAAATCTCTCTGTTTTCGTTTTCAAAACAGTAATAAAAATATTAAACGTATGTCAAGTTTGACAGTTTAAAATTTGTTTATCTGCTTCCATAGAGATGTTAAATGAATTTTATTTTGTTGTTACTTACTTCTTCTTGATGCAACTGTAGCCAACAATGATCGATGTTTACTGAACAGTTTCATACACACTTATCTCCGTTCAACAAATAATCGAGGTATCTTTTAATTTTCTTTTTGTTGCGTTCTTCCTTCTCTAAAATTTTTGCTGAACCCCATTTAATTAAATGACCGTTTTCCCAAGCATGTTCACAAATTTTGGATTTTTCAAATTCCTGTCTTGTTATATAATTTTTATGTTCCACAACTCTAACATTCATAGGCCGAGACGTTTCTCCAACAAAGTGTTTATTGCATTCACAGGGTATACTGTAGATGCAATTTTTTGAATTTTGTATGATTAGTTTTTTTTGTTGGTCTTAAAGTGTTCGTTTTATCTGTAATATTTTTTATTCTTCTATTAACAAAATTTGGAGGGTATTCATTATTTATTAAAACATTTTTAATAAATTTCAGTTCGTTATTAAAAATATCATTGTTTGATGACATTTAATGACAATTAATTTGTTCTATCATATAAACATTTAACAACACTTTTCTTAAAATCAATGTGATGATTTGATCTAAAATTTAAATATGTATTGGTGTGAGTTTGTTTTCTATAAACAGATGTTTCTACAGAATTTTCGTGTTTTTTAATTAAAACATCTAAAAATGATATATTATTATTTTCTATTTCCAAAGTGAATTTTATTGTTGGTTCTTTATTATTATTATTTATAAATTCATTTAATTCTGTAACAGGAAAAAGCCAAATTGCAAAAATGTCATCCACATATCTCTACCAGATTTGGTTTTTTATTTATATTTTGAATATAATTTTCTTCAAAAAAATCCATAAAAATATTACTTAAAATTGGTGATAACGATGAGCCCATTGCCATTCAGAAATTTTGTTGATAAAACTCATTGTTTAATTGGAAATATGTTGTCTTTATACATAGACTTATTATTATCATTTTCCAGTTTATTTTTAATGGTATTCAGTGTTTTGTCTACTGGTACGTTAGTGAATAAATTAACTACGTCAAAACTCACCATTAAATGATTGTTATTAAAGTTATTTGAGGAAGAAATCTTTTCTAAAAGATGTTTGCTATTTTTAATATAAGAATCGGATTGTGCAAATAAAGGTTTAATAATTTGTAACAAATATTTTGCTAATTTGCAAGGCGAATTTACAGAACTAACTATTGGTCTTAGAGGTACATCACGTTTATGAATCTTTGGTAAACTATAAAAATGTGATGGTTTACTATAATGTGGGTTTAACATTTTTCTCTCAATATCTGAAAATTCTTGTTTGTATTTATATAATGTTCTATAATTCAACGCAACAAAAAGAAAATTAAAAGAGACAGCGATTATTTTGTTGACGGAGATAAGTGTGTATCAAACTGTTCAGTAAACATCGATCATTGTTGGCTACAGTTGTATCAAGAAAAAGTAAGTAACAATAAAATAAAAATCATTTAACATCTCTATGAAAGCAGATAAACAAATTTTAAACTGTCAAATTTGACATGAGTTTAATATTTTTATTACTATTTTGAAAACGAAAACAGAGAGATTTTCGAAACGTCAAAAATACGGAAGTGCGCGATTTAAGTGATGTGATTTTTGTTATTTTTACTTATCAGCTTTTTCGGTGTGAGATTTTTTGGTTAGGCAAACTTAGTTTCAAAAATAACTCTTGACTGATCCGTTTGGCGCAAGGGTTTATTTAATTAATCTTTATTTTTTTCAGAAGTGTGGCAAAAACCCAATAAAACTAAAGAAAAATTTATTAAATCAAAAAGAAGTAACAAATCAAGTTCTCTACTTGACTAATAGTAGGTATGACCTCCACCACGTTCCAATATCATATTGATACGTCTGTGTATGGATATACTCAAGCGGTTAATGATCTCTTGCGGAATATTGTTCTATTCCTCTTCTGCCGCCACGACTGACTCATCTGCAGTCTGAGGTGGAGGAATATGATTATGAATGGTTCTAGCAACAAAATCCCACATGTTTTCAATAGGATTCATATCAGGAGAGTTGACTAGCCAATCTAATCTATTGATATGTCCTGCTTCGAGTGTCTTTTGAACCCTTCTTGCTCGATATGGTCGAGCGTTGTCGTCCATAAACACAAACTTTTCACATAATTCATTACGCAGGGGGTAGATAATGGGCGTAATAACTTGTTCGATGTAAATTTGACTGGACATATTCTGTGGTATGCGAATTAATGGGATGCGACGGTTGAACATAATTCCACCCCAAAACGTTACTGTACCCCCTTCATACGGAGCAACTTCACGGGGAAAATGAAATTGACCAGACTCTTTGTCGACTGTCATCAGAAACCAGTCTAATTCAGGTTTCGTCTGTAAATAAGACCCACCGCCACTGGCGCAAAGGCCAACCCCTATGCTCTCGCGCCCACTGGAGACGAGCAGCACGATGCTTTGGAAGTAGAGTGGAGACCCGTAGTGGTCTTCTATCACGTTAATTTGCATTGTAGAGTCGTCGAATAGTAAGTATCGATATAACACGGCGAAACGTACCTTGAAAGTGGGCCCTGAGAGCTGAAGCTGAAGATGTGCAGTGTCTACAGGCATATTACACCAAATACCGATTCTCCCTTTCATTAGATACTCAAGGACGTCCATTACGTGGTCTGTTTTCCACTGTATCAAATTCTTCATATCTGTGTAATATTCGTACAGCAGATGAGCTAGGAATGCACAACATGTTCGATATCTGCTGATTAGAATGCAGTCATTCTTGCTCAGGTAAACGCATAAATTTCACGTTCTGGCATTATAATGTACGAAAATTCAAAGGAACACTTGGCTGAATACACTGCCAAGCTGACCAGATTTGTAAAAACATTGGTAATAAAGTAAAGGTTCATGGTCTGGAATTTGTTGTTGTCTTTATTGTTCCCTAAGTACATGTACTTTTTTACCACATTAAGAAAAACTATTAGGTTTAATCGAATCCTTTTATATACAAAGGGTCCAAGACTTTTGACGTTGTGTGTAGCAAGATGGAAACAACAGGTCCAAGACATACTATAGTATAGTATACATAGTATTTCATAGCTCTACCGACACAGAGTAGGCACGTTTACAGGATCTTAAAATATGCCGTTTTTTTCTGGGATGTATCGTTGAAGACATGTTGGCCTCTGAAAATGAGTGTCAAATTTTGAAAAACAATAATATTTCAGGAATACCTTAACATAGAGCAAACAAATTGGTACATAATATACGTTTATTGTTATCTTTAAGCAGTGAAAATGTATATTTGTTGCAATCTCAAATAAGGACCGATGGAGCCCTTAAAATGATAAGTATGCCAATTATTAAAAAGTTTTACAACGGACAAAAAGTAAAGTATGCAGTTTTACGACTAGTACTCGTATATACTATGATTTCATATTTCATTTTTTACGTTTACAAAAAAAAATTCAAGAAAAAGCAATTTCATTAAATTAGATTCTTTATTTTGTTTCTAACATATTAAAAAAAGGAAAACCTTACAAACAAAACATTAACAAATAATTTATTATTGTTTGAGGAAATATAAATAGTGACAGTGAATACAGGGTGATTCAAGTTTCATCTTGATAACTTCAGGAACGATAGAACAGGTTAAAATAATATTCATTGGTGATATAAACTTACTTCCTAAAACGCATCGTTGGGTTGCTATAACGTTAAATGAAATTTAGGCGGCTGGTGCGCCACACTGTCACCAATTTCTTTGAAGATCTCAGAAACAAGACCAAACGCCAAAAAAAAAACAGGAGACGAAAAAGTTTCGAAATTAATCAGGTCAAAGTGGTGTGTAAGATGTTTTATTGAAATTATTTTTTTTTTGTAATTTTGAAATAAAGTAAGAGGGGGGAGCATACAAAATACATTTCTAAGGGGGCTAGGTAGTTCAAACTTAAGAAGCGTATGTGAGATCATACGGAGTGTTTGTGTTCCGAATTTGACTTAAATCGGATAAGTGGTTCAAAAGTTATGAGGGAAAAACTAGAAAAAAAATCCTACTTCAACGCTCAACAAATAAGTTTATATCACAAATAAACATTATTTTAACCTGTTCTATCGATTCCTGAAGTTATCAAGATTAAACCTGAATCACCCTGTATACATGCAGAACATCAAGAATTTTATTTTTTCAGTTACTTTTGTTGTACGTGTTACTGTAGCTAAAACCGCTGCACATTTGATGGTTTACGGCGAGAAATATGGTAACCTTTAAGACAAATTGATGTATGGGGCATAAATGTATACAGAAATAAACAAAGAGAAACAGACATCAATAATTGTATTCATCATAATACAAGTAAATTGTCATCCAAATATTATTGTTTAAGCTTTGTTTGATAGATTATTTCCTTAATATTTTTTTAATTTATCCTTATCTTTAGATTTACAATGAGGTGATTATTTTTTATACTTATAACTTAAATCTCTGATAGAGAATATACCTAAAAATTTAATTTTATTTTCGCGTATCCGTCACAATGTGAGTTCTCGGTAAAGTATTAAATATTTTTGCTGACATACAAGATGTTTCAGAAATACTAGGACAAAAAATGAATCTGAACATTATTTAAAAAGTAGTTTTGACAAGTATTACAGAGGGTGCTAGTTATGCGTAATGCGACTCATTTTTTTGTCAAAAACTTTTGTTTCAATTTTTTCCCTAAATTATTTGCCATTGCACTCGAAATAGCGTTTCATTCTACACAAAAATGTACTATTTACTCTTTTTAATTTGAAGTTTAATGTTAAGTTTAAAAGTTGCTAAAATACAGAAAAATATTATTTTGAAGAATTAAATTTATTTACTACTCCCACTCCAGATTTCTATAATTCAGCCAAGATTTATTTATTTATGTAGGTATATCCACGATTAAAGTGATCAAGAAGTAAAACATTGTTATTCTTCATTATTTAGAGTAAACAGTATTTATTTCCGACAACACAAAATCTATGAAAAAGTTATTTAGTTGCATCAATTTCAATCTATGTATAAATCGGCCTATTTCAATCTGAAAAAAATTTAAATCAAATCTGAAAATCACCAAGAGAAAACTGCACCTTTTTAACGACGCGAGAAAATACTAAAGATCAAAAACAGGTAACAAAATTATTTCAAACTTCAATCCACAAACAAAAATTCAATAATTTTACATCGTCATCTGCTCCAAAAATTGGATAATAAAAACATATTGTTATTTTGAACAGTTTTTGAAGTGATTATTTTATAACTTGTAAATTCTAATTACGCCCTATAATTTGAGTTCTTCTATGGATTGTAGTATAGTATTGGTACTTTATCATATTTCTTTCTTGGTCTTACTTATTGTTATTGTGTTACATTGTGAAATGGAAAACTGCCGAATTGTCCACAAACTAAATAAATTCTAAATTTTGTTAATAGCATGTTTTTGCGTTGTAAAAAGTAAGTGCAGTTTACGCTTGTCGATATTTATATATTTTCATTTTTGACCAATTTAAAATTCTGTTATACCTTCTTTTAATAGAATTTTCTTTATTCGCGAATTTGTCAATAAATTTAAATTTCATAATAAGTAGACTACCTTTGTAAGCTTCAATATTTTTCTTTCTTGAACACCCCAGGTATTCTTTAGATAAATTACAAGCACGCCACTGGAATCTACGTAGAAAACTCAATATTCCGATATCTCAGCTATTCTCCGAGATATGAAGAATCTCTTAAGAACAGTTTCTTAAAATTTAGCCGTATATCTCAAAAACGAAGAGGTCTATGAACATTCTGATTGCGGCATTTTAAATTTTTCCAAAATGGTCAATCTCATTAATAACTGTAATAGTAATTATATCTCTGGAACTTGTACCAGGGTAGAGAACAACGTTAACCGCCGTTGGACAAAATTTAGCTCGCAATGCTCTCTTTGTTTAAGAGTCTTCTGTATATACTTTCGTTACTGCACTGGACTCCACCGTATCCCTTAATTATAGTCAAATTAGCACAAGAGTCTACCAACAAACTAGGCGAAGATCGTCGGAAGCAATGTCCAGTATAGAAATGAGAATCAGGCAAATTTAGAAATTCAGCAATATTGGCAGACATCTTACCAAATTTTTGATTTCAATTGGAGTTGTGCCACATTTATTCTTAATGTATTTATGAACATTCTTGAACAATTAGTGTTCGCTGAACAAAGGACTATATACTTTAAATAATAGTTCCAATATAATGTAACAGTAATAATGAAAGTTCGTTGCATATTAGTTTTTGTGTCTGATATATGACCAACTAGTGAACTTCCCAACTCTTCAATATTGTTGAATGTCAAGTTGCATAGTTCTTTGTAGCGACAGGCTCCAAATACACCGAAAATTGTTGCCTTCTGCATAGTATGTTTCATCCTGCGCTTTTACAAGAAATTTGTCGATTTGTTCCCTAGTCAACGCTTTCGACTTTTTCAGTCGATAGTCTTTACCCTTCCGCTTCAAGAAACGCTTGTTGGTCCAACATGAAGTTGACATTTGACCAAAGCGTTGACAATTTCCATACTTTGGACTTTTCTTCAAAGTATGCCAAAAACAGTTTTTCACTGAACTACTACTAAAATTTTTCAGATCATACCTACCATCTCAAGAAACGATTGTACGAAAACCCGTACTGTTGCGTTGAGCTACTAAACAACAATTTGGTGGTTTTATTAGCAGCTTCTTCAATTTCCGCCAGGAGCAATTAATTTTCGTGTCACGAGATTTGAAGTTCCTTGTCAACAAGGGATAGAACTTTCATTACCTTAACAATAAAGTTCATGGACAATTGGATTTCAAAATGATTTTATAAATTTATAACGTAAGAAATGCGTTGATTTGTATTTTTAATCGTGTTTGTAGTAAAAATTGTGTATGGTATATGTACTAAAATTCATTTTATTTTGTTCGAAGCGATAACTCCAACTTTCTTTCTCACAAAATAAAATGCCACTTGCCGCACTAAATAAATATTTTCCTTTAGTTCACCTTCACTGTATAGCGTCGAAAACGTCTAACTTACACAGAAATAAAGTAAACATTGTTCTTAGTTCAAAATAATCTTACCTATCAATATTTATTTAGCATATTAAATATTGGTAGGTGATATTATTAAATATAAATATTTTTAAAAAATGATAGTGGAGAATTTTGTATATGTCGTACGTTTTTCTTACAACAAAAACAAAACAATACGCGAGTAGCTGCAAATGAAAGGTAAAAATATACAATGAAAGAATAATGTCGCGTGACAACAATAATCATTTTAGAGGCTCAAATGAATAGCGTTACACCTACCCCTTAAAAACCAAATTGTAAATAATTTGAAAAAGCCTTTATTCATTTTAAATTGCTTTCAAAATTACACGCCCCAAACGTTTAAATTTGAAGAATTCCGTTGTAGTAAAAGATAATAGCTTGCGGGCTTTCGTGACCATCAATATTTGTCTGTTTCGTACCTTATACCCTTTTGTGCTGTTTATAAAATAAGATGCGTATGCAATATACTATTAACCGAACATATTCTGTTTAGAAAAGTTGCACAACCGGATGATTTTCGGTAATTTATACATTTTGCCGATGGCATGTACAATACTGAATTCTGTCAGTAAAAAGCAATAGGATGTACGAAAAACAAAACTCGCTAATAATATGATTATATAGGTAAAAATCCTTCGGGTAAAAATATTCCTTGCTCATTTTTAAGTGCATAAGACGTATAATTTGTTTTATTGCCTGGCACTGATCTAATTTTGAAGGTGAACTGAGCAAAATGATTCGCCTTTAGGGGTGTCTTGTCTAACATAAAATGCATTTTTGCTATCATAAATATTTATGATTCTTCGAAATTTTGCTAGATGCTCCACATTAAACGTCTGTCTTTTAATGACAAAATTGACAGCTATTTAAAAATAGCAGACTTACACAAGACATCTATTATAAACTGGAATCTCAACAAGTGGGAGACGATACATTTAATATGTACGATGAAGCCGTAGGCTGAGCTGTGGTAATAATGTAGTGTCTCACATAATGCGTACAACGTCTTATCGACAATAGTCGATGTTATTAATAATTATTAATTAATATTACGTTTGTTTTAAAGTGTTAGGTAACAGGCAAACGGAAGCTACCGTGACGGAAGCATTAGGTCTTGGTCGTCAGTCTTCGATTTAAGCAATCAGAAGAATCTAGTACTTGAGGCATTGAAGGAAGGTAATTTAAGTTAGATTTTAGTTTGAGCACCAACCTCTATAGGTTGAGAATGAAGCAATTAAATAAAGATATTACAAAATTAAATTCACATATTTATTTCTCACTATGAACCTGGTGGTAAAGATGGCAGGAATCGATGAAAGCTGGCAAAGCTGACTGCAGATCTAGTAGTACGACTTTACATGTGTCTCACCTCCACCGTGTAATTTTGCCAAATAGAAGTAGAATCTACGAACTCTCTCCTTTTAGTAACATTAAGTACTTACTCGATATAAATTTACTTAAATATTCAGAAGAATAAATAATCTAAATCAATAAAACAAAAATTATCTGTATGAACTGTTTTACACACACAAGAATTATAGCAAAAATGTATCTCATAATTCTGCTAAAAATTTTCGTGAAAGTTTTTGCCGCAAATTTTGTTCACCCTGTATCTTCGAAACAAAGGGGTTTTTCAGAAATAATCATAGGACAAAATATTCTTAGAATAGACCCTTGAATTTTTGCCGCATGTTTACCTAACACCCTGTGTAAAACAAAGTCGTGTTAGTTACACCGTTTATAACTCAAGAACGGCTGGACCAATTTTTATGATTTTTGTATTTTTGGATTTATCTCGTCGGGAATAGGATAATAAGTAATAAAATCTTATATTAATCAATAAAAAATAAGAATAAAAGAAGGTAAACATCAGTGATAATATCTAGTAATATGACTTTGTGGTGATGTTATAACAAAAACGCAACTGACAGCTTTCATTTATTCTGGCAGCTCGCGTTCATCGTGTCGGTAATGGTCGAGTTCCTGTCGACGAATCGAGCCGATTGATTTCATTTCCTCAAAATTTATGTAATTTTGTCTCATCGAGAGACGAACTCATAAATAAAGTATTCCCAAACATCATTGTTAACCACAATAATAGCGAATGGTTAAGTGAGCGAGCAATTTTGGCAGCTAAGAATAAAGATATGGATGACTTTAACTTCGTAATTCAGAATGGAATCAATGGTACACTTCATCCATTCAAATCTATTGATTGTGTAACATATTAAGATGAAGCCACCAACTATCCTATTGAATTTTTAAACTTCTTGGATGTGTCTGGCTTACCACCGCACAATTTACGATTAAAGTTTGGCGCGGTAATAATCATGCTTCGAAACCTAAACCAACAAAAACTATGCAACGGAACGCGTTTGGTGATAACTAAACTGATGATCAATGTGATTTACGCGACGACACTCAAAGGAAAATTCAAAGGTGAAGAAGTTCTCATTCCGAGGATTCCGATGATCCGAACTGATATGCCGTTTGAGTTTAAACGACTTCAATTTCCGATTCGTCTTGCATTCACCATGACGATTAACAAATTACAAGGCCAATTCTTGAATGTTTGTGGTCTAAATCTAGAAAATGCATGTTTTTCTCATGGTCAGTACGCGGCATGTTCACGAGTCGGAAAATCATCTTCTTTATTTGTTCTTGCGCCTGATAACAAAACGAAAAATGTCGTATATTACAGGGTGATTCACTGAAAAGTGCAACCCACCAATTCCCATATATTTTATTATACTAATATAATAAAAAATTGAACTTAATAATTTTATATTAAATTTAAAATCCTAAATCTGCTCATTCATTAACTGTTAGGCGGAACGAAGTTTGCCGGGTTCGCTAGTAAATTATAGAATGTGAACCATTTCAGAATATATAGGGTTGTGAGTGAAATAGAGATTTACAAATAGATATTATTGTTTCATCTTAATCTATATTGATAACAGTGGATGAAAATTTCACAAGTTATATTGTTAAAGTCTGTAAAAGTATTGGAATATTCTTAAGTGCAAATTAAGAACGTTAGGTACAATAATAATAATTGGTAATTTATATTCTAGTATGACATATGTAAAAATCGTTTATTAAGAAGAAGTTACCGTGGCGACGGACATAAACATAGATGTCTTTCAATTATTTCTCGTAATTATTATGAAAATGTAAATATGAGTTCAAAAGATGATTTACCATCAGATATTGAGAATGAAGTTTCTGTTGTTTCCAATTAGGTGCCAGAGAAATCACGGAAGAAATTCGAACAAGCATTTGGTCGCTATGAAAAATGGTGAAGAGAAAAAAACATACTCAACATAACTGACGGGAAAGGACTATTAGTATATTTCAATGAACTAAGCAAAATACAGAAGCCTTCAATATCTTTGGTGCTATTATTCAATTATAAGAACAGAAATTTCAGTAAAAAAATATCGATATCAAAAAAGTACTTTTCCTGAAAAAATAATCACGACAGTACACCTAAAAAATCTGAAGTATTAACAAATAACGAAATATCCAAATTTAACGATGATGAATTTATGCTCATAAAGGTATCTATATTACAAGCATGTTTATTAGTAAAAACGTTTTTATAACCAATATTTATTTAAGCTACTCGTATTTTGATTATTGATTTGGTGGGCGCATGTCGGCGGAAAGAACTTACAAATCTGCTTGTGGAACATGTGAAAGATGCTCTTAAGTCATTATATCCAATACCAAAGTGCCTAGAGAGATTTTTTGCAACATCTGGAAATATCGATAGATTCAATTTAGTAGGTAGAACTGATAAGAAAACATTTCAAATTAAGAAATGACAACTGTGATCATTGTCTAAAGCTATTTATTTGTGGCATAATTTTAGTTTTTCTCTAGTTTTATTGGGTTTTTGCCACACTTCTGAAAAATAATAAAGATTAATTAAATAAGCCCTTGCGCTAAACGGATCAGTCAAGGGTTATTTTTGAAACTAAGATTGCCTAACCAAAAAATCTCACACTGAAAAAAGCAGATAAGTAAAAGATAACAAAAAGGGCTTATTTAATTAATCTTTATTATTTTTCAGAAGTGTGGCAAAAACCCAATAAAACTAAAGAAAAACTGTAATCATGTTCGCTTCTTTCTACGATATAAAGCTGGTATGTGTATCGAACAACTTATTGATAAAAATGCTATTAGCAACGTGATAAAACTTATTGCACGATTTTTTAAACTGCCTAATCCAAATGCGTATAATACTGGGCACTGTTTTCGCCGATCTTCAATCTCTCTTTAGTCGATTGTGGCTCAGATCGTTTGAGTATAAAAAGACATGGTGGCTGAAAGTCTATTTCTGTCGCTGAATGCTACATGGAAACTTCTACTGAAAGCAAGAAACAAACGGCTATGGAAATTCCAGGCGAAAGCGAGAGTATTCTTATGCCAGCCAAAAATATTCCCTCAACAACCAAGGTTACTACATTAGGGTCGCCGTATTTCTCACCATAAAATGATCATATTTTTGGTGTTTTTTTTAGTTACAGAAATCACGAAAGATAAAATACGGCGAACAAAACTAATATAAAAAATAAAATTACTGATGTGTTGTTTATCCACTTTGACTATTTAAATCTCCTCAAATAAAGTGTTGTATATTTAATATAGGTATAGTAAATGTGCCACTAGCTAAGCATTATGTATTGTAAAACTTTATTTTCTATGTGCCGCTTGTTAGTTTAGAGATTCCATTTTACTTTTTGTATTTCTTTTTATGTATTCGTGTTTGTAGATATATACTGATATTTTTATAGAATAAATATATATAAAATACCAGCATTGAGATTATTACCAAAAATTATTAAATTATTTACCAAGTCATTACATAAAGTAATAGCTTTTTAAAAGCCATTACATTATTTTGCTATTCTCACCCCACATTAAAACAATTATTTTCACATACCTATAAACAAAAGTGAACAATCTTAAATCCGGAACTATGTAAGTTTATGTCATAACAATATTTACATCTACAGTTAAATTTTAAAAAATACGTATTTTCAAAGATTTCTGTACTTGTTTGGTTGGACCGCTTTCTGTTGCTATAGATTAGTTTTGCTTCGGTACCTTTCAATATTCGCAAGCGGAATGAGATAGCATTCTTGTTATTTAAAGAACAAATCGTACAACGTAAAATTTCAAATCACCAACGTAGAAGTGTATCAACTGAAAAGACTAGATTGCGAAAGGCGACTCTATGCGCATGCATCATACCTCTCTTAACTGAAATCGTTTACTAGCTATAATATTTATCAACTAACAAACCTACGAATAAGCGTACACTATGTTCGTAACAAAAATATCCAAAATACGACACGATACTCGTTCGTACGCATATGTACCAAATCGTACATCCAGTTAAAGGCCGCATTTTACTTAGGCTGGTCCAGCCAGGCTAGTGCATCCCGGCTGGTCCAGCCAAATTTGAAATGTAGTATGGCGAACGGTCATATACTCACACAGGCTGGTACACGATGAGCTTTCGAGTTTAGGCGGCACAGGCGATGTTTGTAATAATTTACATTTTCAAGCGGGACCTTATATAGACCAATTAGATTTCTACTTTTATACCACGTGAGTATCTACGTCGCTGTACAATCTCAGTCACCAGTAGACAGCCGTATAGTTATATATCACAATTAGTTTTTGCTGAAAAAGAAAAAATGTTGCGATCTCAGATGTGCACCGAAAACAAACAGCCCCAGGTTTCTGTAAACAGAAACGTGTTTTCGATTCTTCAGCCACACTCACAGCTGAATATTCAGCAGCCTTATTCTAACCAGCAGAGCACCTACTACCATCATTATCAAAGTAACTTCAATAAGTTGCAACCTGCTTAACCTTCTTATAGACCTTCCTCTTTTGCATCATTTTCAGAACAATACGAAACGTTCCACTCTCCCGATGGAAGTCCTGATAACCTCTGAGTTATTATTAGAGTATTTTCAATAGAAAAAATATTTTTATTTACGTTATTTTGTAATCATAAGTAGTTATAATGGACATCGGTGGTCTGCATGACTGAACATAATTCAAGTGAAAAATTTGTCTATGGAGTGTACGTAACTGAAAAAATATGCTAGAAATGCAGCACAATTAGTTTATAGTTGCACTTGTTCCAGCCACTAGCCTAGGCCGGACTAGCCTGGCTGGACCAGCTTCAATGGAATGCCGCCTTTAAGGCCGCATTTCACTGAGGCTGGTTCAGCCAGGCTAGTGCAGCCCGGCTGGTCCAGCTAAATTTGAAATGTAGTATAGCAAATGGTCATACACTCACACAGGCTGGTACACGATGAGCTTGCTTTCGAGTTTAGGCGGCACAAGCCATGTTTGTAATAATTTACATTTTCAAGCGGGACCAGCCATGCGGGATCCTATATAGACCAATTATTAGATTTCTGCTTTTATACCACGTGAGTATCTACGTCGCTGTACAATCTCAGTCACCAGTAGACAGCCGTATAGTTGTGGATACACTGTGAAGTTATTTTTGTTTTCTACTAATGGAAGAAGATAGGCAGATAGTAACAATACAGAAATGTTAGACACTGCGAAAAGATTTCCATGCTTATATGACCCTCAAAATGTGGGCTATAAAGATATAGAAATTAAGAAAAATGCCTGGCTGGAGGTAGTTAAAATTACGGGAATAATTAAAAGACGGTAATATCGTGTACCCAGTATCTTAACTTTTCGTTTTCTTTTTGCTCGCGAGCGCTTCGTCTTCACTGTTGCTGGTCTGACGTATACTGAACATAATTATAATGAAAAATTTGTCTATGGAGTGTACGTAACTAAAAAAATATGCTAGAAATGTAGCCCAATTAGTTTATAGCTGCACTTGTTCCAGCCACTAGCGCAGGCCGGACCAGCCTGGCTGGACCAGCCTCAATGAAATGCGGCCTTTAAGCCCGCATTTCACTGAGGCTGGTCCAGTCAGGCTAGTACAGCCCGGCTGGTCCAGCCAAATTTGAAATGTAGTATAGCAAATAGTCATACACTCACACAGGCTGGTACACGATGAGCTTGCTTTCGAGCTCAGGCGGCACAAGCCATTTTTGTAATAATTTACATTTTCAAGCGGGACCAGCTATGCGGGTTCCTATATAGACCTATTAGATTTCTGCCTTTATATCACGTGAGCATCTACGTCGCTGTACAATCTCAGTCACCAATAGACCAGGACCAGCCTGGCTGGACCAGCCTGGCTGGACCAGCCTCAATGAAATGCCGCATTTGCACTTGTTCCAGCCACTAGCCTAGGCCGGACCAGCCTGGTTGGACCAGCCTCAATGAAATGCGGCCTTAAGCGTCCGACGATTTGGTATGCCGCATCTTATCAAATACCCATTACTCAGTTTGCAACAGCTCTACGATCCATTATCTTGTCTCGTGCACTGTAGAATATAATTTTGTCGCAACATGTCAATACACACGAGAACAGTTGTGGTGGCCTGACGTACTGTCCTGGCTCGGCCACTGTTCCGTGTGTAATCAGCATTAGTGACTAAACGAGAGACTTTATTTCTTAAAGACTACTACAATATTATAATTGACTGATTGATTAGAGTTATGCCTGATTAAATTCATCTCAATATTTTAAATTTCCAGTAGCTCCAAAACTCGTAAACAAAATATTATTAAAGTAAAATATCTGCACAAGGCAAGTAACGAAAGTAAGGCACTACATAATTTACAATCGCACACCGATGATTATAGACGGTTTTATAGGCCTACTTCTGGCATCCATCCCAAAGTGGGGTAATCTTATTCGTCTGCCCACAAAAAGTGGAGAATGAAAACGCTGAGTACATTCGGTACGTACGGTAACCTCTTTTCATTGTTTTTGTGCCCGAGGTAAGAAAGGAGGCAGTTTATCTCGCTAAACGCTTCTATTAGAGAGGAGCTGGTTGCGTGACGGTCTCTTATTACCTCGGGAGGATCGTGAGGGCCAAACCTCCTCGCCACCGGCTCGGAAGCATCTTACAATCACCCGTTTTGGATTCACGCGGTGCCGTCCGGGTAAACCTCTCCAGTAATTATTTAGACAACTGTGCATGTATTCGGAATTGGCTTCATTCATGCACAAAAACACCCATTCATGACTTTCGTTATTTGACATAAAATAGTAATGATCTATCTTATATCAATGAGGTTCTCGTCACGTTTGTTTAGCCCTCCAGCTCTTGTAGTTACGATTGTGACTGAAACATTTTCTTTGCATTATAGTAGAGGTGTTAATCTTAAATTTTCATAATTCTCAATAACAACCTATATCAAATATTTAGGTCACTTTTTAAAGTATCAGATAAAAATTACCCAATCTACGTATATGTAGTGTATGCATATCAAGTGTTAAGATCTTTTATCGTTTTACTAATAATAAGGTTTTTTAAAGTACACTTTTTTTATAAATGATATCTCATATCTTAGATTAGATTAGATCTTAGATTGGAGTCTTAGATCTTATATCTCACCTACACTTTTTTTATTTTAAACACTACGGTTTAACACCATAGAATACAATAATATTCGATAATGCCATAATACCATGATATATAGAAGGCCAGTTGCCTATTGATCATATAATACACATAAGATAGGGACAGTTAAACAAGTTAACCATATTTTCGGTTTATCAACTAATATTTTCTACACAAAATCGTAAAACTTGTGAATGAGTAAAGTAACGTCCAGATAAATGTTAGTGCAATGCCACTGCAGTTGTACTGTTGTATTGTAATTGTATGGTGTTAAATATTATTTACTCTGTTTTCATAAAATTACTGTAGACTTAAGAAGTTGGGGAATTTTTCCGCTACAAGTTGGCGACATGCAAAAACTCAAGATTCCTGACTTTCGGATGAAGAGGTTATGTTTATGGTGTTTTGTCAACTACGTCCCTATCTACGGAAATTATTGGTTTTTATCATTTGCCGAAAAGTAATTAAAAGCCTACAATCTGCAGGAATAGATGGCCTATTTGAATGTTTGATTAAATGAAGCGTCACTAATTTTAGTAAGTCATAAAACATTGCCACTGTCATGTGTGTAATGAAAAAATAATCGGCATTCTCATTTCGCATTTCTTTATATAAATTATAGAAATCACCTTGCATGTGCTTTCTGCGGTTAATAGGTCGCACCCGCCATCTCCAAGTTCTTTCATTTTTTTTTTGCATGTAGAGTTTTTATACATATTGACGTCGCTGCAAATAAAAGCAGCAAAAGTAACCGTTTCTTAACCAAACAGTCCTCTTCATCCATTTTTTAAAAACAAATCAATACTAAACTAAATATCTAAATTAGAATCTAATTTAAAAACTTAACCTGCAAAAATGTGAATCTTCTGTTTACTAAAACTAAAATGCTTTTAGCTTCTGCCATACAACTGCAGTACAAAGCCGTTACTGTTAAGTTTATCTGAACGTTACAAAAGTCATCCGTATTTCTCGCCGTTTTACTTCAGTATCCTTGAATATTTGCAGGTGGGATGAGTTAACATTCCTATTATTTGCTAAACCCTAGATTATTCAGTTATTAAATGTCTAAAATTATTTGTATTTTGTAGAAAACACTATTACAAGAATACGGCGCCCTTTTTAATAACTTTTCTGCAGTATCAATGTAACCGCACTAATCTTATGTGAATGAAGCTTAAGAAACAGTAACAATAAATGACATTGACTTTTGTTTCTATGGATTCCATTGCAAAAAACAGGCTAAAAAAATACACTCGCGTTGAACAACTCGTCTTTTTAAAAATGCATTGCAATATATATTTTTTTCATAAATCCTTAACTTTTCGAAGAAACTTGAAGAAACCAAGATGTTGGTAAAAATGTAGTTTTATTGCCAGATAATGTTGTCCAAGATTGGTTTCTTTAGCTTGATGCATATGGAAGATACAAAAGAAAAACAATATCTTTTTAATTTTTGGAGGGGCTTCTCAGGGAAGAGCTTTTACAAAAAAATTTAAATCAAAGACCCTTATTATTTTTTATCAGAGATTCTTTAATTGCTCATAGTTCATTTCCATATTTTAAGGTGATATTTTGCATATGTTTAGTTTTCCCCGACATTTGATTTATAATACTCCACGCAGTTGTTGACGGATTATCAGATTCTATTATTTTTTCTTGATAATACTCCTTTTTGATATTTTGTACTAATAGTGCATGCATTTTCTTTGCTTTATTGTATTCTAGTGACAACTCTGGATATACTATTCTCATTCATACAAATCTCTAAGTTTAGAGCCTGATATCTTCACTTGTTCATTAACCCATCCCTTATTATTTTTACCATACATTAAAATAATAAATAATGATATTATGAAAACTTTCATATGCCTCGTCAACATCTAATGCCACAAATATTTCGTGCCAGTCCTCACCTGATAGAAATAAGTTAAAAGTATCAATCGCACCTGCATTATAACTTCTTTTATACTGTACACCACAAGATATTGTAGTTTTTGCATCTAAATGAGCTTCCAGCAGTACAGATCTTTGATCAGAAATATAATTCTTATTCTAAATGATTTGTCAGCTTGGAGCACATCTTGGAAAAAAACTTGTACTTATAATTGATAAGTGAAGAGGCATTCTTCACCTACTCAGATTTTTTTCTTATCAAACAACTATGAATTTGTTGTAAATTTGCGTATAAGCCACTTTTAGCATTCATAATTTGTGTCTTCAAATAAACATTGATTAAAGTAAAATTTCCGAATTTCAAGTAGATATTCATTTTACTCATTTTTCAGGTAAACATATCTTTTGAAATAATAAGTATAGTACGTATAGATAAATAATTTCTGAACGTAAATAAATCTCTCTTCTTTGTTTTCGAACGATTTCTAAAGAAACTTATTTTCTGTATGGATTAGAGGAATCGTGTTTTTTTGGCGCACATATTCTAAGTTATTGCCACCAAGTTGAGTTACTTCCTTAACAGGCACCATTAGTACCATAAAAATGTATGAAATTTTTCTCGAAGATCATAGTTAGTTAGAACATTTCTCCGCATCTAACATCATTAAATTACTATTTCAGTAATATCTGACATACAATAATGTCTACCGAGAAATGTACGAACACGGCAGCAGGAGTACAAATATGGCGCAGATCAGGCGGACTTTTTATTCTCTAGAACATCTCAGTAAAGAGTTTGTCAACCCGGCAATGAGATAGCGACGTCAATCAGCGATCATTGGGACTCGTCTTCTTCAATTTATAATGCCAATTGCCCCGCTCTAATCGAGATATTCCCTCTTACGTCCTGTTTAAATCTTTACTTTAATGCTTTGTTAATTAACCGGTACCGTTTGTGAATTACCTGCGCAGCCACTTGCCGGCTGATATATGTGAATTTGTTAACAATATCGACTTGATGTTGCCCTCTGCGTATATTCGCCGTTTAAGTTGCCGATGGGTGCATTATTTAATTTTTTGATATGCTCTGCCGATACCTTCTCTTAGCTTAATGGTTATGACTGTCCTTTTCAGGACCGTTTTTCTCCAATACGCCATTTTGCATTCAAATTAGTGAATAGTTTTCAGCTGAACAAGTTTTTATCTTGTGCAATTATAATTATAAATACTCAACCGATAAGTGTGAGTCCATGATGCAAAATTTTGTATAAAAAAATCTCCATTTCTCACATTCCTTTATCAGTTATCTATTGCATAAGCGTTTTAAGTAGCATTTCATTTATGCAAAAATATTCTGAAGTGAATAAAAGGTAATTAAAAAGAATGCAATACAACGTTTTATCCATAATCACATCACAATCATATTCGTGGAGTCAGAATTATTGGAATTAAATAAAAAAATATTCGCACGACGTGATATTTTTAATACTCAATGAAACGTGGTAGGCTTTGTTATACCTACTGGTTGCTTTGGTACGTTGTTTATTATCAATTATTTAATAAACAGTTCTATCTTAATTTGGTAAAAATGCAAGAAAGTAATTGTGTTCCTGTGGCTGTTTTTGAAGAACATCAATAAGCTATTTTCCATTTATTGCCGGCAAAATTCAGGGAACATTACGAAAAAATGTTCGCCGAATTTAACGAATGGTGGGAAAAACGTATAGTAATGACAATAAACGAAGAAGTTATGCTATCGTATTTTTTAAATTTTGAAAAACGCAATTTCATCTATGTGGTGAAAGAATTCGATGGAGAAGGCAGTAGTCTTTATAGTAATAAAGGTCTACAAACATATAGATATTGGAAAACATAACAAGCTTACTGCTTATTTGAAGAGTGATCGAGTTGATACGAAGCAAAGAAAACTGCAGTATTGAAAAGAACACATTTTTGACTGGTGTTTCCGATAAAGAATATTTCATGATTAAGATAATATCACTTTACCTTTTACATGTTGCTAAGTATATACCTAAAACTTCACTATATAGTGAATATTTTCTAAAGGTTGCATTCTTGTTAGCAAATGTCTTCAATTCTTAAAATGTCTTCTTATTACATACTAAACGGCTGTCCTCTGTTTTGGCGAATGCGCTCCCTGCATACTTAAAAGTGTTAAGATTAATTTCCCTAATTTTTAGAATGTTTATCAAGGAACTTTTACTAAGAACTGAGCATTGCTTAGGTAAAGATTTAAATAAAATCCACGTTTAAATTTGACTCTTCCCTTTTACAAAGTAGAATAACCATGTTTATGAAGTTCTAGGTAAGTAACTAAGCCACTTTGGATTTTATTGATTAAATTATTTAAATAATCCATTCATTCCTAATAAAAAAAGTATAGAAATATTTGTTATAATAAGGTTTGTTTTTCTTCTACTCTTCTATAACTGTAGAAAAGCATAGTTAAATTAAAAAAATAATTATCACAAATATTGTAACACTTGGTATATAGGTAAGTATGTTTACAAGACACCCTGTATAATTCACCATCTTTTATGTGCAGATTACTTTAACTTTCATAATAGTGTCAATGAATAACATCAATGATTGTTTGATGCATGAAGTGATAATAATTTTCTTGAATATCTATTCTAATTTTTACTCGTACTCGTTTTCTAGTCACATTACCCATGTTACTTACTAAATCAGCTTATTTGTTTTTCAAAATATTATATTTTTCATACATAAGATGTAAATTGAAATGCGCTTATTTAATATGGTTCCTATGTACTAATATACAATCATATTATCTTCATGTTTCACTCATGTGTACTATTAGTCAATTGCGTACCTATCAATAACACTCCGTGTGGACGGAACCCTGTAACGTCATATCACAGCGAATATGGTGTTCGCATCGAGGTTTGCAACATTCTCAACACTTGTCGATATTTCCGCATCAGATCAGATCGTAAGCGGTTATGCAGAGTGGGGATGTGGAACTTATTCCCTAACATACTTGACTAGACCACATACAACATGTTCAAAATGTTGATGACGCAAGGTAGTTCTGTTCGAAGAGAAATTTTCTGCCAACATGTTACGCGTATCAAAACCTACCTTAACTGTCTTCGAGACGCAGTTACGTATCGAGGTTCTGTTACAAACGTGTACCGGCTGTACTTTGTGTTACCACGTGTCAACGATTATCTTGGTATCCGCATTATTTGCGTGCCACCGCACAAGCAGTACGCATAGCATAGTATGGGAACCGCTGCTTTACACAAAATTTAAAGAAAGTTTTTGAAATTTATATATTTTGAGTCATACAAATTTTATTAAGTTATATTGATATACCATTTTTGTAAAGCGCACGTAGCAATGTCAAGGCCGTCGTCCCGCAACGGTTTTTTTGCTGATCATATTTATTTAGTTATTAAACTTTTTTCCAGACAATGTCTTAGAAAATATTAAAAATAAACTGCTTATCATTAATCGACATTAACTATAAAATTTGTTCAAAATTGCTTCCACAAGTAAGCATGCTTTTAAACGACGGTGAAAATACATGTATGCCAATACTTCAGATTATCTAATTTCATCGACTGCAGTAAAAATACACTTATTTTTAAATCAAGCCTAATGTGTGCTTAATTCAGTGAACACTTGTTGCAATTGCTTACTACACTTCATACTAAAGCGAGTCGGTTATATGACGTTTCGACCCCAGCGTTTAGCTCCCACTGTTTTGCCCCCGCCGTTTCGGCTTTGGACGTTTCGCCCCCGTACCGTTTTGCCCTCGACTTGTTCGCCCCCAATAATTTTAGTAAATAAAAATGAAGCCAATTTTAAAATAACTATTTTTATTAAAATTCAAAATTATTAGCAATGCCTAACAAATAGTCCATATTTTCTATCCTACCATAACTTTGTACAATATTTTTAATTCTTTTAGCAATTATGGCATATTTTTGGTTTAGTTTTGGTTGTACACAATAATTGGGATATTACATATCTGTGTAGCGATTGTTGTTTTCTTAGTCCATTTATAAATTGGTATATGTTTGGAAATAAATTACTGCAAATACTTTGAAAGCCCCGGTGCCAGCCTTCAACGCTATTATTTGTTCTGTGGCGATCGTTTAATGTTCTATCATATACATTCCACATTCCAACAGCAAATAGGGGGGCTCGCCTTTGTCTTCTATTTCGTCGTCCTATGTAGCAGTCTTTAAAATAATCAGTGACGGCCACTGCATTTTCAGGAAAGTCCTTATTTTCAATGAGGGCGTCAAACTGATCAGCTGCTGATTCCACTGGAATAAAAGTTTAGAGCCGCCCTATTTACCAATATTTCCAAAATTAAATCATTAATGTATTAAGGGTTGATACCTGGCTATCTATCATAGATTAAAAATATAAATAAAAAAAATGGATTATTTCCTTATTTCATGAAAGCATATTTATTTATGGGGGCAAAACGGTCGGGGGCCAATCGGCACTGGGGAGGAAACGGCCGGGGCGAAACGACGGGGGCGAAACGGCAGGGGCGAAACGGTGGGGGCGACACATTGCTATTTATTTGTGGCATAATTTTAGTTTTTCTTTAGTTTTATTGAGTTTTTGCCACACTTCTGAAAAAATAATAAAGATTAATTAAATAAGCCTTGCGCCAAACGGAACAGTCAAGGGTTATTTAGTTTAGTTTCAACTCTCTTTTTTTTCAGAAGTCTAGTATGTGTATGTTTGTGCCTTTTGTGTATTTTCCTCTAGTAGAAACATGTCCCATTAAAACAATTTTCTTTGACACATAAGTTCTTAAATATATCCTATACTGTTGTCCTTGATGGATTCATCTGATGTATCATTCTGGAAAATACTAGTTTGATTAAATGTAGCTACATTTATAGAAAAAAAATTTTTGTTTTATACTAATAATGTATTTGAAAATGTCCCTAATTTCCAGGAAATTCTTGACATGGTTTTAATAGATGGTTTTATTTCTTTATTACAAACTGCTGGAAAACAAATACAATAAAACATGGTGATGATTTTAATTCTTAATGTCATTGATTTAATAATCTTGGTAAATAGCCATATTAATTTGACATAATTCTAATTCAATAGAATGGTATATAGTTCCCAAACACACTTTTTGGTCGAATTGCAGACAGTGCAGTTTTTAGCGTCTATAAATTGAAAATCTATACCACATAATATAGTAATTGATTTACACCGACACATTTACACTATCGCAAGTATATTCTTCCAAATATTTGTTAAAATATATTACCTTGTAAAATTTACCAAATCTCAATGGAGTAAATTTTACTGTGCGAACTTCCCTGGACCAAAAATGGTGTAAATTTAAAGTAAAATTGTATCTGCTATTTTGCAGTGTCAAAATAGGCAATACTAAAATAAAAACTAAATAAAAATATTTATATATATATAACAGAAATTACAGTTGAAATAGAAAGGAATTTAATATAAAACTTACCATTATATGAGAATGCATCCATATATGGAAAAGATGAAAGATAATATTTTAATTTACAAACAAGAGCGACTAATTGAAACTTACAAAAAATGCAAATTCGGTTACTTCTTAATTAATTGGCATGCCACTTCGTTTGAAAAGTGTAAATTAGTCCAGATCTTGTTTATGGGCTGGGTTTGATTTATAAAAAGATAAAATGGTTCGAGTGGGTGTTTAATAGTTCATGCCGCTAGTTTTGTAAATGTTTAAACTAACGTATTTAATGGACGGATATTAAAATCCCATGAATAAACGGATAGTGTGAAACCATGCATTTATTATAAAGTAATAGTAACCTTGTTTAGTATTATTTACCAGTACCTACGTACTATCAATGGTATTTTGTAGTTTGTCAGTTTTGAAAATATTAATAATAATCTAAATAAACCTTAATATAAAACTAGTTAACAGCTATAATACGAGTATCCCTACGACATTGCTAATGTAGGATATATTTTTATGGGAATCAAGGCGGAGCGCTGTTATCAAGCAGCATGCTTGAAAATTTTGACATAAAATTATGACACATTTGTCAATGTCAGAGGGATATTCGTTCAGAAAATTATTTTAGAAAAAAATAAAATAAGTCCCAACACAACAAATCAACTATTTATTTATTAAAAGTACTTCTGGTAAAGGTACAGTTATTAAAATTTAACACAGCATTAGATTGACTGTTTTTTCTACTATAGAAAATCTATTAGCATGCAGAACATTTAAAATTTTATTATGGCGTTCTTGATCGATGTTTAAGTATGGTTTTATAGAATTTGGATTGTTATGACTACTAATTTTCAGTAATTATTGTTCTTGCACTCCATTTTTTGCCAATTTGCTACAGCAGTTGACGTGTTCGAATGGTTTGTTATCTATTTGGTTTTTACATTCCTGAGGCCAATAGCCTCATCAGACGATTTAATCCATCCATTAATAGATTTTTTTTCCAATAGGGGCATTGTCGTACCAATTATCGATTTCCGTTTTTCAGTGTAGATTAGGTTTTAAAAATTGACGTGATGAGATAATATGTTTGCCTCTTCTTAATTCGAGTCTATGACAAAAGGTGTACAGGACAGTTTTGACTTTCACTATTGGCAATCAACCATTTACTATTTGTGCAGCTTTATGAACCGGCTTGGCAAGTTGGCTAGTACTGAACACCGGGTTATTATCAATACGAATTGTTGGGGAGCCATCGTTATTTTTCTCGATGTGATAAAAATCTAAGGGACAGGCAACTGCTTCGCCTTCTCTCCACACTCAACAGTAGCAATATGGTAGAACTTACGCATACCTTCAGGCGTTGAGTGAGAAATTTCTCACTCAACGCTTCAGAGGTATTTTCAACCCAAAACAATATCGGTTTAATTCTGCCAAACTTAACGAAGCTGAACAGGTCTTACGTTTACATGCAACTGTTTGCAGTTTATTCCTGGTTGCAGCGAAGGCATCTCAGGCAGGATTATATACTATGCTGTTAAACAGGCCAATCAATCGTATAGTCATTACAGTACTTCTAGTAGTAGTATTCCTTCCTGTAAAAGGTTGCACGAATCGTTCCACATACTGTTGTTCCTTTGAATTATGTCCCATCTTTCTTCCTCATATTGATCGACCTATCTTTTAGCATCAATGCCAGTTCTTCTACATTTCCATGCTCAATTCGATAACTAGTATTTTCGTTCACATCAAAACTACATAAATATTCCCCACGTGTATTTGTGACTGATTGTGATATTTCTCGAATTTTTTCTTTAATTAGCTCATTAATAGATAGAAAATTCATACTGTCACAAGGTGACATTTTCAAAGATAAAACTGTCCAACTTAAACAATCTGTTTTTGTGATAGTGATAGAAAATAGCCCTGAATTCTGTTATCAGGTAAATGTTTAAATGATTGGATGATTTGTGTTACATGACAAAAATTAACGAAATTTAAATGGTTGCTAGAACTTTTACAGACGTCTGCTTTAGTTCAGCCACCCCATAAAATATCTACGTTATTAAATGAAGAAGATTGGCAGTGTAATTCACAACATAACCTTGTTATAATTACCTGGCATAAGAACATGGTTGCTACATACCTTCATGTCTTTTGTTACCGGTTTTCTGATTTTCAATTTAATTTTTCACTGCTTCCAGAGTTTCGGGTCTACAGGAAGTTTATGAAGAAAAATATCAGAAGTACAGTAAGAGGAGCATGGGGAACAGCGCACATTTTCCAAGATTTTGTGCAAATATTCTTGGGAATGTTTTGCATTTTTGTACACTTTTAATATCGTACGATCTCAACAAAGTTTGTAAATTTACTAAAAAATACAGAAAATTTTTCTCTACATCTACACATACAAACCTGATTTATTGGAATGCTGTTGTTCAAATTGTCTTATGCAGATTCTGTATGTTCCTTCATTTAAGATAAAATTCTACAATTTTCAAACTATCAGCAGATGTCAGTCACTTTGTGATTTTCACCAATTGGCGTAATATTAATTTTATTTCTGTAAAAATTACTCCTTTTGACAATTCTTTTTAAAATCTATGAAACGCCATCATCACTATTCAATAAAATTAACTTCACTTTAAATTTATGGGGTGCACCTATTACAACAATTACGAGGGACACTGTGTATCAAACGGGTATTATGTACCTACCAGTGATGATATACCATTGCCCATAGATGTTACAATATCTATAGACTGTGGTATAACCAAAGTGAATAAAGAATCACCAAAATTGTCGACCCATCCGCTTGCCCAACTAAAAGAAGTAAATATGTTTGAATGAATTACGTAAAGTTTTAAAGAATTTTTCCATTTGACGCTAATGAGTATAAACGCTTTTGCCTATTTATTAAGGTTGATAAATGGAAACATAGAAAAATAAAGCACCATCTATAAGGCGGCTGTAACACCTGCCGAGAGTTTATTAATTACTGTCAGTTAAATGCATTAGAGCGTAGATTTTTATAGGAATGGTGGAAGATAAATAATATTACTTGAATTATGAGTATATTTATTTTTACAGTTAGTATTACTGTTTCATTATTTGTAAATTATTGCATTATAAAGGTATTATTGTATTCGTTAAATGTTATAGTTTTGAGAAGGAGTAGAAATAAATAGAAACATTGACAACGCAAAATATGTATTATATACAAAATGTCCATTACCTACTTAAATGTTCTATCTAATCAAATTAATATAAAATGTATAAAATAAAGCGTTTAAATAATTTTTTTTTAAGCAGTTTCATGAAATATGAGACGATGAAAAGTTAATTGAGTTGATCAAAATAACATTTAACATTTTTTTTAATGCATTATTGTTACTTTTTATCAAAATGAACACTAGCTAGTTCATTTTGATAAAAAGTCTATACATAGACCATTGTGTTATTTTGCATTAAATCATTTGCCACCGTCTTTGGTCTCCATCTCTTGGTTTAGGCCACTACTTTTGACTTTCAAATTCTCCTCGCCCGTCTGCTAGTGCTCATTCTGTTTCTCTACCAATCTCTTCTCCTTATAGATTTTATTATGTATTTTAGCATCTTTGTTGTGAGTCTGTAGGGTCCTGAGGCTTTTCCATTTTCCAGTTTTTTCATAACTTACCTGAGTTCTTCTTTGGTAATTTGTTGATATTTAATATTGTTTATTTCACTGCTATTATCATTTGCTTGGCCTTTGCCTTTGTTTTCAGTTCTATGTATGTACATAGTTCAGCAGTCACTGAAAGTATCGTTTTTATCTCTACATTACATCTCTCTATTCATATTTTCTTTACTTTTTATTACTATTATTTGGTATTTCTTCCATTTGCTTAATGATTTTAAAACCTTATAAAATTGTTTTTGGCTTCCTTTACCAATATTTTCTATTCCGTTTCCAAAATCTGCCCAAGATTTCTTCTTCCCTACTTTATTTTGTCCTTGACTACTGTTCTTTGCAATTTATATACGAGTACATTGTAATTTTCTTCTGCTCTATTTCCAATATAATTTTTCCACATCATTTTTCTCTATTTCAGCGTTCCACTACTTATATAGTAAATTACTGTTATACAGGGTGAATCATATTCATTTGGGTTCAGTGCATGTACCTACTTTACCAAATGAATACAGCTTTTCATCTGTTTTCCAAATTTGCTCAGTCTTTGAGAAACAACATACATTTTTTACCGAACCTACTGTTATTTGCCTACGCCTCACACAACTATTGTTTTTTTATAGGCTAAACATAAATGTTTTGTAGATAATTTAATAAAAATCAAAAAGAAAATACTTGGCTAATTTTTTATGATTTTTAAGTTACGTGCAGCTTAAAAAATTGATATTTTGGAACGTACGTCTATGACAAAATATTTCTAGCAACTTTAAATTTTCACTGTCACCCAAAATCTACCAATTCTTTGGCAAATTGTTGACAAGTAATTTTTATACCTCTCATGTTCTGATAATTTGTACTAAGTCCAAATGTGATCTTATTTTTTATTTCTTGGAAGCGGCTGAAAAATAAAGAAAGTGGATTTGCATAACCTATTTAATTTTTACTAAGTTGGGACTATTTTAATTGACCTAATTATTTTCAATAGCACTGATAACTAAGCTAATTAAGTTAAATCGTTCACAATTACAATTAATAGGTATTTCTTTCCCTGTAGCTTAATTTAAGTTGTCTCATAAAATATAAGTTGTACATAAAATGAAAGCTTTTTAATTGTCAATCAAATTTGTACACAAAGTTTCCACATGATTGAGTCAGGTGTGAATACCCGCACCAATTTATAAAAACGTCAATTAAATGAATATTTATCAGCCTAATAAGTGCTTGATTAAAATACGCACATTTATTACCTACTTAACGTCTTCATTTCCACTCACCTTCTGTCGCAAATGAACTCAATGAGTTATTTCATAAGCTTTAATTTTACACTTGAAATCACCTGGTGTTCTCTCACTTTGTTTTTTTTAAGAAATAGATTCAACCGACCTGTCGAGTGCAATAAACATTTTTTTGTATGAGTTGCATACAATATTTTTTCTACGTTTATGCGAAAACCAAAAAATGTTTTATTTAGATGACACATGAGTGTAGGAAAATATGACGTCGTTTGAATGTTTATGTTTGTCATGATGACAAAACGCTGTAGTAGAATGACATATAAATAATAATATCTCTACCCCTCATTCTAATCGAGGATTAGCCCAGAAATCGAAGATTTGTGCGGGAGAGGGGGCGGCATATTATTATTAAGCAGGCCGCATTTGTGCCAAGGAACGACTTACGTTGGTAGGCCCTAACCACCATTCAATGCAGGAATGAGAGAAACCTGGAACACCTCATTAATTAGGGGGATAGTCAAATGTCAACCGGTATCAATCTCTCACATTGACCCACGCCAACATTCTTCCACCCTACCATACCCGCAGAGAGGGTGCCAATCTCTCCACGAATATAGCTTGTATACGGTCTACCGGTTGCAGGGGTCGAACCCACAGCGATCTAGTCACCTCGATTAATGTAGTAGAAGTAATGACGCCTTAAACCGCGCGACCACTGACCGATTCAAATGCAATGCAATGAAATAAACATTTTATTGCACTAGTGCAATAAAGAACCACTTTTTCCACTAAATATAGTTCAATAAAGTTTTGTTTTTGCAAGAACGTAGAAAAAAATAAAATGGTGTTTGCCTGTACATATAAACAGCATTTTATAAATTAGCTTGGATTAAAATTATTTAAAATAGTATTTAGTCGTGAGACTTACAAGTAACTAAAAATAATAACTGAAATTAATTATTATACTGACACAAAATACATAATCTAACCTCTCTTCTACAAAGTCAAAAACTATGCACATTTACAAACACTTTCAGTATTTTGGATTGTTCTAGATTAGAGCTCAGCAGGGGGGTGAAACTTAAATGCAGAAATGGCCCTAACAGAACTGATAGTTGCGGCATCTCACATTTCTTGACATACATCTCTTTCATTTATTATTAGTATATATAAACTCTATGATTAAAACAACGTATAAATTGCTAATTAATGTTTTTCTGATAGTATGTATATTATCAAGCTTGATAGTTCAAAAGTGATGTACTGAATTAAAACATTTATTGAATATATGTAAAATTCGTTACTTTAATAAATATTTACGTGGGATAACAGCTATTCACAATATAAGTGAACTAATATGAAATTAGAGCAAGAATATTGTACAAAATTTTATTTATTTTCATTTAATAATATATTTGCCAAAAAGTATCAAATGACGCGACAAGAAACTGGTGGATTTTTTATGAACAGAAAATGGCACCCGCTATTATGTTCACTGATGTAGTTTTCTTATGTTACCTTTCTCATGGAGAATTCAAAACAAGCCCATACATATAAAAACCACTGATGAAAGTTTGCCCTATGATATACCTAAAAGCAGCGGCAAACGGAGCGACCTCAAGTCTAGTTACGATATGATCCAAGGCGCGGTAGAGTAACAAAAGTTTGAAGATTGGTGGAAAACTAACAACATAAAAGAAGTGTCTGAGAAAATCCTTTTGGCTTATTTTTCCGGAAAACAACGCTCTCAGAAACCATCTACACTATGAACTCACTACTCAATGTTAAGAACTATGATTTTAGTTAAGAAAAATCAAGATAGAAACAGATTTTCTTAACTAACTGCATTTTTGAAAGGAAATTCAAAGGGTTACAGGGCCAGATAGTCCAGCATTTTTACAAAGGAAGGAGTATATAAGTTTCTAAATACTGCAGATGAAGCATATTTAGTCATGAAGGTTGCTATGATAATCGACATTTTTGGGGCGTATAGTCGGCGTTGTGAGGAAATAGATAAGCTAATGTTGGATCATATTGAATACAATGACCTCTATATAAAAATTTTCATTTCATACACGAAAACAAAATTGTCCGAGAATTTGTTGTAATAGAAGAAAATGTAGCCGGTATCAACAGTTATATATTTTTCGAAAATATGCTGAACATCGTTCTCCTAATGCAACCCACAGGCTGTTTTATGCATTCTACACACAAGGAAAATATACCTCCCAGCCTGCAGAAGTTAATACTTTTGGAAGTATTCCCAAAATGATTGCAATAAAACTTGGATTGAAGAATCCCAAAGAATACACTGGACATTGCTTTAAAGGATCCTCAGTCACCATTCTAGTTGAAGGCGGTGCAGATAGGCAGATGTTAAAGCGTCATGGGAGCTGGAAATCTCTGTTGAGAATTTTATAGAAAATAAGAAACAGATAGTAAATGTCATGAGGTCAAACAGGGTTTTAACGATTGGATATTGGAACTTAAACAGCTCCATCTTACTTCTGGTATAGGTACACATTTCTAACTATCTTGATAATAAATACTTCATTCTTCTAAAAGCAGCGTTGTATTTGTATTTAACAGAAAAATATTAATAAAAACGATTGTCTTTCATTACAGTACTAGTGCTGTAATATATGCCCTGTCGAAAATATTTATAGAACTGTAAAATTTATATTATCAATTATGAACGTAGATAAAAATATTTATTACTAAAATACATGCCAATACACCGATTCAACGAACAAGTGTACGTTATATTAGCAAACAATATAATGATTATTATTTAATTTAAGTCTAATAAACGGCATTCATTAATATTATGAACCAATTTTCGCACAGCACTAATGAGAAAAAGCTGAATTCGAATCAATTAAAAACTTAAACTTGTTAATATTTGTTTTAAAATTACTTATTTTAAAAAGCACATATTCAGAAAATTTTGAGTTATTCCCTCTTTTCAGATTAAAAGAAACTAATAGTTTTTACCTGGCCAGTTACAACTACTACACAATTAACTATAATTTTATCTCTTGGGAACACTATTAAATATTTTATTTAGAGGTGAGACCTTACTGTTAAATACTTGCGTTGCGTGCAGTGTTTAAGCGACATACATTAAATGCCATTTAGGTATAATAATAGTAATGGACTTAATGACCTTTAAATGGTTTAAATTCTTACGTCTACTAAGTTAGGTATAAAGAAAACTAATATCTGATATATAATTTTGTGGTTCCCTTTTAACAAAACGTAAAATGTGAGGGTTGCAGCAAAATCATATTATACCTACCTAACCCCTATAATTGTATCATGGTCGTGATATGGATATGATCTCTGCAATATTTGTTTGAATTAAAAAAATAATTTTAATGTAAAAATCATATACGTATAAGAAATCATATAAAATGAAAATAATAAAAATTTATTAGGAATTTAATGAATGCAAACAAATCTGATATTGCCAAGGTATCAAGGACTCATTCCAGTCGTCAAGGTTATCCCAGAAGGCGGTAAAATTAAATTACATTGGCTCATTTAATGCTTAAAATGTAGAAGTAAATTTCGCAGCTTCAATAAATTGGTCAAAAAATCGAATAGATTAGAAACTTATTGACTAATTTTGATACTTTATTTGCTTACTAATAATTGAGCTACTAATGGAATAAATCCAGGTTCTCTTTGATTTATACCTGGTCTACATGAGGCTAGTTTTCTAAGTTAGGCAAGCTACGAGTAGTATTCCGGCGTTCTATTTTGGCCTACAACAGGGTGATTCAGAACTTTAGATGCGTCATGAAAAATGGAGTCAATATCGTAGAAAAATTGTAAAATATATATAATTTCCGAGTAAAAAGTTATTGTAGCTGTAGTATTTTCAACCTTTACATCGCTGGGCTAGTGTACTCTCTAGCCAGGCGATTATGATTATTGAAATCCGATTATTTTTTGTAGATATTAAGTTTTTGTGATGCCAGTCTTTACATTAGTTTTTCGAATGCACAGCAACTCTGAGTTGGTGGATATCGTTTTAATTTATGCTAATGTGAAAATGCTTTAGCAGAACTGTTTCCCAATAAGCATGTGCGAAATGCAGCTATTTTTACCGTGGTATGTAGTGAATGCAAGTGTAGTGCAACGCGAGGGAAATTTGCAACCAAATCGTGGAAGAGATGGAGGTCCAGCGCATCCACGGCGTATTGCATCAGTGTGACGTATCACATAAGAGGCTCAATTATATCGGTACCATGTACAGCGTGTCCAAACATTAATACCAAGGGATTGGACGGGAAGGGCCAGTGCCATGGCCGCCACGATGACTTTAAATCATTATGATTTATTTTTGTGGGAATATTTAAAAAATGACGTGTATCGTACCGAAGTGGATACCTATTATTGATGATTTACCCAAACGTATCATAGTTGCTGTTAATAACATACGAGTTCAAATCGGACAAGAAGCAGAAACATTTGTGTTAGTTTGTAGAAACTGGGTAAGACGGGCCCAAAATTTTGTTTTAATATCAGATATGTCAAACTATTTTATTAATTAAAATCATACATTAATTCCATAAATAATTAATAACAGTTGCAGCAAAAGTAGTTGAATTTGCTGTATAAAATAGGTGTTATAAAATGTTATTTATTTCTTTCTTTGGAAATTTCTCTACATTCTTTTCCGGTCGTCGATTGCATGCTTTTCTGCCTTACCAGATTTTACAGTGGACCGGTTTCCAGTGCCGTGCAGAAGTCTATTTTTAAATCATTTTTGAACTACCTACCGTTTCAGATTTTTTTACAAAATTGTATTTGTATAACTCTCCTGAGGATTTTTTTTTGTAAGTTCGGAATCACCTTGTATACTGGCTTGACACAATGCTACAACGGTAAACACAATACTAGAAATTTTAAAAGGTAGACACTATCGCAAAAACGTTAATACTACAAACGAATTTCAGTATTCGAAAACTCCTGCATTTCAATAAATACAATACTACAACTTTAATACCTTTTTTACGGAAACTATAAAAATTATACAATTTTTTATTATATATATATATGTTAGTTCGTAGGCTTCCGCGGGTGTTAAATGTGGTTGTAAAATTTCTCCGGGTTCCTTTCCGCGATGAATCTGCATGGTCCTCAAAGGAACCATTTGTTTGACAACGTTTCGGTAAAATCTCATTTACCATCTTCAGGTCTTCTTACTTCTGCTTCGCGTTACTACGTTCGGCTTACTGGAAGATGTTTGTCCACTTGGTGAGTTATATACTGTGCTTCCGTTCCGGTGTGTGGTTTTCTTCGCATGGCTGCGCGTCACGGGTCTTGCGTTTAACGGTGCTGTGGGTTCTTGTGTTCTGCTTGGCCTACTCTCAGCGTTGCGTATCACTGGTTTATTGATCTTCTTGGTTTTCAGGACAGGTTTCCAAGCTGTTGGTAATCTTTGGGTATCGTCACGTGTATTAAGATTTTGAGGATGTTTTTCAATTTCAATGGCTTCTCTAATTATTCTTTTTCCCTTATGCTCCATTCTTGCTAGTACCTTGGTATTATCGAAATCAATCTGGTGGCCGGTTTCTTTTACATGTTGAGCTAATGACGAAGTTTTTTCATTTTTCTGGACAGCATTCCGATGTTCTTCTTTCCGGGTTTGAATTCTTCTGTTAGTTTGTCCAATGTACGTCTTCTCACAATCTCCGCAAGGAACTTCATATACCCCTTGGTCTTCTAGAGGAATGTTTGTTTTGGCTGATGGTAGCATATTGCATATCAACACGGACAGGAAGATTGGCAATATGCTACCATCAGCCAAAACAAACATTCCTCTAGAAGACCAAGGGGTATATGAAGTTCATTGCGGAGATTGTGAGAAGACGTACATTGGACAAACTAACAGAAGAATTCAAACCGGGAAAGAAGAACATCGGAATGCTGTCCAGAAAATGAAAAAACTTCGTCATTAGCTCAACATGTAAAAGAAACCGGCCACCAGATTGATTTCGATAATACCAAGGTACTAGCAAGAATGGAGCATAAGGGAAAAAGAATAATTAGAGAAGCCATTGAAATTGAAAAACATCCTCAAAATCTTAATACACGTGACGATACCCAAAGATTACCAACAGCTTGGAAACCTGTCCTGAAAACCAAGAAGATCAATAAACCAGTGATACGCAACGCTGAGAGTAGGCCAAGCAGAACACAAGAACCCACAGCACCGTTAAACGCAAGACCCGTGACGCGCAGCCATGCGAAGAAAACCACACACCGGAACGGAAGCACAGTATATAACTCACCAAGTGGACAAACATCTTCCAGTAAGCCGAACGTAGTAACGCGAAGCAGAAGTAAGAAGACCTGAAGATGGTAAATGAGATTTTACCGAAACGTTGTCAAACAAATGGTTCCTTTGAGGACCATGCAGATTCATCGCGGAAAGGAACCCGGAGAAAGTTTACAACCATATATATATATATATACAAGGTTAACTATGACTAAGTACAAAAATGTTAACCACGTGCTCAGGAAGACCGAAAACACAATAAAAAAATTATTCCAGAATTTTAGCTCGATATTTAAAAAATGGGGCAAAACCCTCTTTTCCTACAGAAAGTCGGCGCCTATGATACGCATCGACTGAGATGGCTTAGGTCCAAAGATAAAACTTACATCTGTCAACAATATCTACTACCATGCGGTCGGTTTTTGCAGCATTTCTAAATGCAGAAACGACAAAAATTAACATTCTTATTAGTAATAATACCTCATTGATAGGTAGGTAACAGTTACTCCAGTTAGCTCCACTATTTTGCATTCGTTTTTCATTATTTCGTTACAAACTGGCAAAACTACAACATTTTCATTCATTATAATCACTCACTACCGATAAAACAAACTTCCTGTAGATACAACTAGATAAAATACCTATTTATTAAATGTTAGCTTTGGTGACGCTTCCGTTATGCCATGGGGTGGCATTAGTTGGGAAAGTCGCTCAGAGCTTATTGAGACAAAATTAGGAATGAATCTTAACTGTGTAACATTCCTTTTATTATAAAATTAAGAATGTCACAATTTCAATATGAAACGTCTAGTAACAAGGTATTTTTGCACATCCTGTATAATGTTGGTAGATTAAGTAAGTGTAAACCATATCCAGTGTACCATGTAACTTTAGATTTCTTCAAATAAGCCTGAAATGTAAACACCTTGTACAATTAATATTTTATTAGTTATTTACTTACCATTACTGTGAACCAGTTACATCGATGTATATCGTTATGTTATAATTTTTAATACTCTGTATAACACCCTGGAAATTTGTTAACAGTTTATTATTTAATTAGTGTCACTTATTGTAATAAGTTTTGTTTTGGCAAAAAGCAAGGTTAAGGTAACTGTCATAATAATTCAATTCGATTCGAACTATTGGAACAATGTGCTGAGATCTCGAACGAACATTTGACCGAACTTTCATAGAAACCGAACCAATCAGATTTCAGTGAGTTTTTAGATCTTCGTAGGGTATATAAAACCTACAGGAACCTAAATTCTAGTCCTTTTTCGTTCTGATTTTGGTCGATTGAAGTATTTCCATATTACAGATTTAATTATAGTGCGAAGCCACATTTTGAAAATAAATCTGAATTTATTGAAGTCATCAATAAGGATGGAGGTAATATGTTTGACTAATTAAGATTATTATCGATAGTAGATTTCATTTTAAACCATATTGTATGTTATTTTTGAAACTAAGAATATAAAAATACCTAACCTGATCTTGATCTTTGCTAAAGCACATGCTAATTATTTTTTCTTTTCTTTTGTTATTTTTTCTTAACTTTAGAGGCCAATTAAATGAATAATTTAATGAATAATTTAATGAGTATTTAAATGAACATTAAATGAACATTTAAATGAACATTTAAATGAATAATTAAATTAATTAAATAATTGAATAATCAACAAGTAAATCAATCAATCAATAAATTTTTATTGATGTTACGTCGAATGATGTAAAATTTTGAGAATTTCTATTTCTCAAGTTGGAATATTTTGTTTAACCTTGCTGAAAAGTTTTTTTCATTGAAGAATCAAAATTGAAATAATAAGGCCATTCTAAAGCTTTGAAATCTAGATTGTAAGCGGCACTATCCAGGTACGACAGGAAAGCTGCTGTTCTCGAAGCACTGCTTTGAAAATCCAGATTGTAGCGGCCCTAGTCCATGTACGACAGGAAAGCTGCCCATCTCGGAGTCATCTCCAACGTTAACAACGGATGAACTTGTCAACTGCTTCAATTCCACTTCTGTATGTCAACTTCTTCAATTCCACATCTGTGTATCAACTGGTGGGCAAGTTAATAAACTGTGTTTATTTTTTATGTATGTATTTTATTTCACTTTTTGACTTCAGCAAAATTTATCATCCTCCTACAGGGGTAAAAAGGCAAACCGAACAGAACATTCTGTAGGTGGCGCCTAATTATTACATCATTTTAAACAGTTTGCTAGTCAAGAACCCACGACTTTAAAAAAGTGCCCCGACTAAAAGAGCAGCCGTCCGCAACATTGTACATTTATCGTTTGTAACAAACGATAGGTAACAACTGGTAAACACGCATATTCTTCTCTCTCTAAAAGCATATTTTACCTTACGCTGGCTTCATTGGTTACGATATCTGCATGCTGTTGCATGATAATGCCCGCGCACATGCCGCAAGAACAATTATCCAATATCTTTAGGAAATTCGGATTAAGGCACTAGAGTGGCCACCAATATGTCCCGATGTAAATCAACATAGCACCTATGGGACATCCTAAAGTGAAATATACAAACGCAAAATCCAGCTAGCTCCAATCACAATTGAATTGGTATAAGTAGAAATGACATACACATCCATTTTTGCTCAAAATAAAGTTAATGTAGAAAATGAAGAAACAACATATGTCCCCTATTCACACACAATGCTGTGTTTGCGAAATATCAACTTGGGTATTAGCTTCTTCTCAGCAGACTGGTGTGGTAGAATTCACTAATGAGCTGTTATTGGTTTGTTCGTTAGATGGAATTGACCAGACCAAACGCATCAAATTGATGGTACACTTGCTATTCTGGCCAACTCGAAATGTGTTTCGTTTCAATATTGTTCTATGCGGTAGTTTGAGTGAGTTTCGGAAGATTGCACATATGAAAAAAATGCTTGGAAATACATTGAGAAAAATCGAAAAAGTTTGCAGAAACTTGTCAAGAATATTAAAATTCAATATTTGTTTGGCCAATAGCTGCTGATAAAATGTTAATCGTTTTGTAACATTTCTGAAATACAAACTTGTTTATACAGATTGATTCAGAACTAATCTAAAATAATTTGGGAATAGATAAAATTTTTCGGAAAAAAAATATTGAAGTTCTAGTAGTTTCAACCTTTACATGCTGTAGTCTCTAACTAGGCAAATATAGGATTACTTATTGTATTAACTTTTTTGTAATGCAAGTATTTATATTAGTTTCTGAAATATGAAAAATGGCTTACATGTAGAGCAACTCGCAGTTAATGGATATCGTTTTAATTTGGTGATGGTAATGGTGAAGTGAAAATGCTTTAGCAGAACCATTTCCCAGTGCAAACGTTGGTGTGGCACGGGAAATTTACAACCAAATCGTGGAAGAAATGGAGGTCCAAGGCGTCCACGGCGTATTGCAGCAATGTCGCGTATCATACGCGAGGCTCAATTATATCCATACCATGTACAGTGTGCATTAATACCAAAGGATTGGAAGAGGAGGACCGGTACCATGGCTGCCAAATTGAAGTATATTGCACCGAAGTGGATACTACTGATGATTTACGCAAACGTATCATAGCTGCTGCCAATAACTTACGGTTCAAAACAGAGAAGCAGAAACATTTGTGTTAGTTTGTAGAAACTAGATAAGACGGGCCTAAAATTTTATTGTAACATCAGGTATGTCAAACTGTTTTACTAATTAAAACCACAAATTAATTATATTAATAATTAATAACAATGCGGCAAAGCAGTTGAATTTCTTGTATAAAAAAGATGTAATACGTAATTTATCTTTCTTTGGGAATTTTACATTCATGTTTTCTATTTAGTCAAGTTTTGAATCGCTCTGTATAGAAATAGTTATTACACATTCACCTTAGAGTATGCAGTCCATTATTGAAAACACCTAGAATGTATATTTTTTATTTATAACAGATTCAATGTTTAGTTATATTAGAAATGTCTCACAGTATCATTTTTAATGGTTAAAATTAAAGAAAATATATTCTAAATAATAGTAAAATGCGTTTTCTATTTCCTCATAATGTGCTTTTGTGGATATGTGAAATTTCATTGCAAAATTAAGAATTACTGCGAAATACCTTCTGCGTAACACCCCTAGGAGGATACAGGCTATCGCTAGAGTTAGAGGAGGAAATATAAATAAATAATATTTTTTTCTATACAAAAATATAATGTGGGAAACGAAGATAACTGTTCTTTATGTAATTTACTGTGGACGATCAAAATCATTTACAGTAGGTGTTAGTAAAGAATACTGCTTGTTAAAAAATCTGTTTGCTACCTACTAAATGCAAAATAAAATACATAAAGTGCCAAAATAAAGTTTTTTACAACTAAATGTAACTTAACCTTTTATATTCAGAGAGTATACGATAATATTATAAATTTATCAGCATGGCATATGTTTGTCCAGTAATGCATCCATAAACCGCCTGGGAACGAGCCTGATGTCCTGCGAGTAACATTTGACCGAACCAAAAGTGTCTATCGGCTATTTGCATGGACAGTTTATTAGACACTATGTCGTTCTCTGTATTTGGTATACAGGTATCATAAATATTTTAAATACAGCGACTGCTTATTTCTATGTCCATTATACATTATTATGTCAGGATACTCCTACACGACGTATTTTATTTAATTTTATGTGCCCAGTAATTTAAGTTTGCAAAGTGCAACGGGGCAATAAAGTTACATTTATGTGATTAGTGGTACGTATAGAGCTCTAAGTGGATAGCATTAATTTGCGTGTTATGCAACCAACAAATGTGTGAATTATTTCGTACGAGAGTGCAAATTGGGCACATTACTTACGACTAATAGCGTTGTACAGAGTGACCCATTTTCAATGAATCGCTGTTTAAGATTTCGTTATATCTAATAAAATGCTCTTTGACACCAAATATCACCAACAACAATTTTATTTAACACTACTTTTAGTGTATAGCAAATTTAAGTAGTTTTTGTGTAATTTCTGTTTCTTTTTTTGAAAAAAAAACCCTGTCAATTACAGTTTGTCTCATCGATATACGGCAATAAAAAGAGACATACGAATTGCCATAAAAACATCAAAGGCTTCCACGTGTGACCTGTGAGCCGTGCACAGGACCGTATTTATATTAGATTCCAGTATTTCCTCAATTTTGCCAATAATAATTTAAATACATATTTTGATTAAATTTCCGATATTATGATGCAATTTTAAATTATTGTTGCCCAGCAAGGACCGCGAGTAGGTACGAACGTTCTCTGCTAGGAGGGTGAGATTAGGATTGGGTAGGGTAAGGGTACATAAGCAGAATAAAGAAAAAACCGAGGAAAAAATTAATAAGTTTAAATACACCTATTTAAAACAAAAACATGTTAAAAAAATAATAACCGAAAACTCTTATACAAAAATTTATTTAGGATGAATTTATACCCTAGCGATATATAGATACAATAAATAATTATAAAAAATAATGTATTTCCAATATATTACATATGCTACATAATAACGGCACCATAAAAAACATACGTATACGTTATAGTAAGAAAACCTCTAGTACCTAGCATTTGTCAGAGTCACTATTAACGTCGCTTGTATCCGATTCTTCGGCCGTTATGATACAGCGACTTTTATTTGGTCCAATCAATTGATGCAACTTTATGTCTCCCTCAATTTTTATGACATGTTCGATGCATATTTTCCAATTAGCTGATGTAATTTTATTCCCTCGTTGCCCACATATGTAACGGTTCTGTCAGATTTTGGATACGTATTATTTTTGAATGCCTCTTTTTAGTTGGCTCCATATTATTTCAATGGGATTACAAACACCGTAGTATGGAGGCAAACATAGAACGGCATATCTCTGAGCCGCAGCCATCTCATCAATAACGTATTACTTTGCAAAATTATTGCTCTTGACTATATGCAGCAATTCATCTTTCTTAAAACTAGCATAGTACGTAATATTATGGATTTTAGTACATTCCTGAATATAATTTCTTTTGTGCAAGTATCTGGAATCCTTTATGAAAATTTATGAAATATTCCAAAGAGATCCAGTCTTTAAGGTTGCACTGACGATTTCTTAAATATTTCTTGTGTTAAAAATAACAGTTCTAAAATCAAATAAAAAGCAAACCATCTAACCTAAAATTCTGCAAGAACGTGTTAATACAATTCTTAAGCGTGGCTTAAGGGGCACTAACCTCGTCATTGTAGTTGAAGAAAAAATTAGCCATAACCCCAATTACAGTCAATTAGTGGGTGGGTTTTAGTTCTCCGTAAATGACACTTAATACTGCGTTTAATAGTAATTGCGCCATTAAAATGGAAAACATCACTACAGCATTCTATTTAACATTCATTAAAATGTGGCCAGTTTGATCGCAACGTATTTTGCTTTTTTCAGCTTGATCGGGTTTCTTATTAATGTTTATTGTTCTCTTAATTATAATACTTAAAGGTAATGTGTTTGTGTGGTGAGAATTATTATAACCATTTATCTGGTAAATTGATACCAAACGCAATGCCATAAATATTTATAATGTTACTTGAAGTGCTATTTAACATTGCATGCAAATACCTACTCCGCTTCTACACTGTCAAATTATTCTTATCTAAATCAGCTAATTGATATCAACTTCACATCTAATAATCATTATGTCAAGGTGGTTGAACGGATATTATTTCAAATAGTTAATGTTATTACATGTATGTGTTCTGTTCTGGTGTTTCTATTTAAAATATCATAAATGATATAATTATTTTGAAAAAAATGCCCCAACATACTTTAAAATGGTGTAGAAAGTTCCGGGAGAGAGAAGGGGGGGGGGGGGTTAATTTGATAGTACTGAAAAAAATAGAAAAACGTTCATATCGGTATACGTTTACTACTTTTACTTTTAAATAACAAAAAAATATGAAAATTGTCACACCTGTAGACATTTTACTGCTAAATCGGGTTCTTTTTCCAATAATTGCTTTGGGGATATTTTTTAAGTCGGGACTATAATTTTCAATAACTGCATACTTCTTTACATAAAAAACGAACTCTTCTTTAACACTGTTGGGGGCAATGGTTTTCCAGAATATAGGATGTTAATACTTTGCTGCTTTAGAAACATAGTTATATTCTTCATTGATTATTTTATGTATTAATGATAATAATGCTTTTAATAATTATTACATTTAATAATTTGGAAAATAAATTAGTATATAAACATAATTCCCGATAGAAATTAGAAAAAAAATTATTAAATTATTAATTTATTTTAATTCTTTATATTAAATTCTATATTGATTATTTTGTGTATCATATTTGTGTATGGTAAAGAAAATAACGTTTTTGTGGCAGTTTTAAAAGAGTTTTTATCAGTTATTGTCCCTTTATATTTTTTATTTTCCTTGCACAACTGTTTAAAAATGTATTCTTGCACTGTAAAAAATTAATTACAGATTTTAACACAAAAGAACACAATACTGTGTTAATCGAGGTCCACTCGGAATTAAGTATATTTTTACACATTTCTCTGTAGGTAGTAGTGTTTTAAAGGTTTAACACAATCCACTGGTTACTATAACAAATGTCATGTGAAAATTTGACAGATTTTAGTGTTATTTGTATCATTAAAGGTGTAAGCTTTACACATTAACATGTTAATTTTATTGTATAATAAGTATAGATATGAAAGACTCAAATACCTTTTTAGTTTGTTAATTATGTTCCTGTTTGTTTTCGAAATAATAATAAATTAAATATCTTTTTCTACGTTCATGCAAAAAACAATACTTTATTGAACTATATTTAGTGGAAAAAGTGGTTCTTTATTGCTCTAGAGCAATAAACATTTTATTGGACTCAAATGAGTGCAATAAAATGTTTATTGCACTCATCTGTCATTCTACGACAGCGTTTTGTCATCATGACAAACATAAACCTTCAAATCGACGTCACATTTTTCTAGACTTAGTGTCATCTAAATAACATTTTTTGGTTTTTGCATAAACGTAGAAAAAATATTGTATGCAACTCGTACAAAAAGTGCTTATTGCACTTGTTGCATGAATAACTATTATTTTGACGTTTTCTAGAAGTTTTGCTGGTCGTCGAAAATGCATTGAATATAGTCTGACACGTTCTAGAGAACGTGAGAATAAATAAATTACAAAAATTTTAATTTCAAAGGCAAACCTAATTAACAAGGTAGGTGAGCTTCTGTATCAATATATAGAATTTTCAGAATTATGGTGTTAAGCAATTATAAAATAAAAATAAATATGTTACTTTTTATGATTTTATTAAAAAAATAAAATTCAGTTCAAATGAACAACAACCAAGTTTGCTAACAAAATATGTATGTATTAAAATTAGCAGTATAGTAGTACATATTCTAATAAGGGACTAATAATGTTCTAGTAAATCATAGACAAACATTAAACAAAGATGTATTTAGGCACTACATAATAGGAGTTTACGAAAATTAACTGCTAGTGATTTCTTTCTCTAAAGTTACAAAAAAAATCAGATTACAGACGTCAGAGTGAACTGCTAATATTTTTAAGAGTTATATTCCTAATCAGTTTTAGGTTTATTACAATTATCATTAATATTTGTTTTAGTTACATAAGTACTTACCAATGTCCTTGGTTAAAACTCAATTTAAATTTAAATATTCCACACAGTGAACGAGAGGTACTGTACACAACAATGCTACATGACCTATATGGTGTAGTGACTTGTGTTGGAGCAGCTGATATACTGCAGCTGCGCAGTTGTACTCAACCAGTCAGGAATAGGAAGATATACCACAATTAAGTTGTGTGCGTGTTAAGTTTACACAAAATGATGTACTTTTAACGCATCACTCGTAAATATTACACAAATTCAGTATATTTTATTATAATACTAGTAATTTTGACACATTTTATGTAAAACGTATAAAAAAGTCATAGGAAATTTTAGACATCCTAAATTACACACTGCAAAATCTCTCTTAGACAGTAACTTTTTTACAGTGTTGTTGTTACTTCTTCCATGAACAATAAAATTGTTAAAAAATGACACAGTATAGCAAGACCAGCAATTTCATTCCGTTGTCGGTACTTTGACCTTGAAATGCGTGTGATGGGATTTACAGAATCGACGATTAGAACCAAAATAAATTTTTTTTATTTCAGCGTAAAAACGTATTCACTCATTTCACATGAAAATTTACGTTATACCTATCCACATTATGTAACCTTTAATTATACAGTTATAGATAGATATTTCATCATCTACCAATACATAGGTAGGTACTATCAACATAAAGCAATTTTTCTCAATTTGCGCTGGTATTGATCTAAGGTTTTAAGTAATTGTTCAGTTGATATCATTTCATATAAAAGCAGGAAAGTAAAAAATTTTAAAATTCAGAAAGTAGTATGAAGTACATTCTACAACAGATAAAAATTATAAGTATATATAACTTCAAAAAATGTTAAAATGGAGATAAAAGTGGGTAGTATTTAATAGTTATTCATTTGTGTTACTAATATGCAGTAAAATATAAATTCGCGTAAAAAATGATACATGTTTATATTTTTTGTTATTATTTTTTTTTGTGAAAATGATTTTCTACCTATACTAAAGTAAAATGTTTATGTACCAGATGCAAAAAGCTATTTACGGCTTTGTAAACTCGTTCGGTAATACAACGGCAAATACCAAATAATATGTGTCGTAAAAATAGCATTGCAACTATTTTATAACCTTAGACTTACTACTGACCTCAGAATACTTGTATATTTGCTGTTCTACATTCATTTATTTCATCTTTTGTTAATGGTAATATATTATAAAATATTAAAATATTTTCACATGAGTATACATAATACTAATTTAGACTTACTCTCATCATTACAATAACTAAAAGCAATATGGCCAGCCCCATAATTTAAAGGAGCACGTTTGGGCAGGAAATATTGTTGTCAATAACTAGGAAAGATATTACTTTCAAAATCAATTTGACACAGTCTGTATGAACTGTTAGTAATTCGATGTTTTTCTAATAAATCCTCTCTAGTAGAAGCCAGTGACCAAATCTTCGCTTTAAAATAAAAAATTGTATTTTTCAAAAATATAAATATGTACATTTTAAACTTCATTTTCCTTAAGTATTTATAGTCCAATGTTATACTTAATAAATTAATTAATAGGTATGGAATAACAGTAAAATATTACTGTTTACAATATATTTATACATTACTTACCTGTTTATATCGTTAGGAAATTTAAAAAAGAAACTTACATTGCTATTATAAGATGACATGTTTAAACATTTAGTGGCTGCGCGGCAATTAATTCCTAGATTCAGACTTATAATTTTGCATCAATCCGTCTCTGTATAATCAACGAGCGCCAAATTTCGAGACAAACTGATGGGTAGCGGAGATCTCTGCAGCCTGAAATGGATGCGCGAGCTGTTGTGCGCGACTTATTATTTTGGCTCAAATGATTCTGCTGGTACATCTATGCTGTGAGAATGATTTACATCGTATGGCAGCTATGCATGTTATGTATGGAAGAGCTAACGGCAATGGACTTTTGGATAAACGTATGTACGCTCAAAAATATGCTACCCGCAGAGCACTCTCTCATAAGATATTTGCGAGAATCCTCCAACGCCTAAGAGAGTAGGCCATTACATACACCTCAAGCACGAATGGAACAAGATCCAGGGACTTCTATAAGAATAATTGCAATATAAAAAATGTGAGACATCACACTGTTTGGCTTGCTTTTTATATGCAACTCCTATATCCATACCATATTCAAAGGGCACGAGTTAATATATGTAGTTGGCTATTATGAGAACTTTTTGTGTACTTACTAATTATGTTGGATTTTCCAAAAATGGAATTTTCTAGTATACATCATTGGTGGGATGAAAATCCTCATATAATATAAAATGGGCAAGTTTGGTTCTCGGTAAATTTTTGGGCTGAAATACTTGGAGATCGACTTATTGGTTCATTCTTTTTATCCAATAGATAGGTAAACAATATTTAAGACTTTGCAAAACATACGAATTACTCTTTTAGGTTGAATGCTGAAGGATACCTTAATTTTGTGGTACATGATTTACCAATCCTTGTAGACGAAATTCCATTAGCACAGCGGCAAATTATGTATTTCATACAGGATGGCGCACTAGCAGTAAGGATTTGAATCGAGTTTTTGAGGGGCGTTGAATGGGACTGGTGACCCTGTAGCTTAGCCACCAAGATCATCTGATCACTCCCACTGCTTCCGGCGGTTTGCAACAAGAGAACCTTTTTTATGTAAAGAAGTACGTAGTTTTAAAATTATATTCTAGATTTTAAAAAAAAAACAACCCTTATAAGTACTACCCTCTCAAATTTGAATATTCATTTTTTGAAATCATTAGCAGATTTAGCGGCAAAATTTATACAGGTGTGACAATTTTCCTATTTTGGTATTTATTAAAAATATTAGTTTTTAATTTTCTGTTTATCTATTCAGAGTACGAGTATTTTCAACACATGATCTTCATTCAAATTTTCTTCTGCTGTTAAAGGTCAAAGATTTCTATTACAATTTTTTTTGTTCCTATTCCCCTCCGGTTTTGTCTTGGTGAAGGTTACTTCTTTTGCATTTTATACTATTCTTCTGTTCAATATTTCAGACTATATTTAGTTTTGCATACTTGAATTCTTGCAGATCTAAACAGGCAAAAAGTTTTAGTTTTTCTTGAGTCAATTTGCTTGTTCAAGTTTCTTGACTCAATTTTCTTGTCAAATCGTTATACAGGTCGCAATTGTGTTGAAATTATCGCCATGCAGTCAATATCTAAAATAAAAAGTACTCTAAGGTACTCTTCTTATTTCTAAAATATATGCTTACGTTAGAGATTAGAAAATATACATAATAATTTTAGGCTACTTGAACTATACATTAAACCCAAACAAAAAAATGCCACTGTGGTATATTTTACCATACAATGAATTTTTAAAATCAAATATAAAGTAACATTTTAAAAACTAATGCAAATTTTCAAACTTGATTTTCTACATTTTCAACGTGCACGACTGAGATTTATTAGGAATCTTAATTAATTAATTCATTAATTACTACATATTTTTTACATTTTTCAGAATGCAGTTATCTTTACCAACGCAGTAACTATATTAAATTATAAGTAGGTATCATGCAAGGCATTCTTTAAGTAAATTATGTGTCACATAAATCATGGTATCTCGCAATGCATTTCCTCATTAAATCCTTAAATAATAATCATTCTATTTAATTAATATACATGCAAGCCAATGCAAACAACCACTTGAATTGTAGGTATTAACAATTACAATGGTTAATTGTAAACCACATTCTGGAGCACAGAAGAAGTTTCACTTATACAGGGTGTCTGTGAACAAAAATTATTTCAAGCGGTTTACAAATTTAAAATTAAAAACAAATTTTTTCTTAATTTTTGAGACGCTGTAGTTGGACAATGGCTGTCCAAAAACCCCACATTTACATAACAAAAAATTCTTATTTCTGGCCATAAAATACGCCCCTGGATTTTTACTTAAGAAATACCCTGTAAAACAAATTGATTCTATTTTCCAATAAGGAATCAATTTCTGCAGTTTCCGTATTTAAAGTGAAATCACCCTGTATAACAAATAACTAAGCAACCTCAACATTCCTCGCTCATTAAGGCAAAGTCGCCGAAGATATTTGTGCGTGGTGTTGGCCAGATCGGGGTATTTGCATAACAAACAATGAAGTGGAATTCGCATTTGCTGCGTCGGATAAAAATATCAAATAAATACAGGTGTGGTATCGAAACGTCCTTGCATGGTCGCCTAACTTTTACAAGAACAAGGGGCTTACATTTACACACGAGAGCGATATGATCTTATAGTGCGGAAGCAAATTCATAATTTGCAAATGAAAATATTTATAGTGACAAACGGCAAACAAAAATTATCAGAAAATTGTAAATAAATGCAGGTTCTTTTACTAAGAACCGGACATACTAAAATGAAAGATTTCGTAAGGACAAAACAACCGAACAATTCGACCCAGAATCAAGGCATAAGACTGTTCCTGCACCAGTTGGAAACTGTTTGAAACTATTAGAAATATTCGACTACTTAAATTGAGAACGGGTTACCAATGAATTTGATGCAAGTAGTACCTAATTGGGCACTTTCAAACTAATCCCTGACTTCTTCTGGAACAAAACCCTTAAGTGTTTTAGTGAATACATCACCTATGAGACAAAAGAACAAAGACAAGGAGAAAAACACCTAAGTTTTCAGAAGAAAAGTGTACTCAGAGTGTTTTTATCACCACCATTTTTTTGGTGGTTAAGGACTTTGTGATTATATTCCAATGAATGCCTACGTGAAAGATAAAATATTTTGGTGAAACTTTCCCTTAAACGGGGCCTGTACCTTAAATAAGATGTTTAAAATTACTCCTGACTGTCTCAATACTCAGTCAGGAAACCACGAAGTAGTACAAATAGTAAGTACAACAGAAGACACTTGTAGTTCCTACATCAATATTGCCATAGTCATAAAAACTAGTCGTGCATGTTTACTTCATTGGTACATATTAGTAACTTCATATAACCCCACAAAAAGAAATCCAAAGGGTTTAAATTCGAACTTGTTGAATGATGATGATCCATTGTGCCCGTTAAAAAATTACCCTCGTCTTCGACTTCAAAACATTTGTGACCTCTAAGAAATTTTCAGAAATAATTTAAGCGCTAGTGTGGAGCTCCACGTTACTTTAACTATATATTTTTTTATAATTTTTATTAGATTTATTTCATATTAAATGTTGACTATTTAAGCAATTTTCTGTTTTATATGATTCAGTATTTTTTTTTATATATTTTTAAGTATTAACAATATTGTGAAACTAACTACTCTGCGGACTAAAGCCCCGACTAGAGATGAATAATTACACACACAATATCTACCCATATATTCTTTATTATTAGCGTTTGTTATTATCTAAAGGTATATAAAAAATCTATTACATGAAGGGTATATTCTTTTTGGATAAGTAAGTAGATAAATGTCTAATTTAAAATTGATTGGCAGGTTAACGTCACTTTAGACATTGTCGATATTTAATTTCGAATAATTTTAATTTATTGGTATAATAATTTTTATAGTTAGATATTTGACTCAACTTGAAAGAGGCCACCTGAAGAAGCAATCCTAAAAATGCAGTAATAGGTCAGATCTCATCTATTGTGGTTGAATTTTCGTGTTCCCACAGTGTCAAAAGAGAACTTAGGTATTTATAGAATGTTTTTATTAAACCAGCTTAATACATTAAGCTAGATTAGTTTCTATTTTAGATAATTATTGGATAGAGCTTTGACTATGTAATTGTTCATTAGCATACCTATATGTTTGGTATCAGAGAGCATACATATGACTTCATTGATAGGAATTGTGGTATAATTGATTTATATTAGCTTAAAATACCTTTATAGTACAGTAAAACAAACTTTTCTGAACTTTTTTTATATTCTTAGAAATTAAATGCTGTACTTATTCTGCAATGACTAATTGATTTTCTTTATCAATACCAAACATTGTATCCAATCCATCCAAGATTCCTGTTAACTAGTTTAGATTTGCTGAAACTGAATCATTTCTACTTTTGGAAGAACACATTTTAAAAACCATGGCTACTCATTTAAAGACAGTGATGAAAAATGATATGATAAATAAAATAACAAATAAAATTATTTTTCTAATTCTAAGCGAAGGATAACTGTAACAGCCCTTCCAAGTCATTTGGAACACTTCATTTCTCAATATGATGATACCAGACCTCATCGCACGCAAACGGTGCAAACATGCTACAGGCATTGCATATGTTTGGGATAACCTTAGCAGAGCAATATTCCATCGAGAAAATCCCCCTGTAGCCGCACAGGATCTGACTGTAGTAGTTCCAGAAGAGTGGAACAATACGCCTATTCATTTTATTAATAACCTGATTCGCAGGATGCGGAGACACGTTGGCCAACTGACTGAAAGTTGAAGCAATCACACAGAATACAAATGAACGTAGCATCAAAGAAGTTAGCAATTTTTTGCTATAATCTAAGGTCTACATCATGAAATTACTCTATGAAGATCGTTCCATCAAGTAGTACTAGTATCACTACCTGCGTAATGATACTTGAAAATACCGTACAAGAAGAATAAAAGAGGATACTTAGTAGGTGTATTTCTGAGTTGAAAGTCACAATAAGACAAGCCTGATCACCAGAAATTCCAGTTTATTTAATCAAATAAGATAAATGTAGACACAAAATCGTACAGAGAAGTAAGTACCTACAATTAAGTGAAAATTAACTGGGATCACGTTGTACCACTTGGAATTACTATTTGTTTGTGACTATTAGAATACTTATTTTCATATTGCATATCTTTTACATATTGTTTAAGCAAAAGATTGTCAAGAAAATTGTAATTTTGTATCGTTTCCAATTGATGCAACTTCCCTTTATTTTTTGATCTAATATAAGTACATGTGAGGTCTACGAAAGTTCTAATTATGGAGTAAATATTTATTTAAATACGTTTCCAAAAGTCTTGAACCCTTATTTTTCAAAATCAAGTATAATGTCGAAATTTTGCACGTCTCGATAATTTACCATTCTGAACAACTTTTTCAAGTAACATTTTGCTATATTTTCAGCAGAAAAGGCACTTTACCGAAAACCAAAACAGTTTTTACTCATTGCACTGAGCATTTCAAATAGGATTATTTCAAAAATGATTACTCCTACCGACTTCAGCAAAGTATACCTTTTTCAAATAAAACAGGTAGGAGAATCGATTGTTTCGATAGTCAAATGGATACACTAAGCTGTAAAAAAGTTACACACGCAAAATACCAAGGGAACCCCTTGTACCCACCCCAATGGAACTTATGGAAATAAATGGATTAGTCAATCAAATTGCTCATCAAAATTTAGCTGTGTATACCAAATTTCATTCATTTATCACAACGCAATTGAGAAATATTTCAAATAAATGATTTCCATTCCTCCCTCTTCAATGGGTCCCTCTGCCCTTAGGAAGCATTTCCGGACCCATGTTCATGAACTTTTCTACTTAGTTTTGATCATAGAATCGGCCTGGTCAGGGTTGGCAGCTAATTATGCACCGATGAACTTGTGATTTTTTATAGGTGCAAAATATGTTGCTTCTGGTACCCCTACCTTCTCTAGTAAGAATAATTTGTCGATGCTGGAATAAGTGATAAAGTTATAATTCATATATAATCAAATATAAATATAATATATAATTATAATATATAATATTATAATCAAAGGTAAACATATCTGAACAGGAATATTAGGTCATATTGTAGCAGCATCGAAAACACTTGACATACCTAACTACTTAATTATAGGTTACAGAATGTCTGTATGAGATTCTTTGTTATATGTTATAAGCTATTAATAAAACTGTAACAATACTGTTTTGCGACATATACCCAGAAGTTATTAAAACGGCTGAAAATTCAAATATAACTAACACTGAGGGAGAAGGCGAAAATCAAATTAAATACTATCGACGTCATCCTGTTTCAAAAATTCTGCAATGCCATTGGACGAAAGTTTGTAGGCAACCTCCTCTGTCTAGGGCAATACCTACGTATCTAGCAAGAAACACACTTTAAAAATGAATTTACGAGATTCAAAATGGTTATGCATTATTTTGAATAAATAAATAATATTCATACCGTAAATTTGACACAAATTAATTGTAGTGGCAACTATCTCTGCTTGGGAATTAAACATACTGCCATCCTCGACAATTTATCGAGTCATATTTAATGCGCCTAGACTAATAACAAGAATTTAATTGACACTTACAGGCTTATGTAAATGGGATTGTCCTTTCTACTAGCATAGAGTTTTATTGTCTGTCAGACGTCGCTTTATTAAAACTAAACAATTATATTAAGACGACGAAAGCATTTGCTTGAATCTGATAATGGTGATATATTATTGTTGTGTTACGGCATAATACATAATTCCATCAAGCCTCTTCTGTCACACTTGAATTACTTCAAGTTTCGTAATTTTAATAGAGATGAAATTATTTAATTTCTTTTTCTATTTAACTTGTTTGCAAAAATATAATCATTTCGAGGTATTTGTTACAAGTTTAAGTAATAATGCAGATACTCCATTCGTGTAGTCTAGTGTAGATTATGTTTTATAAATTTTGTATTTCACTACTTGCTCCAGTTTTTCGTAAAATTATTCGAAACTAAAAATATACTAATAAACAAATTAAGCAACAATATGCTGAGGTTCTTAGTGGTACAAACTTCTATATTTTCGCAGCCTTAGGTTTGCTATAGACTATATGTGAATTCGCAATTCGTGATGCGCGATGCGTGATTTATATGGAATTCGTGCATAGTATGTAGGGTTTTTATGAATAGATTTTTAACGAGCAAGTCCCTATCTATTCGCGAATACACGCATATAGTCTGTAGCAAGCCTTACAGTTGATGGCATTTACGTAACCAGTCACTTCGTACTGTATTTCTCCCCATTCTTGTAACGAAATGTTGTAAATTTTCGTTAGAGATTATAGAGGTGGTTTGTCGATGTCGATTGTGATTATAATTTATTAATAGACTAGGCGAATTATTTCTAGTGAATATTTTGGTAGTTGGCTTTGTTCTCATCCCTACTCCGGGCTGTTTACTGTGTGAGAAGCACAAACCTAGAAAAAATATAGACTGTACCAGTGTCATATTGCCGGCGACCGATTATTGATGGTAGCCCTAAAAGGTCCAGAATCACTAAAACTTGGTTTTTATGCCAATTTACGTTGGTTGTATGGTAGCGTGGATCTCATTTGTTTACTCTGATTGGTCACATTCATGTTACATTCTTACATTTACATGACAGCAAGTTAGTTAATGTCATATTGCAATGCAGCCATCATATTTGCACAACCGCCAACATAAACCAAATAAAATATCAATGTTCTGGACCTTAGGCCCTTAGAAAACGCGGCACCTGTCACGCGATCTGTATCATGAACCGACACTGTCTATATTTTTTCTAGGTTTGTGGTGAGAAGTGACACCGGTAAACGCCTGACGGGGATAACTGATCTAGTGATAATCGATCAGTTATCTACTAGGGTTAAAAATGATTAAATTACTAAAATGGCTATTAAAAAATAGGGGGTTTGTAATAGAAGGGTGAAAATTAAGGGTTGTATGTATTTTTAATGCCACATAATAAAAAAATAAAAATAAAAATTTTTGTCTAAAAAATAAAAAAAAAATGTTTGGGGTGGACCACCCTTATCACTTAGAGGTATGAAAAATAGATTACCACCGATTCTCAGACCTACCGAATATACATATAAAATTTCATAAAAATCAAGCCGTTTCCGAGGATTATGGTGACTAACACTGTGACACGAGAATTTTATATATATATAGATATATTTCTATTGTATTTGCTATTTTTTAAGTTATACAACCAATTATAGACTAATATCTTGTATAAATAATTTTGCGAAAATATTAGAAAAATGTTTAAAAGAGCATCTCAATACCTACTTGGGGAAAAACAACATTCTACCTAATTGTCAATTTGGTGTAAAAAAAATCAGTACTGAAAATGTAGTAATTGAACTTTAACAGCGGATTGTAAGTTGTTTAGACTGATACAAATTGTCAGTCTGTATTCCATGCTAAAGCGTTTGATACTGTTAAACGTGATATGTTATTAAATAGTTTAGAAATTATTGGCATTAGAGGTGTTGGACTTAATATATTTAGAAACCTGATATCAGAGTGTTAAGATTAATAATGAAATTAGTGAACCTTTATTAGTCAATATGGGCGTACTACAAGGATCGGTTATTAGTTCTATCTTATTTTTAAGTGTATATATATAAATATTATTTTTGAGCTTAATAACGTAAAAGAAACTATGTCTTCATATGCAGGAGGTGATTTTCAATCTACTTTAAAAAAAGTTGAAGTTTTGTAAAAAACTCAAAATATTATTTAAAAAGAATAAGAGATTTTCAACAAACCAATTGTATACGGAATTATTTTCCAGCAGAATGTTATACACTTATCTCTACCTACAGTGGATGATGAATTATCCTGATACTGCTGTAAGTCATGGTTATTCCACAATACATATGCAACAGGAAAATATATTGTTGTACCATTGTTTCATAAATCACATAGTTAGAGGTCATTATTCTATTATCTGCCAAAAGATTATAACATTATAACTTGAAAAATGGAAAGAAAGCAAACGCAACCCTTTGTGCATATGTAAAAGAATATTATCATCTCATATATCATATTTATGAAAAATAATTTTTCATATTTTTAGGGTATTCTTGGCTCGCAGTGTTGATCTCTTCTATTTCTATATTAACCTGCTTTACTTTGCCACTAACAAGACAAGCTTCGGTTTTGTGTGGTGCAAGCATCTACTGTTTTCCTTTGGAGACACTCGGTTATGCGAGAAACTGCGTACTTCCAGCAAATGGGGGTGTCTGTCCTCCACCAAGATACCTATCTATATCATCCACATATCCAGAGTCACTCCATTAGGACTTTGTTATCGTATAGGTATATTCCACAGATCCCTCTCCTCGGACCGATCAATATTGATTGTATTCAGCCCTTCATTCCGATTCAAAATTAATAACATGTTCTGTACCTATTTGTTCCTACCTACCATATTAATTACTTTTATATATTATTTTTCAAATTATAACAAGTAGTTTAATGTGAAATCAGACGGTATAATTTTCTAAATACCTCAAGTAGAACCATGTATGTGGTACCTACCCAACATTATTGTACCACATCGTCACTAATAATTATTGCATTACTTATACAGTATTTAGACTATGTATCAATGCCACAAAAATACAAGAAACAAACGCCTGTTTACATCAACAACATCCTAAGCTGCACCTGTATCCACGGAAACAAATCGCGCTGAATGGCTTGTGACGTTACTCCAATAATATCGCGTTTTCGGCCACGTGGTTCTATTTACATTCTATGGCAATTTATTAATGGTGATATTTTAATTATTATGTGTTTATTACCGCCAGACACATATTATGACCTTTCAATATATTTAAAGGTAATACATTTCGAACTGATATAAAGTCAATGCAACTTCTTAATTCCCATACGTATTGCTCTGCGTACATTTAAAAATAGACCTCCAGATGAGTATAAATTGCTAGTATCAACTCACCTGTTTCTACTTGGCAACCCGGTAATAGTGACCAAAAAAGGTGAGCAACCTAATTTTTGCACGACCATTATCCTTCTTTGTACCTTCGATTGGTATTAAATTTGTTTGGTAAGCAAGTGTGCGCAATATTCAAATAATAATAATAATAATAAGTTAAAGGTAGCCATGTTTATTAGGTAACCCATTTGCGATATATTTCCTTACATACAGGGTTAACTATGACTAAGTACAAATATTTTAAGAGGGGATAGAAAAAAATAAGAATTAACATAATTTCCTTTCAAAAATCTTCCAAACTTATTTATAAAGCGAAAAAAAATTTTGTTCGATATTATATTAAGGTGCCCGTATCTCTCGCCGTAAAATGATCAAATTTGTGGTGTTTTTTAGGTACTGAAATCTCGAAAAATAAAACTCGTAGAGCAAAAGTAATATCAAAAATAGAATTATTGATGTTTTGTTTATCCACTTTTACTATTTAAACTTTCCTCAAATAATGTAATAACTTTTAAAATGCATTTATATGACACACATAATTTCGCTATTCTAACCCCACATTTTAACAATTATTTTCACATACTTGTAAACAAAAGTGAACAATCTTATATGCAGAACTATGTAAGTTTATGTTATAACAATGTTTACATCTATGGTTGAATTTAAAAAAATACGTATTTTGAAAGATTTCAGTACCTAAAAATTCATTGGATAGATCGCTTTCTGATGTTAAATATTGATTTTACTTCGGTACCTTTGAATATTTGCAGGTGGCATGAAATAACATCCTTGTTATTTGCTAAACTCTATATTATTCAGTTCTTAAATGTCTAAAATTATTTATATTTGTAGAAAACACTTTTTCAGGAATACGGCGCCCTTAAATCGTTATTTAACGCCGTCACTGCGACAATCAGAGTATGCAACCAGCAAGCAACCGTCATGCAACAGTCGGCCACAGTCGGCAGTCGGTCCAGTCGAGTCGGTTCACTGTCATGTTATAATTTAATTCCTGTGTTTAAGTTGTAGTTTTGTGTTCTTCTTCCGTTTTTAGTGCTTTATTTTAATTTTAAGCGTTTTATATAATAATAAATAAAGGAATATGTGTCGGGTACAGATATTTTCCCACAATATAATTCGCCGGTTTGTTTTCTAGGTTATGGGACAAGACTGCCGCGGGTGTTAAACGTTTTCTGTTATCTATTAGAACCTACCTACTCATCCCTTTATTCGATTTTGTTATAATACATAGGCATTGTATTCAACTGTACCTACGGGAAGTGTGTTTATCGATAATGAGTGAAAATGTAGTTTTACCAGTTTGTAACCAAATAATGAAAAACGAATGCAAAATACTGGAGCTAACTGGATTAACTGTTACCCACCTTTCAGGTAATATTACTAATAAGAATGATAATTTTTGTCGTTTCGCATTTAGAAACACTGCAAACGACCGCATGGTAGTTGTTGACAGATGTAATGTCAACTATGGATCTAAGCCATAAGCTACATACTGTGTCATAAACCATCTCAGTCGATACTCATCATAGGCGCCGACTTTCCGTAGGAAAAAAGGGTTTTGTTCAATTTTTTAAAAATCGATCTAAAATTCTGGAGTAACTTTTTTATTGTCTTTTAGGGCTCCCTGAGCAAGTGGTTAAAATTTTTGTACTTAGTCATAGTTAACCCTGTATAATTATCATTCATAAAAAATACTTTTGATGGGCGAAGGACGACCTTAGTTAAGCATCTATTGAATACGTTACCCAATTCAAAACTATAGCGGCTTTATAAAGATATCGTAAAGAACAACAAAAAACAGGTATATATCTTCATGGAGAGTACATACACGGAACAATTAAACGGTTATTTCGTTAACAGTGAATTTGTCACAATAGGTAAGATAGCCCATTAAGGAAAGAGTATACTACTTAAATGTTGTATAGGCTTAAATACAATTCTAACAATGGCAAGATTGTAAAACAATGTAAGCGCAGACAGTTCCTTATTTATCGAAATTGAGCATGTAATTTTCACTTAATTAAAATAAACTAACTGAAAAACCTGCATAAATTGCAGCGGACACAATGCCTGACGCTGCGTTATCTACTAACGCAGCATGTAATTATACGTAGCTACTGCACGTGCGACGTTATTTCGCTAAATTTGTACTACCTGTTGTGCAGTGTGTATCGTTTATTAAAGCTAACCTGGTATTGCCATAAAAATAGGTAACGAACGACTCAGGCGTTTAAAAATCGATCACTTGAAACTTGCGTCCATATTCTTCCCATATAAAATTGCCAGCTGTGAGGAATGCAATCATTACTGAGAATAAAATATAGAGAATTTTTCTCGGTTACTACAGAATGTATGTTTGCAGGCCTTTATATAGCTCTAGCACGAGTTTTTCAGGAAATAATTATTATGCGGAATTTCAGGTTACAAATGTGTTTACATCCTGGGTAAGCTACAATATGATTTTATTTTACCGCAACGTACCAGATGAGGTGATAATAAAGTTGCACAATTTAATCGATATCATTAGATAACATGCGGTTTATATATTGTTGGTCAAACTGGCTTTTAAGGTTTATATGATTGGATGAATAATTTAATAGAGTCAGTTATGAAAATTGAATTTTTAATACTGATTTTAACGCAAGCATTTCATGTCATAAGAATAAAAGAAACAAACAGTATTTTCTGTTACAACATTCCTCAAAATAATTCTTTACTTATTCTTAATCTTCTTTGACACTTTAACTACTATCGAAATAAACGAAATAGACCCTTGAGTTTGAAAACCGATATTAAGAAAACGTAGGGAAAAATTTGTACCATATATGGCCTCACTATTGCTCTATTGTGTGCTAAAATGTCTGTTAATTTCGTTATTACATTATTTAGTTATTAATGAAATTGTTGCAAAAATCACGGTTTTCTACCTGCAAAATTGATACCTCTCAAATTAACTCGTTGTATTTTTTTTTGTCCATTAATAAAATATTACAAATATTTACTGACGATAAGTCGAACTATTGTGTTCAGTACTATGAAAGTCATTTGCCTCAAAGTTATTTTTTTATTTTTAACCAAAAATAGGAGTGCTAGCTCCGTCAATATTACGTTCTTTAAAGAAAGAAGAAAGAAAACTGACACATGTAGTAAACAACTGTAAACAACTTATAAAAAGTCAAAACATCTGCAAAACAAAGCACCTTATGAATTTTTTTTTTTCAACAGCACCTTTTTCAAAAACTAGAATAATATTTTAATATTTGCACTGAAAAAATGCTCTTTACCACTGGCAAATATGTTTATGGGTTCAAGGGTCGTCAAAATATTAACATTTTATTATGATTATTCTATACCAAGTTTGAACAAAAATATGTATTTGTTTAGTAGATAATATAGTAGCTGATTCTATACGTTTAAACTTTAATAGCTTAATTTCACCCTATCAACATGGTTTTTACCCCGTTCGGAGCACAGAAACTAATTTATTACTTTTTAGCAACTACATTGTGGAAAGTATTGAAGATGGTTACCAAGTTGATGCAATATACTGATTTTCGTAAAGCGTTCGATCGAGTTAACCATAAATTATTGTTAAGTATATTAGAATCTTAAAGGTTAATCGGGAATTTGTTATTATGGATGAAATCTTACTTATTAAATAGAACTCAAACAGTCAAAATTGAAGAATTTTCTTCGCGCGAAGTAATAGTAACTTCTGGTGTTCCTCAAAGTCACCTGGGACCAATTCTGTTTTCTCTTTTTATTAATTATCTCTCTTACATTTTAATATCATGTAGATACTTAATGTTTGCAGAAGACTTAAAGTTATTTTTATATGTTAAGAATTCTAAGGATAGTGATGCAATTCAAAGTGATTTAATTTCATTAGCTTAGTAGTGCGAATCCCATTATATGTAGTTGAGCCATAGTAAATGTAAAGTCATTACATTTACCCCTAGGAAAAATATTTGTGACTGATTACTAGAAACTAGAAGCACTAGAAAAAGTAAAGGCAGTGAAAGATTTGGGCGTAAAATTTGATCGTGAACTGAAATTCACCCTTCACATTGAGGATAGTTTGAGCAAATGTTTTAGAATGTGTGGTTTCATTAAGCGGGAAACTCGAGATTTGACTAATGTTATATCTATTTTTGTTTTATATAATTCTCTAGTGCGTTCAACTTTAGAATATTGTTGTATTGTTTGGAACCCATATTTGTTAGTTGAAATGAAAGGTTGCAACTACTAAGTATTCTATCTCTAAGATATCGAAGACATTGTTCGTATTTAAAATTTGCCTATAAGCTCTTTAATAATAAAACAAATTGTAGTAAATTACTTCCATTATTTAAGAGTTCCGAACTATACCACCAGAACGGAATTTTTCTACGTCAATCTCGTACTAATGTTGGATTATATTCTACTATAAATGAAATTAATAAGGAGGTTAATGTGTTGCCTCGAAATTTTAATATTCTTTTCTAGGAATCGTGGAGTCAACTTACTAAATTTATGAAACAAATAAATTAGTACTTACGTATGTGGAATTTATGTTTAAGTTAATTATACTGATTATAATATTATTTAATTCATTGTTGAATTTATTTTTTAGAATAACTGTAATCTTTAGGTTCCATTGTATCATTTCGGTTAATTCTGTAGATACAAAATAAGAATTAAATAAATAAGTAAATAAATTAAAATGTTCTTTTTTTTAAGTTGAACGCCCTGGATCAGGAAAACTAAGTATAATAGAGAAAAATGTTATAGGAAAGACCCCTATCATTTTTTCATGCTGTATAGTTTCCTAAAGTTAAGAACAAAAAAACGGGGATATCTGGTATGGTCCAAGTATTTTGTTGGAAGGGAGAAATTATTTGCAACAACGATTAGGTTGCGGTATGACGGCGACGTACTAAATTATGTAGATCAAAGTGAAAGTTTCGTTATAAATTCAGTACTTATAATAATACATTATTTATCGTCTCGCATAGCCGTGATCGTCTAGTGGTTAGGACCCTACGTTGTGGCCGTAGTAACCCAGGTTCGAATCCTGGTCACGGCATGAGACTTTTTTTGGTAAGAATGATTGAGAGATGATAATATTGAGAACGTTTAAAGAACGTTAAATGCATCGGGGGTAAAAAATGTAACAAATGTTCTGTCGTGACCGCTTGTCGCAGAAAGCTAATCTCATTAAAGCGAATTGGGGCTTGCTGTGTACAGTAGATCTTTTTATATTGAATACAAGTGAAGAAATAGAAGTCTAGGCATTCCACCATTACGAAAGTGGCAATGATGAGGATAATACCGAACCATTTTTTGTTAATTAAGTTTTCGAAGGCGATAAGAGTGGGTGAATTTGTGTTGGGGCGACAAATCAATATACGACTTAACAAATAAAAAAAATCGAAAATATGTACCTAATAATGACTTGTAAAAAATGTTACTGATGTCGATAAAGGTGTGCAGTTGATATGTTTAGAGTTGTTGTGTTATTCTGAATTTTCAATATAATTGACATAACTCTATATCTCTGTTTTTGTACTAGATATCATAACTTTTACGTGCAATGATGAAGTGGTAAAGTGGTTTCAATCGAGCTACAGTTCTAGTATTTTCAACCTTTACATCGTTTGGCTACTGTAGTCTCTAGCCAGGTGATTTCAAATATCCGATTACTTATTATATTAACGTTTTTCTGATGCAAATATATTTACATTAGTTTTGTTTCAAATGTGAAAAATGGCATTCATGTATAGCAACTCGCAGTATGGCTGATTTACCCAAATTTATCAGAGCTACTGCCAATAACTTACAAGTTTAAAACGGACAAGAAGCAGAAACATTTGTGTTAGTTTGTAAAAACTGGGTAAGACGGACCTAAAATTTTGTTGTTGTAACATCAAGTATGTCAAACTATTTTATTAATTAAAACAACAAATTGGTTAATAATAATTAATTTAAATAAGTTCTTAAAAACCCTGTATATGTACATGATGATAATCTTACATATGCGTGCGCGGTTTACAGATAACGATTTGACTGCAATCAAGACTGTTGCAACAGCTATGTCACAGAGATATAAATTCTTCAAGACATCAAAGGACTCGTCTTTTTCGGTAAATGTTTCATTATTAATACAGTTGGAGTTTTACAGTTACGCTTTTAACGTTATTATTACATTCATGTGTATTATTTTATAGTGTAACAAAGTGATTTTTTGTATAATTTTATTAAATAAAATATAAACTCTGCCGTATAATCCATTGTTTAATTACCACGAGAATAAGCGGCAGCCTTCGATAAAAAAAAACATGCCGAATTGAACGGCAGATTGATTCATGAAGTGACCAGCCCACACCAGTACCAGAAAAACTGTTAGAAAATATTGTCACCGATAGATATAGAACAATCTGCACATGCCATCAGAAGTAGAGGAGGTGCCGTTGGTAATATTTTCCAAGTCCAGCAGGAAGACCAGTGCGCATTCGCCGATTTTTAAGCTGCATTGGACGTTCCAACTACCAAATTGAAGATTTAATTCTTGTCCAGCCAGTTTCATGGAGAGTAATGTCCGTCCACCACCCCAGTACCAGATAAGCTGAAGAACATATTCTGTCTCTGACGGACGAACACAGACCAAAAGCAGTAGACAAGCCACCGTTGGCAAAAAAGTCCAGTCGAGGGCCAGTGCGCAGTCGCCGTCTTTGACAAAAATGTTAGACCCTGCCACGCTGAGTAGAATATTTAGTTCCAGACATCGACAAATTTGTCCACTGCAGCAGAGGAACTACTATAAAATATTCACTGACGGACTCCCGCTGACCAGTGCACCCCAGGAGAGAAGCCCGCTTCAAATATTATTTCTTTTTGTCAGTGATAGTGGACAAATCTATTCGCTATGCGCGCCATCATCATCGCGTAACGTTCACAAATTTGAAGGCTGTCAAAAATTCTGATAAAATTGATAATATTAAATTTGCACGTGAATCGCATTAAATTTAAGTCAGTCAGATAACATGCAATTATGTAGTGAAAGATTTTAATTTGGACGTTACTGCAAGTTTTGTATTTAGAAAACAGCTAGTGCTGGTACCAATAAAAATAATGAAAAATAATGTGTCACATGAAAACGAAGTTTCACTGGAAAAGATGTAAGCAATTTAATACAGATTTTATGTAATACTAAATGAATGAGAATAAATAAAAATAGATGAATAAAATGTTTATAAACAATGAATGTTGATTATTAATAATAAATGTTAATTTTTAATAGTAAAATGATTTATTTGTTTAATGATACTCCTACTAATATTCGAAATGCGAAAAGCTACATTGCAATGAATAATTGCTAATTTTTATTCAGTAAGTATTACGATTTGCTAAGTTGCCAAAGTATTATAATAACAGATATATCCACAAAATTTCAGTTTCACTTGAAAATTATAGTAAATGATAGATTTGTGGGCACTACAAATTGCCATTTTTCTCCAAAACGAGGCATTTAAACAAAAGATTACAAAAAAGGTAAAATGATCAGAAGAAAATTCTACGGTTGACATTTCAAGAAAAAGCTGCATAGGCGTACTTATAAATAATTGGAAGAGATAAAGGGTACTGCATCCCTCTATTCGGCCTTCAATTTTGTTCACCAAAACTACATGATAAGTATGCCGCAATAAGATAAAAGTACGTGCAAAATTTCAAGTGTGTATCTTAGAAAACAATGGGATTATTAACAAAAATAGTTTTTTAAAATGTAACTTTAACACTCTGTATATTGGAACAGAGACGTCCAAATAAAAAATGGCATAAGGAAAGTCGCATTATTTTTGTTCAAAGAAAATGTGGTTAATGGTATGGCCTTCTATTTTGGGACATCCTGTATAGATGGGAAAGGAAAATTTAATAAAACTGAATATAAACCAAATGTAAGTATTATTCCTAGACACCGAAAGCCTAACTGCTCCATATGTCTCTCTAGACATACCGTGGCTCCACTGCAGTTGCCCGAGAAGTGGTGATTCTGCACTTTAAATAGAAACTGGCGACCACTGGCGACCGAAGTAAGTGCCGCTGCAGTTCAGGCGCCATAGTGACACCCGCATCATCGCCGACAGGAAAAATGGTTTAAGGTGTGATTTCCTAGCGACGTCCAGCGTTCGCGGCCCGCCGCAGCGTTCAGCCATGCAGCATTCGAACAATGGATTTTAATGGCAATGATTTCCTAGACGCGGCACGTCTCGACAATGCAGCGGCCGACCGTGGACGGCTACGGCCCGACTGCTCAAAAACATGTCGGGACGCGGACGCCAACCACAGCACTATTTAATGTAAGCACAATAATATAAAAGTAACCTTACTTGTACATATATTTTTTAAATTAGTATCTAGAGTAGGGCCACCAAAATTGAAATAATAAATAAATGGTTTGAATTGGTATTTTGTCATATTTTTCTCGGCTCCTAGATTGAAATAGATGGTGAATTTCGTCTTATATGAACAGCAAGGTCATCTTCTATCAAAAGCAATGCTGTAAATCTTTCTGGATCCATTTTTATAAGTAATTTTCACTTTAGAATTTTGAAAATGGCTTAAAATGCAGACGCCAGACGCTTCTAGCAAATCATGCGAACGTGACTGCTAGCCGTTACTGCCAGACGTTGCGGCGGGCCGCGAACGCTGGACCTCGCTAGAAATCACACTTTTACCCACAAATATGACATTGTGGCTTAACCCATGCAATGAACCGCATTAGCATAGAATAACGAAACCAGCAAAATGTACTCGACTGTCGGTACTTTGATCTATTTCAGACAGGCCCGTTTAGCGGCACGGGTGCTTGCCGGTTCCTATCTCTCTCTCACATTTAGCAGGGCCGTATTTAACAAATATTTAATACAAACAAGACCGTGAGTCTTGTTGTTTGCAAAGGTTTAATTAAACATATTTTAATTACGTTCCTCGACATAAAATGCATTAGAATGCAAATACAAATAATTTATATTAATAATAAAACAAGTTACGTACTATTAATTATTTTATTTTCAGTTATTTCTCCAAATTATTGTTTTCTGGTTGTATTAACAACTTTGAAATTTCTACTTACACATTTTATTGTATAATATAAACCTAGCATATAAATGATATACAGGGTGTCCGGAAAAGACGTGTACAACGGAAGACCACAGACTCCTGGGTTCAAAATAAGCCGATTTAGCCCAATTTACTTATTTCCAAAATTGCTTCGTTTCGCCGCTAGGGAGCGCCAAAGTTCGCGAAAAATTTTTGTTTATTTCGAATATCTCGAAAACGACTTGATCGATGTTAACCATTGGGCTACGCAGTTATAAGTCTAACCGACACTTTTTGACATTATTTAAAATCTTTTGCAGTCATTAGAAATATAAGAAAAATCATGTATCATGCAAATATAAGCACATATTTTTTAACCCCCTGGTATAATTACTCTCAGGTTTTTTCTATTAGTAGCTGTCTTTATTTAGAAACTTTTTTATACTTTCAGAATTTTGAATAGATGAGTAGTTTAGGCAGAAAAATATTTTCTTATGTCAACAATATCAGCATTCGTTCTGCAACAAATAACGAAAATTCCAAAACTCATTTATATTTTATTTAATAAATACGAGATAATAATATTAATATACCAAATAAATAAAAGTTATGATCTCTTTACAATAAATGCTCAGTGACCACCTTTTTCGTACGCAATAAGTAATCCGTTTTACGGTTTTACGAAGTTGTAGTGCTCTCCATGGATTACCTCGTAAAATGTTAACTGCGTCTTGGATTCGCCAAAAATATTCCTCTTTATTATTAACTGCGTAGGCATATACTTTACAAAAAATAATCGCAAGGAGGTAAGTCTGGTGCTCGAGGTGGCCATTTTATAGGAACATCGTTTTCTCTTCTAATCCGCCTGTTAGGATACAGATTATGTAAATACTGACTAACGGGTATTGTAAAATGAAGGGTGCACCATCGTGTATAAACCACATGTTACGACGAAGTAGTAACGGTAAATCGTCCAATAAATTAGGTAATACTTGCTGTAAAAATTTAAATAGTTGACCCCATTTAATCGATGTAGAAACACAACCGGGCCAATAATAAAGTTGTCTATAGGTTTGTTTTAGCAGCAGTTGAAAACTATTTGGAAACTATCAGAAATGTTCGTTCAACTATGTATTGCGTCAAATTCAATGGTAACGCGTTCTCAACTTAACTGGTCGAATATTTCTGATAGTTTCCAAACCGTGTTCAACTGCTGCAAAACAAGCCTTATAATTCCCGTCCACACGTTTACTCTGAATTCATATTGAAAATGTCTTATTTTCAGTACAGTGTGGATTTTTATCAGTATAAACGTGTTTTTATGGTTATTAATAATTCCTGACCTAGCAAAATATGCTTCATCTGTAAATAAAATGTTTTTGCTGAAATTGATATCATGGGCTCTTTGATCTTGTATAAAATTACAAAATGCTAAACGTTTTCAGGGTCAATGGGTTGATGAACCGGTCATGAACTGATTGAATATGGTAGGGATGTAGTAACTGCTCTTTCAAAACATCATGTACTATGGTTTTTGGTATCCCTATTTCTTGTCCAATGCGTCTTGCACTTATTTTTGGGTTCTCTTCTATCTTATCTAGGATTTGTTCCTCCACCTTTATAGTTTTCGTCGTACGTTGACGCCCTTGAACCGTATTCATTTAGTGGAAGAACCAAATTCGCAAAGTCGCCTTTCGATGTTGGCAAAAGTTTGATGATTTGACACTCGTCGATGAGGGAATCTGTCCATGTAGATCCTAACACTTTTGCGGCCGTTATCTTGACAAACTCCATAAACCAAAAGCATATCTACTTGTTCGGAATATGTATTGAAGTTGATACTTAAAATATCAGAGCCTACTTCTGGTACTCCGTTATTTGTTGCAGAACGAATGCTGATTTTGTTGACATACGAAAAATATTTTTTCTGCCTAAACTACTCATCTGTTCAAAATTATGAAAGTGTAAAAAAAGTTTCTAAATAAAGTCAACTACTAATAGAAAAAAAACTGAGAGTAATTGTACAGGGGGTTAAAAATATATGTGCTTATATTTGCATGATACATGATTTTTCTTATATTTCTAATGAATTCAAAATATTTTAAATAATGTGTTTGTGTGTCGGTTAGACTTATAACTGCGTAGCCCAAAAATGGTTAACATCGATCAAGTCGTTTTCAAGATATTCGGAATAAACAAAAATTTTTCGCGAACTTTGGCGCTCCTAGCGGCGAAACGAAGCAATTTTGGAAATAAGTAAATTGGGCTAAATCGGCTTATTTTGAACCCAGGAGTCTGTGGTCTTCCGTTGTACACGTCTTTTCCGGACACCCTGTATATATTTATAGATAAAATGTTTACAAGGATGTACAAATGTAAAGATTTAAATAATGTAACAAACTTTTTCACAACATTGTTTTGAGCAGAAATTATTTCAAAATTCTCTTGAAATGGATCTCCATGGTTATGAATTTAACGAAATTATTAGGCTTGTTTTTGCAGCAGTTGAAAACGGTTTGGAAACTGTCAGAAATATTCGACCAGTTAAGTTGAAAACGCGTTACCATTGAATTTGACGCAATAAATAGTTGGACGGACATTTCTGATAGTTTCCAAACAGTTTTCAACTGCTGCTAAAACAAACCTATTATGACGCATATATAAATTTCCAAACAATCCAAAATTAATGTGCAAATGTCTGAACATAGTAGAAAGGCAAAGGGGCGCAGCTATTCCAAAAATTTCAAAATTACTTGTTTGTCACTATATATTCTCGGTCCCAAATTATATAAAAGAAAACTTGTTAAATTATTTTGTTTACTTAGTGCGTCAACTTTACAGTCATTTATAAAGCATATCAAAATTGCCCCTGAAGTTAATGGCGCTCTCAAAATTTTAAAAAAGAAATTTGAAATTTTAATTTTTAATTATATAAATAAATTATATATGGTCTGTGTAGACGAAATTAGTCCGAAAGTAAGTTTATTTTGTACAAGAGACATTGATAAAATTTGTGGATTTGAGGATCTTTATATTAGATTTAAAGTGCTTCATTTAGAAGTAAAAGAAACGGAGAAATTTGTCAGGAACATCACCAACCTACTTGACCCTTTTTCTCGAGTCAATTTGGAAAACCACAATTTCAAAATGCGTACATATTCACAAGTGACGAAAACGATCTCTTTAGAACCTATTTCGATATGTTTCAGAAATCACAAATAATTGATTCATAAGCAAAAGATATAACATCTACAATAAAATGTATTACTGGGTGGAAAATAACAATATTAGGTTTCATTAAATTGAGAGAATTAGCTAAAAATGAAGGTATGAAATTTTTGTGAACTAGAAGCATTAAACAGGACTGTTTAAAAATTGTTTTGCTGCGCGCCATATCCTGCGCGTCTGAAACTATTTGCCCGAGTCCGTTTGCTGGTTTTATTATGCTGTGGTATTAGTGTAATGTCACAATAGTATGCAACCCGCGGTACTACTTGTCATAAGAAATTTAATTTCCATCAAGTGTTATTATGACCCTTATGAAATCTATATTTAAGGGTCAAATTATCTGACTGGAAACGAGACATTGGAATTTGCTTTATTTCTCTGTTAAGAAGTTTTTAAAAAATTTGTTCACTTGAATTCAACAGAAAAATGTTATTTGTCAATTTTGAACCAAATATTCTAAAATATGTTTCTCTTAAAGTGTTTTAATTACATTTTTAAATGTATTCTTTCTTCACCAAAAGCAAAACAGAATTAAACTCAATTGAGTAACTAATTTAATTTGGCTTATCTATCATCTGTTAGAAAACTTGAAAATTTGTATATTGAGATTATGTTGATTTTGTGTGTTTTTGTACTATATAATTGTATAAGTGAATTTATGCTTTTAAATGCTTTGTAGTATTAAATATATGGTTGCAATCGTATAAGTATTATCCAATTTAATTAAACTTATAATCCAGACTGGTCAAAATTTAAATTAGTCTTCTATATAGGGTGTTCCTTAATGATATGCGAATGTTTAAGGGGTGATTCTACATCAAAAAATTGTTATTTTTTTAAACTATGGTCCAAAAATGTTCCGTTACAAAAATTCGGGGTGTTAAAGTTATAGGAAAAAAGGTAAAATAATTAATATTTTCGAAACCGCTTTAGATATTCTCATGAAATTTACTATTAGGTGACAATTAATAAAGGTGCATATTTTGCAATATAAACATAATTTCTATCTTTAACAGTAGCGTGCGCACGGGCACTGTCTTTCATATTTTTAAAGAAAAAAATGGTACGCCAATGGTTAAACATTATTTTTGAATTCCCTGTTCAATTTGAAAAATAAGGGCCCTCTTGAGTTTTTGGACTGCAATGCACTGTTTTTGAGAAAAAATAAATAAAAACCGTTGTATTGTCCTGGAGAATTCATGTAATTATTAAAGGATATAACTTTGATAGAAAACAACAACTAACAACATAACACGTAAATATAATATTACAACTACCTAAATTAAAACTAATTATTAAATTAATGAAAATTGCCCCCATTACTTAATATGCATGCTTCCTCTCTCCTTTTCATGAAATTGCGCACTCGTTCAAATATTCCCGGAATATGTCGTATTCTATCACATGCTGCAACTATTCTTTCTCTTAATTCCTCTTCAGTGATCATGGGATTTGTGTACACGAGCGTCTTAAGGTAGCCTTACAAAAAAATCTAAACTATTGAGGTCGGGGGACTTTGGTGGCCATTCCTGAAGCCTACCTAGGCGCGGTAGATTCAATGATTTGGAAAAAATTATTTGTAAATAACTGAGTACTGTTATACTGAAATGTGCTGGTGCACTATCATGCACGTGCCACATTTGATTTCTTATTCCTTAAGGAACATCCTCAAGCAACAAAGGCAACTGTTGTTGAAGGAAATTCAGGTAAGATTGTCCGTCAAGTCATCTCGACAGGAAGAATTTTCAAATAGTAATCGTCAATGATACCTGCTCATATGTTAATCGAATATTGGTGTTGGAAATGGGTTTCAGTTATAGCATGAGGATTTTCACCCACCTAACAATAATTGTTATGAAAATTTTGAATGAAATTTCTTGAAAAATTAGCTTCGTCAGTGAACAGAATATGCGATCTAAATAGCGGATTTTGGGCAACATTATGAAGATACCGCTGACAAAAGGTCACACACTTTGGAAAATCTGTGGGAAGTAACACGTACACTCTTAAAATATGATAAGGGTATAACCAAAAGTCCATTAAAATTCTCCAAAAAATTTGGTGGCAACTAATAAATTGAAGTAGATTATCATATTTTATCTTCAGAAATATGTAGCACTATTTTGTAAACAGTCTGTATATTTTTATCTCTATCTTAACATAGTTGCAGAGTAGAGTTAATTCTGGATTTATCTAACCCCAGTTTCAACGTCCTGTTAGAAATACAAAATATTTATGGTATGCCATGACATATTACAACTGATAACTTGAAATAGCTATATATTATTAAACAATGGAATCTCGTAGTCGTTAATTTTTAATATTTTCGAAGGTAGTAGCGATCACCTGCTCTTTCAAGCTTGGATTGTTCCACTTGGTCAATTTTGCATACAATATAATTTACATACATTTCGGAACGCTATTATAAGTTATTTAGCGTTTCGAAATTTAGTTCACATGGATTTATAGGCATATCACTTTGTGGGCTTATCGTTCGCCTCATTAATTGTATGGCATAATCCTCAACATGTTTCTTATTGTTACTTTTCAACACCACTGCTGGAGAGATTAATTTATATTGATTGATTTTACCATTAGTTTCGCTATAAATTACCAACGATTACGCTTCCTGGATTGAAAGTAAATTGAGTTCGAAGCTGACCGGAAGTGGCTGAAAATAAACGCTGGCCATATTACCTTTTGCAATCTGTAGAAATTATGTACTTCAGGACTAATTGGCGAAGTTCAAGAGTACTAGACTTTATGTAATAAAAAAATAATAATTAGATACAATTCTTATAAGTACTTGCCATTTCTATGTAAATAAGGCGGAGGTCGGTGGGGGTTCCGTAGTTCAGCAGAACCAAAGTTTACAGAATATTAATTCTGTAAACTTTGGCAGAACCGTCGTCGGCTGTGGTTTCAATAATTTGTTTCCATAGATAAATACAAACATAGAATGTGCTTGGAGGATGCGCGTACTCAAGGACTGTATACCATCTTTGGCGCGTACTAGCGTTTTATAATGGCTGCCATTTTGAGCCACCTCACTATGGCAACCGTTGTCAAACATAGTCATGAAAATCAGTATGTACAGAAGTCTTCGTTGGTTTTCGTCCTATCTGTTGAACAGGACACAAACTGCACAGTTAAATGGATTTCATTCACCTCCTTATGTAACTACTTCTGGAGTGCCCCAAGGTTCACACTTGGGGCCACTGCTTTTTATTATCTACTTTAATAATATACATTTATGTTTTCATTATAGAAAGTTGATGACATAAAGATATTCTCTGAAATAAATAGTTTACTTGATTGTTTACTTGTCTAAACTGATCTTGATAGATTTTTTGCATATTGTAATGTGAATAAATTGTTTCGTAATATAGAAAAAGGCTTGTTTATTACTTTTACTGGGAACATTAATAAATACTCATATGACTATAATTTTAATCAAATTAATCTGAAACAAGTTTCTGTAACCAAAGAGTTAGGAATAATGTTATAGTAAAATATTATTTAACACACATATTGATTATGTCGTTGCAAAAGACAGTAGGATATTGAGTTTTATTAAAAGAAATATCAGATATTTGAAATCACCTGAGGCATTGAAGGTTTGCTTCTGTAATTTGGTCCCCTCAGTATAACATTTACATTTCTAGAATTGAATAAGTACACACTAGACAGACAAGGTAAGCATAGAAACGTTGCTCAAAATGGCAGCCACCAAAATATATATGGCGGCGCCTATGAAAATGCTGAAAATATGGATGCGCACTAATCCAAACGTGTTCTATATTTGTCTTTGTCTATGTTTGTTTCATACGTTGATATGGAATACTACATCTAAATAAATTTAAAAAAGATTTACGCTGTGATGAAGCTCTAATTTGTTTGTCTTTTATTTTAACAAATATACTACCCTATAGTACACAACCAATCACAGGGTAGGAAGTACAGTTTATAATTAACAGAAAGCTGGACATATATGGTAAACAAAATATATATATGAGTACACTTAAATGTATCTATAATAGATATGCTACATTAAATTAATAAAACCATCAAAATCTTGAGATTTTATTGAAGTCACAGTACAGGTAAATATATCAAAGCAACTTTCCAATTTATTATAATTTTCACTAATTTTGTGAATGGGTGAACATTTCATTGTGTTATTTCTAGGTGTAGTAGTGTAAAACAACATATTAAGCTTAGAACCAGGTCTAGATACCTTGATGTTAAATAGGTTAAGTATATGAGTATAATCTATTAAATTGTGCAGAATTTTATACAGAAATATTTGTTGAGCTCCATTCTAATTATAACATGAGAACTTTAGGAAGCATCTTTTCAAGCGTTCTAAATAATCTATATGTATATTATAATAAGGAGACGATATTATAGAACAATATTCAAGTATAGATCTGACAATAGACTGATATAATAGTTTTTTAACATCGTTCATATTACAATGCCTAGTTTCTTAAATCTATCAGAAGTAATATTCTGAATATGAGGCGTAAAATATAATTTACCATCAAATGTTATCCTCAGGTCGCAAAATGTAAGTGATCTGGAAACAATAACATCGTCCTATTTATAATGATATGACACTATTTTTATGTGTAAAAGTAAGAATATTGCATTATTTTCACGTTTAAGTTATTAACGGGGATCTGTATACAACCATGTAATCAAATTATTAAGAGAATTTCGCAAATCAATACAATCGTTAAAGCAGTCAATTCCATTATATTGTAATATGAAATTTGTAAGTATAAATGTGTATTTCCCAGATAGCTCAGATTTAAATCACTTACCTTTCTTCTCTAAAGCTTTTTAAGTTTAATTTTCAACAAATTTTTTTGTATTGTATTTGTTTTTATTTTACTTCAGACACTAATATTCTTTATTATTATTATTTATTTTTATGTATTTTATATAACAAGTAAATTTTTAACCAGTAGCATGAGAAAACTCTCTCAGGAGCGGTTCAGTGAAGTTTGTGTTAAAACAAATTTTATAAAAAAGGTAAGACAAACTTTATTATAAATAGATATCGTCCAATTATATTTAAATTATTTAAAATTACCCTACGTAAAACCCCTTAATTTCTATAATTAACAACATTGTCATTAGCAACTATAAAATTTTTATAACTCTGTTCAACGTCCCTTAAATCAGTCTTGTAACACCACTAGAAAGTCCAATATTTTACCTTCCAATTTTCTGTTTGAATTCTCGTCTGTGATTGTCCTTAAATACTTTGTATTCGCCTGTAGATGCCTTGTGTTTATCGTTGTTGTTTGAATTTATCGCCTTCGACTGAAGAAAATAGAAAAAAACGGGCTCTTCTATATTGGGTTAAAATCACACCTATTTTGCGTTCTACTTCATCTGGCGATATGTTTAACACCGCCTTAATTTTTTGTATTGAGTCTTTTTTAATATTCCTATTTTTATAGTTCGAAATTCTTGGATTCCATAGATTTGGATGGCACTGATATTGTTCGATCAAATTCCCAATTTGATCTGTATTCCACCCCATTTTACTTCAATATACCTACTTGCTCGGTAAAACGTCCACACTGCAAGTGCTATTCAACACGTGCTCGCTAACAATTTCGTTGATCTTACCGCTCATGTACCGAACTTCAGCCGAATTCGCAAAGCGAACACGAGTTGTTCGCCTCCTCTGGTACACATTCAGTTCGTCAGGTGTTAGCTAACAGCTCGCTAACAGCTCTCGAACTTGGTTTGAACACGGCAAGATTTTATCAAAGCAGGCCGATATTTTTAAAATTTTGCACGTCTCCATAATTTACCGTTCTGAACAACTTTTTCAAGTAACATTTTGCTGTATTTTCAGTAGAAAAGGCACTTTACCTGAAACGATAACAGTTTTCAATAGTTGCACGATTGCTAAAGTTGAAGGAATAAAGTATTGAAATTATACATTTTTGAATTCAGCAAGTTAAGCTCTACAAGAATCCGATGAAAAAATATAAGGATTCTATTTAAAAAAAATCCGATGACGTCATCACGCGAAAACGAATGAACGTCGGAAATGCGTTGGTATAGAAAAGAGTATTTTTAAAAAGCAAAATCGACCTATCCGAGGAAATTTCATGAAACTTCGTAGTTTTAGAAATAATGAATTTATTCCATACCTTTCTTCCACACTGTATATTTTAGAATCACCGCCTGATCTGCATTGGCATTGAATAAAGTTATTAAAACATGTTCCTACAATCAGTTCTACTATAATTATATATTTGAGCTAGGAAATGCTCAATCTTTGTATTACATATACTAACACAGAGTGATTCAGAACTTATCTAAAAAAAAATTGGGAATAGAATAAAAAGTGGAATAATGAAAAATGGAATCAATATCGCAAAAAAATTTGTAAAATCCTTATCTATAGTTTCCTAGTAAAAGATTATCGAAGTTGTAGTACTTTCAACCTTTACATCGCTAGGCTACTGTGCCAGGCGATTCCGAATATTGAAATCAGATTACCTACTTTTTGTAGATATTAATGTTTTTATGATGCGAGTCTTTACATTAGTTTTCCAAGTGTATCGGCTTACGTGTATAGCAACTCGGAGTTGATATATATCGTTTTAATTTATGGATTTTCAAACATGTGCCAAATGCAGCTACATTTACCGCAATGTGTAGTGAGTGCAAGTGTAGTGCAACGCGACGGAAATTTGAAACCGAATCGTAGAAGACATGTAGATCCAGGAAGTCAACGGTGTATTGCAGCAGTGTGACGTATACACGAGGCTCAATTATATACGTATCATGTACAGCGTGCCCAAGCATTAATATGGAATTGGACGAAGAAGATCGGTACCATGATCGCCACGATCTCCTACTTTAAATCATTTGGACTTCTTTTTATGGGGATACTATTGATGATTTACGCAAATATATCATAGTTGATGTCAACAGCTTGCGAGTTCAAAACGAACAAGAAGCAGAAACATTTGTAATAGTCTGCATACACTGGGTAAGACGGGCACAAAATGTTGTTGTAATATCAGGTATGTCAAACTATGTCATTAATTAAAGCCACAAATTAATTCTATTTTTATAGTTAATAATAGCAGAAAAGTAGTTGAATTTGCTGTATAAAATAAGTGTTATAATTTTTTTTTCTTGGGAATTTCTTTCCATTTTGTCCGGCCGCCGATTGCATGCTTTGCTGCCTTATTAAGTTTTACAGTGGACAAATTTCCAGTGCCGCGCAGAAGTGTATTTTTAAACCATTTTCGAACTTTTGATTTTATTTTACGAAATTATATTTCCCCCGTACTTAAATTTTTTTATAATTTCTCAATCACCCCGTATACCTTGGCCAATATTTTGATCAATTTATTGAGTCAAAATTAAGTAAATGTAAAATGGGTTCAACAGAAGCTCAGCCATTTACTTTTTATTACTTCCTATAACAGTACTTCTAAATTTGAGCGTAGACTTTTAAGCACTTGCCGTTAATTAACTAATAAAGCAATATAGACTGTTAACCTGTCAGAAGAAAATTGTACGGCAGTGTATGCAACTAAGTTCAGCTCCACACAATTAACCTCCTATTCATAAAGTAAATAACGAACATTTATAAGCGTTTCCAATTTGTATAAGCTAACAAACGACAATTGATTTCATATCAGGCATCTAATTAACTCGAGTAATAGCAACATTCAATTAATTTGCATTGAATTGAATGCAACACAAACGCACTCCAACTTACAATGCCGGTGATTGTGTGCAATTGAGCGTAAGTATATAATAAATACGTGCAAGCCTGTTATCATAAGTGTCAGCCACATCGTAACGACTGTTTTATTAAGTCGAGCCGGGGCAGATTAACTGTCACTGTCCGTCTGTCTGGGCGGTTTGTTAGATTCTGATCGCGTTTGTTATGTAATATTTATTTGAGCGTTCAAAAGGAAACGGTCGAAAATACTCATCAGATCGCTTTACCATTAGGAGATAGAAAAAAGCCCCAACTAGCAAAATGGAACTTTCAGTCTTTAAAATTTTTATAAAAGTATTATAATACGTTATACAACATTTAAAAAAATTATATATAAAGATTGTAAACATATTGTGAAAGAGTTGTATACTTAGGCAAATGACTTTTAATTATAATATTATAAAATAGTTGTATAAGCGTGCTTTATTAAGGATATATAAGGAAATTAATAAAATTATTGTTTAGCCTCGAAATGCGCTTATTTATAAAATAATTTTATAGTTGTGTTTAATCTATAAAAATATTCCCTGTTTTATAAATATGTTATAGAACAAAATTGTGATTTGAGAAAACAAAATTATTGTAAGTATATACCGCGTAGTAAAATTCCAAACCTAACCTTAATTTTTGAACTCCTAAGGTATAGTGTATTACCAAGCACTAATCAAGAAAGAATACAAACAAATTCTTGAAAGTAACGTTTTCAGTCAAACGTGCCAACGTTCAGTTTTACTTATGGGTTTCATTATATAAATAATGATGGTGTCCATGTTCGAGAACTCACATTAAAACCGCTTCATGGCTGCGAAAAGATACGAAAAACTACTACGAGAAAGTAACTTTGATGTAATTTTTTGGTAATGCAATAATTAGGTTAGTTTTAAATAATTAAAGACCTATTATTATAATTAACTAATAATACTTAGCTAATAACTAACAATATTAATATAGGGAATGTTAGTACATAATATTTCAAAATTTCTAATTTTTTTTTTATAAAACTTGGCAACTTCTTTCGATGCAAACATTATCTACTTGCGCACACACATTTTAAAATATATTTAAGACTATAAAAACATTTTATCGTACAAAGTTCTAATTTACACTAAAATATTTTGTTAAGGTTTTATGTGGAATAAAATCATTGTATTATAAGTCGCCATTTTTAAATGAATATTTGTTGGATCAGCGACTGCCGCCATTATGGAAAATTAGTTGAAAGCCTTATTAAAATTATATCTAAAACATAATTTTGCTATTTTTGGAAGACTATTTTATAACAAGATCATTAAATATAATTACACAACGATATTATAAATTAAAGAAAGCATAATTTTAATATTTTTTAAATTTATTTTTTATAATTTTAAAGCAAATGTGGTCAAACTAAAGCGCATAATTTTTTGTCGCAAACATATATATAGTTTATCAATAAAATTTGCGGCGCAATAAAATTTTCGTTGTTGAAACACTGATTGTTGACATGATAATATTGTAAGTATTATACCTATCTACCATTTACACAAATTATCACCAATGAGTTTAGGCTACCCCATTCTTAAATATAAGTACAAACAATTATGAATCTACGTTATACACAAATCTTAAAATAATTTGGTTCTAATATTCTTCACTAAAAAAATATGTTTCTTTAAATAATAACAAAATACAAACTACAAAACGTTTTTATAGTTGCTGTATAAAATTGTTTTAAAAGTGTTGTAGGTATACATTTTTTATAGAACTGTTACATTACCAAAATGTTCTATAAAAGTGGGCCCTTTTCTATTCTATAAGTATCGCATAAAGGCATCTAACTACGTTATATGAATTTGTAGCTCCTATAATATTTATATTATAGCAATTTATACAACCTTTATAAAATGTATTTTGCTAGTTAGGAAGCAGCACCTAAAATTACTATAGAATAGTAAATAGCAATGATGTAAGCTCGAATTTCCCAGTAGGTTATTTTAAATTATTTATTGTATAAGTGTTTTAAGTAGCATTTTGAAGAATATTCTTAATATTCTCAATCATATTTGTGAAGTCAGTATTATGGAATTTAATAAAAAAAAGTTCGCACTATTTGATATTTCTTAGTATTCAATGAAACACAAACTTGATATTGCAAGGAAAATCCCAGGAAAATATAGCTGTTCCTTATAAGAAGAGACATCCGTAACTTGTGCAAACTCTTCACAAACTGCATTAGATGTCATGTGTTCCGAAAATGATGGTAACAATGCTACAAGGGTTGTTATTAATGGAAAGGGAGTAAAATGATATAACAAAAAACGAAATGTGTATTATTATAAATATAAATGTTAATAAGTAAATAAATTGAATTTGATTTATTATAAGTTTATTACTTTTCATTATTCTACTAGTCGAATAAAGTTACTTTATTCCACTAGTGGATAAAGTATCACTTTAGACGATTTATAAGCTGATTGTGGATAAAAGATAGTTTCGGAATATCTTTTAGTTAATATTATGGTGCAAAATTGTCAAACTGAGTGAAAGAGTATTCATAGTTTAAGTTATATATGAATTAAAGAGCAAATACAGGGTGTCCCCGGTTTGTCGTTCTTAACATTGGGAATAGATAAAACATGAAAAAATAATAGTTGTCTTTCCTATAACATTTTTCTCTATAACACTCCGTTTTCCTAATTTTAAAAATTTATTTAATTTTATTTTTTATTTACTAAACAAATACATATTTTTCTTCAAATTTGGTATGCAGTAATCACAATAATATTTTGACGTGAATAAATTTACTGAACTACAACCAGTGGCATAGGTATGAGGTTTTCTTCATCCTTGAACCCCCTAAACTTCTACGCCAATGGTGAAAAGTATGTTTTCAGTACAAATATTAAAGTTTTATTCTATTTTCTAAAAAAGTGCTCTTGAGGAAATTCATTAAAAACCTTTATGTTTCAGATATATTGTGAAGCACTTGATCATTTAGATTAGGTGTATTCCCTCCATATTAAAAATCTCATTAGTATCTCCTATTTTTAAGAAAAATTTCTGTACCCCCGGTAATATCAAACATGTTTGATTATGCCTCCTAGTTGCAAAAATTCCTGCATAATAATAAAATCATTAACGAAAATCAACATAATTTTTGTGAAATTCATTCGACTGCGAGCGATATAATAATTATTTGATGCTATTGAAGCAAACAAGAGGCCGACTGGATTTTTTGCTATCTCAGTAGGGCTTTTGATTGTGTTAACCATGCCTTGCTACTAATAAAGTTTTATGCTTATGGGATAAGAGGTACAGCATGATTTGGTTTTCTTCATATATAAAGAGAAGAAAGCAAATGGTCAAAATACATAACTATAAAAGTAATAAAACTTCTACTTATATATCTTCTACTTCAGGTAGTAATAGTGGTGTGCTCCAAGGAACTGTTCTGGGACCTATATCAATGAACTGCCAATAATTCCTGTTGCATCCGGTTTACAATATGCTGATGATGCCTCACTCCTCTTTTCGTATAGCTAGGTGCGAGGCTTAACTACAAAATAAAATAAACGTAGGTACTTCAGATTTATGTAAATGGTTTAGTGCAAACTCTTTATTCTTTAATAGTGCTAAAACAGGCTATGTAATGGGTCGTACATCACAAAATCGCATTTCATCTTCCCTAAATATGAAACAATATCAATATTGAAAAAAGTAATAGTGTTTCGTTTTTAGGCATCAATTTGAATGAAACTTTAACTTTTGGGAGTCACTGTCATAAATTTACTAGTACATTAAATTCAAAATGCTATCAAAAGAAGAAAATAATTTTGAGGGATATGTTGGACATACCCCAGTTAATATCTTCTTATTTTACACAAGTTCAATAAAGGTTAGCATATTGGATTACGATATGGGGAGGTTTATGTAGGAGAGATAACGTTTTCATTGCCCATAAACGTATCACCAGATGTATAGCTGATGTAGGTATCCTCTACACAGTCACGCCGTCCATTATTCACAAAATTTGGAATTATTCCGTTAAAAAGTTTATACATCCTTAAAATACTGCAATATATTTATAAATATAAAGAACATTTTATTAGTGTCCATTGCCATGGTACTCATAACAAACATAATTTTTGTGTCCCTTTTAGGCACCTTGACATATCCTTGAAGGCTCACAAAGTTTTGGGACTGAGCTTGTTTAACAATTTACCTAGAAATTTAAAAAACATAAATCAATTTCATCTGTTTAAACAGAATTTAGAAAAATATTTATTAAAAATTTGTGCGTACTTCGTTGAGGAGTATTTTCACTATAGCTGTTAGTTCTATACGTATACCTACAAATATTTGAAAAAACCAAGAAATATGTACTGATGTTTCAAGAATAATTATGTAGTACTCTCAGCGAAAATATTCAACATATTTTCTAATACAAATGAAAAACCTCATTGCAATACATTATCAGATGATGGATGAACAATACACTTTTACAGAAAAGGATAGATAATTCTAATTAAGAGGATGGACGGACAAATTCCAAGTAAATCTTCCTACGCAGAAATTATTTTTGCTCTTGACAAGGCCATCTTTACTATTTAGAAATAAAAATGTTACTCATTATTGAATTCTAATAATAAAATCTAGTGTATTTTTAATACTTTGTTAGTAAGAGACATCCTGCATATTATAATGATTAGCTTAAACTTGTACTTTTGTACATTTTAACAAGCAAACATGACATTAAAAGTAAAACTTTTCCTCTTTTCAACTTCATCTATCAACACACTTTTCATATGGCTATAGAAATAATATAATACATTTTTAAATTGGCTTCTGTTACACTATTCAGATTAAACAAATTTGAACTGATTGATGAACTCATTGGTATATACATGTGCATATTGTTCAATTTTATACACATTGTTATTCAGTCATATATGTGAAATAATGTTAGTTAAGGAAATTCTTTATACCTACATCTTTTTAATTTGTAGTTATAAAGGTAAGTATATATAACATATGATTGATGAAAGTTAGATAGATATATTTTACAATTTCAACGTAAAAATTACGATTATAAACCAATACAAATTAAGGTGTCAAAAATTTACGCTGGAATTTAACATAGTAATTGTAAAATCGTATAATATGGAATTTTATCCATGTTCATTTTTGTAATATTAGTGTACTCATTTCATTTACAAAATTGTTATGTAATTTTACATAATTTTACGCTGGTCACAAATTGCCAGAGTAAAGTTATGTGAAATTATAGATATATTTTTATACACACTTCCTCTCAGTTTATACGTTTATTTTTAAGCTTTATTTAAAATAATACACTTAAGAATTTGGTCAACCACAACAAATATCTCTATTAAATTTTAAACTGATACGTAAAAAATTTACAAAGTTATTGGAGAGAAATGATTTTAAAAGTTCTACTTCGACACTGTATCTTTTAAGGAAAGCATTTTTGTATTTAGGTAAGTAGAGCTACATCGTCATATTTTTAATCAGCAATGCTCAGTGATTGGGCTGACCAGTTTTTTTATACACCCTGTGCCATGAAAACAATATTGCCAACCGCATGACGCTATAATAACTGATTACTACATAATTCAATCAGACTATTATTGTTTAAAAATAATAATTCCTTACCTGTCACTGGTAATACGAGGCAAGTAATCGAAAACAAATGGACACACCTCTGCCATTTTCTAAAAAAAGAACCAACTAACTTCCAGTAATAATACCTGAAACGATAAAATTTCAGTTACAATAAGAGATCATTAAATACATATTCAAATGTGTAGCAGAAACTGCGTTGCATAAACAAGTTAAGTAAATCAGTGCAATATATTTCCTTTGTATTTAACATAAGGACTATTCTAAAACATGCAGATATATGTAGATCAGGATATTAACATATATTACTGCGTATGTGTAAAATACAAGCAGCAGAACAGTGTAGTTAAAAATCCAACAAACACTAATAAACCTAACGACCCTGTTTGTATCCAACTGTGCTGAAAGTCGCTTTCATAAATCAGATTTCAAGACTACCATCTCTTAACATAATGTCATCTTCACCGTTAGCCATATAACTTCTACGCCTCTACTTTTATAACTTCATAATTTACATCATCGTATTTTTTACTCTTTAGCCTATACTTTTATATCTCCGGAATGAATTGATTAGCTCTACTTGACCGTATTAAAATAAGAGGGACTATTAATTAAATTTGTTGTTGAAATTAAAATTCTCTTTTATTTATGGGCTTTGCCCTTCCACTAAATTATTTAAAATAAAACGTGTTGTGGATTTTTTAAATACTTATTGACCAATTAAGAAATATAAATTTCGGCGTTTTCTTTTTAAATGCCTCGTAAATATGATTTTTCTGTCTTCAATATAATATTTCCCAAAATATTTTAACATAAATGATATTTATTAGATACGGGTTATTTTAAAATGCCTCAAGTAGTAATAGCATAGTTCGGAGAATACCAAATTGTCAGTAATGTTTTATGAGGTTATCCTGAAATACGTGAATAATTCATAGGCTATACAATATACAAGGTGATTTTACCTTAAATATTGAAAATAAGTGCATTTTGTTAAATAACGTTTATATTTTTAAGATGCAAAGCATCAAAGTTTAGATAAAGAAACTTTTTCGGTCATATCTCACGAACTTTTAACTGGACCGTACAAGAATAAAGGTCTTTCAATTGCTGTCATTGTTACAGTAAAAGCACCAAATATGGAATACCATTTTGTTTATTTTTTCGTGTAGATAAAATCATTGAAAACGATTGAAAATAAAATATATTACTTTTTAAGAAATACTATTTTCTTTATTAAGCCCTTGTAATGTATCACGTATTAAATTAACCTTTTTAATAAACATTTTCAATGTGGAATAGGATATGTTTCTAATATGGGACACAACGGCAAAATAGATGAAAAAAATCGTTACAGTATTAAACAAGTTATATTAAAAAAAAACAAATTTAAAAAAATAACTTTGGGGTTACCTATTGACTTTTCGAAAAATGATACATAAACTTGACACATTATTTTTATTTTTTTAGTAGTATCACCCCTAAGTTTTCTGCGCGGATTTTCCAGACACTCTGTATGCATCTGCGAGTATTGGTAACAACATTATCTTAGAAACATTGAGGTTTTTAGAGTAAAGAAACTTATTGTCAAGTGTGTCTGCAGATAACAGACTTCGACACATATTTGTTACACCTTGTATATTTTACTCTTTTAATTTTAGTATCTCCACTTTATTCTATAGCGGAAAGCTTGATCATTTAGAAATAAATTTGTGTTTGTCGATACAAAAATTGTTTTAAGCAATGAAAATCATAGTACCATTTTGAAGCCTTATTCTCTGAAATATCCAAGAAGTTTGCCGTACTGATGACAGTTAAGATTACATTGCAAGTCCAGGTTCACTTTGTCCAAGAGCAGAACTTTGCTATAAAAAACGATTCTTAATCACATCTGCTTTTATAATGGTTTACATTAAATGAAACCTGTTATATACTCGGTTATCATGAAATGTTTTGTTTTAGTGGTAAATTTAATTGCTGAAACTGTACACCATACATGATTTTTGTCCAGCTTTAATGTTTTCATAGAATTTATTAAGCCACAAGATCCGCTAGGTTCGTAGCTTTCGCGGTGGGTCCGACTAAAAAAGTTATTTAATGTTTCGTGCAGAAGTGCATTGAAAAAAAGGGAAAGTAAAGGCAGTTGTAACATACCAATACTTTAATTCTTTTAATATAAGACAAATGAAACCAAAGATTGTAGAAAATAATTTTTGGTTCATATTTATGTATTTATTACAATAAAATATCCAACGGGTAAAACCCAATTGCATGATAAGTTACAGTCAGAATTTACAGTTAAAAGTAATAAAACGGGAACGATTAAAAATAAACAACATATAAACAAATAAAAAGAAAAAAAGAGAAAAATAATAGAACAATAAAAGGTCACATAAAATGCTGCTTTATATCACGAAGTGAATACGATAATATATTTAGAGTTTCTTCAATATTATGATAATTTCTTTGCTTTTGGAATAATGTAATAATGCCATTTTAGTACGGGCTTGTGGTATCAGAAATAAACTATTAAGCCGGCTAGGCACTTAAAAATCAAATAATTTAGTAGCGTAATGAATTAATTAAAAAGGAACATTATGGAATGCATTTGACGCCTAGAAATAAGACTTTGTACTTTAAAACCATTGTAAAATATGTCCTGTAATGTACCTCTGGCAGGACAAAGACCATCTAGGGTAAATGTTGCCGATTTAAAAAAATCTGCTCGGTCTCATATGTCGGGTTCTATATCACAGAGCCATATTCTAGTTTGGACTTAACAGATGAAGGGTAGTAAGATCTTTAAATTATTTGAAATTCCGTATAATAAACCCTCTATATGCCTCAGATATGCAGACCTCCATGTGACGCAAAAATCCAAGTTCGGGATCAAATAGAATACCTATAATAAATAAATTCAGGCCTCTCAAGGACTTTACTGCTAAGTGTGTAAATGAATATGAAAGGCTGTACAGTGCGGCAACAGGACATGTCCATACATTTGGTAGCATTTAAAGGCAGATTATTACATGTAATAAAACCGCTTTGTAAATTGTCGGAATCAATTACACTGGCAATTTGACACAGTAAGCATACAGAAGGTAATGAACATTAAGGTCTCTCACAATATCGTTAATAAATATTATATATAGCAAAATAGACCTTCGAGGAACACGAGACGTCTGAGAAAATGTGTTAGGTCTAAAACAGCTTGAGGAAGTCATCGCATAATCAAAAATTATTAAGTTTCTGTAATAGTATTATATAGTCAATTTATCGAATGCCTTAGAAAAATATGTGTAGATAACACCTACCTGACCCCCCTGATATCACATAAAATAACCAATGGCTTACAAAACACAACTGCACAACCCTTAATAAGAAAAGCCGGGACCCATGCACATATTGGCTAAAAATTTTTTTATAGCTGTGAGTATATCTGACTCGGACATATGCAACCTACCCAAAACATTTCTTATGTTTACCCAATCCACAACTATACGATGCAACAATGCTAACGTTGTTAAGCACCATGGTAGATGGAATGGATGTACGAGTAGTACCACGCTTAGAATTTATGTAGGATCAAAAATTATTAGGATTGCCACTGACATAATTCTAAGTATCTAAAATAAACGAGAATAAGCATTAATCACTTTAGATTTATATATGTTTTTTATTTCCATTGGGAGATGATATCTTTTGAGAACCATTTAGGACATTCCATAGTGTAATTTATAAATTTATTTTTTGGGACATTTTTTATCAAGACACCATTCAGAATACAGTAAAACGTGTCACCGGATCACGGATCAACATCATTCAAAGAAGATAAAATGAACCAATCAATTAAGGATAGATAATAATTCATGTAAATACAGAATGTTTCTAACATATGTCCGTTTCTTTGGAGGGGTTTGTAGAAGACGGGAAAATAAATAATTTTCATTCATCAGCCTGTGGTTTAACGTAACACATATTTCATCAAATAAATCAAGAATCATTACAATAGTTATATATGTAACAAGTTGTGATTTCATATAAGATTTTTGTTGTGAAAGCGGAGAATTTGATATGTTTATGCTTTTATTTGTATTTTTAGACATTTTCAAAAGTGGGCAGGTAATCTGCTTCTAAAGCATTGTTTAATGTCAAGGTTCTGTCAAGTTCAAACAGCGTTACAGGGCCTTGTGCAAAATCTCCAAAAATAAGTAATAATGACATGTCTTTACGACACATCAGCGATTTTTCTTGATATATCGAAGTAATAACTGCTGTACCCTGCCAGTTGGAATTAATACAATTGGAGGTATGCCAAAAAAGGTAGCGGAATTCCTTGATGCCAATGCATACACTGGCCATTGTTTATGGCGCAGCTCTGCAACAATGTTGGCATTCTGGCATAAGATGGCATAAGAAATTAAGATAAGTTCATGCAGAAGCAGAAACTAGCAGTATTATTGCCACTACTAGCAATTTATTCATTCCGACTATTAGTACTTGTATTACTGTTAGAGAAGAGAATGTGGATTCCTCAAGTACACACTTTAACAATTTACATAATTGTACTTTTAAAATTTATAATAATTATTTTTACTTTTAGGCACTAGGGTCTAAAAGACTGTCATTTCAAAATTCTAATCAATATCAAAATTTGTCAATTTTGAAACGCTTTTCCAAAAAGAAATTAACATTTTCGTTGAAAAAAGTTCCGTTTTTGGAACTGTGAGCAGGCTGTGAAATTTTTGCAATTCTATTTTTTACAATTAGTACCCTGAAGGGAGATTATATTTTAAGAGATTCGTTTTTTACAGAAATTGATGTTAGGCATTTATTTTATAAAGTAATGATATTATCAAGCTATTCAATACCAATCATAATACCCATATACCAAATTTGACCAACAAATGTCTATTGAGTGTTTTGTTTACGGATGCCAAACTAACTCCCAGGTTAAAGATTGCCATGAAGAAGTGAAAACAAATTCCAATCGGACAAAGACGTCTTAAACCGCTCGACCACCATATATTATTTATTATTAGCTTAAAATATGTTCACTTTTGTCGTTCCAAACTCTGCAGAACTGCAAATGGAAATAATGATAGAGTAAACACTTTAACTTTATGGGAACGTTTTAAGAGTGCCAGCAGCAGCAGGTAGACGCTATTGCAAAAAAAATCCTGAGTGGTAGATGTCAAATAGAAATATATTTTTGACAATAGAAAGACCTTGAAAAAAAAACTGAGTGTTAAATTGCTCAAAACAAACAAACAGAATATTTTAGATTTAGTTTCCGAATATCCAACCCCTTGCGTAAGAGGAATTTCTCGGCAGAGATAAAAGCGACATCTTGTCACATGTATCTTTACACGGAGCATTGTTTAACATTTTCAAATGAAAAAAATCTTCGATTTCTTACATACGTACTTTTCAAAGTTTTTATTTTTTGCATCTTAAAATATCGATATCGTGTTTTAAATTTATCGTTGTTTTTATGATGGAATATATTTTATATAGAGACGACGAGTTTAATTTTTTTTTTATAAATCACCGAAAAGTGCAATTAAAACATAAGGATAAGGAGTGCGTTTTCATATCTTGTTGCCAATCCTGCCGATTTTTGCGGCAGCAGGTTCTCGCTTATAGTATTTGCATAATTTGTAATTTCAGGTGGAGTATTATCAAATTCTATATCTGATTTACTCGATTTTTCGCCCATTCTTTTATTTAAATTCAAATTTATCTGGAAATAATATTACGTCAAAATTTACACTTGGCACTGACAGTTTTGAAATCCATGGCAATCTAGCCGTTTAGCTTGATTACCTGCGGAATATTAATCATGTTGTTATAGAATGGAAATGCATGCAAAACACAAGAAGCAAGTGTTGCAGAATAAATATTATAACTGAAGCGTGATAATTTTTGCATTCTATTATCAAAAATGATTTCGGAATTATTGCATTCACTAATGGTCATGAGAAAAGATTTATACGTGAAAATCAGAGGAACTCATTCGACCTGCAGATGTAAATATTGTTTTAACACAAAATTTACATAGTTCTGCATATAAATTTTTTTTTATCGGTATGTAAATATAATTATTAAAATGTGGGGTTATAAGAGCAAAATAATGTGTGTAATGTTATTTTATCCACATACAGCTTATAATCGGATTTGTATCCACATATATGAACCGTCTGAAGCGATACTTTATCCACTAGTGGAATAAAGTAACTTTATTTTACCAGAAAAAGCACCAGAAACCCCCATTATTAGGGTAATCTAAAATAATTCAAACTTCACTATATACCCAACCGCATAAAGATAATGAGATATTACCTAAATCATTAAAAATATTCTTTATCCGAAGTCCCAGTAAGAATTCCGTAATATGTGCTCTTTCCAAAATTGAAGCTTTTTTGCTTTGTATCCTCTCGATCCACTCTTCAATAAGCAGTAAGCTTGTTATATTTTCCAATATCTATATTTTTCTAGACCTTTAGAGCAGCCTTCAACATCGAATACTTTGATCACATAATTGAATTTGCTCATATTTTCTTCAAATTTAAAAAATACGATAGCATGACTTAATTTATTGTCATTACTCTCCGTTTTTTCTTCCCCATTCGTTAAATTCGGCTTTTTCATAATGTTCCCTGGATTCGCTGGCAATAAATAAAAAATTGCTTCTTAAGTTTCTTCGAAAACAGCCCCAGGAGCACAATTACTTTTTTGAATTTTTACCAAATTCAGATAGATCTGTTTATTAAATAATTGATAATAAATAACGTACCATAGCAATACCCACCACGTTTCATTGAGTACTAAAAAATATCATGTTCTGCGAATTTTTTTTATTAGGTAAATTCTAAAAGTTCTTACTCCACAAATATGATTGTGATGTGAGTATGGATAAAACGTTGTATTGCATTCGCGTCTTAATTGCCTTTTATCCACTTAAGATTAAGCCCTACGCTCTCGACAACATTTTGCGTGAATAAAATGCAACTTAAAATACTTATATAATAAATAATTATTATTTGAGAAGAATTAAACAATAAAGGTGGAGAAACAAAACAAGAATCTTATTTGTGATATTACTTTTATTCTACGTGTTTTATTTTTCTAGATTTCTGTGCTCAAATACACCACAAATTTGATCATTTTTCGATGAGAAATACGACGACTTTAAAGCGTAAATACAAACAATACCGACTCCTTAGAATCAAATTCGTAAGACCGGGTGCCTGCAAAACCTGATTGCAATAATGAGTCTGTATGTAATTCACCCCAATTTGAATATGCAAAACATCGGGTTCCAGTCGAACCAGTTCATCGCAAATGATCTGCAATATACTTTCATAAAGGAAGCTGTGTAAGGGTGGGCAGATTTTTTTATTCTACTTTTAACACCTGAAGCCTATTAGGTACTATTTACGCCTTTGCAGGAGAATACCGTTCTATATTAATTTAAAAGACTTTAAAACTGGATTGAATTTAGTGTTTCTTGTTAAATGAATCTCATAAATGTTTTATTAAATAATATTCATTCAGGTGAAGAATTGATGCAATATAATTTCAAGCAAGTGACATAAAAATCATTAGAATATGTGTATACATATATGCATAGTATATTAATATAATTCTATATACGCACAACGTCAAAAGTATTGAACCCCCCTCATTCGTGTCAAAGAAATCCTTTTGTCAGAAAAACCAAATACATTTATAAAAGTTTATCGTTTTCTGAATCTTGTGAAAAGAAGATGTTCGATAAACTAAGTAGGTACTTAAAAAATTAAAAACCAGTAAATGTGTGACAATTTTGACAAAATTTATTAAATCAAAAAGAAGTAACAAAGCAAGTTCTCTACTTGACTAATAGTCGGTATAACCTCCACCACGTTCCAATAAAATATTGACACGTCTGTATATTGAGATAATCAAGCGGTTAATGATCTCTTGTGGAATATTGTTCCATTCCTCTTCCGTCGCCACGACTAACTCATCTGCAGTCTGAGCTGGAGGAATATGAATGGCTCTAGCAACATTATTCCACCCCAAAACATTACGGTACCCTATTCATACGGAGCAGCTTCACGCGGAAAATGACGACCTGGTTCTCTCCAGACTCTTAGTAGATTGTCATCAGTAATCAGCCCAATTCTGATTTCGTCTGTAAATAAAACCCACCGCCACTGGCGTAAAAGCCAACCCCTATGCTTTCGCGCCCACTGGAGACGGGCATCACGATGCCTTGGAAGTAGAGTAGGGACCCGTAACGGTCTTCTAGCACGTAAATTTGTGTTGTGGAGTCGTCTTCGAATAGTCGGTGTCGATATAACACGGTGAAGGTACCTCAAAACTGGGCCCTGAGAGTTGAAGCTGATGATATGCAGTGTTTACGGGCATACTGCACCAGATACCAATCCTCCCTTGCATTAGACACTCGAGGACGTCCACTACGTGGTCTGTTTTCCACTGTATCAAATTCCTCATATCTGTCTACTATTCGTTCAACAGACTAGGATGTTCACTATCTGATGATTAGAATGTCCTGCATCATGCAAAGCAGTCATTCTTGCTCGGTAAACACAGAAATAACACGGCGACACGTTACCTTGAAAGTGGGCTCTGAGAGCTGAAGCTGAAGATGTGCGGTGTCTACGGGCATATTGCACCAAATACCGATCCTCCTTTTCATTAGATATTTGAAGACGTCCACTACGTACTCAAATTCTACTGTATCAAATTCTTCATACCTGTGTACTATTCGTACACCAGATAATCTGCCCAACACGTTCGATATCTGATGATTAGAATACTGCATCATGTAAAGCACTCATTCTTGCTCGGGTAAACGCAGAAATTTCAGTTCCTGGCATTATTATGTACAAAAATTCAAAGGAACACTTGGCTGAATACAGTGCCAAACTGACCAGATTTGTAAAAACATTGGTAAAGGTTTATGGTCTGCAATTTTTTATTTTCTTTGTTGTTCCCTGTGTACACGTACCGTTTTACCACATTAAGAAAAACAACTAGGTTTAATCAAATAATTTTGTACACAGGAGTTTCAAGACTTTTGACGTTGTGTGTATGATATCTATTTAAGTCTTATAACTCGATATTAATCAAAGCGGGGTGGTTATAAAGGTTAATATTTTATGTCTTGTCATCAATCAGTGTTTATTTTACCCCAATCGAACCCACTGCTCAAATATAAAAACTTATGTCGGCACTGCTGCTACTTGCCGCTATTTGTAATGCGTCGTTGTAACACTTCACAAAAACAAGGTAACCGCTTTCTGTATATCACGGAAATGGCTTCTTGTCTTTATAAAATTTAGTCCCATGACAGGTATTAAATATGTATATACTCGCGTCAAGAATTAAGACGTCCTAAGTTATGGTTGACATTAGGCAGTTGTAAATATTTGATATTTGGTCGCGTTAAAAACAACAATTTCTTGCAATTTAGTGCAATGTATAATGCAAACATTTAGTGTAGTATATAGTTTTATTACTCTCTGTTGCAGTTTCTTAAATATTTTGATAAAAATATAATGAGTTATTCATTTGTTCAAATGGCGTAAGTCGTCTGAATACTTGACGCGAGTATACAGGGTGACAATAAAGTTCTGTCACTTTTGAGATATTTTAACAGTAAAAATACTGTATAGCAAAAAATTCATTCAACTTGAATTAATAACAACGTTTTATTACAACAATAACAATAAACAAAACATTACAATAAATGCTCAAAATTGCCTCCTTTGGCTTCAATACATTTTTTACACGCTTCCTAAAATTGCCGACGATGGTCGCACACTCTTCCGCCGTAATCTCGTCCCAGGAGCGAATCAAAGCCGCTTTCAGCTGCTTCACAGTAGCGTATCGTTTTCCTAAGATTTTTTGCTCCATAATTGACCACCCCCAGTAGTCAATTGGATTGAAGTCCGGCTAATTTCGTTCCTTAATATTGTAAGAAAGACACAAATGGCAGTTAACGATGCAACTTAGATTATTACTTGTTTACTTTGCTGACGGTACAAGACAGTACTCTTCAGTGCTAGGGGCTGTTATAGTTGGCTACATTATTGTGGTGAATACAAAATTATTTAGTGTTGTGAATAATACATTAGTATTGTGAGTACTACTCAGTATTGTGTTGTTATGTGTACACAAATGAGTGTTTGTTTTAAATAATATAGCACTTTGTTCATAGCATCTATTTGTTTTTTCATCTTAAAGATATTGTGGTGTTAGATCATGTATATCTAATAAGCTATGGAAAAAATATTCAGACCTTGGTAGAATTTCTCAGAAGAACTTTAACCTAGTACAAGTACAAATCAAACGAATAGTGATATAGAAAATGAAGAGACTTGGACGGACAATATAGAAAATAGAAATTCTCGCCATGAACAAACTCATTTAATTAGATATAATGTATATAAAAATGTAAAATACAGTGGGGAGAACAGAGGGCATTAGAAAAAACTGGTTATTTGATAATAGTATCATTATATTAAAAACACTCTATACCATTCAAGACTTTTAGAAAGGATTCCAGATAATAGAACAAAAAAAGAGATATTCAAGATTTTGTTAACATTCATAATATTGCATACGATGCTAGTTTGAAGTTGTTGCATATAGTCCAGAGCAATAATTTGCAAAGAAATACGTTATTGATGACATGGCTGCGGCTCATGGACGTACTACGATTGCCTTCATACTACTGTGTTCTTAATCCCATTATCGAGCCAACTAAAAAGAGGCATTCAAATAAATAATACCTTTCCAAATTTTGCCGCAAGCAAGGTGGATAAAATTACGTCAGCTCATTGCAAATAAATACGCCGAACATGTCATGAAGAATTGAGAGAGACTATAATATCTATAAAGCTGCACCAATTGATTGGGCCAAATAAAAGTGGCTGTATTATAACTGTCGATGAAGAATCCAATACAAGTGATGTTAATAGTGACTCAATAGTGACTGTGATGAAAGTGCGTGTGAAGTGCATTTCTTAGATATTATTACATATTTTTTTTACTGTTTTTTTTTATGGTGTCGTTGTTATGTAGTATATGAAATATACAAAATATATTATCTCTAGGATATAATTATTTCCAAAATATTTATGTACAATTATTTTCTGTTGTTATTTTTTAAATATTTTCTTTTATTCCCCTTATGTACCCCTACCCAAACTATTATTTTTTCAAGCTTAATCACAGTGACAATTACATTCATTATTATATAGTTATACCAGAATAAAAAACCGGAAAGGATAGAAATCTGAATTTTCGTTCCTGGGGTTTTTCAAAGCTAAAGTTTCAGTAACGTGGCACCGGTTATACCGGAGGTAGGGAACTCACTTATTTTAAATGGAACATGTAATTTTTTATTTTTGATTTTACGTGTAATTTACCCTTATTCCGGAATACTGTATACGGAATCAGAAATATTATTAGATTCCAAGCATCGAAAAATATATAGTGTTCCATTAAAAAAAAAAACATAAATTTGGGCTATATTCCACTATGTTTTTTTTTTCATTTGAAATATCTACCACTATCTGGATTCAAACAGAAATAGCCGATACTGACTGTCCATCTGAATATAGCACTTGGGTAAATAGTGAAATAGTAATAATTCAATTAATAGTGTATTAGCTTTGCAATAAATGAAATAATGTATATTTTCACTGAAATATAAAATCCTGTTAAAGCATGAAATAATTTTAAAATTTTCAAGGAATTTATAGGCGCAGAAGATATCCATAATTAATAGCTGCGTAAAGTAGTTTTCTGTAAATGTATTAATGTCGTGGAAAATTTATAGCGTTTAAATTACGAATTTGTAAATATAATTAGGGAACAAGTCTTCATCCAGCATTTCATGTTTTTAGCCGTAAATTACCAACCTGGACAGTCAACAGGTTTGCTTCCTATGGTGGAGAAACGTTCACGTTATAACCAGTTGAGTAACCTCCCACATGTATATAGAACCATAAAAACAGAAAATGTTTCAATCAAATGCTGAACTTCAAATACGCGGACTAGCATTAATCACGTACGATTAATAATGATCTTAGTAATTTTATGTAAGTACTTACAGAGCGGAAACTGAGTAAAATAAAATGAAATCGGAAGATATCTATTAATGAATAACATTAAGATTCCATACAAGGTGTCAACTCAAAATAAACAGCATTTTTCCAGATAAATCGAGTGTTTCATTGTGCATTAATAATAATAATAATTAATTTATTTTACCAACAGAAAACTTCCATTTACAGGACAAAAAAGTTATAAAAAATGGTGTGCTAAATGAAAAAAGAAAAAAATCTGTAGATAGTAACAACAAAGCAACATATTTAAAATGTTACATATAAGCAAATAGGTACTTGAATAAGAAATTATTATAAAAAATAAAAATAAATGGTTATTATAAGCAAAAATAAGTTACGATAAAAAGAGAATGTAATAATAATAATAATAATAATAATAATAATAATAATAATAATAATAATAATAATAAAAATAATAATAATATCTCTACCCCTCATTCTAATCACAGGGATTAGCCCAGAAGTCGGAGACTTGTGCGGGAGAGGAGGCGGCATATGCGCCCAGGAACGACTAACGTTGGTAGGCCCTAACCACTATTCAATGCATGAATGAGGAAAACCTGGAAAACCTCATTAATTAGGGGGGCGGTCAAATATCAACCGGCATCAATCTCTCACATTGACCTAAGCTAACATTATTCCACCCTACCATACCCACAGAGAGGGTGCCAATCCTCTCCACGAATATAGCTTATATACGGTCTACCGGCAGCTGGGCTCGAACCAACTCCGTCTAGTCACCTCGATTCAAGTACTAACGCCTTAAACCGAGGGACCACTGACCGATCCAAAAAATAAATTATAATTGAAGTGTTAGATACAATTTTGATTTTAATGAATAAATACCCCTGTGAAGTGACATAGTATATACTGGTGATTTTTTAAGAATATTGGTTGCCGATATTGACAACGTGTCAGTCTGTCTACAACCAAAATTAAATATTCTCATATTAAAACGTTTCAAAAGCAAGGAGCATGAGATGTTGTTTTTAAATAGTTTAAATAAGAATATAATACTCCTAGTCTTTAGTGAAGGAATATCAAAGGTCGGTAATAGTAACTCATGGTCATAACCCTGTCCAGGATATACACCACTACCTAATTTAAAAAAAAAGATACTTTAAAAATTGCGCTGAATTGGCTCCAAACTAGAAAATTGATTCTCATAAGTAGGATACCAAAGCAATAACCCATACTCCAACTTAGTACGCACCAATGAAAAATACAATGTTTATAACGCTGCCTCATTTGGGAAACACTTGCAGTTTCTAATAATGAAACCAAGTACACTAGCTGATTATTATAATGATTAAGTTTACAAAATGATAAAATTTCTGGTGTATTGACCAAAATCTCGAAAAGTAAGACATGTAAAAAAGCACAAAAATAAAATTCCTGTTAAGTTAACTTTATTATACATATATATTTTCAAATAAAATAATATTATTTATTCGACCAAATTCCATTAGAATTCCGAACAGTTTCTATAGAAGGTTTGCAATTCAGTTTGCAATTAATCTTTTAAGTTCAGTATAGCAACATTTTTAATATCTATTTTAACGGTTTCGGCTTATTTCAGTCATCTTCAACGAAATATTTTTTTAATTTACAGTTTTTCAAAAGATTACCTAATGGAACTTTCATTTGACTCATTTTCATTTGAACTGAATTATTTTTTAATCATACACGGAAAAAAAAACAAACAATTTTTTTTGAAAAAGCAAGAATACAATTATTTTGTGTAAAGAAAGCATTTGTTACACTACTGCAGGAACTTGATTTTTTTTTAATTTACAGTTTTTCAAAAGATTATATAACCTAATGGAACTTCATTAAAAAAATTAACAAGAAATTTTTACATATTTTTCTTTTCTACATCCCTTAATTAAAAATATGCATTTTTGAATTAAATAATCGCAATCTGCATATTTGAATATAGGTCTGCAAAAAATCTCTGATTTCTCGCTTTACTAATTACAGTCGGAAGTGAAATTTATGTAATTCGTTCACAAAAAAAAAACACTAATTAATTACGATTGATTTATGAATACAAAGTGATGTGATAACATCACACTTTTGATTGATTAATTTACAAGATAGCATTAATTGAGTTGATGTAATTGTATACAAATTTATAGTTGCAGGAAAATGTTTTATGAATTCGTAGCCTCAAGATATGCTGCAGTATTTAATGGATTATCTAATGCATAATTAATTTGCATAATATAATTACACTGTCAATACAAAAATTGTATTTTCTGTTAGTTACAAATTAATCTAGTTATCGCAATGACTTGACTTGTTCACGTTAAAGAAGAAAAAACTCAGCAATGTCTTAATACAGAACAACCAAATTTTGTAAATATATTTATTTTATTGACGGTTTTAGCTGGTAGAAACTTGAAGTGACCGGCATCTCAAGAAGGGGTAGTTTAGGGGTGGGTCATCCTTAACATTTTATGAATTTCTTCAATTAATTTACAATTAAGGGTTCCAGTTTAATAGATAATTTAATTTTACACTCTTTTTATTCTTGCTAATTTTTGCGAGAAACTGACCGTTTTTGAAGACATTGCGATTTTGTGATAGGGGTCAAAACCGAACAAAAATATATATGTGATTTTATCATTGCGGGTAGGCTATGCTACTACTGCTATTCAATTGTTCTGTTGTTATGATGTTATTTTTGTCAAATCCAACGTTACATAAATGTATTTATCCATGAACAATTATTTGAACATCTTGTTCTTGATTGTCGTGATATTTATTGACTGGAAAATTTTTATTTAATGAGCAAATTAGTATGCCGTTAGTATTGGAGTTTTGCTAAGGTAATTGCCGTAGAAGTGTAGAGGAATACCGAAGAAGATTTCCTAATCGTATTATTCCAAATCGTCAAACATTTGCCAATGTTGAACGAGGAGCTCGGGAAACGGGTTCTCTTTGTTGCCAAAGAAATGTTGGAGGTCACGAATACGCAGTGAATGCACGAAATGAGGAGCTTTAGACAGTATTGAAAATGATTTCCAAACCAGTACCAGAAGAATATCCTGATATTAACTACTGTACAGCGTGATTCTTAACCTATACTCATAAATTTGAGAAATTATAGTTGAGGATAAATAATGACGAATAGTAAAAAATGTGTCAAGTATTTTGAGCTTCCCAAGTTTACAAAAATTTATTAGGTGAAACTAAAAAGAAAACATTTCTATACATAGTATTGATTGATGAGAAAATTTTCTTTTTTTCTTTCATTTAAAAGCCAACTACGTTTCAAGTTAATATCCATTTTTCTCGAAAACTGTTGCCGACATCGATTTTTAGTAAAAGAACTTTTTTTAGGTAAAAATTCTTACATACGGATTCATCAACAAGGCGTAACGTTAGTCAGACTAGCGGAGGTTACGCGAAATATTTACGAATCTGTTGCACCAATTTAAATAAAAGGCATACTCCTATTCACTACTATGTATAATACTTACTTTATGATATGTTAACTAATCCCTAGCACTGAAAAGTACTGTTTTTGAATATAAATACTAAATATACAATGGGAAACGCAAGGAACTAGAGGCCGAAGTTACGCGATTTTTAGTCAGGTACAATACTGGGTCTAACTTTTGGCGCAAATATGGACGTAAATAAACAGCCTACCTAGCAAAACATGTTTCGCTACCTATCAACGCATGTTTCGTAAATGAGCGCAAGGCTGGTTAGTTCGACTAACGCGCTTTACACGGGCGCAAAGCTGGTTAGTCCGACTAACGCTACGCCCGTTTCATGAATCCGGCTGTTAAATTTTTTATTTTTGCTATTAATTATGAAAAAAATATACACATACAAGTTTTGGTATTTTTGAAGCTCTCCTCACTTGTTTTACCCACCCCTGGACAAACTGTATTGATTTTTATCTATAAATGATACTGCAGTAAACAACTACTTCGTATCTGTCTGAACAGCCAAGAACCCTTGTCGGCCACCCCACAAGACATAGACCGGTTTCGGGCTTGTTAGCCCTCATTGGCTCACCGACAATTGAACTGACTGTTCCTTCATATGTATGTTCACACATAAATCGAGTGCAGGTGAGATATAAGTAGTGTACTACCTCCTACTCGGCTTAAGCGGCTCGACTTGCAGGAAGCGACCTACATTGCAGTAGGTACTTAATCGCAGACCTCTCGCTCTAGGCAACGCGCCATTAAATCTATAAATGATACTGCAGGAAATAACTACTTCGCAGACTAATGCCTCGACCGGCATTGAAGTACATCTGTAGTATCTGCGTGAACACTGAACAGCCAAGAACCCTTGTCGGCCACCTCACCGGACATAGACCGGGCTTGTTAGCCCTCAATAGTATGCCATAGGTGAGATAGTTGTTGTTGTTTTCTATAAAAATTGTATCCTTTAATAATTACATGAATTTTCTCGGACAATCCAAAGGTGTTTATTTTTTCTTCTCAAAAAACGGCGTATTGCAGTCCAAAAACTTAAGAGGGCTTGTATTTTCAAATTGAACGGGGAATTCAAAAATAATTTTTATCTGGGAGAAAACCATTGGCGTACCATTTTTTTCTTTAAAAATTTTAAAGTCAGTGCTCGTGCGCACGCCACTGTTAAAGATATAAATTATGTTTATATTGCAAAATATGCATGTTTGTTAATAGTCTATGTATATCAATTTTCATGGAAATATCTAAAGTGGTTTCAAAAATATTACCTAATTATTTTCCTTTTTTTTCTAAAACTTATTAAACACCTCGTATTTTTGTAACGGAACATTGTCGGACCATAGTTTATAAAGCAAACTCTCATTAATTTTCGATGTAGAATCACTTCCTTAAATATGCGCGTATCATTTAGGAACAACCTGTATGTATTTTATAAATATCTAAGTGCTACACTAGTGCCTTCTTAAACATTTCCATCTTTTAGAGTACTGTATTCTTGTGTTACCATTACTTCAAATTTTAAAATGCTTGCAGTAAAAAAAGTAGTAATTACATTTTCACATTATTTTTTGTTTTTTCAGCTGCAAAATACATCACTGGATTTACCGCCTTTAGTTGTCCCGGCATATTTTAATTAAGAAGTAATTTCTGAAATTTAAAATTAAAATTTTCTGCAAACACGTTTTCCACTCGTAAACTTAAGCGCTTTAACACTTGAACGACATGGGAGTACAGCGGTTGCTGCTGCATGGTGGAAATAATACGTTCATTTTATACACACTTATAATCTGTAGTTTATGATTCATAATCCAATCTAATAAATAGCCAATCACAATATTGAATATTACATATTACCGGCAGAACACATAAACACAGCAATGAAACGGCAAAACAGTAACAGCTTGAATACATGCTGTTCCAATTAAATAAAATCTACGATCCTCGTATTTCTCAACCCTGTAAGCTGCTCAGGCCAACGGTTGAATTGCATTTACACACATTTCACAGTGTCCGATTATAATGTTATCACACCTCGAAAGTCATCGTATGTAATCCAGATCAGTCGAAGTGTATTACGCGAGTGATAAATTTAGCAGAAAATGTGCATAAGCAGTAAAAAAATAGAAAAGCCTCTATCTTATCTACACTGATAATAATTTGTCTGTAATTTCACATAAGTTTAAGTTAGCAATTTGTGACCAGCGTAAAGTTATGTAAAATTATGTTTTGTAAATGAAATAATCACGCTGTAATATTACAGAAATAAACTTCAATAAAATTCCGTCGATTGTTCATTTCCAACACTAAATTTGTATTAATTTATACACTGCAATTTTTAAGTTGGAATTGTAAAATATATGTAATATTACTGAGTAGATAACTTAAATTTTCTTATTTTTATATATAATTTTTCAATAAATAACATTATTTCACATATTTGATTGAATATCAGTGTGTAAAAAATTTACAGACAGAAGCCAAAAAAATGTATTAATATTATTTTTGTAGCCATATAAAGAGTGTGTCAACAAATGTCATGGAAAAAAAAATGCTCGGGTTAAAAAATGCTGCTTGATAAAATGTACCTACAATAATTCAGGTTTAAATATCTCTTGCTAACAAATTATTAGAAACACAGTAGATTTAATTATAATAATTTAATAATAAATACCTACAAGTCATATTTTTATATCTAAACAGTTAAAAAGGTTTTGTCAGTAGCAGAAATAACTTCTGTGTAAGAATATTTCTTTAGTGGAATTATCCATCCCTCTCTGTGTATTGTTCGCCCATTATCTAAAAATGTATTGCAATGTAGGTATTTCATTTGCATTAGAATATTAGAAAATATGTTAAATACTTTCGGTGCAAATGCTACATAATTATTCTTGAAACATCAGTATTTTATTCCTATTTGCAAATATTTTTAGATATACGTACCTATATCTGTGTAAAAATAAATATTTTTAACTCGAATTTTAGGTACAGTAAATTTATAATTAACGCGAGGGGATAACCACTTTACAAAAAATGTACATGTATTGCGAAAATCGCATGATTTCGTGTGATTTCCGGTGATTTCGTGGAAATCACTATGATTTTCGGTGATTTCCTCGCAATCGCTTACGATTTCCAATTAGTAGGTATAATTTCCAAATATCAGAGGTTGACAATTGTTTGGTAACACATATTGAACATAAGGTCAATAATAACTATTGATGAGAAAGATAAATTATAAAATAAAATAAAAAATGTAAAATGTTTATAATGTACCCTCGATTCCTTCGAATGTACCATTTTATTTTTCTATAAATAATTCTCTCACATATACCAATTGGCTACCCTTACTTTTTTTCTTTTAAAAATTCTATGTACGGGGTAATTCATTTCATATGCCCAAATTGCTTAAGTGACTTCACCTAAGCGCCGTATTAAGGTCACCTACGACCCTTTATCGTAACGACGCTAAGCGCGACGTGACCTTATATTTTTGTCTACTTAAATTTAATATTTCAATACCTACTTTACGCTAAATAATTTGTTTTCAATTGACACGTGTGTTGATTTGACATTTTTAATTTTGGAGGACACTTCAAACACAAATACCGTAAATACCATAATAACAGTAATAAATTGTATGCCAAAATATCTATTACCTAGGATATGGAATAATGAAACAAAAAATTATCCCTGTATGTTCCAATGTATACATTTTTTCATAAAAATTTAAAGCACCTATATAGCATACCATCTGAAAATATTTTAGGAATATTACCTAGATATGGGTAATTTAAAATTATATTAGCATGATTAATTTAAAGTAGGGTCTTAGACGATTATATAGATACCTAATGGAAAATATGGATTACAGTGAGAACAACTTTCAATTTCCAAATGTTAATAATAATAAAAATAGGTTTTCTTTTGTTAACAAATTTACGTTTTTTATTATATGAATACAATTAAAAATCTTAAAATTATTCAAAAGTTGTTTACCTCTTTCAGGTATTTCGTCGTCCTTTATTTCTTATTTCTCTTCGCTTCCTATTTTCCATCTTCTGGTGGCTCTGATATTACGTTCTTTGTTCAATTCCCACCTCCTCGATTTTCAATGCTATGGTGTTCCTTGAATTGTATTACTATCTCTGCGATTGATTTGTCAAATTAAGGTGTTACCTTATATAAGTCATGTTAATTTATGCAACTTCAAGCTTTTCTAATTTTCTCCAGTTTCTGGTAATCTTATCTTATTCCTCCTGTCGTTGTCAATTTTCTCCAATTATATTATGCATCACGTAGGTATTATCTTCTCTTCCTGCACTTTATTATTCTTCAGCTTTGTATTATATTACCTGTTTTGATTTTACTTTGGAACTATTTGTTATCATGTATTTCTCTTCAAGAAACAGATTTAAAACTCTTATGTTTCTTGTTTTCATCCAAATTCTCTATTCTAATCAGTAACTTCCTATTTTTCCATCACCAGAATACCGTCACACCAATCATTGAATTTTTATCACTGCACACTTTTTAAACTATTTAACAATTATATTCACGAAATCCCACTTCTAGCTTTTCTGTACACAATCAATTTTTAAAATTTGTTCTATTTAATTTCAATTTTATTTTCTGCCTTGATAATCGTCTCTTCTCATTTAAATAACATTTTCCACATTTTCATATTTAGAGCTACTTGTCACTGTCAAAATTTTATTTAATTAGGTATGTAATTCAAATTCTGATTTCAATTTTGAAATTTTTATCTTTCAGCTAATTTCCGTATTCATACATTACAATTATTTTAATTTAATTTTGAACATTACAGTTTATTAGGAGATATAAATAATATAGTTATCTAGTTTTTATTTGCATTCAAATATGGTTTATTATGAGAACAACAGTCAAGGTAAAATTGTACAAAAAAAAATGTTTCAGTAGTTAAAACGTACATGTCCTTGTCTTTTTCAAAAAACGAGGCAGCAAAAATCTCTGTAGTCTTGGTCTATCTTAGTAATCAACAAAAAGTTTTGATAACTACAAACAGTCAATATTTTGGATGAATTTTATTTGCATTTTAAATTATTATTATCATTATACTCAGTATGCAACACTTATGTCACAATGAGTTGGAAAACTTTAGCTTCGATCTTCGTATACATTACCTTCTTCAAATTAGATAAGTTGTGGAATAATTAACTTGGTGAATTTTTAAATTGGTTATATATTCCTAGATTTTAATCACCTATCTACTTAGGATATTAATTTCCTTAGTTTTATTAATTAACCAGAATTAATAAAAAATAATTCTGTGTACAGGAAAATTAAAGCATTCGCATGTGACGTATTTAATTTTCAGTATGCTAAAATTTTGCCTTATCTGATATATTCCAGACTTCGCTAATTGCTAAAAACATACCAAACACCAGACCAGACAAACCGACATAAAGAATCGTCAAGCTACGAGACCATAAATTCCTCTCGTCGAAATAAATGCCGGCATGAAATTAATTCTCATAATTTTACATACGTAATCGGTAGATTTCGCACTTTATGCCTTGAAAGTATAATCCGCTTTAAATTAGGATTTAAATGTTGGTTGTCATTTTTGAAAAGTATAAATCACAAGCAAATATGCAAATTAATTTCACAATTTCATCCTCGTACCGAATTATAATATACGGGAATACAGATGAATAAGTCCCAGAATTTCATTTTTTTTCATATTTTATAACATATTTAAGCGGAGAACAACGTTTTCATTTAATTTATACATTCCATATTATTAATTAAATGAGCAGAATGTTCAGTAAATTGTTTTTACTCTTTGCGAAGGTAATGAAATATATTTTTTATACGACTGCCTTGCAAAAGGTGGTTTTGCACACGGAAAACACGCTCTGAAAACGGTACTTTGCACACGCCTTCTGTTAAACATTTTGCACACGGTTATGTCATCTTTGCACACGCGTATTCAGATTGTGAATTTTGTTTGATGTTGTCACCTAAATTATGCAATGTTTCAAGTTGGCTGAGTTTGAATTAAAATTTGATTTTTGTGGTCTCTGTTTGCAGTCGTATAAAAAGTATCGTAAAAAAACTCGTTTGAGAATTTTTGAAAATAAATAAGTACCTAATACCTATGCATTGTAATTCTTTCACAAAATCGTTATTACTCAAGATTTTTCGATAAAATTTTGTACAGACTCATTTTGAGAGGCGCTCAATCCAGTAGTTTTCTAAAAAATCGCTAATATGATTTGTTAAAATTTTACTTCTAGAAACTGTCATAGCAGGCCTTGGATTTTATATCAACTAGGCCATTTTTTGCTGAAATTGTGAAGTTTATCAAGCTCTATAATTTAAAAAAAATCTGGGCTAACTCGCACAATTAATAAACTTTTTACATATTGACCCCAAAACAAATGGGTCACACTGTATATTTTAACGTCCTTGCAGAAACCTTCATCTTTAATGTAACTTTGGTCAAATTTAAAAAACACTTGCAGTATGTACCTACTACCTGTTTAACGAGTTACGCTTATATGTATATGTATATTGGTATATTTCTTTGTTTTTTTATGTTACTTTTTGTTCCTAAAATATTTTATCTTTTATCTATTCGTTTATTTTTATTGTAATGTACATATGTGTGAATAAATAAATAAACAAATAACTTTTTCAATACTGGATAAAATATATCTAAAATTGCAGCACCCTAAAGAGCAGAAATGGTACATGTTACGCGAAGAAATGATCATAACTTTTTTGTCTTTAATTTTCTTAACATTTTGATAACATTCCTTTAAAGAAAGTTTATCTAAAACTTTGATATTGATTGTTGGGTTGCGCAAAGCAGGTTTGTCGGTATGAGAAACTTCTAGAGGGACTAACAGATCCTTACGGACCATCAGGCGTAGATTCAGGAAGGCAGGGCACACAGAGCGAGAGGCACCGGAGGTACAGGAACCACAGAGTGTGCAGATCGTCGATTACGACCTTTAGCTCTCCGATTTAGCAGCAGACGGACTATTGCAAATTTGTGGTTTGAAGAACATGGGGGGTATGTATACAGTATATTACTGAATAAGAAGTCTAGGCCTCTTGTGTTAACGTTCACATTGGGAGCTGCCTCTCACTCGTCAATATCGAGATTTATAATGATGTAGGATTCGGTGGGACAAAAAATAGAATCAGATGATCTTTAGCGAAAAATCCCGTTTCTGCCTGGGGATACATGATGGTCGTGCAAAGGTACAAAGGCGACGTAGCGAAATACTCGTTCCACAATTTGACAGATAGCGTCATGCCCATCATACAGTAAGCATTAATATGGTATGGGGTGCTATCGCGTATGATAGCATATCACCATTAGTTTTTCTTAGAGTCAACACGACAGCCCAACGCTACATCCAGGAAGTGGTGGAATCATACGAGTATGTCATTCCATTTACACCATCCATGACGTTATTTTCCAGTAAAACAATTTTTCCAGAGAAACAACAGCTTTTATGCATCAGCATTAGATCCACCGTTTACCCTGGCCAAAAAAACACCAGATCTGTCACTTATTAAACATATCTGGGACATGATTGACCGCAGACTGCTGTATTTACAACACCTTCTCCCACAAACTGACAGTTCTTCCTCATAAAATTCAGATAGCTTGGAATAAGATACCCCAAGGACTTATCGACAACCTTAATAGATCCGAGCCCAGGCATATCAATAAGTGTATTAGGAATTGTGGGTTGCAGCACACCATTGAACCAATTTATGCAGATATTAACCGGTCAATAAGTAAGTGGCCCAGAATCTGTGCACCAAAAATTATTAAAAACATTGTATAGGTGTTTACTTTTATAACCTCGGAATTAGGTTATCGTTGAAACACGTCAGGTAGACAAACAACTTTATTGTCACTCTTGATTATACAAGAAATTTGCTTCAACAAATTCACAACTGTCAAATTACTTTACTTTGACGTTTCAGTCATTCGCGTTCGACTGCTCAATATAAACTGACTGCAGCGGCCGAAAATGGTCTGCTTATATAGGCTTTTAAAATTCTCGAAGTTTCTAAGATCTCGAGAACGTGTCGAGAAACAAATAGAATATAGCCTGAAATATTCCGGAAAACGTCAAAATAAAGGCATCACAAAAATTATAAATTCTAACGGAAACAGGAACATAATTAACAATCCAAAAAGGTAGGTGAGCCTTCGTAACAATATTATTCATTTAAAATATTAACAATAAAAAACATCTAATTACAGAAATTTTCAAACAAAGATAAATTAAAACAATTAATTATTAAATATTAAATAGTTGAAATAGTTATATGTTTTGTGGTTGAAATAGGTTTGAGAAAGCAAAGAAGGAAATTTGGAAAAATAAACGTTTTTTAAATTCAACATACTGTATTTTCAGAAGAGGCATGCGTAACATAATATATGATTAATGGCGATACATAACGACGTTGAAGATTAAAAATCAGTTTTTGTTCAACTATTTATGGCCTAAGGCAGTGCGCAATGGTAAGAACCATGGTAGTAGTTTAGTAAAATTGTTTGAACCCACTTAATCGCTACTAGCCTCAGACATGTTCAACCTTGAATGGCATGTGCTAATTCTTGGCTATAACTACCGCCATATACAGAAGTTTACATAATTAATTGTCAATAACATCTGCAATATTTTTTTGACAGATATGTAAGTAACTATCACGTAGTTATTGTCAAAAAGAAATAATTCATGTACTCTATTCTACATCAGGTATACGTACACATAGGTAATATTTGAATTTTTGAATTTTGAAAGCATAATGAATATACAGGGTGTCCCCTAATTAATGTGCAATACTTAGCAGTAAACTCTACGATCAAAAATAAGATTTTTTTTTCTATAAATAGTGGTCGAAAAATACTTCCTAAGGGCCTCTCCCGAAAGAGGTCTGAAGAAACCATATTTTCCAAAATATTTACAAAACGAGTTAACGTATAATAATTATGAATTTTGGTATGTAGGACACTCGTTAAATGTTCTAACAAACTACACCAAAATTGTTTAAACGTTTTGATCTGGGGCGTCTCAAGGATAGAGGCTCACGGGTAAAATAAGCCCCCAATTTTTTGCACGCTAATATTTTCAAATTTAAACAACAAATTATGATAGAGGTGTTTCTTTTATAAAAAAAATGTACTTTTGATTTACTTCGAAAAAATGCTTCGATTTCAAGAAAAATAGATTTTAAGGTTTTGTCGCATTATCTAAGGAATGGAAGAAGATTACATGAATAGGTAGGCAGGCCATGAAAACAAACGTTTGTTTACTTGAATTAATTTAACAGTGCTCTCCCATTACAACATCCACACACAAGATGAATGTCAGCTAGCTCGCGATTATTAAAATTCTACTTTTTTTTTAGTTTTTTCTTAATATCCAATACAACAACAAAGTGAAAGTCAAATTAATTAAAGTAAACACACGTTTGTTTATTGTGAGCTGTCAACTTTTGGACTAAATTAAGGTCAGCTAAATCGCAATATTTTTGCCCAAGAATTTAGGCCTATTAATTAGAAACCACCCTATACAGGGTGTAATTTTAAGTGGGGGGTCCCCTTTTGAGGGGTAGTAGTATGCATTTCGTAACATGCGAGTCTAAAATTAGTTTCTTTTAATGAAATAAATGGTCGAGTTGTAATTAATTTTTTAAACTGCACCCAAATTGTCATATACACCCCGAACAGTGTCCGAGTTTTATTGCAGAGTCAGTGTTGCCAGTTGTTACCACGTATGAAAGTAACGGAGTTACAAAAAAGGAAAAATTGGAATGAGTAATATTCTATATACACTGCTTTTTATGACATTGCGACTCATTATACTTTTTTATGTCTATCCTGACTAGGGATGGATCGTAAAAATACTTTTCGAGTGTTGTAAAAATGTATCGTAAAAGTGCGTAAAAAATGCAAATTTTTGAGCGATGTATTAACTCATTATTATTATTAGGTATTATATGATAATATTGGTAGATGGATTTTCATACGTTACCTAGATATACTCGCGGCAAGAATTCAGACGTCTTACGTAGAGGTTGACGTTACGCAATTGTTTTTATTGTCAACGTAATTTTCGATATTGGGTCGCGTTAAAAACAAGTAGTATTTGCAATTTAGTGCAATATATAATACAAACTTTTAGTGTAGTATATAGTTTTATTACTTTCAATTGCAGTTTCTGAAATATTTAGATGGAAATATAATGAATTATTCATTTATTCATATGACGTCTGAATTCTTGCCGCGGATATACAAATTATTGCCAGTAAAGCTTAATGTTTTAAAATATTTTTTGTTTTTTTACTGTATTAGAAAGGTATTTAAATCTAATATAAATCAAATCACCTACAATTCTATACTAATGAATAATTCCACAGACAAAGTTCTATTCAATAATTATCTAAAAAAATAATCTACTTAAATTTACTAACCTAGTTTAATGAAAACACTCTATAAATATTTGAGTTCACTTTTGAAACTGTGGAAACTCGAAAATTCAACCACAATCTGACCAATTCCTGCATTTTTAGTATTGCTTCATCCGGTGGACTCCTTTAAGTTGAGTCAAATTTCTAACTATAAAAATTATTATACTAATAAGTCAAAGTTATTTGAAATTAAATATCGACAATGTCAAAAGTGACTTTAACCTGTCAATGAATTTTAAATTAAACATGACAACCACCTACTTATACAATAAAAAGTTGTACTCTTTATGTAATCGGTTTTTAAATATTTTTAGGTAGGTATTAGCAATATTGTGTGAAACTAACTACTATGCGGACTAAAGCTCCGACCAGCGTTGCATTACACCCACAATATCTACCCATATAAGTATTCCTATTAGGTTTTGTAACATTTTTTACTGATTAGAAAGGTATTTTAAGCTAATATAAATCAAATCTTTTACAATTCTTATCAATGAAGTCATATGTATGCTCTCTGATAGCAAACATCTAGGTATATATATAAAGCTGTTTACAGGCCTTTTAGGCCTAGAGCTGTGTTATTCTCCTCCACTCCATTCTGTCCTTCGCCTTTCTTTTCCAATCCGTTACATTTTTCTCCCTTAGATCTATTGCCACTGCCTCTCTCCATCGCTTCCTCGGTCTACCTCTTTTTTTTATTGTAGTTAGGTTTACTCCCTACTATTTTCTTAACTGCCCTTTCATCCTCCATACGTTTTAGATGACTTTCCTCATTATTTCTCCTTACATAGCCTTCCTCTGTCATCTTACCCCCTAGAATTCTTCTTAAGATCTTCCTTTCCCACCTTAAAAGGTTTTCTCTTGACTTCTTATTGAGAACCCAGGTTTCACTACCATACTGCGCTGTCGGTCTCAAAATTGTTTTATACTTTCTAAATTTTACTCGTCTGGACAAATTTGTTGATTTCAATAAGTTGACTGCTGCCGAACTTCTGTTTGCTTTTATTATTCTCCTATTTATTTCTTGTTCCTCATCACAGTTAGCTGTTATTAGCGCCCCCAAATACACATATTTTTTAACTTCTTCAAACTCCATCTCTCCATGCTCTGTTCTCAATTTAAAATGTGTATCCTTTTTTTGTTCTCCTACTCCGCTTACTTTTCTCTTGATTTATCTGCAATCCCACTTTACTTGCTTCCTCCACAAGTTTTCTCGTTACTTCTTCTAATTCCCTACTATCTCTAGCAATAATGGCCACGTCATCTGCATAACTTACTATTTGGTGACTTTTAAACAATATGTGTCCTTCTCTGTTCAACTGACTATCTCTTATGACCTTTTCTAGTACTAAATTAAAAAGAAGCGTTGAGAGTGGGTCTCCTTGTCTCAGTCCTGTATCAATAGTAAAGCCTTCCGAACATTCACCTTTTATTCGTACTTTGGATTTAGTATTTTCTAAGGTCATTTTCAATAGCCTAATCAGTTTAGTTGGTATCCCAAATTGTTCTAGAATTTTACTTAGTTTATTCCTTTTGATCGAATCATATGCTTTCCTGAAGTCCACAAATACTCATAGCATGTAGTCAGCATTTCCTTCACCATGAAGATTTGGTCCGTTGTTGACCTCCCCTTCTAAAACCTGCTTGATACTCCCCTATTTGTAGTTCTGCTGTAGGTTCTATTCTCTGCTTTATTAACGTTGCCATAATTTTATACCCTATATCTAACAATGATATACCCCTATAGTTTCTGCAGTCTGTTGCATCTCCCTTTTTTAAGATTGGTATAATCATAGCATATCTCCAATCTTCAGGCATACATTCTCTTCTCCAGATCATTCGTATCATTTCGTATATTCTTTGTCTTAAATCCTCTCCTGTATACTTAACTTTCTCTGCTGATATTCCGTTTTTTCCTGGACTTTTGTTATTCTTTAAAGCTTCTATAATTATATCTATTTCCTTTTTTGTAGGTTCTTCTACTTCCACTTCCTCTTCTCTTCCCGGTATCATCTCCTCGTGCACCTCTTCTTCCCTTACACTCTCTTCATTCAACATATCTGCATATCTGCAAGTATTGCCTCCATCTTTCTCTCACTTCTGTTTCCTCTCCAATTAGATTGCCACTTTCATCTCTCACATATATTATTACTTTCTTCTTTATTTTTTCCCTTTTTTATCTCTCTGTAGAAGTTACGTATTTCTTTCCTCTTATAATGCTGCTCTATTTCATCTTAACCTGCTCTGCTCTCTTCTTTTGTCTAAACACTTTCTTTGCCTTTTGTCTTTGTTCCCTGTATTTTTCCTTATCTTCCTCTTGTAGTGACTGAAGTGGTTTAATTCTTAGCTTATTTCTCTTCTCCGCCTCTCTTATACACTCCTCATCCCACCATCTTATCCTCCCTGCTACATCTAGGTATACTATTCAATAATTATCTAAAAAAATTGTTATTGTACAAAATGTGCATCACAATATATAAGTAAATTATTAATCTGATATCTTAAAATAACAATGTTTGATACAAAGTATTTGTTACTATTAGGGTTACGTTTGATTAAAATGCGCCTTGCTGCAATTTTTCAGTATTATTACTTTTAAAACTCTGTGTTGTTGATTTCTTCAATATAAGTGGTGTATCTAATTTTGCATATAGTTCATGAACATGTGTGCCATTATATTAAACAAAATATGAGTCGTTTTATATAAAACAAATGCATATATATTGTTATATATTTTTATACTTGTTTTCCCTCTTTTTCCTGCCTCACGTTGTTGGCGACAATTTGTTATATTTTAATGTGTGTGTGTGTTCTTTTTATTTTTAAATTTTTTTATTTGAATTTATTTTTTGTTGGGCGCCAATGATCCTTTTATGTATTATGTTTTGTGAGTGTATATTGTGGTTCTGCTATATTTCGTTCAATACAAACCTTTTTATATAATTTTTTTCTTTTTATATCTTACCTTATTTATATCAAATTTTGTTTATCCCTTGCTAGATACAGTTTTATAAATTAAAGAGCAAAAGAAACTTAAATCAGGAGTCGGTTCAAACTATACAGGTTTTCTTTATTTTACAGTATAACAAATGGTAACAGAAAGCTTAACAATTTTTTTGTGCTATAATCAATTTTAAAAACAATAAAGAATATTTTCTTTTTAATGTTACTTTTCTTATGATAAATTTTACCAAACCAAGGTAGATTACAACTTGGATATTGAATTTAATTGAACTTTATAAGTTATACTAAAATATCCTTTAATTTTGTAATGTTGGTTGCATTCCTACATAACATAATATAGTCTCAAACCAAGATGTCTTCTTCTGGAGTGACAGATATAATTTGTTGCAGTGAAATTATCGAATGTGATTGTTATTTGATTGAGTTCGACTTGGTTTTATACAGGTAAGTCCTGTAATTTATTCTTATACTTTGCAAAGATTCAAATGTTTAAAATCGATTTTAATTTACTATAGCTATAGAAAAATTTTTATAGTGCACTTTATTTTTAAGGTACCTGAGGTTAGGAATTTATTATTTCCTTCCTGGAATCTGCCTGGAAAGCTGGAAACTGCCTGGAAACTGGAAACTATCCTGTGGGATTCTATGGACTTGCAAAATTTTCCCTGGATACGGATGTTATCTTCAGTTGTGGCAATAAAAATTGTTATTTTTACTAAATTGTGTATAATTTCGGGAGCTCTCTTGCAATGCTGTTCTCTTCTCTCAAACCAAGCCGTAACTAACAACAACTTTTTGTTTTTTTATCCTTGCTGCAGATTGCCATGTTGAAAGGTCCATTCACATGATTTTCTTACAGTCTTTGGATGTCTTTTTATGCACAATTTCACAACACAACTTATAACTAATACAAATTTAAATGTCCTTTTATCTTAATTATACAATTTTACTTATTTTATTTAGGAAAATAGTCTTTATTTAGTGTTTTTGGTCATGTTCAAGGGATTCTTGTAAAGTCACCTTTACTTTTGACAGTTCTAGAATTGATTATTATAATTTGACATTTCAATTTTAATTTTTATGACATGATTTATTTGTAATGGAATATCTTTCATTATGTTACTCGTTTGCATACAATATGCATATCAAATCAATCTGTAGACTTTCTCCTTTTATTTAATATATGGTGCTCTGAGTTTAATTTCTTTTTTATGATATACTGAATGATAACAATAGTCAACGTCATGCAAATTTCTGAAATTTAATTTTTAAATTTGATAATAAAATTATTGAATTAGTATTTTTATGATATGTAATGTTATTTATTGTATGTAAATTCATATCCAGGATATCTATATTAACAATTCTTTGTATTTTTATAAATTGACACTAATAATTATTTATTTTAATTCAATTTAAGTTAGGTCAGGTGTTATTTTCATTTGATTTTCTGTGTATATTTCAAATCGTTACAATTTTCCCAAATTTATTTGGAATAATTTCTTGTATAAGAAATTTTTCAAATCAATTTTCCATTTAGTATGATTTTAAATAAAATTTTGAATTTTTATTTGTATTACATTATAATGATTCTTTGTAGTAAGGGTGTAATTGTTTTTATGTTATTATATCATCTCTTAATAGCTTTTCAATTTCGGCTCGTACTTTATTTTTATGTTTGTATGGAATAGGATAGCTTTTTGATCTAAAATTGTCTACATTTCTTACTTCTAATTTATGAACATAGCTGGTTGCCACTCTCATTTCATTCGATACTAAACCCTCATATATCTTCAACATTTTTCTCACCTCCATCACATAATTATTATCAACATTTAATTTTATTTCATCAATATTAAATACTTCTTCATTCACTTCTACATCATAATAATAATCATCACCTTCTTCACATAAATTCATCTCCTTAACACTCATTACTCTCATCTAATACTTCACCTCTTTCGCTTTCATCCATGTTCATAATTTCATTGTAACAATTTGAAATATACACAGAAAATCAAAGGAAAATAACACCTGACCTAACTTAAAATTTGAATTAAAATAAATAATTATTAGTGTCAATTTAAAAATACAAAGAATTGTTAATATAGATATCCGGATATGAATTTACATACAATAAATAACATTACATATCATAAAAATACTAATTTAATAATTTTATTATCAAATTTAAAAATTAAATTTCAGAAATTTGCATGACGTTGACTATTGTTATCATTCAGTACATCATAAAAAGAAATTAAACTCGAGCACCATATATTAAATAAAGGAGAAAGTCTACAGATTAATTTGATATGCATATTGTATGCAAACGAGTAACATAATGAAAGATATTCCCATTACAAATAAATCATGTCTTAAAAATTAAAATTGAAATGTCAAATTATAATAATCAATTCTAGAAGTGTCAAAAGTAAAGGTGACTTTACAAGAATCCCTTGAACATGACCAAAAACACTAAATAAAGACTATTTTCCTAAATAAAATAAGTAAAATTGTATAATTAAGATAAAAGGACATTTAAATTTGTATTAGTTATAAGTTGTGTTGTGAAATTGTGCATAAAAAGACATCCAAAGACTGTAAGAAAATCATGTGAATGGACCTTTCAACATGGCAATCTGCAGCAAGGATGAAAAACAAAAAGTTGTTGTTAGTTACGGCTTGGTTTGAGAGAAGAGAACAGCATTGCAAGAGAGCTCCCGAAATTATACACAATTTAGTAAAAATAACAATTTTTATTGCCACAACTGAAGATAACATCCGTATCCAGGAAAATTTTGCAAGTCCATAGAATCCCACAGGATAGTTTCCAGTTTCCAGGCAGTTTCCAGCTTTCCAGGCAGATTCCAGGAAGGAAATAATAAATTCCTAACCTCAGGTACCTTAAAAATAAAGTGCACTATAAAAATTTTTCTATAGCTATAGTAAATTAAAATCGATTTTAAACATTTGAATCTTTGCAAAGTATAAGAATAAATTACAGGACTTACCTGTATAAAACCAAGTCGAACTCAATCAAATAACAATCACATTCGATAATTTCACTGCAACAAATTATATCTGTCACTCCAGAAGAAGACATCTTGGTTTGAGACTATATTATGTTATGTAGGAATGCAACCAACATTACAAAATTAAAGGATATTTTAGTATAACTTATAAAGTTCAATTAAATTCAATATCCAAGTTGTAATCTACCTTGGTTTGGTAAAATTTATCATCAGAAAAGTAACATTAAAAAGAAAATATTCTTTATTATTTTAAAATTGATTATAGCACAAAAAAATTTGTTAAGCTTTCAAAAGTGTTACCATTTGTTATACTGTAAAATAAAGAAAACCTGTATAGTTTGAACCGACTCCTGATTTAAGTTTCTTTTGCTCTTTGATTTATAAAACTGTGTCTAGCAAGGGATAAACAAAATTTGATATAAATAAGGTAAGATATAAAAAGAAAAAATTTATAGAAAAGGTTTGTATTGAACGAAATATAGCAGAAACACAACATACACTCACAAAACAGAATACATAAAAGGATCATTGGCAACAAAAATAAATTCAAATAAAAATTTTAAAAAAGAACACACACACACATAAATATAACAAATTGTCGCCAACAACGTGAGGCAGGAAAGAGGAAAACAAGTATAAATATATTACAAATTGGCGCCCAACGTGGGGCGACAATTTGTTATATTTTAATGTGTGTGTGTGTTCTTTTTATTTTTAAATTTTTTTATTTGAATTTATTTTTTGTTGGGCGCCAATGATCCTTTTATGTATTATGTTTTGTGAGTGTATATTGTGGTTCTGCTATATTTCGTTCAATACAAACCTTTTTATATAATTTTTTTCTTTTTATATCTTACCTTATTTATATCAAATTTTGTTTATCCCTTGCTAGACACAGTTTTATAAATCAAAGAGCAAAAGAAACTTAAATCAGGAGTCGGTTCAAACTATACAGGTTTTCTTTATTTTACAGTATAACAAATGGTAACACTTTTGAAAGCTTAACAAATTTTTTTGTGCTATAATCAATTTTAAAAACAATAAAGAATATTTTCTTTTTAATGTTATTTTTCTTATGATAAATTTTACCAAACCAAGGTAGATTACAACTTGGATATTGAATTTAATTGAACTTTATAAGTTATACTAAAATATCCTTTAATTTTGTAATGTTGGTTGCATTCCTACATAACATAATATAGTCTCAAACCAAGATGTCTTCTTCTGGAGTGACAGATATAATTTGTTGCAGTGAAATTATCGAATGTGATTGTTATTTGATTGAGTTCGACTTGGTTTTATACAGGTAAGTCCTGTAATTTATTCTTATACTTTGCAAAGATTCAAATGTTTAAAATCGATTTTAATTTACTATAGCTATAGAAAAAATTTTTATAGTGCACTTTATTTTAAAGGTACCTGAGGATAGGAATTAATTATTTCCTACCTGGAATCTGACTGGAAAGCTGGAAACAGCCTGGAAACTGGAAACTATCCTGTGGAATTCTATGGACTTGCAAAATTTTCCTGGATACGGATGTTATCTTCAGTTGTGGCAATAAAAATTGTTATTTTTACTAAATTGTGTATAATTTCAGGGAGCTCTCTTGCAATGCTGTTCTCTTCTCTCAAACCAAGCCGTAACTAACAACAACTTTTTGTTTTTCATCCTTGCTGCAGATTGCCATGTTGAAAGGTCCATTCACATGATTTTCTTACAGTCTTTGGATGTCTTTTTATGCACAATTTCACAACACAACTTATAACTAATACAAATTTAAATGTCCTTTTATCTTAATTATACAATTTTACTTATTTTATTTAGGAAAATAGTCTTTATTTAGTGTTTTTGGTCATGTTCAAGGGATTCTTGTAAAGTCACCTTTACTTTTGACACTTCTAGAATTGATTATTATAATTTGACATTTCAATTTTAATTTTTAAGACATGATTTATTTGTAATGGGAATATCTTTCATTATGTTACTCGTTTGCATACAATATGCATATCAAATTAATCTGTAGACTTTCTCCTTTTATTTAATATATGGTGCTGAGTTTAATTTCTTTTATGATGTACTGAATGATAACAATAGTCAACGTCATGCAAATTTCTGAAATTTAATTTTTAAATTTGATAATAAAATTATTAAATTAGTATTTTTATGATATGTAATGTTATTTATTGTATGTAAATTCATATCCAGGATATCTATATTAACAATTCTTTGTATTTTTTAAATTGACACTAATAATTATTTATTTTAATTCAAATTTTAAGTTAGGTCAGGTGTTATTTTCCTTTGATTTTCTGTGTATATTTCAAATTGTTACAATATATATGCAAATAGCAAGGGTCGGCTGGGAAATTTTCCCGTAATCAATGATAGTAAAAGCTCTAAAATATTTATCATAAGTTTCCTGCTTTGCTCGCTCAAAACTTCACGGTGTGAAATTTTTAAATTTTTTAAAAACTGTATCACAATAGTAGAATCAACACAATAGAATGATCAACCCATTCCAACTATTCCAAGTTCGGCTCTGTTCAACCATCTGTTTTTACAAGAAGTGCATGTTATTGGCCATACTTCTCTAGTGCAGGTAATTTCTCCATAACGTTAGTCATACCTTATTAAGGGACGTACTTGAGCATGACTTAGGTGTATTACAAACAAGTGGAAAGGGCTCTATATCTGGTTTCACCAACGTTTTATTGCCTACGTCGCCTTCCGAAAACGATTCTATTGTAATAACCTTAATGGTATGTTTTCGTTACCAAGTGTGTATGTAATATTTAAAAAAAAAACATGTATATAAATTAAGAAAGAGGACGGCTACAAGCAGACGGTATCAGATAGATTATCCCGATAGACACATACCGAATAAGAAAATGTTTGTAAGATTGGTTCAACATTTAAGAGATTATGAGAGTTTTGAACGAGAACAAACTAAAAAAGGAAGAATCTTGAACCAGGCACTTCAAACGCTATAGATGTGGACTCTAGTCACGCAAGCAAAAAGCATTAAGCATCTATTTTTATTTGTTTATTTATTATTGAGTTCTCTGAGACTCTTAAATAATACATTTTTTGTTTATGTGGGATAATAGCGCTTCTGGCGAACACCCACTTGAAAAAAATTATATGTCAAAGAGCAGTACCCCACTGGTGGCGTGACCATTTGCTTTATGATATAACTTCTTTCCTCGTTTTCCACGTCAATAGTGAAATATGACAACAATGGTGGAAATGCCGCGACTATATAGATATGCTTAGTACTGGTCTGCCAGTGATGTACTAAGAAAATTGCGAAGAAACGGTAACAAAACAAATCAGTTTTTGTAACAGGATTTAAGAAAACAAACGATATGTGTTTGTAAATGTCACAGACACCCGCTCTCCAAACCAGACCGCCATTTAAAGTTACACTCAGTATAGAAAGTTAATTAATTAGAAAAAATATATTTTTAATAAATAAAGGTTAGAAAAAGTGTAAATCATTTCTATTATTTTTCTTTATAATTTTGCGTTCAATAAAAAAAATGTCTCCTATCTTTTGAAAAGTGGATAAATGTTCTTTGACTCACTCTATATGAAGTCAAAACTTGTTGGTCTTACATTAAAGGTCAATTTAAGAAGTCGAGAAATACGATTTGCTCCAACAACATTAAACAAATGAATACTAAAGGTAACCCAAGCAACACCATCAGGCGCAACCTACATCACTATTATTCTTATGAGAGTTATTCTTGCACAATAATTTAAACATTACACCTGTACCTGCAGCCACAGAACGAGCAAGTGTTACGAGTTACCTTTCAGTGAGTACCTAACTGTACACACATAAATGATTATTGATAAGTATTAAAATGAATAATTCACTTTATACACCATGGACGTGTTATATTTTATGGTCGGTCTCTGCCAGTGCGCGGTTATTATTCACGTATCAGCTCCAGTTCACTCCCACACTGGCTGGTAGAGATAATGTATCAGGCCGGCTTGATAGATATGAATTCCAAGCTAGAGCGCGCACGGCGAGGCGTGGCCCTATTCCAGTACCCTGAGGCATCCCATTTATAAAATTTTGACGCCTAACTTGGCTACCACACTCTGAATATAAATTAATGAATTAATACAGTTTCTTAAAGTACTTCTTTAATTATGATTGAAACGGTAAAATATCGCCTAGCCATGCAGCACTATTTTTCCAAGTCAAATTTAATTTATTATTTTCAGAGATATTACCACGTAACTTGGTTTATAAATACTCTACAGTTAATAATTAGAGAGATGTCTGTAAAATATAAAATGTTTTACATATTTGCGTCAGTACCAACAGCCAGTAAATTTAGGTATGTACAGAAGTAGTGAAATTAAGGAACAGCTAATTTAAATGATTCAAAATCTTAAACTTTCGCATAACAGCCATCATTTTAAGGCGGGTTTTAAAAATTACAGTATAGAAATCGTGATAGATTCAATGGTAATATAAATTTTATTTAAAAGATTATACCAATATTAATACTACTATGTAATATTTTAATGTAACATGTAGTGTTGGCTGAGACAAGAAATTTTACAAAATTTGAAAAAGTTTTGTCTTGTCTTGCAAAATAAGAATAGTTTCTTTAAAGTCCTGGTCTTGCTCAAGCAAATTTCTTACGAGACTCTTACATACAAACAAGAAACATGAAATTTTATTATGAATTTAGTAACAGTGGTGGTTAGTCTCGGTCGACTACAGTCGATCGCAGAATTAAGTAGGTGAAGAGCGCCAAATACGAAATATGTTCTTATTATAGAATACATCGGAATAGAGACGCTGATTATTGGTTTAAAATGTATTACAAGGTAATCTTCAAACACATTGAAAGGTCAGAACATGTGTCTGGAGGCAATAATCATCACGATAATTATAATATTAAGAGTAATAAGTTGCCATAGAATGTAACCAAAATCACGTGACTGAAAATGTGACGTAACACGCCGTTCAGCGTGATTTATTTCCGTGATGCAGGTTACGGTGTTGGTGATGTAAAGAGCCATTTGTTTCTTGTATTTTTGCGTTTTTGGGGCATCTGTAAGTCATAGATACATAGTGTAAATACTGTGAAGGTAATGCCATAATTATTAGTGGTGATGTGGTGAACTTACGGTATTGTTAAATGTAACTTATTCCTTTGTTTTCAATATACCACTCGTGACAATTACGGCGACAATGCTGTTGGGTAAGTACTAGATAGATGGTTTTGCTTGAGGTATTTATAAAATTATGCCATCTAATTTCACATCAAACTAGTTGCTTTAATTTGAAAAATATAATGAATAATGATATTTAACATTTGTAGTTTTTTTAAATTAATTTAATTACTATTTACTACTAATTTCATTTATTATTAAAGATTTTTTAAAAATCCTTATTTATTACTTTTGTTTATTATGTTTTCAGAATAAAACAGATAACAAATAACACTATATATCACGTAAATTGTAAGAGGAAATACAAAACACGTTACATGCAATCGGAATGAAGCGCTGAATACAATAAATGAGAAAACATATAATTATGTTTAACCATTGATGATCTAAAGGCCCTATATACACTCTGGTAGCTTAATAGAAAAGTTTAATTGATTCTTTATAACTCTAACTTAAACCTACCTGGATTTCCAATTAAACTTGCATTAAAATAGTCTTATATACATACAAACAATCTTGTAATGCTTCCTTTCGTCGTACTTCATCGCTCTGCACCACATTTTTTCTTCTCAATTTTTAGTACGGTGACATATTTTTTATTAGGCACTGTATGCTGTATTCGTGCATAATGGCATATGCAATATTTCTTCCATTTTCCCGATGAGATGCACTTTCTGTACCCATTTTACTCATATTTTACAACTCTATTCAATACCAATGTCTATTTAACACAATAACACCTAATAATACCATACATGGCAAATTAACGTACTCTAAACGTATGTACTGAGTGGTACAAAAGCAAGGATACAGATATGATATGACCTAAAGCACACTGCTATTTAGGACAAACGCCATTTCGTTTAAAATTTGATCATCTTCCATTGATAAATCTATTATCTGGAACATTGCAACGTCCACTAGCATTTGTAACCTAAATCACGTACGGATCTCTATTAAAAATAGTTTGTTTTCCCCTAATATCTCTCTAATTTATTTCATTATTTATTTTACTGATAGTGGTGCGGCTTCATCGCAAATTATTCACATATACATCTTTTCTCATAAAATATATAAAAATATAATAAAATTCATTTGTTGCAACAACGTAATACAAATATTAACTTTATTTCAAATATTGTTATTTTTTCGCGTTTTTTTTTGAAAAGTTTTTTGTGTGTTTCTACGTAGATAAGAATAGATAGACTTCGAATATAGTCGGCCAAAGGTGTTACCGTGCCGTGCCGTGTGCCGATCCACTTCCTAAAAGGGCCTTCCTTCGTTACTTCGTTACAAGAAGACAGTTTGGTAAGCCTTTTCCAATTCGTTTACATTGTATTTGATATTTTATTTACTTTAATTCATACAGTCCATTACTTTTGTATGACCATAGCGTCACAGATAGAATAGATATTTTTTCTTTAAATTTGGTCCATAACTATTTTGGGTGAAGTAAAAAAAAAATATGGTGTCATATTTTAGTTAAGAAATCTCTAACATGATTTTCTTAAAAATGGCCCTATATAGAAAATCGTAACAGGCCAAGCGTTTGCAAAACTCTACCCATAAAAAATAGTACCGTTTGCTTCCACCAGCCGACTTGGATTTAAGGAGGTGTTTTCACGAAAACCCAGACACAGTATATGTCATCTAAAACATTAAAACAAAGTTTTGGTTTGTTTTTATTTATAATGAGTTAATTTTAATGAATTTGCCAATAATACTCATACACGTTCACTCACTCACTTATTTCTTCCATGTCTCATGGAATATATCCTATTTCCATATGTAAATTTCTTATAAAAAAGATTAATTTCATGTCTGATTCATTTTTAATGTAATGCCTCAATAGAAGAATGGCCTATTTATTAAAAAATATTAATAAATTTGTTGTCAAATTATTATGCGGGAAAAAACAAAATGATATTCCATTTTTGGCGCTTTACAACACGTGCTACCGCTAACCTGTTACAGTGGTCGATTGGTAGATATAAAGTATAGAACCCGCCAGTTTTATATAATAAGTAATGGACAAAATAGGCGAAACACAATCAGAGCAACAATCACTAAAAGAAAACAGACTAAACTTGTTGATTCTAGTTCTTCAATAAGGTAAGCAGTACGTAATTAGTAACTCACGAATAACATTAAAGTTCCTAAATAATATAATTTATTTATAGGCAGTGGCGGCTGGTGGCTGGTGCATTATTATCATGCAAGGGCATAATTATATATAACTGCAGGTGCAGTGATGACATCTTCTCATCTGTTTCAGTTTAGAATATTAAAATTATTGTTACTTTACGGAGAGCGGATTTACACGTTGTCTCTGTGTTCGAAAGTATTTAGGAATAAAGAGTTGACGATATTACTCCTTCTTAAATTTGCAAGACTTCTTGCCGTAGCAAAACTTCTTGTCTGTCCTTGTAAGATATTTTTAAGTTTTCGAGCTGTTAAGTTTGTCACATATTGCTGCTATAAAAACGGTGATACTAACAATAATATAATTAATTACAAGACTTCTTATCGTAGCAATATTTCTTGTCTTGCCTTGCAATTTAAGCTGTTAAGTTTTTCACATATTGCTACTAAAAAGCGCTCAGACTAACTGTAATGTAATTAATTACATCACAATACAAAAATGATGTGTTCGGCAGACTACACCTATACTTTATATATATTTACCCGCTGAATCCAAATATGAGGCAATTTAATCCCACCAGGTTAGCTACAAGGTCATTCCAAAGTCAAATTGAAATAAACGAAACGATCGTACATTTATGTTTTGGGAACATTGAATCTGAATCCAAGGTTCAGGATAACCTCAAACCTATAATACCCAATAACGCCTATAACCTCATAATCCTGTAATTGATGCATAAAAGCCCAAAAAGCCATATAACAAGTTATGCGGCTTTTTACGCATACGATGTGATTTTATACAGTACATTACATTCCCCTTAAGAATGGAAGTGTGAAGACTTATGGCTGCATATCCTGTGTTATTAATTATCTTTTTTTATTATGTCTAGCTCCCTTACATCCAAGCGATCTGTGCAATGGCAGCCTTTTACGTGTTCGTGCATTTTTTTTGGTATATTTTTTGCGAGCATACAGCAGTAATCACATCTACCTTGGTAAGTAGAGTCACTCTGCATCCTTCAACTCATGGTAAAATTTTCAATCTCGTTTGTCACTGAAATTATCACAACTTTGTGGGAAGTAATTGATATGTGATCCAAGAAATACAGTTACAGATTTATTTCTAGTTTTCTAACAATCCTGCTTTTTCCGATTAATCTAGACTTTTATGGTTCCCCAGAAAATTTCCGATAACCATTGAAACTGAACAATGCCGCTGATTCGTATTTTCTTATTGATCATTATCTCGATCTAACTTACTATAAACATTCCTTTGGTTTTAAAATCAGTTATATCATTGTAGTAATTTGTTTCTGACATGTATTGTGGAGAAGGTAAAACGATCCTTTGATCGCATCTAATGATTCCAAATCTACAAATGTACGATGGTTCGGACCATTTGTATATTTATCTTTCAACTTAACCTTGGATTGGCCTATAAGCTGACCTGATGGAGTTAAATGAACTTCAAACTCGGATGTAGCGACTTTAATGGAGCTTGGTCCACTTGGATATCTCTTTCGATTTGACCTTGGGACGACTTTGACGACAGAATTAAGAATATAAAAATTGATAAGAACATAGGTATAGGTTTAGTTCGTCGGACAGGCCATTCTTTTTGTATTCATGAATTATACAATATATAATTTTAAATTAACTATAAATATACACTTTTTTGTACAAATAGCAGCATTTTTGTTACTGCCTTATAGCTGCTTCAGTTCAAGGGCTCCAAAGCCGGCTGAAGCGGTTAAAGTGCTGACAACCGAGAGGAACTGCTGGCTGGAGTTTTGGTATTACGAATACAATAAAGTTTACGGTTAAACAATCTAATCTTGCCATTCAAGATATTCCTAAATATGTAAAGAAACATCTATTATCCATTTTAGCGCTAAACAAATTGTGTACTGTTTACAAGCATGAAAATATCTAGATAACTCTTTGGATCTGCTATCTGTCATTAATAATATCAAAAGAAGAAATAGTCCCAAATTTGATCCTTGAGGAACCCTTAATCTGGCAATATGCATTCTTGATTTATAGTCCCCATATTCTATTAGCTGATATCTGTCAAGTAGATGCGTTTTCAATAAGTTGATCAGCAAAAGTGAATTTGCGTTTAAAAAGTTATCGAATTGCTTCTTGTCTTCTTTTGTTAGTAAATATAGCTACATTAATTTTTATTTTAGATAATGTTGAATCCAACCATGAAATTGTACCCAAATATTTGGTACCAATGAACATACATATAACTTTATTAATAAGAATTGTAGAAAAATTAATTTAGATTACTTGTGCTTTTACAATACAGTAAGAAAAGCCATATTATAGTTATAGCCTAAATAACTAATATATACACTAATTAGAAAACATACATATTTATTTAATTTTAATTTAGTTGATATGGAAAATTTTGCTAAGAAAATTTATATATAATATCTCAGTACGATTTTTCAATTCATCTATAAGACAGTTTTATTACTGTTTGTTTTGGCATCCTTACAGTTCTCTTTGATTAGAAAATAATAATTTTACATTTATAGAAATCTGAATAGCCAGAGGACCTAATTTAGTTTTACAACTCCAACATTGCATTTTCTTTGAAACAGCTGCATATCACCCTAAAATTATAAGTAACACAAACTTACCTAAAATTTAACAGAATAACAGACTTAAGTTGGTGAACAAGTAACTCCAGTCGTCTTCTATGAAAGTAATGCTTGAGGACAAACATGCTTAGTGAGTAATGAAAAAGTAATACCGACAAAATTAATGAAGCATTTAATTAAAAACTACATAAAAAGGTAATTATGTAAATGAATAATAATATAATAATTTGTTAGATTAAACGACCATACATTAGAGAGTACGGTACTTAATTATATTTTATACTGTGATAACCTTCCGTATTTATTGATGACTCCTTGGATTAGGAAGCATAATGTAGGACAAATGTGCTGTAAACCTTTGCTTTGCAGGAAACTTGTTTTTAAGATAAGATACTAATTATCATTATTGTACGGTAGACAAATTAAAATATACAGGATGATTTAAGTGATTGTGACGAAAATAAAATATGGAAATAAAAAAAATGCAACAATTAAGATGGGCAAAAATAAGTATTTACGTGTTATTTCTTATTTTTTGATAGGAGAAATATGTTGTATAAGTTTTTAATTGAAACTTGAACTTATAACACTCAGTTAGCGAATGAATGATCCTCAGTGGGCGATGAAACAGGTAAATATTGTTACTTGTTTACCAATGTTGTTGAAATTTAGAAGCAGTTTTGGACTCTAATGTTACTTTAAAAACATTTTCAAATAGTCGTCGTTTTTAGTCGCTTCCACGTTCAGGTTTGTAGCATCTGTCCGAAAGGCTAAAAACTTTAGAAATTTTATCTGTACAAAGCCAATTTTATTTATGTAAACGTACAAAACAACCAAAACTAATGAATGCTCAAGTTTAAGGTGAACATATGTGTTAAATAATTTAAATAATACATTATTACGAAAAGCACGACCTTGTCTTATCACAAAACCCAATGCTCTGAAACTTGAAGAAACCAAATGCTGAATATGACTACTAAAGTTAATTTGTTGGCAAAGTAAACCCCCAAATCCACCTGCGGCCCTCAGTTTACCAGGCAACTAGGTTAGGAGAAAATAGATCAACATTACTAGACAACATTTTCACAAATGTTAACAAAGAAATTAGAACACGATTAGAGGTAAGTCATTTCTCAGACCACTTGGCTGTTGTCCTTGATGTTCCTTTAGAATGGAAATCAAATGAAAATATGCCAAAATACATTAAAAAAAGACATTATTCTGATAAAAATAAAGCTGTGTTTAGGGGTTTATTACAGAGAGAAAGATGGGATGACATAATTCACAATAACGATAACCTAAATAAAAAATATAATAATTTTATAAACACTGTTTTATATAATTTTGAAATAGCATTTCCTAATAAAATTTTAAAAATCAAAAAAACAAAATACAAAACAATGAGCTTACAGATATCAAAAAAGATTTAGATAACAAGTATTGGCTATACAATCAAACAAAGGACGAAATGGTGAAAAAAAATACACAGAAATAAAAAAACAATATAGGAATAAAATAAGTCAATTAAAACAAGAACAAAATCAAAATAAAATCAAAGAATCGAATAACGTAAGCAAAACAGTTTGGAATATCATAAAGGAAAATACAAATCAGCCTAGAAATAAAGAAAATGTCATACTAAAAAATGAAAATGTTGAAGTGAAAGATTTAAATCAAATAGTTAATATCTACAATCAGTATTTTGTTCAGGCAACAGACAAATTATTAATAAATCCCACCGTATACAGATCACAGTTTCGTTCTGTATCCGGTCAACGAGAAAGAAATAGAGGACATTGATAAATCTTAGTAAAAAACATTCAGAAGATTCAGATGGTATACCTTGTTATGTAATAAAAGATATAGCTGATATATTAACAATACCGCTCACATATTTAATCAATCAATCATTTGAAAATGGGGAATACCCAGATAGATTAAATTAAAAATCTACAAACACAGCTCTTGTCACCCAAATTAATGAAATAACTGAAGCGTTAGATACAGGAGAAAACACAGCAGCGATATATTATGACTTGACGAAAGCCTTTGATGTAATAGACCATACTTTGTTGCTTGGTAAACTGGAGGCTTATGGTGTAACAGGACTAACGATTAAATTGATAAAATCATACTTAGATAATAGAGAACAGTTTGTACAATTAAAGGGCACACAAAATGGTATAGGAAATGTACCGTTTAGGTCAAAAAACTTACAAATTTCAAGGGGCGTACCCCAGGGGGGTGTACTTTCCCTGTTTTTATTTCTTGTCTTTGTAATGATATGTGTACCAATGTGGAAGGCCCAGATGCAAGCCTTTGTCAATTTGCAGATGACTCCTCTATGAGAATAAAAGGGAAAACAGAAAATCAACTAATTGAAAATTGCAATCAAGCAGTAAAAGATATGCAAAACTGGTGTAAAAATAATAATTTGATACTTAATCCATCTAAATCAGTAATAGTAGAATTTAATAACATACATTCCAAACCAGAAGATAAATCAATATTAGTAAAATCAGACAAAAAGTCCATCAGAGTAGAGCCATCTGTAAAATTTCTAGGGTTGACAATTGATAAAAACTTAAAATGGACACAGCACATAGATCAGATTGTCAAACAACTGAACACTGCGCATTATGCCATATTAAATCTAAAACAACAAGTAAATACCCACACACTAATATAATATTACTATGCATTTGTGCAAACTAGATTAACATATGGTATTACACAAAAGAGAATAATAGAACTATATGTAGTGCAGAATATACAGAACACTGTGCACCATTGTTTGTTAAATTGGGGATAATGACTGTCTATTCTCTGTATATGTACCAGGTTTCATGGTATGTCATGCGGAATGGTCAGGAGTTTGAAACCAATAATCAAATAAGTAGAGGAGTTAAGACATGATTTGGGAATGGACTAAGTATACCTCTACATAACACGGCCCTGTATAAAAGATCCCCAAAATGTGTGTGTGTAAATATTTATAACAATCTTCCGGACTACATAAAAAACGAACAAAGGCCAAATAGAGCTAAAATTGAATTTAAAAACTTTTTCACCCGAAATCCATTCTATTCGGTTGGTGAATATTTGGAAAAAAATATATAATATTGTGATTATGATAGTATTTTAATATGTATATCTAATATGTGTAAATGTTTATATTGTTTGTTTAAAATGTTTAAATGTTTGTTTGTCATATACAAGACCTATACACAATGTATTTATATTTAAATTGGAGAGGTACTGAATCAAATAAATGAAATTTGAGATGGTTGACCTTATTTCTATGAACGAGAAATGAGAAATTAGAGAGAGAGATAGAGAGAGATATTCTTAATAATGTTCTATATTTGGCATACCTACTTCAGTTCTCGCTATTTTTATATGTCGTATACGTTCTTCCAAGAAGTATGAGTTCAGTTCAGCATACAGCAGAATGTGGAGTAATATCTTCCTATTAGATTAATATGGTGTGCAAGCTGTGTATTCCTATTTCCCGTACCTATTTCCTGCATATCCACTTACTGATCATGTAAAACAAATAAGAACTAAAATGGTAACATTTTGGGTACGTAGAGAATGTTTTGCTTAATCATGTAACAACCGTATCTAGGTGCAGATGAGCTTTATCTGTCAAGATAAGTACACTTATACAAATACAAACGTTAAAGATTTCCCAACATAGAATATATCTTTTCTAAACCTGGCATTTGTATATATGGTAGTGCAGATCACGTTTAAAAATTGTCGAAGAAATGTATTCGAAATGTTTAAAGTTTGAGAATGCTTTCGGCTGAACGTATTGGACTCTGATGAACAGCCACTTCCACAAGTTCAATGTTGTCAGCAGTACGAATGGAGCGAGTACTTACTTGCCCCTGTTAAAATTATTTAAACAAGAGTATTAGTTAATACTAAAAAATAAAAACTATCCAAACGGTTTTTAAAACAATTTACAGTAGGAATTTGTTCCACAAAGTTAACATGCGCCAGGACCAAAAATACTGTCTACTTGTTATTAGGAAGCACCGGGACATATAGTTTATATCTATGACTTCTGAGTCTATGATCAATATTCCAGATAAAAAGGTTCAAGTTTGTACCAAATAAGTCATTGAAAGCACGATAAGTTATATTAAAATCACTTCTTTCTTTTTTTCTGTGGAGTGTTGTTAAAATCATAATTGAATGTCTTTCTTCATAAGGTAAGTAACGAAGATTGAGTTTTGAAGCGCCTAAAGTAATGTGAATAGGTTGGTCGAAGATTGGTCGAACATATGTAATAGTTTGTTCATAGTGGAAGTTACTAATCAGATACAACACATTGTTAGCTTTTTAATCATAAATGAAATATGAGACCTTGGAAATTATGACACATAGGTCACATTGATTAGTAACAGAATTTAGTTGTTGATGATCTATAGCATAGTTAACTTTGTGATTATTTTTGCCGAGATGAAGAAATTCTTCTTGCACATTATGAATGATTTCTGGGTAACTCTGCGTAATTCGTCCCGAATTTCTTCACAGACTTGCGCATTGTCAAGAAGTTGGTGGATGGCAAGAACATTTAATTTAAGTATAAAATTTAATCAATTGTATTTTATTTTACATACCTCAGAATTGTTACTTTTTTATGGATAAAATTTACGTTTTCTAACATTCAATCGTCATTTACTCGAAAACTTTCCTATGTAAGAGGGCAAAATTTTAGTACTGTCTGATAGGGAATTAAACGATCTTTCAGAATCAAGGAAAAAAATATGGTGTTGCCATTTAAAAAAAAATCGATGACGTCACTACTCGAAAACAAATGACATTTGAAAATCGCATTTTACGCTAAAATATGTATTTTTTAAATTAAAAATCAACCTGTTCGAAGATTTTTCCTAAAAAATAATTGTTTCGTTTTTATTGAATTTATTCCATACTTTAGGCGCATACTGTAGAATAGAAAACTATATGAATAGAAGCGTGATTTTATGTAATTAAACAATGCATATTATTATTCAATCCACAATGCAGATTTTAGGATTAGTGTCCGCTTGAAACATATAAAATCAGACAGCAACTGATTTCAAGGAAGTGGAGGATAGATTACGTTTTTTACAAAATTCGTATTTATGTGATTAGCGATGGACAAGGCACGAGTCAACCTGTTTCTCTGATTGAATGCTGGCAGCTGTGACATGGAAATCAATCAGTAATTAATGCGTTCCCTGTAATCCGGTCACCAGCTAGTAGTAATGGTAACCCGTTGGACACGTGCCTTACCATCATTTCTATTACGCTGCGCGACCTCGGATCTGTTAAGTGCCAACAGATGCAACTAATCTACTACGTGACAAGTATCAACGACCTGTTCGAGAAAAAATATTGCCGTGTGGAGTACATAAATGAAGAACCTGAAAATGATGCGGCTCGACAATCACGGAACCACATTACGTCCTGCTACTTGAATATCAATGAAATGTTAATACCCGAGCTAAGCAGTTCTGTACATTAGGAAACCTGTTTTTAGAATTCTGTAATGTGCGAGATAAGGAACGTTATGATTTAACCTCTCGGGAGCAGTTCTGATTTTGTATATCTTATGCAGAAATCTGTAAACCCATTGTAAACTTATTGGTTAATTTAGTAAAATAACTAGAGATCTGGAAACGTGGTACCTACCTAATAAAGTCGTACTCGGTCCTCCTTCTGATATTTTGTTCCAAATATTTAATACACAGCAATATTTGATATCAAGAGACCATGCATTGTCATCAAATCCTAATGAAGATAACCTATTAGATATGTGTAGGGAAGTGAACTATATATTTTCTGTTCAAAACCTGTAATACTTTTCAAAAAATTACCAGAGATAAACCACATTATTAATTCACAGGCATTAAAAGAAATATTGTTTTAAATCGAAAAAATTAACCCCAAAAAATATAATAAATAATATACAGGGGATAATTTCTTTCAACGCCTTATGACAGAACGAGGAGAATAAAAAATACAGAAAAAGTCATATAATCTACCTCTAATTGTTTTGTACATTATTCGGGATAACTCTATATAACTACAAGGTGATTTACAACTTATCCGAAAAAGAAATGTGAATAGATGCGCCATGAAAAATGATGTCAATATTATAAACAAAATTTTATACAATCCTTACAGTTTCAAAGAAAAAAATATTGAAGTTGTAGTATTTTCAACCTTTTGCTGGATTACTGTAATATAATGTTTACATTAGTTTTTCAACTGTGAAAAATGGCTTACGTGTACAAAGTTGCAGCAAGAATTTAGACGACTATCATGTGAAGAAATTATGTAATAATTCATTATATTTTTATCAAAATATTTAAGAAACTTTAACCGGGAATAATAAAACTGTAACTACACTAAATGGTTGCACTAAATTCCAAAAAATTACTGTTTTTAACGAAAATTATGTTGGCAATAAAAACAATAGCGTGATGTCAGCCATGACGTAATTGTCCAAGAGCCAGCGCCAAAAAAAGTCTCTGAATTTACTAAGCCTAGTTTTTTCATAGTTTATTACAGTGGTTGCGTACACAAACATACTGCGGTCAGTCAAGCGAAACTGAGAACAGGTGTCTCAGGTACGCTATCGAAGCTGTCGTACCTGCCGAGGCAATAAAATAAATTTACTAAGCCTGACAATTTTTATACAAGTAGTATATTGCATATAAATAAAAGTTATGACAGTCAGTCAGCTAAGTGTGGGGACAGAGCTGGTCAGTCAGCCGCAATGTATGTACAAAAAAATAAATACTGATGTGATGGTATTAAATGTTATATCAGACATAAATAAAATGGTCAGTCGTCTATTTAATGGGACAACGCCCGTCAGTCAGCAAAAATAGAAATAAAAATTTTGTGCGCGCGCTTGGCGTTGCAGGCGATTTGAAATCAGAGTATATAGCAAAGAGCACAGGCATACTCGCAGGTAATATAAGACCGAATTTATGTACACAATAGCTCGGCGTTATTGTACCTATAGAGATAGATGCTCTGTTGTCCCCACCACTTAATATCTCTGCTCGGAAATATAACGGCTTTTCTGTCAAATAGCATATGTCATGATTCAACAGTGGTGAGTGACGCATGTGTTTCGTTTCAAAATGAATGAAATTTGTGTATTCTATCTCAAAAGACAGACAGACCTTGAAACTTCCGATCGTGAAAGCGAAATCAACGAATTTGATGACGGACGATGACTACGACAGCTTCGATAGCGTACCTGAGACACCTGTTCTCAGTTTCGCTTGACTGACCGTAGTATGCCGTATGACCGTTTGTGTACGCAACCACTGTAATAAACTATAAAAAAACTAGGCTTAGTAAATTCAGATACTTTTTTTTGGCGCTGGCTCTCCATCTATAAGTCGTCTGAATTTTTGCTGTTCAACTCAGAGTTGATGGATTCCGTTTTCACTTATGGCGAAGTTCGCTTAAAGCAAAATGCTTTAGCAGCCTCTCGATACACATGTGCCAAATGCAGCTACTTTCACCGCCGTAATGCAACGCGGACGTGACATGGCAAATTTATAATCTAATCGTGGAATAAATGGAGGTCTAAGACGTTCACGGCGTATTGCAGCAGCTGAGGAACATATTGTTGGGTTAGCGTAGAAACACGTCACTCTTGATTACACAAGAAATATCCTTCAACAAATTCACAACTGTCAAATCATTTACTGTGACGTTTCAGTCATTCGCGTGTAACTGTTCAATATAAACTGACCCGAGCGGCGAAACCGAACCGTTTATATATGTTTTTAGGATTCTCGAAGTTTCGGGGATATCGAGAACGGGTAGAGAACCAAATAGATTATAGTCTGGGCTATTCTAGAAAACGTCAAAATAAAGGTATTACAAAAATTATCAATTCTAACGCATACAGAAATATAATTAACAAACTAACAAGGTAGGTGAACTTCCGTAACAATATTTTAAAGATTATTGAACAGCGTGCCCAATCATTAATACCAAGGAATGATCCCATACGAATTATATTTTGTGAAAGATTGCCGCAAGAAAATGTTCAAAATGCCAAATTTACAGCCGACATGTTAGTTACAGATGAAGCTATTTTTACACGGAATGTATGGATGTTTAACATTCATAAAACTCATATTATGGATTTTGAAAATTTGTACGTGATTCAACAGGATCATTTCCAACAACGTTTGTCCTTATATGTTTCGGCATGGATTGTAGATGATCGCTTGATTATACCATTTATATTACCAAATCCAATGGATGGGATTCAGTATTCCGAGTTTCTTCCCAATGATCTGCATGGACTTCTGGAAGATGTGTTCTTAGCTCTCCGACTCTGAATATGGTTTTTACACGATGGTGTTCTCCCTCATTTTCAATAAAATATTGTGGAGTACCTTAATGAAGTTGAAGGGGTACGATATATTGGACGAGGAGACCGGTACCATGGCAGCCACGATCTATAATATAATAATATCTCTACCCCTCATTTTAATCACAGGAATTAGCTCAGAAGTCGGAGACTTGTGCAGGACAGGGGGCGGCATATTATTATTAAACAGGCCGCATTTAAGCTCAGGAACGACTTACGTTGGTAGGCCCTAACCACTATTCAGTGCAGGAATGAGGGAAACCTGGAAAACTCATTAATTAGGGGGGTAGTCAAATATCAACCGGTATCAATCTCTCACATTGGCCCAAGCTAACAGTCTTCCACCCTACCATACCCGCAGAGAGGGTGCCAATCCTCTCCACAAATATAGCTTACATACGGTCTACCGGCAGCGGGACGCAAACCCATACCGATCTAGTCACCTCGATTCAAGTACTGACGCCTTAAACCCCGTGACCACTGACCGACCATCTTCTTACTTACGTCCTTTGGAGTTCTCTTTGTGAGAATATTTAAAAAATGAAGTGTATGGCACTAAAGTAGACACTGTAGACACTGAATTCAAAATGGACAAGAACTAGAAACATTTGTAGAAACTGGATAAAACGAGCGCAAATTTGTTTACACGTATTTGAACAAAATTTTGAGCAGGTGTCAGGTATGTCAAAGCATTTTATTAAGTAAAACCTCAAATTAATGTTATTAATTAATAATAACAAAGCAGTTGAATTTGCTGATATAAAATAAATGTTATACAATTTTATTTATTTCTTTCCTTGAAAAATTCTTTCAATTTTTTGTCCGTTTATTTTTTATTACACTTTGCCGCCGTGCCGGTCGCCGACTGCATGCTTTGCCTTGTGCAATGTTAGGTTTTACAGTGAACCAGTTTCCAGTCCCATGCAGAAGTGTATTGTATAAAATCATTTTAAACCTGCCCTTTTTGATTTTTTTACAAAATTATATTTATAATAGTCCTCTGTGCATTTTTTTAAATAAGTTCCTGTATATGTATTGATTGAGAATATCAGTGAATTTTAATGACTAGAGACGGAAAGAGGTCAAATAAACAGGAATTATTGCAGACATAAGTTATTTTATTTTACTATTGGGGATACAAAAAAGTGACACACCTACAACAATAGTCCATCCATTAAGTTTGAGGGAAAATATACATCAAATAGATATCAATATTGGTATTATTAAAAAAAAAACAAACAGCTATCGATAGTATGAGGTATGAGAAAAAGCACGCTTTAGCAATTCTCTTAAATGAAACTAGCGAGGATGAAGATAAGTCTTCATTATTACAGATAGTATTAGCAAGCAAGCAAGCTATGTATATTTAGTAAATTGTTCGAATCAATTATTTATGATTTTCTTTTTAGCGAGCTTAGAACATCTGTTATGATACAACAACATGGCTTTTTTTCTAAGAGGTCCATTGAAACTAACTTAGTTTGTTTTAGTGAATATATTCGTAGAGCTGTGGATCATCGAGTTCAAGTGGATGCATGCACTATATACGGACTTTAGTAAAGCCTTCGACAAAGTAGATCATAATATTTTGATTACCAAATTACTGAATATTGGCATACATGGTGTCTACTCCGTTTGTTTGCCTCATACATATTTAATAGATCTCAGTTGGTACTAGTAAATGGTTAAGTCAAAATCTATACCTAATACTTCTGGTGTGCCGCAAGGTTCAAACCTAGGTCCGTTGTTGTTTCTTGTGTACATCAATGATATGGGTCATTATATTCATCATTGTAAGTTTCTTTTGTATGCCGATGATTTAAAATTATTTAGAACCGTCAACTCCATCGAGGACTATAAACTAATTCAAGCTGATTTGAATGGCATTGTTCGTTATTGCATTCACAATAAACTAAATTTAAATATAAAAAAATGTCACTCTATTAGCTTTACACAAAATTATAATGTTTTTGATTTTGATTACAATATACATAGTCAATTAATAGAAACGGTTACAGTTATTAAAGATCTTGGAGTGCTCTTTGATTGTAGGATGACATATATTATATTTGTAATAAGTGCAATAAACTATTGGGTTTCATGATAAGAACGTGTAAATATTTTAGACGGGAGAAATCAATCAAGTCATTGTTTTATGCATATATTCACAGTAGACTGAATTTTGCTAGCGTAATCTGGAATCCCACATACAACATACAGGGTGTCCGGAAAAGACGTGTACAACGGAAGACCACAGACTCCTGGGTTCAAAATAAGACGATTTAGCCCAATTTACTTATTTCCAAAATTGCTATGTTTCGACGCTAGGGAGCGCCAAAGTTCGCCAGAAAAATATGTTTATTTCAAATAACACGAAAACTACTTGATCGATGTTAACCATTTTTCGGCTACGCAGTTGTTAGTCTAACCGACACTTTTTGACATTATTTATAATCTTTTGCAGTCATTAGAAATATAAGAAAAATCATGTATCATGCAAATATAAGCACATATTTTTTCAATCCCCTGTATAATCATTCTCAGTTTTTTTCTATTAGTAGTTGACTTTATTTAGAAACTTTTTTTATACTTTCAGAATTTTGAATAGATGAGTAGTTTAGGCAGAAAAAATATTTTTCGTATGTCAACAATATCAGCATTCGTTCTGCAACAAATAACGAAAATTCCAAAACTCATTTATATTTTATTTAATAAATACGAGATAATAAGATTAATACAGCAAATAAAAAAAGTTATGATCTCTTTACAATAAATGCTCAGTGACCCGTTTTCTCGTACGCAATAAGTAATCCGTTTTACGGTTTTACGAAGTTGTAGTGCTCTCCATGATTACTGGATTACCTCGTAAAATGTTAACTGCGTCTTGGATTCGCCTAAAAATCCTCTTTATTATTAACTGCGTAGGCATATACTTTACAAAAAATAATCGCAAGGAGGTAAGTCTGGTGCTCGAGGTGGCCATTTTATAGGAGCATCGTTTTCTCTTCCAATCCGCCTGTTAGGATACAGATTATGTAAATACTGACTAACGGGTATTGTAAAATGGGGGGGTGCACCATCGTGCATAAACCACATGTTACGACGAAGTAGTAACGGTAAATCGTCCAATAAATTAGGTAATACTTGCTGTAAAAAATTTAAATAGTTGACCCCATTTAATCGATGTGGAAACACAACCGGGCCAATAATAAAGTTGTCTATAATTCCACGTCCACTCTGAATTCATATTGAAAATGTCTTATTTCAGTACAGTGTGGTTTTCATCAGTATAAACGTGTTTGTTATGGTTATTAATAATTCCTGACCTAGCAAAATATGTTTCATCTGTAAATAAAATGTTTTGGCTGAAATTGATATCATGGGTTCTTTATTCTTGTATAAAATTACAAAATGCTAAACGTTTTTCAGGGTCAATGGGTTCATAAACCGGTCATGAACCGATTGAATGTGGTACGGATGTAGTAACTGCTACTTCAAAACATCATGAACTATGGTTTTTGGTATCCCTATTTCTTGTTCAATGCGTCTTGCACTAATTTTTGGGTTCTCTTCTATCTTATCTAGGATTTGTTCCTCCACCTTTATAGTTTTCGTGGTACGTTGACGCCCTTGAACCTTATTCATTTGGTGTAAAGAACCAAATTCGCGAAGTCGCCTTTCGATGTTGGCAAAAGTTTGATGATTTGACACTCTTCGATGAGGGAATCTGTCCATGTAGACCCTAACACTTTTGCGGCCGTTATCTTGACAAACTCCATAAACCAAAAGCATATCTACTTGTTCGGAATATGTATACGTATCCATGATGAAATATTGAAAAATGAGGAACATAAACAACCACAACAATAACAACAACAAATAAAGTAAGATCTAAAGTAACTAAGTAATTGAGCAAAAATAATAAATCGAGAGACTAACTTCAGTAGCTGATTAGATTTGACATACAACTGATACTTAAAATATCAGAGCCTACTTCTGGTACTTCGTTATTTGTTGCAGAACGGATGCTGATATTGTTGACATACGAAAATATTTTTTCTGCCTAAACTACTCATCTGTTCAAAATTCTGAAAGTGTAAAAAAGTTTCTAAATAAAGTCAACTACTAATAGAAAAAACTGAGAGTTATTGTACAGGGGTTAAAAATATGTGCTTATATTTGCATGATACATGATTTTTCTTATATTTCTAATAACTGCAAAAGATTTTAAATAATGTCAAAAGTGTCGGTTAGACTTATAAATGCGTAGCCCAAAATGGTTAACATCGATCAAGTCGTTTTCGAGATATTCGGAATAAACAAAAATTTTTCGCGGGCTTTGGCGCTCCTAGCGGCGAAACGAAGCAATTTTGGAAATAGGTAAATTGGGATAAATCGGTTTATTTTGAACCCAGGAGTCTGTGGTCTTCCGTTGTACACGTCTTTTCCGGACACCCTGTATATATAACTAGATTAGAAAGATTACAAAACAGATTCGCTCGTTACTTAAATTTTAGAATTAATGGTATATATGATGTTCCAGATATCACAGTTACAAAACAGGCTTTTCAACTGACTACATTAGAAAATAGAAGATTTCATGCTGGCCTTGTTTTTCTTTTCAAGCTAATGAATAACTTGATCGATTGTCCCGAACAGAAGCAACTACCTTTTTGACATACCTTTGTGTAGAACCAATTTAGGCGTGAATGGCCCTATTAACAGAATTACTTCGCATTATAATAATTATATTTCAGTTGTTGATGACAGGATTGATATAACGTCTTTATCATTAAATTCTTTTAAATGTTTTGTCAAGCGTTTGCATTTATGATGCTTTATGATTTATTTTAAATTTTATTTATGTTGGAATATGTGTAATTTTTGTATTTTTTCTCATACATGTTATTTTGTTTTTAAATTAGTGGAAACTATTGTGGGTCTTTGACCTGTTGCATTCCTGAATTGTAAATAAATAAATAAATAAATAAAATAAATAAATAGTATTGTAAAATGCAATTGTGAAATATCGGTGTGCTGATAAAATAGAGAGCGGACAAGATGATACTTTTTTCATTTTCTGAAAATGTTTTAATGGCTTATACAGGTGAGTTATTGGAAATAATTAAACCAAACAGCTTGTGGACTCAATATTCTATGCTACAAGGTACTCTAAACAATTTATTCATGACATTGTTATAATGAAATATTTCAAATTGAATGCACTGCTGAAACGCAAGTTGACGCCTTCTTGCCAAAAAAGACAAAAACTTTGACCTCTGAGCGAGTTAACAAATTTCTTCGTTAAGCTCCTGACGATCAGTTTACTAAATGGCTTTAATTTTATTTTGGGAGCTTGTCTGAAGTAGGAATTATCTCAATTAAAAGTACAAAATATAGAAAACAAAGAATCGGCAACTCTTATTAAAATACCGGATACTAAAACAAAATAATCAGGAGCATTCACGTCAACGGGCGAATTTCATGAAATTTTAAAGAAATATGCTAATCTTAGAGTAACTGAAAAGGAAAATGCACCAAGCAATCGGTAGGTGTCAATTTTCCACGAATATAGCGTATATATAGTCTAGCGGCTGCGGGGTCGAACCCACAGCGATCTAGTCACCTCGATTGAAGTACTAACGCCTTAAACCGCGCGACCACTGACCGGAATTGAATATTGAATATATAAAATAGTTATTTGCCACGAGGAATTCAATGCTTGCTAAAAGACCCCACTGACTGATTATATCTCAATGAAGCAGAGCTATATATAAAGTAATTGAAGAGGGACCCCAATATTCGAAACGGTTGTTCAGGGGTAAAAGTAAACAAAAATCTATTAAACATATCGTATAATATTAACAGTTACTGAGATAGCAATGAAAATAATTTTACCCGAATTAATTATTGTAATGCATCAGTAGAGAAAAGTGTTTATTCTGTAGGTATTATAAAGTATAACATTGATTAAAGATCTGATAAACCGGAATTAATAAATTAAATTTTCAAATATACCACCGTTTGCCTTGATGCATGCATCAGCTCGTTTGTGGATTGCACGAGTAGCTCGTTGAAGTGTACGGTGATTTTCTCTTATGAGTGCTGCATAGTTTACAATCCGATTGAATAGCGCCTCTCTTGTGTTTACCTTTGTTGCATTTACCCCGTCCTCAAAGGCAGTAATCAAGGGGATTCAAATCTGGTGACCTTGGTGGCCAATATTGGAAACCACCTTGGCCAATCCAGCGTTGTGGAAAGCGATTGTTAAGATCATTGATCACAACACGACAAAAATGAGCAGAGGCAGCATCATACTGAAAGTACATGTTTCGTCTAAAATCTAATGGAACATGGTCCAGTAGATTTATAATATTATTTTCTACATATCTACCTCCAGTAAGACGACCATCTAGATCAACTGGGTCAAGTAATATATTTATTATTTATAACACACCACACATTAATGTTGAACCAATGCTGGAAGTTACTTTCCACTGTGACGTGCGGATTTTCATCTGACCAACGATGTTCATTGTGACATTTATTCACTCCATTACGAGTGAATTGAGTCTCATCAGTGAACAAAATCTATTTGTAAAGTGCATGGTTTACGTTTATCCAATTGCAAAAATGCGACTCTAAATCATTATCGCCGCCCTAAATATTCTGGACGCGTTGAATATGGAAAGGTTTTAAACAATTTTTGTAAATGACTTTCCATGCCGTAGTGTGATATATTTGGAGACGGGTTACAATGTGCCTTGTACTTACACCCGGGCTACGTTCTACCATATTTAAAATTTTTTCTTCCACTGCTAGATCAGGACCAGTTTGCGTCTCAGATGTAATTCTTACCCTGGAAACATTCCATTTTGCACGTGCATTGTTGAAAACGGTCTGGAATACATTCTGTCTGGCACTCTTCTGTTCGGGAAGCGACGTCGATTGTTCAGCAACGGCACAATAAGCGCTACCGTTGCAATAAATACAAATAATGTCAGCATACTCTCTATGACTAAATGTGGCATTGCGAAATTATGTGTACAATATCGATTAAACGAAAGCACATGTAAAAATAAATGCGACAGTTATAAAATAAATAAATCACGAACGTCAAAATAAATGTGATGATTAGTAATCACTAATGTAAATTTGGTTTAGACTGCATGACCTACTGAAAATGAAATATCAAATAATAACAGTTTTTGGCAAAAATAGCAATAAAAATATTTTCATTGATATCTCAGTAACCGTTGATATTCGACCATATGTTTATTATGCTTTTTTGTTCACGTTTGCCGTCTAAACACCCCTTTCGAATATTGGAGGTTCTCCCCCAATCACCCTGTATATAAATTATACAATTTCAAAACAGTCATAATGAGACGCGTTATATTAATAGACATGTTTGTTTAGTTAATGCAGTAAAGAAACCAGAATCACAGAAACTATCACCAAGTGAATTTTACATAATGGACAAAATAAAATATACAGATTTGAAAAGTTCAGATCTTTCCATTGCTTCTGTGTAAGAATACAAACTAAGTCAGTAGAAATCAATGCAATAGACATATTAAGAAATCTTCATTATCTAAGTAATACTGTTTGTAGTAGGAGGAAATCAATTACTTCTTCCACAAAATCAAATTTTCAATAAAAAATGATAGCAACTTAAATCTCTGGTATTAATTTATTTAAAATAATTAGTACGACTCTGTACAATATGAAAGTTGTCTACATTTTTTAATAAATATAATTATTAATATGAGATAAACATTTCCTCTTGACTTTTTTCTCTGTCGTCGGGTTTCATGACTGATATCATGTATTTTTTTGTATTACAAACTACTTTAAGAACTTGTTTCTATCTGTTTTTTCCTTGTAACAGGATCTTTAGTATTAATGAATGGATTTCATTAAATTCCAAAATGCTCTTAATTATTTATACAATGTATTATTTATACCTTGTATGTAATTCATATTATATAAGGATATAAAAATAATGAATATATTCATTATCCTTAAGGAAGTATAAGCGAGACTTTTAATCATATAAAAACGTGTTTTTTCAAAAATGAAATGTGTTTAAATAAGTAAAAATTAAATAATTGTAATTATGTCTAATAATTGTAACGAATTGATTTTATTGCAACATAATTATTCATTTTACTGCTTGTTGCAAATTTAAATATATTTACAATAATTTTTCTTCAAAATGAAGATGTTTTTTTCCTTTCCCTAATAAATTTCAGTTGAGTTGTACGTTGTACATACTTTTGACTTAAGAAAATATCGATTAAATTATTTTTTAAGTTCAATTAAAATAAGTAGAGAAACTAGAAATTGTTTTTGTAATTTGTTGAATACCTCAGTAATTTTAAAAAATGCCGATCTAGTTACATTCTAAAATAAACTCCATAAAAGGTTAATTAAAAAATCTGAATTAGGACATATCTACAGATTTGGAAAGTGAGGATCTTGATGGTGAATTGTATTTTGCCGCTTGCGTGTATTTGTGTCATGCTACACGCATACTTCGACCACAGCGTGTTTGCATCAAGCAGTGTTGCCAGGTGGGGAACATTCAGTGCATGAGAATAATTTCAAAGAAGCATGAGGTTTGGAGAAAAAAGCATGAGATGGCTTAATTTATCAAAAAACACCTCTAGACACAGCTTAATTTTTAATTACTTTTGTAATGCCATTTTCATTTCATTAAAAAGCATTATGTTCTGCTATTTTATCATAATATTACATTGTAAGTAGGTAGTTACAGGTACTTACTTAAAAGTTATTAACCACGTAACCTTTCTAATTTATTTTATTGTTAGGCCGGGCGAACGTTGAGGAGCAGTTGACGTGATGCAGGGTGATTCACGGGTCGTAAAATCTGTTGTTTCCAGAAAATGTAAGTACCCTTACGGAATAGAGTTAAGAATCACTGCAATACAACGTGAATACAGCACACACCCCGTATATCCGTAGACTGTCATACCCGTTTATGTATTCATTGCTAATTATTAAGAGAGCAGTCTACAATAATGGACATTTCAAGTACCCAAATATTGTAGATACACCTCTATCTATTCAATTTTGCCCTCGATTTTGCCTTTATTCGTTAGGTCTTTGTTTTGGTAGATTTCGAAGAGTAATTTTAATAATTTTATTATTTCTTTTTGTGTCTATTAAAAAGCATGAGATTTCCTCGGAATGCATGAGATCTGACAACACTGGCATCAGTTGACCGGACAGTTAGATTTGCAATGGCGAATTGGCGTTGGCGATACGGAACCGATTACCGTAGTAGTGGGGAATGCTAGACCAATGCACGTCGCCGCCCCTCTTAAAATTCGTACCTTCCCTGGGATGAAGCGGCAATTTCTACTTTCTCTGTAAAGATCCGCAATTTCCGAATCTGTATAAGGTAACTGTTTAAATACTTATGAGTTTAAGAGACTATTTTCTATTTCATAAACCTGTTTTACAGTACAAAAGTTTTTCTTGAGTGAAATTTCTTATTCAAGATTCTTAACTTAATTTTCTTGTCGAATCACTACACAGTTCACAATTTTCTTGAATTTAGAACAATGCAGCCAACGCCTCAAAGCGAAAGTCCTCTACGGTCAAAAGTAAATGTTAATTCGGTTAATGCATTTTATTTTTTTAAATATTTTTCTTTTCCCAAAATTTAGATAGATAAATACAATAGAAGACAGAAAATATCAACAACAAACCCACCTAGCAATTTTTGTTTTGGTTGGCATTACTAAATTCATCAAACTGGTTCACGAAAATTATCTATGTTTTAGACAAGAAGCTTGCAACGTGAGGCGAAAACTTTTGAACTGTAAAACTGCTTTTATAGAAGTGTACCTGTTTCTTTAAATTATGTCCAAACATAACATTATACAATATATAACAGTGCAATATAATATAATATAAAATTGACTGACTCTGATACTTCATACTATAGACACTTCCTTGTTTTGTAAATAGGTAAATATTAACACATTCAATGTATATATAGAACGTTACAAATTAGTAGGTCAAGCCATTAACTACATATTCTCTGGACTAAAATAATGGGACTTTTCTTACGCTTACGCATTTCGAAGATCCATTTTCAAAATTCAGAGTATCAAAATAAAAATTTAAAAAATGATTTTTATTGATAGCTCCGGTGATTTTAGAGGTATGTGTTGGAAGCCGGCACACTTCCTATGTAATTTTGGTATAAAATACTCTTATGGTTACAAAATATTTTTTTTTAGGTAGAGGATGTTTTTATTATTATTTTTTTAACTCTTTTGGTTTGGTTTGAAATGCGGTTTACGAGATATTGCAACTTTCTTTTATGTGCTAGATTTGACACAAACTAAATATAGCTAAGTGTTAAATTATTTGCATTTTATTCAGTAAATTGAAACAAAACAGCACGACTAAAAAAAACGACAATCTAACTCAAACTAAATGTTCAATATCACCTTTACTTGGGGATCTTTTTGTGAAAGAGTAACGAATATTTTGAAAAATATGTCATTTCAGCTAAAGTATTCTCCACCTGATACCATTAATTTCCTTAATTGTTGTTCAGTTAGTATTGGAACCATATAAATGAAATCTTTCATAAAACCCCAGAAACTAAAGTACATTGGGTTGAGGTCGTGGAACGAGATGGCCATTTAACAGATGTAAGCCGTCCTCTACTAATCCACCGATTAGGAAAGATTCCATTTAGATGGTTTTAAACATTTTGACCGTAATATAGAGGAGCACCGTCAAGTTGAAACGAGAGGGAAATCATCAAGTCCATGAAAAAGTTTTATAAAATAAATAAATTTTCATTGTAATTTAAGAAAGATTTCGTTTATATGGTCTAATACTAAGTAAACAACAGCTAACAACGAACTGTACATGATGGGGAACACTTTAGGTTGAAATCAAATTATTATTATACAGTGCTTTTTAAAAGTAACGATTAAATTCATTATTTTTGAAATTGAGAAGTTTTCGAAAAAATTCCCTGGCACCGCGATTTTGTTCTTAAAAAAAGGCACTTTTTGACATACGACCCACATTTGTGACGTCATCGTTGTTCGAGATATGACGTCATCGACAATTTTATTAAATAGCAACCCCCAATTTTGACCATGCCATTTGAAAGAGCGTGTCTTCATACATATATCATGAAAAATTATGGTGTTATATAACAAAAGAAAATAATGTTTGAATATTTTAAAATTTAATTTTCACAATACTGAAAATGATAATGATTATGTGAAAAATCGACTAAATTATATCTTCAAATTGTGCACCGTTGGCTGCCTGAGAGTAGCCAAGACGATTAATATATTTTTTTGAACATTATCAATAACTTCAGGAGGTACCTATACGATGTATCTCGCGACGAATTCCTGCTTTTAAATCTTCTAAATTAACTGGTCTAGTAACGTATACTTTGCTTTTTAAGTATCCCCACAAGAAATAATCTAGGGGTGTCAAATCAGGGGATCTGGCAGGCCACTTTTTTTTGTTATGTAACATCATAATTTTTGATGATGTATGTTTGTAGATGACACGCTCTTTCAAATGGCATGGTTAAAAAATTTGTCGATGACGTCATATGTCGAACAATGATGACGTCACAAATATGGGTCGTACGTCAAAAAGTGCCTTTTTTAAAAACAAAATCGACGTACGAGAGGATTTTTTCTAAAACTTCTAAATTTCAAACATAATGAATTTATTCGTTCCTTTTCGAAAGCACTGTTTTGAATACAAAATATTCGTTACTCTCTTATTAAATGAGCCCAATATTGAACATTTACTTTATTTGAGTTAATTTTTTGTATTTTTTTACTGTTTGTTGTTAGTTGTGCCGTTTTGTTTATTTCAATTTCCTGAATAAAATGGGAATGACCATTTAATAATTATCGACATTTAATTAGTGCCAAACCTAAAAAAGTTACAATATCTCGTAAGTCGAGTCTCAAATCAGAATCTTTTAAGAGTGGTAATGAGTGCTTTGATATTTTACATCAAAATTACACAGAAATTTAAAAAAAAATTATTTTGACTCCCTGTATTTTGAAAATGGAGCTTCAAAATGGAAAGTGATAAGTATAGTCCCATTATTTTAGTCTAAAAAATATATGGTTAACGATCTACTAATTTGCAACATCCACTATAATATATGCGTCTTATAAAAATTCGGTTAGTGTTTCTTTTTCTTCATACTAAAAGAGATAAATGCTTTTTGTGTAGTATAAAAATATATGTAATTAAAATAATTTATTAATTACCATGTTATTTTTAAGTATTTGTGCTGCTACATTTAATTTATGTTTACAACATTTACTTGAAAAAAAATTAAGTAATTATTTTAATAGGTCAATTCATTATTTTAAATTCACCATTCAGTGCGATTGAAACGTGAAAATTTATTGAACTATAACTTTAAACCGACTTCTTAAATTACTTGAAATATGTAATTATTTTTAATATGTGCAGTTTAGTACATTATTAAGACATTCGAGCAATTTTCACAATTACTAAAATAAATCTTTGTTTCTACTTTTTTTTATTTCAGACGGTGAAGTCTGCGGAGGCCATATGAAATCAGCTTTCAATATTCTGACTAAATTATGTATTTTTACTTGTTCACAAAAAAAACTGTAATTAAAATAACAAGATAAGACTTAGTATGCAAAATTGGGTTTTATCACTTTCTTGCAAAATTGTGCAGAATACGCAACAGTTATGTTTAATTCATCCAATGCACTATGATAATATTTGATTTTAACGATTTATATTTATGATAGATTTATTTTTTTATTGAGTTGGCTAGTGATAATTATAATGATAATTTTAATGAGATTTTTTCAAAATAATTTTCAAATTTAAAAACATTAAAAATGTAACCTTTTGAGAATTTAAACAGTGCTGTATGTCTATTTTCACTTATAATAATAATAATAATAACAATTATTTATATACATTTAAGTTACATCATTTAAGAGAATAGTTAATAGAGGGTGGCGGTATCCAACCAGGCTGCTCATAAACCACCCATATTAACGTAATATTAGAAAAAGTAGATTAACAAGTCACAAAATATTTAAGTTAAATTAGTTAGTAACGATCACGACTGTTCATTATAAACGGTTTGATTTTCCGTTGAAAAGCGTGAAGATTAGTGGCTCCTCTGATATCATGAAGCAAAGAGTTAAAAATATTAGGAGCATTGTAAGAGAAGCATCGATGAAACATTACAGAACTATGTCTAGTAACTAATAATTCTCTATGTCGAGTAATACGATCATGAACATCACTGTTTTTAAGAAGCTTATTAGATAAATATTCAGACATATTTAAATTTATAACTTTAAAAACAAAACAAGCTAATATAATTTAAATTGCTCGCCTAGCGTAAACCAATCAGAGTCTCTGAGAGCACCAGAAATATGATCATATTTTCTTAAGTTATAACAAAACCGCAAACAGGCATTTTGCACCTTTTGAAGACTATTTTTATCAACTTGTAGTAAAGCAGGCCAAAACACCATATCGCAATACGATAGTAAAGATAAAATTAAACTATCAGTCAACCTTAATTTGATGTCCTGGGACAGAACTTCCCTATAACTATATAAAAATTTTAATTTGAGAAAACACTTTTCAACTAATTTAGATACATGGGTCCTAAATCTGAAATCTACATCCATGATAAGTCCAAGATTTTTACACTCATTGACTGGTTTAATATCATTGGTCTTAATTTCAAAGGCAGGATTATTTAAAATTAAATGTCGATGACAGCCTAACACAAGTAGCTGAGGTTTCACTTCATTAAGAATTAAATCGTGCTGATCGTGCTCGTTGACGTTGGAAATGGCAACCTCCAAATCATTATGCAAAAAAGAATAATATAACTGCGTATCATCAGCAAAATTTAAATAACGTGACAGGTCAGAAGTATATACATAAAACAACAGGGGCCCAAGGATACTTTCCTGGGGAACACCTTTACTTATAGGAAGAAATTTTGAAGACGCATTAGACATACTCACTCTTTGACGTCTAAAATTTAGATAATTACTGAAAAAATTGAGCGCCACATTACCAACCCCAAAGTACTTAAGCTTGATCAACATAGTAGAATGATTTATTGTATCAAACGCCTTGCTATAATTTAACAAGACTCAAAAAGAAGATTTATTGGCATCATGAGCACGGAACAAATCACTAACTTTAAGTAACGCCTTTGTTGTTCTGTGATTACTTCGAAACCCAGATTGTGGATCAGATAAAATTCTATTCATGGTTAGATATTCAGTAAGTTGTTCACAGACGATTTTCTCAAGAACTTTAGACAACACAGGGAGAATACTTATCGGTCTAAAATGAGAGAGAGCCGATGGGCTCCCAATTTTAGGGACTGGAATAATATTAGCATTTTTCCATACAGCAGGAAATTGTCCAGTAGAAAGGCATTTGTTAATTATAAACGTAATATGGTCATTTAAATAGGGTGTAACAAATAACAACATTTTTAACGAAATGCCATCGGGTCCAGTGGCATTTGTTTTAATTTTAAACAAGAGCTTAGACACGGCATCAGGATTAACTAACTTAAACTGAAAATTATCAGTAATGCCAGGGTAAGTGGTGTTAAGATAAGATGATTCAAAGACGTCATCCTTAACTCGATTAGAAGTAGGCACACTGTTAATAAAAAGTTGTTAAAATCATCAGGAGTGCCAAGGTTAACTTGATTATCTTGATTAGAACCAGAATTAGAACAAACATTTAAATATTTTAAAGTTTTCCAAAACTCTTTAGGATCTGTTTTAAATTTGTGAGGTAAATACGCTTTTTTTTCAGATTTAACTGTTACATTTACTTGATTTCTAATACGTTTGTAATCGTTCCAAGATTCAGTTGTTTTTAATCGTTTGTATTTAAGTAGATCCTTTTTTCTCAGTTTAATTATTAATTTCAGATTATCAGTAAGCCAGGGTGCCGGTGGCTTGGTAATTTTAAAAGTTTTAAAAGGAGCATGAGTATCGAATAAAAAATAAGGTTTTCATTAAAAAGACTAACATATCATCTACATTGTCATAATAAAAATACGGTCCCAAAAATAGATTGAAGATCTAGCAAAAATAAATCATAATTAAATTAAGAATAGTCTCTGAAGGTTTTAAAAACACCTGTTGCGGCAAGTTTACAATTCACATATCGATGATCAGAAATGTCATCCATTCTAAAAACATCAACAGATTGTACAATATCGGAACATGACGTAACAATAAGATCAATCAAAGAATTGGTAGTTGAAGTAACTGTAGTTGGTTCAGTAACCAATTGATTCAAATTATATTTTTAAACAAATCATTCATCATCTAGTGTGATAAAATTATCAGTTAAAAAGTTAACATTTAAATCACCGCCAAAAACGAGGTAATCAAATTCTGGAATAAGACCAACTATAATATTTTCTAAATGTTCAATAAAAGAATTAAAATTATTGAAAGAAGGTAAAATAAAGTTCCAAAACAAATCTTTTACCCCCAATTTAACACTAATCCAAAGTTGCTCCAACAAAGAAATATTGTCATCAAATTCTAAAACAGAAAACTTTTTTACATAAAATGCAAATCCTCCTCCAACTTTATCACTACGATCATTTCTGACTAAATTATACTCTGGCATAGAAACACAAGCATTTAAAATACGAGAATTTAGCCAAGTTTCCGATAGTCCAATAATATCAAAAGAGCCATCTCCTACAAAGTCTGAAAAAGTTCAATACTTGCAGACAGTGATCTAACATTAAAATGAGAAAATCAATACATGAGTTTTGCATATGTTTGCGTGATTGTACAAAATAAACAAAAAGATAATTAGAGGTGGGTAATAACAAAATAAATTAAAACAAAAGCAAACTAAGGCTGGTAATAGTTTATAATGTAAATAATTTAGTGAAACATGTTAATAAATAATTGAAATTTTTAAGAACGCTAAATAAAAATTATACGTGAATTAAGTATCTAGTAAATCACAAAAATAAACTGATACATATCAAAACAATGAAACAAGAGCTGATCGAACGATAAATACCCAACCAAAAATTAAATAGAAATATAGCCCTACCATATCATTAAATTAACGATAAAATGAATTAGCTAAAGTTAACACCTTATTAAGAAAAAACATTTCTATAATTGAAATACAACAAAAAAAAACAAAGAAACAAACAATAATTAAAAATCATTAACCGAATTGATAATTTTTTTCTTTCCATTCTTCTCACTCCAGGCAAGTATTTTTCCACCAGCTGACCAAACATTATTATTGGCAAATTACTTTTTCGCTAACTTAAGAAGTTCCATATCTTTGTGGAGTAAGATCTTCAAATACAGCTGTATGCGAATCCTTTAGTAATTTTCTTGCACCAAAAACTTCAGTCTTTTTGATATTAGTTACAAAATTAATATCATGGACATCAGAAGAAACACAAAGCTTAGTATTAATAAAGGAAATGACAAGATCCAAAACATCTTCCTTCTCATGTTCAATGAAACCACAAATTCTAAGAGAATTTCTTTTCAAGAGTTGTTCAGTGCAATCTAATTTCATAGTAAGATTTTCACAAGTAACAGTATTGGTGTTGATTTTAACATCAAGAGCTTTAATCGAATTTGATACTTGATTGAGCTTTCCTTCAAATTTCCCAAATTTTAATTCGATTTTGCGTTCTAATTGATTTGCAAAATTGGCACATACCACTACCACTAGGTTCATCAGTTATATTGGCAGCACTACGCGTAGATTTGGTTCCACCAACCATAGTTGACAACGAGTATAACCACACGGAACTGCTATACTGGCCAAAGAGTTACTAAGTAATGCAGTTATTAATTATTACGAAATAATAAATATGACATTTCTGCAATTTCACCAGAAAGTACAGAGCACGTAAAGATCACAGGTAAAGCAAAAAAAGCAAATTATAACCATCAAAACACCATCCAAATATTTAAATACAATCAGAGCCAACAGAACGGCTTCTCACACATGCTATGCTTTTGCGACACTTCTCTAATGGAAAATTGGCTGACTATTTAAGAACTTTAAAGATGTTCAATTAATTTATAGAGAATGCTTAAACACAATTATCCTGAAATTATGCTATCAATAGGGTTCTTTTTAAAATTTTATTCATTTATTAACGTCCGTACACTATAACTTAAAGTTTATCAAGGTTTTTCACATTTCTGTGTTAAAAGTGTGTAATTTTATCTCAAAATGTTGTCTGTGATTTCGTTAGCAATTTGTGGCCAGCGTAAAGTTATGTAAAATTACATAATAATTCTTTACACTACAATATTACAGAAATAAACCTGAACAAAATCCATATTATGTTAAGTGATTTCATAACTATTATGCTAAATTCCATCGTAAATTTCCGGCACTATAATTTTCGTTGATTTATAATGTTAAGTGTCAAACGTTTGTGATAGTGTTTGTTATGTGCCCTAAGTTTAGTTTAAAAATATTGTTGTCTCAAATAGCTCACATTCAAGCAAATATACAATCACTTAACCTTATTTTCTCGCGTCAATCTAAAACATAACATTTTAATATTGAATATAATAATGAGTTCTTAAATTATTTTATGTTGTTTCAGGCACTACCTAAAAAATATAAAACAAGATAACACTGTATAATCAATATTATATGCATGAGAAACCCTTTGCTCGGGGACGGTTCAGTGAAAAAGTTCTGATTTTAAGGTAAGAAAAAAATGTAACCAACCTGTAATACTCTAATTAGTCAATTTCTTTGTATTATTTACCTTCCCACTTTTCTCGGTGTTGATTCTTCTTCTGCGCTCGCTCTTATTTGCTCGCCGTCGTCTGCAAACATCTTCTAGGTACTGCTTCTTCCTACTATTTTGAAATTTAGCAACTCCACATCAGCTGAACTGGCAGATTTCCTTTCAATCAACTCTCATAATTGTCAACAAACAACTTTAATCTGATTCTGGGAGATTATTATTAAAGTTTTACCTTTGTGTGGTTTTCTCAGTGGTGCCCCTCTAGTTAGAGGTGAAATAGTGGTTATACCACATAATTTGTTTATTCCTCGGCCCTGGGATATTAGATTTTACAGGAACAATGTTGATTTGGCTTGGAGGTTATATATCTGGACTCAGGTACACGATTTTCTTTGTATTTCTTTTAAAAATGTTTCAACTTTGAAATAAATTCTGGAGTACCCCCGTATTTTTATAAAATCAACAACCTTTTTCGTTTTTGTCCGCGTTACTACGCAACGTCCACGGTATATCGATGAGAGTTTTGATTCACTTCACACTTAAATTCACTTTACTTAAGTACAAAGGTATTAGATTTTACAATACTTTTTAATTTTTTTTATTTTGATATCTATCTATTTATTAACTTAATAAATTTTACAATTAAATGCTTATCATTTTGTCCACATAATTTATTATATTATTTTACAATATTACTTTCATGGTAAATCTGTTTATTCAGCTTCCTCAATTTTATTTTTTCTTCATGGCATATCAGTTTCATGAATTCAAAAATAATAATTATTCTCACGTACATTAATTTTATATGTTATCTAAATATGCCCAACATGTTTAAATTCTTCCCTTTTTTGCAATAACTGAACCTTTTTTGTTTCTTCTTATTAATTTTGTATTTATTAGAATACATTGTAATATTTCAGATGAAATTGTAAAATATATTTAATTTTACTGAGTAGATTATTTAATTTTCTTATATTTTATAGATTTACCTTTACAACTATAATTGAAAAATTTGCATGGAGGAAACTTTCATTAACTAATATTGTATCACATATCTATATGACCTAATATCAGTGAGTAAAAAATTAAATAATGAACAACATGCACATGTTAAAAAGAATGTATATACCAAAGTTCATTAATCAGCTCACATATTCTGATTTTGTTTAACTCGGATAGTACATCAAAAGCCAATTTAAAAATTTATTAATAATATTTTGTAGCTATATATGGAGTATGTCGACAGATGAACCTGAAACAAGGAAAGCTTTTTACTTAATGTCATGGAAAAAAGTTGCTCGGGTTAAAATATTCTGCTCGTTGAAATATACAAAAATACAGGTTTAAGTGAGTTAATATAATACCTATGCAGGATGTCACTTAGTAACAAATTATTGGAGATGCAGTATATTTTATTATTATAATTCAATTATACGTAAGAAGATTTGTTTAATAGATTGTCCATTCATCCTCTAAACGTGAATTATTTATGCATCCTCTTTCTCTAAGCAGGATTGTTGAAATATTTTCACTGAAAATAACATTCTTGAAAAATTAGTATATATTTCTTGGTTTTTGCAAATATTTGTAGATATAACGTAAATCTGTGTGAAAATACATATTTTTAGTTCGATTTTCAGTTATAGTAAATTTTCAATTAACGTAACTACAACTAATGTTAAAATGTCTTTATTTTTATTTTTTTGTCTTTTACTATTTTTACTGTCACAAATATAAATATGTTGTTTGAAATGAATGTTGTTGTATGGTTTGGATATACAGATAATGACGCAGTTTTGATGCAAGGATCAACGTACCGTTCAAGTTTCTACTATATTTATGAATTGTAGAACATTTAAACTGACATACTTTCTTAATGTGTCGTTAATGGTCATTTACAAGTTGTAAAAGATGTAAAATCAGCAGAAATTATGAATATATTGCAAACAAAACCAGATCGATTGTTCGGACCCTTTGTTTATTTTTTGTGGTCTGGGGTGTTCGGAATCGGTTTCGAGTTTTCTAAAAAAGGATTCTTCTATCCTAGCTCCTAGGGTTACATAATTGGATATCTAGGAGATAAATAACACTTATATTGTGAAACATAAACCACTATGCTCTGAAAGTTTTCTTAAAAAATAATGTTCCTTATCTTCGTAAAATTTTACATAAACAAATTTCTCTTAAATATATAGGGTGTTTATATATTTTAATATATAGGGTTAACTATGACTAAGTACAAAAATTTTAAGAATGGATAGAAAAAATTAAGAATTAACGAAATCGCAATTCAAAAAAATTTCAAACTTATTTATAAAGCGAATATTTTTTTTGCGATGTTATATTAAATCCTTATTTAACGCCGCGAATACGAAAATCAGAGTAGGCATCCAACAATCAACGGTCGCTGTCGGTGTCGCTGTCACGTCATGATTCAATTCCTGTGTTTACGTTGTAGTTTTGTGTTCTTCAGTTTTTAGTACCTTATTTTAATTTTAAACGTTAGTTGTTATTAAATAAAGGATTACGAGTCGGGTACAATATAATTTGCCGGTTTGTCTTTCTAGATTATGGGACAAGACTGCCGCGAGTTCATTAAAAGTTTTCTAATTATCACATTCATTTTGTTTGATTCCCTTATAATAAACACCTAGGCATTTTATCTAACTGTGCCTACGGGAAATGTGTCTTATAGTGTAATGACTGAAAATGTAGATTGGCTAGTTTGTAATGAAATAATTAAATACAAATGTAAAATACTGGAGCTAACTGGATGAACTGTTACCTATCTATAAGGTATTATTACTAATAAGAATATTAATTTTTGTCGTTTCTGCATTTAGAAACGCTGCAAAGAGACGACCGCATGGTAGTTGACATTGTTGACAAATGTAAACTTTATCTATGGATCTGAGCCATCTCAGTCGATGTTAATCATAGGCGCCGACTTTCCGTGGAAAAAAAGGGTTTTGCCCAATTTTTTTAATATCAAGCTAAAATTTTGGAATAATTTCTTTATTGTCTTTTAAGCCTCTCTTAGTACGTGGCAAAAATTTTGTACTTAGTCATAGTTAACCCTCTATATTATAATCTGTTGTTTAATAAAAATTGAATTAAGTGGTGAATAGTGCTTTCTATTTGTGGAAAATTATTTACACACAATTGAATGATACTAAAAAGTAGAACCTCAAGCTGATTGGATGCCAGGCATATAAAATTGCATCTCTTTAAGAATGTATAATTTTATATACAAATATTATGTAAATGGGCGGAAATAAATTTCTTTAATTATTTTAGCAAGACCAATTTTCAAACAACTAAGAATAACTTAATTTTTTTATAGTTTATTGGAAATTCGCTTTAAAAATCTTGATACCGCAGGCAGAAATACCTCTCTTTAAAATTAAACCTTAATTATTGCAACTTAAAATGAAATGATGTCATCTCTGAAATGCTTCAATGAATGATAATAAACAGTATGGCCATCAACTAATTGGGCCATTAGTATTACCGAATCATCTAACAGCAGCCCGATATTTAGAATTTTTGCAGAATGATTTTCTAGTGTTATTGGAGGATGTTCTCTTGAACAAATGACTATGCATGATTTTTCAGCATGACGGTACTCCGTCCCATTACAGCCGACTGTACCTAAATTAACAATTTGGCGAGAGGTGGATTGGTCGTGGAGGGCCTATTAATTGGCCAGCTAGGTCTCCAGACCTAACTCCCTTGGATTGTGGACTTTGGGGATGGACGAAACAAGAAGTTTATCGTGAAAAACTAAATACACGTGATGAGTTAATCTCTAAACAAAGTGTACAAAACCTGACAAAAATAACTTTCGATTCACTCTAATACATAATTTGCATGCATCATCATCTTTAGACGAGCTTTTAACAGAAACGCTGCTTGTAGAGACTTCAATAAGGTGTACATTTCTTAAGTAGAAAAGGTAGGGGAAAATGTTTTTATTCCGAAATGACATACCTACTTTACTAAAATATTAACTTATTCTCGTATAATTAGATTATCGGGTCGATTCTGTTCCTATATATGGTTATAACTATTGTTAAGTAACAATATTGTTATGATTGTAATAGCAATATTGTTACCTAACAGGTTCTTCTGTTTTGCTGCTTTTAACAAGAATGTTAAGTTTTATGCATGCGTACTTCACAAAAAAATTAGTTCATATAACTTAAAACGAATACGCCTAACGCTATTTTCCTTATACACAATCAACACAACATAACCTTAGTAATTTAGACAACTGACAAACTGTTTCTGTTTCATATATTTAATCTGTTTACTTTACTTTAAAACAGTTATGAATGAACCCAAAAGAATTGGAAAAAAACAATTTAGAACAGAAGAAAATAATAGTCAATTATTTAGAGGCAAATAGACTATTAGTTACTGGCAAAACATATCCAAATTCAATAGAAGTGGTTGAAAAACTTTGGGATGATCTAGTGCTTATTTTAAATGACATCCCAAATGGTTCAAAAAAGATAAAAAACTATGAAAAAATGTACGTTGGGTATTTAATCTGGTTGATTTAGATATAGGTAGCTAAATATTTATCATTTTAGTTTTTAACAGAATGGAAATCTAAAACACGAAAAAAGGCACGCACTGCAGAAAAAGATCAAACAATGACTGGCGGTGAGCCTTCTGATGGGGAAAATCTGTCAGATATAAAAATGAGATTAATAAAAGTAACAATTGGATAACAATTACAGGCTGAAATAAATCCAGATAGTGGTCAAAATAACATGACTTTAGATATAGGTCCCATGAAGTTGCAATGAAAATTTCCAATGAAAATGACATTTCATTCAATGAGGAAGAATATCTAATAGAGCTAGAAGCAGAACCCGTTAGTGAAATACAAGGTAATAAAGCAGTAATAAGTTATTTCTTTGATCAATTTACAAATGAATCGGGTACTTCGGAAATCTAATGCAAGCAGTAGTAGACAAAAGTATTTCTAAGTAATAATTTTATACGACTATAGTATTGAGAAACATGATGATAGATAGAGTCAATAGTTTAATATGGAAGAGTTATATAATTACCTGTGTAAAAATTTGCATATTTTTGCGAGTATAAACAATTCGTGAACTGCATATTAATTGGCAATGATAAAAGTGCACGAAAAAGACAATTATTATTAACTAAAAAACTTTTCTAGAAACTGCTGCAAGCGTTCAAGAACCCAAGCAGAATTTAAGGTCAAAGAAGACAACAAAAAGTTCAAGGCAAGTGAGCCAATTAGAAAAATCGGCAGAACTATATTTGAAAAGTGCCGAAGAAATGGCAGATGCAATTAAACAAATGGCGTTAAGTATTACTAAGTTAGCTGAAGCTTTGTCAGCTATGGCAATAGCTATCGCTATTAAGAATACAGGTATTTTTCAAGAGAAATATTAATTTATAAATATTGACAGTAGTACTAAAAACTATTTTTTTGATTGATAATTACTACTTATTTAGGAATGTTATAGGTTTGGTTTTATAATAAAATGTTTTCCTATAAATAGTATTTTATTTATCTTTAAATCAAATATACCTACTTTTTAACAAAAGTCCATTAAACTGCACAATCAATAAATAATTTTAAATATTTTGCAGTGATTATTAAATATTTTGAATTAAATTAACTAACGGTCTTCAAACTAACCTCCCTTCCATAAGAATTTTAATGTCTGGATCTGCTACTTGCACAAAACTTACATGAAAGTTAATCCCAATTGAGTCCATTGTCCACTTTTTCAGTATGAATATGCAGAGAGACTTCTTGTTACAGTCATAACAATCACTAAATTGAGGTTGTTGTGATAGCTATTCTTTTGGACAATAAATTGCCAAGATGACAAATGAAATGGTTGAGAAAGGTGAAATAGAATACACATATCAATAAAAATTGCTTAACAACATCTTAAAAAAACGCTTAAGCATTCCTTGTAATATGAAAACAGAATCGACCCGTATATATTCTTCATTTAAGAATAAAAGTTAGTTAAAATCAAGAAAATTAGGTACTCCTAAGTACTTAATATGAGATACTTATTTAAAAATTTCTGAAATGTCATTCATCAGATTGCTGCCTGAATAAAATTACACACCCGAGTGAAGGAGAAACATAATTCAGGTAGGAACGGCGTTAATGAGCAGTAAATGGGGTTTAACATTACAGACATTTGATACCCCTATATTTCCGAAACATTTCCGCATGTATGTAAAACTCACTGGTTTACTTGACAGGTCATAAACTTACCTTTTCCAGTAGATAAATTACGTAGGACAAGTTTCGTCCCTAATAATTACAGCAGCCTTATTTTAATTCAAATTATGGAATCCATAAATCCATAAATTAAAATGAATTATCCCGAATTAATAGGTTACACAATCATAAACAAACAGGTGTATTTTGTGGGCTTTTTCTTACATCTCTAGAGGTTTGTTGGTCTAATGTATGCATGAAATTCTTAATTGGTTGTTTGGCAGGTGTGCTGATTGTTCATAAATCCGATTAATTATGATATTTAAAATGGTTAATTGTATATATTTCTAATTAGCAGCGAGAGCTTTTGAGTGTATGTGTGTTGTTTATGACCAAAAAAACTTAATGTGTACAGTAAATAAAATATTAAATTTTAATGGCTCATGTAACGTACTACTTAAAACCCACCGATAAAATGATGAAACACAAAATTAATTGTTATTATTTTCTATAACAGTGTATTTACGTTTATAAAGGAAAAAAGTAATTAAAAATTAGGTATATGTTAATGGTTGTATGATACACATCCTCTGTCCTTAGGCTTGTCTGATGGTTAAAAGACACAAATACCTGGAGGCAGCGTGTCACTGCAGGATGTCAGAGCATGACAAGCTAGTATACCCATTAATTAATCAGTAGCATTTAAGCAGCCCTTTTATTTTATTTACTATATCACCTAACAGAAAATCCAATTATAGGGTGAGTAAATTAATAATTAACAGAAAAGTGACAAATACAAAAAAATGACGATTTAATTACTAAACTAAAACTATGATATATAAGCAATAAACAAATTACATCAGATACATAAGTAAAAGAAAAGGAAAAAACAAAAAGAGAAAGTATAAATTTGCAAAATATTCTTAATTGCATAAAAACTACAGGTAAATATATCAATTTAATTTAACAGATTGTCACAAGTTAAACATATTCTAAATAAAGGTGTAAGTTTTACCACTACACACTTTAAATCTATCCTAACGAAATTAAAATGACTTTAAAAATATCATATCAGCATCTTCGTCTGAAACACCTCATAATCAGGAACACAATGCTCGCGTACTCGAGTTCAAACCTAACAAGATCATTCAAAAGTGTTAGATACATAAATGTCTTAAAACCATAGGACGACATTCTAGCTAGAAATCCTAGACTTTTATATCTTACTGAATAATTTTGCCAATATCAATATTGAAACTTATTTTATTCAAGATAATGTCATTCACATTATAATTATATAGTATGGGATAACGTTTCCTAGAGAATGTCATCACAGGACATTGTTAGCATTTATATACAAAGATTGTTAACTATACACCAATCACGAATACAGCTTAGGGAGTGCTGTAACTTAACACGATCATCAGTAAAAATGTTTAAATCATCCGTATAGAAGAGATGACTGCAATCAAGATTTTGAGCTATATCGTTAATATAAATATCAAACAATAAAGGTATCTACTAAAATGGACCCCTGAGGTGAACCCGATGTAACTAGCACTTACTCAGACATGTAACTAGTGAACATCTACTATCCAAGTCAGTAACAATTTTAGTAGTAAATCCGATAATCCAAAGAATTGGAGCTTTTGAATGATTTAACTTATCGAAAGCGTTCGAAAAACAGTATATAAAACATCTTGAATATTTGTATCCAATATAAATATTGAATGACATATATCAAATTAGACACAGTGGATCTATTTTTCATGAGCCTATGCTTATAAGAGCTAATAATTCCATGTACATGTGAATAAAGTAAATTGTGACGAGCAATTTCGAAGGCTTACAAATAATTATGATCGATCAGTGGTCGCGCGGTTTAAGGCGTCAGTACTTGAATAGAGGTGACTAGATCGCTGTCGGTTCGACCCCAGCAGCCGGTAGACCATATATAAGCTATATTCGTGGGGAGGATTGGCATCCTCTCTGCGGGTATGGTAGGGTGGAAGAATGTTGGCTTGGGTCAATGTGAGAGATTGATACCGGTTGATGTTTGTTTTACCATCGGGGGATACCCATGTTTCCCTATATATATTCTTATGATCAAATGATATACTTACAATTTTATGTTATTTTCAAGTGCAAATTCTATCAACTTCTTCCCATTGGCATTGCTCGTACAATGTCTGCTTTTACCCCCAGTTACAATATTAGGGAAATATTTCAATTTCGCAACGTCGGCGTCGTATGAAACACAAAATTGGGGCTATGAATTCTTTTCGCCGTAAATGTACATTTAGAAATTTTTTTAATCACGTATTTGTATTATTCTAATTTTCCCTTATCTTAATTAATGGCATTTCGACACACTGTATACACAGGTATAATGTTAATGTTACCGAAAACTTTTGCGCTACCTTCCACATAAAATTTCATTTCGAGCAATCTTGGTAAATATTTCTTAAAATTTTTCTTTATATCGACATGAGATAAGTTGCACCAGCCGTCTTTGTTGAATGTCACACTTCCTCTATAACCTTAACTTTAAAGCTCCATTGATAACAACGTAACATGTACACAAACAAACGAATCGTATTGTCATTATTTTTGGTATTTTGTAATATGTGCGCTGTATCATTTTATGTTAAACGTATTGATTATAATGGCCTGTGGATATGTTGTTAGTGTACGGCGCTGCTTTACAAAATGCATAGAATATTTGCTTATAGATGTCGATCGCTCTACATAACGATTTGTTTATTTAAAATAACGAACACGAGGTATAGGTAAACGCGAAAGCTGGATATAGTTTTCAACATTTACTATAAGTGTAAAGGACCGGCTGTCATAATTTAAAAATTCCAAAATAGGTTATTTATGATTTTTTGTATTAACATCCTTTATTAAAATTTTATTGGTACATTTTTTGCGTACACTGTAAAAAATATTTACACATTTTAATACGATACTCTGTTAATCGAACACGGTATTGTGAATATTTTTACACATTTTTTTGTATGTAACAGTGCGTTAAAGGTTTAACACAGTCCACCACGTTAATATAACAAATGTTAGTGTAACTTTTACACATTTCAGTGTTATTTGTACCATTAACATGTCAATTTTATTGTATAATAGGTAATATGAGAGGTTACCTACCTTTTTAGATTGTTAATTATGTTCCTGTTTGCTTTAGAAATTACAATTTTCGTAATACCTTTATATTTACGTTTTCTGGAATTTTTCGCAATCGTCGAGAATGTACCGAATATAGCCTGAAATATTCTAGAAAACATAAAAATAAACGTAGGTATTACACAAAAATTATAATTTCAAAAGCAAACAGGCACGTAATTAATAAACTAAAAAGGACGGTGAGCTTCCGTATCAATATATAAACGTCAGGGTGCATACCTAAAATTTTTAAGAGTACCTACCTATCATAATTTATCACAATTATCAGCAATAGTTGTTGTTGTTACTTTACATCCAAATATTCTCCACTTGACCGCAGCGAACGACAGGTAACACAACAACGCTACGAGACCAACATGATGAAGTGACGTGTGTTAGAACAGCTGATATACTGCAGCTGCGCAGTTGTGTTCAACCAGTTCGGAGTAATGATATAGAACACAGAAGTGTGTTAAGTTTACACAAAATGGTGTACTTTTAACACATCACTGATAAATATTCATTATATTTTATTATAACACTAACAATTTAACATATTTTGTGTAAAACGTATAAAAAAGCCATAGTGTGTAAAACTATTAGGAATAACGAAAATTTTACACAATCTAAATTACACACTAGAAAATCTCACTTACACAGCAAGTGTTTTTGCAGTGTAAGTATCACTTGTTCCAATAATCATATGCATCCTGTATATCATTATGAAGGACAAAATTAATGCAATTGAATGGCAGAATAATATACATGGTGTTCCATTAAAAAAATGTATCATATTTTAAAACAAATACCCTATAGAGAAATTACCCATCTGAACTTTGCTTAAAAAAACTCAATTTTTACCATTCCGGTATGTCAACTATGCTCTGAGATACGAACAAACCCTTAAAAGTAGTTTTTTTTTAAATTTCGTCCTGTACTTCAAAAGCAAAGGGTCTTTGAAAGTTCTAATTGCAACATCATAAGTTTCTCGAAAAAGTGGTCCAGAGTTGCGAAAATCGCATCCTATCTCTCATAGTTTCTGAGGTACCTTAAAATTACAACGAAATTGGGACATCCTGTACATTTGATGATTATTTGCAAGAAATACTTATATTCGGTAACGTATATTTTTTCAAACAATTATTTAGAAAATTACCATTTTGTATATTCAATAAACTGATAGGTATATTTCAAAATAAAGTTGAAAATGTATTAGACATTAGTATAAATACCTATGTCGCGTTGTAAAAGTTCAGACACTTATTCTTATATTATTAGGTACACGTATAGATGCTATCAAATGACGTAAATTGTAAAAACTTGTAGACAAAGTTAACAGTTCTACCATATTTTACATTAATAGCAGCAGATTAATAAACTACAAAAAAAAAGTTGATTCAGAAAGGTCTCGAGGAGAATAGATCGTATCAAGTTTCGTAAATTATAACATTCCCTATTTCATGAACTCAGTGCTGGCCGGTGACAGTAAATTCGTTAAGGATGTATTTTATAACGATAAAATCTTATAACCTAAGCAAAATATTTGATATCCGTATTGAAACAGAAAAGGATCGCTTGTAATACATTAGATATTATGTTTCAGACATTGTGTGGTACGAACTGTGTGGTAATGCAAACGTTGGATTATGAAAGAAACCCACGTTATAAACTATGGCATGTCCATTATTGTGCACGGGTTTTATTTTCCCGAATTTGCCTTAGTCAGTCAATAAAGCTGTTTAATCCTAAGCAGATATATAATACATTGTTTTATCTTCTGTCACTGGAGTTTCATGTATTATATTTTTAATGATACACAGGCACACAAAAAAAAGTTCTGTGCCCGAGCTCCGACCTATGGTTCCCCATGTATTTTTGGCTCCCGAAACCGATCCCGGGGTCAGTATAGCCCAGACGTTCCATATTTGCGCGCTACGGTAAAAAAAATGACTAAAATATGCCCATTACCTGGAAATAAGCGCAAAGCTTTATCTCCGTGCCATTGAAGGGTCCAAACATGAATCAGTTGTTGGATAGGACCTCGCACATCCCAATTGTCACTTGAGGGTCACAAATTGGCAGAAAATTGGTCCTAAAACATTTCAAATTGTCAGAAAAAATCATATGATTTCACCGTATTCAGGATCGAATTGATTTAAGAGGATTGTCTTCATGTAGCATTGCACAGTGAATAAAGACAAAAAAAAAAGTAAAATGAAAAAAATAAAAAAAAAGTAAAAAAATTAAAAAAAGAAAGTAGCTACAATACTTCCTACATCACCGTCGTTAGCTTTGGGTCACGCCAAAGGAAAGTAATTGTGATCTGTTCACAAATTTTTATGGAACTGCAACCCTGCTAATGATGTTGACGTAGGAAGTATTGTGGCTCCTTTCTTTGTTTTTTAATTTTTTAATTTTTTTTTATTTTTCTTTATTTTTTATATCTATTCACTATGCTACATGAAGACAATCCTCTTAAATCAATTCGATCCTGAATACGGTGAAATCATATGATTTTTTCTGATATTTTGAAATTTTTAGGACCAATTTTCTGCCCATTCGTGGCCCTCAAGTGACAATTGGGATGTGCGAGGTTCTATCCAACAACTGATTCATGTTTGGACCCTTCAATGGCACGAGATAAAGCTTTGCGCTTATTTCCAGGTAATGGCCAATTGGTCACCTTTTTGACCCTAGGGCGCAAATATGGAACGTCTGAGCTATACCGACCCCGGGATTGGTTTCAGAAGCCAAAAATACATGGGGAACTATAGGTCGGAGCTCGGGCACAGAGCTTTTTTATTTTTGTGTGCCTGTGTAATTTAAGTGCAATTTTAAATTGTATTTTATATTTTATTTTTTAATTGAATTTTTTAAGTGCAATTTTTAATTGCATTTTATATTTTATTTTTAATTGTATTTTTTAATATATTAATATAATATATTAATATAATATATTAATATAATAACAGTGCGTGTGCACTTATATGAAGTATTGTGGTTTATATACAATTTGGCCATTTTACTGATGACTATGTTTTATATTTTTTTTCTACGTTCATGCAAAAACCAAACTTTATTGACCTATATTTAGTGGAAAAAATAGTTCTTTGTTGCACTAGCGCAATAAAGTGTTTATTGCATTCATCTGTCACTCTACAATAGCATTTTGTCATCATGACAAACATAAACGTTCAAATCGATGTCACATTTTTCTAGACTTAGTGTCATCTAAATAACATTTTTTGGTTTTTGCATGAACGTAGAAAAAATATTGTATGCAACTCGTACAAAAAGTGCTTATTGCACTCGACGGGTTGTCCTACTCGGCCTGACGGCCTCATTGAACAATTTCACGTCGCATGCAATAAACACTTACTTTTTGTACTTGCTGCATAAATAACTATTTAATAAATAAACTCTATTCTATTCTAATAGTACCTTATTTATAATGATAAATGTAATTAACTAGTGGAATGTACGTACGTCAATAAAATAAAGGCAGATTGGTTCTACACTGATAAAAATGGGTGAAAATGTCCATGTTTGGTTATGCTCTTCTTTCATAATACTTAGGAGAAAATTTTAATTTACATTATATACCTATTAAGGAATAATCAAGTGTATGTGTTTTTACGTAATAAAATTGGGAAATATCAAAAATAGTGTGGGAATACAATGCACTATAATGGAACTATTTACTTTTACTCAATTTATTATGAATTTTGCAAAAGTTTTCATGTGATTTCTGTTACACATGCGCAGAGGCACATCAACTTAACCTACTACGTTTTAGTTTTTGTATTAATGTGTAGTAAACAAACATATACGGTTCATTAATAAGGACTTTTTGTGGGATATTCATAAAACAGTGAGCGTAAGATTATATTTTGTTACGTGTGCTTGTGCCAATTTAAATATAAAATTCATAAATATCGTGGAAACTGAACCGGTAAGTTGTTTAGATGTTTACAATAAAATTACCCCATTACCTAAACAGATATATAAGTTGGAGTTACGTTAATTATAAATTTACTGTAACTAAAATTCGAGCTAAATAGGTATATTTATTTTCACACAGATATACGTACTTATATCTACAAATATTTGCAAAAACTAAGAAATATTGATTCTAATGCAACTTCTAATTTCTTTTCTACATTCAAAGCACGTGCCCGTCCGGTCTGTACTGTACCGCGTTCCTCAAAGTGAAATATTTTACTAACTGTCCCTTGCTAGATTTAGTTTTCGGGATATTTCGCATTAAATAAATCGCGCACTTCAGCCTGACTCCTCATTTTGTCTCCACATCCAAGCAATATCAAAACTTCGATGCGTTGCTTTTCCGACAATACCATTTCGATTCCGTAAATCATTTGATTCTGACACAATAGTAACGTTTCGAATTCCAATTTACAACTAAAGCGAAAAATTATCCAGAAAGAAGTAAGTGGTGCCAACAAAACGCAACATAAAAAAGATATATTTTTTGCGTTAGCAGTGATAGGTACAGTTTCAAATTCTTTATTTTATTGTGTGCAAATTCATGGAGGATAACACTGTGGATAATTAAATTTTATTTCACTTGTTAAGTAGGTGTTTTGTACAACCCTGAAAACCTTGCTATTGAAAATATAAAACTTGTTTGTTTGGTTTGGCTGGATTCGGTTTTCTATAAGCTTTTCAACGTGCCTTCTCATGTCTTATGTTTCCATTTGAAAAAAAAGTAGGGGTAGCTGGGGGTTAGGAGGTTGAAGAAAATTTAATTAATATATAACCGAAAAATGAGAAAAAAATTAAGATTCGGCGTTTTTAAAAAAATCATTCATTCAAAAGATATGAATTTTATTCCGTACTTCTGTCCATCCCTGTATATCATTTTATTGTACCAAAGTAGTTAAGTGCAATGTGTAAACTACTACATAAAACTAGTTTTACAGTATTTATAATTTAATTACTATTTTTATCACCTCTTTATAGTCTTTTTATGACGTAACACATTAAATCTATTTCTGAACTTTTTATATTGACGAACACATCAACCTTTTCATTCACTTATGTCAAATGTGCAATCATAATTTTCGTCCTTTTTATTATTATTTTTATGTTAGATGAACTTTATAACAGTTATTTAAAAATTAAATTACAAAAACCGTTTTAACTCTATTCACCACTGAAGTAAGTATCATGTTGGACCAGATGTGTCATTATTACACGTTACTATACAAAAATCCAGTCTTATTAAAGTTTTATCTGTAGTTGAACTACATATGACTTTACTAAAACTTTCTAATTTGCCATTTTGTCTTCAAAAATAAATACCAAGTAGTAAATTGATATTTTTTTTTACATTAGCATGTAAACGTTGGAAAATATGGAAATGATTTCTTATTTTATTCTATTAGGAACTGCAAGTTGCAGTAAATTACTGTCTAGCAAAAATATCATACATATTTTCTGGTACTAAAATAAATTGGACTATACAGGGTGAGTCAATAATAATGGTACATAGTTTAAAGGCAGATTGTTAACGTCAAAATGGCGATTGAGCCATGCCTTATTCAATTGTTGCTACTTTTCATTCTCCAGGTTGTTAAATTGAAAAAATGTTTTCGATTTTTTGCTATAATTTAAGAACGTCCGGACCGATTGTTTTGAACATTTGTAATCTTGAAGTGACCACCAGCAACTTCAATGCACTTTCTTAGCCTCTTTTTAAATTTTGTCTGACGTTGGATAAAGTTCTATGTTGCTTGATACACTGTAAAAACATAATTACACATTTTAACAAACACAATACTGTGTTAATTGAGGTCCATACGGGAATGTGTATATTTTACGCATTTCTCTGTATGTAGCAGTGTGTTAACAGTTGAACACAGTCCACTGTGTTAATATAATTTTTACACATTTCAGTGTTATTTGTATCATTGGAGGTATGTAGGCTTTACACATAACCATGTTAATTTTATTGTATAATAATAGGTATTGATATGGAAGAGTCACCTATCTTTTAATTTGTTAATTATGTTCCTGTTTGCTTTGAAATAATTTTTAATAAATATAATTTTGAAATACTTTTATTTTGACATTTTTAGAGGTCGAGAGTCGTCGATAATGCATTGAATATAGCCTGGAATGTTCTATAAAACATCAGAATATATGTATTAAAAATTATAATTTCAAAACCAAACAGGAACATAATTAACAAAGTAGGTGAGCTTTCCGTATCAATATAAAGAATTTACTGAATTGTGGTGTAATACTAATTATAAAATAAAAGATGTTTTACTTTTATGATTTTATTTAAAAAAAAACATTCAGTTTAAATGAACAACAGCCAAGTCTGCTTACAAAATATATATGTATTAAAATTAACAATTAAACAATACACAAAGATGTATTTAGGCACTACATAATAGGAGTTTACGAAAATTAACTGGTAGTGATCTGAACATATAATTTTATTTCTCTAAAGTTACAAAAAAATTAGATTACATAGTAATCTAAACCGTCAGAATAAACTCCTAATACTTTTAATAGTTATATTCTAATTAGTTTTAGCTTTATCACAATAATTATTAATAATATTTGTTCCAGTTAGATAAGTACTTGCCATTTTCCTTAATTAAACCTCAATTTAAATTTAAATATTCTCCATTTGAACACAGTGAACGAGAAGTAACTGTACACAACACCGCTACATGACCAATATGGCGTAGTGACGTGTGTTGGATCAGCTGATACACTGCAGCTGCGCAGTTGTGCTCAACCAGTCAGTAGTAGAGATATAGGACACAATTAAGTTGTGTGCGTGTTAAGTTTACACAAAATGGTGTACTTTTAACACACAACTGGTAAATATTACACAAATTCAGTATGTTTTATTATAATACCAGTAATTTTAACACATTTTATGTAAAACGTAAAAAAAAGCCATAGTGTGTAAAACTATTAACACGAAATTTTTACACATCCTAAATTACACACTGGAAAATCTAGCTTACACAGCAACTTTTTTTACAGTGTAATATTAACCGATTCTTGAATATATTGTCACAGTTGTTCTTGACTATTAATAATATCTTTGTAAACTAAAAATTAACATTTTCTTTATTTTTAGTTGCACTTATTTTTTCTAGTACCCATAATTTTTTCTACTGTTGTAGATCAAATAGCACTATTAACAGTATGTAAATGTATACTCAAATATTTTGAGAACATCAATGAAGGCTGAATATACCTATATTTGTCTCTGTTTACGCAACACTCTTTTTGCTGAAAATGTACAAACCTGTCCTGCAACACCATTTCAATTTTCTTTTTAAAAATGAATTGCCAAGTCATGCAACACCACTTTTCGAATTATAGTTTTTTTTTTGAAAATCTTCGACACGTTAAAGACAAAAAGTAATTTTGTGTGACTCCACTATCTTTAATTTGCCATATGGCAATGCTGTAAATTCATTCAAATGTTCTTAAGGCGGCTATTCATTACGCGGGACTTGCCAAGTACTTCCCAAGTACTTGGCAAGTAGCGAGTAGTATGTACGGCGACTCGCACTGACTTGGACAAGAACTTGCACTTCCCATCGATTGTCGGAAAAAGGGTCCAAGTCAAAGGCAGCGAGTAGATTATTTCCGAGTTTGTTTTGTCTGCGCTACACTACGCGAGCTTTACTTGACGAGTAGCTACAAGTTTCTGTTTGTTAGCGGCCGGTTTGTGCATCATAAATCTTGAAATGGCGTGAAAAAATGAAGTTACATTGAAGTTTCTTGATATTTATCAGAAGGAACCTATTTGGGATCTATCACATAAGCAGCATAAAAGTAGAAATGACGTATACGTTGCCTGGAAACTAATTCCAACCGAGTTTTTCACAGAATGTGACTTGGAATGTATCATCGAGGATTTGAAAAAGAGAAGAGACTGTCTTATAACAAAATTAGCTTAAGATGTCGAATCAGAATTCTCGTCCATTTTCAAGTACTCGTCTTTATACTTGCACTTCCCGAAATAAAACTGAAACTTTCAAGTAGGCACGTAGTGTGTACAATTTACTTGGACTCGGACAAGTGCATGCCAAGTATATTCCAAGTCGAGTACTTGGCAAGTCCCGCGTAGTGAGTAGCCGCCTTTAGGCATATTTAACTTTGGCGAGAGCGGGAACATCATTGTCAATTGTCAATTCATCTGTCAGTGCATAAAATCTGTTGCGTTTAGTTAGCTGAAGCTGTAATTTATTATTTATTCACATTTAATTGGAAAAAACCGAAAAATGGTTGTTAAAAACTGTTTTGTACCATGCTGTTCCAATACCTACAAGTGAAAATACTGATTAACTTTTTATGCGTACTTTATGGATGTCGTCGGTTATTGGTTTAAGGACACCGTATTTTCGAAATAGTGTTAGTAAATAACAGGAATGTTATCTCATGCCACCTGCGAATATTCAAAGGTACATAAGTGGAATATATAACGACACAAGCGGTCTAACTAACGAATTTTTAATTACAAAAATCTTTCAAAATACACATTTTTTAGAGTTAACTGTAGATGTACATATTGTTATAACAAACTGCAAACATAGTTCTGCATATAAGACTGTTCACTTTTGTTTATAAGTCTGTGAAAATAATTGTTCAAATGTGGGGTTAGAATAGCAAAATAATGTGTGTCTAAAGGCTTTTTAAAAGTTATTATTTTATTTAAAAAATATTTAAATAAAAGTAAAAGTAGATAGGTAAACGAAACATCAAGAATTTTATTTTTGATATTTTTGTTCTGTGTGTTATTTTTCGAGATTTCCATACCTAAAAACACCACCAATTTGATCTTTTTACGGAGAGAAATATTGTGAATTTAAAGCAGTCAGCAAACCTTTAGTAAACACATTTACGTATTGCAGTGAGAACCAGTTTGAGCTAAAGTAATAAACACTATCACTAGTTTGGTATACAGTGTGGACACAAATTGTGGACTATTGCTTATATATTTTAAAATATTCGTCATTATCAAAAACATGTTTGAATAAAAGTGTTAGAGAAAATTATTTCCCGTTTAGTGATATCAAGCAATCTTTCATAGCACAAAAAATGTGGTTGCCAAGGTAACCGACTTAATTTTTTTTTAAACGTCACCATATAGTTTTTTTGGTGAAAATTAATACATTGGGCCTTTTTAAATACGATACAATACAATTTTGATGGGGTCACATAAGAAAAAAATACAGTAGTTTTCTATTATGCTTTTGACGCTGTTTATCAACATCAAGTTAGCCATGTCAAAGTCAAAAAAACTCACTAGCTGTCAGTTGCGTGTAAATGTCTGCATTGTTGCAGACTTACTTTTTACTCAATTTTCTGCGTACTTAGTAAGTTATAATGGTGCTTGAATCAAGTGAAACGGAGAGAATACAGGTTTTAATGATGGTGGGATATGGTTACAGGAAAAGGACACAACAGGAAGTATGCGAGTTGTTTAACGAACTTCATCCAAACAGACCTCAAATAACACAATCTTGTGTTTCCAAATTGTAAAAAAATTAACGAGACGGGAAGCGTTAAAGACAAACCACATACAGGGCAGCCAAAAAACAGCTACTGATGAGGTTACTACTTTAAATGTGCTTCTGTCAATACAAGAGAACTCACATTTGTCCAGTCGGGAAATTGGTTGGACATATGCCATTTCACACCGTTCTGTGTTGAAACAGCTCCACAAGAAAAAGATGCAGGTCGTTCAAAAAGTTGTGCATAATAAACAAAATTATCGATATTGGTGTCAAGAAAATCCTCACTGGATACGATAAACTCGAACCCAGTGACCAGAAAAAATTAATGTCTGGACAGGTATATTAGGAAATAATACTATTGGCCATTTTTTATTGATGGGAACCTAACTGCCGACAAATATCTTAATTTGATGAGAGAACAAATTGTACCTACTTTGGAGGTCCAATTCATTAAATGTGGTTTCTGCAAGATGGAGCCCCTCCACATTATGGAATAGAGAATATCTAAATGAAATGTTTCCTGCAAGGTAGATAGGTCGCGGAGGTGCAATTAAATGACCAGCAAGGTCAACCGATTTCAATCTGTGATTATTTTTTGTGAGGTTACTTAAACAGTATAGAAAGACCGGTAGATCTGGAAGATCTTAAAGCGAGGATCAGAATCGAACTACGGCAAATTCGACACCACACGTTGGCAAACTTGAGTGATTAATTTTTACAGAGACTAAGAATGTGCCTGAACAATAATGACCGTCATTTTGAACATTTAATAAATTAGTTCACATCCGTTCCAATTTTTCATTTATATAGTTTTATTATTTCCAGTTGCAGTTTCTTAAATATTTTGATCAAAATATAATGAATTATTCATTTCTTCGTATGACGTAGATTGTCTGAATTCTTGACACAACTATATTTACGTCAACTATCAGCACAGTTAACAAAATACATGAAGCTATTTGAAATACTAACTACATCAACGTCAAATAAATAACCATACATACAGTTTAAACTGAAACTGCAAAAGCATTGAACACTAGAGATCAGAATTACTCAGAGCTGCCAATATCTAAGTTAAAAATGTACCAATACATTGTTTTTATATTATTTATTAAGAATATCTTATGAAATAACTAAATACCTTACAAAAATGAATAAATATTATGTTTCGTGCGTTTTACTTATTATTCTTTTTACGAAAAATTTGAAACAAATTTCTAAACTCAACTGCATGCAACGTTGCCGAAATTAATCGACTATGAGTATTCAATGCACTTCCTGATTATTTGAAGAAAATTAATTGTAGCAGTTTATTTTCAAGAAAATTAAAGCATTATTTATCCATTACACCTAGGAATATTGTTCATCAAATGATTGACATGAAAAATAACTGAACTGCAGAAAATAGTTGTATCTCTGCGTATGTGATTGTATTTTGTTTTTACCTCTATGTGATTCATCGTAGTGTTACATATGTGTATATGTGTACCTATACATATGTCTATTTTCTTTTTTTATACATAATTGCATTTTTGTAAGAACATTGAATTATTATTTATTGTGCATTGTAATAAATATCTTTTTCGTAAGTTTAATATGTCACTGCTGTATTTTCTATTTTTATTTTGCTATTTCGTATATATAATATTATTATTAGGATAATCATTGTACACCTTCTTGTTGTTGCCTGGCAACACGCCCACGCACAGATTTTTCTTTTGTGGGTATTTCTGGTATTTATGTGATTATGAAATATTCTTATTTTTTTACTGTATTTGTTGTTATTATTATTATTATTATTATTATTATTATTATTATTATTATTATTACTATTATTATTATTATTATTATTATTATTATTATTATTATTATTATTATTATTATTATTATTATTATTATTATTATTATTATTATTATTATTATTATTATTATTATTATTATTATTACTATTATTATTATTATTATTATTATTATTATTATTATTATTATTATTATTATTATTATTAATCTTTTTTATTTTATTTTTATAAAATTGTAATTGTCAGAATCCCCTGTACATTATTATTTTTTTAGATAAGTTTTGAATCACCCTGTATATAACAGTAATTTAAAATTTGTGGTTACTAAAGGACAGCTTTTTATGATGATTATTTTTAGATAAAATTATTAAATTTTAAACAATCGTACGCAGGCCCATTACCGTGATATTGCTATAGGATTTTCAGTAGCTGAAAAAAACTTAAATCTGTGTGTGATAAATTATGAGCTAACTGCATTCTTACTGGGCTCTAAACATGGCTAGCTGTATTAGCAAGTGCTAATGAACCTACGTTTTACTAGGAGTGTGTACGATCATAAGGTGAATATATATAGTATATTAATAGAGCTTAAGGAAATAGGACCATCAACTCATAGGCGATTTAACCATATGCGAATTTAACTGCGCAGTAGTACCGATTTATTGCTGGTAGTTAGCTGAGGCACTTAATTAAAATTTTCTTTTAGGGACATCGAACATTACCGGATATTTTTTTGTACAAGCCGCGCAGCACCACTCATTTTTAATGATCCGCGGTAAAAAGGAGGAAAATTGCCAGTTTCTTGTTTTTATATCTAGTCATTGTATGCTGAATAGACGCAACTCGTTACCAGCTTCTAAGAAAGACTTTAATTTTTAAAAGCTGACACTAAATGATAGTCTTTACATACTCAAATTACAGTTTTCACTTGAACTATCCCAGTAAACACACATTACGTATTTTTTGCACGATCCGTCAATTTAACATAATTACTGGTTGGAGTAAAAGGAATAGTAAGTTGTATTTACAAAATGTCAGATCGATAAGAACACACAAAACGAATTCTGTAAAATTATTTTATTTTACGTTGGCATTTTGTTACCAAAATATACAGGGCGTTTCAGGAGGAGATCTACTTACTCCAATATGCTATTCTACGTCTAATTTTAAGCAAAAGAAATCCTATGAACTTAGCTTTGGAAACGCTTCGTTTAGGATATACAGGATGTCAAATTAAAAAAAAATAATTACATTTTCTTTAATAACTCTCGACTACTTTGAGTTAAAATCATGAAAACAAAATACTACAGGAGGAAGACTGTATCTCCCAGAGGGCGCTACAAGCGACCATTAGAATCCTTTTAAATCGCTTCAACTTTTTTATGTCATGTGTGATCCTATTAATATAGGTACTTGAGGCATAGTGAAACTAAGCTGGCATTGGAATAAGTGTAGGTATTATTTTTAATATTGGTAGGTAGCTTTCTTTCCGTGTACATTTCATTTTTAGGAAAATATTTAAAATATACAGGAATTTTGCAATGCAAATTAGAAGAGATATTGTGAAAGTATAAAAACCCATAAATTTACAAAGTCACACCTATAGGAATTTACAAAAATTATATAGAAATCTTTACAAAAAAAAAATGTAAAACTACAAGATTCTTGTGAAATTACTGATTGAATAATCTACTAAATATTTTTGATTCAAAATAATCTCGTTTACTGAATACTTAATGCCAGCTGTCAAATTTAGAGAGCCATCGTTTCTCGCTCAAATAATCTCAAAATATGAGTAGGTACTTATTCATCAAAAGTGAAATATTAAGAATGCATTTCAATGACCTACGCAGTTTCTCAGTATGAAAGGTATATATAAATTATCTTTCATTTCGTTTGCAGTTTTAAATAGCACGGTTCAAATTTAATACCCCCGGAGGCACAAAGAGCGTTCCGTACAGCTCCGTACACATTTCACGCAATCAATCTCCATATCAATCAGAGGTTTTTATTCTTATCCACCATTGAAGTCTCCTTGCTTGGCTTTTCACGTGCAATCGCAATAAAGGATCTCTAAAATCTCCCCTCGTGACGACACATCTTGCAACTTGCTTTGTATGGGCGGCTTGGGAGTGCTTTGTTTCTGCTCCCCTGCCGGTGGCAAGTTCTTCCTTCCTTCCTAAATGGTCCTCGGCACCAGTTCCAACGGTGCGCGCAGGATCAGCTGCTGACGGCTATTTAACAGTGGCTGTCTGCCCCGCAGAGAGAGATTCCTCGTTTCTCACAAACAGGTGCCCCCTGGGGAAGTCGTAATTTTTTCCTAATAGACTGATTATTATTTATAAAATATAATTTTTGAATCTCTCTGGTTCGGTTATGGCGTTTTGGAATTTTAATTAGACGAATATTGACATTCTCCGGTAGTTGATTTATTTTATTATGTGCCAAGAATGTTTTCTTTGTAAGATCTATGCATTTTTTCAACACATTTCTTCTACATATTTGCATATTACAGTAATTATCTAGTTTATCTTTTGCAATAAACGTCAAATTGTGTCAATGGTTCAATAATATTTATAAACAAATTATACCTACTATGATATTTAATAATGCTAATTATTAACTATTAATAGCTCACATTTAACGTATATGTAAGCAATATCAGCAGTTATATTCATGTTATTTTCCTAGTTTTTTTTAATTATCCATTACCTAAAATAAATGCGACAAAATTTTGCGGTCCTTATGTGACTGGTTTAAACAAAATCATTTACAGTACAGTTTCTAGCATGTTCCACAAGACTTTTTTCTTTAAACCAGTTGTATCGGAAGAGGTAATAGATATTATAAAAAATCAAAAGAATAAAAATTCATCCGGTATAGATAATATTACCACAAAAATTTTAAAATACGTTAGTCCTGCGACAGCAGGGCATATAGCAGAGTTAATTAATTTATCGGTTACTACTGGTAAATTTCCTTCCATTTTGAAAACTGCATCGGTTATACCTTTATATAAAAAGGGTGATATTGATAATGTTGCTAATTATAGACCGATATCTATTTTGAGTGTGTTTTCCAAAACTTTTGAAAAAATTGTTTTTGCCAGAATTGGATGCTGGTAAACACGTGGCTGGTTTATTTTTTGATTTATCTCGCGCATTTGATTGCTTAAACATTCAATTCATTAAAAGTAAATTATTTAGTCTTGGCTTTCGTGGAATGTTTTTAGACTGGGTGGTAAATTATCTATCGTATAGAACAATGATTGTTAAATATAAAGATCAAACATCAGAGCTGCATCATATTGACAGTGGAGTTCCTCAGGGATCCGTGCTGGGGCCATTGCTTTTTATACTGTTTATGAACGATTTGCCTGATAATTTAAATGCAGACGTTATTACTCTTTTTGCGGATGACACCTCCGCAGTGGTCTCAGCTGAGCCATGAGGAGCTCCACATATTAACTGAAGCTCTTGTCCAGAGTTTTGTAAAATGGTGTGAGAAAAATGGACTAATAGTTAACTTGTCAAAAACTGTTTGTATTAAATTCCATTGCTTAAATACAAATCGTGAGCAATCTCTTCAATTTTCTATTGGAAATGCACAAATAACTTCCAGCAAGTTTGTAAAATTTCTGGGCATAAACGTAGCTAAAAAACTGAATCAGTCTTATGACGCAATATCTAGATTAAAGCAATGGTTATCTCTAAATGTATTATTAAAGGTTTATTACAGCATGGTTCATAGTCAATTGGTTTATAATGTTGTCTTGTGGGGAAATAGCGTTGATAGTTTTAGGATATAAATATATCCCAAAAAAGGATTATCCGAAAAAATTTTAATTTGAATTCTAGAGCTTCTTGTCGACCATTGTTTGTTAAATATAAAATTATGACTTTTCCCTGTGTGTATATTTATCGATGATTGTTGTATGTTTGTGATAATTTAAATAAATTTAGTATGAGTTCGGAACTGCATAACTATGAGACCAGATATACAAATCTAATAATGTTACCTAAACATAAAACGACTAAATTTGAAAACTGCATTTCTTATATAGGTTTGAAACTTTCTAATCATCTTCCAACTTCAATAAAAAAGTTGCATAGCAAACATTTTAAAAGTAGGATCAAAGATATATTGTTGACGAAAGCATATTATAATTTACACGAATATTTTTCAGATACTTTTTTGTAAATCCGTATTAGACTAAGTACTTGATTTTTGTGCGTATGCTTGTATCATTTTATTGTTAATGTTAATGTTTTTACATTTATGTGTAATTGTCATTTATATACTGTGTTTAAGAGTTTATGACATATCCTATACATTTTTAAATGTCACAAAGGACAAATAAATATTATTATTATTATTATATTTAAATAGTAGCAAAACAAAAATTATGCGCTTTCATAATCGACAAAAAATGTGTGGACCTGTATGTGTAGAAGTTAATAATTCTATGGTTAAAAGTACCTCAGAACCAATTAAACTTTTGGGTATTATGTTAGATGAGCACTTGACTTGGCCACATTGTGAGAACCTGGTTTCATTTTTGAATTCAATGAATTTTTTATTTAAAAATATTAATTATGTCTTAACCAGGGAACAAGCATTAAGCCTATATTATGCTCGGGTAGATTCTTGTATTCGTTATGGCATTTGTTTGTGGGGAGATTCCACTCTGTCTCAAACAGTATTTAAGGCCCAAAAGAAGATTTTAAGTACTTTAGCTGGTCTCTCAAGCACTCATACTTGTAGGGGTCTTTTTGTTGAGTTCAATATTTTAACCGTAACATCATTGTATATTTTAGAGTTATGTGTATATATTTATAAAAATAAAAATAAATTCATGCTTAATCAAGATATTCATTCTATAAATACCAGAACTAAACATCAGATTCGTTTACCATTTGTAAAATTATCGGTTGCTTCCAAGTCACCTGACCATATTAGCTTGAAAATTTTTAATGTACTCCCTAGTGATATAAGGTCAAGTGAAAACTTGCATGTCTTTAAATCAATTCTTAAAAAGTTCTTGATGCGTAAGTGCTTCTATACTCTCCAAGAATTTTTCTCTGACATGTAGTATTCTATATACTTCTATTTTACATAACTGTTTGTTTTTATCTAGTGTTTATCTAGTGTTTCCAAAAATATAGGGTTCCATGCTGCACTTGCTGTTTATTATGCATACTTTCAAAGCATATTACAATACGGAATAGAATTTTGGGGGGATTCTACAAGGGTTGAAACTACTTTTAAAATTCAAAAAAAGGCAATAAGGTCTTTATGCCTCTTAGGACCTCGAGAATCATGTAGAGAACATTTCAGGAACCTACAAATAATGACCTTATATAATCTATACATTTATCGGGTGGCTATAATTACATTCAAAAATAAAAATAAATTAATCAAACACTCAGATATACATAAATATGAAACACGACATAATGATATGTACTGCTTACCCTCCTATAACTATAATACTACAAGACGTAGCCGCAGTTTAATGGAGTAAGGATTTTCAACCACTTACCCTCCAGAATAAAATGTAGCACCAATATAAATATTTTTAAAAAACATTTAAGACAGTTTCTCGTGGCCACGGTATTTTACTCTGTAGATGAATATTTTAAATTTTGTTCCTAAGTTATATATTATTGTGGTCTTTTGTTATATTGTTTTATATTATATATTATTATGTTATATTTTATATTATTTTTATTCTTTATTATATTATTGTTTATTATGTGGGGCGTTTCGGGGTTATGGTGTCGCCTGTGTCGGTGTGGCGCCGTGCTTTAGGGACGCCCCGTATATTATTATTATAGATTGTTTATTTTATGTGTTGTTTATTATTGTTTATTGCTATCGTATTAGTGTGTCTTGTCTGATGTTGATATACATTTCTTTTCCTGTACACATGTATCACATGTTTATTCTGGAAATAAAATTACTTACTTACTTACTTTGTTTTGTTTTATATTCATGTATGTATTATTTTATATATATGTATATTGACTTTGTTTTTGTACTCTATTGTACTGTATTGACTATTGCTATACATTTCTTTTATAATGTCAAATGAGCAAAATAAAATTTTTATTATTATTATTATTATTATTATTATTAAATTGAAACTCATTTATGAGTAAAATCATTTTACTGATGCTGAATTTTGAGAGAATTTAAGTCAACAATAATGTAAAATTAACTAATGCTCCTATTTAATAGGAATTGTAGTAAACTTGATTTGAATTATTTTAACGTATTTCTCGCTACAAAATGATCAAATTTCTGATGTCTGAAATCTCAAAAAGTAAAACATATCAATTGACCAAAAGCAAACAAAAATAAAATTGTTAATATTTTGTTTATTTGTGATAAAAAGCTTTGCTGAAATCAGTATAAAGACGATTTCTGTTGTATCTATTTAATTACATCTATCTAAAACCTCCTAACTAAAACTTAGTTAGCTAGATATAATTTATATATTAAATATTTATCTTTGTAGCAAACATCTTTACAACAAAGTAAAAACAATATTTTTTAGTTAATGTTAATGAAATGTATTCATAATATAATTCAATATTATTTTATAGTGACACGTAGTTATAAGCGACGTCAAAAGTTATTGAGTGGTATTCATAAAATTGTATATAACAAGCAAATAACTGTGTGAACATTGCTCAACCAACTGTATTAGTATTTCAACACAATCGGGCAAGAACTTAACAACCAATTATGTTGATTTTTCTTAAAGATTCATAAGTCAAATAATATAATATTAGTAAATCAGAAAACTTTTTCTTAAAATTTTTCATAAATTTTTGTTTGTTGGATACTTGAGCTTCGTTCAAAAAATAATCTGTCAAAGACTGGCTTATTTTAGTTCCGAAAAAAAAAGTAAATATTTATTTATATTCATTTTTTTTATTAATTGTAACAGTATGATTTTTATTTAGATGTGTCGTCCGGTTCAATAAGTTGGCCACCCGTTAAGTTGAAATATTAAATTTTAAGTAATATAATATACAAGCCATTTCTGAAATAAATACTTTCCTTCTTTAATTTAAAAATTTTTCAAATCTACGAAACAATCTGTGAGGATCAGCTAGTTATGGAAGATGTTGCCTCGTAACATTTGCTCATCATCGAAATGTTTACTTTTAAACACTTTTTTAAGTTAGACAATGCTGACATCGCTGGGACTGAAACTGATAAAATAATAGAGATAAAATACTTATAGTCTGTAACCTGTAGTAAAAATACAACATACACCATATTATTTATTAATTCTTGATTTGTATAAAGTATAGCTAGATACTTTTAAATAAAGAATGTAAAACAATCTGCAGTTGCCTTAATGAATAATAATCTAGGTTAGTTAATTGAACAGTCATTCGAAATGTTCTGTAATTGTTCTTGATTTATTTTCTATAATACAATACAGTTTAGATCACAGTTTACTCAATGAAATGTTTTATTTTCTCTGCTAGTTGCTAGTGTATTTGTTTCGCGGTTCATCCATTTTTAAGATATTTCGAAAACTGCATTGAATTGTCAACTCGATGCTGCTACACATAAGCAGATAAGTACGTATAACTTAAAAATAAGAAAACTTTTTCTATGTTGTGCTCCTGATACATTCAACTTAAACATTTTAAATGCTCGAAAATTTTGTGCTAATTTATCATTTGCAGTTTTAAATAAGTTATATAAATATTAGTGCATTCATGGAGCAATATGACTATGATAGTCTTCATTTGTTATTAATTTTGACTTAAGTTTCTTGTATTATATTCAAAAACATAACAGAAAAAAGTGATGAATGATTTCAATCAAATTATATGGTTTGTTTTTATAGAAGTAAATTGTTTTAATATAATGTTCAAGTTTAAGGACCAAGTTGATAACTTAACCCAGCTCACAAGAAAATATTTGTTGATATTACTAGATATATTTTATTTTATTTTATTTTAGAGATATATAGAACTGGTGTTAAGATAAAAAATGCACTGGCCAGGAGTGTGGAATTACAACAACAAAAGAAAAATTTAAAAACAATTTAAACTGACAGAAGGTTCTATCAGTAGAATTGTGTATTGTTACGACAAATACGCACTGATAAAAATTAGGGGAAATTTCCATGTTTTGTTATGCTCTTTTTACATAATATTTCCTAGTAATTTTTAATTTACATTATGTTATTATTAAATTTCCAAAATAATATAGTACCTGATGTAATACTTTGGAACTGTTCACTTTTGCTCGATTTATTATGAAAATTTGCAAAATTTTTCATACACGCGCAGAATATCATATAATACCTCAAATCTAATACGTCTTAGTTGTGTTAAGGTGTGGTAGACAAATATATACGGTTCATTTAATAAAGACTGAAATGGAATATTCGGAAAACCGTAATAAGATTATATTTTGTAACATGTACGCTTGCATCTTATGCCAATTTAAATGATATACAATAAAATAGAAACTGAGACAGTACGTTGTTTAGATATTTCCAATCAAAACTGCACTGTTTATTGTAAATTTACTGTAACTAAATATAGGGCTAGGAATATTTATTTTTACACAGATATACGCATATCTACAAATATTTCTAAAAACCGAGGAATGTATATTAATGTTTCTCTCATTTTCTAACGCGAATAAAAACATTGCAAAACTGTGTATGTAGGTATATTAACTCGCATAGTATATTTATTATTGAATTCTAATAATAAGATGTATTGTATTGCTAATCATTTGTTAGTAAGAAACATCCTGCACATTATACTGACTCACTTCAACCTGTATTTTTGTACATTTTAACAAATAGAATATTTTAACCCGAGAAAAAACTTTTCCCTCTTTCAACTTCCGCCGACACACTCTTTGTATGACTACAAAAATAATATTAACACTTTTATACAGGGTGTCAGGAATATCAGCGCCGTAAGGGCTTATATCTGACTAAAAAGAATAAAAAAAAATCTTATGAAAAAAATGTCTAAAACGAATAGTTTGGCTACAAATATATTACAAAAATAAAAATACAACTGCAGTAATATGCAAAACTATGTTATGAAACTGCAAACTGAACAATTAAGGTTAAGTGAAACGCCTGTAACGTAATTTGTTCATAATTTCATTTTTGGATCAGTAAAAAATTGAAGTTTCCGAGAAACTCGTTAAAACTGTAACGTTCGACAACGTTGCGGTGTCAGCTACCTAAAAGTAATATTAGTCATAATGGTGAGTACAGCTAGTGTGATTCATTTAGGTCTAGTTTACTGTTGCCGTTGGTCAGAAAAAAAAATATTTTGTTTAGTACAACTTATATGGAAAATTAAGGCATTCACATTCTGGACACTCTGTATACAAATTGACTCCTATTACACTAATCAAGTTAAATAAAATGAGAATATTTGAACTGTTTGATAAAGTCTTTGGTATAATCATTTCTTAACACGTGCATATTGTTCATTATTTAAATTTTTTGCACACTGACATTCAGTTATACATACCTATATGTAATTTTAGTTATTAAAAAAGTTTTCCCTATACATGTTTTTCAACTTTATTTATAAAAATAAATACGTAAAAAATATAAGAAAATTAGAGTTACTCAACAAAATTTCATATATTTTAAAATTCCAACCTAAAAATTACAATTAAATTATAGTAAAATATACAAAAAATATTTCCCTCAGTAGTCGTTTAACGAAATCTCCCATTTTTACTTTAGAGTTGAAAAATTGATAAATCTGAAAAAATTTTGGTTTTTTAATAAGTGTTTTCTTGTAAAGATAGGGAACTTACTTTGCAAATGACCCCCATTACTAGTTGGAAGTTTTCAAGTTGCGACATTTTTGCATCCTGCTGCATATTACAGAGAAATTAAATTGAAAAATATCTAAAAATAGGCAACGGCAAGAAAATATATTTCTATAAACGCAGTGTTTTAGAAAATTAACCATTATATTCAATACCAAAAAGTCTGTACATATTTTGACACATTAGATAAAGCATTGAACTTGAATATAACAAGGCAAAACAACGAGTATGTATATTCCATATAAAATCAATCTAAGAAGAAATTGAAGTTCATAAATTATTACATTTATAAGAAAAATCACAATTATAAAAACGGAAATACATTATTAATGGGATATAACCATAAAAGGTCACTTAAATGAATCTTTCATAATTTGTGGATCAAAGAAAAAACAAAATACCTCAAATCACTATTTGTCGCAGTAGAAAAATATTATGTCTGTCGCGTGTAAAATATCACTGGAACAAAATTTCCACTTGTGAAAAATTCTTTATTCTTTCAACTTGTTACCCAAATAACAATTTTGATTATACCGGAAATGTATCAAATTTATATCGTGATATCTATAGTGTTACTCAATTATGCAATTATATCAGTCTTTTTTCATATATTATCAGGTATTAACAATATTGTGTGAAACTAACTACTCAGTGGACAAAAGCCCCAACCTGCGTTGAATTACACCCACAATATCTACCCATATATTCCTTATTATTAGCTTTTGTAACATTTTTTACTGTTTAAGAAAGGTATTTTAAGCTAATATATATCAAATCTCTTACAATTCCTATCAATCTTTATATAATTATTGAATAGAGCTTTGTCTGTGGAATTGTTCATCAGCATACCTAGAAGTTTGGTATCGGAGAACATACATATGACTTCATTGATAGGAATTGTAGCAGATTTGATATATATTAGCTTAAAATACCTTTCTTAAACAGTAAAAAATATATCAGTCTTTATACGATAACATTAATATAGGCCATATCTATGCGAACAAAAGGTTTAGCTGTTACTGGATACAAGCTCAATATTTGCTGATTATAACGATGACATTTTTCTATGACACGAACTACTTTTGCATATGTTTTGGTACAAATACTACAAACGTAAACATATTGACACTTATAGTACTCCCCGCTGCGCGATAAAAAAATACGCAACACCTATAACTAAGGCAAACCCGTTGCATTGCAACTCCCAAGCGTGTCCTAGAGGGGACAATACCCCGACGGAGGGGTCAGACTTACTTGTATTCCCACGGTTCCAGACGCTCCCTTATATTTTACTTTAAAGTCCCCTTGCACAATTTCAAGAACAAGTAACCCCCTTCTTGCAGATTGCGAGTAATATTTACCTTTAGATATGCAACTAATCACTGGATTCCCACATGGTCCCAGCGTGGGACCGTTGAGGTGGTGACGCAACCACCCTCCTTCACGTCGACTCTCCTGCGACCTGACTTTGACTAAGTACTCTCTTCAATTAAGACGAAAAGAGGCCTTTGTTGTCCGTACACAAATAATTATAGGTCGTATTTAAGTTCCTGAGGACTGCGTACTTGTATGAAGGTGCGCAAAGGGGTTGATCAATAGGGGAAATCATTAAGTAGTCTTTTTTAATACCCGTACATAAATAGCGCGTACAGAAAAAGAGATCTCCGTTGGTGATACAAGGATCAATTATGAAAGGAATTAAAGAAGAAATCTTGTTTAAGTAACATAAATTTCACGGATTTAAACTTCCAAGTGTTACGTAATGTCATTTACTCGTAAATTATTCTCTATTACTTTTAATTATAATCTCAACGGCATAAACTTGCAGTGACTAGCCACGTTTCGTTATCTCGGTGTTATCTTTGATCCAAAACTAACCTTTTCTATGCATATTGATACTATTACTGGTGAAGCACTACTTAGAACACTTGGTTTCATTATACGTAGTTGTCGTTTATTAATACAAGTACTTTGGGAGATTTTTACATTGCCTTTGTTAGAAGTAAATTGGAATATGCGTCACTTGTTTGGTGTCCCAATTATGAGACTCTTGTAAATATGTTGGAGAATGTTCAGTGGAATTTTTTAAAACTGGTACATTTTAAAACTCATGGTTTTTATCCACCTATGGGATATCCTCAGTTTAATTTCTATATCTCCACTCACCGAAAAACGTGAATACTTTTCACAGATTTTTATTTATAAAGTTATACACAACATTCTTGGTTATCCATCCATACTATTCAAATTGAACTTCTCAGTTCGCCGGTAAATTTAGCGACAAATAAGAACGTTTCATCTAGAAGTAGCAGACACGCCCCTGTTGCAGGGTTCCCCTGTACATTTTATGTGTAGAGTTTATAACAATAGCTGTAATAATATTGATATTTTCAGTTGCAGCCTTAACAGTCTTAAATCATATTTTAATAAATTTTAATTAGTTTCGATCATTTTTGTCTGTTTATTGTTTGTTTTTTTTTTTTGTAAAATTTGTACGATCCTGTTCTGTAGTTGGGTGTTAAACCTCTAGAACAGTGTAATAAATAAAATGAAATAAATTAATCCATATATCAGTACTTCGGTTATAGCTAAATTAATATGTTTAAGCAACATCAGGAGTTCCGCAGAGATCAGCACACGGATATCTTCTACTTGTTATATCTAGGAAATATATTTCAGATGACATTAAAATATATGATTTCCTAAATACACATGGACTAAAACTATTTGCATATGTTGACTGCTTTGTAAACCGTTATAAAAGATTTTTTACTGTATTAGAATGGTATTTTAAGCTAATATAAATCAAATATCCTACAATTCCTATCAATAAAGTCATATGTATGATCTCTGATATCAAACATCTAGGTATGCTAATGAACAATTCCACAGACAAAGCTCTATTCAATAATTATCTAAAGAAATTAATCTAGCTAAATTTACTAACCTGGTTTAATGAAAACACTCTATAAATATCTAACTTCACTTTTGAAACAGTGGAAACTCGAAAATTCAACCACAATAGATGAGATCTGACCTATTTCTGCATTTTTAGGATTGCTTCTTCAGGTGGCCTCCTTTAAGTTGAGTCAAATATCTAACTATAAAAAACGTTATACAGGATGTCCGAAAATAATGCGCCAATATTCTGGAGGATGATTCCACACGAAAAATTAATGCCAATGATCTGTAACATTTTTACGAAAACTCAAAATTAACAGGGTTACAGAGCGTCAAATTTGTTTTCTTTGGGTTTCTTCTAATAACTTGTGTGTCAATCTACTGATTATTTTCTAATTTTATACACATATCACTAGTGTCTCTTTGTATCTACTTTCTTAATTTGCGCATATCCTCTAACGTTAAAGAACTCAATCTGTCTTTGGTCTTCAAATTATGACTAACTTTTTTGTTTGAACATTTTTATAAATTTAGAAAGATCGTAATTCAAGATCGTCAAAAAATCTTTTGAAAAGGCCCTCTTGTTGTATCATAAAATTAGCCGTTTTCGACTCGAAATTCATTTTCAAAATTAACAAATCCTTGAAAGTAAGAACGTGGATGTAAAGAAACAATACAATCAGTAGACTCACAAAAAGTTATTAGAAGAAATTATGAAAAAAAAATTTTTTTACAATTTTTTGATAGTGTAGAAACACCTTCCAAAATATTGACGCACCATTTCCGGACACCCTGTAGTATGCAGCAGACTTATCAAAATTTTTCTTATGGTGTCAAAATTATAAATTGTCCAATACAATCAATCAAATAAAATGCTCGTATTTAGTACAGTTATTGTATAAATGAAATCTTTGATTAAAAACTGACCTTTATTGCTCACATTGCATCGAGTAGGTAATATTTAACCCCATACAAATTTAAGGTTATTATGAGAAGTATTCTATACTTTACTTTTCAACGCATTTGTCAGGACAAAATTTCAATACGCGGATATTACTTGGAATTCTCAGTATAAAAATCATAATACCAACTTCGAACGAATTGAAAGAAATACGTGTAGGTAAATCTTTCTCTATTTATAAAATATGCTTTATCAATAACAGTTTTACGCTTTATGTTTTAAGGCTATGCATACTAAGGTGAGTAGAGTTTTTTATAGGTCTATTGATGCGCATATTTTTCTAAATAATGACCAATATTAATTTAAATAAAGCTTTCCTAAATCAATCAACTAGCGGTTATAAACAAAAAAGTCTCAAATTTTTAACCTGGAAGAATTGATAAAATTGCTGCAGATATTCATCATTTGTAGCAAAAAATAAAGATCTTTATCTATCCTTGCGATTAAAGTACTATTTATCTACGATTTCTAGTAGATGGAAGGTAACTTTAACGTTAGGTAACTTATTGTAGTGAGTAACTTAATTTAGTGGAGGCTTGCTTATTAATAGTCCCACATAATTTACGTATGGTCGGAAGGATTAAATCTGCACCAATTACAACAGTCCAACAGTAGCTAGATAGTTGCTAACGCATACTAATCGTGATTAATCTAAATAGAGGCAGAGAGATGACATAACTATTTTGTGTGCAATATTACAACAGGAAGTCCGATTTTTTGTCATTTTGAGTTTTTTTGCAGATACAATTAAATAAATTTGTTTCGACATACGCATGAATCGCTTTTATGTCTCCACCAATCTATGTCTTATTTTTGCCCGAATAAATCAATGAAAAACTAAGTCCTGTATAATGTAATTTGTGCTTTTCAGACTTTAGAAGGTTTTACAAGTAAACCGATGATATTATATATGTATAAACTATAAAGAATTGTAATAATACCTATATTAATGTCTAATACAGGTAAGGTATAAATAAACACATTCTAATGATATGTATACATTGAAAACAACAGTAAAAAAAATGTATGTAAAAGATTAGCAAAATAATAAACACATGATTTTTTATTCTGTATTCAAAAAGTTAAATCTGAAAAGTATCTTGTATTTTACTGTAACTTTGTTTAATATAAAATGAATTTTAAAGACAAAATTGAAAATTTAACCAATCTAGGTGCACATAGTAATGGCAAAGAAATCATTTAACAGTGGCTGTAGAGTCACTTATTTGACATTAAAAGAAATATTTGCTGGCATTACTATAGAACCAAACATTCTAGAATGTCAGATATTTTGCTGCGAATAATTAATATTTACTAGTGGCTAAGATGTTTCCCTCAGTGAAAAGGTAAAATATATCGGCTGAGTAATTTCTAGTTGAATTATTATTTACAATTTTTTACTTGAGGCTTAAATTCTGCACGCATTTTCTTTGAATGAATGAATGTTTTCACATAAATGTAAATATTATTATAAAGTTAAAAATGTATTGATATTATCCTATCGTCATTCATCGTAGACCAGAAGAACTATGTAAATTAGCATCTGTTTATACTTAATTTTATTCTGAATTAGAATTAATACATTGCACACCAAATATGTAACTAATTTTTTTATACGGATTTTACAAATCGCATTGAGAAAATATTCAAGGTTCTTACTTGAAATGTATGCATTTTAAAGCTTTTTGCCTTTGTTCATAGCTGTACTTTTGTTAAGTATTATTAAACATTTTCATTTGTGTTATTTTAACTGCGGTGGTAATTTAATTAAATAATTAAGTAATTCGAGAAAAAAAACATAAAAGCCCCAAGAAACTTCAATAAAATGCGTCGAATCAATTACCTACTAAATATTCCAGCAGACAAAAACCCATCCATATTGTAATTGTGATGAAGAGAATCTTAAAATCAATATTGTAAGAACATAACTATAGTCAGGACCATGTAAACGCCAACTAAGCAGCTCTGGGGGCTAAAGCAGTCTAGGTGCTATCAAGCCCCACGTTGGGCGCCAAATGTAATCTCTACGTTGACTTCTCATTCAAATAATTCATGTAGAAAAACAAAATTTATTGTTATTACTTAATTACACACAACAAATATACTTTATTTCTCACCGTTCGATAAATCACCATATCACAAAATTATTTGCTGCTGGGAAATGGAACAGTAGAGAATCTGATACCGTAATGTGTGTTGCGTAGCAACTATATTTAATATTTTTATTGAAGTTGGAATAATACTAATACCTTATAGGAACGTGTGTGTTTGTATATATTTTTAGGATACTCGAAGATTACACGATCTTGGAGAGCAAGAGAGAGAGCATAGTTTGGTTTGGTAGTAACATTTGCAACTTGACACTTAAAATTTTTTGAATTTCACTTGTGTGGCATTGACACATAATAGATTGAAAATATGTTTATATAGGTTCAATAAAATAATTTAATATTCATATATACCTACGCCAAAAGGTTTTTAACTTAAAATGTCCAGCTGTAACCATTGTTGACAATATTCTCTAGATAGGTATGCGCCATAGCTTGTTTCTGAATTATTGATAAGGAAATAACAAACGAAAGACAAACGTCACAACAAAATTTTGTCTCTAGTTAACTTGCAATAGATTGTTTTTGTTTTTAAAATTGAAAATTCAAGTTAAGGTCAATAGTATCTGCACGCTTACCGTTTGCAATAACTCCATTTTTCATTATTGAAGGTGGCTATGTACGTAATTAAATAGACAATCACCACATGCATCAAATTTACTTTGCATAAATAACTATTATGCAACAAGTACAAACAGTAAGAGTTTATTGCACGCGACGTGAAATTGTCACAACACGTCGAGTGCAATAAGCACTTCTTGTACAAGTTGCATACAATATTTTTTCTACGTTCATGCAAAAACCAAAAAAGTTTTATTTATATGACACTATCTCTAGGGAAATTGACGTCGATTTAAACGTTTATGTTTGTCATGATGACACGCTGTAGTAGAATGATATATGAATGCAATAAACATTTTATTGCACTAGTGAAATAAGGAACCACTTTTTCCACTAAATATAGTTCAATAAAGTTTTGTTTTTTGGATGAACGTAGAAAAATATATTAATACGTGAATCAAATAGGTTTCCTTATATACTGATATTTGTATCCATCAAAAGATTTGTCACTGATCGGCCTTCTAAATTTTTTATGTACAGTTAGAGATCAATCACTTCTATCTGTCCATTACACCTGTTTTAATTTGTCTGCTGCCTATATTTTAGAACTAAATTACTAAAACGAAAAATTAACATATTTTAGTATATTTCGTTGTGTATCACATTTATAATAACATCTACTATTGTTGGCTACAGTTGTATCAAGAAGAAGTAAGTAACAATAAAATAAAAATCATTTAACATCTCTATGGAAGCAGATAAATAAATTTTAAACTGTCAAACTTGACATACGTTTAACATTTTTACTACGATTTTGAGAACGAAAACAGAGAGTTTTCGAAACGTCAATAATACGGAAGTGACACGCGATAGTGATGTGATTTTTGTTATTTTTTTACTAAATATAGTTCAATAAAGTTTTTTCAGTGTGAGATTTTTGGTCAAATAGGCAAACATAGTTTCAAAATAACCCTTGACTGTTCCGTTTGGCGCAAGGGCTTATTTAATTAATCTCTATTATTTTTCAGAAGTGTGGCAAAGAACCTTAAACAAAAATTAACATATTTTAAGAAAATACATCTACTATGATGCGACACCTTAATACACCTGGAGATTTTATCAAATATGTTTATATTACTCAAGATTGTGGCTAAGTTTTAAAACCTTCAACAATTCCTGGTCTCGGTCTATAGAAACGGTATCATATAATTTTATATTTACAATTTAGATAATATTTTTTTACGTTTTGAATTGAACTAGAAGATGCAAAAGTAAATTTCTTGACTAGAATATTAAATAAATAAAAAGAAGTACTACATATTTTAATTCTACTTTCAACTTAAATTCAAATAAATACGCTACTACGAACGATATATTTCAATTATTCTAAATAAATATATTATTACAGTTTGATTTCTATATTGTATCTTAAAATCAAATAAAATTATGAAAATCAATGTTTAATTTTTTTTAATGGAAACATTAAATTAAATTGTTAGAAAAAGTGTCATCTTTAAGTAAATTCAACAAATTATGGCCGGTAAGTCTTTACCTGAATCGATGTGGCCAGTCTTTGCGGGTATGGTAGGGTGGATGACTGTTGGCTTGGGTCAATATGAAAGATTGATACCGGTCGATGTTTGACCACCCCCCTAATTAATGAGATTTTCCTTATTCTAGTACTAAATTGGCTTTTGTAGTAGTCTAGTTCTGGTCTAAGCTTAAAATTAAATAGACCTCTTTTATTGTTGGAACAATTTTTGGGCTGGTTGCTGTGTTGTAGATTTAGGTATATTGACGTTTAGAGAGACATATTGCCATTTTCTTCACCTTCCAAGTAACTTGCAAAGTTATTTCTGAAGTGATATCTCGCAAAATGTCAAGGAGCCTAAACTGACATTATGGCAACCAAACCGAAAATTATGCCACTTGATCACTGAAGACTGCAAACTGAAATGGCATCTTCTGTTAACATCTTAACACTAACATTAAAGGATAAAATGTTTAAATTGCAGTTACTAATATAATCACTCAGTATGTACCTATAAATTTTACATAAATTAAAGAAATTTGTAAATCAAATATTTTTAACATATTCAATCTAAGTATGAACTACAAATACTTTAACCAGATGTAGTAGGTAATATTGACTACTATATTTTAAATTGATTAAAGCCCATTTTTCCATTTTAAGGTTTGTTTACAATAGGATTTTTCTGACGATTTCTTGTTATTGTAATGCTAATTGACCAGTCTCAACCATAGCCATCTTTTCATGTGTTGGATATGTGAAATATACTGAATCTGAAAGAAAAAAAAATTACTACCTATTAATGTTTCGTAAATTATATTTGATTTAGTTTACCTTTTTGATTACTTTCATAAATTTCTATGAGCACTAACTTACATTCAAATGTTCACCTTTGTTGGCTGTAGAATAAAAATAAGGCACTCACAAACGGCAACAAAACGACAAAGAACAGTGCAGAACTTTGTTAGATTAATTCACAATATCTCATATCTCCATATTACAACGAATGACAAAGGGCGTAGCGTGAGTAGAGCGGCATCGAGATCGCTGAGTGTAAGAATACAACTAAAATATGTAGTCAGACATACTTTTCCGCTTATACGCAGAGATAATTAGATCCGAATTTAAATCCTCGATTTCATTATTTACATTCCAAAAAATTAATATAACTTTATTAGCATAAAAATAAATTATCGAAATATTAAACAATACCTATATGAAGATTGTAAAAATATTTTATTATTTTTATCAAAATATACCTACTGCGTCTGCTTATCCTACCTATCCTACTTATTCATATAGAGTAGGTATATCTCTTTACCGGTATTAGACGAACTTAATAGACAAAAATTAGATACTAATTTTTGATAGAAAAAAATTACTTTTATAAATTTGGTTAATAGTAATATAGGAAGGTACTAAAGGTAGGTGGTACCTACCCCAACTTATCTATTTCTTCATGATTTATATTAAACAATTAAATTTATAAACTTGCAATAATATTTGGTATTTACTAGAATTTTGCTATGTTAGGTACTCTTACTGGATGTGGAGATTGGTCATAATATAAAGATGATAACAGATTTTAAAAACAATAACAATTTTGTTGTTTTTCGTATAACTTGTTAATAAGTTGTCGCTTTATATATATAGAGATATATGTCTGTCAGTAGAAAAAGATAACAAAAAATGTATATAACAGACGTTTCTCAATAGAAGACAATTAACAAAGAGTAATTAATAGACATCTATTAAAAGTTTATTTTATTACTGGTACAAAAAGTGTATAACTTGTCTGTATTAAACCATCTAAATTATAGTAGTAGTCATTTTGCATGTGCAGATTAATAAATGTATCATCTTTAAAAAACATCATTACTGTTGTTTATCGTGTGTTTATAAGGTCGATATTATATTTATAATAGACGTCTCTCGGTAGATGAAAATTAGGAAAGATTAATTAATAGACATCTATTAAACATTTCTTTTATTAGTGGTACAAAATGTGACCATAACAATATGTCTTCTATATTAAATTTTCTATTAGATCTTACCAACATTTGATCGTTATGTAATTCACACTACATATGCGAATTATCATAAAATAAATGTACCATCTTTAAAAAACAACAGTGGCTGTTGTTTAGTATCGTGTGTTTGCAAGGTCGATATTATATTTATAATAGACGTCTCTCAGTAAATGAAAATTAGAAAAGATGAATTTAAACATCTATTAAACGATTATTTTATTAGTGGTACAAAAAGTGTAAAATGCCGTCTATATTACATATAATTTTAGACCAGGATTGAAAATAGACGAAATGTACGGAAATACAACGTCTATTTGATTATATTGTGTTGCCTGGGGGGCGCCGTACTTTTGAAATAGTGTTTTTTACAAGTACAGTACAGTTTTAAACATTTAATAACCCACCAAACTACGGCTTAGCAAATAACAGTAATGTTATCTCATGGCCCTGCAAATATTCAAAGATATCGAGGCAAAATGAATATATAACGATAGAATGCGGTCTAACCAACAAATTTTTAGGTACAGAAATCTTTCAAAATACGTATTACTCTCAACTGAACTGTAAATGTAAATGGTGCTATAACATAAACTTACATGGTTCTGCACATAAAATTATTTACTTTTGTTTATAAGTATGTGAAAATTATTGTTAAAATGTGGGATTAGAATAGCAAAATAATGTGTGTCATATAAATGCATTTTTAAAGTTATTATGTTATTTGAGGAGATTTTAAATATTAAAAGTGTATAAACAGAACATCAATAATTTTATTTTTGATAATACTTTTATTCTACGAGTTTTATTTTTCGAGATTTCTGTACCTAAAAACATATTAGATTACTGTAGGTACAGAAATCTCGAAAAATAAAAAACGTAGAAGAAAAGTTATATGAACGATAAAATCCTTGATGATTTGTTTATCCACTTTTACTATTTAAATTCTCCTCAAATAATATAATAACTTTTAAAAAGTGTTTGTAGGACATGCATTATTTTGCTAAAATTATTTGTATTTGTGGAAAACACAATTTCAAAAATACGGCATCCTAAAAATAACAAATTTTGATGCAAATTTATTATAATAATTATGAGGCGCAGTGCTAATTTACATTAAAACAAGCATTTTGGCTGCACGTAGATTATTAAAGCGGTTGACAAATAGGACAGGTTTTAACAACAAAACAGTGCCTAACAACTTGATGTACTTACTCGTAGATCTGGGATATACCATGGGGCCATAAATTTTGCCTCCTCAGGTTCCCACGACAGAATGACAGGAAACTTGAATTAATTATAAACAAACTTTTAAAAAATTTGATATGCGTAATTAATTAACAGAACTTTATACGCAATGAAACAAAATTTATAGCGTTTATAGATTTGCGAAAGCAAGTTAATTCATTTTCTGATTCAATAAACAAGACGTGTTTATTTATACTGCAAAGCTGAAAATTTTAACAGATATGTTACAATGCTGCCCAACTTAATATAGTTATACAGGGTGTCCCATAATGAATTGTACATAGATTAACAGGTAATTTCTGACGTCAAAATGATAAGATATTGCCAAACTTACCTTAGTCCAAAAGTTGATAGTAACCTAGTTACAGGGTGTTTTATTGTCAATTTTTTTAAATAACCTTCGAAGTAACTGATGCAGTTAGACAAAATTTGGCATCCCGGGGTTTTTTGACACGGTAAATACAAATTGCTTAATAATTTTGTACCTCCTCTTTGTACTTTTATAGTGCATACATATTTTACTGCACACTGCATCTTATTTTCCGATAGCGACACCTTTTTCACCATTTCTTTTACATGAAAACAGTAGGAATTGCTGCTTTCGGGATATTTGCATATAAAAGATTCAATGCGATTTATATTGCAGATGCACACATTATCAATGTAGTGCGAATAAAAATATAACCAAACATCTCGTGTGAACCGTGTACACGTGATAAAAAGCTGCTCATTCTTGTGCTTAGAAAATCCCTCCATCTCTCATTTTTGGTCAGAAAAATCGCTCAAGATCGCTACATTCATCAGTGAAGGTAAGGTCCAAATAATAAACCATTTTCAAAATTGTTACTGTTCGTTACTGTCCACTGCATTATTTTTCATACGTTTCAATTTTTCTCAATTAATTTCAAATACCATGAATCAAGAAATGTACATCACTTAGTTGTCTTTATAATAAATCCGTAAATAATATAATAATTATTAAATTATTGCAGAAAGTTGTGAACTATAATTCAGTAAGAATTTCCAAACAGTGGTTATACTCAAAAAATTGCTAAAAATTTTATTTTTAACATTTTCAGTATTTCTTATACATTTTTTTATTAGCTATTAATAATATTATGAGAAACTAACTAACACTCGAATTACACCCACAGCCCATAAATTGTGTATTATTACCTATTATAGATTGGTTATTGTAAAGATATTTAATAATATAATCAATCTTCCTATAATTATTACTAATGAACGTATATTATGTTCTTTAATGCCAAATATCCAGGTACGCTAAGGAACAATTCCTTAAACAAGGTTGGATTCAATAAATATCTAAAATAAAAATTAGTCCAACTAAATTTACTAACAAACCAGACATACCTGGCATAATGACATCATTCAATAATCTTCAAAACTCAAATTCACCTGGGAACATATACTAACATGCAGATAACTGGACAAGACATATTAATAAAACTTATTACTACTAGCACGCTGTTTCAAAATACGTTTGGTAATTGCACATAACTATTTCTTGTTAAAAGAAAACTAGGCCTTGCGCCTTGCATTTTAAAATTATTAAAAATTATAAAAATTTTCATTTTTCCTGAATATTTTTCGTAAAATCGAACATTATGTCGAAACTACTTTGAATATTTATTTGATGATTTTACGAAAAATCTTGATCGATACATATTGCGAAATAGGTTTTTAGGCACTACACGTCGCCTGCCTAAAACACCATTATTTCGCAACTTGTGTCGAAAATAGCTATTTGTTTACCACAATATTTTAAATAAGATATGCCCTGAAACTGGTGTGGCTATTGAACTAGAAGTTGGCCAAGTGCAATGTTAACTTTTGAATATGCTATTATGTTGTTATTTTATATTAAAAGTTTACTGATTTAAAATGTAATTGATAAATCATTAAAGGTACTTAAATCAAATTTTTCGTAAAGAAATGTGACTTCAATACAATGAAACTCAATACATAAATTAAAAGTTTACTTGGGTATACATACTTAGTATAGAGTTTATTAAACACATATTTCAATATATTAAATTCATGGGTAATAAGCACAATCGCTCACAAGTAAATCCTTGTCGAGCGCAGGGTGCCATAAATCTTGACTAGATTTCCACGTGGGAATTACAGCCGATTTTCAATTTCATACGTGGCCGTACAAAAATCAGATAAATAGCATAATTAATTTATTGTACTTCATGTTTAAGGCAACTTTACAACTCTATCGAGGTTAATTAAAGCAACTTCTGTCAAAGTGGTGATATATTGCCCTGTTTATTATTCTAATTATCCGCATATAACATCACCCAGCTATAAGCTTTCCTTGTACTTATGGTCTATTAAGACAAATTGCTGTCAGATTTTTTTAGTCTTATCTGTTTGATTTTAACCTTTACATCATTATTATTCGTAACATATTCGGAAAATATTCGCTTTAAGCAAAGTAATTTGTAGAAAATGTAGATATACAGGGTTTTGCAAATTAGTAGGTCAAACCGTTAAGCACATATTATTCTTTGGATCAAAATAGTGGGACTTTTTTATGCCACTTTTAATTTATCTATTTATAAAATACAGGGTGTCAAAATTATAATTTTAAAAATTATTTTTATTGATAGTTCCGGTGATTTTAGACATATCTGTTTAAAATTTGGCACATTTTTCTTTTAAGTCTGCACACTTTCTGTGTATTTTAGTTTAAAATATCAAAGCATAAGGTACCTACGGAATCTTCTTTATTGACCTATGGTTTCAGAATATTTTTTTATATACAGCGTGTTTTTGTTCAATTAAATTTAACTCAGTTAAACTAAATGTTTAGCATGGACAACCTTCCCGCACCTGGGGCTATTTTAATTAGAGATTAATGATGATTCTAGAAAATATGTGGTTTCAGCCCAAAGTGCTCTCCATCTTATATAATTCGTTCCCTTAGCTGTTGTTCACTCAGTATGAGAACCATATAAACGAAATCTTTCATAAAACCCGAGAAAGTAAAGTCCAATGGGTTGAGGTCGGAGGAACGAGATGGCCGAATGAAAGATTTAATTTAAATGGTTGTAAACATTTTGGTCATAATGCGGAAGAGCACCATCAAATTGAAATCGCATATTTTGATATATCGCCACAGGCAAACTATCAAGTGAATGAAAGGTTTAAAAAACATAATAAAAAAATTGAGTAGAATTGGTGAAAGATTTCTTGTATATGGTTTCAACACTAAATAAACAATACCTAAGGAAACCAATTGTACAAGATGTAGAGCACTTTAGACTAAAAGTAAGTTACATTTTTGTTTCTTTTTACTGTTTGCTGTTGTGCCGTTTAATACTTACCGATATTTATTTTGTGCCACACCTAGCATATGCAATAAATCTTATAAGACTGAAAAAAACATAGAACAAAAACACGTTCTATCTAAAAAATATTCCGAAACCATGGGCGTGCTAAAAAAAGGAGTCTGTGTCCCTTTTCTCCGTTCATGTTTTATTGCTTCAAACCAAAATTACACAGAAAGTAGGCCGACTTAAGGTAAAAAATGTGCCAAATTTCAAAAATACTCAAAAATCTAAAATCATCGGAGCTATCAGTAAAAAGCATTATTAAAAATTTTTTTTGATACCTAGTTTGAAAACGGAGCTGCAAAATGGAAAGTGGGATAAGAAAAGTATTATTATTTTAGTCATAACATCCTGTATATTTAAAATTCAAATTTCTCTTTAATTTTTACAAAATAAAAATTCTTTGTTTAAATAATAAAACTGTAATTTGTATGATTGTAGGGAACTAGAACGATAAATGTATATTTGGTACTTCTCAATAAACACACATACATACATAACGTTTATTCTGACCTACCAAGATTTCTAAAATTGGTACTTTTATAAGGCATAAACATTTAATTCAGGAGTCACAGGTTAGAAATCATTGGATTTTTTGAATAATTTATTTTTCATCACTTGTTTATACCTATGAAAAGGGAAAAATTTAAAATGGGCATCAAAATTGTGTAACGTATTATTTAAACAAATAAGAAGAAGGTTTTCGCGTTTTTGTTAAATATCTATGTAAATATGAAATTTAAAAGAAATTCGAATTAGTTTTTTTTTATTTTTTCATCACTTGTTTATACTTATGAAAAGGGAAACATTTTTTATAGACATCAAAATTGTGTAACGTATTATTTAATCAAATAAGAAGAAGGTTTTTGCGTTTTTGTTAAATATCCTTGTACCTAAATTTGAAATTCAAAAGAAATTCGAATTAAATTCTGCACGAAAAAGTTGAGTCGGTGTTTTTTTTTGTTTTTAAAATATCGTTGTGCAAGTGCGCACATCGCACTGTCACTAGCACTGGTTAATGTATAATACAATGTCTGCGTTTCAAAAAGGTAGTGGTAACTACTGCTACCTACTCGAGCAGCCGCAAAGTATGCGTACGCACAGAATTTATCACCAAAAAATACAGAGCTGGACAAAATTAATTTAGAATCGACGGTATGGTGTTGTAAACGCTCATCACCGGTTTTCTTCCATTAACCACTGAAAAAGAAGCAGCGCCCCCAGCATTGCTCAACCTGCTCACCTGTAATTCTAACATCACTGGGCATGTTTTTTTTATGATACTTGTACAGGGTGTCCGGAAATTCCGCGCAGAAAATTTAGGTGATACTATTCGAAAAAATAATGTCAAGTTCATGTAACATTTTCTCGGAAAAGCAATACGGTATTAAGGGAACTACGTAACCTCAAAGTTATTTTTTTTATTTGTTTTTTGGTTATAACGTTTTTTATACTGGAACGATTTTTTTCAAATTTGGCACACTTGTAACTTTTATAGAGACGCAGTTTCAGGTAAATTTAGGTATAAAATAAATAAAATAAAATTAAGGTATATTTCTGAATTTACAGTGGCCTAAAGGACAATAAGGCACGTGTTAGGTGAAGAAATAAACTTTTTTGTCTTTAATTTTATTAAGATTTGTATAGCATTCCTTTAAAAAATAAAAGTTTATCTAAAAATTTAGTCCTTTTTTTGAAGTCAAAAATATCAACCGTTTGCGAGAAAATCGACATTTAAATTTATTGGACATACTGATGAATTTCATTTATTTTACGATTAAACAAAGTATACTTTGAAAGTAATTGAATGATAGCTGTCATATTGTTTTGATGGCCTGGTTCATACAAGATAAAAACAGAAACGCAACCTTTTATTATGAGAAAATAGGCATTTAACTAATTTATTCTAACCTTGGTAGAACAATTTCCGGACTGGTCGCCACGTCATCGGTTTAGCTTCCTTGACTCGTCGATTTTGTAATGTAACATGGTTTAAAAACCAACGACATGATGATAATACGTTTAAAATACGTAATATGTGGTTACCTTGAAACCCAATGAGTTAACTAGTGCTATAAAATAGACATATACACTTGAGACTTCATGAATCCTTTCTATACAGGGTGTTAAACAAAAGAGTGTAAAATATTTCAGGAGGTAATAGTATGAACCAAAATATGCAGAAAAGTCTTAATAAACATGGGTCCGCAAAATAACGGTTGCTGAGATATGGACCACTATTCGTTTTTCAAACATTTTATTTTAATAGGAATAAACCGACAAAGCCATTTCCAAGCAGGCACTACATCTTCGTCTCAACGATATTAGAACTCTCTCGAAAACACCCTCCTTAGTTTGGATTTCTTGACACTTTTGATTAATCCGTAGCTGAAGCTCTTCCAGGCTATTTACAGGAGTACCATACACTAATGTCTTCAAATATCCCCAAACAAAGAAATCTAGAGGGTACAGATCAGGCGATCTTGGAGGCCATAAAACAGGTCCGGCCCTTCCTACCCATCTATGTGTAAAAGTTTTGTGTAAATGCTCTCTAACGGCCATGGAAAAATGAACTGGAGCAGTGGAAAACCCATACAGTGTGTTCTGCAGAAAGTTGAGGTAAGCAGCGCCTGTTAATCGGTTTGGTAAAGCAACAGGACCTAGAAACCTGTCACCTACAATACCCATCCAAATGTTATGAAAAACGTGCCTGATGTCCAGATTCTATTAGAGCATGAGGATTTTCGCCCAAATATGCGTATTGTGAAAATTAAACACTCCATTTCTTGTGAACCCGGCCTCATCAGAAAAAAGAATGTTTTCAAGAAAACGAGGGTCTTCAGCAACATGACGTAGAAACCAGCAGCAAAAACTTTGTTTCAATTGAACTTTTTTATTTTAAAACATTTATCAGGGTGTCTTCTACAGTTTTTCTAACAGTTCTACCTGGATTTGTATGTAACTGAACAACAAATAAATAAGACACTTTTATCAAAAAGTGTATTTTCTAAAGCTATTCAATACATTTTATTAATCTGTGCTAAACAACAAGAATGTGGCTTAAACGCTTGTTGCAGAACACCGTCCAGTTACTTCCTTTAGCAGATGACAGCGTAAAAATTGCTGCTGCAATGCAATAAACGTATTTCGCGCCCTATTCTCTGCAACTGAACTCATAATCTTTATCATGTAGCTTTTCACAAAGTTAGTTACTTCCTTTTTCAAATGACAGCATAAAAATTGCTGCTGTAATGCAATAAAAATACTTCGGGCCCTATTCTCTGCAACTGAAATAAACATTGGAATACCGCTGATTCAAAAACTGCCACTCTGTATAGATAACGTAAATATTGTAATTTTTTTTATTACAAGCAATTAATTATAACTACCAACTGTAAAATAGCAATTATTGGTAATATATAAAATAGCATCCAAATTGATTGAAGTTTAGAAATATTGTGTACGAAAGACGTGTTTTGTTAGCTCCGAAATTAAACTCAATTTTTGGGCAGTTTCGAGCGCAACTAAGGCGATTTGATTATAAAGGGGAACATAGTGGGGTATATAGAAGTGAATAAATACTTAGACATAACAAAATATATTTAGGTAAGATAAAGAATTTAAGAATTAGTTAATATTAAGAGGAACTAAACCTCCGAGGGGTCGACCCGGGCGAAGTTCTTATCGCGGAGATAAGTTTTTTGTTAAGATAAGACCGGCCACATAAATAGATAGGTTTTTTGGGAAATAGTGAACAGATCCGAACTCGTAAATATTTGATATACATATATGCAAGGAAAATTTTAGAAATAAATGAGTATGCATAGTGACGAGTATTCGACAGACGAAGGAAAAAGAAAAAGAGAATTAGGAGAAGTTTTTGGGAAAAGTAAGAAAATTCAACGCTCACCAGCTAGACCAAAAAAAATGGAAGATAAATTAGATACAATAATGGAAATGATTAAAAATCTAACACAAGAAGTGGTCGAAATTAGAACGAATCAGGAAGTGTATAAAGAAGAGATGAAAGCCTTAAAGAAAGAAAACGAAATCATTAAAAATCAGAACAAAGAACTGCAGAATGAAGTCATTACAATAAATGCAAGATTGGAAAAATTAGAACAAGAGAAAAGGAAAAATAACATTGTTATACAGGGATTGAAAGTAGAGACAGTGGACCAAGGAGCATTAATAGAAAAAATTAAAAACTGTTTAGAACCACATCTAGGAGTAGAGATGAAAATAAAAAGCGCTTTAAAAATTGGTATTAAAACGTCTTTAGTAGTATTAGAAAATTATGCGGAAAAAATGAAGGTGATGAAAACAAAAGTAAGTTGAAGAATTTTCATGAAAACAAAATATACATTAATGATGACATGGCAAGAATTGAAAGGGAAATACAAGGAAAAATCAGGAAACGAGCACAAGAAGAAAGAAAGAAAAGAAAACAAGTAAAGACTAAATTCCAAAAATTGATAATAGATGGACAAGAATACAAGTGGAATAAACAGAATGAATCTTTGGAAACCACATCTCCAAAAAACTAATAAAAGGCTGTCAGATGGAACATATGGAAACGACTCGGCATGATAAACGATTAAGAAATGAAATACGGATAAACCAAGTGAAGGAAAAAGGAGGACAACAAAATTTTTGGAAAATCGGAACATGGAATATTAGAAGTCTGCATGGAAAAGAAAACGAGTTAGAAGAAGAGTTTGAAGAACAAGAACTAGACATATTAGCAATAACAGAAACTAAAAAAAAGGGACAGGGAATTATTAAAATGGCAAAAGACCATATATTTATATATAGTGGAGTACCAGAAAAATTTAGAGCAGCAGGAGGAATCGGTTGTATTATACATAAGAAACTAGCCCAAACAATTCACAAGTGGAATGCGGTGTCAGAAAGAATATTATCAGTAGAACTGAAGGATGACAATGGTAATCAAAGAACAATAATAACTGTATATGGACCAAATGATGATGCAGCAGCAAGTGACAAAGACAGGTTTTGGGAAGAACTTTCGACGGAAGTAGAAGAAGCAAAGGGCGCAGTATTTATAGCTGGAGATTTTAATAGCAGAGTTGGGAGAAGAGACTCTATATACAACGGCGTAATAGGAACACATGGAGAAAGTTTAAGGAATAATAATGGAGAAAGGATGCTAGATTTTTGTATAACACACGAACTAATAATAACAAATACCTTTTTCAACATAAGGACATAAATAAATATACGAGAGAAGTAAAAAGTAGGAAAGAAAAATCAATAATTGACTATTTGTTAGTAGAGAGAAATAACAGAAGAGTGGTAATGGATACTAAAGTCAAAAGAGGTGCTGAAATTGGCAGTGATCATTATTTATTGGTAACAAAAATAAAAGAAAAGTAGAAGATAAGATCTATAGGAACAAAAACCAGATAAACTTATAGAATATGAATCAATAAGATATAAACTTTTAGAAATCGAAATAGCACAGAAATATGAAATAGCGATAAATAAAAACTGGAACAAAATGCAGAAATTAATGAAAACGATAGCATAGAAAAATGTGGGAGAATCTAAAAGAATCATACTTGACACGGAAAAACAGATATGTGGCGTTAGCAGAAAAAGTAATGTAAGAAGGCAAACCGCTTGGTGGACACATGAAATAAAGGAACAAATAAAAAGGAAGAAAAACACATGGAAAAATATTTAAGTAATCAAACAACGGAAAACTATGAAATCTACAAAAAAGAAAGAAAATTAGTAAAAGAAAAAGTAATGGCAGCGAAAAGATTAAAATGGAATGAACTAGGACAAAAAATGGAAACAGATAGCAAGGCGAACCAAAAATTATTCTATAAAACACTGAAATCCTCAGAAATGAGCAGACGCACCAAACAAATTATATTAAGAATGAGAATGGAGAATTACTGACAGGAGATAAAGAAATAATGCAAAGATGGAAAGAATACTTCAAGGAGTTATTATGTGGTAATGAAGACGTAACGGAAACATCGTCAGGCTCTAACAATGAACAAATAGAAGAAATTAACGATAATTTAAACTATGAAGAGGATGATGGACAAAATAATGGAAAGTATATAACATTAAAGGAACTACATAATGTAATAAAAGAGTTAAAAAATGGTAAAGCACCAGGTTATGACAAAATAACAACCGAAATGTTTAAACATATTGGAGTGAGAGGAACTGAAAAGCTTTTAAAAATATATAATGAAGTATGGAAACAAGAAAAATACCAAAAGATTGGCAGGTAGCACTAATAACACCAGTACATAAGAAAGGAGATAAGAAGAACTGTAACAATTATAGAGGAATCACTCTACTTAGTACAGGTATGAAAATATATGAAAAAATTATCGATAATAAATTAAGAGCAAAAATAGAACACACATTAGAAGAATCACAGAGTGGCTTTAGAAAGGGAAGAAGCATACAAGATCATATATTTACACTGAAGCAATTAATAGAGAAACTGCCTCAACAGGAAAGGAATATTTATTTAGCATTTATAGATTTGGAAAAAGCTTTTGATAACGTCTCAAGGGAAAAGCTATGGAAAATATTACGTGAAAGGGGCACTGATGACAAAACACTAAGAATCATGAAAATATTTATACAAACAATATAAATCGTGTCATTAGTCAGAACAGAACTTCAGATGCATTTACAACAAAAACGGGATTGAGACAGGGAGGAGGGTTAAGCCCCTTGCTTTTCATAGTGTTCATGGACGAAATAATAAAGAAGTGTTCAAAAGATGTGAGAAAGCTATGTATAGGATATAGAAACTTACAACCAATAGTCATTTCAGAAGGAGCATTTGCAGATGATGTAGTAATAATGGCAAGAAATCCGAAGGATTTACAACAAAATTTAGAGATTTGGAATAAAGTACTACGAGACTATGGAATGAAGATGAATAAAAGTAAAACTAAAGTAATGGTAATAGGGGAAGAACGAGAGGAAATAAAAATACAAATCGAAAATGTTAATATTGAACAAGTAAAAATTTTTCAATATTTGGGGGTAGAAATAGAAGATAGTGGGAAACAAGATTCGGAAATAAATAGCAGAATATGAAAAGCTTTGAATTTATATCATGCTCTAAGTAATAAATTTTTAAATAACAAAGAAGTGTCTAGAACAACGAAAATGAATATATTCAAATCAATATTCAGACCAGTCCTAACATTTGGCTGTGAATCATGGGTTTTGACAAGAAGACAGAAGAGTAAAATTCAAGCAGTGGAGATGAAATACCTCAGGAGAGTTAAGGGAGTTACTAGAAGAGATAGAATAAAAATACAGTCATAAGAAAACAACTGAAAATACAATCGATACTAGCATTCATCGAAAAAAGACAATTAAGCTGGTGGGGCCACTTACATAGGATGGGAAATATGAGAAGAGTAAAGCAGATATGGGAAGCACGGACTCAAAAGGAACAAACGGGGAAGACCAAAACAAACCTGGGACAAAATACTAGGAGATATCTTGAGAGTAAAAGGATGGACATGGGCAGATGCAAAAATTTTAGCAAGAAATAAGAAGGAATGGGCGAAATTTGTACATAATATTGAAATTGAAATGTAATAAATTAATTGTAATTTGTGAATTACCCTACACCTTATTAGGTAGAAGGGTTTTTGATAATATATATATATATATCCAAATTTTAAAACTGAGTTTCAGAAGAAATTCAGTCATTTTTGGATTCTTGGTAATTAGATTTCCTAATAGCTTCAAAACAAAATAGAAACTGGACCTATGACGTAATAAGCAATAAACAGTTATTTATTACAATTTCATTATAACGTTACTTACCAATATTTAATTCTATCCGTTATATTTAATAATACGCTACTTATATTTCATATTGACAAGTGATTTGTTAACATAATAAATTACGTCTGTTTTAGTCGAATGGGGCGTTGGAAAATACCGGGAACGTGTTCCCGAGAAACTTGCGACTCCTACCAAACCATAAACCACGCGACGTGTGTACATATTGGCATCCAACATATACATCTCAATGTTGCGATCGAATCAAGGAGGACTAGGCGTCGCGTTTCTCTATGAGCCAGGGGTGTCACACCTTCCCACACTGCGATTTCCATAAGAGATGTATGGACGTCCGTTTTACGGGAAGTGATAAGTTTGTGTAACCAGACTCGGGCAACCACGGACATTATAGCTGTGCAGCTGGCATGTAATCTGCCGCAGGTATAATAGTAACGGCAGAATTTTTGCGAAGACAAAATACAACACGATTGGGTTGATGCAAAACATAATATATAAATTAAGAAACCAAAGGAGCAAATTTCAAGAATCGATCGGTATAAAAGTAAGTGTTAAACCAACAAACAGGTATAAATGTTGAAAAACTGATTATCTTGTTTTCGTTCAAAATACTGTTTTTGACTATGTAATGCAAATATTAGACTATATTTAACTGGTCGCAGTTCATCATATTGTTCAATTCCCATACAATAATTCATACGGATTATTATAAAATAAATAGTTCAAACGATCTTCAAAAGGATCTTGAACATGGAGAACTGTTCATGTGAAAATTATCTTTTTTAAACTAAATAACCCTTTTCCCGCCGTATTTTTCCCAATGACCCTATTCCCCCAAGTTTATATCATTCCAACAGTATTCAGAAATAGAATTATCATAATGATTTTTATATAGGTATATATTTCTGATAATTAACAATACTTATTTTGGAAACTTACAGAAATTTAGATTTACTTATATAAACCTGTTTTTAAGTATTTCATTAATTGCACTACTGCAGTGAAGCTTGTTCGAATATATATTTATAATAAACTTCTCAGTTATTGTTATATTATGATTTTGCTTGTATAATATAATAATAATATATTTATTTATTCACAAAATTAAGTTTACATTCTTCGGCTTAATGTTAGTAACTACATGTATGTGTAAATAAATGTTTGAAGTGAACAGGTGTAAGTTTTAGTTCACTGAATCCGAATATGATCTCAGAATTGCTCCATCACGTCAAGATTTCAAAATGTTCTAACCTAAAGGAGCAAAAAGAAACTCTTCGTTATATCTGAGCTTGTTTTATATAAAAATATAAAATTTCAAGACAAAATTAAAGTACCAGTTTTCCATTTTAATATTAAGCTATCGTAAATTGACATTAATTTATTAGTTCAAACTCATAACCCTCTTGTTTCTCCCTGAACCCTCACAATCCATTCTGTCGCGTTGTAGTCAAACTCTAAATTATATGCCCCATGACCCATAGTGACCTATTCTCCGTACTTATTAGCTATTTCAGTTGAACTGTACTTCAATTCAATACATTACGTCCATCATCGTTATGATGCGTTAAAATACTGATAAACCCCAAAATCTATAACACAAATCCATATCCAAAACTAATAAATCTCAAAATCCATACGTCCCAAAAAAGTAAATCTCAAAACCCATAAACTGCAAATTCTATAAACACCAAAACCCATAAACCCGAAATTCCATAAACTCATAAGCTCCAAATCCAAAAACTCCATAGACCTCGGAATCCATAAATTCCAAAACACTAAAGCTGCCCTTATGTGCTACGAACATCAAATGAAATTACCTGCCAACTATCCAGAACTGTTGGAAAATGATCCTAAGTGCAGTGAACACTGAATGTAATAGCACTATCGATAAGAACACTATACCTATATATTCGATATGCCTTATCCACGGAAAAGAGCCATTTTGGTTATTTTCCGATATATCAATAAAATAACAAAACTAATAAATTTCAATGAAGAGGAAAAAGATATTCGAGAAGGAGAAGTGCTTTAAGATGCAATCTACGCATCAAAATACTTTAGAAACATGATTTAGTGCTCGTGCGACAAAATTATGTAAACATGTGTTATTTGTGAAGATTTGGGTTTAGTTAGCAATCATGTGTAGTTATCCATATTAGGCCAAATTTCACTTAAAAAACTACTATCTTACACTACTATCTTCAAAATCCATTGAGTCCTCTTTTGAAACTGGTCTCAATTCACTTTCAATTTTTTATTCAGGAACTTATTTTGTACAGGGCAGCTACAGAATTAATACAGGTGGTGTAGTGGGTAGTATTCAACTAATTTGTTCTCATAAAGTCTAAATATTAATTTGTTCGTCTTTTGTAAATATTCATGAACCATTATGGGATAATGTATTAATTTTCCAGGGACGCTTTTGGATTTATTGAATTACTGTTCTTCATTAATAAATACACTTAAAATCAAGTATTATTGAGATATTGATTCAGATTACTATATCATAGTTGAATTTATCTGTATTATTGTAATATTAGCAGTTGTGCATAGTTTTAATATATTTTGCACTTTAACCAAATATTTCCACTTCACAATTTAGAGCTTGACCTGATAAGAACAAGAGCAGGGCAACGAGTTCCAGATAAGAATAAGGCGCTTATGTTACTGGCAGCTACCATTTACCTACGTTACGGCACAAAATCCCTAAAAAAGTACTTTAGATCAAATAACTTGCATTACTTGTCTTTGTTGAGTCGCCTATCAAACCACTACCTGCTATGAATTCAGTGGAATTGATGCAAAATCCATGTGAAGGAAAATGAAATCCATTATCAGAATTAATGGACGTAGAAAAAATATAAGGGAAAGCGACTGTTTGAAATAACTTAAAGAGTTTAATTTGCGTTTGGTCATGGTTCTTTAGATACATGTAAAACGGAAATGTATAAGTAATACGATTAATACACATGTACTGTCTAGGTTATGATTAGAGTATTATTAACTGGAATATGTTCTTTTATTTTAGTAATTGATACGTCAATTTTTCATACAACCTACACTGAGAGAAATATCTGTTAGCCATTAGTAGACATTGATTATTCTCAGCAAACTATCTGCATTAAATAGGCTCCAAAAAAGTTACGTTGCTGTCATAATAAAAATAATTTTGGAAGAGGTAGTCACTGGCACTGCACACACTTTCATGCATTATGTACCTACTTATAGTTATTTTTATATCATTTTTTTACTTCATATGATGTTCATAAGATCTTGCTGGTTATTATTACCAATACTAAGTGGGTACTAATATTTATTCCTTGTGTATATATTATCAGTGGTCGGGCGGTTTAAGGCGTCAGTACTTGAATCGAGGTGACTAGATCGGTGTTGGTTCGCGCCCAGCTGCCGGTAGACCATATATAAGCTATATTCGTGGAGAGGATTGGCACCCTCTCTGCGGGTATGGTAGGGTGGAAGAATGTTGGCTTGGGTCAATGTGAGAGATTGATACCGGTTGATATTTGACTACCCCCCTAATTTATGAGGTTTTCCAGGTTTCTCTCATTCCTGCACTGAATAGTGGTTAGGGCTACCAACGTAAGTCGTTCCTGGGCGCAAATGCGGCCTGCTTTATAATAATATGCCGCCCCCTCTTCCGCACAAGTCTCCGACTTCTGGGCTAATCCCTGTGATTAGAATGAGGGGGTAGAGATATTATTATTATTATTAATTGAAAGACGGGCAGTCCAACCTCCTTCTTGTAATGTTGGGCATAAAATGGCTATAAATTCGTGCGTAGATTAGCGACGATTACTACGCGCTAGCGAAATATTATCCAGCTACAATTATACAATTTTTATTTGGCGCAGTTTTAAGCTTCCTAGGCATAGATAAATTATTTTCAAAAGCTAAGTTGGCCTCAACTAGAGTCAGTTATCTACTGCAATAAATAGATACATGGCTACCTTTAGTGGAAGAAGTGATAGAAAGTATGTACCTATTATTATTTAATGGGACACGATATGTTAGCACAGGGAGGCAGCACCTACCTTACTAATATTTATTTCCAGGATTGATATTTGGAGAGATTTTAAGAATGTTGAATCATTTTCTGTTTTCTTACTTGTTTCAATTAAAACCTGTCATTGCAAACATTTTTGTGCTTGTTGTGGACCTCTCCTTCCCTCGACCGTTCTTTTGTTTAAAGGGAGGTACCTACTTGGTCCGGCGGTCATGACCAGGTCGATTACTTACGTCCGGAAAAACCACAAAGGATAACAAAAAAATACACGCCAATGTACACAAATACATAAAAAAACACACGTGTACCGCCAAGGCATTATAACAGTTGTTCAATGTGGTTCAAAAAGTATTCAGCATAATATTTTGTGCACTCGGAAAATGTCTTTGGTACCGCTCGCTGCCACCTGATATTATGCACTTATCATACTCCCATAAATCATCACCTTATCCGTCATCTAGGCA